>CM062814.1:621523301-622876291 GCA_031772625.1 Pinus tabuliformis | reverse complement strand
GACCAAGATTCTTGACCTAAGAACCTCTCCAAGACCAAGTTAGAATGCCTCCTTGAATAACTCTTCTTCCTCTTGAAGTCAACAATGGTCAAACTGTCTCCTACACCACTGTTCTCAGCTTATTCTGAATTTTAGCCTCTTACCACAGACCTGCAATCTTCGGTCTACCTGCAATTACCAAGATGCCACACTTGTGTACTTGATGGGGCAGATTTATGACATTTTTCTCCTTCGCGATACTTGTGCACTTCTCTTTGTGACTTCAACTTGTAATGATGCTTCCTTCTTGACCCTTATCTCGACTTATTCAAGATCTGGTGTAACCCTACTGCTGTAGCCCTATTTGCAGTCACACGCGTGAGTAGAGGGACCCAAAAGGAACACTAGAAACCTTCGATCTTCTTCTCTTTCTCTTCGCTGCTTGAGAGGTTTTCTCCCTTCCTTATCTTGCACTACTTTCTTCTTCATAGATGCTTGATTGATGTATTCCAAGTGAGGCCGAGTCCTCCTTTATACAATGATTTCTCATGCAAATAAGCCAACTTGACATCTTCCTCATGCCGACTAGTCCTTTTGATAGATCAATTTGCTTCTTTTGAGGACTGACTTGATTGTGCACTTGTGACAAGGTCTTGGAGGGTCTTTTGACTCTTACAATGGCTCAAATAAATATGTAACATGCCCAAGAAGGGTCTCTTATACATGACAAAGACTCTTTTGACTTGTAGACCACAAGACAAGCCCTAGAAACTCTCAATGGGAGATTTATTTACAAAAATAAAATTTCTTGAGCACGAAACCCATGTCTCAAGCATAAGAAAAATAATTTTGTTTTTTCTTCTTTACATCAATTACATAAAATCATGATTATACATGTCCTTATGAAGACCAAACCGAGTTACATATTTCAACAGTCATTAGACCTAAATTCTCTGTATCTCATTTGCTATCCTATTTGCTACTGAAATTTGTTTGACTTGATCAATATGTCTTCTTCTTACTTTAAGAATGAAGAGAAGCTAAATGATGCTTCAAATTTTGGTCCATGGAAGACAAGGTTGGATATTACTCTTGAGGAGCATGATGTACTAGAATATGTTGAAGGTCAGGTACCAGATCCGCCAGAAAATTCAAATGCTACTATTAAGGACACATACAAGAAATGAGAAGTCAAGGCTAAAAAGTTTATCCTTGATTCTCTTGGAGACCATCTCATCACCTATGTCTCCAACTTGAAGAAATCTAAGGAAATTTATGACAAGCTGATTGGAATGTGTCAAGTAAACAACTTGAGTCAAATACTTGCTTTGAAGAATCAATTCATGGACATTAAGATGAAGAAAAGAGAGACCATTCAAGCATACTTCATGAGGATATAAAAAATCAAGGATCAATTGTCAACATTTGGTGAAATTGTATTTGATAAAGTGCTGGCGCTGATTATGCTTGGAGGTCTTTCTCCAACTTGGGAAACTTTTATTACTACCACCAACAACAATGATAAGTTTAAGACATTTGATGAACTCCTAGGAAGGTGTAGTCAAGAAGAGGCTAGAATGATTTCCAGAGGAAGAATTCCTAAGCATGAAGTGGGAGACCCTGTTGCATTTGCTGTCTAAGACAAGAAGAAAAAAGGAAAATGAGGTCATCACTTTTCAAGAAAGCCTACTCCTATATCCAACAACTCCTATAAGTGGACCAGGGACTTATCAAAAGTTCAATGCTACAACTACTATAAGCATGGCCACTATGCTCATGACTATCCAGAAAACAAAAGCGCACCAAGATCCAAGTACAACAATCGTAGCAACATCATATATGATTATAGAAGAAGAAGAGAAGCACCTGCTACTCGTAAAAGAACACTACCGTTCTTACTAGAGTTCAAGAAACCCAAAGTATGACAATAATGCAACTGAGACACAATAATTGTACTTTCTCGTTTCTGCTCTTTCTAGTTCCTCTCCTGTAGATTCTTGTGATAGTTGGTTGGTTGATAGTGGTGCTTCAAGACACTTTACTGGTTATAAAGAAGTTCTCTCTAATCTGGTTGAGAGGGAGACAAATCTGAAAATTACACTCGGAGATAACTCTACTTATCCTGTAAAGGGATTTGGTTTTATTTCTTTTCATTCGGATCAAGGTGAAACTATATCTCTTCAAGAAGTTTTGTATGTACCTGGTTTGAAAAAGAATCTTGTATCTATATTTGCCTTAGAAGATAAAGGAATGAAAGTTGCTTTCATAAATGGAAAAGTTATCACCTGGCCAATGAGATCTAGCATAAGAGATGCCTTCCCTTTGGGATCGAGATTTGAAGGTCTTTATAAAGTGAATGGTAGAACAACCAATGCGCTGATTCATGACAACAATCATCAATGTGAACTTTGGCACTAAAGGCTCTCTCATCTACATTATAAATCAATGTCTCATGTGAGAAAGATGGTTTCTATAATGCCGAAGATTAGAGTGGATCATGATGGGGTCTACCAAGGGTGCGCAAGTGGAAAGCATGTAAAGGGACCATTCCCGTCAAGCAAAAGCAAAACTAGTTTGGTACTTCATTGATCTAAGATATTTTACTTATAGATGCATCAAAATTACATGAAACAGAGCTTATAAACCATGGAACTTAAAAGCACATAAAACAATGCGGAAATAACACGATAAGCAAGAAACCATAACACAAATATTTGATTACGGAGTTCGTCCAATTTGGATTACGTCTCCGGGCCCTGCTCAATAGTGGGGATGCCTTCATTCATTAAGTGGCATAAAAAGAGATAAAAGTACAAGCAACATTCTTTACAACCCTTGTATGTCCAAGCTAGAAGATGGATGAAGAATGGAGAGCCCAACTTCAGAAACAGAATGTACCACTGAAATCCTGGTGAAAAATCGTGCAAAAAATGCTTATCCAAACACCCAATTTGGATAATCGGGCCTTCTGCAACTTCTCGGAACCTCCATGTTACTGAAGGTGAGGTCCCGACCTGCTGCCAAGTTAAGGTCTGTTGCGTGCAATGCTTCCGAACTATTTTGTTGATCCCCTCTGCCTTCTTCCGTCATAAATGGCCTTTTATATAAGCATGGTAGCAAATCCCTTAATACTCGGGCAGTTTCCAACCATAGACCAAGTTAAGCAAGTGGGCTTGATTCCCAACAGAGGTTCTCGAGCCTAAATAAGACATGGAAACAACCTTACAAATATGGCGAAACTCCTTTAAACTGTGCATTTAACTTGGTGGCATGACTATCGGCATTCCCCGCAATCGACGGTCAGACCCAAGCCCAAACAATAGGCACTCTGCGATACAACGGACCCGCTAGGAGTATTAAACATGACATATAAAATATTGCATCTGGGAACCCCATCGCAAATCGCAATCAACGGATCCCGGGGTGGTACTCCATATCACTGCTCCCGCTGCGATTGTGATTTGATCGCATCACAACCTTGGTTTTGTCGGTGGCCGATTCTTTAACACTTGCCTTTTGCGATTGCGATAAGCAATTATCACATCGCAACTTGCCTAGGGCCGATTTTCCTTAAGCTGCTTCTTCTCCTTGCTGCGATATGCGATATGCGAGACCATTGGTAGCCTGCAACTTGGCGCTTCCCCATTCGCTGAGACTTTTGCAATGTCATCTCCTCGTGCCACTTGGACAAGTCAAACATAAACCTTGACTTGCTCTAACCTCTTCATATGAACTCGGATTTGAGTGCCGTTCGCATCGTTGGAATCAGGATGACGAGCACTTCAATTTGATGCTAAGTTTATCCAAATTCTGCCACTTTGAGTTTTGAGCTTTTTACCATGTCATTGGGACTTTCTGAAGATCCACTTGGATTGTTTATCTTATACATTCTGATTTATGTGGACCTATGCCTCTAACTTCTCTTGGTGGCTACTTGTATTATATACTCTTTGTGGATGATTTTTCTCGCAAAACATGGATTTTCATTTTGAAAAACAAAAGTCAAGCATTTAACATGTTGAAAAACTTCAAAGATCTGGTAGAAAAACAAATTGGAAAGCATATCAAAATCTTTAGATCTAACAATGGAGGAGAGTTCACTTTAAATGATTTCTTCGACTTCTGTAGAGAAGTTAGAATCAGGAAAGAGACCACTGTACCATATAACCGAGAACAATGGTGTGGCTGAAAGAAGAAATAGAACTAGCATGGAAGCAGTGAAAGCTATGTTGCATGATCAGAAGCTACCAAAGTTTCTATGAGGAGAAGCTGCTAACATTGCTGTGAATGTCCAAAATAGATCTCCATATCAAGCCTTAATCAACAAGACTCCAGAAGAAATCTTCACTAGTGAAAATCCCGAGGATGGGCACTTGAGGATCTCTGGCTGCCCTCTCTACTTTCATGTGCCAAAAGAAAAGAGGAACAAACTAGAAGCTTCAGGTAAGAAAGGTACGTTTGTCGGTTATTGTGAAAAATATAAAGCTTACAAAATATACATGCCTGGTCAAAGAACTATAGAGTTTAGCAGGGATGTAACATTTGATGAAGATGCAGCTCTTGGAAAGGCAAGAGACACTTCTCCTCCTCCTGCTAATGTTGAAAGTCAAGATGATGTCTTGGATGCTTAAGAAGATCCTAAGCCTAAGCCTGATTTTGTTGATGAACCCATGGAGCCCATGGACCCCTTGGATCCTCCTCCATGTGATCCTCCTGCTAGAAAGTGTTAAAATTGGCAACTAGGGCCAAACTCCATGTGGGTCATCTTATTAATGGCAACTGATATTTTTCTTGGATCCCTCTCATCGAGAGGAGTAGGATTGATCTAAAGATCATCCGATTCCGATAAGTATTCATGGAGATATGAATTTATTTGTGTTATGGGACAATTCGTCAAGGTCGGCCAACCACCAAATAACCCCCTCTTGTGCTTTATGTTTTAGTATAAATAGAAGAGGACTTTAAGTCATTTGACACACACTCACTCTTTTGATCTCTCTTTATCCTGTTTTTGGGTTTGATGAAGATGAGATCTAGAGGGAGTGCCCTAGGATATACATTGGCCTAATGATGCCCTAATCAACAGTAAAAGGAAGAAGCCTCATGATGCCCTAATGTCCTAAGGAATTTTAAATCACAGCCATGGAAGGAGATACTCTATAACGTTGTCAAGAAGTTGAAGGATGATTCCATTACGCTTCAAGGAGAGGCCTATATGCTAAGCAACCTAACGTTGTCCTGAAGGGGTCATATCCGCAGAGAAAGAAGACTCCTAGGCCGCAGTCAATGAGGGTTTCATAGGCACCAAAAGGAGGCATGTATTTGCTGTAAAGAGAAAGGCTTGACAAGTTCTAACCACAGTCCAATCAAGTGTCACAATCTGGTGCCGTAGACGCAATCAAGGAAGAGAGTTATATGCTGTCAAAGGAAGAGATTTAATCTGTAGTTTTAACACAGTCATGAGGCACTAATACGTGGCCCAATCTAGGAGCCCTAATCCGCAGTGTGATGAGGCTCTTATCTGCCCTAACAACAGTCCAAGAAGGAGGTTCAAGCCACTGCTAACAAGGTTCCTAGCAGTTGTCAAAGTGTCCATTAAACCGTTGTCGAAACAGAAGTTTAAGATACATTCCGATATGCCCTCATCCGCTGTCAAAGGAGGGCTAGTGTTGCCCTTTGATATAGGAGGAAAACCTTAATTGAAGGAGCCCTTATCTATATATGAAAGGACCCTTAGACACAACAAGGAAAGTGGATCTAAAACTGCCGCAGGAGTTATTGTATTACAGCAAGATGCTATAGGTGGTAGCATATATGTTGGTGAATCAAAGTGCTGATAGAAAAGTCAAGTATAGCAAACAACGTTGTAACAAGATTATGTCTGGGTATGTATAAAGGGTTTATGAGATTTGTTGGAAGAATCTCTTGCTACAACTAGCTGCTTTGCTAGGCTGCAAGCCATAGCAAGGAGCTAAGGCTGTTCCATGACAGAGCTACAGTGTTGCCGTATGCAGCATGTAGGTGACAGCAAGACAGTGGTGCAACTGATGATGAAGTGCAACATAGCAGTTATTGAGTACAGATTAGTGATGATGTAGCATTGAGTGTAGATCAGCGATGAGTACAAGATTAGGTGCATATCCGTGATAAGAGCAGCTCAATGATTGGACTCTTGGAGCAACACAGTGACAGGAGCAGCAACATGATGTGTAGAGCATGGTCATTAGGTCCAACATTGTGATGATAAGTGTAGCATGGTGCAGCACGGAGAGGTGCAACAAGTGGACAAGACGCAACACTATGATAGGTGAAGAAGTCACCTTGGAGAATCAGTTGAAGCAGCATGTCTTCAACTGATCTCATGTAGATATAGAAAGTCAAAGTGTTGACTTCTGTTGTAAATGTACTATCTCTCTCCTCTCTACGCTGAACTATTGAAGAACATAGAAGAAGAATTGATCAAGGGTTTCCCCACATTGGGGTTTGCCCCTAGCTAGCGCCACATCTTGTGTCCTCTTGTCTTGGCTTGTCTTCTGCGATTTATGTTTATGTTCTATCTGCAGTTTACTTTAACGCTGATGTGATTGCTAATCTGGAAAAGATATTGAGCTAACTGTGAAAATGGAAATAAATTGCTCTAAGCATAGAACATACCTAAAATTAACAGAAAGAGACCGTTTATGGCTTTGTGACACTCTACAAGATGCTGATTGACATGCTGCCCTCAGAGGAACCTTCAAAGAAAGCAAGAAACCATGCTGGTTCCAGGGATACGTTGTAGCCACGAGTAACATTATTCAAGTTGAACCATGCGCTTTTGAAGAAGCAGTGCAAAATCAAGTATGGAAAGATGCAATGGTTGAAGAATACGAGTTCATCATACATAATGACGTATGGGAAGTAGTTCCAAGACCTCAAGGTAAGTTTGTTGTGACTTCTAAATGGTTGTTCAAAATTAAACTTGGTGCAAATGGAAGTATTGAAAAATATAAAGCTACATTTGTGGCTAGAGGTTTCTCTTAGAAAGAGGGAATAAACTATGATGATATTTTTGCACCTGTTGCTCGATAGACTACCATTCCATTTATTGTGGCTCTAGCTGCTAGCCAGGGATGGACTCTTCACCAAATGGATGTGAAAACGGTTTTTTTTTCATGGCTTTCTCAAGGAAGAAGTATTTGTGGAGCAACCATAAGGCTTTGAAGTACATGATAGAAAAACTCATGTGTGTATATTGAAGAAAGCTCTCTATGGATTGAAGCAAGCCCCAAGAGCTTGGTATGCTCGTATTGATAGCTTCTTGATGAAGCTTGGTTTTACCAAAAGTAATGCTAATCCAAATCTCTACTTCAAAACGGTCTAAGGTATGCCTTTGATTTTGGTATTATATGTTGACGACTTATTCTTGACAGGAGGACCTCTTATCCTCCAGCGTAAGAGGGAGTTAGCTTCTGAATTTGAAATAAAAGGTCTTCATTTGATGTACTACTTTTTGGGCCTATAGGTATGGTAGAGATCTAGTGAGATTTTCCTTTCTCAAGGAAAATATGTTGTCAAGCTTCTAGAAAGATTTGATATGACAAAATGTAAGTCCATGAATACACCAATGGAAATGAAATTATAAAATTTATGTGGTGAAGTTGCAAGATCCTATTTGGCTAATCCTTGAGTATCGGCAACTGATTGGGGCACTGATGTTCTTAGTGAACTCTAGATTGGACATATGTTTTGCGGTCAATACTCTGAGCCAATATATGATTAAGCCATCACATGCACACTTGATTGCTGTAATGCATGTGTTGAGATACCTGCATGGGACGAACAATCTTGGATTGAGATATACTGCCAGAGATGTGAGACTACATGGTTACTCTGATGCTGATTGGGCAGGTAACTTTGCTGATAGGAAGAGCACATTTGGATGCTGCTTTAGCTTGGGATCTACCATGATATCTTGGATGAGCAAAAAACACAAGTCTGTAGCCCTTAATTATGGCAGTTGATATTTCTCTTGGATCCCTCTCATCGAGAGGTGTAGGATTGATCTAAAGATCATCCGATTCTTGATAAGTATTCATGGAGTTATGAATTTATTTGTGTTATAAGACAATTCGTCAAGGTCGGCATAAACCCCACATGTGGTCAACGTTTTAGTACAAAAGGAGATGACTTGAGAGTCATTTCACACACACACTTCTATCTTGATTTCTCTCCACTTGTCTTGGGTTTTAGTGGAAGAGAGATCTAGGAGTGGAAGCCCTAGCTGCAGTCAAGAAGAAATACGCTGCCCTAGCTGCAGTCAAGAAGAAATACGCTGCCCTAATCTAGAGGACACAGTCATGAAGAAAAGCCTAAGTTACCAGGATTCGGATACGGATACGGATACGGATCCGGATCCGGATCCGGATTCGCTAGTTTTTTGAAAATCCAGGATCCGGATACGGCAAGGATACGACAAGTACAAAAAATATAATAATATTAAAAATATAATAAAATTAATAATAGACACAAAATCATCCATTTTTATATATATATATTAAAGCTAAATCATTGTCATTCATTTTGTGCTTTTACCATATATTCAAGTTCATCTTTAATTATCTCTTCAAATTAACAAATTGTTGTTTTTTAAGTTTGCATTCATAAAACACCATCATTAGTTTATGCCCACACACCATACAAGAGCCATTAAATTCAAATATATATATAATTATAATTATTAAATTTGTAATCCTTTATATACACATAAACATTATTATATTTAACATAAAATTTAATTGAACTTAATACGCATATTAATATGTTATTTTTTAATATATATAAATAAAGAAAATAAATTATTTATAAAACAATTTTAATGAGAAAATATATTCAAATAAAATTTAATATATAATTCGTTATTATGAATATATTATTGTTTTTAATATGTATAAAAGAATATGTATCTAAAAGAAAATTATAAAACCATATGAATTCAAATTAAAAAAAAGGGGCAAAAATGAAAAAGTTAAAAGCTTGTTGACTGAATTACCATCGTGTCTTTCGAGGGCATAACCTACCGAAGTTTGCAGTGGCGTCTCTATGCGACTGTAGTTCCGTCAATGATAGTTTTTACATTTTTGATCTACAAATCGTCAAAGGCCAATACATTGAAGGCTCTCTTATGATAGCCTGCATTTTTTGGGAAAACCGCCCGATGGCTTCTAAAACTGCCGGAGTTTTCACGATGGTTCCCATACATGATATATTAGATGTATGCGCACATTTTCATTTGCATGCTTGACAACCCAAACAAAAATAGATTGGAACTCTAAAATTGAAATATGGCAGGCAAACCCTGTAACGCGAAGATATTGGAACTCTAAAGTTGAAATACGACGGACCCTACAACGCAAAATAAAGCACGTAAAAAATCGAACATGAACCGAAATTTATCGAACTTAACATGCAAAATAAGGCACGCAAAAAATCGAACATGAATCGAAATTTATCGAACTTAACCCGAACCCAACCCTAAACCGGATCCGTTTCCAGATTTCAACATCCGTTTCTAACAAATATTAATCCGCCACGTGCCGGTTCTTGGGCGTATTTACGCGGATCCGGATCCGAATCCGGATCAGATCCGTGGATCCTGTACCCCAGAGGGCCGGATCCGGTAACTTAGAGAAAAGCCCTAATGCTATCAAGAAGGAGCCCTAAACCTATACGCTAGTCCCTACTAAAACAGATACCTAAAGGCTGTCTTAACGCAGACCTAAAGGTTGCCCTAACGAAGCTATTCTAAGGCAACTCAAGAAGAAGGAGGACACTGATGTGAAGGGTCAAAGGGATAGTGTGGAGGCTGCCCTAGACAATGTGAAGCGCTGTGTGGACAATGGAGCCTTAGCCGCAGCATGAAGGATCAAAGGGACAGCGTGGAGGCTGCCCTAATTAACGTGAAAGGGCTATAGGGACAGTGTGGGGACAGGACAATTAAGAGCACAATAGGCAAGCAACAAGGCCGAAGAGAATAGAAGCAATATGCTACTGTTTGTGGACGGATAACTGGGTGTGTAAGGGCTGCCAGATGCCCTAACCAGTCACCATATAAGCAACAACAAAGGCAGCATTGGAACAACGGTGTTGTGGACAACAACAAAGTAAATAGGACAGCTGGGTTACATGGTGTTGCTAACTAGTGAAACAAAGTAAATGGGACAGCAGGCTACATAGTGCTGCTAAAATGTATGGGACAACAAGGTGACTAGTGCAGCTAAAATGCATGGGACAAGGTGACTTGTGCAGCTAAGATGCATGGGACAACAAGACTTCATGGTGTTGCAAAGATGCATGGGACAACATGCTACATAGCAAAGATGCATGGGACAACCAGCAAACTTGGAATGAATAGTGGGACAACTGTATGCCACATAGGACAACAGTGACTAGCATGTTACAACAAAGGCACATGGGACATTAGCAAGCATGGACAGCAAGGCAAGCATGGTGCAGCATAGCAAGCATGGTGCAACAATATGATGTGTACAACATGGTCATGAGGTCCAACATTATGATGATGGGTGCAACATGGTGCAACACGGTGAGGTGCAACATGATGACGAGATGCAACACAATGATAGGTGAAGGAGTCAACTTGGAGAATCAGTGGAAGCAACATGTCTTCAACTGATCTCATGTATCATCTTCTTAGAGATGATCTATGCTCTTATTTGGATAAGTCAAAGTGTTGATATTTGTTGTAAATGTACTATCTCTCTCTCTCTCTGCTGAACTATTGAAGAACATATAAGAAGAATTGATCAAGGGTTTCCCCACATTGGGGTTTGTCCTTGGCTAGCGCCACATCTTGTGTCCTCTTGTTTTGGCTTGTCTTTTGCAATTTATGTTTATGTTCTATCTGCAGTTTACTTTAATGCTGATGTGATTGCTAATCTGGAAAAGATATTGAGCTAACTGTGAAAATTGAAATAAATTGCTCTAAGCATAGAACATACCTAAAATTAACATGGTATCAGAGCTGAGGTGAAGACAATGCCCAAGCAAGAGTGAAAGAGGAATCACCGATAGTTGGGAAAGGACAAAAGGATCAATGGATTCCTCATCCCTCTTCAAATTCACCAAGGGTGAAATCGAAGCAAAGAATATTATCAGAATGGCACAACGAAAGCTTCTGATGGCCTACCTAAAGATCACTTCATTGGGAAGTCCGGATCTGACAGTGGAAGGAAAGGCAAATGCCTTGTTTGTAAATGAGTTTGGCCATTATGCGAAGAAGTGTCCGAATGGAAGGGACACATCACTTGATGATGATAACAATCATTCCAGGGACATCTTCAATGATCAAGGGAATGACAGGTAATGCAGGTCATCAAGGAAACGACTGAATCTTCAAAGAAAGCAAGGAACCCTAGGTATGAAGAATCAAATGTTGTTTCTGATAAGATAAAGAAGCGTTATCTTATATTGGCCCTCTTCCTCAGATTCTTTGGGAATCTGGCTTATTGATTGTAGTACTTCAAGGCACTTCATTGGATAGAAGGGTGCTCTCTCTAATTTAGTAGAGATGGAAACAATTGTGGGATTATATTTGGAGCCGATGCCACTTATCTCGGAAAGGGTGTAGGGAATGTTACCCCTCAATTGAATGAGGGTAACTCGATTCATTTACAAAGTTCTCTTTTGTGTACTTGATCACTAGAAGAACCTGGTGTCCATTTCGGTAATGGAAGTCAAAGGTTTCAGGGTGGCATTCATTGATGGAATGGTACGTATTTGAAAATGGAATTTTCAATACTTTTGAGTTCAGGGTTGTATCAAGTTTCTGGAAGTCCATTGGGGACCATGTTAGTTGTCACATATCATCTATAACACCAGAGGTCTACTAATTTGGCCCTACCCGATGTGAGTCAGATGGTGACTCGGATGCCTGAATTCAATAAGAGCATGAAGGTACATGTTTGAGATGTACCGAAGGAAAATCTTATAAGGGGACTATTCCCCTCATGTAGCAGGTCCACAAGTTTGGAACAACCCGAGGAGTTTGAGATTCATGATCAGGAATCTCAGGTGGAAGAAAGCCCTCGATGGCTTGAAGCAAAACATTTTGGGCATAGTATGAGAGGATTGATAGCTGTCTGATGAAGCTGAGATTCACTAGGAGTGAAGCCGATCCAAACCATTGCTCGAAGGTTGTGGATGAGAGACCTCTCATACTGGCACCTTCTGAGGACGACCTATTTCTGACAGGCGCAGACCCTCTCATTTGCAGAAGTAAGAGGGAGTTGGATTCCGGATTTGAAATGGTGAACAACGGGCTTGCGACTACCTCGATGGAGCTTAAATTTCATAAGTTATATGGTGGTGATGCTAGACCAGATTTGCAAAATGCCTCTGAGTTTCATAAACTCATTTGCATTGATGTTCTTGGTGAACTTCCGCTCGGATATATGTTTTGCAGTTAGCATGGCGAGCTCATATATGGTTGAGCCAGACTGGATTGGTGCCAAGAATCTTCTGAGATACCTTCGGGGCACAATCTCTCATGGATTGAGATACACTGTCGGAAATATAAAGCTGCATGATTATTCGAATGATGGCTAGGCAGGCAGTGTGGAGGATTGCAAGAGCACTTCCGAGCGCTGGTTCTCTTTGGGTTCTGTTCGATATCCTGGATGAGTAGGAAGTAGAAGTCGGTTGCTATAAGCACCGATGAGACCGAATACATAGCTACGAGTATGATCTTGTGTGAAGCTGCCTGGTTGTGGAAGCTCTTCTGCGAGTTGTTTGAACTTTGTACACATGATGGGTATCACCTTGATCTTCTGTGTCAACCAGGGGGGGACTCGATTGTTGAGGAATCCTGTATTCTATGATTGCTCCGATATATAGACATCAGATACTACCTTATCTGGGATATGGTACGTCGATGAGTGAGGAGGCTCTATCGTATTGAGATTGATGTACAAGTTGCAGACATTCTGTCAAAGCCCCAGGGAAGGTCAAATTTGTGACTTTCCTGAACGACTTGGAGTCGTTGAGAGACCTTCTTATGAGGTTCCCGCATGATGCATGCATTGAGCTCTGGGAGCTCCAGGGGGCTTGGGGTACTTATTGGAGCAACAAGTGACCATAGGGCGACTCACCCTCCCCTAATGGTGCACTATGTATAGGGTTAATGGCTCAACCTTCCCTGTGATACCCCGTGGCGACTTAGGGATAGGATGAATGGTTCTCTTGTCGAGGTATCCTACCCATGCAGTCTGGGACTCATGGGAAGTACCTCTCATCTGGCCAATGAGCAGGGAAATGGGGTTAGGGACCATAGTAGTACTATCGATGGACGCATCGTTTTGTCTACCGTACTCCCTATGCTAGGATGACCTCCATTAATCTGGGATCAGTATGAGTGGTTTGAGACACTCTCTTGTGATGTTGATCTGGGATCAATAAAATTGACTTCGGGTCAGTAGAGAATGGTATGAGACATTATCGATCAATTCTTCTTCTTCATGGTTTAGCAAAGCAGAGCGGAGCAATGCAGGGCACTAATGGCAGAGATAGTACAGTGAAACATAAGGATCAACGGATGGAGTTTTGTTTAGTTGGAGGGAGTGTTAAAATTGGCAACTAGGGCCAAACTCCATGTGGGTCATCTTAATTATGGAAGCTGATATTTTTCTTGGATCCCTCTCATTGAGAGGTGTAGGATTGATCTAAAGATCATCCGATTCCGATAAGTATTCATGGAGTTATGAATTTATGTGTTATAAGACAATTCGTCATGGTCGGCTAGCAACCGAATAAACCCCACATGTGCTCAATGTTTTAATATAAAAGGAGATGACTTGAGAGTTATTTCACAACACACTTCTATCTTGATTTCTCTCAACTTGTCTTGGGTTTTAGTGGAAGAGAAATCTAGGAGTGGAAGCCCTAGACATTGGAGGATAAGAGGCTGCCCTAGCCGCAGTCAAGAAGAAATACACTGCCCTAATCTAGAGGACACAGTCATGAAGAAAAGCCCTAACGCTATCAAGAAGGATCCCTAAACCTATATGCTTGTCCCTACTAAAACACAGACCTAAAGGATGCCCTATTGCAAACCTAAAGGATGCCCTCACTAAGACCTAAAGGCAACCCTAACGAAGCTATTCTAAGGTAGCTCAAGAAGAAGGACGACGCTGATGTGAAGGGTCAAAGGGATAGCATGGAGGCTGCCCTAGACAGCATGAAGGGCTGTGTAGAGAGCGGAGCCTTAGCCATAGCATGAAGGATCAAAGAGACAACGTGAAAGTGCTATAGGGACAGCGTGGGACAGGATAGTTAAGAGCACAATAGGCAAGCAACCAGGCCGAGGAGAATAGAAGCAATATCCTACTATTTGTGGACGGATAGCTGGGTTTGTAAGGGCTGCCAGATGCCCTAACTAGTCACCATATAAGCAGTAGCAAAAGGCAGCATTGGAACAATAGTGTTGTGGACAACAACAAAGTAAATAGGACAGCTGGGCTACATGGTGCTACTAACTAGTGCAGCAAAGTAAATGGGACAACAGGCTACATAGTGCTCCTAAAATGTATGGGACAACAAGGTGACTAGTGCAGCTAAAATGCATGGGACAACAAGGTGACTAGTGCAGCTAAGATGCATGGGACATCAAAACTACATGGTGCTGCAAAGATGCATGGGACAACATGCTACATAGCAAAGATGCATGGGATAGCAAGCAAACTTGGAATGAGTAGTGGGACAACTATATGCCACATAGGGCAATAGTGACTAGCATGTTACAACAAAGGCACATGGGCCAACAACAAGCATGGACAACAAGGCAAGCATGGTGCGGCATAGCAAGCATGGTGCAACAGTGTGATGTGTACAACATGGTCATGAGGTTTAGCATTATGATGATGGGTGCAACATGTGAGGTGCAACATGATGACGAGATGCAACACAATGATAGGTGAAGGAGTCACCTTGGAGAATCAGTTGAAGCAACATGTCTTCAACTAATCTCATGTATCATCTTCTTAAAGATGATCTATGCTCTTATTTGGATAAGTCAAAGTGTTGACTTCTGTTGTAAATGTACTATCTCTCTCTCTCTTTGCTGAACTATTGAAGAACATATAAGAAGAATTGATCAAGGGTTTCCCCACATTGGGGTTTGTCCCTGGCTAGCGCCACATCTTGTGTCCTGTTGTTTTGGCTTGTCTTCTGTGATTTATGTTTATGTTCTATCTGCAGTTTACTTTAATGCTGATGTGATTGCTAATCTGGAAAATATATTGAGTTAACTGTGAAAATTGAAATAAATTGATCTAAGCATAGAACATACCTAAAATTAACAATTTTGGTATTATATGTTGACGACTTATTCTTGACAGGAGGACCTCTTATCCTCCAACGTAAGAGGGAGTTAGCTTCTGAATTTGAAATAAAAGGTCTTCATTTGATGCACTACTTTTTGGGCCTAGAGGTATGGTAGATATCTAGTGAGATTTTCCTTTCTGAAGGAAAATATGTTGTCAAGCTTTTGGAAATATTTGGCATGACAAAATGTAAGTCCATGAATACACCAATGGAAATGAAATTATAAAATTTATGTGGTGAAGTTGCAAGCCCTGATTTGGCTAATCCTTAAGTATCGGCAACTAATTGGGGCACTGATGTTCTTAGCGAACTCTAGACTGGACATATGTTTTGCGGTCAATACTCTGAGCCAATATATGATTAAGCCATCACATGCACTCTTGATTGCTGTAAGGCATGTGCTGAGATACTTGCATGGGACGAACAATCTTGGATTGAGATATACTGCCAGAGATGTGAGACTACATGGTTACTCTGATGTTGATTGGGCGGGTAACTTTGCTGACAGGAAGAGCACATCTGGATGCTTCTTTAGCTTGGGATCTGCCATGATATCTTGGATGAGCAAAAAACATAAGTCTGTAGCCCTTAGCACGGCTGAAGCCGAGCACATTGCTGCGAGCATAGCTAGCTGTGAGGCAGCATGGTTGAGGAAGCTCTTTGGAGAGCTGTTTGAGCATGTACTAGATACGACATTAATATACTGTGACAATAAGAGTGGGGTTTGACTTGCAGAAAACCCTATGTTCCATGACAAGTCCAAGCACATTGAGATTAACTATCACCATATCTAGGATATGGTGTAGGGAGGAGTGAGGCTCTATCATATTGCAACTGATGATCAAATAGTTGACATACTTACCAAGACTTTGCTGAAAGGGAAGTTCTCAGTATTCAGAGAGCAAGTTGGATTGACAATGTGACCCTTCCAGGTGGGGGCAGTCATGGATGATCGATAACATTGAGCTATGTTCTTCCCTCTTGTTTGAGCTCACAAGTTGGGAATAGAGCCAAGAGAGCTCCTGGGGTTGAGGGAACTCTTAACTGTAGGATGTGCACGATCCTTGTCATGTGTTAACAAGTGGTAATCCCCCCTACCATCAAGTCTGGGACTTACCAAGAGTATACCCCACTATACATCCTACCCACAAGCTGGACTTGTTGGGATTATCACCCATTTGGCCAATGGGTGTATCTTGGTTTTGCGTGATCCTTATCATGTGTTGACAGTGGTAATCCCCCCAATTAGAGATGAGACTTGGTTGTGCAAGATCCTTGTCATGTGTTGACAATTGGTAATCCCCCCAAAGTTTGTGGATGCAAGTGTTCTACCACCTGACTCTTATAGTAAAGCTTGGTTGAACACGATCCTTGTCAACACTTGTCATGTGTTGACAAGTGGTAATCCCCCCAAGCAGAGGTGAGACTTGGTTGTGCGTGATCCTTGTCATGTGTTGACAATTGGTAACCCCCCAAGCCTGTGTCAAGATGGAAAGATCAATGGACATTGGGTGATAGATGAATATCCACTATGAGGATTCTTCTTCATTAGATTGAGACATCATTGTTCCAGAGCAGAGATGAACAAAGATGAGCAGAGAAAGCAAAGATCTTTGTTGCAGAAATAAATTCCTCCCTAGCTGAGAGGGAGTGTTGAAAATTGACAGCTTAGGGATGAATTTCCTTAAATAAAATTTCATTTTTGACAATTCTGGAGTGACTTTCTAAAATTAGAAAGTCATGTCTAGCATCTCAAGTATGACTTTCCAAAAATTGTAAATCACCTTGTATCAATTGGTAATTAAGTATAGTTGATGGAAAATCGCTCAACTAATCATTAATCAATCCTAATAGTTCAATTGTGACTTAACTATCAATATTGTCATTATCCTTATGATACTATGATATTATTATAAAAAATAAATTCAAGTCAAGTCAAATACCATTTCTTGAACAGTTAAGTCAAGTCAAATACCCCTCCAAGACCTTGTCAAATGCAAAATATCAAGTCGGCCTACTAAGGAGTAGTCGACCCCTCTAGAAGGTGAAGTCGGCCTATTGAGGGCTCAAGAAGGGCTATATAAACAGGAACTCGGCCTCACTCAAGACATACTCACTCAAGCATTGAAGAAGTTAGATCTAGATAAGAAGAGAAGCCTAATACCTAGCGTAGGAGAGAGGAAGAAGAACGAGATAATTTTTGATCTGTTTTGGGCTAAAACTCATTGACACATGCGAAGATTAGGGCATCATTCTTCTGCATTAGAAGCCAAAATTGCTATCACTCAAAGGAGCGAAAGTTTGGGTCAAATAAGGAATATTCAACAAGCCGAATTATTAAGAGAAGGGGTCAAGGTCAAGCGAAGTCAAAAGGAGGCAAATCTGTCCATATCTCAACAACGTGTGAACTAGGGTTTATGCAGGAGCCAAAAATTGCAGGTTTGCAACAACTATATGAAATTCTGAGTTAGGGCCGAAATCTGAAGCTGTGGCACAAATTTGACTAGCATTGACTTGGAGAAGAAGAAGTTTCATCCAAAAGAAGCATTGACTTGGTCTTAGAAGGGTTGTAGGTCAAGGGTTTAGGTATTGGAACTCGTCAATTGAAGATTCTATAAGAAGAAGAATTTTGTGGGTTTTCTTCCGAAGATTGGAGAGGTTTTGGCCTGTGATGATCGCCTATATCTTGTGTCCTTTGCCTCATTGTTCTTTATGGTTTGATAATTGTTTGATGAAAGAAGAACACATTATAATAATTAAGTTGAAGAAAAAAAATCTAACTAAGAAAAGTAACAAGTCCTCACAAGCAGTTATCAACAAAAGAGAAATCACCTTCATCTCTCTGCCCTGGATTTCTCAACACAACGTAGACTAGAGACACTAGAAATTAGGCCAGTGGCCAGGGCAAAACCCACAAGAGGAAAATCCAACAATCCTTTCCTTATAGAATCTTTGTCAACAAGAGAAATCCAAGTCATAAACAAATTGACTAGTATGACTTCCCAATTGCCAAGTTAGCCCTTCATCATTGGTATTTATGAATTTCTGTCCATAAGTTGTCACATGTCTATTATACATCTGCCACATGCCTGACCCTAATACTACCTTAGAAAAGGTAAATGAACTACCATAGAAAGGTTGTGCTAGCTGCCTCTGAAATGCCCTTTGTTTTGCTTCAGATATGCCACACGAAATTGCTCTGATATGTCATGCGAAGTGCCTCAGATATGCCATGTGAAGTGCCTCAGATATGCCATGCAAAGTGCGTCAGATATGCCTTAGATGTGCCATGCGAAGTGCCTCAAATATGTCTCAGATGTTGCCCATGAGTTGCCTTAGAATTGTGAGCTTTGGAGGAGGACAAATGGGTGTATATACTATAAATAGCCTTATTGTCCATGCGAAAGGGTGCCTCTTTTGAGCAGGCCGACTTGGCAGATGGGGTTTGACTAAAAGACATAAAAATTTGTTTTTCTTTCTTCTAAAACGTTGTCCAAATGGGACATGATAAAATAATTTTTATTTTACTCAAATAAATTGTTTTTGACTCTTTACAAACTTATAATTTATGAAGACCAAACCTAGTTACAATTTCAACACTCCCTCTTAACTAGGGAGGTATTCATAATGACTCATTGGGATTTTCTCAAGTTGAAGACTTCTATAAGAAAGGATCCAAATTGATAAGCATCATTGATGATAACATCATCATAACTAACATTGTCAAAATACCAAGGTCTTGACAAGTAAGCTGTATCTCTCAACTAGATCAGAGCACAATGCTAGGAGGCATTTAATAGGACACCATACTGCCTTTCCGAGGCACATACTCCACCTAGGTTCACCAGAGTATGTCCTCGACAGGACCATTTCCTACTTGTCACAAGGAAATGTCAGTCCGTCGGACTATTCTTTAACCGAGTCCATGTACTTTACGCAGGATGTTAATCCTAATCAGCTACAGTACATGACAATGGAATGTCAATCCAAGATGCTTACCCAGTCCACCATTCTACCTATCTATGTCCATGTACTTGACTTAGGTTTTTAGTCCTGGCCATAATACATGGCACATGGAGAACTTGGTGTCCATCCTCACTCCCTCTTAATCTGGGAGGAGATATCCACATGCCCAAGCTTGTCTCAGAAGTACTCAAGCTCCCTTTACATCAACGACCTATTCATCTATACAGATCTATTGTAGCTTTTTGACTCCCATCTATATGACATCTCAAATCGTAATTTGCTTTGGCCTTCCTTTAAAAACTAGGTTCTCTGACAGTCTTCAAAAATCTTCATACTGCTCTGATTATTACAAAGTATTATGGTCAAATCCAGCACGCCTTCAAATAGTTGGTGAAACATTTTACAGAGCAAAACTACCTCATAGCTATTTGCACAAACTATCATATTTTCCTCTTCTGCAGTGCTTAGTACAACAAAATCCTGCTTCATGTTCTTCCAAGAAACCATACCAGATCCCAAGCAGAAACAACCATCAGTAGTATCTTTTCTCATCATCAGCATTGCCAACTTAGTAATTGAATCAAAGACATCAAAGAACCAATTAGCTTCCATCATCCAGATTCCAAGAGGATCATGATCACATGTTTCCCATGTTTTTGCCAAACCTCAAGTCCTAATTAGTAGTGCACTGATCCAAGATCCTTCATGTTCAAATTATGCTTTCAACTCCCTTTGAATGTAATACCTTTTCCTTTGATTCACGAGTTTCTTTCGTAAAAAACAATTATTGAGGTTAATATTGTTCTAACCAATCAATCTCAAAGATATGAGGCCTTCTTCAATCATGAGGTGCTCTCAAAATCCATGGGTAACTCTTCCAACTGAGATAAATGTCTTATCATGATCCTCTCCCTTTTACTGTGAGAACCTTCTTGTTTACATGTTGCTATCTATTGCATGCTATATCTTGACTTTTCAATAAATGCATATTTCAAACTTCCTGCTCCTATATTCATGAACGTCCTCCTGCTTTACTACGTTCATGCAATTCTTTCATCTGCTGTCAAAGCCTAGGCCACTCTTATCAGTGACCTGCAAAATTTATTAGGAGGCTATGGAAGAGCAAAGTACATAGACAAGAGACTATCCAAAGACAAAGACAATATCAACAATAGTAATCAAAGAAAGTAGATGTAGAGTACTTATCATTTGAGAAAAGTCGGTTTCCTCTTAATCTTGGATCTTTCTATAATTTTTACCATCCTCATCCTTGCATCAACATGATATCATTTCTTCATTCCCAAGAGCTAGGGATTTTTCTTTTAGCAGAAGCGATTAGTCCTAGGGTTTTGTCCCTAGGGTTTCCTTAGTTTAGACTTTTTTAGGGTTTATAAACCCTAGATGCTTCAATATCCAAAGTTTTCAAGAGCTGTCGTCCATCAAATTTGCAAATTCTACACATATACTAATGTGTTAGACGCAAGCCATAGAAATGCTATTGACAAGCCTTCTATACATGAGATGGAGTTTATTGATGTTTCGTTCATTGATTATCTAACCTTGATCACAAAAACTTAGTCTTCATAAGGAAAGGATCCGAATACTAACATGTCGATTATGTCATTGCCCTCAAGAGAGGGGACACAACCTATTATACAATATATCTATACAGACTCTTTTATAATACATAAATATATTTCAAAGGAGCATAAGATCATTAGCTTACTCTTCATGTTATTTCCTAGATGTTATTTCTTCATAACCTAACAGACTTAGCGTTCCAAGCAATATGATTGACATGAATCATTGGTTAGAAGAGAAATTGGAAATGGATTCACAATTTATAAGAACAAAAGATTATATGTACCTCTTGTATTTTAACCTTACTTGTATGAGGTCGGCTCCTTGCAATGTCTTTTGTCTTTATTTGATCACCTTCAGATTTTATTTGGATGCTTTAGAGATTTGCAAATTCTTTGATTTTAGTTGCTACCGTAGACCTTGGCTCAAACTATTTCTTCCACAGTTCGAACTTGAAATGTCCACAAAATTGATCCTTACTCATCATCAAGGAGCTTGGATAAAGATCTCAGATCATTGAATTCGTACATACATTGTCTCAGACTGTCACCTAGTCATTTTTCCGTAAACTCGGATTATAACATAATGTATCTCGGATTTGTTTCCTTTCTATACCATAGAGACACTGAACTTCTCACTCTTTGCAACGGTAATGTAACTCAAATTCCCCTTTCTTCATTGAATGCTTGGATCTTGATCCATACAAAGCATACTATACCAAATTCTTGGACCATCATTATGCACTAATCGATAACACAGAGTCAGTTCGGGTTACTGTCTTTTGATTGCAAAGATAATTATGACCAGAGAGATACTATTGGAATTCAATCTACCACAAGAATCATTAGACTTGGCTTTAATTATAGAGACAGATCCATATTCCTTGACTTATGTCTTGATCTTCTTCAAAAATGATAGCTCGAATTATGCCATAGATTCAGATCATGCCACGAACTTTGCTTAGAGATGTAATTCAAACTACTTCGATAGGTCAATGACTTGATCATAGAGGCTCAAATTTTTTTCTCCACTAGAAGATTCTGACTATGCCAAAAAATTATAAACAAGTAATCGGATTTGATCAAAGGACTTTGTTTCAAAGGAAGGCATAGTCATGTTGCTGTCTTATAGAGGTACAATTTCATAGAGGTCTGACATAGTTCCATTATAGATTAGAGCTATTTGTCTATGCTACAAACATATGCCACAGAGAGTTCAGATGGTTGTTGCCTTTTTACAGAGGTTCGCTTCCAGCACTATTACAAAAATTCGGGCCTCTCTCTTTCTGCCACAGTGGTTTGAAAACATGTCACATGAACTTTTATGAAAAACATGTCCTTCTACAGAGGTACATATAGATCTTTGACCAGAGAAGAGAAATCGGGTTTGAGACCTTGGCAAAGCTTTCATGTCCATCATAAGGCTTTCTGTGACTTGAATTAGGGCAAAGGATTTCACTGCCCTATATCACAGCTCTGATACCATGTTGAAATTTGTTTGGAAGCTAGAATTTCTTATCATGATAATTACTTGTGATTGTTGTATATGTTTTTCTTTTAGCATTCACTTCATTCAATTAGGTCATCAAGTAATTATACATTCAATTATGCAAGTAAAAAGAAAGTAAAGATCACAATGCACAAAATAGTCTAGAGACACCAAAAATTAGGCTAGTGGCTAGGGAAAAACCCACAAGGGGAAAACCCAACAATACTTTCCTCATAGAATCTTTGTCAACAAGAGAAATCCAAGTCATCAACAAATTGACCAGTATGACTTCTTAAGTGCCAAGTCAGCCCTTTGTCATCAGTGTTCATGAAGTTCTGTCCATAATTTGTCACATGTCTATTATACATTTGCCACATGCCTGTCCTTAATACTTCCTCGGAAAAGGTATACGAACTGCCATAGAAAGTCTATGCAAGTTGCCTCTGAAATGCCCTTTGTTATGCCTTAGATATGCCATGCGAATTCCTCAAATATGCCATGCAAAGTGCTTCAAATATGCCATGCAAAGTGCCTTAGATATGCTATGCAAAGTGCCTCAGATATGCCTTAGATGTGCCGTGCGAAGTGCCTCAGATATGTCTCAGATGTTGCATACGAGTTGCCTCAAAATTGTGAGCTTTGGAAGATGTGTTGAAAATATTAACGAGAAAAGGGTTCCTTGATTTGTGCCTTAATCATAGGAGAGTCAGAACAAGTTCCTTCTTGCTCATGACTCCAGTTCCTAAAAAAAAGGAGATTCCAAATAAATTAGGACAAATTCCTATAATTTAGGAATCAATCCCTAAAAATTAGGACGAGTTAGGACACAATTAACTGATGTGTTGAAATTGAAAGTCGAGTTCTTGATTTTCTAGTGTGAGTTGTGTTGACCACTACCAGTCAACTACCCATGCAGTGCACCCGCCTTTTCTTGGCAGAAAGGGGCAGCACCTGATCGATGTGTCCGAGCCATCCTGCAGTCATCAGCAGTTTCATCATTTTGATTGTAAACCCAGTCTGCATGTATGAATTGTAAATAATCTTAGCAGATATGAGTCGTGTATGTAAATTGCCTAGGTGGACCTAACTTTCTAGTGGTAATCTATGTCCCGGAAGGTTTTTCGTCTCACCGATCCATGATCGGCAGAGTTTTCCTTCAAACCTGACCCCAAAGCCGGGATGGATTTTGTCATTAGAACTTTAGGAGAATCCTAGTGTGTTGATCTGCTAGATTATAAGTGTGTCGCAGAAACTGGGTGATTTGTGAGGGTCTGTATTAAGTGGGTTTGTCCCCTTGAGATGTAAATTGTAAAAAGTCATCATGAAATGTGTCTTGAGGGTTGAAAATATTTTAAATCCCCTCATGTGTCCTAAGTCCTAGGTCCTAGGTGATGTTTCCGAAGGCTTAGTTCGATGATCCATTTTAAAATGAATTAAAAAATAAAAAAATAAATAAAAAATAATAATAATAAAATAATAAAACAAATAAAAATAAAAAAATAAAAAATGAAAAAATAATAAAAAAATTAAAAAATAGAGCAAAAACCCTAAAATAATAAAATAATATTTTAAGTGAATGCATGCAAAATATTATTTTTTAATAAATCGACGGATGAGATCAAGAGATGTTTTGATCCTCATCAACGGTCGAGATCATTTCAACATGGATCACTCGAACTAGCCGTTGGAGTCATTTCCTTTAAGTAGGGTGCTAGGGGTCATTTTCAAAAAAAAGGGAAGAGGATTTGTGAGTCTGGTACTGAAGAAGCTCTCTTGTAAATCTGTTTTTGGTTAATAAAAGAAGACTTTTGGGTCCATATCTTGCTGGTGTTACTCTCTTGAAATGCTGTGAGATTGTTTAATTTTCTGCATATGTTATTTTCAACCATTAATAATAGCTCATTGTAGAGTATTGTGAGCACATGCATCGTGTTCACTTGCTAGGGTTTGAGTGTTGTTAGGATTTCTGAAGTAATGGCAGGTATCTCCATTACTTTTTGAGATCTAGCAGCATTTTTGCCCTCTTTACTGATGGTTGTTCTAAGTTGTGCAGAAAACCCTTTCTGAAGAAGATTTGGTGGGCGTTTGGGGAAGTTCTCAGCTGAACCAGCCAACTCCCGCAAGCATTTTTTGCTGAGCCCAGTTGGATTTGATCCTGGGTCTATCATTCAGTTTATTTTTCTAAGTTGCATGAGAGATTTTCTGAAGTTCTTCACAGTGAAAACCTTAATTTTTTTTATTCTTTAAATATTTTCTGTGCTCATTGATGAATCTGGCTGTTAAGGGGCCAAATCTGTAAATTAATTAGCTGTTCTAGGGTTTCAAATTTCAAATTTTTGCCTTATACAGATTTTGTTAGGGTTTTCCTTTTTTTTGCAGGTGCTGGTATTTCAGGAATTTTTGGGGTTTTATCATTAAAGTCTGGAGTAGCAAGCCTGCAAATCAACAGCCAGCGCTCATCTATTTTGTCAAGCCGCAAACCAGCCAGCGGTGCTGGCCTCTTATCCATTACATTACTCCTGTACCGCTCTGCCGGGTCCACGTGGCTCTCTTTCCGACCCTGTAGTCTCTTCTTCACACGTTTTGTCCACCGCTCACGTCACATCCAGTGCTATAACCCTGCGTAAATTTCATTTCTGCAGTCCTCAATTCTTTTACACGCCCACGCAGTCTCCTACACAGTCCTATCTTTTCCCTTTTGTGTTATCGAAGCTTCTGTGGACCTGCAAGCATATACGGCGTGGCTGTCAAAAAATCACCGCGTCTGCAAACAAAGGCAAAGAAAAAACGCAAATTTCTTATTTTCGGAAACGTGTATTTGCTGCTCCTCACGCTGATATGCATATCATTTTTTTTATGCCACCATCCAAACTCTCAAAGCCTTAGGCCAGTCGCCCATGCGATCTCGTACAGTCCTCCGTTCATTTTACAGCTGCCGCCTCCCAAGGTAATCGGCCCTGATGAGAACGGCTTGAAGAAAATCGAGTATCGGTGCAACGATCAGGGCGAGAAGGTCCAGAAAACTTCCGCACGCATCCGCAAGGTGGCAAAGGCCAGGTTCAGCAAGCGAGAGAACGTTTCGATTTCTTCATCAATGTCCAGATTTTCAAGAAAGCCGAACAGGTAAAATCGATTCAAGTTTTTCTCAAATCACTGCGTCGATTGTCTCCAGGTATTCTCTAAATCGTTTTCTTTTGTTTCTGCCGGCATTAGCTGTTCATGGTTTCCGCATTCAGTTTCTTTGGTTCAAATCGAGGTCACGATTTTGATAACATAGGCTGCCGTCACATTTTTGCTGGGGTCACGTATCAATGTTTTGTCTTTTGGATTTTACGACTTGTTCATAGCCTGATTCCGTAGTCATAGTTGCGTTTCTGTCTTTTGTTCCTTAGGGTTTTTCGATTATAGTTTCTCCTTTACATTTGTTAGATTGTATTTTAATAAAATCAAAAAAGGGTTAAACGTAAATTAGATTTTAATTTATTTATTAAGATTTTAGATTTAGGTAGATTTAGGATTTTGTTATTAGAGTTTTGGTTTTAAATTATGTTTAGAATAGATTAAAGTTTTATGTTTTTATAGATTTTTAATTTTCATTTTTATAATATTAATTTTTTTTTTTTTTCGAAAAAAGTATAAAAAAATTTGTGGAAAATTTTCTTCGTCAGATCCAGTTATTTTCGGGAATTATCATCTTTCATGCTGAGATCTAAAATTTTCAAGTCGAGATGCGAATATGATGTCTGGTTAATGATTTACGATTCTCTTGGTGGTTTTAAGCATTTATCTTCTCAAAATTCTCAGTTGCTGGATATCGTTTTGGTTATGTGATTTAGTTGATACCTTTTGATGACAAATGATTGCTGTTCACGGTTTATTTTTCTATATCATCTAACAAGTAATCATTTTAACAACAATCTCTCAAGGCACTGGTCTGCTAAATTAATCAAATCCATTTAGTGCTTATCATATCGTGTCTCCCAACCAACTGGTTGATAGTTGGTCTTCGTCATATCATAGGGTCTACCCCCCTTAGCCGCGGGAGACAGGCTTAAACGGAGGGATCGGGGATCAGAGTGATAGCCCCCGGTCTGAGCGTTGTCGTGTCAATCTGCGCGACAACATTTTTTGGCGCCGTTGCCGGGGATACTTTGTTCTCGGTGTTTCAACGACAATCATCCTTCTCTTTTTTATCTTTTCATCTGGCCCGGCAACGCCAACATTTTTTGGCGCCGTTGCCGGGGACATTGTTTTCTCGGTGTTTCAACGACTTTTCATTCATCTTCTCATCTTTCTCATCTCTCATTTGAGCTGGCAGATTCAAACTTTTGGGTTTTCATTTGGATCTTTTATTGCTTTATTTTTTTTAGCCATATCAGCAGCATCTCTTCGGTTTTGTTTCTTGTTTGGGTGGCGACTCCATTTTCTCATTTTTCCCAGACAAGAAGCCTTCCTCATATCTGCTTGTTGGTACCTTTTTGGATCTTAGAATCAGATTCATTGTTCAAGTGGCGACTCCATTTCTTTCATCTTTTGATTTTCTTGAGCAAGCATCTATTTCTATCATCCATTTGATCCCTTATTACTCATCATGGATTATTCATTTAAACCATGTCGTTTTACTCACCGTCTCCATGATTTTCCGGAGGAGGCCATTCCTGAATTACCTATTTTTTCAGGTGGTGATCCAATCGCTGTTAAAAGGCATCTAGACTTGTTTATTCGCATCATGATCATATATTGCAGACCCCCTCAGTTTAATCATGAAGATATCAAAATGCGTCTATTTGTCCTTTCTTTAGAAGATGATGCTTTGAATTGGTTTAACAATTTTCCTAAGGATTCTTTCACTTCTTTGGAAGACATTATCAATGCTTTTGAAGATAGATATGGTTATCCGGACAGCTTGCCTTCTGCCTCTAAAATTGTGCAACAGAATTTGATAAGAGGTCCAGCTGAAAGATCCCAAGACGATTCTTCATGTCAGAATGTGTCATCCACCGGAAATATTGTAGATCAAGTTCATGATAGTGAAAAATCAGGGATAAATGACAATGAAAAGGAAGAACAAAAGCAAATTATACGAGATCTAATGATGCTAGTGAAAAATATGGAAAGCAATCAAACTAGTTATATCAATGATGTAAGAACTTTATGCACCCATCTGGAGAAACGTAATAGGGAGATGGAGGTCACGCAAAATCAGCATGCTAAAGAAATTGAGGCCATAAAAACTAAATATGAAACAGAAATTAGAAGCATGCAAAGCAAGATGTCAGGCTTAGAAGAAAATATGATGACCATGAAAGCTGATCATGATAGGGAAATCGATTCTATGCAAAACAAGTTGTTAACTATGGACGAAGAAATGACTATCATGACATTCGATCATAATAATCAGTTGGCCACCATGCAAGCAAATCATAGAGAAGAAATAAACTCCATGCAGCATTGCTTGATGGACATAAAGGAAAAGAATGATAAAGTAATAAAAGACATGGAAGAACATCATGCCAGACAAATCAGTGATATAAAGGTTCAACACTCTAGTCAGATGGATGCCATTAGAATACAAGTTCAAAGGTTTCAGCAATTGGAAGATAAGAGAAACCAGGGAACATCAACAGATCCAGAGCCTTCTCATTTGTTACAACAAGTTCCATCTTATTATGAGAAGGTTATTGATTCGATTGAAAGATGGTTAATTGAAGGAGATCCAGATAGACTTAAAAATGATAAAGATCAGATGCAAGATGAAGAAAGACATAGCACGCATATCTTACATACTTCATCTGATAGTTTTGAAACAGAAAGTTCCGTGTCATCAGTCATACAACCAGCCAGAAAGAAAAAGCGCAAGAGAAAGAAAATGAGAAGAAGATTTGACGCATCAGATGGCCGCGAGCAGCTTGATTTTCGGATAGGAAAAAGTCCTACCATATGCAAAATTGGACATGGCACATCCGACAAGCAGCCGACAGATTTGCCTGAAAGCAGGCAAATGCTCAGTATACACTATATTGAACACATCTGATGCCATGGGGCATCTTTTGTATTGTATTTCTAACCCTACTCCATGTTTTTTCTGCATTTTTATTTCTGCTTTAGATAGTCAATAAATGAAGAGCTTTTATCTTTCCTGTGCTTAATGTTATATGATGATTTTTTTGGATGGACGCTACTTATTTTGGTGTTGTATGGATGCAGATTCTGGATTCTCACATTCCTGCAAGCAGCAACGTGTCCCCAAGTAGAGCCAGATGTTGACCACTACCGGTTAACTACCCATGCAGTGCACCCCCATTTTCTTGGCAGAAAGGGGCAACACCTGATCGATGTGTCCGAGCCATCCTGCAATCATCAGCAGTTTCATCATTTTGATCGTAAACCCAGTATGCATGTATGAATTGTAAATAATCTTAGCAGATATGAGTCGTGTATGTAAATTGCCTAGGTGGACCTAACTTTCTAGTGGTAATCTGTCCCAGAAGGTTTTTCGTCTCACCGATCCATGATCGGCAGAGTTTTCCTTCAAACCTGACCCCAAAGCCGGGATGGATTTTGTCATTAGAACTTTAGGAGAATCCTAGTGTGTTGATCTGCTAGGTTATAAGTGTGTCGCAGAAACTGGGTGATTTGTGAGGGTCTGTATTAAGTGGATTTGTCCCCTTGAGATGTAAATTGTAAAAAGTCATCATGAAATGTGTCTTGAGGGTTGAAAATATTTTAAATCCCCTCATGTGTCCTAAGTCCTAGGTCCTAGGTGATGTTTCCGAAGGCTTAGTTCGATGATCCATTTTAAAATGAATTAAAAAATAAAAAAATAAATAAAAAATAATAATAATAAAATAATAAAACAAATAAAAATAAAAAACTAAAAAATGAAAAAATAATAAAAAAATTAAAAAATAGAGCAAAAACCCTAAAATAATAAAATAATAATATTTTAAGTGAATGCATGCAAAATATTATTTTTTAATAAATCGACGGATGAGATCAAGAGATGTCTTGATCCTCATCAACGGTCGAGATCATTTCAACATGGATCACTCGAACTAGCCGTTGGAGTCATTTCCTTTAAGTAGGGTGCTAGGGGTCATTTTCAAAAAAAAGGGAAGAGGATTTGTGAGTCTGGTACTGAAGAAGCTCTCTTGTAAATCTGTTTTTGGTTAATAAAAGAAGACTTTTGGGTCCATATCTTGCTGGTGTTACTCTCTTGAAATGCTGTGAGATTGTTTAATTTTCTGCATATGTTATTTTCAGCCATTAATAATAGCTCATTGTAGAGTATTGTGAGCACATGCATCGTGTTCACTTGCTAGGGTTTGAGTGTTGTTAGGATTTCTGAAGTAATGGCAGGTATCTCCATTACTTTTTGAGATCTAGCAGCATTTTTGCCCTCTTTACTGATGGTTGTTCTAAGTTGTGCAGAAAACCCTTTCTGAAGAAGATTTGGTGGGCGTTTGGGGAAGTTCTCGGCTGAACCAGCCAACTCCCGCAAGCATTTTTTGCTGAGCCCAGTTGGATTTGATCCTGGGTCTATCATTCGGTTTATTTTTCTAAGTTGCATGAGAGATTTTCTGAAGTTCTTCACAGTGAAAACCTTAATTTTTTTATTCTTTAAATATTTTCTGTGCTCATTGATGAATTTGGCTGTTAAGGGGCCAAATCTGTAAATTAATTAGCTGTTCTAGGGTTTCAAATTTCAAATTTTTGCCTTATACAGATTTTGTTAGGGTTTTCCTTTTTTTTGCAGGTGCTGGTATTTCAGGAATTTTTGGGGTTTTATCATTAAAGTCTGGAGTAGCAAGCCTGCAAATCAACAGCCAGCGCTCATCTATTTTGTCAAGCCGCAAACCAGCCAGCGGCGTTGGCCTCTTATCCATTACATTACCCCTGTACCGCTCTGCCGGGTCCGCGTGGCTCTCTTTCCGGCCCTGTAGTCTCTTCTTCACACGTTTTGTCCACCGCTCACGTCACATCCAGTGCTATAACCCTGCGTAAATTTAATTTCTGCAGTCCTCAATTCTTTTACACGCCCACGCAGTCACCATGCAGTCCTATCTTTTCCCTTTTGTGTTATCGAAGCTTCTGTGGACCTGCAAGCATATACGACGTGGGTAAGATTGGGCGTGGCTGTCAAAAAATCATCGCGTCTGCAAACAAAGGCAAAGAAAAAACGCAAATTTCTTCTTTGCGGAAGCGTGTATTCGCTGCTCCTCACGCTGATATGCATATCATTTTTTTTATGCCACCATCCAAACTCTCAAAGCCTTAGGCCAGTCGCCCATGCGATCTCGTACAGTCCTCCGTTCATTTTACAGCTGCCGCCTCCCAAGGTAATCGGCCCTGATGAGAACGGCTTGAAGAAAATCGAGTATCGGTGCAACGATCATGGTGAGAAGGTCCAGAAAACTTCCGCACGCATCCGCAAGGTGGCAAAGGCCAGGCTCAGCAAGCGAGAGAACGTTTCGATTTCTTCATCAATGTCCAGATTTTCAAGAAAGCCGAACAGGTAAAATCGATTCAAGTTTTTCTCAAATCATTGCGTCGATTGTCTCCAGGTATTCTCTAAATCATTTTCTTTTGTTTCTGCCGGCATTAGCTGTTCATGGTTTCCGCATTCAGTTTCTTTGGTTCAAATCGAGGTCACGATTTTGATAACATAGGCTGCCGTCACATTTTTGCTGGGGTCACGTATCAGTGTTTTGTCTCTTAGATTTTACGACTTGTTCATAGCCTGATTCCGTAGTCATAGTTGCGTTTCTGTCTTTTGTTCCTTAGGGTTTTTCGATTATAGTTTTTCCTTTACATTTGTTAGATTGTATTTTAATAAAATCAAAAAAGGGTTAAACGTAAATTAGATTTTAATTTATTTATTAAGATTTTAGATTTAGGTAGATTTAGGATTTTGTTATTAGAGTTTTGGTTTTAAATTATGTTTAGAATAGATTAAAATTTTATGTTTTTTATGGATTTTTAATTTTCATTTTTATAATATTAAATTTTTTTTTTTCGAAAAAAGTATAAAAAAATTTGTGGAAAATTTTCTTCGTCAGATCCAGTTATTTTCGGGAATTATCATCTTTCATGCTGAGATCTAAAATTTTCAAGTCGAGATGCGAATATGATGTCTGGTTAATGATTTACGATTCTCTTGGTGGTTTTAAGCATTTATATTTTCAAAATTCTCAGTTGCTGGATATCGTTTTGGTTATGTGATTTAGCTGATACCTTTTGATGACAAATGATTGCTGTTCACGGTTTATTTTTCTATATCATCTAACAAGTAATCATTTTAACAACAATCTCTCAAGGCACTGGTCTGCTAAATTAATCAAATCCATTTAGTGCTTATCATATCGTGTCTCCCAACCAACTGGTCGACAGTTGGTCTTCGTCATATCATAGGGTCTACCCCCCTTAGCCGCGGGAGACAGGCTTAAACGGAGGGATCGGGGATCAGAGTGACAGCCCCTGGTCTGAGCGTTGTCGTGTCAATCTGCACGACAACAAGTTGATTGAGGAAAAACACAAGTGATTGAGTTTCAAGTGGTTGACTTGAAATCTGACGAGTTGCATGAGCAGTTAACTCATGCTAACTCAATAAATCACAAAATCATTCCTTAATTAGAAACTCACTAATTTTAACCATTCGAATTGCCTTTAAAAGGAGGAACGAAGGCACAAGTTTAATCATTGTTTTGGAGAGCATGAGTTGGTGAGACCAAGCAATAGCAAGCATGAGTTTGTGCGCGGAGCTTGTGAGAGGAACAACGTGCAAGAGATGATTGTGCACATGTTGGTAGAGGTAACAGAGATCAACAACCTTGCAAAGGTTTCAAGCTTAGATCAAGCAAGAAATACAAGTGCCTCTTTCAAGTTGAAACAATTGTATTTTGTAAGAGATCAATTGCTTAGTTTTCCTAAATAACATTCTAAAGTAAGCGAGGGTTTTCCTTGTTGGGTTCCCTAAACAATTTTGTGATTTGAATTGTGTGACTGTGCTTATATTTCTATTCCTATTGCGTTGCATCTAGTAGAGAAATTTTGCATTTATGTGAGAAGAAATTTTATTTCAGAGTGCTCATACTAGCAGATCAAAATTTTGTGGATTTTCTACAGGACGAATGGGTGTATAAATAGCCTTTTTGTCCATGCGAAAGGGTGCCTCTTTTGTGTTGAGAAATCTAGGGGGCAACAAGTGTAGGTGATTTCTCTTACTTTGATCACTGCGTGTGATGTATTTTTACTTTACTTGATTACCTTCTTTCCTTTATTATTATTAGTGTTCTCTATCTTCAAACAACTTAGGCAAGATCAGCCAAGGTCAAAACCTCTTCAATTGAGAGGAAAACCCACCAGAATTGTTCTCTTCTTATAGAACTTCAATTGACGAATTCCAAGACCTATGATCCTTGACCAAGACCCTTCAAGACCAAGTCATCCTTCCTTCTTGATGAGCTTTCCTTACATAACTTCCAGTAACAAACTTTCACCTTCTAGTAACTTCTCCAGCAACTTCGACCCCAACAAAAATTTCTGCAACTTCGACCTAGCAGCTTCAACAACTTCGACCTAGTAGCTTCACAACTTTGACCTTGATGCAACTTCAACAACTTTGACCTAACAACTTCACAACTTCGATCTAGAGGCAGCTTCACAACTTCGGTCTTGCAGCTTTACAACTTCGACCTTGTAGATTCACAGCTTCGATGCAACTTCAAAATTTTGTCTAGTCCAGAAACTGTAGAAACCCTAACGAGAGAGAGAGAGAGAGAGAGAGAGAGAGGTCCAAAAACTTCGATCTTGATCTTTTTCTTCTTCTCTGTCCTTTTCCAGCTTTTATCTTGATGAGATCGAACTTGCTTGAGTGAGTATGCAAATGAGGTCGAATTCCTTCTTATTTATAGGCTTGTGAGGGGTACGAATTGCTATCTTGAGGCCGACTTGTCCCTTCAAGTAGGTTGACTTGGTCTTTGTGCCATGATAAGGTCTTGGAGGGTCTTTGGACTTTATTTTGACTCGTTAAATTTTTCTTTACAATATGTAACATGTCCAAATGGGTCTTCAATACATGACATTGACTCATTTGACTTTATGACAAAACCTAGAAGCACTCAATGGGTGCTTGACCCTAAAATAAATTTCCCTTGAGCATGAAACCCATTCTCCAAGAACATGTAATAAATTTATTTTTCTCTTTTCATTAAATACATAAAATCACGATTACATATGCCATTATGAAGACCAAACCTAGTTACATATTTCAACACTCCCTCTTAACTAGGGAGGTATTCATAATCCATACAAGGTAGTTGGACATTCTCAATCTGAAGAATTCTCATAAGAAGAGTCGGATTGGTAACCCTTCTGTATAACATCATATCGTCCAACGTTGTCATATAGCAAGGCCTTGACTAATAGCTCTATTTCTCCACAAGATCAGAGCACAATGCTGGCGAGACCAATGATTTATAGACACCCTCATCATTGTCTCTCTTGGAAGATACCCCACCCGGGTTCTCTCAGAGTATGTTCCACCAAGATTATTCTTATCTTGGATTCCCATTCCTCCAAGAATATCGGTCCTCTACGACTACTCTTATCTTGGATGCCCTACCACATCCTCAAAGAGTATCGGATGCTAGATGCTTACCCAATCCTCTATTCTATCTTCCCAGGTGAAGACAAGAATGATGTGTCTATCTCACCCTCTCAAGTAGGGAGGATATGCTCATTTTAGTGAAGGAATGTATCCATTCCTATAAAAGGAATTTACCCAAGCTCCCTCTTAATTAGGGACTTGACCAAGCTTCCTCTTGACTTGGGACTTGCTCCCAGTAGTTCTTTAGGTGGAGATCATGGGACAATCAACTGCTTGAGGAGCTCCTCCTTTTAATGTCATGAACTTATTTTTCTTTATTCAAGAGTCTTCATCTTTCTGGGACTTGTTTGTAGGGCATCGACCATCCATCACTTTCATTCATGAATCATGTCAGTCATGTCATCCTTTCTTTCATTGGAAAGTGATCCATTAGTCCATATTTGGCCTTTCCTTCATGCCTTGCTACCTTCTTCGCATCATGTTTCCTTCATGATCTTTCATCCTACCACATGAGTGTCAGTTGTAGATGACATCTACAACTCTTCCTTTGGTAGCCCTGCATTAGCCCATCCAGATATTATTCAAAAATAGAAAATGAACATTAAATCAAAAATACCTTTATGATGGTCTTTCATTGTGACATCTCTTTATTTGTGTCAACATCCTGCATATATATTGACACATCTCCAAAAAGATATACAACGTCAAGGGTCTCTTTCTTTTTCAGACTTTATCAGGATCTTCATATCTTTCCCATGGAGATATCATAGTCAAATCTTCTAGTCCTTGGATGTTGATTGCCTTCTCCATAGTTGCATTTTTCATGATCTCTTCCTTTCTTTATTCACACATTTCCTCCTAGGAACTTCCAATCATGGTTCTTTTCAACTTTGTTAACCACCTCATATTTCATATGAGGACATATTATGTTGATTTCATCTAGTCAATGTGTGAGCCATGGCTTCATGCATCCTTTCACAGGAGGAGATCCTTTCTTTTGATCATGCTCTTGAGGTAGAGCATTCATTCATGATATCTGCAACCATATGACATGACTCTATTTTATCAAGTACAAGCATACATACCTCATCTCTTTCTTTTGGTCATCTAGACTTCCTTCGACAACTTCCTTGATTGAAAGAACTTCAATCCCTTGACCTGCTTCACTTCTTTTGACATCATATCATCATCCCATGAATCCCATACAAGTTGGAATTCCTGGCGAGACACTTGCTTCTTCTAGTAGGTGAAATTTCCAATGAAGATTCCAACAGAGGATCTTGATCATCCTCATCTTGCAAATGCTCCTTTTGAATGATGTATGATGAGCTCTATACTAGATGACTTTCTTTTTCCCATAAGTACTACTTATGCTTCTAATGAGGTTACCAAGAGCTACATCCTTCTATAGGTGACAACCATAGACTTCTATTTCAGCTATCTTTCATGCTTCTTTATGATGATGTCACGAGCTCTTGCTTTCAATCATATGCTTCTATGATGCCATCTCCTAACATGATGCATCCTATCATGCTTCTAATGATTCCTACCATGATAGTTATACTTTACAACAGAAAACTTGAAACAAAAACTTGAAAAGAACTAGGTGAGGAAGACTATCTCAATCATAGTAGAGATCTTTTACTTCCTCCTTCTTGGATTTCTTCTTTTCAACTTCTTCCACTTCTTCGACTTCTTCAGTGATATGTGCTTCTTCACTTCTTTTGTTGTTGTCCTTCTTGAGCTTTGGACAATCTCTCTTGTAGTGCCCATATTGATAACAACCATAGCATTGAACCTTCGACATGTTCTTCTTCTTTTTCTGAGGGCCAAGCTTCCCAAGCTTCCCTTTTCTTCTAGCCATGATAGAAAATGCCTGAGCTTGCTCACTTGATCCTACTTCAATTTTTGCGTTCAGCGTGGTTTCTTCGATTTTGCACAATGACCGTAGTTCATTAAATGGATTAGCTTCTTTCTTTCCATAGATGTTTGATGTGAAGTTGCCCCATTCCTGTAGTAGTGCATTGAGAACTATGGTAGTCATTTCCTTGTCAGACATTATTTCTCCCAACTCTTGGAGTTGGTCTCTTATTTCTGACATCCTCATAAAGTATGAGGCTATTCCTTCTTCTTTTGATATCTTCATCTTGTAGAGCTTGAGCTTCTTCTTTCGATCATTCGACAATTAAACCCTTAACATGACCAACGACTTCATTTTCTATGAGGATCAAATCTATCCTCTTCTTCCATGCAAGAAAGTTTGACGACCCAACCAATTTGTTGCTCTCCTTGCAATATGAAGTCATTTTGACATATTCAAATATAGATATAAAAATACTTGTCAAGTGAAGATACTCCTAGATGATGAAATCTTCAACTTGATGCCTTCTTGATTTTGATGATGATGTAGATAATAGAAGATGTCTTCTTGGAGAAGATGTCTTTCTTCAAAAGTGATCCTTGGCTCAATGGGATATCACATTGATTCCTTGATGATGATGACATCACTTTTTCCCGCTTTTCTTCCTTCAAGATAACGCTAGTTAAATTTGTTTCACAACGTCAAATTTTGGCCCTTCTTTAGAATTTCAACTTCTTGTAGCAGTTATGCAATTTTAGCCTTTTCTTCAATAACCCTAGTTGACATGTGTGGCTAGAAGATGGACAAATTTGCCTCCTTTATACTTCGCTTGACTTGACTTCTTTTTCTTGTTATTTTGGCTTGCAAAGGAGACCTTTCTTGGCACAAAACTTGATCCCTGATGGTGGCTGCAATTCGATACTTGTTGCTACAGAAGGATGTCTTAATACTTCGCACGTGTGGAGAATATAGCCTAGAAAAACAAACCCAAAACTGCTTTGCTCTTCTTTCCTCATGATAATGATTGTGGAATGTGTGAGTTTGCCAAGAACGCTTCAAGTGTGGAACCCTTCTTTGAATGAGCTAGGGTTTTGAGGTCTTCTTTGATTCTCTTAATTGTTCCCTCTCAATATGGTGAGAGGGTTAGTCCTTCTTAATGATTGCTGCTTTTGATGTTTCCAAGATGATCTCTTTATACTTCGGCCCTCGAGTATCCTTCTTTATGTTGCCCTTCCTTGATGTAGTCACCTTAGCTCTGATACCATGTTGAGAAATCTTGGGGGCAACAAGTGTAGGTGATTTCTCTTGCATTGATAACTGCTTGTGATGTATGTTTACTTTACTTGATGAAATTCTTCTTTCCTTTATTATTATTAGTGTTCTCTTTCATCGAACAACTACCAAATCATAAGGAACAATGAGACAATAGGACACAAGATATAGGTGATCAACCAGGGCCAAAACCTCTCCAACTAAGAGGAAAACCCACCAAAATCCTTCTCTTCTTATAGAACTTCAATTGATGAATTCCAAGAGCTATGATCCTTGACCAAGACCCTTGGCTTTTCTTCTGCATTCATGTTCTCTCATCAGTTACTTCTGTAAGATAATGATTGATGTGATTGCTAATGGATTAATGTAATAATGAATGAGCTCATGAAGTATCTGATCTCAACAAAGAACGTGTTACTCTAAAATTAACATGGTATCAGAGCATGGTGAGGACAAGCCCAAGCAAGAAAGAATGCAATCTCTAGGCATTTTTTCTTCCTCCATCTCAAGCCTCGGCTCTAATTTTGTGGATCAGTCAAGATTATATAGGTCATGAATGAATATGTATTTTGAAGTGAACGCTGTATCTTTTTGAACTAGTAAGATGTTTGCTATGCGTTCGATTGTATCATACCCAGAAGATCACAGTTTTTCAGGAAATTGAAGAAAGACATTCGCATTAATTTCTTGTTCACGAGAATATGTAAGCTTATAACAGTGGAGCTCTTTTGCACTCACATTGCAACCACTTGTTTGAAAGTAACTAGGTTTGGTCTTCATAATGACGTGTGTAATTGTGATTTTATGTAAATGATGTAACGAAGAAAAATAAAATTATTATTGTAATGCTTGCCTCATGGGTTTCATGAGCAAGGAATTTTATTTTTAGATGGCTCCCATTGTGAGCCTTTAGGATTTGTCATCTAGTCATAAAAGTCAAAGAGAGTCAATGTCATGTATGAAGAACCTTTCTTGGACATCTTACAATTGTATATCAGTGTATAGGATTGTCTAGTAGCCTTCCAAGACAAGCACAAGTTATTCCTCTTCAAATTGGCCTCGAGATAAAATAAAGAACACATGTCGGCTTCACCTAATGAAGACACAACTGTTCATATGTTCATTTCGACTTATTTATGTCATACAACAACTATATATACAGGGCTAGGGTCTTCGCATCACAAGACTACAAAACTCGTGCTAACACAAAGAAGCAAAAGTTCAGATCATTTTCTGAAACAAGTTCGGACATTACAATGGAGATAGTTCGATGAAATTACAGTGATTAAGGTTCGGTATTATCACAAAGAAGAAACCTCTCTACCCCGATGTCATTACAGTTCAAAAAATCACAGTCTCGGTGCCATCTCAGTGTGACCACAGTTCGTTGCTATCATAGTTTTGGTGACCATCTCAGTGTGCTCAGATAGGAGATGATCTTAGTGTGACCACAGTTCGTTTTGATGCTACCACTGTAACTATGTATCGGTGCTAAGAAGGTCGAAGTGGAAGAGGAGTCGAGAAGAGGAAAAGAGCAGAAGGTTGACAGTCAAGAGAACTAGTGTCTTGGTCTTGGAGTGGAAAATAGGTCAAGGGTCTTGGTCTTGGTATTCGTCAATTGGAATCTCTATAAGAAGAATTTGTGTGGGTTTTCCTCTCAAAGAGTGAGAGGTTTTGGCCTTGGATGATAGCCTACATTATGTGTCTCTTGTCTATTTATGTTCATGCATTGGTAGCTGTTTGATGAAGAAGAACACTAATAACCTAAGTAAAAGAAGATCCTAATCTAAAGAAGTAAAAAGCACTCACAAGCAGTTACTAATTGAAGAGAAATCACTTAATACTTGATGCCCTATATTTTTCAACATGGTATTAGAGCTAAGGTAACAAAGTCAAGAAAGGGCATCTAATCAAGAGACGCTCAAGGATCAAGTTTCAAGGAAGGCATCAAATCAAAGATCATTGTGAAGTCAAGATCTACAAAGGAAGCATCATAACCAAAGAAGAAGCCTACAAAGAAGTTGGTGGAACCCTCAAGACATCTCAAGAGACCACAAAGACCCTACTCAAGTTGAAGAACTTATACATCAAGTTCCTTCCTAGAGAAGCTAGATCAAAAGGCGGTGTCATCTCACTCCTTGTGGGATCAAGGATCATTCTTGAAAGAAAACTACCTTCATCGAGGAGAAGTTTTCTATCCTCTATATCATCATCAACATCAAAGAAGCAACAAGGAGAAGGAGAATCCTATCAAGTTAGCAGATGACCTTATCTGAATCTATCAAAATGTTTTTTGCATGGAAAGCAACAAATTGGTTGGGGCTTCAAACTATCTTACATGGAAGAAAAGGAAAAATCTAAATCTCATTGAAAATGAAGTCATGGATCGTGTCAAAGGATCTATCACAAAACCAGGAGAGGAAGATGCTCAAGCTCTTGCCAAGTATATGAGAGAAGAAGTTAGGGCTCAAAGGATTCTCATAGAATCCATCAAGGATCCCCTCATCCCATATGTATCTAAACTCGAAACATCAAAAGAAAGCTATAGCAAACTGGTAGCGCTATATTCCATAAGCATTGCTGGAGAAGTCATCTCATTAAGGCAAGAACTCTACAAGTTGAATATGCCTAGGGAAGATGGAATAACCTCATACTTTATGAGGATATCTGAGATCCGGGATCAACTACATGACCTGGGAGAAGTCATGTCTGATACTGAAATGACTACAGTTGTATTAAATGCACTACCAATGGAGTGAGGTAACTTCAATTCAAGTATCTATGGGAAGAAAGAAGCTACTCCATTCCAGGATTTGTGGTCACTATGCAAGTTTGAAGAATCTAGACTAAGGTCAAATCTGATGTGGGAGCAGGTGAGCAAAATCAAGCTTATGCTGCTATGACAAGAAGAAAGGGACAATTTGGAAAGTTTGGTCCTCAGAAAAAGAAAAAGATTTATGGGTGTCAAGAATATGGACACAACAAAAGAGATTGTCCTAAGAACAGGAAGGACAATAAGAAAAGAAGAGAAGAAGCCCACATTACTGAGGAAGTAGAGAAAGATGAAAAGAAGAAATCCAAGGAGGAAGTAAGAGATCTACACTATTGAGATAGTCTTCCTCACCTAAGTTCTTTTCAAGCTCCTAAGCCTTTTGTTGTAAGGTATGACCATCATAATTCACTAAAAGGGACGCATCAAGGCATCATAGAAGCATTGAAAGAAAGAGTTTGAGACATCATCATAGAAGAGCATGAAAGATGGTTAGAATCTATGGAAGTCAAGGATATAGCTCTTGGGAATCTCATTGGAAAGATAAGTGGCAAGGTCATCTAGTACAAGGTTCATCACACATCTGACAAAAGGAAACATTCACTGATGGGGATACTTTAGATCCTCAAGATTTTTCGATGGAATCTTCATCGAAAGGTTCACCGATCAAGAAAGGAAACAAGTGTTTCATCAAGAATTCCAATCTTGTAGAATTCATGAGATGATGGTATGATGACATAAAAGTGAAGCAGATCAAGGGATTGAAGCTTTTTCAATCAAGGAAGCTGCTGCAGGAAGTATGGATGACCCAAAGGAAAAATGAGGTATGTTTGCTTAGATTTGATGACATGCACCAATGCTCTATCTTAAGAGCATGATCAAAAGAAAGGATCTCCTACCCAATGTTGCATGAAGCACCCCCCCCGGTTCCAAGCCCCGAAGCGCGTCCCGTACGGAAGCGCCTAGGAAGCTTGGTCGGAAGCGCGCTTCCGAATTTTTTGTCGCTTCTTAGAAATTCGAAAGCTTGGTCGGAAGCGCGCTTCCGAATTTTTTGTCGCTTCTTAGAAATTCGAAAGCTTGGTACGGAAGCGCCGAAGCGCGCTTCGTACGACGCTTTGGGCGTCGGAAGTGTGGCGCTTCGGAGGAGGAAGCGTACCTAGTTCACACATTATAGTGGATAAAGTTCGATGAAATTACAGTGATTAAGGTTCATTATTATCACAAAGAAGAAGTCTCTCTGTCTCGATGTCATTACAGTTCAGAAAACCACAGTCTCGGTGCCATCTCAGTGTGACCACAGCTCGTTGCTATCACAATTTTGGTGGCCATCTCAGTGTGCTCGGATAAGAGATGATCTTAGTGTGACCATAGTTCATTTTGATGCAACCACTGTAACTATGTCTCAGTGCAAAGAAGGTTGAAGTGGAAGAGGAGTCGAGAAGAGGAAAAGAGCAGAAGGTTGATAGTCAAGAGAACTAGTGTCTTGGTCTTGGAGTGAAAAATAGTTCAAGGGTCTTGGTCTTGGTATACATCAATTAGAATCTCTATAAGAAGATTTTGTGCAGGTTTTCCTCTCAAAGAATGAAAGGTCTTGGCCCTAGATGATAGCCTACATTCTGTGTCTCTTGTCTTAAGTTCATGCATTGGTGGTTGTTTGATGAAGGAGAACACTAATAACCTAAGTAAAAGAAGATCCTAATCTAAAGAAGTCAAAAGCACTCACATGTAGTTTCTAATTGAAGTGAAATCACTTAATACTTGATGCCCTAGATTTCTCAACACTACCCTTCTGCCATCTCAGGAAGGCCATACGTGGATTGGCAACTTGACATTGGGTGATATCAACTATAATAACTTTGGGGAGATTGCTTTGTGGAAGAGATACGTAATATCGCTCTATTTTGCCATAGTTACTATGGCTACAGTTGCGAGGGTTTTTATGTGCATTGTCTGGGATTCATTTTGCAGGGTTTCTTGTCCAATGAAGTTTTCTAAAACATGATCTTGTCCAGATCAAGGCTTATTAACTCTCTGCGGCCTTGAATATCTATCCTTTGTGGCACAGTTTCTTAGCGAGATGTAAGGGTTTCTTTTTGGTTTATAAATTTCAAAGTGTTTTTGTTAAATTTGGCAACTAGGGCGAAACTCCACCTTGGACAACTCATATGATGCAACTGATATTTTTATTGGATTCCTCTCCTTGAGAGGTGTAGGATTGATCGAAAGATCATCTCATTCTGACATGTACAAATGGAATTATGAATTTATTTTGTTTATGGACAAATTGTCAAAGTCGGCCATCAAACTAATGTAGGCTCAGAAGCCCAACAGTCACATCTATTCATCCTCAACGTTTGCATATAAATAGAAGGTGCTTTTGCCTCATTTGGATATCACTCACTTATCATAGATCTCTCTCTCATATGTTTGGGTGCGGATTTCAGGACATCCTCTCTCCACACATGCAAAGAAGAAGAACACTGTCTTATTGCATTGACCGAATTTCAGGAAAGTTTTACCAAGCGTTGACCAACAACGTTGACCTGTTTGATTGCGTTTTTTGTGGGAGACTTTCTGTTTGGGTAGGCCGCATTTCTGGGCATAGAAATTGAGGCAATCCATACTGTTTGACCAATGTTGACCAAGTCTGATTGAGTATTTTCGGACTGTTTTTGGGCTGATTTGATTTTTTGTTGGAGGCTGAGTTGATTGGGTTTGACCGAGCTATATTGGTGGTCAAATTCTACCCTGTTGACCAATGTTGACTTTCTGGTTAGGGATTTTTGTGGCTGCTGTTTGACTGGATAGATTTCACTTTGATTCGGCAAGTGAATATTAAATATTGTACTCTTTGTCTCTGTTGAACTTTTGAAGTATAATATGAATAATTGATCGAAGGGTTCCCCACATTGGGGTTTGTCCCTGGCTGGCGCCATATCTTGTGTCCCCTTGTCTTGGCTTGTCTTCTACTATTATTTTTTATGTTCTATCTACATTTTACTATCATGTTAATGTAATTGCTAATCTGGAAATTGATATTGGGCTAATAAGAAAATTGAAGTAAATTGCTATCATACCATTGTTATCTAAAATTGACATGGTATCGGAGCTGAGGTGAAGACAAAGCCCAAGAAAGAGTGAAAAGAGCAATCACTGAGATTTGTTGGACAATGACAAGAGTCAATGGCCTCCACATCCTACTTCAAATCTGATGACAAGCTCAATGATAAATCTGATTATTATGCATGGAAGATGTCCGTTGATTTGACTTTGCAAGAGCAGGATGTTATGGATTATGTGCGGGGAAAGATTTCTAAGCCTCCTTCAAATGCACTAGCTGCCGCTAAGACAAAGTACAAGAAGGGTGAAGTCAAAGCAAAGAAGATCATTAGGGATTCTATTCATAAGCATTTGGTTGCATACATCTCTGATTTGAACACATCAAAGGAGATATATGACAGGTTGGTTAGCATGTTCAAAGTTAGCAATGCAAAGCAAGTTCTCTTCCTCAAGAAAAAATTGAAGGACATAAAGAAGGGAAGAGGTGAAGATATTCAATCCTACTTCATGAGGATTACTGAGAAAAAAAATTTCAATTGGAGAAGCTATTGCTGATAGGGAGCTTACTCTCATTGCCCTTGGAGGATTCCCTCGTGAATGGCACGTGTTCAATACTACTATTCTTAACAACGACAGGATTCCAGGTTTTGAAGAATTATTGACTAGATGTTCTCAAGAAGAAACAGGATGATGAAACTAGATATGCCTTCAAATAGGAATGATCCTCCTGCATTCTCCACTCATGCTAAAAAGAAGAACAATGTAGGTTTAAAGAAGCAATGTCAAGGAAGACCGGCTTTCAAGAATGGAAGGAAGGGAAGATGCTTCATTTGCAACAAGTTTGGCCACTATGCTAGGGATTATCCTAATAGAAGGGATACTCCTCATGGTGATGATAACCACAACAACAACAATTTCAGGGGAAACAACAACCAAAGTAATGGCAAATTCAACAATAGAGGAAAAATGAATGTTCCCGCTCCTCATCAAGGAAATGGTCGCCCTCCCAAGAGATCAATAAACTCGAGGTATGATGAATCTATTGTTGTTGATAACAAGCAAAAATAATTTTATCTTATATCTGCCCTCTCTACTACCTCTCCTCCAGACACCTTGGGAAATTGGTTGATTGATAGTGGTGCCTCAAGGCACTTCACTGTATAAGGAAGCTCTTTCAAATCTGATTGAAAAGGATACAAATTTACAAATTGTCCTTGGAGACAATGCCACCTATCTCGTGAAGGGATTTGGTAATGTTACTCTTCAATTGAATCAAGGTAACACCATTCATCTACAAGAAGTACTATATGTACCTGATCTAAAGAAGAACCTGGTATCTATCTCGACGATGGAGGACAGAGGATTCAAGGTGGCATTCATCGATGGAAAGGTATGCATGTGGAATAAAATTTTTAAAGATGCATTTACACTTGGATTTAGGGTTGATAGCTTATATCAAGTTGGAGGAAGTCCATTGGGAGCTATGTCTTGCGACACATCACTTCAATCCAAATTATGGCATCAAAGGTTTTCCCATCTACATTATAAGGCTCTACCCGATGTGAGGAAGATGGTGACAGGTATGCCCGAGTTTAAAGTAGAACATGAAGGTGTTTGGCAAGGGTGTGCCAAGGAAAGCATACAAGGGGACCATTCCCCTCAAGTGATAGCTAGACTACCGACATATTGCAATTGGTTCATTTTGATTTATCTGGTATGATACTGTGAACTCTTTCAGAGGATATTTGTATTATGCTATCTTTATGGATGATTTCTCTCGTAAGACTTGGATATATTTCTTGAAGAAGAAGGACGAAGCATTCTCATGGTTCTGTTCTTTCAAAGCTTTGGTCGAAAATCAAACAGGGAAGAAGATCAAAATATTGAGGACCGATAATGGAACCGAATATGAATCAAATGAGTTCAATAACTATTGTAGAGAAGTTGGCATTAATAAGGAGACTGCTATTGCATATACTCTCGAGCAAAATGGTGTTGTTGAAAGGAAGAATCATTCTATCGTAGAAGCCACTCGTGCCATGCTTCATGATAAAAAATTTCTGAAGTACTTATGGGCCAAAGTTGCAAACACTACCATGTATTTTCAAAATAGATGCCCTCATCAAGCGTTGGACTCCAAAGCTCCCGAAGAAGTTTTCACCAGTAAGAAACTTGATGTTTCTCACTTTAGAATTTTTGGTAGTCCTGTATATTTTCATGTGCCGAAAGAAAAGAGAAGCAAATTGGATGCTTTTGGGAAGAAATGAACATTTGTGGGCTACAATGAAACTTCTAAGGCAAATAGAATCTATGTGCTTGGTCAAAGAGAAGTGGAGATAAGTCATGATGTCACCTTCGATGAGGATGCTACCCTTGGGAATATTAGTAACCTTCCTCTTCAAAGGAAGGACAAAGAAGCAGATTCAGGGAAGCAGGGAGAACCGCAGGACGTGCCAATGCCCGATGCTGAAGGACCAGTGGATCCCATTGATTCACCCCCTCATGAGCCCTCCTCAAAAAGGAGACCCTCATGGCTTAGGGAAACTCTCAAAGATGCTGAGAGACATGTTCCACCTAGGGGGACTTTCACATTTCATGAAAGTAAGACATCGAATAGGTATCAAGGGTACTTAACTGCAATGAGCACCATTGTTCAATCTGAGTTTGGCACATTCAAAGAAGCTGTGAAGCACCAAGTTTGGAAGGATGCTATGAACGAAGAGTATGAGTCAATTATGAAGAATGATGTCTAGGATGTGGTTCCTCAACCCAAGGACAAGTTTGTTGTAACCTCGAAATGGCTCTAAAAGATCAAGCATGGAGCTGATGGAAGTGCTAAAAAGTACAAGGCTAGATTTGTTGCTCGAGGCTTCTCTCAAAAGGAAGGTGTGGACTACGATGAGATATTTGCACTTGTTGCCCGATACACCACCATCTGTTTGATTATTGCCCTTGCTGCCTCGTAAGGATGGAATGTACACTAGATGGATGTCAAGACCGCCTTCTTACATGGTTCAATTAAGGAGGAAGTCTATGTAGAACAACCCGAGGGGTTTGAAGTTCAAGATCGTTAGACACATGTATATAGGTTGAAGAAAACCCTCTATGGGTTGAAGCAAGCTCCCCGAGCCTGGTATGAGAGGATCAACAACTATCTGATGAAGCTGGGATTTATGAGAAGTGAAGCTGATCGAAACCTTTATTTTAAGGTTGAGAATGATTGACCTCTCATCTTGGACTTTATGTGGACAATCTCTTTTTGATAAGTGCAGAGCTTGTTATTCATCAATGTAAGAGGGAGTTGGCTTCCAAATTCGAGATGAATGACCTAGGATTGATGCATTACTTCCTAGGGTTGGAGGTCTGGCAAAAGCCATGTGAGATTTTCCTTTCTCAAGGAAAATATATTGTGAAGCTACTTGAAAGATTTGGAATGGTGGACTGCAAGTCCGTGACTACTTCGATGGAACTTAACTTCAAAAAGTTATGCGGAAGTGCTACTGGGCCCAATTTTGGAAATCGTTTTGAGTGTCGTCAACTCGTGTGGTCGCTGATGTTCTTGGTGAACCCCCGTCTGGACATATGTTTTGCAGTGAACACATTGAGTTAGTTTATGGTCGAGCCTCATCACATACACTTGATTGTTGCCAAGAATTTGTTGAGATAACTCTGGGGCACAATCACCTATGGACTGAGATACACTGCCAAGAATGTAAGGCTCCATGGTTATTCTGATGCTGACTGGGATGGCAGTGTGGTGGATCGTAAAAGCACATCTGGATGTTGCTTCTCTCTAATTTCTGCTTCGATATCCTGGATGAGCAGGAAGCAAAAATCGGTTGCTTTGAGCATCGCTGTGGCTGAATACATTGTTGCTAGTATGGCCTCTTGTGAAGCTGTTTGGTTGAGGAAGCTCTTTAGTGAGATGTTTGGACATGTGCTGGATACCACCGTGATCTATTGCGACAACCAAAGTGGGATTCGTCTTTCTGAGAATCCCGTGTTTCATGACCATTCCAAGCATATTGATATCAGGTACCACTTTATCCGGGATATGGTAAAACGGGGAGCAATAAGGCTCCGTCATATTGAAACTGATGATCAGGTCGCAAATATTCTTACGAAGCCCCTGGGGAAGGTCAAATTCTTAACTTTCTGTGAATGACTTGGAGTCGTGGAGAGACCCTCTTATGAGGGTCCCGTATGAGATGGATATTGAGCTCTGGGCGCTCCGGGGGGCTTGGGGTACTTCTTGGAGCGATGAGAAACCATAGGGTGAGTGGTTCACCTTCCCCTAGTGGTGCGTTGTGTAAAGGGTGAGTGGTTCACCTTCTCCTGCCATAATCTTAGGCACTGAAGTCAAAGAGGAAAGAAATTGATTATGTTTATTTTCCTTGTTCTTAATATGAAATATATTTTAGAGACGATACAAAGTTGTGCATTATTTATCAGAGGGGTCACTGTCCTTGACAAAGGTGTTCATTTGCTCATGGTGATGCGGATCTTCGGTGATTTTCTGGTCCTAATTGCTGCAGGTAGACGTGATATAAAAGACACACTAGATAGAACTCACTCTCCTCATAGAAGGTACTCTCCCGCAAAGGATGCCAAGGGGCGTCAACCATATGCAGATCATAGATCTTTACCTCATGATAGGAGTCATAGTCCATCAAAGTCACCATCTAGAGGCAGTGAGATAAGGGAGAGGAAAGAGACAGAGGTTGGACAGGCATCTTGGTGATTAAGTGATGATACCGATCATCGCAATACAAAAGAAATCTAGTCTCCATATGCTAGTTCAAGAGATGCATATGAAGAATAAGAGATCAATGCACTTAATGACCATAAATGTGACTTAGAGGCTCAGTCTCGAAATAAAGAAGTTCATCAAAGCACATCTGCGTTTTGTTCGGGCACAGGAGGTTGTGAAAAGATCAGAAGCTCAGTTGCAAAATCTGGTAGATGAGTTTCCATCAGGGGAAACTTCAAGTCATACTCACTGTATTAAAAACCCTAATGTCAATATAGAATCAAATCATCCAATTCAGAAAGGGTTAGAATCTAATTGAAGCTGCAGACACAAAGAAAGAGGATATTGTTGTCAAAGCCAGTGATGTAGATGCTAATGAATCTGTAAATAGGAATTCTTCCTTCCACAACAATATTGAAGTAGTGAAGTTTATTGGTCAACATGGAAGTATTTCGAACAAGGTCATCATATTAGAGGAGACCAGTTTAGTGGTGAACTCAATTCATAGGCTGCAAGCATTAAATGATAAAGAAGGAAAACTGATAACCAACGAGTCTGAGGATAATCCTAACAGAGGCAAGAATAGAGAAGGTTCTCTTTCTCCGATTAGTGTACCAGAAGAGAAGGTGAAAGGATGGGATGCAGGATTTTGTCTGCCCTCTATTGGCGTGGCTGCACATGTTAAAGATGAGCATATCAAAGCTGTTGATATTGATAATAGAAAAGAAATAACTGATACTCAAAAAGAGAATGTCAGCATGTTTCAAAGATTTCCAAGCATCATATAATCACTCAACACAGGGAAAGCATTTCTAAGAAAGTTTTATCTGTTGGAAATTGTTTCTACCAATCATTACAATGAGTAACTTGATGACGGTCTCCTAAGGACAATGGAAACTGTGATAACTTCCTCTTGAGGCAGGACTGTATTCATGACAAGAGTCTTTGATGAAGGATAATAATTTCTCTGAACAATATTCCAATGATGATTATGGACAGTAAGATAGTGCGCCTACATACCTTATGTGGTCTATTGTCAGTAAAGCCAAGACCTTCCTGACAATGTATCTAGAGATCAAGTGAAACAGTAACATTGTTGATGATAAAGGAAGGGACCTAATAAATTGTGACCTGTGATTGAACTTGGGTTCATATGGTTGTACTATAATCTTGTAACGTGAAGCATAGTTGACATAACAACTTGTTAAAGAGAAACAGAAAGCAACAGAGAGAGCGCGTAATAATTCAAGGTCAAAATTGACCTGAATCTCTCAAGGAGGAATAGTCTTCTTGGAAGTATGAAGACCTGGAGCTATCAGTCTAGGATAAAACTCCGTTCCAGTATTGCATACACTATCTTTACAGTCCATAGCTATGGTGATATATTGTAGCTCCAATAATTTGATAGTTTTGTTCACAATCGTAGTTGTGAACAAGACAAATGTAAATCTTGGACAACTTATCTTTTGAAAGGTTACCTATTATAAGCTACAGGGATTTGCCAGAAAAAGAAAGTGAAACACCTTTGATAAGAAATGCAACTCACCTGAAGCTTTTGTTCTTGAAGAGCAACTATGAGAAGGAGTGCTTGACAAATTCCATGCCTTAACAAGCACAAGAAGCAGAAGACTTTGAGTTAGATATCTTGGTTGCCTTAAGCCAAGATCTTATGAAGAATGGTTCTATAGATATGAATGCCTGAATGAGAAAGACTCCTCATCATGGATTGGGAAATTTGATGTGTTAGTAGCTGCCTTCTAGCAATATTCTTAAGAACTTTCCTCTTTTACTTGAAGTTGTTGCCTCGTGCAAGGTCTCATCTCTCATATAGGAAGCTCATGATTTAAGGATTCATTATCACCTTAAGCAAGGCTTCAGAGGGAGCTATAAAGTCTCTGATGTGTCCGATGATTTTTTTGATGGAAGCAAGTCACGACAGTTGAGTTTGATAAACTGCATACAAGCTACATGATTATGACTGAATAATTCTAGCACATGGGCCAAAGGATTAATAGACGATTGCAAATAACTCGATGCTTATATTTTGAGCAAGCTTACTTTTCCAATATTCAGAGGGAGATGTAAAGATAATGACTGTCCAACAGATAATGATCCTTTCATTTATCAATTCAAGAGGAAGATGTTTTTTTTTAAAAGGGGCAAGTTTATCTTCCTTCAGAAAGAATTTGGGAGTCATGGAAAGACCCTACTATGAGGGTTCCATATTGAACATTGAGCTCTGGGAGCTCTTGAGGACTTGAGGTACTTCTTGAAGCTATGAGCGACCATAGGGTGAGTGGTTCACGTTCCCCTATAGTTGTGCTATGTACAGGGTGAGTGGTTCACCTTCCCCTGTGACGATTGACATGTGTGTAGGGTGAGTGGTTCACCTTCCCCTATGATTGATAACACGTGTATAGGGTAAGTGGTTCACCTTCCCCTACTATTGATGACATATGCATAGGATGAGTGGTTCACCTTCTCCTATGGCATATGAGTAGGATGAGTGGTTCACCTTCTCCTATGGACACCCCAGTGAGAGATGCATATAGGCATCTGCTGGTTGTCACGTGTGGACATGTTGATGGGATGTGGTTCTTCCTTTCCCCACGTGTAGGATCCCTCCTACCATTGATCATTGGCATGCATGTTGGAAGTGGTTCATCCTTTCCCTACTCTCGGTGGTTTAGCATGCGCGTAGGATGTGGTTTACCCTTTCCGTACGATGGTTGTGACGTGTTTGTAGGATGTGGTTCATCTTTTCCCTACGTTGGTTGTGACATGTGACTGTAGGATGTGGTTTATCCTTCCCGTACGTATGATTGTGAGCAAGATGTGATTTATTCTTTCCCTACTATTGCTTCACTATCATCCAACCCATGTAGTCCGGGACACATGGGAAGTACCTCTCATCTGGTGAATGAGTTGGGAAAAGTGGATAGGGACCATAGCTCTACCGATGGACGCATTGTGTACTGCCATACTCCCTATGTCTAGGATGCATGGTGTTCAACAACTTGATCTGGGATCAAGTTTGATTGAGGTTCTACCTCTTAACTCACTTTTCTTAGTGGAGAGTGGTAAGGTCCCGTGACTCACTCTCAATCCATTCTTCTTATTTATTCATATTAGTGTTCAGCAGAGTAGAAATGATATGAGATACAAAGATGGTACGTGACGAAAAGATAGTTTATGATGTCTGGATGGCATGATGGATTGGCAGGTGGAATTCCCCCTAGTTGAGAGGGAGTGTTAAAATTGGCAACTAGGGCCAAAATTCCTCTATTGGACAACTCATCTATTGGAAATGATTATTGCATTGAATTCCTCTTTTTGAGAGGACCAAAATCGATCTAAAGATCACCAAATTTGGATAAGGAAAAATATTTATTTATTCAAAAGAAATTTTATAAGTCATGATCTTATCAAGGTGGGAAAAATTGAAAATTTGAAATTTGAATTTGCCTCCAAATGTCAAGGTCGGCTTCTCCTTCATAAGGTCAAATCATCATGTCTAATTGTATATATGGGACATCCTCCAACCTCATATCTACATCATAAAATTAGCTCTCACATATATCGAAGGTAGCCGAGTTCAGAAGAAGGACGCAAGAGTGTTTTTGGGTTTTCTATTCTGTAACAAGGGCCAAGCTATGTTGATTTGGGGTAGCATCAGATGTGCTCTAGCCACGAAAATTGGTGGAGAGGCTAAGGTACATGAGATCTCCAATACCCAGAAAAGGTTTGGGCAGATTCTAAACAGTTTGGGAGATATTAAAATAATTAATATTTTTAATGGATCCCTAAGTGTAAAATTAAGGAAAATAAAATATTAATGTGAATTAATATAAAACTGTGTTAGAATGGTCCAAAAGGCATGGATCAAGCCAGATCTAATCTTAGCCGTTGATTAGGGATTTAATCTTGACAATTGATTTGTCAACGAGAAAAGTATAAGAGGAGGCTTGAGGGTCACTTGGAGAACACACCAAGAGATCAAGATTTCGACTTTCTGGGGCTGGGTTTGTTGAGAAAGTTGAGAGAGTGATCAAAGTTGCAGCTGAGTGGCAATGAATACAGAAGTAGATAGGCTGAGATAACACCGGGAGGATTAGCGTAGTAGCTGGAGAGGGACGCAGAAGCAGCCAAGGGTTCACGCAGAGGTAGCCAGGGCTCATGCAAAGGCAGCCAGAAGCTACGCAGTGCCTCAGAGGGCCAGCGTGGGTGATGCAGAGGGCCAGAGGGCTGACGAAGTACCTCCAGAGGCTGACGCAGGCCAAGCTGGAGTGACTATGGGCTAACGCAGGGCCACAAAGACGCTGACGTAGTCCCTAGAGGTTGACGCTGGGGTTTCGTGGGGCAGATTGGAGCTATGGAGCTGTCGGATTGTTTATCCAGGGTTTTAGCCAAAATATCTACTTCCGAGTAGAGAGGTACTACTGCTAAGATTTTTCTCTATTGGGTGAGCCAGATTTGGCACCCAGATTGTATTCTGAAACTAATTAATAAATCAAACCCTAAGGATAGCTGCACTGGTTTTTCCGCATTGGGTTTCTCCGGGGACATTAGTCCAAAAACAACAGTGTCACTTGTGTGCTTGTTTCTATTTCCTTCAGTTGATGATCTATAATGTGTTGAGCATGCATTTGTATTTATTTCCAGTATTTACATGGTAAATAACTTGTTAATTATCAGAACAAGTAGGTAGGAATAAATCAGTAAAGTGCATGAAGGGTTTCTAACGTGTTAGGCTTAGAAATTCCAACGTGGTATCAGAGCGTGGTTGCAGATCACAGGAGAACTGAGGACATCAACCGAACAGAGCAACGGTAGCAGAAAACAACTGTGTCAAGTGACAAAAGCTGTTCCTAACAGAGTAGCAGCAAGGAAGGGGTGACGCAGTGCTTGCATCATCAAGATTGAGCCAGGAAGAGGCAACGCAGAGGTTGAGGGAGGCAAAGGTAGGCTCACGCAGAGCCCAGGAGGGCTGACGCAGTTGGCTGAGGAGGCTGATTTGCCAGTGCCGGGATTGCGCAGAGCCTAGGAGCTCTAACCTTTAGTTTGCTGGGGTTTAGGAGGCTGTGGGTAAGTTGTAGAGTGGAGCTGGTGGGGTACTGTAGTCAGAACAATACCTAACAGGGCAAGACCAAGGTAGAGGGAGTTGTTGCCGAGGTGGATTTCTAGCCAAGGAATCCAGATCAGTGTTGCAGTTGCACAAACGATTGGAGAGGGGCATCTCGACATTGGCAGAAGGGTTTCCAGGAGGGAAATCGAGGCTCAGAGGAGTCATACCAAGAACTTCTAGGAGGGAAGTAGAGGAGCAGCGAAATGGCACTACACAGAGTAAGAAACCAGGACAGACTGGACGGAGCCTCAAACTTCATAGTCTGGAAGGCCATAATCTTATCTGTACTAGACAGGAATCATGTCAAGCACTTCACCTTGAGGACGATAGCTATCCCAGTTGACTTGGCTGATAACGACAGGTACAAGGATGCAATGGCAAGGGCTAAGATTATCATCCTTGACGGGGTCAAGGATCATATAGTATCACATATTGTCGAGAAGAACACGACACAGGAGATGTGGGAGGCCGTGACCAAGTTATATCAGCATACTTCCATGCAGAGGAAGATGCTACTAGAAAATCAGCTGCGATCATACCAGGTGAAGAAGGGAGAACAGATCGACCCATTCCTCGGTCGATTGAAGGAGATCCGGGATTAGCTGACTTCCATAGGGGCAATGCCGGATCCAGATTTGATGGTGAGAACAACCCTAAACATAGTCTCAAAAGACTGGGAAGTTTTTGTCCAGAGCATACTGGGCAGGGCGACCCTTCCAAATTGGGAGGAAATGTGGGCTGCTCTTTGCCGAGAAGAGATCAGAAGGCTGAGAGAGGCGGGAAGCAGCGGCAAGGGGATCAAAATCAAGGAGGAGGAAGATGTTGCCCTAGCATCTGAGGGAAAGCAGGAGAAACAGAAGAAGAAGGACCTCTCCAAGGTCAAATGCTTCCACTGTGGGGAGGTGGGTCATTATGTGACCCAATGTCCAAGAAAGAAGAGTAAGGGAGAGGTCTCCGAGACCAAGGCAGCGCCAGCAAGGGCAAATAAGGAAGTGGAGATAGATGATGATTGTGCCATGAGTGCTCATGTTCCACTTCGGAAGGAGTGGGGAGACATCGAGCTGTAGTTAGGAGGGCTATAGGCGATGAGGGGCAGGATCCTCGAGGTACCCAGCCTCTTGGATTAGACCTTGCTACGGGAGCCCCGAAGAGGAGTAGCAACACTAGCGATGTTAGTAGAGACAGATGTGGATGGAGCGACAAAGGGAGCTACTGTGCAGGATTCCCAGGACAACGCGAGGCTAGCAGGCTGTAATGGTGCGAGAGGCATGGGAGTGTTGCACCAGTGTAGGATGGCACAAAGAGGTGTGCAATGGTGCGAGATGCATGGAGTTGTTGCAGTAGTGTAGAGGTCAGAGAGGGAGCACTTGTCAGTTACAGAGGGAGCTTCAACATCAGGAGTGTTTCTAGTCTGACAAAGATGTCAGAATTGGGAGATCAATTACTTACTTAGTAATTGGGTTGCTGTGCAGCAGTTCACAATGGTAGTGCTATGGGCAACACGATGCAACATGATGAGAGGGGTTGCAGTGTAGATGCAGCAATGGCAGTGGTAGGGCCATGGGCAACAACATGGATGTAGAGGGAGTTGCAGTATGGATGTAACAGTGGCAGTGGCAGGGCCATGGGTGGCAGCACAGGATGCAACAGTGCAACGGATGTTGGGCAACAGTCCTAGCATCAGCACAGGGACCGATGCTGGATGATCAGAGTGATACTCAGTGAGGAGTATTACTAGAGCACATCCCTCGCTAAGAGGGAGTGTTGATTTGAGGTAGCATCGGATGTGATCTAGCCACGAAAATTGTTGGAGAGGCTAAGGCACATGAGATCTCCAATACCTAGAAAGGGTTTGGGCAAATTCTAAACAATTTGGGAGATATTAAAATAATTATTATTTTTAATGGAGTCCCTAAGTCTAAACTTAAGGAAAATAAAATATTAATGTGAATTAATATAAACTTGTGTTAGAATGGTTCAAAAGGCATGGATCAAGCGAGATCTAATCTTAGTCGTTGATTAGGGACTTAATCTCGGCGGTTGATTTGTCAACGAGAAAATTATAAGAGGAGGCTTGAGGGTCACTTGGAGAACACACCAAGAGATCAAGATTTCGACTTTCTGGGGCTGGGTTTGCTAAGAAAGTTAAGAGAGTGATTAGAGTTGTAGCTGAGGGCTAGTGAATACAGAAGCAGAGAGGCAGAGATAACACCGGGAGGATCAACGCAGTAGCCAGAGAGAGGGACGCAGAAGCAACCAAGCGTTCGCGCAGAGGCAGCCAGGAGCTGCGCAGTGCCTCAGAGGGCCAGAGGGCTGACGCAGGCCAAGCTGGAGTGACGATGGGCTAACACAGGGCCAGAGATAGGCTGGCGTAGTCCCTAGGGCCTAGAGGCTGACGCTGGGGTTTTGTGGGGCAGATTGGAGTTGTGGAGCTGTCGGCGTGTTTATCCGAGGTTTCAGTTGGAATATCTGCTTCCAAGTAGAGAGGTACTACTGCTGAGATTTTTTCTCTATTGGGTGAGCCGGATTTGGTACCCAGATTGTATTTTGAAACTAATTAATAAATCAAACCCTCAGGATAGCTGCACCAATTTTCTTGCATTGGGTTTTTCTGGGGACATTAGTCGAAAAACAACAATGTCACTTGTGTGCTTGTTTCTATTTCCTTCAGTTAATGATCTGTAATGTGTTGAGCATGCATTTGTATTTATTTCCAGTATTTACATGGTAAATAACTTGTTAATTAACAGAACAAGTAGGTAGGAATAAATCAGTAAAGTTCATGAAGGGTTTCTAATGTGTCAGACTTTGAAATTCCAACATGGTATCAAAGCGTGGTTGCAGATCATAGGAGAACTGAGGACATTAGCCGAACATAGCAGCAGTAGTAGAAAACAATTGTCCTGAGTGACAAAGCTGTTCCTAGTAGAGTAGTAGCAAGGAAAGGGTGACGCAGTGCTTGCGTCATCAAGATTGAGTCAAGAAGAGGCAACGCAAAGGCTGAGGGAGGCAAAGGTAGGCTCACGCAGTGGCCAGGAGGGATGACGCAGTTGGGTGAGGAGGCTGATTTGTTGGTGCTAGGATTGTGCAGAGCTTAGGAGCTCTAACCTTTAGTTTGCTGGGGTTTAGGAGGCTGTGGGTAAGTTGTAGAGTGGCGCTGGTGGGGTACTGTAGTCAGAACAGTCCCTAACAGGGCAAGACCAAGGTAGAGGGAGTTGCTGCTGAGGTGGATTTCTAGCCAAGGAATCCAGATCAGTGTTGCAGTTGCACAAACGATTGGAGAGGGCATCTCGACATTGGCAGAAGGGTTTCCAGGAGGGAAATCGAGGCTCAGAGGAGTCATACCAAGAACTTCCAAGAGGGAAGTAGAGGAGCAGCAAAATGGCACTACATGGAGTAAGAGACCAAGACAGACTGGACAGAGCCTCAAACTTCGTAGTCCGGAACACTAGAATCTTATCTGTACTAGACAGGAATCGTGTCAAGCACTTCGCCTTGAGGACGATAGCTATCCCAGTTGACCCGACTGATAACAAAAGGTACGAGGATGCAATGGCGGAGGCTAATAGTATCATCCTTGACAGGGTCAAGGATCATATAGTACCACATATTGTCAAGAAGAACACGACACAGGAGATGTGGGAGGCCCTGACCAAGTTGTATCAACATACCTCTGTGCAGAGGAATAATGCTACTAGAAAATTAGTTGCGATCATACCAGATGAAGAAGGGAGAACAAATCGACCCATTCCTCGGTCGATTGTAGGAGATCCGGGATCAGCTGACTTCCATAGGGGTAATGTCGGATCCAGAATTGATGGTGAGAACAGCCCTAAACGCAGTCTCAGAAGACTGGGAAGTGTTTGTCTAGAGCATACTAGGCAGGGCGACCCTTCCAGATTGGGAGGAAATGTGGGTTGCTCTTCGCCAAGAAGAGATCAGAAGGCTCAGCGAGGGGGGAAGCAGCGGCAAGGGGATCAGAATCAAGGAGGAGGAGGAAGATGTTGCCCTAGCATTTGAGGGAAAGCAGGAGAAACGGAAGAATAAGGACCTCTCCAAGGTCAAATGCTTCCATTGTGGGGAGCTGGGTCATTATGCGACCCAGTGTCCAAGGAAGAAGAGTAAGGGAGAGGCCTCCGAGACCAAGGCAGTGCCAGCAAGGGCAGAGAAGGAAGTGGAGACAAACGATGATTATGCCATGAGTGCTCATGTTCCACTTCAGAAGAAGTGGGGAGACATCGAGCTGTAGTTAGGAGGACTACAGGCGATGAGGGGCAGGATCCTCGAGGTACCCAGCCTCTTGGATTAGACCTTGCTTCAGGAGCCCCGAAGAGGAGTAGCAGTACTGGCGATGTTAGTAGAGACGAATGTGGATGGAGCGATAGAGGGAGCTACATTGCAGGATTCCCAGGACATCGCGAGCCTAGCAGGCTGCAACAGTGCGAGAGGCACGAGAGTGTTGCATCAGTGCAGGATGGCAAAGAGAGGTGTGCAACAGTGCGAGATGCATGGAGTTGTTGCAGCAGCGCAGAGGTCAGAGAGGGAGCACTTGTCAGTGACAGAGGGAGATTCAGCATCAGGGGTGTTTCTAGACTGACGGAGATTTCAGAGTTGGGAGATTAGTTACTTACTTCTCTGTGACTGGGTTGTAGTGCAGCAGTTAGCAGTGGTAGTGCTATGGGCATCATGATGAGAGGGGTTGGAGTGCAGATGTAGTAGTGGCAGTGGCAGGGCCATGGGCAGCAGCGCGGATGCAGAGGTGGTTGCAGTATGGATGCAGCAGTGGCAGGGCCATGGGTAGCAGTACAGGATGCAACACTGCAGTGGATGTTGGGCAGCAGGCCTAGCATTAGCACAGGGACCGATGCTAGATGATCAAAGTGATACTCAGTGAGGAGTATTACTAGAGCACAATCCTCACTAAGAGGGAGTGTTGATTTGGGGTAGCATCAGCTGTGCTCTAGCCACGAAATTTGGTGGAGAGGCTAAGGCACATGAGATCTCCAATACCCAAAAGGGGTTTGGGTAGATTCTAAACAGTTTGGGAGATATTAAAATGATTAATATTTTTAATGGAGTCCCTAAGTCTAAAGCTTAAGGAAAATAAAGTATTAATGTGAATTAATATAAAAATGTGTTAGAATGGTCCAAAAGGCATGGATCAAGCCAGATCTAATCTTAGCTGTTGATTAGGGACTTAATCTTGGCAGTTGATTTGTCAACGAGAAAAGTATAAGAGGAGGCTTGAGGGTCACTTGGAGAACACACCAAGAGATCAAGATTTCGACTTTCTGGGGTTGGGTTTGCTGAGAAAGTTGAGAGAGTGATGAGAGTTGCAGCTGAGGTGCAGTGAATACAGAAGTAGAGAGGCAGAGATAGTACCGAGAGGATCAATGCAGTAGTCGGAGAGAGGGACGCAGAAGCAGCCAAGGGTTCACGCAGAGCCAGCCAGGGCACACGCTGAAGCAGCCAGGAGTTGCGCAATGCCTCAGAGTGCCATTGTGGGTGATGCAGGGGGCCAGAGGGTTGATGCAGTGCCTCCAGAAGCTGACGCAAGCCAAGCTATAGTGACGCTGGGCCAGAGAGAGGCTGACGCAGTTCCTAGAGGCTGACGTTGGAGTTTCGTGGGGCAAATTGGAGCTGTGGAGTTGCCAGAGTGTTTATCCGTGGTTTCAGCTGAAATATCTGCTTCCGAGTTGAGAGGTACTACTATTGAGATTTTTTCTCTATTGGGTGAGCCAGATTTGGCACCCAGATTGTATTCTGAAACTGCTTAATAAATCAAACCCTCAGATAGCTGCACTGGTTTTCCCACATTGGGTTTTTTCGGGGACATTATTCCAAAAACAATGGTGTCACTTGTGTGCTTGTTTCTATTTCCTTCAATTGATGATCTATAATGTGTTGAGCATGCATTTGTATATATTTCCAGTATTTACATGGTAAATAACTTGTTAATTAATAGAACAAGTAGGTAGGAATAAATTAGTAAAGTGCATGAAGGGTTTCTAACATGTCAGACTTAGAAATTCCAACAAGCTACTTATGAGAAATAACCGCAGGAACTGAAGGATTTTCTGGGCAGTTTGTATGGGCCTTCTTATCACTTCAAGGCCAGATTCTTGAACATCAAATAAGGTCGAGTTTGGGTGTAGCCTTTGTGATGTCTTACTCCAAATAAGAAGGGCTTTTGTGCTAGTTCCATGCGTCTGTTCTGGCCGTAGGATAGTGTTAAAATTGGGAACTAGGGCCAAACTCCATGAGGGTCTTCTTATTTATGGCAATTGATATTTTTCTTGGATTCCTCTCGTCGAGAGGTGTAGTATTGATCTAAAGGTCATCCGATTCCAACATGTATTCATGGAGATATGAATTTATTTGTGTTATATGACAATTCGTCAAGGTCGGCCAACAACCAAATTGCCCCAACCTGTCCTCAATGTTTTACTATAAATTGAGGTGGCCTTCAAGTCATTTGCACACACTCTTGTGATCTCTCTTCATTTCTATTTTGGGTTTTGATGAAGGAGAGATCTAGAGGGAGTTCCCTAGGCAATACGCTACCCTAATGGAGAAGTTCTACTGCTGCCCTAATGAAGAAGCCCTTACATTGCCCTAGCAGTCATGAAAGAAAGATCTCAACGCAGTCATGGAGGAGGCTTCTATAAGTGCAACAAGGAGAAGTTCTAACGCTGTCAGTTTGCCCTAAACACAGAGATCCTTATGTGACCTAAACGCTGTCCTGGAGGAGTCATAGAAGACATCTAGGATGCAATCAAGGAGAGTATCTTCGTAGCAAGATTTGGCCTTCTATATGCTACTCAAAGCCACAGTGAATGAGGGTTTATACACTGTCATGAGATGGTGTTCTAGCGTGCCCTAGACGCAGTCAAGGAAGATATTTATATGCTATCCAAGGAAGGGATCTAATTTGCAGTCTAAACACAGTGAAGAGGCACTCATATGCAGCGTAATCTAGGAGCCCTAATCCGCAATTTGATGAGGCTCCTATCTGCCCTATCCACAATCCAATAAGGTGGTTCCATCCTTTACCAATCAAGGAGTTTAGGCTGCATGTAGGTGTGCCCTCTTCCGCTGTCAAAGTAGGGCTAGTGCTGCCCTTGTCCCAAGCCTAAAGGAGGACATCTTGGCTGCTTCAAATAAAGGAGGAAAGCCTTAATTGAAGGCGCCCTTATCTATGTATGAAAGGACCCTTAGATGCTACAACTAAACCACAACAAGGGTAATTACATTACAATAGAGGATCTGTGACCAAACCCTCCTAGTTTTAAGGTTTTGCATAAGGTTTAATGACCAAACCCTTCATAGCATATAACTGATATGAATGTTAGACATGCATTCAACTTAAAATATAGGAATATTCTACACTTTTGGACTTTTCACAGCTTGTACAAGAGATTAAATGCAAGCACACCCACTCAGAAATTTACACAGTGATTTGGTCTAATGACCCTGGAAAAACCCAAAAGGGAAAAACCAGTTCTATAGGAGGATTTTATTTCTCTTAAGGAAATAAATACACAGCAAAGATAAAACAACTTATCTCCCTTTTATGCTTGCTGATGTCACTGCCAGATTTACATTGAAATTTAAGTTTCAAATAGTCATAAGCTCATATTGATATTTGCCTCAAATTCTGTGCATAAAACCATTGCCAATGCCTCGAACTTAGTGCCAAACTGAGTATAAATTTTCCAGAAATTTCTGCCTCAACTCTGCCTTGGAAAACTCGCTATAGGTGCCTCGATTTTCGCATTGACAGCCCCAGAAATTTAGTAGAGACAGGCCTTGAATTCTGTGTCAGGTTCCTGCCTCATGTTCTGCCTGCTGAATGAGCCCTTGAATGTCAAGCCTGATAACCTTGAGAAAGTTAGAAACTACTGTGAAATTCACACCTACTCCTTGATTTCTGTGCCTAGAAAATCGAGTCAGCTCAAAAATTTGTGCCAGCTAAGTTCTTGGGATTTGAGCCAGCTGATTTCTAGAAATTCGACCCCTTCAAATGCTCCTGCAATTAATGGTTGCTCCTCCTTTCTAGCTCTCCTCCTCTTCTCACGTGCTTATGAGAATAATGAAGTGCACTTTCCTTTTTCCCTTTAGTCTTCTCAAAAGATGAGAACCCTAACCCTTGATATCGAATGACTGAGATTAAATGTCAGCTCATTAGATCAAGGGTGGAGATCATTCCATCACTTGACCCCCTCCCTCATGTGGTCCCCCTCAATTAATGAGTCTCCTAGTTACTTTTTAATGTTTTGTACCATATGCATTTTTTTCTTCTTATAAAGCCATTTTTAAAACGAAATAGTCACTTTAATATTTTAAAGTAAACTTCGTACTTTTCTCATAAAGTCACTTTAATAACTCAAATGACATTAATATATTAAAGTACATGGTACATAACTCATAAAAAGTACTTTGCTCCATGACATTAATAGAACTCATGTCACTAGACAAAAAGGTCCTTAATGTGTTTTCCTAGTCCAAAATGATTAATGCACTGGGAAACATCTCCTTGGTACCCTTATTTTCAACAGGGTCCCTCTTCGTCTTCTGTCATCTCCCAACTCTTGTCCGGATCCCTAAAATGGAGAAGAAAGAGATACAACCATGATCTTGGCTTTGTCCATGAGCAGGCGCAAACGTCTTCATGAATCAGATCACTCGGACAGTGATATGGAAGCAACCACTATTGCAAATGCTCCAAAAATTGAAACGCCTCAAGGAAATGCAACCATTGTCTCCATGCCATCTGCTCTCAAGTCTCAACAACTTCTAAAGATGGATTGATGTTCGTAAGAAAAAAGGGAGGAAAGACTTTTGGAAAATCCCAGGATCATTCTTGGCCTCAAAGAACAAAATATAAGTTTATTTATTTTGTATTTTCAATCTCAGGTTAGCTTGTTTTCTTGTTTTAGATTTTGTTGGGTTTCCGTTTCCCCAATAACCAACCAATCCAAATTTCACAACTTTTCATGTAATCTCTTTTTTAGAAGTTAATACAAATTTTACTCCCAAAAAAAAACCTCAAGTAATGGATGAATTAATTATGTGAACACAAACTAACGACTTAGTGGGTCCCAACCACCACTCAACTAGTCACTCAATGACATGGAGATTAGATTATTGACCCAATGAACAAAATAGCCTAGATACAAGTTTAGATGTGTCAAGGTACTTGTGACACAACATATCGTCACCCTTAAGAAAGTTTGCCCCAAAGCTCTCTCTAATTCTATTACAAATCACATCTTAATCACTTACATAAGTAAGTGTCCTTGACTATAGAGACCTTTATTACTGTATTGGGCCATTAATAGCAGATGTAACCAAATGGGTAACAAATAGAGACCTGTATTAATGTATTGGGCCATTAATAGCCTATGTAACCAAATGATCAACAAATAGAACAAGTACATGCATTGTGTCCATAAGTCCTCTTGTCGCTGGTTGTCTTACAAAGGCGATCTACTGTTCCTTAAATGCTTTGAGCTCAAAACACAAAGAAGAGATAGGTAGAATTGCTTCTAGCACTTGAAGTCATAGTCTTCCTAGTAATACAGGTAGGATAAAGTCATATACTACATACTGCTAACCTGGTATGATATATTCCTCCTTTCTTGGGACCTTTAACCTTGAATCTGTTGCAGAGATAGATAGTGGTGATAACTGATAACTGTTCAATGGGATCTTGGAACTTCTCATTGTCATTATAGTTTTGCAAAAGAGGATGGTGTTATAGCTAGTGTGGCATTGATAATTTCTTCATCAAGTTCAATGATTACATCCTTTAGCAGTGCCCCTTCACAAGGAGATTCATCATTATGCACATTAGATGATTCATCAAGGATATGAAGAGATTCATGAAAGAGAAGCTGGGGGAGGTATTTAACCTCTTGTAAACATTCATAAGGAGATTGATCATAGTGTAGAGGAGATTCAGTGTCTGGAACTACATGTTTCCCTGTCACATTCTAGTTCTTGTTCATTTTGATATTTGAACCAATGATACATGCAAGCATTAGTGCCATATTCTTCGAGCGATGTGGGAAGCCTCCTTTTCCAACACATGTAGAAGTTACATATCCTTAACCTCGTCTTGTCTCAGAAAATCGCCTTCTATGTTGATCTATATTAGCTGGGTTATTATCTTCAACAAAAATTCTTTGGTGATTTTCGCTTCTAAAACTAACCTGTGATGTTCCTACATAGTAACTTTGCTAAGTAATTATCAGTTTTGCCAATTTTGCAATTTTGCCATCATAGACTTAGGAAGAGTGGGTTAGGAGGACCCCACTTGGCATTTTTGACTTGAGGAGGCTCCAACATAGGAGAAAGGAAGGAAAATCGATTTCTTAGTGGGAAGTGGGGGCCACCCAAGAGGAATACGCACCCCTTGGAGGAAGGTGTACTTGTGGAGAGAGAAAAAGGGAAAGGGAGTCGATGTATGGGGCCCACTTGGAGAGGGGAAGCTCAATGATAAATAGGAGGAGAAGACTTCATTTGAGGGCTTTTTAACCTTTGACAAACAAAGTCATCTTGTACGCTTGATCTGTTGAGCCAAGTCTATGAGTGCTGTTCAGCACATGAGATTTCCGAGGGAAAATCTCAACTCCTTCTTCGGTGGACTTCAAGTGCCACCCTAGGGGAGCCTTTGCTTTGTTGTGGAGTTGTTCCGAGCAGGATTTCACTGAGAGATTCAAGTCATTAAGGAGCAGATTGGGCGTAGAAAAGGACCACACACTCTTGTGGTGAGTGAGCTACAAATTAACGTTGATTCCGGGAATTAGGGGCACACTCTCTTGGGGTTTAGCAACATTTTTGCAGGGGATTGACTAGGGGCTCGAGTGGCCATTCTTGAGGCCGAATTTATCATTCCTGGCCATGCGTAGAAGTGATTGGACCAGGGCCTGCGCAGTCAATTGTGGAGGATATTCGTTGAAGGGGCTTGGTTGAGAGTTTGGGGCTGAGCCTTGCTGGAGGACATAAGGAGAATTGTTGGGGAGTTTGCTCAACATTTTGGAGGGATTTGGCTGTATCATTTCCAGGTTGTACGAATTACCCAACTGGAGGAGGTGTATGCTATAATTGGGGGTAATTTCGGAGGTTGGAACTAGGCCCAACCCTTTCTGGGCCTTTGTGGGTTTATTGAGGAGAGCTCAAGGCTAATTTTGCAGAATTTTCTGAGCACTCTAGAGGGGTCAAACAATAATCCCTTTCCAGTCAAGAGTTGTAGTTTTCCAGGGCCAACACAAAGCTTGAAAAGGAATCACTTCCTAGCATCCGAGCAACACAATTTCTCACCTGGGGTTTGTCTAGCTTGCTTTAGCAAGCCCAGGTGCACATATTCCACACATATATTGTACATTCCTCTTTGATAATAAAATGGCTCAACTTGGCACAGTTTTTGGTTGAATTTGTGGGTGTCTAATTGCATGTTAAATTTTGTGTGTTGCATGTGGAGTTTTGCTTTGTTTATCACTATTATTTCCTAGTAGGAATATTACAATGGTATTAGAGCACTGGTCTTGGCTCAACCTTGGGGTATTTTTCTATGTCCATAGAAGAGAAGCAGAACATTACTTACAGGAGGCATAGATACAGGAGTCGGGAGAGGGAGTTAGAGATACACTTGATACTAAGACCCCAGAACAGGTGGTACTAAAAGCAATCATGGGGGAACCAACAAGCAAAGAGGAGGCAACACTCGATAGTCTCTTCAAGGCTTTGAATGACCTAGCATTGGGGTAGAATGAAACGCTGGAGGAGCTTAAAGGGATTTCGGGTTTGGGGAGACTTCAGGGGCTTTCCACCAGTATGACCACCATTTCCATTTGACTCACCCACACGCTTTCTATGGGCCAACTAGAACCACACTACCCACGTTTTTAGCTTCAAGAGCTAGTGAATAGGTTAGGCAGGATGAGATGCCCATGGGAGAGTACTTCCAGGAGTGGCAGTCGATGGGGGAGGATTTTCATGCTGCACTAAGTTTCAGGGACTATTGCTAGCTCAAGCAGAATGACAAGGGCAAGGGCACAGGAGGTTCAAGCACGCAAAATTCTGAGTTACAACGCACCATTGGGAGGATGTACCTCCCCACTTTCGATGGTTCTTCCAAGTGTACGACTAGGGCATGGGTGGAGAAGTTGGTTATGTATTTTTAGCTCAGTTGGGTGACTGAGGTGGAGGCCATCGAAATGGCTATCTTGCACTTGGAGGGGGAGGCACATGACTGGTGGCTCCATGGGTTGTCCACACTAAGGCATGCTAGCGTGACTTCTTATGAGGACTTCACACAGAGGGTTGTGGAGCATTTTGATAGGAAGGACCTGGAGGTACACTTCCGAGAGTTGACTCAACTCATGTAGAGAGGAAACCTCGAGCATTATATTGCGGAGTTCTTGAGGGTGTTGGTGAAGGTGTTGGATTTGTCATATGCCAAGAGGGTCTATACCTAAGTTATTGGAAACGTTGCCCCCAACTCCCGGAAACGCAATTCGATGTTTCAGATATGGAAACGTGTATGAAATGGCTAGCGTGACTTCTTATGAGGAATTCACACGGAGGGTTGTGGAGCATTTTGATAGGAAGGACCTCGAGGTACACTTCCGAGAGTTGACTCAACTCATGTAGAGAGGAAACCTCGAGCATTATATTGCGGAGTTCTTGAGGGTGTCGGTGAAGGTGTTGGATTTGTCATATGCCAAGAGGGTCTATACCTAAGTTACCGGAAACACTGCCCCCAACTTCGGAAACGCAATTCGATGTTTCAGATATGGAAACGTGCATGAAATGGCTTTGAAACGACATGGAAACGTTTCCGCTACGTTTCACTGTTTTGGAAATGGGCAACGCGAGATCGACAATGTTTCAAAGGAGTTTCAGGAAAATTTGATACGTTTCCAGAAAAATTGGATACATTTCCAGAAAATATGGATACGTTTCCAAGTTTCCAGGTTTCTAGTTTTCAAGTTTCCAATGTTCTAGGCAGTTTACTGCAAGATATATTCTATGTTTGTTTGTCTAGAGCAAGTAAATGCGGCTGAATTCTTTGCAAACCTTATATCCACTAATTATAACTCATCTAAAAGTGAACATTTATCTTGAAAAAGGATTCATGACATGATAGAGGTATTTGCCAACGAGTTTTCAATAATGGAAGATCCAAAGGATGGAAACCTGGAATTTGGAATGGAAACTCATAAGGTATCTACGAAATCAAGAAGGAAATTTGTTACCCACAAAGTTGGCTGGTTGAAGTAGTTTCTTTGCATTAGGTTAAATTTATCAACATTTCTTTACTAGTATCATACTTCACAATACTTCATTGCTTAAATTGTGGCATCTTGATTCTTGATCATATGATCTTAGGTTGTGAATAAATAGTTCCAACTTACTTCTTTCAATGAGTTTCAGAGCATCTCTTGTTGTAGCTACTGGAATATAGTGCAATCAATAATGTGTAGACGTTGTTATTTACACTGATTAAATTTACATTATATTCGGTGATACTAAATAATATTTTTGCTGTTATTTACAATCATTAAATTTACATTATATTCGGTGATACTAAACAATATTTATATGAATTGATGGTGATGATTTGTTTATGTTGAATTCGTGATGATGATTATGTATTTTTAAATATAGAATCTAGATTCTAAAGACCAAAAGATGAATGATAATATGAAAAATTTATTTTATTTCATATATATATATATGTCGTTTCCTTGACGTATCAAATCTAGATTTCTTGAAAATTTGTTGTATTCGTTTCAAACCCCGTATCCATATCCGTTTCAATGCAACTTAGGTCTATACCTTTGTGGAGGCTTTGGTTGAGCCCTTGCGTGGGCCAGTGAGGGCAAGTAGGTTTGCTACTTTGCTAGAGGCAGTGAATTGCATGATCGATTTGCAGGATGCATTCCCCAAGACTAGGGCACCAGTTCCACCATGATCACCTTTCCCTCAAAGGGGCCGTGACACAAGACTGCCACCACAGAGAGATGTTTAGGGCGTGGGCAGCTGGATGATGAGACTAGGAGAGACCTTCGTAGGAGGAAGTTGTGCTTCACTTGCCAGGAGCCATGGGCACCTAGGCATAGGTGTACCAAGGGCAAGGCCCATTATATAGAGGTGTTTTTTGATAGTGAGTCAGAGGATGGTGTAGAGCAGGAGGATGATGTAGGAGGTGGTGAGTTGCAGACCATTGGAGGTAGTGGAGGAGGAGGAGCACCACCCCCACCTGATGGAGACCTCTTCAAACCCACTAGAGGGGTCATCGCTTCACTAAGGGGAGTCCCCAAGTATCTCACGCTAAGGATCAGGGGCACTGTACAGGGACAACATGTAGCAGTCTTGGTGGACAATGGGGCAACCCACAACTTTATTGATGCACAGATGGTGGAGCAGAGAGGTATACAGACTGAGAGCTTTGAGGGGTTTTTAGTCTTGGTGCCGGGAGACAGGACTATGCAGTGCACCCGGTATGTCCCTAGTTTGACAGTGACTATGGGAAATTATTCTATTACCGATCACTTCTTTGTGGTCGATGTTCTTGACACCAACATTGTCATGGGTGTCTAGTGTCTCTATTCCTTGGGGCAAGTCACTACAAATTGGAAGAAGCCGAAGATGGAGTTCATGGGGCCAGATGGGAAGCTAGTGTTGCTGAGAGGGATGCATTCGTACCCACCACAGACAGTGTCAGCGCATAGGATGGAGGTTGACTTACAACATGGAGATATAGAGTGGGCAGTGGAGCTCAGGATCACAGAGGCAGGGACTCAACCACGACCGGTACACCTGGACATCTAGGAGATTTTGGATAGGTACCCAACAGTTTTTGGAGATATTCCTCTAGGCAGGCCACCTGACAGGGGATTTGAGCACACGATTGAGCTAGAGGAGGGCGTGCATGCAGTGATCACCATGCCATACAGACATCCCAAGGCATATCGGGATGAGATTGAGCGTGCCATACACGAGTTGTTGGCCTTGGGGAACATCAGGCCCAATTCGAGTCCCTTTGCTTCTTCAGTTGTGTTGGTGAAGAAGAAGATGGGACCCTCAGCATGTGTATCGAGTCTCGACTACTAGGCCTTGAATAAGACGTTGAAGAACTAGTACTCGATTCTGCGCATAAACAAGTTTATGGACGAGCTTAGAGGATCTAAATACTTCCCTAAGATTGACTCGTGCTCGGGCTACCACTAGATCAGGGTTCAGGAGCAGGACATTGCAAAGACAACCTTCCGATGCCATTATGGGCATTTCAGGCTTTTGGTGATGCCCTTTGGGCTAACCAATGCCCCTGCTACCTTTCAGTCTTGCATGAACCACGTGTTCCGCAAGTAGCTTCATAGGTTCGTGCTGGTGTTCTTCGATGACATCTTGATCTATAGCAGGATTGGGGAGGAGCACTTGAAGCATTTGAAGGAGGTGCTTCATATTCTTAAGGAGCAATAGTTATACGCCAAGGTGTCCAAACGTGAATTTGGACTGACAAAGGTGCTATACCTTGGCCACATCATCAGAGAGGATGGGGTGCGTGTTAAATTATGGTATGTTCTATGCTTAGAGCAGTTTACTTCTTTTACTTTTTATTAGCCACTGATTAGCAATCACAACATAAAGTAAAGTGCAGATAGAACATTAAACGATCGACAGAAAACAAGCCAAGACAAGAGACAGAAGATGTGGCGGCTAGCCAGGGACAAACACCAATGTGGGGAAACCCTTTGATCAAATCCTCTTTTATCTTCAATAGTTTAGCACAGAGAGAGAGATAGTACAATATCACTAATCAATGATTTACAACAACAGTAATAGAACCCTTGGACAACAATAGTAAAAGTGATCAATTAGCTCCCAAAATGTCTTCAAGAGAACCTAGTAGAACTCGGTCTCCAACAGAGGTAGTGGCAGCCCAAAACAGTCAAGGTAAGATGGTTAAAACAACAGTGCATGCTACAACATACTGCAGCCAGCCGTAACCAGATAATGCAGTCATAAATGTGCCCTTAAACCAATGTTGCAGTTATCGTTATCGGGATATTATCGGCGAGGGGAAAAAATCGGAAATTATGTAAAAAATCGTAACATACAAAAATATTCATTTTTTTCAAAATTTTTAATATCTAAAGCATCTACAACATAAAATAAATACATTGACACATAAATATGATAAAAGAACTAATATATAAGATGTGTGATATCATTTCTAGTGCTACATCACACATAACAGTGAATCATGTCCTGACTCCTGAGTCCCAACTCAGCCTCAAAATATCAACAAAAAATATAATAATGTATCTCATATCATGAGTCATAATGTCATATACAGTGAAATGAAACAAATAACTAAAGTCTAATACTACTAATTTCCTCTGCCCCCTCTAGACGTAGATGCCGGTGGAGTTGGTAGTGGACTCTGCTATGCTCTAGAAGCTGAAGAACTAGGAGCTACAGGAGGTAGACCACATCCTCTACGGGCGATAGAGGTAGCCTGGGTAGGTTGTGTCACCTCCTCCTCTTGTTGCTCCTCCTCATCAGAAACATCGTTGAAAAAAAAATATTATTATTATTATTATTTTTTTTGCCCTCTTTCCCAAAGATTTTTTCCCAAACAATCACGATTTTTTTGTGAAAAATTTCTAGCATAAAAATCGGGCGATAATATCGCCAAACTCAAAAAATCGTGATTTTCGCAACACTGCCTTAAACAGTCAACACAGACCTGTTCAGCACTTCGGCTAGCCTAGGAGAGGCTGCCCACACAAGGCTGCAGCCAATGGAGGCAATGCGCTGGTCAACGCAGGCCTAAACCATTTGCTGCACCTTCCTATGTCCTCCTAAAATGCTACCCTAGCTGCGTCCTCTTTCCCACGCTGCCCTAGCTGCGTCCTTCTCTTTTCCACGTTGCCTTAGCCGCGTCCTCTCTCCTTTGTATACCCAAGAGACAATGGAAGAGACGAGAGATAAGATGAGTTGAGATAATGACTCAATCTCTCCTCTATTTATATGCAACGTTGGGCAAGAGTGCCACACTAATTACTAATAAATTCATATCTCCATAAATACTTGTCGGAATTGGATGATCTTTAGATCAATCCTACACCTCTTGACACGAGGAGTCTAGGAAAAATATCAGCTGCCATAAATGAGGTGACCCACATGGAGTTTGGCCCTAGTTGCCAATTTTAATAGTGTGCACCAGGAGAAGATCAGGGCCATACTGGATTGGCCTATGCCCAGAAGTGTGGAAGAGCTACGAGGATTTTTGGGCATTTTCACCTATTAAAGGAAGTTCGTGAAGGGGTTTTCATAGTGAGCAACACCCCTCACCTATCTGACCAAGAAAGGTGCGTTTGAGTGGATAGAAGTAGCACGGGGCATTTGAGCGCCTCAAATAGGTGATGAGCAACTGTCAGGTGTTAGCATTGCCATATTTTTCATAGCCATTTGAATTGGAGCGTGATGTGTCCGATGAGGGCGTTGGGGTTGTTTTGATGCAGGGTGGGCACCCCATAGCCTTTGAGAGTCAAAAGCTCCTTAGTCATGAGAGCCTCTACTCCATATAGGGCAAGGAGGTGTTGGCCATCATGCATGCGTTGGCCAAATTTTGACAGTATGTGTTGGCAATAGGTTCAGGTGAAGACTGGTCACAACAATCTTCGATTCTTTCTAGAGCAGAGGGAGCTCAACGAGAGGCAACAAAAGTGGGTCAATAAGATCCAGGTCTATGGATTTGACATAGAGTATGTTAAGGGCAAGCAAAATGTGGTGGCTGATGCCTTATCTAGAAGGCCTGCGACACTATCCCTTATGAGTATTTTCCAGGATTGGAGGGCGCAGTTGCTGGTGGAGTACTCTAAGGACAGGCAGGCTTGTGAGATCTTAGATGGCACCCACGCAGATGATTGATTCCGTGTGATGGATGAGGTGATCTACTACAAGAACCAGATCTATTTGGTACCTGGTTCACAGTTGAGGGAGAGGATTATGCAGGCTGCACATGACTCTCCACTAGCAGGGCATCAGGGGTTCCTCAAGACATACCGAGCTATCCAGAAGTGTTTCTAATGGAGGGGCCTCAAGGGGGATGTTTTGAGGCATGTACAAGAGTGCGATACCTGTCAGAGGAACAAGGGAGAGCAGACACACCTATCGGGACTACCTCTTCCCATTGTGAGCGGAAGTGGGAGAGTATATCCATGGATTTTGTTACAGGGATGCCGACAGTACAGGGGTGGGACTGCATATATGTTGTTGTCGACAGGTTGACGAAGTATGCCCATTTATTTGCAATACCCTCCTGGTCATCAACTTCACAGGTGGCTGAGTTGCTCTTCACGGAGGCGTTTAGGCTGCATGGTCTCCCTAAGACCATTGTGAGTGATAGGGACAACCGATTTATGGGGAGACTTTGGTAGGATTTGTTTCAGTTAGTGAGGAATGAGCTCACACCTAGTACTAGTTACCACTCACAAATCGATGGCCAGACAAAGATTGTGAACATGTGGTTGGAGGGGTACTTGCGCAATTACATGACCGAGCAACAATGTGCATGGATGAAGCGACTTCACCTTAGAGAGTACTTCTACAACACCACGTTTCACATGTCGATAGGTATGTCTCCATTTTGTGCTCTGTATGGTTATGATTCTCTAATATTCACTGATTTGGTGTTTGGAGATAGCAGGGCTCCAGGGGCCAAGGATTGGATACAAGAGAGCGAAGACATCCTTAGGGCACTAAAGGATAATTTACAGACAACCCAAAACTGACAAAATACATATGTAGACAAGCACATGGTGGAGAGGCACGTTGAGGTTGGGGACTTAGTCTTTTTGAGGCTCCAACCATACAGGCAGTCCACTTTGAAGTAGAAGGGAGTTGAAAAGCTCAAACCACGTTTCTATGGGCCTTACAGGGTGACCAGGCAGGTTGGAGAGGTGGCCTACGAGCTGGAGCTCCCACTAGGGAGCAAGGTACACAATGTGTTTCATGTCTCATGGCTGAAAAGGCCTTGGGACAACAGGTGACAATGACTACTGACTTAACCCCCTTTGGACAATGAGGGGCATTTAGTGTTGGTGCTAGAGGCCATTTTGGAGGTGAGAGAGAGGAGGCTCAGGAACAGGATAGTTCGGGAGTTCTTGGTGAAGTGGAAAGACTTCCCAAAGGAGGATGCTGCTTCGGAGGGTGAATAGGTACTCCAATACCCATCATTGCAGTTGCTTGAGGATAAGCAACATTTAGGTGGGGAGGACTGTGATGTTCCTACTTAGAAACTTTGTTAAGTAATGATTAGTTTTGCCAATTTTACAATTTTGCTATCATAGACTTAGGAAGAGTGGTTAGGAGGACCCCACTTGGCATTTTTAACTTGAGGAGGATCCAACATAGGAGAAACGAAGGCAAATCGATTTCTTAGTGGGAAGTGGGGGCCACCCAAGAGGAATACACACCCCTTGGAGGAAGGCATACTCAATGTTGCACGAAGCGGGAGCGAAGCGGAAGCGCGAAGCGGAAGCGTCATTTTCCAAAAATCTAGGAAGCGAAGCGTCGACGGAAGCGTCTGCTATATATATATATATTTTTATATTTTTTTGCATTTATACTCAAAACAAACATCCCAAATACCAAATTAATTGTAGAAGACATGAAAACATGCATATTTTTGCATAAATCAAGATAGATATGGCATCCATGATTCCATTGTAGTTACTAGTATGTACAACAATCATCTATATTCTAGCTATTACAAACATACATCAAATTTTTAAGCATATTATAAAACATAAAACATTTAAGCATATTATAAAACATAAAACATAGAGCATATTATGATTTATCTAGCAAGTGAGCAACTGTCAACATTTGTCATGTCCAAAATTCAAATAATAATGTTTACAAAATATGTCACTTGGTCACCGCCAAGCCAAAAAGGTTCAAAATTCAAATTCACAAGTCTACAAGTCTAATGAGTAATCTATGACAAAAAGAAGTAGATTGTGAATATATCTACTAATCTCTCCTCCTTCCACCACGAATAGAACGTGATGGAGGGCCTCCACGTGGTGGCAATGAAGAAGATGGTCCCTGTGTAAGTCGTGGCACTGGAACTGATGAAGAAGAACCCCCTGCCGTTGGTGTTGAACCATGGAACCTAGAAACCAAGGGACCAGATGGGGGTGGGGGTTGTGGCATATCAACACCCGTGTCATCATCCTAGAATCGCTCAAAAAATTCATGCAAAAAAAAAACACTAGTTAACAAAAAAATTAAAAACATGAATTAGAGAAATGCTTTATAAGGGAAAATTGGAAAATTCATACCACAATGGACATACCTGGATAAGAGAATCCTCTAATTGCTCTAGTCGCAACACTCCATCCTCCAAATTGGGCTCCTCTGGATTCTTGTCCCAAGTCAACAAGTCTTTATTAGACTTTGCATCTTCACAGTAATGGGACAACAATCGCAAGTTGTAATGAACATAAACCAAGCTCTCTGCCCGGTCTAAATTCAACCTGTTCCTTTTAACACTGTGGATGAAAGAATAAGAGCTCCAACACCTCTCTGCAGAAGAAGTGTTTACCACCTGTGATAGCACCCGCAATGCCAAACTCTGTAGAAGTGGAGTAGGCCCTCCATGCATGTTCCACCACTCAAGAGCAGAAAAATGCTCTCGATCTTGAATTGCATGCATGCTCCCAAATGGACCAGTGTTGCTCGTATAGTTGCTCACCTGTCTCCGTACCAATGCAGCCTCCTCATTATCAGGGATTAATCTACTCAATGCAGCCATATATTTTTCGTGAACCTCTTTATCTTGGTGTGGTTTTTTCCTGCTTCCCCCCCCAGGTGCTGGTTTTGAAAGCCATGATGGATGATAGTATTTAGGTGTCAAAACATATGCTAATGCATGCAATGGAACATTTAGCATATCCCATCGGTTTTCCACCTCTTCACGAATATAATTGTACAAGGTGGTATCTCTAGGCTCAACAATGTCTTTAATCTGCCCCAACATGCTATCCATTTGCTCATACACCTCCCCAATTACTGGTCGATCTGAATCTGCAAACTTGATCATGTAATAAATTGGTTTGGTGAATTGCAAAACATATTTAACCTGTGACCAAAAGTAACTGTCAAGAACAGTGTCCTTGACTTCATTAGCACCATCTGTGTCAGTGTTAATTTCATCCCATGTTTTAGCACACACCAGATTAGTTAAAGCTTGTCTCACCCTCACTAGCCGCCTAAAGGTGAGGTAATAACTAGCAAATCTTGTCTTTTGCAATTTTAAGCAATTGCAACTTGGAGTAAGTGCCATAGAAGTAGTTTACCCTTGTATGCCCTGTGATGAATTTAATGAGCTGCTTCCCTTTCCTGTAAACCTCAGCAATCCACCCACAATCTTTGTGTTTCACAATATCATGCATCAAAAGGTTCAATGTGTGAACCAGGCACCCAGACCAAAAGATGTGTGGATGAGTACGCTCAATAATTTTTCCTGCTAACTTACAATTTGCTGCATTATCTGTGATCACTTGAACCACATTATTCGGACCAACATCTTTGATTGATTTCAATAGGAGATCTGCAATGTTTTGTGCAGTTGCACTGATGGAGGAGGAGTCATGAGATGCAATAAATACTGCACCACTAGAAGAAACACCAAGAACATTTATCAAATGTTGGTTTTTAATATTTGTCCACCCATCTGATACAATGGATACCCCAGAATCCACCCACTCATGTGTAAAACGTGTCAAAGCTCTTTGAACCTTAGCTTTTTCTCTTTCTAATAACACTGTTCTAGCTTTCTCATAGTTGGGGGCCTTGTATCCTTTTGGGGCTTCATTGATGGCCTTTACCATTTCATGCCAATAGGGAGAGCGAAGCACATTGAATGGTACACCGCAAGCACAAAGAAAACGGACTATCTTTCCATCCACATCATCCCTCCCAGCAACATTAAGGAAATCCCCTATTGTTTTTCTACCTCCAGAGGTTGCAAAAGTACCATGAGGAGATGGGCAACTACCAAATTTAGAGGTTGCACTTGATTCAGAATGAGTTTTTTGTTTCTTGTTTTTTCGTTGTGCAGCCATCTCTATTTGGATGTATTTTTGTCTTTGTTCACTTGAAATGTTTGGGCAAATGGTTACCCCCACAGAACCCTTTTTTTCATCACTCTCCAGCACCCCACAAAGATGCCTCCTCAGACGGGTATATGAACCCGTATATGGTTTTCCTCCATGACAACCATGAGGGCACAAAAATTTGTAAGATCCACCACCCTTTCCCCCTTCAAGTTTGGTCACATAGTTCCACAAGGGATTTGATGTACCTTTCACATCTTGTGCTTCAGTGTCCCCTTCAAGTTCATCCCCTTCCTCTTCAAACCCTTCCTCCTCATCATACATTGGGTCACTACTATTAGGACCAAGTTCATCCCCTTCCTCTTCCCCTCTATTCCTCACCCTTGCCATCATTAAAACCAAGGTGGAATGATACATAGAAGCCAAAAGAACACCATCTTGGAATATGGATATAGGTGGTGGACAACCTGTAAATAAAGGAGCAAGTAGAAACAATGGGAAAGAGTAGGAGAGGGAGGAGAAAAATACAATTTTTTTTTCAAAAAAACAAGGGAGTTTGGGGTTTGAACTTACCTCTTTAGCTCTTGTAGATGAAGTCCTCCAAGCTCTTGCTCCAAGCTCCTCCTCCTTCTCCTAGCTCCTCCTTCTTCACTCCTCCAAGCTCTCCTCTCTTCTCCTCTCCTTTCCTCTCTTCTCTTCTCCTCTCCTCTCTTCTCTTCTCCAACTCTCATAAACTCAAAGTGAGAAAATGAGAAGAGAATGGGGGCTTTATTCTTTTCTAAACTCACCCTAAAGTGACCCTAACCCACCCCTAACCCACCCCCTCATGCTTAGTTAAGTTAAATTTTAAATGAAATTAAAAAAAAAATATGTTTATTTTGCTGCCCCGCGGGTTGCGCCCGGGTGGCGTGCGGGTGGCGTGCGCTTCCGGGCAGGTTGCGTGGCGCCACCTCTTGCCCGAATCGCCTTCCGAAGCGCGATTCCGGGGGCAACGCAACCTTATTGGCAGGAATCGTTTTTAAAACATGGAAGCGCGCCACCTCAAATTCGGAATCGCGATTCCTTTGGAGATTCCGGAACGCTTCCGCACGGGTCGCGGTTCCGGGTTAGGATTCGGGGGGGGGGGCGATTCCTGCAACCCTGGGCATACTTGTGGAGAGAGAAAAAGGGAAAGCGGGTCTGTTGATCCAAACTTATATAGGAACACAACAAGATACAAATACAAACATAAACTCTGAGATGTAGTAAAAATAAAACTTCATTTCATTAATATCAAAGAACTGAAATATGCTTACATACCGAATGGAAATAAACTAGCTCGGGCGATGGTAGCTTCTCTCTGAGAAGAGATGTGGCAGCTACATGCCTTTGAACTGTGTTACAATGAGGCTCAATGGCCTTTTTATCATTGAGAAATAATGAAACCCTAAACATCGAAAAATTGAACCCTAGGAGATGAAGCGCCAAAAGCTTGTGGGCCCCATTGGGGTAAGTTGGAACGTCAACTTCCTAGGTTTGTAATTTTGGCATACGATCTCTGTTTGGCTATCATAAAACCTCGTTTCGAAGATTTCAAAGAGGAGGCCGAAAATAAACCATTAAACTGATTGGACACTTTTCCGGTCTCTCAATTTTCCGTAAAAACATCTTTTAGTCCCTCAAAACGACTACGAAGTTTAGGGCCTGAAAAATTGCCAAAAATAGTAAGTTATGCTATGATTAAGGAAACTGAAAAGAAACAATGGTGGGCGTCCAAATGGAATAGGCGGGTGGCCACCAATATCCACCTGGATCAGTCCTCCCCCCATAGGAAGCAGTGGTCCCCATTGCATTGAGTGCCTCCATGAGATGGGGAAAGGTTTGTTGAACTTGGTCCCTGGTGAGTCACTTGCACTGGTGCAGGAGTTGGCTAGTTTTGACAACCCCTTACAATTGGATCATTTGCTGGCGAATGTTCTTGATCTTCATGCCCATGATCCAATTAGTTATGGTCTGTTCCATGGAGTCTGGGTTTAGCTCTGTTGATGTGAGTTGTTCTGCAATGTTTAATGTGTCCAGTAATGGTGGAAAGTATGGCTGAAGGCAGTCCACATTGAACACTGGGTGCAAGCCAGGGAACGGGGGAATGCCGAGCTCAGAAGTATTGTCTCCTACAGCCTTAGTGATGGTGTAAGGCCCATATTGGAGCCTGCGAAGCTTGCGGTGGGCCCCAACGAGACACTCCTTCTGTAAATGTAACCAAACTTTGTCGCCCACCTGGAACCTATGTGGCACCTGATGCTGATCATGACGCTGCTTGTACTTAGCATTGGTTCTGTCCAATATGTCATGGACTTGCGGCGGATGTGCTGAATGCGCTCAATGAAGCTGTAAGCCTTGTCAGCTTCGGCTTGGACATGAGCCGAATCTACCTGAGTCGCTGCAAATGGTATAGCCACATCAATGGGACATAGTTGCTGGAATCCCAATCCCACCTGAAAGGGGCTGTGGCCAGTTGAGCTATGGAGAGATTTGTTGTATATGTGCTGGACATAGGGGATACTTTCATCCTATGTGCGTGGATGCTTCGAGTTGTACATGCACTGAATGTGCACGATCATCCTGTTGACGACCTTTGTTTGACCATCAGTTTGGGGGTGGAAGGCCGTGGACTTAGTGAGCTTGGTATCCAACATCGACCAGAGGCTTGAATAGAATGTACTCAGGAACCCGCTATCCCAATCTGAGATAATGGACTGTGGGATCCCAAAGTGTACCCACACTCATTCAAAGAAGAGCTTAGCAGTGGCTTCTGCTATGATACTTTTCATGCAGCGCACCAGAATGACTATCTTAGAGAATCTATCGACGACCACGAAAACACAGTCGTTTCCATGCTTAGTAGAAGGAAGGCCTGACATGTAATCCATGGAGATAGATTCCCAAGGCCGACTAGGAGTAGGTAGAGGAGTATATAGGCCTTGCTTCTTGATGGTCGATTGGGAATGGCACATGTAGTGCAGGATTTGATGTACTTCCCAACATCTTGTCGAAGGTTCGACCAATAAAAATACTTTTGCAACACTACCACTATTTTTTCTACTCCGAAATGTCCAACAACCTGACTGTAGTGTGCCTCCCAAATCATCTTGGCGCGCTTGCTTGAAGGAACATAGAGGTGTCTCAGGTGGCATAACAATGCATCCTGGAGGTGAAAATTAGGAACTTTCTTGCCTTCCAGGAGCATCTGGTATGTGTTGCCGAATTCTAGATCACTCTTGTAAAGATGCGGCCACCTTGAAGTTTCGTGTCCAGAAGAGTCAAACATGGTGGTCAGCGCCATGATCAACGATCAACTGAGGCAGTCTACAACATTATTGGTGTTGCCCTTCTTGTACTGAATGTTCAAATGGAAATGTTGAAGGTATGTGGACCATTTCTGATGGCGACTGATGGCGATCGTTCTGCAACTTTCCTTGTGTCTGTATGGACTGCAGGGGCCGATGGTCTGTGTGGATGTCCATTTCCTTCCCCATAATGTAATGCTTCCATTGTCGGCAGGCTTGCACAATGGAATACATCTCTTTGTCATAGGTGGGATACTTTCGGACTGTGTCTGAAAGTGTCTCACTGTGATATGCCATTGGATGCCCCTGCTAAGTAAGAACTGCACCAATAACATAGTCGGAGGCATCTGTCTCAATCTCAAATGATTGTTGCAGGTCTGGTAATGTGAGCACTGGTGTAGAGCAGAGACGATGTTTCAAGTAGACAAACGCCTTCTGTTGGGATTCAAACCAAAAGAATTTTGATTTCTCTCCACCCTTGGTGACTTGACTCATAGGCCAAGTGATATGAGAGAACCCCAACACAAACCTGCGGTAGAAATTGATAAGACCCAGAAAGCTGCGAAGCTTTGTTATAGTGGTTGGGGCTGGTCAATCCTGGATAACTTGTATGTTGGCTGGGTCCACATGCACACCTCGCTCATCACTGATGTACCCTAGATATTGAACCTGGGTCATTCCAAAAGTGCATTTCTCTAGATTGGCACACAATTTGTGTTGTCACAGGGTTTGGAGGACCTGTCAAATATGGTGGAGGTGCTCTTCCCAACTTTGGCTGAAGATCAAGATGTCGTCGAAATACACTACCACGAATGAGTTGGTGAAGGGCCGCAAGATGTTGAAATACACTACCACGATGAGTTGGTGAAGGGCCACAAGATGTCGTCGAAATACACTACCACGATGAGTTGGTGAAGGGCCGCAAGATGTTGTCGAAATGCACTACCACGAATGAGTTGGTGAAGGGCCGCAAGACGTTGTCCATCAGCTTCATGAAGGTTGCAGGGGCATTCGTCAACCCGAAAGGCATGACCAGCCATTCGAAAAATCCCTCCTTGGGTTTGAAGGTAGTTTTCCACACATCAGAGTGTTCGATTGGTACCTGGTGATAACCAGACTATAAGTCAATCTTGCTGAAATATTTAGCCCCCTTGAGTGGGTCCAGAAGGTCATCAATTTGTGGGATTTGATACCTATTCCGGACAGTGATCTTATTTAGCGCCCGATAGTCAATACAAAGTCTCTAGGTTCCGTCGTTCTGTACCGACACGATCGAGCTCCCACAAGGTGATGAAATCGGCTTGATGTACCCTTTCTGCAACAACTCTTGAATCTGCCTCTTGATTTCATCGTTCTCCTAAATAGAGCATCAATAGATCGACCTGTTGGGTAGTGGTGTGCTCCGGGTCAGATCGATGGAGTGCTTGACCTGACAGTGTAGGGTTACCCCTGTGGGTGAGGTGAAGTTATCCCTGTGCTCCTCCACAATCTTGTCCATCTGTTGCGATCGTGCGGAGGAGCCTTGTGTGGAGGCCGCGGATGTGGCCACAACCTTCTTCTTGCCCTGGGGGCGAATCATATGTAAGACAAATTTCCCGGTTTCGGAAATGATCTTACTGCATTGCTTCGCATAGACCAAAGAGATGGCAGTAGGCGTTGCTAACTCTAGTATCCTGCATAACTTATTGCCCAAAGAAATAATAAAAGTGCAAGGCCTAGACTCATACACAACATGACGCTTCCACAAGTATGGTTGGCCTATTAATACATCACAAACTTCAAGAGGAGCAACATCACACAATACCTCATCTGTGAAGGGCTTGATGTTGTAGGGAAGGCGACATTGCTGGCTGACGCGAAGATCTCGTCCTTAGTGAGGCTACTTGATGGTGTGCAACTGCAGGTGTGGTGTCTTCGGTAGGCCCAACTGCTTCACGACCTTTGCTGAAATGAGGTTCTTTTGGATTCCGCCGTCGACAATGAACTGCAATAGAGAACCCTTCACCCACATCTATGAGTGGAAGAGCCGCTCCCCTTCCTCTGGATCTTTAGGCTCAATTTTCTGGAGCTTGGTGGTGGCAATGGTGGCACTGGACTACTCATCAATAATCTGCTTCTCTTTTATGTTCCCCTTGTCGGGTTCTGACTCAGTCGGAACATGCATCTGATTTGGCAGCTTTTAGCTTGACCACCAGTGACTGCTTGGCTCGATACTCACTTGTGTTGTGAGTGGGGCTCTTATGGAACTCACACCATTTCCCTGTGTCCTTCTTTGTCTTTGTGGTGTTGTTCTTTGCTTGCGGTTTTGGCGAGTTGTTTTGCATCACCCCGCCTTGCCATTGTCATTTGTTCTGCGGTTTGGGGGCGCCTTTCCCTTGCTTATGATTCACAAATCCAAAGTTTTGCTTTTTCTGTTTAAATTTCTTCTCAATCTTGACAACGTATCGATACGCGGCGCCAAGCGAGGAGATGTCCAGGAACTCCATCTCGTCTTGGATGTACTTGTGTAGACAACCCCGATACTTGAGAACCAAATGTTGCTCAGAATCCTTGATACCCAACTTCGTGCGAAGGGTATGAAAAATATTTGTGAACTTCGACGTGTCTTGGTCCGTTCCCTGCTGCAGTGTGGTCAATTTTATGTATTTATATTCATAGCTCCCGACAGGGTAATATTATTCCTTGATGGCATCTCAGAAAGAATTCCAAGTGGGTGTGGTTGAAAACAATGAGGATTCCCTCTCGTCCTTTTGTTCACAGTAGGTTTCCCACCAGTCCTTGACATGGGGGGCGGCTTTGAGGAGTGCAAAAGTAATCCTTTCCTGATTGGAAAAGTCATGAACTGAAAAATATCCTTCCAACAGATTTAACCATCTATCTACGATGTCTGCATCTATCTGGCCTTCAAATATGGGAATGTCAAAGTTGACTTGTACCTTAAAGGGAGTGGCGCCTCCAGAGTGGCTGCTGGATGAAGATGCGTTGCCTGTGGGTAGCCGCCGAAGGATCTGGGCAAAGTTATCCATCATCGCATTCCTCTGTCGCTCGAGGGCTTCCTCGAGCAATATTTTGAAAGGATCTCTTGCTCCCTTGTCTTTCTTTTCTTTTGCCATGGGAGGCCGTTGGGGTTTGCGAGGTTGGTCTTGTATACGTTCAACCAGTTTGAGCCCTAACACTTTATACCCGGATCTCGTTAGGGACATGCAAAGAAAAACAGAGAAGTAGTAGATCACTCTGATACCATTGATCCAAACTTATATAGGAACACAATGGAATACAGACATAAACATCGAGATGCAACAAAAATAAAACTTCATTTCATTAATATCAAAGAACTGAAATATGCTTACATACAAAATGGAAATAAACTATGTCATGCAATGGTAGCTTATCTCTGAGAAGAGATGTGGCGACTACATGACTCTGAATTGTGTTACAATGAAGCTCAATGGCCTTTTTGTCATTGAGAAACAATGAGAAACCCTAAACATCCAAAAACCTAACCCTAGGAGATGAAGTGCCAAAAGCTTGTGGGCCCCCTTGGGATAAGTTGGAACGTCAATTTCCCAAAGTTGTAATTTTGGCATATGATCTCCATTTGGCTATCATAGTACATCGTTTCGAAGATCTCGAAGATGAGGCCGAAAGCAAATCAATAATTTGGTTTGGCACTTTTCCAGTCTCTCCATTTTCCCTATAAACGTCTTTTAGTCCGTCAAAATGGCTTCGGAAGTTTAGGACCCAAAATCTGCTAGAAATAGTAACTTGTGCTACAATTAAGGAAACTGAAAAGAAACAACAGTGGGGGTCCAAGTGGAATAGGGGGTGGCCACCAATATCTACATGGATCATCGATGTATGGGGCCCACTTGATGAGGGGAAGGTCAATGATAAATAGGAGGAGAAGACTTCATTTGGGGGCTTTTAAACCTTTGACAAGCAAACTCATCTTGTACGCTTGAACTATTGAGCCAAGTCTATGAGTGTTGTTCAGCACACGAGATTTTCGAGGGTCAATCTCAACTCCTTATTCGGTTGACTTTGAGTGCCAGCTTAGGGGAGCCTTTGCTTTATTGTGGAGCTGTTCTGAGGAGGATTCTACAGGGAGATTCGAGTCATTTAGTAGACTGGGTGCAAAAAAGGATCACGCACTCTTGTGGTGAGTGAGCTACATAACAAAGCTGATTCCGGGAATTAGGGGCACACTGTCTTAGGGTTTGGAAACATTTTTGCAGGGGATCCACTGGTGGATCAAGTGGCCATTCTTCAGGCTGAATTTATCATTCCTAGGCATGCGCATAAGTGACTAGACGAGGGCCTACACAGTCAATTGTCGAGGCTATTCGTTGAAGGGGCTTCGTTGGGAGTTTGGGGCTGAGCTTTGCTGGAGGACATAAGGAGAATTGTTGGGGAGTTTGCTCAGCATTTTGGAGGGCTTTGCGAGCAACGTTTCTAGGTTGTACGGATTACCCAACTGGAGGAGATGTACACTATAATTGGGTTAACTTCGGTGGTTGGAACTAGGCCCAACCCTTTTGGGTCTTTGTGGGTTTATTGAGGAGAGCTCAAGGCTAATTTTGCAGAAATTTCACAGCACTCTAGAAGGGTCAAACAACAATCTCTTTCCAGTTAGTTGTTGCAGTTTTCTAGGGTCAGCGTAGAGCTTGAAGAAGAATCACTTCTTAGCATCTAGGAAGCACAATTTCTCACCTGGGGTTTGTCTCTTTAGCAAACCCAAGTGCACATATTCCTCACATATATTGTACATTCCTTTTTGATAATAAAATGGCTCAGCTTGGCGCAGTCTTTGGCTCAATTTGTGGGTGGCATGTTAAATTTTGTGTGTTGTATATGGAGTTTTGTTTTGTTTATCACTATTATTTCCTAGTAGGAATATTACATAACCTTCTGAAATGGTCATATTGATGGGCCATAACGTGCTGAATATTTCTCAGAGGTAAATGAAATCTAGACGTGGAAATTTTCTCTGAAACGACGCTAGTTTAGCTTCAATTTGGGGAGTGTATAAAAAGTTGTGAGCTCTGCAGTATAGCAATCTTTTTCTTGAAAACACAAAGGTGTTATCTGGCCCATTGTGAAACAATTATAACCTTTTCATTATAATCCCAAATCAAGCATATGATCTATCAGTACAAAGCCAAGAATGTGTGTTTTCTAATGGGTAAGTGTTAAAATTGGCAACTAGGGCCAAAATCCATGTGGGTCATGTTATTAATGGAAGCTGATATTTTTCTTGGATCCCTCTCATCGAGAGGTGTAGGATTGATCTAAAGATCATCTGATTCCGATAAGTATTCATGGAGATATGAATTTATTTGTGTTATGGGACAATTCGTCAAGGTCGGCCAACAACCAAATAATCCCCACTTGTGCTCAACGTTTTAGTATAAATAGAGGTGGCCTTCAAGTCATTTCAAAACACTTGGGTTCTCTTCCTCTTTAATTGTCTTTGGGTTTTAGTAGGAGGAGAGATCCCAAGGGATAACGCTGCCCTAATCCGGAGGGCAGAAGCCGGAACTGCAGGAAGTTCCGGGAAAGCTGACGCAGAGGGCAAAAGCCGGAACTACCGGGAACAATCGGAATTGCCGAGAACTGTTGGAACTGCCAGGAAAGCTGACGCAGACGGCAGAAGCAGGAATTGCCAGAACAACGGGAAAAGTTGATGCAGAGGGCAGAAGCCGGAACTACCGGAACAGCTGGGAACGCTGACGGAGAGGGCAGAAGGAGGAATTGCTGGGAACTGCCGGAACAGCCGGGAAAGCTAACGCAGAGGGCAGAAGCCGAAATTGTCGGGAACAGTTGGGAAATTTGACGTAGAGGGCAGAAGCCAAAACCAATGTTGCATTAATCGTTATGGGGATTAAATCGGCGCGGGGGAAAAATCGGAAAAAATCGTAAAAATTGGGAAAAATTCGTAACATACAAAAATATTCTTTTTTTTTTTTCAAAATCTTTAATATCTAAAGCATCTACAACATAAAATAAATACATTGACACATAAATATGATAAAAGAACTAATATATAAGATGTTTAATATCATTTCTAGTGCTACATCACACATAATAGTGAATCATGTCTTGAATAGTAAGTCCTGATTCCTGACTCATGACTCCCAACTCAGCCTCAAAATATCAACAAAAAATATAATAATGTATCTCATATCATGAGTCATAATGTCATATACAATAAAATGAACCAAATAACTAAAGTCTAATACCACTGATTTCCTCTGCCCCTCTAGATATAGATGCCGGTGGAGTTGGCAGTGGACTCTGCTGTGCTCTAGAAGCTGAAGAGCTAGGAGCTACGGGAGGTAGACCACGTCCTCTACTGGTGACAGGGGTAGCTTGGGTAGGTTGTCTCACCTCCTCCTCTTGTTGCTCCTGCTCCTCATCAAAAATCCGATTTTTTTTTGTTTTTGTTTTTGTTTGTTTGTGCTTTGTTATTGGTGTTTTGTTTTGTTTATTTCGGTTGTTGTTGTTGTTGTTTATTTATTTATTAATTCCACGATTTTTCCCAAAAAATCACGATTTTTATGAAAAAATCGCGTTTCATAAAAATCGCCAAAAAAAATACATGTATTAATCGGTCGATAATATCGCCGGTTTCAAATACTCATGATTTTACGATATAATCGCTATTAGTGCAACACTGGCCGAAACTGCCGGGAATGGCCGGGAAAGTTGACGCAGAGGGGAGAAGCCGAAATTGTCGGGAACAGCGGGAACTGCCGGAATTGCCGGGAACTGCCGGAACTGCCGGAACTATTGGGAACTGCCGGGAAGAACTGGAACTGTCGGAACTGCCGGGAACTGCCAGAATTGCCAGAGCATCTGTCTCCAAAGGAGAGCAACATGCAAGGGACAAATAACTAACATTGGGACAGTTGTATGGTACTTAGCAACAAATACTCCAAGCATGCAATGTTACAGCTAGCATGCAAGGGACAACTAGCATGCAATGTTACAACTAGCATGCAAGAGCAAGCATGCTAGGGACAACAAGCAAGCAAGGTGCAACCAACACATAGGTCAGTATGGCAACATGGTGCAACAATGGCACATAATGCAATACAGTGATGGGTACAGTCATGATTAATGAAGCGTGATGAGATGCAGCATAGTGATGATGGGTGCAGCATGGTGCAACACGGTGAGGTGCAACATGATGACGAAATGCAACACAATGATATGTGAAGGAGTCACCTTGGAGAATCAGTTGAAGCAGCATGTCTTCAATTGATCTCATGTATCATCTTCTTAGAGATGATCTATGCTCTTATCTAGATAAGTCAAAGTGTTGACTTCTGTTGTAAACGTACTATCTCTCTCTCTCTGCTGAACTATTAAAGAACATATAAGAAGAATTGATCAAGGGTTTCCCCACATTGGCGTTTGTCCCTGGCTAGCGCCACATCTTGTGTCCTCTTGTCCTGTCTTGTCTTCTGTGATTTATGTTTATGTTCTATCTGCAGTTTACTTTAATGCTGATGTGATTGCTAATCTGGAAAAGATATTGATCTCACTGTGAAAATTGAAATAACTTGCTCTAAGCATAGAACATACCTAAAATTAACATGAAATCAGAGCTAAGGTGAAGGCTATGCCCAAGCAAGAGTGAAAGAGAAATCACCGAAGACAGTTGGGAAAGGAAAAAAGGATCAATGGATTCCTCATCCCTTTTCAAATTCACCAAGGGTGAAGTCGAAGCAGAGAATATTATCAGAATGGCATAGCAGAAGTTTCTGATGGCCTACCTAAAGATCACTTCAATGGGAAGTCCGGATCTAAGGGTGGAAGGAAAGGCAAATGCCTTGGTTGTAATAAGTTCGGCCCTTATGCGAAGGAGTGTCTGAGGTAGGGACACATCACTTGATGATGATAACAATCATTCCAGGGACATCTTCAATGATCAGAGGAATGACAGGTAATGCGAGTCATTAAGGAAATGACCGACTCTTTAGAAAAAGCAAGGAACCCTAGGTATGAAGAATCAAATGTTGTTTCTGATAAGATAAAAAAACATTATCTTGTATTGGCCCTCTCCTTTAAATTCTTTAGGAATCTGGCTTATTGATCGTAGTGCTTCAAGTCACCTCATCGGATAGAAGTGTGCTCTCTCGAATTTGGTAGAGACAAAAACAATCGTGGGATTATACTTATAGTCGATGCCACCTATCTCGGAAAGGGTGTAGGGAATGTTACCCCTCAATTGAATGAGGGTAACTCTATTCATTTACAAGAATCTCTTTTATGTACCTAATCGCAAGAAGAACCTGGTGTCCATCTCGAAAATGGAAGTCAAAGGTTTCAGGGTGGCATTCATCGATGGAAAGGTACGTGTTAGAAAATAGAATTTTCAAAGATGCTTTCTCATGGGTTCAAGGTTGGCAATTTGTATCAAGTTGCAGGATGGTCCATTGGGGATCATGTCAATTGACATATTGCATCTATAACACTAGAGGTCTACCTATGGGGCCCTACCCAGATGTGAGTCAGATGGTGATAGGGATGCATGAATTCAAGAAGAGCATGAAGGTACATGTTTGAGATGTATCGAAGGAAAATCTTATAAGGGGACCATTCCCCTCATGTAGCAGGTCCATAGGTTTGGAACAACCCGAGGAGTTTGAGATTCATGATCGGGAATCTCTGTATACAAGTGGAAGAAAGCCCTCTATGGCTTGAAGCAAAACACCTCGGGCGTAGTATGAGAGGATTGATAGCTGTCTGATGAAGTTGAGATTCACTAGGAGTGAAATCGATCCAAACCATTACCCGAAGGTTGTGGATGATAGACCTCTCATACCGACACCTTATGAGGATGACCTATTTCTGACAGGTGCAGACCCTCTTATTTGCATAAGTAAGATGGAGTTGGATTTCGGATGTGGAATGATAAACTACAAGCCTGTGATTACCTCGAGGATCTTATCTTTCAGAAGTTATATGGTAGTGACGTCGGACCAGATTTGGGAAATGCCTCTGAGTTTCATAAAGTCATTCGCGTTGATGTTCTTGGTGAACTTCCGTCCAGACATATGTTTTGCAGTTAGCGTGGTGAGCTCATATTTGGTTGAGCCTTACTGGATTGGTGCCAAGAATCTTCTGAGATATCTTCGGGGCACAATCTCTCATGGATTGAGATACACTGCCGGAAATATGAAACTGCATGATTATTTGAATGCTGACTGGGCAGGCAGTGTGGAGGATCACTAGAGCACTTCACAGTGTTGGTTCTCTTTGGATTCTGCTTCGATATCATGGATGAGCAGGAAGCAGAATTCGGTTGCTATAAGCACCGCTGAGACTCAATACATAGCTACGAGTATGATCTTGTGTGAAGCTGCATGGTTGCAGAAGCTCTTAAGTGCGTTGTTTGTACACATGATGAATACCACTATGATTCTCTGTGACACCCCGAGGGGGGATTCGATTATTGAGGAAACCCATATTCGATGATTGCTCCAGCAAATAGACATTAGATACTGCCTTATCTGGGATATGGTAAGTCGATGAGCGAGGAGGCTCCATCGCATTGAGACTGATGTACAGGTCGTAGACATTTTTTCAAAGCCCCAGGGAAAGGCCAAATCTGTGACTTTCACGAACGACTTGGAGTCGTTGAGAGACCTTCTTATAAGGGTCCTGCATGTTGTATGCATTGAGCTCTGGGGGGCTTGGGGTACTTACTGGAGCAACATACGACCACAGGGTGACTCACCCTCCCTTGGTGGTGCGCTATGTACACGATGACAGGTAACCTTCCCCTGTGATACCCCGTGGCGACTGTGGAATAGGATGATTAGTTCTCCTGTAGGCCAGGATGATTAGTTCTCCCGTGGCAACTATGGAACAAGATGATTAGTTCTCTTGTGGGCTGGCATGATTAGTTCTCCCGTGGCAACTGTGAAATATGATGATTAGTTCTCCTGTGTGCCGGGATGATTAGTTCTCCTGTGGCAATTGTGAGGCAGGATGATTCGTTCTCCTGTGGATAGGATGAATAGTTCTCCTTTCGAGGCATCCTACCCATGCAGTTTGGGACTCATGGGAAGTACCTCTCATTTGATCAATGAGCAGGGAAATGGGGTTAGGGACCAGAGTAGTACTATTGATGGACGCATCGATGTATCTACCGTATTCCCTATGCTAGGATGACTTCCATTGATGTATCTGGGATCAGTATGAGTGGTTTGAGACACTCTTGTGATATTGATCTGGGATCAGTAAAACTGACTTCGGGCTAGTAAGAGTGATGTGACACACTCTCTTAAGATGAAACTGACTTCGGGTCAGTAGAGAATGGTATCAGACATTCTCGATCAATTCTTCTTCTTCATGGTTCAGTAGAGCAGAGCATAGCAAAGCAGAGCTCAGTAGAGCAGAGCAGTGCAGGGCACTGATGGCAGAGATAGTACAGTCAGACTTATGGATCAACGGAAGGAGTTCTCCCTAGTTGATAGGGAGTGTTAAAATTGGCAACTAGGGCCAAACTCTATGTGGGTCATCTTATTAATGGAAGCTGATATTTTTCTTGGATCCCTCTCATCGAGAGGTGTAGGATTGATCTAAAGATCATGCGATTCTGATAAGTATTCATGGAGATATGAATTTATTTGTGTTATGGGACAATTCATCAAGGATGGCCAGCAACCAAATAAACCCCACTTGTGCTCAACGTTTTAGTATAAATAGAGGTGGCCTTCAAGTCATTTCAACACACTTGGGTTCTCTTCCTCTGTACTTGTCTTTGGGTTTTAGTAGGAGGAGAGATCCTAAGGGATAATGCTGCCCTAATCCAGAGGGAAGAAGCTGGAACTGCTGGGAATTACTGGGAAAGATGATGCAGAGGGCAGAAGCCGGAACTACTGGGAACAACCGAAATTGCCGGGAACTATCAGAACTGCCGGAACTGCTGAGAATAGCTGGAACTGCCAGAATAGCCGAGAAAGTTAACGCAGATGGCAGAAGCCGGAACTGCCGGTAGAGCCAGGAAAGCTGACGTAGAGGGCAGAAGCCGAAAATGTCGGGAACAGTCGGAACTGACGGGAATTGCCGGAACTGCCTGGAATAGCCGGAACTACCGGGAACTTCCAGAACAACTAGAGCATTTGTCTCCGAAGGAGAGCAGCATGCAAGGGACAACTAACTAACATTGGGATAGTTGTATGGTACTTAACATCAAATACACCAAGCATGCAATGTTATAGTGTGCATGCAAGGGATAGCTAGCATGCAAGGGACAACTATCATGCAATAGCAAGCATGCTGAGGACAACAAGCATGCTAGGGACAACAGGCAAGCAAGGAACAACAAGCAAGCAAGGTGCAGCCAACACATAGGTCAGTATGGCAACATGGTGCAGCAATGGCACATAATGCAATACAGTGATGGGTACAATCATGATTAATGAAGCGTGATGAGATGCAGCATAGTGAAGATGGGTGCAGCATGGTGCAGCGCGGTGAGGTGCAGCATGATGACGAAATGCAGCACATCGATAGGTGAAGGAGTCACCTTGGAGAATCAGTTGAAGCAACATGTCTTCAACTGATCTCATATATCATCTTCTTAGAGATGATCTATGCTCTTATCTAGATAAGTCAAAGTGTTGACTTCTGTTGTAAACGTACTATCTCTCTCTCTCCCTGCTGAACTATTGAAGAACATATAAGAAGAATTGATCAAGGGTTTCCCCACATTGGGGTTTGTCCCTGGCTAGCGCCACATCTTTTGTCCTCTTGTCTTGGCTTGTCTTCTGCGATTTATGTTTATGTTCTATCTGCAGTTTACCTTAATGCTGATGTGATTGCTAATCTGGAAAAGATATTGAGCTAACTGTGAAAATTGAAATAAATTGCTCTAAGCATAGAACATACCTAAAATTAACAGTAAGTCAAACCTGAGGTTTTATTGTGAGAAGCTGCTAAAACCCTAATTTATAGCCACCACCATAGCAAAAAGATACCAAAGATTCTTTGTTTTTTCAAACTTCGTCGTTTGAATTCTGATTTGGATGATTTATTTTTTCAAACTAAGGTTTTTAAGTAATTTTCAGATCTGAAATTGGCTGGAAAATTTTCAGAAATTCTTCAGAAAGTTGTGACCATCCTATGCTAGAACCACTGCTTGAATAAGAGCTTGCAGCATTCCTGTAATATAAAGGGAACTGCTGCAACAGTGGAAATAAACAAAACAAAAAACACAAATATAGATCTAAATGCAAGAAAAACAATGTGGGCACCTGTACACCGCGGGATATATTGCACCTGCAGTTCTCAGTAATGAAGGTTATTCCAATGTACACTAATAATTTGGTTGACTGAATTGATAAAATGATAAGAGATTATACAAGAAAACGGGGGAACCCTGAACAAGCCATGTATCCAACCATTCAAATCAATGCTGGATGGAGTATTGCATATGTAAGAAAGCTAAGAAAGACAGCCATTCAGTGATGGATGGAGTTTTGCGTATGTAAGAAAGCTAAAAAAGACAACCATTGAATGATGGATGGATTATATTGAATAATCTTGTATATAAAAGAGAACGTTATCTCCAAGCGACAGACTGACCTGGCAACAAAATTCAACCCAAAAAAACCAGTCATGGAAAAAGCCATGAAAACCTAATCTAATATTGAACAAACAAATAGATACTCCAATATAATGGCTAAACGTTACAATTAGGGTGCTTGAGATAATATTTAAATAACTAATTGCAATTACCAAGATAATAGCAACAGTGAGCAACTATTTAGTGAATCATTTAATTGTTAAATCTTATCTCAAACATGGTAACGAACAACTCAACTAACTTAGAGATGTGTCGTTAATGTGAGCAATTAACAGCTCTCAAGTAAGCTCCTCGTGGGTCCCAACCACCCTTAAGCTAGTCACCTGATCACCAAACCATTAGATTGACGAGGTTATGAATGAAATAGCTTGTGTACAAAATTAGTTGTCTAGGTACATGAAACTGCCGCTATTTTTTCATTTTGGTTGGTCTGCTGATGCTCCTAGGTCTTTAATATGTATATTCTTTCTTCAAATTAGAACTCCAGAAAAAGTTTTAGAGGCATAAGGATTTATCCCCTATGAAGAGCCATATTGCATATACTGTTTGTTCTTATAGCATTTCCAGAATTGTCTTTCAGAGTATCTTATATTTTTTCACGAATTGCAGGGATGGAGAAGGGGATAAACTTGAAACAGGGAGAACACTTAGTCTTCTATCTGGTGTTTTTATGCTTCCACATCCTACTAAGGTACTGACACATATCTTCTTTTCTATTTTTGCTGAAGAAAGATTTACTTTGAATATATTTTTTCACACTTACGTACCATCCAGTTTAGTTATTAATAGTTTAGAAATAAATTTACCTACATTTGTCATGTATGGGGACCATATTTTGAGTTTTTGAAAACATATTCTTAGTGCATGTTGAATGCTAGCTAAAATTTCAGGACTTCCACACAGATTAGGAATTCTTTTGTAATATAGGCATTCATCCATCCATCCTGTAACTTCCTCAGATTATAAGATGACATGGAACCTAGTTTAAGATACTGATAGAATTCAAGAAAACACAAAGAGTAAAGGGAATGGAAAGAATAGATTCTAGTCTCCTGAATTTTCTATGCTTATTGTCCTCTGCCTTTGCGAAAAATGTTAAACATGACAACATTTCTGGAATGAGTGATAGTAGTTCCCCAGAGGAGGTCAAGGATGTATGTTGTCGATATTGACTGTAAGAAAGTGTGATATACACTGGCAATTAATAATTGTTTAATTTAAAAAGTAATAGGAGTTGTGTTAACCATATTTTTCCGTGGAAAATAGAGTTCGTAATTTCTATTAAAAGGTTGTTAATAGATATTACATGTTGTAGATGCCGAGGCATATGCTGTAGAGTGGCCAGAGCCACGTTACAAAGTAGAAACTAGATATAAATATCCAGAGTGAGTCTAGGTGAATACATGAACTGTATTTCACCAGTAGATACAGAGTCCCCAAAAATCTCAATAATAAGGCCCAAGGCCATACAGGAATATGTACATACAATAATATACCCGATAATAAAGATTCCTGCTATACAAAAAGAAGCTCCCAAGTAGCAGTTGCAAAATCTAGTGTGGGGGAGGATCCCCCATCAGCGGGCCGTCGATGTAGGGACGATGATAGAACCTGTGTATCCCAGCTGGTGTGTGTTCTTCGATCAGCCAGTCTCCTAGAGGCCGATCCGCCGCCTCTTTCGAAAGCTGGTCAGCAAGCGCATTTCTTTCCCTGTAGATATGAGAAACAGTGATATGGTCAAAATGTGTTTTTAGAAAAACAATTTCTTCCAAGATATGTTTCAAAGAATATGCATGACAGATAGATTTATTGTTTGTCCAATCAATCACAATCTTTGAGTCCCCAAAAATTTGAATTTGTCTGCAATGTTTAGTAAGGGCAAAATAAAGAAGGTGTCTCAAAGTGATAAGTTCCGCAAAGTTATTTGAGCCCGACCCCAGACCCAGTCTCAGGTGAAAATAATGAGTATCAGATAGGAAAAAAGCAATCCCCCCACCACATCCTTGTGGCGGAGCTGTCCCGTCGAAGTATGCCCAAGGCATATCCTTATTTATGAGTTCAGGCTGTATAATTCTAGGACGGGTGGGTATGCTCTCATAAGGAATTTCATTGTAGGCAGCACAAATGGATGCCGAGAGTATCTGATTGTTGACTCTACAGTTCTCAAAGATAAAGGCGTTCCTGCTCTGCCATATGAAACTCGAAATCACTGCTGGGAGAATTAAGGCCTTTTCTGTGGCAACCGCGTCCCACCAATTTGACCAGGCAGTCGGTATGTCCTCGCCCTGCCAATTCGTTCTGATATTCAGTACCTGTATGACCTGTTGCCAGATTCCTTTTGTTGTCTCACAGTGGAGGAAAAGGTGGTTCGAAGTTTCCTCATTACTTTGGCAAAGTACGCACCACGATGGTCCTGCTATCGCCCGCTTCTTGAGAGCATCCCCTGTAGGTAATTTATTTGCGATTATGTTCCACAGGAGAAGCCTGTTTCGGGGCTGCACTTGGAGCTTCCACACAATTTTCCACCAGCCTAGCAGGTTTGCAGGTTTTCTGGCTTCCATAAGTCTGATATAACCCAATTTGGGTGAGTATGTCCCGGATTTAGCAGGGGCCCATATAAGCTGATCTTCATCCTCCCTAAGTTTGATATGAGATTCAATTAGAGCACGTATATATCCATTCCACTGTTCTGACCATACCTCCGGGATCTGTCCGTGCCCGACATTAATCCAAGCTTGAGTAAATATAGTGGAGCGCTCCCGGTCTCCGATCTGTGCTAAATATTTGATGCCCCTGTGATTGAGGTGTTGAATCAGATCTCTGGACAGTATGTGAGCATTCCCCGATCCAGGCCAAGGGTCAAGTCCAATACGAACCTGAGCCCCATTGCCCACCCTCTAGAGTAGATTATCTCTAATAAGGGGCATCGCCTTGAGAGTGGCACGCCAGATCGCTGAAATACCCTGTTGATTCCAAAAAGGTCTGCGAAGCCATTCCGTGAAGCAGGATGGCCAAATGTATTTGTGATGTATAACCTTAGCCCATAGACTGTCCATCTTGGTGAGGGACCAGCCCTGCTTGGCCGTGAGGGCAAGTGCAAATTCCTGTAGGGACTTTATACCCCAACCACCCCATTGCTTTGGCAATGCTATGGTAGACCATCTGGTCCAAGCAAAAATCCTTCCTTTTTTGTTTCCATTCCAAAGAAAGCGGGAACATATTTGTTGAATTCTGTTCAAAATGCCTTTAGGGATCCAAGTCAAAGACATCCAATAAACAGGGGTGGCCTCCAGGACTGTCTTGATCAGTAGGAGTCTGCCAGCTTTTGACAATAGTCGATGCTGCCAACCTGTTATCCTTCTTTCAATTTTGTTAATAAGCCAATACCAGTGATTAATTTTATACCCATCCGGCTTCAATCTAAATCCCAGATATTTGATACCATCCATCAACTGGCATTCTAGGAATGGGAAGAATTGTCCAGCTAGAAGAGCTTCCTGCTGAGTGCAATGCATCATGGACCTGGTGGACTTCTGCTCATTTATTTCCATGCCCGTGGCTTTACAAAAGAGGAGTAGGATGTCATACAGGGCGACGGTGTCCCTTATACTGCCATTCAGGAAGATTAATATATCATCCACAAACAATAGGTGGGTTAGGACAAACTGCTCCGTTATTTTGAGACCACTTATGTCTCCCGTCCTTCTAGCTTCCGCTATAAGCCTGCTCAAACCTTCCATAACAATGAGAAAAAGTAATGGGGATAGAGGGCATCCTTGCCTGATCCCCCTGGAGATATGAAAACGTTCCGAAGCCGCACCATTGATAAGTATAGCAAATGATACCGAAGTAACGCAGCCCATGATCCAATTAATGAGGATATGAGGGAAACCAAGATGAGTAAGGATCATCTTCAAGTATAACCAATTAACTTTGTCAAATGCCTTGGCAAGGTCAATTTTTAAGGAGATGCCTTTCAGGTTCTTTAGCTTGATAGAGTGTAAAGCTTCTTGGGCAGTGCCGATAGCCTCTTGAATATGTCGGTTCCTGAGGAAGGCAAATTGCTCAGCCGAGATATGCGAGGATAGGATTGGCTTAATGCGGTTGGCAATGATTTTGGCTATGATTTTATAGAGACAGTTGCAGAGGGATATAGGCCGAAAGTCATTGAAGGATGTGGGCTCGTCAGATTTGGGGATCAAGGCTATAAAGGTCTGGTTCATCGGTGGGTGAATGTGCTCCGTGATCCTGCTTTCCTCCACCACCGCCAATAGGTCATCCTTCATCATCTCATAGAAAGCCAGGTAGAATTCCACAGGCCATCCGTCTGGTCCTGGGCTTTTATCCTTTTTGAACCACTTAAGCGTGCTTTCAATCTCTTGTTCACTGACTGGTTGGCAAAGATCCTCAATGTCCTCCTGTAACACGAACCTCGGAAACTTGCCAGCAAGTCTGATAATCTCTGGAAGGTTTACTGAATTTGGGGCCGTATAGAGTCCCTTAAAATGTGTGATCCCCAGTCTAGCCAGCTGTTGATGAGTGGTTGCCCAACCATCAGGCTCCATTGGAAGCTGCCATATAGTGTTGGCGGCCTTTCTGCCATTGGCAATATTATGAAAAAATTTTGTATTGTTGTCCCCTGCTTTTAGCCAGATGGCTCGGCTCTTCAGACGCCAGAGTTCTTCTCTTTCCTTTAAGATCTTCGATTTTTCCTCAATCAGATCGCAGAGTTCAGCTTTTGTTTCATCCGATAGATAACCTGTTCCCCTTTCGTCTGTTAATTGGCCTATTCTATCTTCCTTATCCTTCAGGTTCTGTTCCTCTCTGCTTCGCTTCAGACGAGCCCAGGTTTCTGACATTTTGTTGAGCTTTTTGAGCCTGTCACAGAAGTCCGAAGCTTTCCTCCCTTCTCTCAACTGGGGCTGTGAGGCCCAGAAATCCGAGACCAACTTGATGTAATCTGGGTCTTGAAGATGGCCAGCAAAGAATTTGTAGGGAGAGCGCGACTTTGGTGTGTTGCCACTAATCTGAAGTAAGATGGGGTGATGATCAGACAAACCCCCGTTGCTGACCCACTGTCTATATAATGGAAATTTCTGTATCAATGCCTCATGCATCATGTACCTGTCCAGCCTCCTTCCTAGAGCAGCCTCTCCAGTACGCTGATTGTGCCAAGTGGGAAGTTTTTTATTCATGGGGATGTCCACAAGATGCTGGGCATCGAGGAGCATGGACATTTGTTCCGCGATAGGATCCCCTTGTGCAGATATCCCCCAAGTCTCCCCAGATCCCATCGAGAAATTAAAATCACCCCCTATAATAGTGCACTGTGTAATATGTCCTTCTGAAAGAAAGTTTTGCCAAAAGTCGAGCCTGTTCTGATTGGGTCCATAGATGTTGAGAATTCTGATGGGTAAGCCCAATTCACCCATAGTGATGTCCATGCCAAGGAATCCTCTTCCTCCCCATACCGAAAGAGGTCTGTGTATTCTAGGATTGATACCAATGAGTAGACCACCAGATCTACCACAGGCATCCAACCCATGTAGGAACCATCCAGGGAGAATAGAGAGTAGACATCGAACTGCTAGTTCAGAGGAGCATAGGGTTTCCTGAAGAAAAATGATATCACATCTGGATTCAAGTACCAGTCTCTTGAGAGCCAATCGTTTTTTAGGGCTGGCTAAACCCCTGCAATTGAAGGAGAGGCAAATCATGGGGTCACCCAGTTCTGGGGCTCATTCGCTCTAAGTGCCCTTTCAATAGTGATCTGTCGACCCGAAGCCACATCTGCCACCGCAGATAATTTTGCAGAAGAAATTTGGGATGGCCGGCCTCGCTTTTGTTTACGAAGCCGACCTGGGGAGGATCCCAGTCCTAATATTTTAGGCCGAGTTCTGGATCTCAATAGATAATGGTGCCCACCAGATACCATCGGGGAGGGAGGGGAGTCCGGGACACCAGTCTCCGGGATATAGGAAGGGGGGGTAGTTGAGAAAGTAGGGAGGGGGGGTTCGATGGGGCAATGGATGGTGGGTAAGGAGACACTCTCAGGAAGGGGAGTTCTGAATGCAGGGTGCATAATGGATTGCAATTCATGCGAAATAAAAGGTTGACAAATAGGATTGGAGTAATCACCTGAATGTGAAGATGCCGTCTCCATCGGCTTTGCTGCGGCTTCAGCTGTCTTGGATCTGGTACGCGGCGGCTCAGTTGAAGGCACAGCAAATTTCCTGGATGTTCTCTTTTTCCCCCCTTCGCCCGGCCCCTTTGTAGGCGTCTCTTGCTGCCTCAGTTCACCCTCCGAAGTATTGGCATCTGCCTTTGGAGTGACAGGAGGTTGTTTTCTAGGACCCTGCATGCTCTCCTTGACCCCCCCTGTAACCAATGGGCAGTCCTTATAGAGATGTCCGGTCTTGTGGCATCTGCGGCAACGGAAGGGAACTCCTTCATAGTCCAGTATCTGCTTCCTGGTGACATGGTTGTGATAGATTTCGATAATCTCCTCCAGTCCCGGTCTAGTATCCATGTGAACCAAAATACGAGCCATGGATCGTTTGCCCGACTTCTCGTATGAGCGATCATGCTCCAGGTAGGTGCCTAGGGCGTCTCCTATCTTTTTGAAAGCGTAGGGGCTCCAGAATTGCCATGGCAAGCCAGGTAATCGCACCCAGATAGGGCCAGCTCCAAGTTGTTCGCGCTCAGGATCAAATAAGGGATCCCAGCGTTTAAGGAATACAGGCATAAGCTCAATGTGCCAATATTTGCCCAGAATCCATTCAGCGAATTGTTGGTGGCAGAAATGCAGGGCGAACCATCCTCTGGTAAGAACCATCACCTCAGGTAATTCTTTAAGCAACGGTCCCCATATCTCCTCCACCCACGACTTAAGCCTCTCCGCCGTATAATTTCGTCCTCGAACACGGCCAACAAGAACCTTTCGCGCGGCATCCATAATGTCCGGCAGCGGAGCTTCAGGCCCGAAGTTTACCTTGAAACCAGAATTATTAGCTTTAAGGCATCTTCCTTTTGTAACCTTCTCCGAGCGTTTACCCGAGAGGGTCTCTCTGAGTAACTTGCGACACGGGTCCGAGGAGCTGTGCTGAGCAGAATGTACCGACTGAGCAGGGTATGGCGAAGTAAAGCATCCAGAACGAATAGGGGAGCGAGGGGCCGAGGAACCGGTACCCTGCAGGTTCGGGCCGGAAGTAGGGGGGGGCATTCGCTGACTCAGCGGCATAAATGAGACCGAGAGGGAGTGAGAGCTAGATGGAGGGGGAGGGGACGGGGGCGGAGGGAGGGGAGGTCGTAAAGGTTGATGGAGAGGGGCGTCCAGAGATGGCGACGCAGGGAAACATGAACCCAAGAGCTGAAGAGTCGCCGGAGAGAGGGGTGGGCAATCAAGTGCGGCGTCCGGGGGAGGATATTCCGGCCCCTTGCCTTTCCCAGTTGGCAGCTGGTGCTGAGGCCGTGAGGAAGTGCCAGCCGTAACCCCAAGAGCAACACTTCGCGGTATCATCAACGGTCTGGTGGAATGTGCCCAAATTTCTTGGTTGGGTATGGGGTCCTCCCCATAATCTAACAGGTCCTCCTCAATCATGTTAACTGTCGGTGGGAGCACAGTAGGGTTCGGGACCGGGTCCGTCGGATGCGGGAAACGGAGGTCAGCGTTGGTGGGTTCGATACCGGGTCGGCGGCAACAGTTATCGGAGGTCGGCGTCAGGTGTTGGCGAGCAGGGAGGAAACCACGGGGGAGAAGGCAGTAAACGTCAAGAAACCAAGCCGCGAAGCACGAGCATAAGTTAACTGTCGAGCGGCAGGTGGTCAGCCCTGCCCTATGGCAGTGGCCCCAACTGTAAATCCTTGGAGGGCCCAACTGTCAGCATCCATTGTCGACAAGTGCGCCAGCAGAACGAGGCCTGTAGTTCCCGAGCTAGGGTTCCGCCATCGCCGTTGCAGAGCTCCCCCCCGGAAAAATTTCTCTTCATTTCTGATGATCAATTACGATTCATGTGTTGTGTTAACCATATTATCTGCAGGGGGGGTTCTTTAGCATGTGATTCTATTGTGTAATAATTAATTGTTTTTAACTTGAAGTTTCCCGTTATGAAATTGTCAAACAATTATAGGAAGATTTCTTGTGTATGATAATATGACACTATTGTCGCTTGGATTCTCCCTTGAGGAAATATCCCAACCTCACACACGATCGAGAACCTCCTCTGTGTTTCACTTTCATTCACCTATTGGCCAACCCCCCTCCACTCTCCATTACCATGGCTGTTGGCAAGGAGTTAGCCGGTGCTTCTTCCTCGATTCCTGTCATGATCGAAACTCGACGAAAGAGCTTGACAAGCGACTGTGCCCTTCTTCACGTGGATCACTTTATGTGCTAGGTATTCTGAATTAATTGACTGTGATCCAGATTTGACTATCATATTTGGTATCAGAACCAAGTTTGATTTTGGCAATGATCATATTTGAAACAAGACTCGATCTAATTTGAGATTTTGCCACACAACCTTCAGATTCTCTCATTAGGTCTTTGACCACAAATTGGCCCTTGGCCTTTTGGAATCTAAAATTTCTACTGCAAGGTGAAATATTCTGCGGCAAATTTACAAAGCATAAGAAAACGACAAACAACCAAAACGATATCAGGTTCGGTACCACTGCTACACATCTACCATATCCGCAACGAGGTAGTCTATAATGCGACTTTTTGGAGATGGATGGGACGTTGCCATGGATGATGGTCATAGATGGGAAGCAATATTTCCTGGGCTATAGGTTCTTTAATGCACCTTTAGAGATGGTGAGTGCACTCGATGGCATGGCCACCATACATACATGACCACAATTGCGATTTGACCACTCTGACAACTGCAGCTGCACCACTCAGATTTCAATGCTTCGGTGTAGTTAATGAAGTTTGTGGATAAGACGTCAGTCTACATTCATTCAATGTCATGTCTGTGTCCAACATTTCAAACTTGGTAGTCTTGCCCGAAATTTTTGATTTCAAATTTGGTATTCCTGCTCAAAAGTTTTGATGAAATGTGTCTGCTTCTTACATGAGACTTACAAGAACTGTCTCCCAATTGTGTGGTCATTTTACAACTCATCTAATGAGGAAGGGGAAGTTTCTGGAAGGATTTGCTCAACAAGGGATGGATTTTGAGAGTCCGAATCTATAGAATCTAGCAGCCTGGTGCATGGTGAAGAGGGAGACAATGCGCTGGTTGTTAGAAAATCAGAAAGGCAGAACAATTTTCTTATGTTGATAATTACTTGTGAATTTGTGATATTATTATGTTCTTATTAGCTTCTTTATGTTCTTCCTTTATCTTATTTTCATCAAGCAATCATCAAAGTAAAAACATGAAGATCATGGACACTAGATGTAGGCACTCAGTCAGGGCTAAAACCCCTTTGCAGGGGAAAACCCAGTCAAAACTCTTCCTTTAGTAGGCTGAAATTGAGATAGACCAAGACCCTAGACCAAAAGACCTTCCTCCTCCACCAAGTCAGCTCTTCCTTCTGATAGATGATCTCTTCCAAAGTTACCAAGTGCCAGCTTCTCAAATGTAGTTTCAACCTAGAATTTCGACTCCCAACTTTAGAACTTTGACCCAGCTTTAGGACTATAGTTTCAATCTAACAACTTTAGTAGCTCCAGCCTAGCAACTTCACACCTTCGACCTTGATGTATCTTCACAACTTCAATACAACTTCACAACTTCAATGCAGCTTCATAGCTTCGATGCAGTTTCCCAGCTTCAATGTAGCTTCAGAATTTCATTGCACATGAGAGATAGAGAGAGAAACCCAAAAACTTCGATTCCATCTTCCTTCTTGAACTTCACACTTTTTTTGCTCCCAACTACTGCAATTCGAACTTGTGTGAGATGTTCTACCAAATGGGTCGAGTTGCTCCAATATATAGTGAGTTTTTGAGGTAGAATTCCCTTGTTAAGGCCGACTTGTCTTTTCTTGAGGCCGACTTGGTGGAGGAGGCCTAATTGACCTATTTCACAATAAAATACTTTTTCTTTCTTGAAAAATAAAAATCCCAAGAAGGGCCCTTTACATTATGATATGGAAAAGGACACTTGGCATTAACTCTAGAAGTCTTCAATAGAGACTTTGACCTAAAAAAAATTGACCCAAGCATGAAACCCATGCCTTAATAAGCCAATATTTGTTTATTTTATTTTGTTTAATTGTGGTTCAAATCTTGCCTTATTGCTGCATTTTTGATCTCGTAGATCCACTTGGAAGTTACCACAAATTTGTCTTCGAGCCTAGGTACAATTTCCCAAATTCCATTCTTCATTATAGATTGATACTCTTCATTCATGGCATCTTTTCATTCTTGATGGTTGACATCTTCTTCAAAAGCGGATGGTTCTGCTTCTATTAGTTTAGTCATATATGCAATACCCAAAATATCTTTTGGGCTTCTTGCTTTCTCTAAATGAACCTTTCGTTGCCCCATGACCTTTTGCATCAAGTAATGTAGACTTCAACCAATTTGGTCTCTTTCTTGATTTGGGAGGACCACAGGTTGCATGGGTTCACTGGGACCCTCATCTTCATGATGAGATTCTTCTTCTTCCTTGTTGACTTCTTCTTCAAACACTAAAATTTCTTCGTCATCAGAGTCAATGGGAAGTTCCTTAGATTTCTTGAATGCGACACTTTCATCAAATGTGACATTTCGACTTACTTCTATATGGTGTCCTTCCTTTATGTAGTTTCTATAAGCCTTAGAAGAGTTGTTGTAGCCAACCAATATTCCTCTCATGCCTAAAGGATCTAGCTTCTTTCTTTTATCCTTTGGTATATGAATATATACGAGACACCCAAAGATTCAGAGATGATCTACAGTAGGCTTCTTCCTAGTGAATACTTCTTCGGGAGTCCTATTGTCCAGTGGCCTGTGGGGACTTTGATTTTGAATACAGTCTTCGTGGCTTCTCCCAACATAAATTTTGGTAGATCTTGATCATTTAACATTGCCTTTACACTTTCTTCAATGGATCGGTTCTTTTGTTCTGCAACTCCATTTTGTTCGGGATTATATGGGACTATCATCTCCCTCTTAATCCTTGATTCCTTACAGAATGCTATAATCTCCTTGGATGTATGCTCCTCCATTATTGGATCTTGGTATCTTGATTCTCCTTTTTGTGAGGTTCTCCACTTCAACTTTGAAATCTTGAAATTTTGTAAATAATTCGCCCTTGGTTTTCATTAAGTAAACCCAGGTCTTTCGTGAATGACCATCTATAAACGTGACATAATATAGATGACCTCTAAGATATTTAGGAGTAATAGGGCTACATACATCAGCGTGAATGAGATCCAAGATTTCTTTTGACCATGAAGCATTGCTTCCAAATGGTCTCTTGGTATTCTTACCCAATGCACATCCCTTTCATACTCCTTCATGGTCTTCTTTTAGTTCAAACTTCAGGTATTCCATCTACTATGGAACTTAGAGTTTGGAGGATCTTGAAATGAAGATGACCAAATCTTCTATGCAATAGTTCACATGGGCTAACTTCAATGTGAGCCAAGGCTTGAGCTAGAGGAGATATCAACTTGTAAAGTATTCCTTCTCGAATACCAATTACTTTAGCATTTTCTATGCTTGAGTTTTTACTCCATACAACAAATTTCCCCTCAATGAAAGCTACTCTATCACCCTTGTCCTCTAGACTTGAAATGGACAGTAAGTTCTTATGCAAACCTAGAACAAATAGGATGTTTTTGAGATGAATGTTGCTTCCATTCTCCAGCTCTATAGAGGTTGATCCAATGCCTCTCACATGATAGCTTTTGTTATCTCCAAGTTCCACTGAATAAGAGGATTTTCCCTTTGATAAGGTCTTTAGTTGTTTGTCATGACTTGTCATGTGTCTAGATGCACCACTATCAATTACCCAAATGTTCTCGTCTTGGAATGTGCTAGTGGGTGCCGAGAAGAGACCTCCATCCTTTCCTTCGATTAATTCCTTCTTTGTAGAGAATAGGAGACTCCATGCTTCCTTCATGTTTCTCTTGAGATAGCTTGCTACCTTTGAACACTTCTTGATGAACTTTTTCAATGTGTTGGAGATCTTCATGATGCCCTTAGCCAACCTTAGCTCTAATACCATGTTGAGAATTCAATAATGCAATGATTATGATTGATTCTCTTTACTTGATAACTGCTTGTGGTTCCATTTTACTTATTATCTTTGTTCCTTATTATTATATTTGTGAAGCATCAAACAACTACCAAAACAAAAACACAATGACACACTATATAGGCTACAAGCCAGAGCAAAACCTCTCCTCTTGAGAGGAAAACCATTAAATCTCTTCTCTTCCTTATGGATTCTTCAATTGACGAATTCCATGACCCTAAGACTGAGACCAATACCCTCCAAGACCAAGACCAACCCTTTTGAGTGATGTGCCAACTTTGATCTAGTCAAACCCAGTCAAATATTTTCCAATAGCACCTTCTCGACCTTCTGCTGCAAGATTTTTGGCCTCCAACTACAGATTTGAAATTTCGACCCCCAACAACTATTGCTACCACATGTGGGAACTTTGATCTTCTTCTGGAGCCCTCCTCTGATCTTCACTTTCCTTTCCTTGACTTCTAGAGCTTGAGAGAGACCATTGGTGACCTTCGCTTGACCTCTTTGCCTCCTTTCCTCCAAGATCAATCTTGTAGAAAGATGCCCTAGGTTAGCGTAGAAACCCTAGTCCTCTTTAGCATGTGTGAGAGAAAGATAGCTCAAACACAAAACTTCTTTGTCCTTCTCCTCTTGTGCTGCCTCTTCCTTCTTCTTCCTTTGCTAGAATGAGAGATGAGTGAGTGTCTTCAAGGAGGACGAGTCCTCTTTTATATATAGGCTTCTTCAAGGGTGGACGTGGCTCTTCCTTTAGGCCGACTTTCCAGCTATCAGGCCGACTTGGTCTTGGAGGTTATTCTGACACTTTTAGAGACAAAAATATTTTTCTTTACAAGTTACAATGTGCCCAGTGGGGTCTTCTTATGACAATGACTCTTTTGACTTCTTGAGCTATGACAAACCCTAGAAGCATTCAATGGGTGCTTGACCTATAAAATAAAAAACCTTGAGCATGAAATCCATGCTCCATAAAAAATAATAATAATTTTCTTTTTTACACAATTTACAAGAATATAAATTACATTTCATACTTATGAAGACCGAACCTAGTTACACATTTTTCAACACCAAGTCCATCCAAGAAAGATCTTCTTTGTCAAATGCTAGTCCTTGGGTCTCTACTATCCACTCTGATGATGGATCAAAGTCTTCCAAAGTTATGTTGCTTGATTTAGGTGTCTTGTCCAACAACTGGTTTTTCCTCAACTTGAGGTTGTACTGAACATAAACTATGTCATTCAATCATTTTTGCTCCAAATGGTTCCTCTTCCTTGTGCGTATTCGCTAAAAAACACTCCAATTCCATTCACACCCTGAAGCCCCAACTGAGAAAAATATTAAAAAAATAAAAAATAATAAAAAATCGCTTTATTGGGCCCCACACATGAGTTGTTAGGCTACTGCACTAAACTGGCCGGTTTCGTAACAGAACTAGCCGGTTTGTTACCGAACAGGCCATTTCCGGTTTGTTGCACCAATCCGAACCGGTTTAAGGCTGAAAACGGTTGACCGATCGTTTCGGTCCAGTTATGATAACATTACTCTTCACCCTGCACTAGGCTGCTACATTCTACAGATTCAAATCTCAAAATCCATCCCTTGTTGAGCAAATCCTTCCAGACCACTTTCCCTTCCTAATGAGATGAGCTGTAAAATGACCACATGTTGTAGCCGCTACAACAACACCCAAATTTTTTTGGCATATCCAAAATTTTGCGTTCCCCTCTGCTCGCCTCAAGCCATTAAGGTTATGTTCCAGTTGTTGATTGGTTAATCTCCCCTTGACTTGTTCTTACCCTACCTTTGCATTAGGGTTTTCGAGGTTTGATTTCTTTCCCATGACTTCGGAGATTATCCCTATGTAATATGCCTTTCAATCAATGGTGGCATCGTGTGTGGGCAGACAAGACTTCAATTTGGTTTTCATGATGCTGACCATACTAGGGTTTGGGAGAAACCCTAAATTGGCAAAAGAGTGATCCCCTTCCTGTTTTAACCTAATTTGCATGCCTCTAGGGGTGCATTCTCATCGGCATTGCACGACATCATGGTGAAATTCATTGCAGAACATGTTCCCCTAGGTTCTTGGATGATCCTAGACCTCAACATGTAAATTAGGGTTTGTGAGAATTATCTATTCCCCTTGCATCCTTGTAACCCCATAGATATGTGATTGAGGGTCCAACTCTGCTTTAAATTAATCCTCCTTCTCTAGGATGTTTATCATCTTCACCTCTTTCATCTCATCTCGAAGCATGACCACATCAGTAGCATTAGGTTTTACGGGAATACCTTTTGTTGATGACTTTGCCTCACCATCATCCTCATCCCTTCCAAATTCATGAGGGTTGATGTATTGTTGTCCTCATCATGCGCATCCTTGAAGCTATAGCTGGTTAGAATGGGGATCACCGTCATGTTTTTGCCTCACCCTTATGCCCCCATGTGTGCACCCCCATTAGCATCGATTCTCACTGGCTTTGCATCATTACTAGGACCCCTTGAGTCCTCCACTTTAGATTGAAGGATGACTATCCATGGTTGTAGGCACCGATCAAAATCGGTCAAGATCAATGCAGTTGAATGTGTGTTTTCTACATTACCATGTTTGATGGACTTGTTACGTGGATCTCTACAGGTGAATGCTATACTGTTTTAAAGAGTTGAGGATGGGTGTAAGTGACAACTCCCGATCGCAAGTCACCCACACAACATAGTTTTACACACGGGTCGCAGAGTCACGTCTTGGACTTCTAACCGAAAGCACCACCTATTTGAGAGTTGCGACTATGTGATCTTCATAGGTCGCAATCCCTCCTAGGTCGCAGAGTCGCACTACAGGGCCTTAGAAAAGCATAAAATAAGGTGCGATGTCATTCAAGTGTGACCAGTCGCAGAGTCACGTCAAAGCGCTGTGAAAGCAACCAAATGATGCGACCTGCGCTATGTTGCGACCGAGCGATCTCCAGCGGGTTGCACTTCCACCTAAGTCGCTGGGTCGCATTGCAAACGCCTCAGGCGAGCTTCCAGGGAGTGCGACAAACCCTTTGCTGCGACTACGCAACTTTTAGTGAGTCACACTCCCTTCTAGGTTGTGAGGTCGCATTCTTAGGCCTCAGGAAAAGCAACGAAAAGATGCGACCTTCACGCATTGCGACCATGCAACCCCTACCTAGGTCCCTGAGGCTCATAAGTTGCAGCAACAATCCATTGGATCTATGTTATGATGCGACCATGTGACCCTCGTACCATTGAAATGCCACTTGGCTACTTGGCATTGAAAATTACTGTGGGTCCTTCCTCCAACAAAGCTTCATTGCAACATGCTTGTTGAGGATGCTATTAGGGCAACTATTAAAGAATATGAACGAAAGAGAGCAAGGAACACTAAGGTGAAACAGGAAGGAAAAGTTGCTGAAACCTAAAACCAATCTGCTCGACAAAGTTCTCATGATCACTTGTAAGTGTTTGGTGGGATGTTTGTATAAATGCATACGAGGTTGTTTATGCCTGGAAGTTTTCTTCATTCAAAGAAATTTGAGATTTGTTTTCTCTTCCTCATAATGAGACGCTGTAAGTATAGTCGCTTGTCAGTTATTATCGCGCGCTTGAGGTCTGAGATTTATTTGGAGTTGTAATTGGCAAGTGATGGAGTTGTCACCATCTATGGCAATGGTGTAATAACTGATCCGAAGAAATCTTCATATGCAGTCAAGGTTGGTCTGATTCAAATGCTTAGAGGGCAGGGGGTGACCATGGATATGGTCAATACTGAACATACTAAAATAGTTGAAGAAGATGGGGCTGCTGCTGTGATGGCATTGAAGCGAGTGCCTGCTGATATTAGATCTCAAGGAGGAGTGGCTCGGATGAGTGATCCTAGGCTTATCAAGGAAATTAAGCGTGTCGTGACCATCCCTGTCATGGCCAAGGCTAGAATAGGTCATTTTGTTGAAGCCCAAATTCTAGAGGCCATTGGTATTGATTACATTGATGAGAGTGAAGTGCTCACTGTTGCAGATGACATGCACCATATCAACAAACATAATTTCCGTATACCCTTTGTGTGTGGTTGCTGGAACCTTGGTGAGGCTCTAAGAAGGATTGTTGAAGGCGCTGTTACGATCAGGACCAAAGGAGAAGCTGGTACTGGTAATGTTATTGAAGCAGTGAGACATGTAAGGTTTAGGCCTATTCAAAAGTGGCGATCCAGCTTGCCAGGCCCAAGAAGTTGTGCAGGTGTTAACTCACTATAGTGACTCCCACGTTCTGCATGAGATTCCAGAGCACTGTTCCATAAGGATCAGTTTAGTATGCCATTGTTAGATGAAGAAATGCGCAAAGTTGAGTGGAGGAATTCGAGAGGCAAAACATTGATTGAAGAAGTGCAGGGAGACTATAAAGCTACTTTCTCTGAAAACATAGTGGCACAACAATTGACCACGTAAGGGTCTAAATTAGTTATTTATTAATGTCATTCTTTCAATTAGTTGACTGTATTTCTAGTATATTTAAAGTTATGTCTAACCAATGTTATTCGCCTGTAGGCAGAAGGAAGGAAGCGAGATGTTGGATTAGGGTTTCTCATGAAGCTTGCATAACTAGGGTTTCCTTTAGCAAGCAAGATGGTCCTTTACAAGTTCCAAGAACCTTTCAATAAACTCAAAGGCACATCACCAGAAGAGGGATGAATTCAAGTGAGGCATAGTGGCAAGAAAATGGGCCTGTCCCAGGATCGAGCATCCACATCATTGCAACATATGGGCAACAAGCGTCCTAGGGTTTCGAAGAACCCTCTACACCCTCCTCCTCTCTCTCCTTCATCGTAATGTAAATATTGCCCACGATAATGTCAATAGCTATGTTAGGATTGATTTGAGCATGTAATAATCATTTGGATTGAAAAACAAGTGTGTAAGCTCAAGAGTCATGACGGTAGCTGAAAGGGCATGAGGGGAGGTCAAGGGTCACGGTAGGTGAACAGTCACCTCATCTCCATAAATGTGCCCTCATGCCTCATGGTGGAAGGGACTTTAGCACTTGAGTTGAGGCTAGGATGAGATAGCTGATTTATGCTTGAGAGATAGAGGCACTCAGCTCTTGGCAGCTAGTAGGGTGGAGTTGCAGTGAGGCTAGGGTTTTGCATTGGGCAATGGTATGAGCAGCCCATGTTCCACTATTGGGTTTTGACCAATTGCAAGATATGTACTTGAAGTTGCAGCAACATTAATAAGATGTTCTTCATGTTTGGCACTGATTCCCATGCTTACTCATGGTGGTTGTATTGGTTGTCTGGTATTTTCACTATATTTGTATGTGTGCTTTCATACACACAATATGTTATGAACTGATTCATAGTTGTTGCATGTATGTTTTTCTTTCGAATCTGTGTTTACTTATTTCTTGCCATGTCAGTGATCTATTGTGAACTATTTTGCAATTAACTTCTAGCATGTTCTTGTTTATGTATGTCTGATTGGGTTTTGGCTCACTAATCCCTCTCATGGCATACCTCTTCTTATTGCTGCTAAGACTTGTTTGTACCTCTTTCTACAGTTTGTCAATCTTGGGCTGATTTTGTTTCATTGTCTGGGCATTTCATTCTTGTCCCCACTCTGACACCTCCTCATTTGATAACCAAGAGCGGAAATATTCATGGTGGCAGTCGGGCCCACATATTGGATGGGGCTCCTATCCCAAACAGTGTGAGGTCTAATTGGGACTTCACATCGGGGAGACCCCCTTATTTGTTGGCGGTACATTTAAGCCCGTCAACACCACACAATTGGGAGACAACTCTTGTAAGTTTCATGTAAGAAGTAGACACATTTCATCAAAACTTTTGCGTAAGAATACCAAATTTGAAATAAAAAATTTCAGGCAGGACTGCCAAGTTTGAAATCCAAGTTTGAAATGCTGGACACGAATGTGACATTGAAGTAATGTAGGTCGAAGTTTTATCCACTAACTTCATTAACTACTCGAAGTGTTGAAGTCCAGGCCGGGTAGTTGTAGGAGTTAGAGTGGTCAAGTCGCAATTGTGGTCATGTATGTATGGTGGACATGCCATTGGGCGCACTCACAATCTCTTAAGGTGCATTAAAGAACCTATAGCCTAGGAAATATTGCTTGCCATCTATGGCCATCATCAATGGCAACGTGCCATCCATCTCCCAAAAGTCGCATTATAGACTACTCCTTTAAATTAGGCCATATAAAATTGAAATCAATCAATATGGTTGACACAATTGGTCCATAAAGTCCTCATCGTTGTACTTGCAATCTCCATATCTGCATTATCATGGTACATCAGTATGATCCCCCTATATGACAACCAATTTAACATTGAAAAAAACCCACTAAGGTTAATTCAAATAAAAAATTAAGGTTCAATTAATAGAAGCCGTGACCCTTCTAATAACATAGGCGATAGTAGGAAACAAAATAATTACTTCTGTATATATATATATATATGGTGAAGTCTCAAAAAATGGTTACACATTTATAAAGTCAAGGAGGTGATATATATATTAGGTTAGACATATTTAAAAAGTCAAAAATGTGATATATGTATTAAGTTAGTTTTGAAATTTTAAAGAAAAGGGCCACACATATTTTTATAAAAGTAAATGGTGTTAGTCTCTGTAAGGGGTCTCAATCAAGACAATTATTATGTCCGGAAAAGTTAAAAAAATATTATTATATTTGAAGTTTTTAATTTTTTTTTAATGATAATCACTTTCATTATATTTCATTATGGTATATAGAAGAAGGCATAGATTCAAGTACAAGGAAAACATATATATGTAAGGCATAGATCCAAATACAATGTGTATCTATCTATCTATCTATATCACTGTTGCGAACATCGCAATGTTTTAAAAAAATCGCGATTTTTTCAAGGCAATGATTTTTTCGGCGATTTTTTATTTTAACAAAATCACGATCCGATCAGTGAAAATTGTTGGGGCGCAAAATAACGAACTTTTAGAGGTAATTTCGTTTTTTCTTGTTGCTCATTTTGCAGACAGAGGGAAATAATGAGAGCTAAGGAGGAGGAGAACTCATCTACAAGGGCAAGAGAGGAGAAAAGTGAAGGAATTTAGCGTCCAAAGCAAAAAAAATTCAAGTTTGGACCAAGCTTCTTCACAAGAGCGTGGTTTTCAGGTATGGCCATCAAATTTGGCCCTTTTTTGTTTTTTTCTTGTTTTTCCTTGGGTTTCTATCACCCATTTATTTTCCATGATTTTTGTTTGGATTTGAGTGTGTTTTTTTTTCATTTTTGTTGCATTTAGTGGAGAGGGTTTTTTTGGTAAAAAATGCAAAATCTTGATTGTTAATTTTATTTGTTTAATTTTTTCTTGTGCCCTAGTTTTTTTCCATCATTTTTGCTTGGGTTTGAATGTGTTTTTTTTGCCATTATTGTTGCATTGAGTTGAGGGTTTTTTGTTGTTGTCAAAAATTCAAAATGTTGTATGTAAATTTTAATTTCATTTGTTTAACTTGCAATTCTTCTTGTGCCCTAGGTTCAAACTTCAAACATCAAACTTCAATCTTACATTAAAACTCAAGATTCAACAAAGTTACAAACATGCCAAGGAAATTGGACCCTCTGTGGGAATTTGGTGAACCTGATGGAGGGTTTGACAAATCAAATTTGACTTGCAAGTTATGTGGGCATCATATGACAGGGGGGGTATACAGATTGAAGTATCACCTTGCACAAGTTCCTAGACATGAGGTAAGACCTTGCTCAAATACAAATCTTGAAATCATCCGAAGGGCCCTCAAATCATTGGAAGAAATAGAGACAACCAAATTGTCCAAGTTAGCTCTGAAGAGTCAAATAGCAAGGAGTAGAGTGTTAGGATTGGGAGGTGACCGTGAGCGTGGCACTGGTTCTACTTGACCATCAACATCTACACCCAACACTGTAGCTACCTCATCATTTTTTGTTCCTAGAACCACACTTGATGCACAATTATCTATCTCATCAGTTATTAAAAAAGGGAGAAGGAAGAAGCTGACAAGTTGTTGGGCAAGTTTCTTCTTTGGAGTGATATTCCTTTTAACGTTGCCAAGAATCCTTGCTAGGGTACAAAGTCCCTCATATGATGAATTTAGAGGGCGCATTCTTCAAAATGAAAAGGTTGACTGCACTAAGAGATTGGAAGAGTTTAGGGAATCATGGGCACATACAGGTTGCATTGTGATGTCAGATGGTTGGATCGATCAAAAGGGTAGAAGCCTTAATAAATTCTTGGTTAATTGTCCTAAGGGGACATTGTTTATCAAATTTGTTGATGCATCTGCACATATCAAAGATGCGCGATTATTATGTGATTTATTCGATGTGTTCATTCAGGAGGTGGGTCCACAACATGTTGTCCAAGTCATAACGAACAATGCTGCAAATTATGTTGCTGCTGGAAAGATGCTTATGGAGAGGCATCCTAACTTATTTTGGACACCTTGTGCTGCACACTACATTGATTTGATGTTGGAAGACATAAGAAAATTTCCTTTTGTCAAGGATATTGTTGAATCATCAAAAAACATTACAAAATTTATATATAATCATGCATCTGTGGTTCATTTGGTGAGAAGATTCACCGACATGAAGCAGTTGGTGCGCCCTGCCATTACATGATTTTCCACCAGTTTCATATCTCTTCAACCCCTCTTGAATGCTATGTGGTGTTAAAGAATCTAGGGCATTTAGGTTACGACGAGATTCTTCTGACGATGATAACTCTTTGTGAGGTACTTTTTACTTTTTCTTATTACCACAATCTTCTCTTATTATTATCAGTGTGAGTTCTCTAACTTCATCAAACAACTACTAAAACGATTGAGACAAGAACACAAGTTATTGGCTCTCAGCCAGGGCAAAACCTCTCTCTCCTAGAGAGGAAAACCCTTCTGCAAATTTCTCTTATTGAAGCTTCAATTGACAAATGCCAAACCCTAGACCCTTGACAAAAAAAATCCTCCAAGCACAAGTCAAGCCTTTCCCGTTGATCCGAGATCAATCCCTTCTGTTGCACCTTGACCTTCTTCTTCATCCTCCTTCAACTAATGGCTTTACTGCAGAAACCCTAGTTATGCATACCCTAGGAGAGGTATTCTTCCTTTCCTTCTTCGCTTGAGGTGGAGTCTTCTTTAATCAAGGAGAAGCCCTTATTTTTGACTTATACGAGCTCTTTTCCTCACTATATGTTGAAGGAAATGTAACTAGGTTCAGTGTTCATAAATGTACTTTTGATATTTGTATTTATTCAAGAAAAGAAATATTATTTTTATAATATATGTCAATGAGTTTCTTGCTCATTGAAATAGGTTTAGAACATATTAAAGTCCTATAGGTGAGTCAGAGTCAAAAGAATTATGTTGGAGACCTTAAGGGCATGTTACACCATGTATATACTTGTATAAAGAGTCAAAGGAAAACCCTCCAAGCAAAAATGAAGTCCTCTCCATGCAACGCCATCCTTCAGGAAGCAAACACAATGAAGAATCTTCAAGTCGGCCCAAAGGAGGGACATACCTCTATATATAGAGGCTGTCCACTCCCTCAAACGACAAGCACTTACCTTTGAAATTAGCGAAGAAGGATAGCCAAGAAAAGGTGAAGAGAAGATGAGTTTGAGGAACCTCTAATGCATCGAAGAAGGAGAAGTCAAAATCAAAGTCAAATGCACTGTTTTTAGGGTGAAAAACAGTCACACGTGCGAGAAACAGAGTCATCTCTGTGGTCATAACATCAACAATATAACAATCCCATATCTCTCATTGTTTGGGCTAGTAAGTTAGGCCTATAAGGCCTTCTACTCAAGCGAAGGAAAGACTCACGTAAGTGAAGATCAAAGGAGCATAATATTCAAGTAAATCATCCACACATGCGAAGAACTAGGACAACTGTACAATCACACCAAGTCTACATCTACATCTCAAGAAGGATCTCGTTTGGTTGAAAGAAGGAAGGTGCCTACATGTGTAAAGGATATCACTAAGCATAGAAGAGAAGCATCTCATCTAGAGCTCACATAAGCTAGGTCTATCTCTAGTCAAAAAATGGAGCAAAGTGCTGAAAGAAGGAGGACTAAGTGCCGGGGAACAAAGTGCAGAAAGGAGTACTTGACTTGTGCTTGGAGGATATTATTGTAAGGGGTCTAGGGTTTGGCATTGATCAATTGAAGCTTCAATAAGAGAAATTTACCGAAAGGTTTTCCTCTCAAGAGGAGAGGTTTTGGCCCTGACAGAGAGCCAAGATCTTGTGTTCTTGTTCTTATGTTTTTGGTAGTAGTTTGAGGAAGTACACACACATGCATTAATAATAAGAAGAAGATGATTAAGCAAACAAGAAAAAGTAAAAAGACTCCACAGATTGTTATCAAGTCAAGAAGAATCACACTACACCTAATTGCCCTTGATTCTTCAATATGGTATCAGAGCTAAGGTGACACATCAAGGAAAGGGCATCTCAAGAACACTCATTAAGGAAGGACATCTACAAGGTTGAAGCATCGAGCCAAGAAATCTCTATCACATCAAGGACAAGAAGGTCTACCATCCATCACTCATCAAGGAAGACTACAAAGCAAGAAGAAGAGCCTTACATAAAAGAAGAGCAAATCAAAGAAGGACCTACCTCAAGCTACAAGTCATCAAGCAAATCTCAAGCAAGTCCACTTGGAGAACGCAACTTGAATAACATCAAGATCTAAGGAAGGCAAGCCATCAAGGAGAAAGCAAGTCCACTACATTTCAAAATCTATCAAGTAAGTATATGTCCCCTTCTGAATATACACCAATGTCTTTTTGCAAGGAAAGCAACAAATTGGTAGGTACCAATAACTTTCTTGCATGGAAGAAGAAGACCGATTTACTTCTCAAGGAGAATGAACTTCTAGAACACATCAAAAGGAATATCACTATCCCTGCTAAGGAACAAACTCAAGCCTTAGCCAAGTACAATAAGGATGAGACAAGAGCTCAAAGGATTCTAATAGAATCCATCAAAGACTCTCCCATTCCTTATCAAAAGAAATCTATGACAAACTAGTAGAGCTATTCTCAGTAACCACTGCTGGAGAAGTGATATCTCTACGAAATGAATTGTACAAAATGAAGATATTAAAGGAAAGAATAGCTCCGTACTTCATGAAGATCTCTGAGATGAGGGATCAACTTCAAGAGCTAGGCAAAGTCATGTCTGATAGAGAAATGACAATTGTAGTACTCAATGCTCTACCTGAGGATTGGGGCAACTTCACATCAAGAATATATGCCAAGAAGGAAGCCACCCCACTAAGTGAAATGTGGTCTCTATGCAAGATAGAGGAAACAAGACTCAAAGCAAAGGAAGATGTGGGATCAAAGGAGCAAGCTTTTGCTACCATGGCCAAGAGAAAGGGAAAATTTGGCAAATTTGGTCCACGAAGAACAAACAACAAAGATATGTCTAGAGACCAATGCTTTGGATGCCAAGAATATGGACACTACAAAAGGAATTGTCTTAAATTGAAGGACAACAACAACAAAAGAAAAAGGGAAGAAGCTCATGTGATTCAAGAAATGAAAGAAGAAGACAAGAAGCAAAAGAAGGAAGATCCTCCGGATCTCTAGTTGACTAAGTCTACTTCTTTAGTTAAAGTCTTCTTCCAAAGTTTTGAGTAGTATAGGAGCGTGTAGGAATAGAATAAAATTGCATGGCTAGAAACATCTTCTAGAATCTAGAAGCTTGATGTACATAGAGTTCAAAATACTCGTGTAGAAGGATCAGTTATAAATAGAACAAAATGCATGGTTAGAAATATCTTCTAGAATATAGGAGCATGGTAGATGTGAAAATTCTACCACTACAGGAACTGATTTAGTTTTCCTACTTATTTCATCATAAGTTATTCATGAAATTACTTCAACAAACATTAAAATAAACATTGCTGCAGATATCACATCGTAATACAGAAACAAAAATATGCACACATTGACACAGTTATTTTGGACTAGTGTCCCCGGAAAAACCCAATGTGGGAAAACTAGTGCAGTAAGGGAGGCTTTTATTATTCATCAATTTTCTTGTACAACAGGGTGCCAAAATTGCTTACGCACAGATAAACAAACTTCTAGCACTTTCCTAAACCCAGTGTAGGCCCCACTGACCTCTGCTACAGCCTGAAACCATCTGCATCAACCTACTGAGGCTTTGTGCAGCCTCTCTGGGCTTCTGCGTCACTCTTGCAGCCTTTGTGTGGTTGACGCAGTTCCTTCTGGCTTTGCGCAATCTCTGCTGCCTCTGCGTGGCTTCCTCTAGCCCCGCGTTTGCCTCTTCTGCGCTGATCTCTTGTCTCTCTATTCTGTATTTGTTGCCTCCTGACTGCTCTCCAGACCACTGGTTCAATTTCTCAGCAAACCCCACTCCAGAAATTGAACTGATTGGTCTCCCTCAGTGTGTTTTCCAAGTGCCCCTCAAGCCTCCTCTTATACTTCTTCTGTTGACATTTCAATGGTCGAGATTAAGTCGCTAATCAACGACTAAGATTAGATCTGGCTTGATCCATGTCTTTTGGACCATTCTAACATAGATTCATATTAATACACATTAATATTTTATTTTCCCTAAGTTTAGACTTAGGGACTCCATTAAAATATTAATTATTTTAATATTTCCTGATTTTTTTAGAATCTGCCCAAACCCTTTCTGGGTATTGGAGATCTCATGTGCCCCAACCTATCCACCAAACTTCGTGGCTAGAGCACATCCGATGTTACACCAAATCAACAATAGATATAGCTCAAGATATTGATTTAGAAGGAGCATACCTAGTATAGGATTTCATCCACAATGAGAGAAAATTGATCATGATTAAGAATCTTAGAAGACCTCCATCATAAAAAAGAAAGAAACATTTGCAGGGTAAGAGTCTTCAAGATCCTCTGATGGAATCTTCAAAAGAAGATTCATAAACAAAAGTATATGTCTCATTGGGAGTCCCATTTATGGGATTCAAGAAAAGGATGATATGCAGGAAGTTAAGATGAGGCAAGAAGGGCCACACCAAGGACAACCAAATGAAGCTAAGATGATCAAATGAGAATCAAGATGAGGTATGTATGCATCAAAGTTAAGTCATGCCATCATATGTATACTATTGAGTCATGGGAATAGTTTTATGACATGATCAACTATGAAAGAATTTCTTTCACCAATGACATGCTCGAAGGCATGTACTACATTGTAATGAAGGTCAACGAAAGGAAAATACTCACATAAGGAGTATAAGATTGTTGACTAAGAAGCAAGAAGAAATGTTGACTAGTCCAAAAAGCAAGTAATGAAGAAGTGCTCCCACAAGGAGTGTAAGGTGGTTGCCTAATCTATCCAAGAAGAAGCAAATGAAGAAAGAGATCAAGCATGAGAAGAACACCATGAATCACTATCTGACAAAGATCCATTGAAGATATCTCCTGAAAGAAGGCAGGACAATTTTGACAAAGGAAGGAAAAGATCAAGGGACCCTTGACACCTATGAAGGCCTTGGAGATATGAAAGTTGCAGATAATTGATTCTACTCTACAAAGATGTCATGATGAAGAAGCCATCCAACAAAAGCACCATTTAATGTTGAAGCAATGTCAAGATGAAGTCATGAAGGGCTACAAGATCAATGCATGGGAACAAGCAAGTATAATGAAGCATCCATGTGAAGAGTAGTCCAAAGCATAAACAAGATGACAAAGGAGTAGCTAGATGACAAGAGAACCTGATATATGTCAAGAAGGACACTTTCCACGAAGGAAGCAATGACCTGACAAACTAGGAAGGAAAGTGATCAATGGATGGTACCCTACCAAGAAGTAGATTCGAACAAAGACTTCATGACATCGAAAAAAGGAAGGCGATCAAGAAACTGGAGGACCCACGAAGAAGAAGCTGTTGATGAATGGACAAGTCCCTAGCTAAGAGGGAGTTATAACAAGTTCCCAATTACAAAGGAACTTGGACAAGTACCTTGTCAGAGGATACTTGGGCATGTCTTCCTCATTCAAGAGGAAGAGACATACACAACATTCTTGTCTTCACTCAGGAAGAAAGAATGGGAGGATTGGGTAATCATCTGGCATCCGATACTCTTTGAGGATGTGTAGGGCATCCAAGACAAGAATAGGCAAGAGGACCGATATTATTTGAGGGCTGGGAACCCAAGATAAGAATAGTGCTAGAAGGTCATACTTCGTGAACACCCAGGTGGGTATGTACCTTGAGAGACAATGACTAAGGTGTCTATAAGTCATTGGTCTCGCCAACATTGTGCTCTGATCTATTGAGAGATAGAACTGTCAGTGAAGGGATTGCTATGGAAACAATGTTGGTTACTATGATGCTATAACAGATGGATTGCCAATTCGGTTTCTCTTGTGTGAATTCTTCAAGATTGAAAAATAGACAAACACCTTGTAATGTTGTATGAATATCTCCCTAGTTAAGAGGGAGTGTTGAAGGAAATGTAACTAGGTTTGGTCTTCATAAATGTACTTTCGATACTTGTATTTATTCAAGAAAAGAAATATTATTTTTATAATATATGTCAATGAGTTTCTTGCTCATTGAAATAGGTCTAGCACATGTTAAAAGTGCTATAGGTGAGTCAAAGAGTCAAAATAATTATGTTGAAGACCTTAAGGGCATGTTACACCATGTATATACTTGTATAAAGAGTCAAAGCAAAACCCTCCAAGCAAAGACGAGTTCTCTCTATGCAACGACATCCTTCAAGAAGCAAAAACAATGAAGAATCTTCAAGTCGGCCTAAAGGAGCGACATACTTCTATATATAGAGGCTGTCCACTCCCTCAAACGACAAGCACTTACCTTTGAAATCAACGAAGAAGGATAGCCAAGAAAAGGTGAAGAGAAGACGAGTTTGAGGAGCCTCTAGTGCAACGAAGAAGGAGAAGTCAAGACCGAAGTCAAAAGGACTGTTTTTAGGGTGAAAAACAGTCACACGTGCGAGAAACAGAGTCATCTTTGCGGTCATAACAACAACAATATAACAATCCCATATCTCTCATTGTTTGGGCTAGTAAGTTAGGCCTATAAGGGCTTCTACTCAAGCGAAGGAAAGACTCACCTAAGTGAAGATCAAAGGAGCATAATATTCAAGTAAACCATCCACACGTGCGAAGAATTAGGATTGCTGTATAGTCACACCAAGTCTACATCTACATCTCAAGAAGGATCTTGTTTGGTTGAAAGAAGGAAGGTGTCTACATGAGTAAAGGATATCACTAAGTATAGAAGATAAGCATCTCATCTAGAGCTCACATAAGCTAGGTCTATCTCTAGTCAAAGAACGAAGAAGGAGGACGAAGTGCCGGGGAGCAAAGTGTCGAAAGAAGGAAGACTAAGTGTCAGGGAACAAAGTGCAGAAAGGAGGAAGGACTTAACTTGTGCTTGGAGGATATTCTAGTCAGGGGTCTAGGGTTTGGAATTGATCAATAAGAAGCTTCAATAAGAGAAATTTACTGAAGGGTTTTCCTCTCATGAGAAGAGAGGTTTTGGCCCTGACAGAGAGCCAACATCTTGTGTTCTTGTTCTTACTTTTTTGGTAGTAGTTTGATGAAGTACACACACATGCATTAATAATAATAAGAAGAATATTAAGCTAACAAGAAAAAGTAAAAAGACTCCACAAATTGTTATCAAGTCAAGAAGAATCACACTAGACCTAATGGCCCTTGATTCTTCAACATGGTATCAGAGCTAGGGTGGCACATCATGGAAAGGTGACACATGGGATAACAACAATATGGTCCTTTTTTCTTCGCATGTGTGAGGTGATACCTTTAAGAATTGATGCTTTACTTGCTCTCTTTCCTTCGCTTTAGTTGTCTCTTCCTTCGCTTGAGTAAGAGGCCTAATTAGCACTCTTTTACCAGCCCAACCAAGCTTCTTCTTATGATTGTAATATCAACTCTTATATGGCACGTGTGACAGAAATCTGTCTCAAGATCAATCCTCCAACTTCGGCTAGGATGCTTCTCTTTCTTGCTGAAATAGAGACCCTTTCTCTTCCTTTCTCACACCTCTTCTAGCCCTCTTCTTCGCTGATTTCAGAGATCACTTATGTTTCTTTGGTGAGGTCGAATAGCCCTATATATAGGAGTCTGTCCCTCCTATTTGGGCCGACTTGATCAAGTGAGGCCGACTGTCCTTAAGACACTGAATTACTTCTTTTGTTGAGGCCGACATAAGGAGGAGGCTTTTGACTTTGCTTGGAGGTCATTCTTTGACTCTAATACATAGATTTACATAGTGTAACATGCCCACATGGGTCTTTAACAATTACATTGACTCTTTGACTTTCCTCGAAGCACTTAGACATGTACTTGACCTATCAAATGGGCAAGAAACCGGTTCTTGATAATGACAAAAATAATAATTCTTTTTTTTACAAGTACAAAGATCAAAATTACATTTATGAAGAATGAACCTAGTTACACTTTCTTCAACACTCCCTCTTAACTAGGCAGCTATTCATAAATCATTTTACAAGGTGTTTGGACATTTTCAATCTGAAGAATTCACATAAGAGAAATCTAATTGGCAATCCATCTGTTATAACATCCTAGTAACCAACATTGTTCCACAGCAAGGCCTTGATTGACAACGGTATCTTTCATTAGATCATAGCACAATGTTGGCGCGACCAATGACTATAGACACCTTCATCATTTTCTCTCAAGGTACGTACCCACCTGGGTGTTCACTAAGAAAGACCTTCTAGGACTATTCTTGTCTTGGGTTCGCAACCCTCAAAGAATATCGGTCCTCTTGCCTACTCTTGTTTTGGATGCCCTACACATCCTCAAAGAACATCAGATGCCAGATGATTACCCAATCCTCCATTCTTTCTTCCCAAGTGAAGACAAGAATGTTGTGTCTATCTCTCCCTTTCAATTAGGGAAGATATGCCCATTCCTGTGAAGGAATGTACCCAAGCTCCCTCTGACCAGGGACTTGCCCAAGCTCCCTCTTAATTAGGGACGTGTAAGAGCTCCCCTTCAACTAGGGACTCTTCTTTTCATCAACAACTTCTTTTTGTGGGTCCTTTAGCTGCTTGACCAATTTCTTTCTTTGATGTCATGATATTAAGTCGAGCTTCTTCCTTTTATGTCATTAGCCATCCATCACTTTCCTTCTTGGTTCGTCATGTCATTCTTTTCTTCATGGAAATTGGCTTACTTGATTCATATCTGGAACCTTCTTCATATGGCTACTTATTTCTCATCATGCTTCTTTCTGAAATTTCCATCCTACACATGAATGGCAGTTGTACTTGCACTTACAACTTTTGTTCCAGTAGCCCTGCATGACCCCATCCAGATATTACTCAAGAAAAAATCGAAATATGACATTAAGTCAAACAATACCTTTCGAGAAGGCTCTTCATCATGACATCTTGTTGGCTTGAATCATCCGCATCCTGCATGTTCACATCTCCAAGGCCTTTCTAGGTGTCAGGGTCCTTTGATCTTTTTCTTCCTTTGTCAAAATTCTCGTGTCTTCTTCCAGGAGATGTCTTAACAAATCTGTCGGATGTTGATTCCGAGTGTCCATGGTGTACTTTTATCTCTGATCTCTTTTCCCATATGCTTCTTTATAGGTTTCCTATTCAATTACCTCATACTCCATATGAGGTCATTTCTTGTTGACCATGCTTCCAGAGCAATTCCCCATGATCATTAATACAAATGATGACTGACTTAACTGAAAAACATAGATGCATACATACCTCATCTTAGTTCTTTCCTTGATCACCTCAGCTTCCTTTGACAGCTTCCTTGATTGAGATTGCCTCGATCTCCTTTGCTTTCTTACATCTTTCTCTGCCTACATCCTTTCTTGAATCCCCGTAGGTGGAATTCTCATCGAGACATTTGCCTTTTTTGAAAATCATGAACCTTCTATTGAAGATTCCACCGGAGGATTCTTATAGTCCTCATCCTGGAAATGCTCCTTCTCGTTGATGATACTGGCCTTCTAAGATGATTCTTCCTGATCATGATCATTCCTTTATGCAATGATGAGGTCATTCAATGGCTACATCTATATGAATATCTATATCTGAGCTATGCTCTTCATCATGACATCTTGTTGGCTTGAATCATCCGCATCCTGCATGTTCACATCTCCAAGGCCTTTCTAGGTGTCGAGGGTCCTTTGATCTTTTTCTTCCTTTGTCAGAATTCTCCTGCCTTCTTCCAGGAGATGTCTTAACAAATCTGTCGGATGTTGATTCCTAGTGTCTACAATGTCCTTTTATCACTGATCTTTTTTCCCATATGCTTCTTTATAGGTTTCCTAGTCAATCACCTCATACTCCATATGGCGTCATTTCTCATGTTGACTTTTATCGGTGTGTGAACCATGCCTTCGTGCACATTCTTAATGAAAGAGATCTACCCTATTTTTGACCATGCTTCAATAGAAATTCCCCATGCTCATTAATACAAATGATGACGTGACTTAACTAAAAAACGTAGATGCATACATTCCTCATCTTAGTTCTTTCCTTGATCGCCTCAACTTCCTTTGACAACTTCCTTGATTGAGATTACCTCAATCTCCTTTGCTTTCTTAGATCTTTCTGTGTGTACATCCTTTCTTGAATCCCCATAGGTGGAATTCTCATCGAGACATTTGCCTTTTCTGAAAATCATGAACCTTCTATTGAAGATTGCAGCAAAGGATTCTTATAGTCCTCATTCTGCAAATGCTCCTTCTTGTTGATGATGGTGGCCTTCTAAGATGATTCTTCATGATCATGATCATTCCTTTATGCAATGATGAGGTCATTCAATGGCTACATCTATATGAATATCTATATTTGAGCTATCTCTACACAATGCTCCTATATTTCTAAAGATGCCATTCTCATAAATCATGCATTCTATCCTGCTGCTACATATTCCTATGATATCCATAATTTTAAAGAGAACTTATGTGAAGAAGTTGATCTTAGTCATAGTAGATATTCGAAGGGGCTTCCTTCTTCTGCTTCTTCTCTTCTTCTTTCACTTCTTGGGTAATGTGGGCTTCTTCTCGATTCCTCTTATTGTTGTCCTTCTTGAACTTAGGGCAATCCCTCTTATAGGGTCCATATTCTTGGTAGCCAAAACATTGGACTTTGGACATATCTATTTATTTTACCCATTCTTTGTGGACCAAACTTGCCAAATTTCTCTTTTCTCTTGGCCATAGCAGGAAATGCCCGTTCCTTTGATCCCACATCATCTTTGGCTTTGAGTCTAGTCTCCTCAATTTCACATAGAGACCAAAGTTCATTCAACAGGGTGGCTTCCTTCTTGGCATATATACTTGATGTGAAGTTGCCCCATTCCTCAGGTAATGCATTGAGCACCACAGTTGTCATCTCTCTCTCTGACATAACTTCTCCTAGTTCTTGTAGATGGTCTCTCATCTCAGAAATCTTCATGGAGTAGGGATCTATTCCTTCTTCTTTGGATATCTTCATTTTATATTATTCATTATGCAACGATATCACTTCTCCAGTTGTAGTAACTGAGAATAGCTCCACCAACTTCTCATAAATTTCTTTAGATGTTTCAAGTTTGGAAACATAAGGAATGAGAGGGTCTTTGATGGATTCTATCAGAATCTTTGAGCCCTTGTTTCGTCCTTATTATACTTTGCTAGGGCTTGAGTTTGTTCCTTTGTAGGAATAGTGACATTCCCTTTGATGTAGTCCATTACTTCATTTGCTTTTAGAAGTAGACCAGTCCTGTTTTTCCATGCAAGGAAATTAGCAGTCCCAACCAATTTGTTGCTTTCCTTGGAAAAAGACATTTTGATATGTTCAGAAGAGTTCTTGCAACTTCCTTGAAAATTTGATGATTTGACTTATTAGATCTTGGAGTTCTTCAAGATGCTTCCTTCAAGGTGCCTTATGAGAGATCAACTTGGTGATGAAGACTTCCCAATATGTAGTTCTGGAGATCTTCACTGATAGGCCTTGATCTTGGGTGCCTTCCTTTGAAGTCGAAGAATCTTTGGTGGAGACTCTTCTTGGATGATCCTTCTTGTAGATGCCTTTGGATGGAAGGCCTTCTTCTTTCTTTGTTCCCAGAATAGTAGTCCTTTTTGATAGATCTAGGAGAGGAGATGGTAGTCCTTATTTTGATGGATCTAGGAGAGGAGATGGTAGTCCTTCTTATTTTGATGGATCTGGAACCCTAGCTTGTAGATCTGATGCTTCAACCTTTGTGTTCTTGAGATGCCCTTCCTTGATATGTCACCTTAGCTCCGATACCATGTTGAAGAATCTAGGGCATTTAGGTTAGGATGAGATTCTTCTGACGATGATAACTATTTGTGAGGTACTTTTTACCACAATCTTCTCTTATTATTATCAGTGTGAGTTCTCTAACTTCATCAAACAATTACTAAAACAAAAGAGACAAGAACACAAGGTATTGGCTCTCAGCCACGACAAAACCTCTCTCTCCTAGAGAGGAAAACCCTTCTGCAAATATCTCTTATTGAAGCTTCAATTGACAAATGCCAAATCCTAGCCCCTTGATAAAAAATCCTCCAAGCACAAGTCAAGCCTTTCCCGTTGATTCGAGATCAAGCCCTCTTGTTGCACCTTGACCTTCTTCTTCGTCCTCCTTTCAACTGATGGCTTTACTCCCAAAACCATAGTTATGGATACCCTAGGAGAGGTTTTCTTCATTGGCTTCTTCGCCTGCGGTGGAGTCTTCTTGAATCAAGGAGAAGCCCTTATTTCTGACTTATACGAGCTCTTTTCCTTACTGTAGTCACAAATCTGAGATAGCAGTAGTATGGTCCTTTTTCTTTGCACATGTGAGGTGATACCTTCAAGAATTGATGCTTTACTTGCTCTCTTTTATTTGCTTTAGTTGTCTCTTCCTTCTCTTGAGTAAGAGGCCTAATTAGCACTCTTTTACTAACCCAACTAAGCTTCTTCTTATCACTGTAATAGAAACTCTTATATGCCAGCAAAATGAACCCTTCCTCATCGCATGTGTGACAGAAATCTGTCTCAATATCAATCCTCCAAGTTCGGCTAGGACGCTTCTCTTTCTCGCACCTCTTCTAGCCTTCTTCTTTGCTGATTTTAGAGATCACTACTCTTTCTTTGGTGAGGTCGAATAGCCCTATATATAGGAGTTTGTCCCTCCTATTTGGGCTGACTTAATCAAGTGAGGTCAACTGTCCTTAAGACACCACATTACTTCTTTTGTTGAGGCCGACATAAGGAGGAGGTTTTTGACTTTTCTTGGAGGTCATTCTTTGACTCTAATACATAGATTTACATAGTATAACATTCCCACATGTTTGGAATTTCTAAGTCTGACACGTTAGAAACTCTTCATGCACTTTACTGATTTATTCCTACCTACTTGTTTTGTTAATTAACAAGTTATTTACCATGTAAATACTGGAAATAAATACAAGTACATGCTCAACACATTATAGATCATCAGTTGAAGGAAATAGAAACAAGCACACAAGTAACACCGTTGTTTTTGGACTAATGTCCCCAGAAAAACCCAATGCGGGAAAATCAATGCAGCTATCTGAGGGTTTGATTTATTAAGCAGTTTCAGAATACAATCTGGGTGCCAAATTCGGCTCACCCAACAGAGAAAAATCTTGGCAGTAGTACCTCTCTACTTAGAAGCAGATATTCTGGTTGAAACCTCGAATAAACACTCTGGCAGCTCCACAACTTCAATTTGCCCCACGAAACCCCAGTGCCAGTCTCTAGGGACTGCGTCAACCTCTCTTTGGCCTAGCGTTAGCCCAATGTCACTCTGGCTTGGCCTGCGTCAGCCCTCTGGCCCTTTGTGTCACCCACGCTGGCCCTTTGAGGCACTGCCCATCTCGTGGCTAGCTCTGCGTGAGCCCTGGCTGGCTCTGTGTGAACCCTTGGTTGCTTCTGCGTCCCTCTCTCTGGCTACTGCGCTGATCCTCCCGGTGCTATCTCTGCCTCTTTGCTTCTGTATTCATTGCCCCTCAACTGCAACTTCGATCACTCTCTCAACTTTCTCAGCAAACCCAACGCCAGAAAGTCGAAATCTTGATCTCTTGGTGTGTTTTCCAAGTGACCCTCAAGCCTCTTCTTATACTTTTCTCGTTGACGAATCAACGACCGAGATTAAGTCCCTAATCAACGACTAAGATTAGATCTGGCTTGATCCATGAATTTTGGACCCTTCTAACACAGTTTTATATTAATTCACATTAATATTTTATTTTCCCTAAGTTTAGACTTAGGAACTCCATTAAAAATATTAATTATTGTAATATATCTCAAACTGTTTAGAATCTGCCCAAACCCTTTTTGGGTATTGGAGATCTCATGTGCCTTAGCCTCTCCACCAACTTTCGTGGCTAGAGCACATCCGATGCTACCCCAAATCAACACCACATGGGTCTTTAACAATTACATTGACTCTTTGACTTTCCTAGAAGCACTTAAACATGTGCTTAACCTATCAAATGGGCAAGAAACCCATTTTTGATAATGATAAAAATAATAATTCTTTTCTTTTACAAGTACAAAGATCAAATTTGCATTTATGAAGATCGAACCTAGTTACACTTTCTTCAAATGGATGTGAAGAGAATGTTTCTTTCAGAGGAGTGGCGTGATTTGGCATTTAGCCGCGAACCAGAGGGAGAGGCCATATGCAGGTTAGTTTCATACCAAGAAAGCTTTTGGGGAGGAGTGCAGGAGGTGTGTAGCATTACTGAACCTTTGGTAAAGGTTCTTCGATTAGTTGATGGAGACAAGCCCGCAATGGGCTACTTGTATGAGGCCATGGATAGGGCCAAAGAATCCATTCAAAGCTACTATGATGATAAGGGGGATGAGGGTTTTGAGAAACAACAACTCCTATGGGAAGTGATTGATGAGCAATGCATCAATACACACCATCGTCCCATTCATGCTGCAGGGATCTACCTGAACCCACATTTTTTTACTCCTGTGGTTTCTTATTTGACGCTAAGGTCATGGATGGATTCTTCACTTGTGTTTAGAGGATGGTGCCATCTCCAGCAGAATGTGCATAAATCTCCGAAGAAATGCAGATATATAGGATGGTAGGTGGTACATTTAGCTTTGACATGGCTGTTGTGGATAAGAAGACTAAAATGCTAGGTAAGCTTTAGTTTGTTTCAAATTTCATTGTCTCTTCAAGTTCATACTTTGCTTCAACTTTCAAATTTCATTTTTTTCTTATGTTTATCTTATTTGTTGTAGATGCATGGTGGAGAAGTTATGGTGGCAGAGTACCCAATCTCTGAAGGCTTGTCATTCGAGTGCTCAACCAAACATGTAGCTCCTCAGGATGTGAGCACAACTGAAGTGTATTTGAAAAAATACAAATCAAGAAGCGCAATATGTAAAAATATTCCAAATTTCCAATTAATTTTTTTAATTCATTAAATAATATTTTTTTTATAATTATTATTTTATTATTTATAATTTATTAATTTATGACCCTTGTACAGGTTGGAGTCCCAACAACTTAATGACATGGTCTACGTCTACTACAATATTTGATTGTGGGTGAGGCAACTTGAGAGGACACTTGATGTGGAGGCCATCTCATTGGATGGGATTGAGACAACTGTTGCATGGAGGGTTGAGGTTGAGAGGACTATCATGGAGTCGGTCCCTGATTGGTTAGAGCAGGAGGTAGTGGACGTGGTAGAGGAGGAGGAGGAGGAAGAGGAGGAGCAACAAGAGGAGGAGGTGACACCACCTACCCTTGTCACCAGTAGAGGACGTGGTCTACCTCCTATAGCTCCTAGTTCTTTAGTTTCTAGAGCACAATAGAGTCCATAGCCAGCTCTACTGCCATGTACATCTAGAGGGAAAGCTGTTGCATTTTCTTGCAAGAGGGCAGAGGAAATAAATAGTATTAGTTATTTGGTTCATTTAATTGTATATGACATTATGACTCGTGATATGAGAGACATTATTATATTTTTTGTTGATATTTTGAGGCTGAGTTGGGACATAGGACTTAGTATTCAGGACAGATTCACTGTTATGTGTGATGTAGCACTAGAAATGATATTACACATCTTATATATTAGTTCTTTTTTCATATTTATGTGTCAGTGCATTTATTTTATGTTGTGGATGCTTTAGATATTAAAAAAAATGAAATAAAATTGAATATTTTTGTATTTGCCGATTTTACCGATTTTTTATGATTTTGGACCCTCACCGATATAATCCCGATCACAATGTTCTTAACATATATATATATATATATATATATATATATATATATATAAGGAAAAGGGTTATAAAAAAGGTTGCTTTTAAAAGCCAGAGTATTTATATTTTCAAGGGCAAGATATAATTCGAAAATGAAGGAATGAAGATTTTCATATAAAAGTTTTTCAATTACAGATTATTTACATTAAAAGAGGGAGCATACAAGAAAAAGAGATTAATATTATTATCAGTATGAGTGGAAAGGAAAATTACATCAATATTAAATTGGAAAATCAATTATATATTTTAGAACCAAATATAGGTGAAAAAATATATTTTTCAAAAGAAACAATATGAAATTAAGTACTTACAAGTGAAAATCAATGATTATGAATGTATATCTCAATTCAATATTATAACTATGTTTGAAGAAAAAATTGGCATAATTCTCAGTTCAACCTTGTTTGAAATGCTGGGTACCTTCATGTTAAACATAAAGAAAAGCTATTTGACTTTTCTCGAAAAGAAGAAAATGGTGACGCTTCAAGGCATTACAGTAAAGTTAGATATGATAGTACCTTCATCCAAAAACCTGAATGATATATCAAAACTTAAAAGTAATAAGGAAAATCAAAAGTCAATGTCAAAGATGCAACAAGAATTTAACGATGTTATTACATATAAAAATGAAGAAATTTCTCACTTGAGATACCACACTAAAAAACTGCTTGCACAACTCAAGAAGTTGAAGGCTACGAAGGAAAATTAGAACAAGAAAGGGAAGGTCTTGAGATGAAGCTCAATGAAGGCCTATCAAAATGTCATGTCCCCAATTTCGATTTTTTTGCACTAGAGACAATTTTGGAAAGAAGAGACATTTCCGACATTGGGATTTAGGAGATAAAAGGAAAATTGCAGCTCTAGTGGAATGTGGGGGCCATAAGAGAGAAATTTGACCCAAGGAGGGAAATCGCACTCTTGGAGGAGAGAAAAGGGAAGGAAGTGCGAATTAGGAGAGAGAGAGAGTGGGGACCATAAGTGGAGAAGAGGCGAACATATTATAAATAGAGCTTGAGGGCCTCACTTTTGGTATCTTTGGTCATTTTACAATTTCAACGTTAGTTCTCTTGAGCTGCTTAGCCAAGACAACCATGCTATTAAACATAACGAATTTCTGTGTGGGAATTCCACCTCTACCTTCGGTGAACTTCGAGTGTCACCCTAAGAGAGTAAGAAGAAGTCCATCTCAGGGCTTCTCTAGGAGCTACATTGCAGACTATTTCTAGCTGGTGCGCACTTCTCTTAGGTTGTAGAAAGAAATTGAAAGCGCTGAGAGAAGCTACCAAACAATGGAGTTTTGGCTGGAGAATTTGTAGAGATTTATTCATAGGGAAGACGAGTTTTTCCTTGGTGATTTGCAAGGCTGAGAGTGCTGCGTTTTGGAGGGCCGAATTTATCTATTTCAAGGCCTGTGTAAGGGTTTCTGGATAGCTACTGCGCATCTTTTTTTTAAAGGAGATTTGGGGAGTCCAGGCTAAGGAGAAATAAGGAGGTTTGGAGGAGTGACCTGTAGGGGTTGGAGGAATTTTTTCTAGGAATGGATTGGATTTCTACGACAAAATTCTTTCTACAGGACACTTTTCTAGCTAGTTAGAGCCATAGGCATTTCTTGGGGTCACCGGGACACGTTGGATTCAACCCAAACCTTTTTTGGGTTTATTGAGAGGAGGCTCCAGCTAATTTTATAGAATTTTTTGGGAGGAGGCTACATTCTTATAACAAGGTGTATTGCTGGTTAACTGAAAAGTTTGCATTACTTGGTGGGTTTAATTTTGCTTGGAGTTGAGCTAAACCTTTTCTGGGTATTTCTGGGTTTTAGAAGAAGAGACCGTGACGGCAATTTCAGATTGATTCGGGTGATATTGAGGACACAATTCCAGTTCTATCCTAATAGCTGTTAACAAAATTTCTGGGTAGTGCGCAAATTTTGTGGGGAGCTTTTTAGCGCTTGGATCTTCAGTTTTTCGCCTGCGTTTCGCATTGCTTGCATAAGCAGTCCTAGGTTCCATTGTTCTATCGTTGCACTCAAGTTTTATCAATATTAATAAAATGGACTTGTTGTTCCGCCTTTATTTCTTGGTGTTTGATATGCATGCACAATAATTGTCTATGGTTGCTATTTCCTTGTATATGTATCTGTTTATTGCTATAATTTTCAATTTGGAACATTACACAAAACAAGAGGAAGGCAATTCTTGCTTAAAGGGCCTTAATAAAAAATTGTTGGAATAAATTAAAATATTTAAGAATGACAAACATGAGTATCAAAATATTAAAATTAAAGTCGATGAATTGGAAGCTGAAGAACTTTCATGTCTACGACATCATAATCAAAATCTACTTACAAAAATTTAGAAACTTAAAAATTTTAAGAAAACATTGGAGAATAAATTAGAAGAACTTATCACAAAAGAAGCATCAAAGATTTTAGAAGTAGCAATCCAAGTTGAAGAAAAGGGAACAAATACTGATCTAGATAATATCATAATTCAAAAGTGTCCCATTTCAATTGAAGTGAAGACATACTTGGATGTGCAGTTCAAACGATGGAAATTCCAAATGAAGATCCATCGATCAATCAAGCAACATCAGTTTGTGAAGAAAATCATATACCTAAAGCAAATCACATTACAAGACCTCCTTATCGACATCCAAATCATAAGAGCAAATATCTCAACCAATTAGCATATCAATATCATCCAGGACAAAAACAATTGACTTACATTTCGAAAAATATTGATGCTAGCACGATTAATTCTCATGAAAACAATTCATCTCGGGAATCAAGTAAGTGTAAGGTTCCACTAAAGATTGGATGGTTAGATTATTTCTCAGAATTTCAATTTCGCTGAGCAATTAGAATTTCATATCGTCTTGTATCATTGAGTATGACAGTTCCAAGAATTGGGCAAGAGATGAAGACATAACTTGACAACAAATATATCATACTTTTTCATCAATATCCATTGAGGGCAAAAACATTTATAAAAGGGAAGATGATGTTATGAACATAAATAAATAATAATAATAAAAATAAGTATAATTAATAATTATGACAATACATGTTTGATCATTTCAAACATTGCGACAAAGGGCATCCCACCTGTTTATATGGGCCCTCATTTGTAACTTAACCATATCATTCGCTCATACATTATTCAATATATCATATTTTATACTTAATGGATTACTTTATGTTCCAAGTCTTTTGGAATATTTAATTGTGAGCTAGGTTTGGCTATCACACTTTTAGAGCAATTGAGGGCAATGTACTCTGGAATAGAACACTCCTAGGATTGACTTCAATGCTAATTCCAGTGGAGGTATTTGATAAAACCTATGTTGCCGGATCTGACATCGAGAGGGTGAAGAATGGCGGTTCCGCGGATTTGAACCGCCTCCGGATTCAGATCCGCCAAAAATACGGCTTAAATACTGATGCGTGCAAATTTGATGTTTTAGGAAATGTCTCATTCAGAGACGAAACGGATCTCGAGCCAGTTTGGCAAGTTGTCGGAACCGCCGAAATGGGTTGATTGTCGCTTTAGGTTTTAACTTTTAGCTTTATAAACATGTGGTCCCTCCCCTTTGTCGGCACTCACACAGAATATCCCCCTGCTTCACACAACAATTGTTAAATATTGCACTGGGCCCTTGCTTCACACAACAATGTAGTGTTTGGAACTGTGAGCACAGTGGCAGAGCCGTCGCCGGTCGAGACAAAGCCATCGAGGAAGCCGTCAGTAAGTCGTTGCCGCCAGCCTATGTTGTGAGAGTGAGAGGAACACTCAGTCGAAGCCTTCGTTGCTGCTCAGCTGACAAAGGTTAAATACTAATTTTAAATACACAACAAATGTTAAATACTAATTTTTTTTTCGAAGGTTGATTTTAAATACACAACAAATGGTCGATTTATTTTTTATTTTTATTTATTTTTTCTCTTATTTCGAACGTCGATTTCAAATACACAACAAATGGTCGATTTTTTGTTTTTGTTTTTCGAAGGCCCAATAGTCGCTCTCCATAGTGCCATTTTTAAAAATAAGTCTTGTTTGTTTTGTTTTTCGAAGGCCCGATATTCGCTCTCAAGAGTCCCATTTTTAAAAATAAATCATAAAATATTATGTTATTTATTATTGTTCCATTACTCTCCATTAGGCATTGCCACATTTATAATTTTATTTATAAATTATAATCTTAGGGATTTATAATTTTACGTCATGTTTTGTTTGTATATATTCTTAGGGATTTATAATTTTATTGTTCTCTCTATATATATATATATATATATATATAGTATATATCTTTATATATATTATAATATATATTTTATTTTTCTCTCTTATAATATATATTATATATCTTTATAAAGTTATAAACTTATATTTCATATTTGTCATCTCTAGCATGTATATCATATATCTTATATAATTATAAGGTGTTTGTTATTTAATTAACCTTTCCAATTTTTTATCTCTCTTCAATAAAATTTATTTTTAAATTTTTATGTATTTAATAAATTCACTGTCTATTTTAATTTTTAATTATTTATTGATAATATATTATAATTTGAATTTTATATGCAGTAACCTATACCATTATCATTACGGAACCATCACAGCGTGAGCATAGTGAAGGGGAAATCATCAAAATAGACCCAAAATCTTTTCTATGACAGTATGTGGAGATTACTGGAAAAAATCTCGGAGGTGGTTCGTGTAAATGGAAGTGCAATGAATGCCAAGATATAAAAAACGGTTCATATACTAGAGTGAAGGCCCATCTCATTGGTCAAACTAACACAGGGGTGCAAGTATGCATCGGGCCAAAAGATGCAAATGGAAAACCTGGCCAAGGTTTGAGTCCTAGAAAAATGAAAATCTATGCATCTTTACAAGAAGCTGCTGATAGGAAGCTTGCTAAGGGAAAACACCCTATGCAAAGCTCTACAACTAGGCCTCCACTGCCTTCTAGGCTTGCTGCCACAACTAATAAAAGGCCCACTCTAAGCCCTCTTGAAACGTGTTTCAATAATCAAGGTAGAGACATAGCCGATGAATATGTAGCTTGTTGCATCTATGTAAATGGGCTAGCATTCAATTTGGTGCGTTCCCCTTATTGGCAACAAATGATTAAGGCAGTTAATGAAGCACCAAAAGGGTACACAATCCCTTGATATGAAAAAATTCACACTACTTTGTTGGCATCAGAGAGAATCCGTGGATAAACAACTACAGGCAATCCGGGATACATGGGCAGAAACAGGGGTGTCCATCATTTGTGATGGATGGAGAGGCCAAAGAAATCGCCCATTAATTAATGTTGTTGCAGTATGCCCCCAAGAAACAATGTTTTTGAAGGCTGTTGATTGTAGTGGAATAGAGAAAGATGCATATTTCATATCCACAATTCTTATTGATGCAATAGAAATTGTGGGGCCACATAATGTTGTCCAAGTCATTACGAATAATGCACATGTTTGTAAAGTTGCAGGTTTGATTGTGGAGGGTCAGTATGATCACATTTTTTGGACTCCATGTGCAATACATTCATTGAACCTTATGCTTGCCAAGATTGGTGAGATTGAATGGATTAATGAAATATATGTAGCAGCAAAAGAAATCCAAATGTTCAGAATTAATCATTCAATGTCTTAGGCCATATATCGAGGTTTTGCAAAGTTGGAACTATTGAAGGTACTATTAAATCAATATTATTTCAAATTTGTATTGGAAATTCTTAATTTTAACTACAAATGATTTCTCATTTGAGATTTGACTTTTTGTCATTTTGAAACTTGTAGGTTGCTGAAACTCGTTTTGCCTCCCACACTCTTGTCATAAAGAGGCTTGTGGAGGTGAGACAAGCATTACAAGCAATGGTCATTGACCCTTTTTGGGAATCATGTAGGACTTCCACTTCTGATAGAGGGAAGAAAATCAAGTCCATCATTCTTGATGATGCATGGTGGGACAAGGTCCAATACCTTGTACGGTTCATTGAACCAATCTTGACCTTGATTAGAGCATTTGATACAGACACACCTTGCTTGGGGGAAGTTTATGAAAGCATTGATAATATGTTGGAGAAGATAAGAGAAATTATCAAGGCAAGTGAAAATGACCCTTATGAAACATTCTATTATTTAGTGAAAGACATAGTTACAGAAAGGTGGAACAAAATGACCACACCATTACACTTTTTGGCATATGCATTGCACCCTATATACTATCATTCCAAAATTTTGTCTTTACCTAGTAGAATAGCGCCAAACAAGGATTCTGAAGTGGTACAAGGATACAAGATAGTTTTGAGGAAAATTTATAGAGATATGGGAGTTGCAATGGAAGTCCGCCAAGAATTTGGAGGGTTTATACAGTCTACTGGAAGCTTTTCAGATCTAGTAGCTATGGACGATAGGGGACATCTTCATCCTATTACTTAGTGGGGCTTCCATGGTGGGGATAATATTCATCTCTCTACTCTAGCCACTAGGTTGTTATCACAGGTTGTTAGTTCCTCATCAGTTGAGAGGAATTGGAGTACATATGGCTTCATCTATTTAGTGAAGCGAAACAAGCTAGGAGCGACAAAGGCTGAGGATCTTGTGTATGTTCATTCCAACCCCCGTCTTCTATCACATGTTGAATCAGAGTATAAAAAAGATCCGAGCAGGATGTGGGATGTGAAGCTTGAGATCTCTGACTTGAACTTGACACTAAATACCATGACTCACCTCAACCTACTTAAGGATATTGTTCCACCACCAATCCAACCTACTGATGTAACTTTCTACATTCCAGGACCCCCGTCATCTATTCATGATGTAGAGTTGCAATATGCAAAAGATATAGATCCATTTGAGGATATGTAAATGTATTTACTATTATCATTTATGATATTATGATCATTTTTGTTACTTTGTATGAGGGAGGATGCATCATTTCAGTGTTTCAGTCTTCATATTTATAATATATCTAATGGTTTTAGTTCTAAAAGTGTTTAATGGTTTCATGGAATATTTGATTTTTGAACTCTAAAGTGCTTTTTAAAATTTAAAAAATATTATTACTTTTTTATGTGATGTATCCTTGCCGTATCTGGATCCTGGATTTTTCAAAAAACTAGCGGATCCGAATCCGTATCTGTATCTTGGTAACTTGGGATAAAACCCACATTTGACCATACAACTCTGTTCTCCTACATGTGAACATAGTGAAAGATCAGAGGGGAAGTTTTCTGAGGGGCGATTAGGGTTTTGAAGCTGAACAACAATGGCTGCCAAGTGTATAACAAAGGAGCTTCAGGATTTGCAGAGGGATCCCCCCCATTTCATGCAGCATCGGACTAGTGGGGCAGGATCTCTTTCATTGGCAGGCCACGATTATGGGTCCAGTGGACAGGCCATATGCGGAGGAGTTTTCTTCATCATCATCCATTTCCCTCTTGATTACCCCTTTGCGCCTCTGAAAGTTACTTTCAAGACTAAGCTTAGGGTTTTGAAGGGTTTCAGTTCAGAGATTTCATCCATGGCAGCTGCGACTCATGTTCTTTTGTTCGCAACTAGCATACCTCATACAAATATCGGCTTTTACAAAAGACCCAGCAGTGGAAATCGAAATAGCGCCTTCTTTGGCCTCGATCTGGGTAAAAATCCCGTCTTCAGTGGTGGTTTTGGCAGTTTGCGTAGCAAGTAGCCGCAACAATCTAGAAGGAGGGCTGCAGGGACTCTGAGGGTTGTCTGTGAGAAGGTGGTTGGAATCGATTTGGGGACTACGATTTCGGCTGTGGCGGTCATGGAAGGAGGTAAGCCCATTATCATCACCAATGCTGAAGGCCAGTGAACAACTCCCTCTGTGGTTGCTTACTCCAAGAACGGTGACTGTCTCGTCGGGTAAATTGCGAAGTGGCAGGCTGTGGTAAACCTGGAGAACACCCTTTTCCTCGTGAAGAGGTCCATTGAGAGAAAGATGTCAGAGGTGTCCAAGGAGGCCAAGCAGGGCTCCTATTGCGTTATCTGTGACGACAATGGTAATGTCAAGTTCGATTGGCCTGCAATTGGTAAACAATTCGCAGCCAAAGAGATTTCTATGTAGGGCCTAGATCTGACGAAGCAAGAACCTGACAAAGCACTGATATGCCCAGATCTAACAGATCCAGAAACATTGGCAACAGATCGAGCACTTTAGACAGATTCACACACTGCTGAGGTGGACTCGATACAAATATTCATCAAAATGTTGGAGGGTAGACATATTTGCTGGAAGCTCCGGAAGGGGATGAGGATACAAGACTTAAGGCATGAAATATAGATTCACCTCGGTATACCAGCAAGCAGTCAAAATCTGATTTATTTAGGACACAGCCTGCAGGATAACCACACACTTCAGGATTACGACATTGTCAAAGATTCGACTATCACAATCAATCTGCGTCTGTGGGGCGGATGCTTTGGAACCAGCTCAAAGAGCACAGGCTCTTTTAAAGATGCAGTCAAAGGAAAGGAAAGAGCACAAACCAAACCAGCAACATTGCCCGATCTACCAGGGCCCTACATTGTGGAACAAAAATCTGAGAATCCTGTTCTCACAGTCTCAATGCCTGAGGTAAATGATCTATATTCAAATTTCTATAACAAAGCAGTTATATGTAGATTTAATGGCTTTTGGCCAAAATCTGATGTGTTACACCAATGGATTTTTGCTGCATGGTCACCAAACTGTGAAATATACCTATGCCCCAAGGGGTTCTTCATAGTCAGATTCCACACAACACAAGAACGGGAACACATCCTTAACAAGGGACCATGGTTCTGGGGCAATGCTGGACTCTTCATGACCCCCTGGTTCCCAGAGTTCGATGCCAACACTATGGTGGTATCAAAAATGCCAGTTTGGGTCAGGTTGCACAACCTTCCATTACACTTCTGGCATCATAATGTTTTAATTGCCATTGGGAACTCCCTGGGCAAGTTCCTAAAGATTGATGGGGACAGACTTACAAGGGGAATATTTACTTTTGCCAGAATATGCATTGAAGTAGATCTCAGCCAGGGACTACTAGACAGTATTACATTGAATTTCAATAATACACAGTGGACTCAGCCATTAGACTACGAAAATACAGCTTTTCGATGTCGTGGATGTTTACAAACAGGCCACCTCCATAGTGCTTGTCCACAGGCCAAAAAAGACCCCAAATGGAATAGGAAGCAATAGAAAAAGCCAAAAGGCTGGCAGTACACAGACCCCCTGGAAGAAGAAGCAGAAAGAGCAGAAACAACAGGAAATAAAGCAGAATCGGATGCACAAAAGGGCCAGAACAGCACACACAAGGAAGAGAAAAACCCCACCAATCCCTGCAACTTGGGGCCCTACAACCCCCCACATCAAACGAGCTCATGGATCAGAAGGATCGGACTGCGACAAAGAATACCCCATAAATACTAATGAAAGTCAGCTGGCCATTGTAACATCCACTCCCAACGCTAAAGGTTGGCGAAAAGTGGAAAAGAAGAAAGGTAGAAAAGAATAGGCTAGCTGTAATTTAAAAAAAAAAGTTGTGTCCTGTGAAAACATGAACAGCTTATATGCATATTCTTTTTAGTATCTACAACATGTAATTTTGTCCTATGAATAAATTTACGATTTTTCCAAGTGGAAAAAAACTCTGTTCTCCTACAGCGGAAACCACATGTGTGGAGGCTGTATTTGCTGAATTGGACCCAGAAGTGCAGGTGCACTCATACAACTTGCAGTCGAACTTGCAACTGCTTAACCTGCATCTGAGACTACCAATTTGAAGTAATATCAAGAATGGGCTTGGAAGATATCCTTAATTTTTTCCCATCCTCCATTTGAATGGCATCATTGTCCTTGCAAACTAGGATGTTTTGAGAAGCTTGCTTTATTTTTAGCAATTGGAAACGCATTTTTGTAGCAGCATTCCCTTGTCTGTCCCACTTAACTCTCGCTCTAATTCTGCCCTTTTCTCCTGATAATCCTTAAAATCTTAACTTCTTGTTCTATACTTCCTGCTGAGCTTGTTTTTCTATATTGAACAGATCAGCCTAGAGGATTTTGCTGGCCTGGCTTAGCTGGGCTCTTAAAAATGTTCCCTTTCCTGCTGACCATGAGCAATCATAGTCATACAACCATAGTGAGGTCAGTCAGGCTGGATCTAGTGGTGGGGCGTTTACCCAGAAATTACTGCAATACCTTCATAATTTGAACTTTTCAATTTTGCTATCTGAGTAGCACTGGTTATGAGGTTTATATTATTGTGCAACCATCCCATGTATTTTTGTATTATCACATCTTCTGTACTTGTATTGGCATGCTAGTTTGGGAGCTGTTCCTTACTATATTGTAGCGATGCATTATTATCATTAATTAATTTATTAAATTCCATTCATAATTTACCTGTCTAATTATTACAATTTTATCAATATTTCAATGCGTCTTTCAATGGCATATTCATCATTTCATGTCACTATGGGATAAACTGATATCGTACATATGCATGGTTTTATTTTGCAGCTTTCCAGCACCTTTTGACAAATTATGTTTAAGTTTGAATGATGTATGACAATGGAACATAAAGTTGCAAAGTGTTTGGAATGTTAAGTTTTAAGACGAAGTGTATGGTTTGGGATAGGCAAAGTTTAATTTGTATATGCAAAACTTTTCAGGCATCTACTGGCGGTGAGGATGCTTACTTTGTAACACATAATAATTGGGTTGGGGTTGCTGATGGGGTTGGTCAGTGGGCACTCGAAGGTAAGAATCTTCCTTGATAAACATGTCGCAAAGCATTGTTATCATAGTTGCTTTAGTGTAAGTCACCGGCATCAAGTTAACAATTTCTATAGCTTTGCTAGACATCTATTCTAATGGTTTAGAAGCTGCCCATTTAAATGCTCTTTGCAATTTCATGGTTGACAGTTTTATATATTTTTTGCTAAGTTTGTTTTCTGGAGGATATCTTTTGCTTTGGTATACATTCATAGACATTGAGTAAATATATATGGCTCAAGGAAGAGCGAGTTTTAGAGAGTAACCTTATAAACAAGTGACTAAAGTGGCCGCTGTTTTTTTGACAAAGCATTGGACATTCTGCCAAGGGTTATGAAGGTTTCATATTGCTTTTCTGGGACATGGAATATTTCAGGAATCACTTATCTTGATTTCTGTTCAGAATTCCACTGTAAATTATGCCAAAGTGAAATACAATAGCTCATATAATTTGGATTCTTAGTCTTGAAATCTCCCTCAGTAAATTCTATGGTGCATTTAAAAATGGTGGCCTTTTATCTGGGAGAGACTAGATAGTCGCCTAATGCTGCAGTGAAATTGACTGTTTCAACACATTCAGAGACTGTTTCTAAACTTACACAAATCATATAAGATACTTGGGTATTTATATTTTCAATGATCATTATCGTGTTTTAAGAGAGATAAGATTACAATCTTTTAATATTCTGCTATAATACTTCAAAAGTATCTACATTTCTCAGGAATCGGCCTCATACGATGAGAGAGGTTAGCATATTCCCTTATTATTGAAGCATAAAAAAATTGCTTGAATGAACATCCAATGCAATATATGTACTAGTGTATCTTATGATCTTCTGATGATATTGTTATCTGGTAAACTTGTTTAAATAGTTTCTTATTTCTCTTTTTTGTTTTGGTACTGCTACTTATTACTAAGCTTCCTTTCTTTTGGAAGTGATATATTGTGTGGGGTGGCTATCTCAGTTTAGTTGATTATATTTGAAAATCACTTTAAATTTGTTATATTCTATCCCTTGAGGGCTGTTCCAGGTAATTTGTGATACAATATCTAATGTTGTTACTATTTAGCGTGTTTAATCTGCCTGCCATAAAATTAAGGAACCTAAATGTTGGCAATGGCAGGAATCAATTCGGGACTGTATGCACAGGAGCTTATGGAAAATTGTAGGAAGCTTGTATCTGAAGAAAGTACAAGTGCTGACCCAAAGCAAGTACTTGTCATGAGTGCTATGGAAGCAAAGTCTGCAGGCTCATCAACAGTGTTGGTAGCCAGTCTGGTTGGTGAGGTATATTTTTTGAGCAATCATGATTTCCTCGTTTTGAGTATCTTTTATAACAGAAGGAAAAATGAAGAAAGAAACATGCACACATCTTATTTATAAAGAATATGTACAATATGAATGCATAAAATTCAAATACAATGGTAAACAAGTGAAATGAAATTAGTGAGGATGATGAGGAAACAATGTTTCATAGTTGTCATCGTAAACCTTGACAAGAATAATGTAATAATAAAAATACACCCAAAATTAAAACATAGATAAGTAGTAGTTATTTTGTAATGAAATAACCCAGTGCATTGCAAGTGACTTGCTAGTGTGTCAAAACTAGTCTGACTTTTGCCAATGGTTGCAACAGGGTTTTTGTAACAGCCTTGGTGAAAAGTTCATGTTAAAAAAGTTAATAAAGGAAAAATAAGGCCACAGTTAAGGGATACGTATTCCACGCTGAATGTTGGGCAAAGATATCCTAGTGGGCATCACAGGATGTATTTATGGCTAAGGAAATTGGCAAAGGCTAAGGCAAAGGCATTAAAAGGCAAAATGACATTTTTGGCACATCTATTTATGGAAATTAAGGAAAATAGGAGAAAAGTAAGGTGAAAGGTCACAAGTTGCATGTGAGGAGGAAATTGAAGGAAAATAATGGAAAATGAAGAAACTGGAGGCCTCATTAATAAAAAGGTTTCTAAGGATTGGTTGGTAACCATTCGCCAGTTCAAGTTTGGAGCTCTCTCATTACTGTCTCTCTCTCTCTCTCTCACTCTTGGTCACTTAGAATTTTCTTGGAGCTCTTTAGCTTTGGATCAATGAAGGAAAAACAAGCAAAAGGAAAGGAAGGAAAGCAAGGATCAAGGAAGGAAGAGCAAAATCAAGTAACTTTAGTAGGAATACGTGAAGGTAACATATTGCATGTGTGATTTCCTAGCTGGTTTTGACATGCGTGATTTTACATGTTGGTGTATGGTTCTCTTGCTATTGGTGGCATGATTTTTCTGGTTTATGATAGTGGTTTTCAGCCTAGCCTTGCCTTTTCCGGATGCCATGATGTGTTGGGATGTTTATCTCAATTTTGAGCTTTGGATTTGTGGGATGGATTTCGGAATATGAGGTGAAAGTGGTCTCAAGGTTAATTCCCAAAGGCCTAAGAATCCTTTGATCGATTTTGGCGGGATACACGACAAAGCCTAAGGGAGGAGTCTCGATTTAAGGCCTAGTGATCTGGGTTTGGATTGTGGTAAAGCCTGAGGGATTGGTCTCCGTTTAGGACCTAGTGATCCGGGATTGGATTGCAGTAAAGCTTGAGAGATAAGGAGACGGAAAATTCCTCAAGGATAGGTGATGGATTTCGGATGGCATTCCAAGTTCAGTTTGGTTTTGTGATCGGAGCACCAGTTTTGGTGTGATCACAATTTGGTGAGGGTGGAGGTGGTTTAACCTCTGGATTCCCTTGGTTGGTTTTGGATTGGTTTATCCATCAGATCCCATATTCATGCTTGGAATATGGCATAGGAGTGATTGGCTGAAAAAAAGATTTGGTTCAGCTATGTTTATGGTCGGGTGGTACGTGGATGTCCTGAACCTGGCCGAATTTGCTATGATTAATGAAAGCTAAGTTCTCTTGCCTTTGTACGTATTTATATGTGGATTTAATGCTGTTATATCTCTGTTATTTCCATGGTTTTATGCTGGTTATAAGCATGGTTAATTGACTGGTTCATGTCATGGTTATTTCATGTATTTACTTGTAATTGTTAAAATGATGGATGCAAGACCTAATTGATGTCATAACAGTTCAAGGGAGAAGGTGGTGATCCTTCTTGTCATGTTTCAAAAGAGTTTTCAGTCATTCATGCTCTGTCTTGTATCCTAGACTTGTAGGTTGCATTGATGCCAAGTGTTTGACAGAATGTCAGTCCCGGTTGGGGATGGTCAGGCCTAGTCCTGAAGTTGATTTTTGGTTTATTAGTCTTGTCATCATGTGTTTGATGGATTCTGAAAGTTACAATAGGTTATGGGCAGTGGCCAGAATTTTGGGCTAGAAAAGTGCCTTAAATTCTGCGGACGTTGACATAGGTCTGTTGGGAAAAGTCCTTGGATGCAGGCATGCAGGCCTATGAGAGCGTCCAAAGGTCCCTGGACGCTGGCATGCCCATAGCATGAGAGCATCCAAAGGTCAAGAGGTCTAAAAGGTTAGTGGGACCCAGGGGCAGGATGTCTGAGTGGCTGGGATGTCTCCTGGGGTGTTGTCGCTGATGTAGAAAGTATGGTTGATGTGTTTCCGTCGATTCCATTTCCTTAAGGTCACCAAGGAGGTTGAATCATATCATAGTAGTCTCTCGTCACATGTTTACCCTAGTTGGTCGGTTACTTGGGTAGATGTGGGAGGAGGGTGGTTATAGATTGGTATCAAAGCGTGGTTGCACTCTCCTTGGGTGAATGTGTTTGTCATGCATTCATGTCATTTGCTTGAAAATATGAGAATTCCAACCGAATCAACTACTACAACAGCGGATTAAATCTCTCCTATCTGTTAAATACTTAAACAAATTATTCACTGTTTCCTATAGTGAATATCGAAGGTAATACAACAACAACCTTCACTAAATTAATTAATTTGCCCAAAACAAGAACAAAACAATAGAGAAAGATACACAAGTGACACAATATTTTTTGGACAAATGTCCCTGGAAAATCCCAATGCAACAGCTCTGAGGGTTTTATATTATTAAGCAGTAGTTTTTTGAATACAACTCTGGATGCCCTTCTGGAAATACAATCACAAAGAATTAAACTGGCAGAAAAACTTAGTGATATTACCTCACTCTACTCGACAAGTCCCGACTGATCTAGCAGGTGAACCAATTGTCCCCGACTATCTTTGCGTTGGTCTTGTGTAGGCCTTGCGTCAGCCTCGAAGGCTCTGCGTCAGCTCTGCGCTGAGTCTACTTGCCTCCTAGAGCTCTGATGTCAACCCTCCCAGCTCAGACGTCAATTCCCCAACAAATCTCGGACTTCTACTGGAAGACTGCACTACTTCAACATGGGCCCTTTTGGCTCTGCGTCAAGCACTGTGTGGGTCCTTCTGGCCCAACATCAACCCCTTTTGGGTTTGCGCTGCCTCCTCCTTGTGTCTCTCTGCCTCTTTGCTGCGTATCTTAGGTCCTGGAGAAGATACTCCAACCCAACTATTCCTGCCTGTCACTGCAATATCTCACTATCTAAATTCTCCCGGTAGCTCCTCTGCTCTGCTTTAGAAAATCAAACTTTTGAACTCTCTGTTTGTTATTCCAAGTGACCCTCAAGCTTCCTTAAATAATCTCCTCGTTGACATTCAACGACCCAGATTAGAAGCTAATCAATGGCTAAGATCATTTCTGCTTGATCCTTGTCTTCTTTTAGAAGTTACACCCACAGTTTATATTAATACCCTTTAATTATTTTATTTTCCTAAGTTTAGACTTAGGGTCCCATTAAAAATAAGTAATTATTTTAATAAAATTGTTTCTGGGTCGAATTTCCCAAAACACTTCCTTGGTTCTTTGGAATACATGTGCCCAAGCCTCCCTGCAAAATTTGAGACTTAGAGAACATCTGATGCTACCAGAAATTAACAGGTTGCACATGTGTCAGTCATCCTTGAATGCTTGTTGCATATGCATGGTGTTGGTCATGGTCGTAGTGATGTCGCCATGGGAATAAGGATGTCGTTGTGTGAAGTGTGTTGTCATGGGTGTATGATTGGGTACATGTTGTTTATGTTTGCGTACAATCAATATACAGTGATATGGTTGTGTTGTCATGCATGAGGTCATGGTATGTGTAGTTGATATGTTCATGTGTTGATGACTGGACTCTAGCTAGATTGATGGTTACATGGTTATATGCTTATGTATCATATGTCTATATGCTGTTATGATTATGTTATACACTTATTATGCTGATTTGATGATCTCGCAGATGAGATATCCTCCTTGAACTATCCTAAGGTACGCTGGTTTATTGTGATTTGGTTTCGCTGACATAGTATGCCTTGTAGGAAAAAGATCAAAATGGCTAGCAAGATGGTAGACTACAAAGACTCTCCCTTTGAACCAAATGAACAGCGTGGTGTTGGGCACTCTCTTGATTTGACAGACACATTGAGAAGCTTGAAGGAAGAAATAAGGAGTTGTAAGGTAGACAATGACAAAATCATGCAGGCACAAGAGAAACAAGCAGAGGTTAATGCAATACTACTTCATAGTTTGTCAGAATTGTAGCGATAGGGACCACTTCAGATCAGCCATGAGCAAGAGGACATAACTAATGGGGCATATGGCAGTAGGTCTTATGGTGGTCACAGGTCGGACATAGACGACACGATCAAAGATGGCAAGTTGTTGGACACTCCAGATAGGAGAGGTGATGGACACATGTACTATTCTAGTTCTGGTTTGGACAAACATCATGATCATCATCGTTATCATCCTTATAGGAGGAGTGATAGGGGATACTTGCTGGATGAGTTTAAGAAAGCAAAGCCACCTACCTTTGATGGAGAGATGAAGAAATCACAGGATGCAGAGGCGTGGTTGCTTAATATGAGGAAGTTCTTCAGATTACATGATCATTCAGAAAACATGAAAGTAAAGATAACCACATTCAGTCTGAAAGGTAAAGCAAATATTTGGTGGGATGATGTGAAGAATGTTAAAGGCATACATGAGGATGATATGACTTGGCATGAGTTTGAGAGGCTCTTCAAGAAGAAGTATTTGTCGGAGAGATACTTTGATGACAAAGATAAGGAGTGTTATGAGTTGTAGATGGGTTCCATGATAGATGATGAGTATATTAGCAGGTTCTTGGAGCTATTGAGATATGTGCCTTACCTCAAGGAGGAGAAGGTCAAGGTTCAAAGATTCATCATTGGACTACTAGTAGCATACAGAGACCGGATTGAGCTCGATGAGCCTAGATCGTTGGAGGAGGCCATTTGAAAGTTGAAACATTGTTATGAGCAGTTGAAGCACAAAGTTGAGCCTAAGCGTGATTTGATATGAAATGAGAAAGCTAAAGGGAAATGGCCACCAAAGCGAGGAAGGCCTCAAGGTGCAAGTGAGAAAGAAAATGTAGTCCCTTACAAGAAGGTCAATACAACTAAGAGGGGACATGGAGAGCAACAGACTAGAGGCAGTGGTAGAGAACCATTGCAATATTGGATATGTGGTAAGGATCATCGTAAGAGGGATTGTCTATAGTATCATAGTGGTGGTAGACCCCAGATTTATAATACATAGGAGGTGCATAAAGTTGGTGATGTTGGTCATAACATTCCTCGGATCTATGCAGCGGTGGACAACAAGCAGGCAGATCATCAGACATCTATCATTGAGATGGACGGTAAGCTTTGTGATCAAGTTGTTTCTATTTTGTTTGATCCTGGACCTTAACTATAGTTATATTAATCCTAACCTCGTGGATAAGAGTGGTTTGAGAAAAGAAGTGCTTGTAGAATCTTGGTTGGTACAGTTGGCTATAGGTACAAAGAAGAGAGTTCACCATTGGGTAAGAGCTTGTGCATTTGAGTTAAATGGTATGCCTACAACACATTTGAATGTACTACCATTGGGATCGTATAGTATGCTTTTGGGTATGGATTGGTTGTACCTTCACAGGACCAAAGTGGATTGCTTCGAAAAGGCCATTGAGTATGTGGATGATAGTGGGGAAAAGAGAACTTTGCAGGGAAAAAAGAAGCCTACATTAGTGATGATGGTTACCGCTATGCAAGCTAAGCATAGTTGCAGAAAAGGTTGCGTGATGTTTGTAGTGCATATATCTAGTGACAAGCGCAAAGATGTTGAGGATGCAAAAATCTTCAAGAAGTACCTTGTAGTGCAGCAGTATTAAGATGTGTTTCCAGCAGAGATTCCAAAGTTACTTCCTCATAGGGAAGTGGATTTCTCTGTTGAGTTGGTGCCAGGGGCAGCACCAGCATCGAAGGCACCTTACAGGATGAGCACTCTGTTAGTATTATGATGTATGTGTTGTACTTGATGGCAACCCACTTGTAGCAGAACAACTCACTTGTATATGGTAACTAGATGAATCTACAGAAGAGATATCACATGTGACAGATTGCATGACAGTAGTATTTACGGATGTGACAGATTGCATGACAGTAGTATTTACAGATGTGATTAAATGCAAGACAGCTTCAAGGAATCAGTTCAGAAGGCAACTCACTCAGATGAAAGTATAGCAAGTAAACAACAAAGAATTACAAATTAGTCTTCACAGAATGAAGAAAGAGAGGTATACACAGGTTCACTATTGACCAAGCTGCGTATACACGCAGGTTCATTGTATACAAGTCGTGTATATGTACACATGCACTTTCATAGAAGGAAAAGCGCGTATATTGGAAAACTAAATTTTTGGTCCAAAGTATTTGGTCCATGGTATTGGTCCAAGGTATTTGGTCCGAGGTATTGACCCCAGGTATTTGGTCCAAGGTATTGGTCCTAAGTGGTTTTGGTCCCTGGTATAATGAAAGGCCTAAGACTATAAAAGGAGAAGAAGATCATTAGGCCAAGATGTGCAAGTATCGAATATCTGATGAAGTGTGGGATCTAATATGCAGGTTATTGGCTTATGGTACTGTGCTTGATCTGAACCAAGGATGAACCTTAGCGTTTGATGAAGGATAAGATCTAATGATGTATCAAGATCTCAAGGCTTGAAGTGAATTATCTTTATGTGGTTTGTTCATGTATCTAAATAATTGACGCATGTTGTAGTATGTAAATATGATGATCTGGGTATGACTGAAGTCTGGAATAGTTGAAATGTTTAAATCATCATTTACAGATCTGTACGCAGGTTCACCTTAGAAAAGATGCGTATACACGCTGGTTCTGCATATCTAAGCAGCGTATACATCATAAATTTGATTTGTAGATCTGTACGCTAGTTCGCTTCGAGGAAGGCGCGTATGCACACAAGTTTGATACATGGAAGTAGCATATACCTTATAAAATATGTTTTAGTTGCCTCAGTTTGCTGTTGCAGTGTTCTGGGGTCTGGCTTGGGTTCTGGTGACTGTATTCTGGTGACAACATTCTGAATAATCAGATTAATGGGTTCTCAAAGTGGTTGATCGATTCAGTTATGGTCGTTTCAAAAGAAGATTGGTTGATGCAGATATATTTGATGATTGAATAATGTTGTTGATGGATCTAGTTTGAAAATTTATGAAACATGGTCCCTGGAAGAAAAGAGAAGGTTGTAGCCTTCTGTAGGCCGGCACCTACGTATTAGTAAACATATCAGCTAGTACAAGAGTTAGGGGGTTGTAGCTTCCTTCCAGTAGAAGTTGGAGAACGAGAGAAGGTTGTAGCCTTCTGCAAGTAGAAACCTGCTTACTGGTATAACTCTGCACCAGTACAAAAATTGTAAACAGAATTCTCTTATTAATGAAAGAAGACACAGACGATTGCAGCAGGTGGTTTTCACCCACATTGGGTTTCCACCTTATATCTTGGTGTTCATGTGTGTTTTTTATGTGTGATGGTCTGTTCTATTTTTATTGCACCTTGTTACTGTTTATGAACTTTTGATGCACTGATTAAAGATCAACATATGATGAATTAACTGAATCATAAGTTTACTGGATATACGCTAGTTGCCTTAAATACAGTTGCGTGTACACGCGAATTCCATTAACTGAAGTAGCGTATATAAATCTGATTATGGAAATGAAAAATTATTGACTTGCTAATACTGAATCACCGCCCCCCTCTCAGTATTATTTCCAACACACTCTGGAGCTAGTAGAGTTGAAATTGTAGTTGAAGGAGATGCTTGATAATGGATACATTAGGCCTAGTGTGTCGCCTTGGGGTGCACCAGTGTTGTTCGTAAAGAAAATAGAAGTTCAGATTGTGCATTGATTACATGAAGTTGAACAAGGTAATGATTAAGAACATGTACCCATTGCCGAGGATTGATGATTTGTTTGATCAGTTGAAGGGAACAACAGTGTACTCTAAGATCGACTTGAGATCAGGATACTATCAGGTATGCATCAAAGAAGAGGATATCTTCATGACTTCGTTCAGAACCAGGTATGGGCATTATGAGTTTGTTGTAGTTCCATTCAGTTTGACTAATGCTCCGGCTACATTTATGTGTTTGATGAATGGTTTGTTGCGTCCTTAACTGGACAAATTTGTTATTGTATTCATTGATGACATATTGGTATATTCTAAAAATGAGGAATAATATATTAAGCATTTAGCAGCAGTGTTGAGATTGCTAAGAGAACATCAGTTGTATGCTAAGCTTAGCAAGTGCAACTTCTTTCAGACAAAGGTGCATTACTTGGGACATGTTGTTTCCGAGGAAGGCATAGTAGTAGATCCAAAAAAGATAAGGGCCATCATAGAGTGGGCAGCTCCTAAGAATGTGGATGAGGTGAGATCATTCATGGGATTGGTAGGTTACTATAGGAGGTTCATCAAGAACTTCTCACGCATCGCATATCCTATTACATCATTGCAGAGGAAAGGTAAGAAGTTTGAATGGACGGAAGAACATGTAGCTAGTTTTGAGCAACTCAAGCAGTTGTTGACACATGCGCCAGTTCTAAAGATTGCAGATCTGGACAAGGATTTTGTAGTGTGTATAGATGCTTGCAAGAGAGGACCGGGTGGAGTTCTCACACAAGAAGGACAGGTAGTGTGCTATGAGTCACAGAAACTGAATGAGCACGAGCATAACTATTCGACGCATGATCTTGAGCTAGCAGCAATCATACATGCATTGAAGATGTGGAGGCACTATCTTCTTGGCAGGAGGTTTGTATTGATGAGCGATCACAGTGGGTTGAGGTATTTGTTTGACCAGCTGAATCTAAATGCCAGGCAAGCTAGATGGTTGGCCACCCTTAGTGAGTTCGACTTCGAGATCAGATACATCAAAGGAAAGGAGAACCAAGTTGCAGATGCTCTTAGCAGGAAGGTATAGGTAAATCATATAGCAGCTATGAGCTCTTATGGGACAAAGTTACAAGATAGGATCTTGTAGGCAGGACAACGGGATGACAAGTACATGGAGATCATGCACATGTTACAACAGAGTACAGGTACAGGGACATGCACAGGTATAGGTGTAGGTACAGGTATAGGTACAAATATAGGTACAGGTACAGGTGATCAGGATGTAGACTATTGTCTCACGATAGATGGTTTGGTGAGATTCAGGGATAAGATCTATGTGTTGAATTGCAATGAGCTCAAGAAGCTTATCTTGAGGGAGTTTCATGTGAAGCCATACTTGGGTCACCCAGGATATTAGAAGACATTGACGACGGTGAAGAAGTTCTACTATTGGCCGAATCTGAAGAAGGAAGTGGCAGAGTTCGTGGCTAGATGTTTAGATTGTCAGCAGGTAAAGGCAAAATGTAAGCATCTAGGTGGTCTACTACAACCTATTGCGATTCTAGAATGGAAATGGGAGGTTATTTCCATGGATTTCATTACAGGTCTTCCAAGGACAGTGAGACAACATCATTCTATTATGGTCATGGTCGATAGGTTAAGCAAGGTAGCTCAGTTAATTCCAGTGAAGACTATATATTCAGCTAGTGAGGTGGCACAAGCTTTCATTAGAGAGATAGTGAGATTACATGGTGTTCCGAAGAAGATTGTGTCGGACAGGGATGCAAAGTTCACTTCCAAGTTCTGGAAGGAGCTATTTGCAAGTTTGGGTAGAAAGTTGGCCTTTAGTACAACTTATCATTCACAGATAGATGGAAAAACAAAGAGGGTCGATAGGATCTTGGAGGATATGCTGAGGATGTACGTGATGCACCAGCAGAGGAGATGGGAGGAGTATGTTCAATTGTTTGGGTTCACATACAACAATGGTTATCAAGAGTCATTGAGGATGAGTTCTTTCGAGGAATTGTATGGGCGGTGTTGTAATATTCCCATTAGTTGGAGTGATGCAGTGAACAGGGTACTTATTGGACCAGATATGTTGGCAGACATGGAACAGGAAAAGCAAGTTATAGAGAAGAATCTAAAGGCAGCACAAGATAGACAAAAGAGTTATGAGGACCAGGACAAGGTATTCAAGGAGTTTTAGGTTGGGGAGCATGTGTATTTGTGCATCAAGCCCAAGAACAACTCTTTGAGGATTGGATCATGTGCCAAGTTGGCACCATGATATTGCGGGCCTTTTGAGATCCTTGAGAGGATTGGACCTGTTAGCATTCCAGGAAACTCTCCTAGGTTGTAGCTCGGAGATGCTTGGTAACATATAAATCTTCAATATCGTTATCTGAACTATTGGAATGGATTGGGGTTTGGATCAAGTCAGATGACTGTTTCAACTCTGTTTTCACTTAAGACATGCATGAACACCCTCAGTTTGAGAAGGCTTTCGACCACTAATGCTCAATGGTTTATAGATTCAATGAATAGATGGAGAATCCTGACTGTACCAGCAGATACATACATAAACACATATGAATGGCTAGCTACAGAAAGTAAATGAAGCTTGCAAATCTAATTTATCAACGTAGAGATAAGATGACAATTATCTGACATGAGACAGAGAAGAAAACATGAATAACCTATAACCAATACTATATATAACATATTATTTAAATTCGAATTGGCCATCATATTTATATAATAAATAAAATAAAAATAATATATTTTACCAATAGATTTACCTAATAGTAATCTAAGACTAGTTGCTTATATCTAAATAATATTGGGATAATAACAAATATAGATTGTTTAATTATTTATTAATTTATTGACCATAATAAATATGAATTATATAAATATTATATGCTATACCGTTATTAAACATAGTCATTTAGTTAACGAATGAATTCTTTTAGGTTTAGCTAATAATAATATATTATATATTATTTGATTTTAGATATACATATGAATTCTTTTAATATATTATTTACCAAATTTAGCCGTTTTCTAAGAATAATAAGAATTTATTATATCAAGAATATTAGTGGTTTGACTTTGTCCTTTAGGTTAAAATTAGCCGTTGGCAATATAGCCGTTGGAGTCTCTGCACGCTCTATTTAATCAAGCTAAGCCATATCAGTTCTTCATCTTGTCCTGACGATGAACCACACTGGTTGGTTCGAAACGCGTCGACAAAAGATTGGTTATGTGATTTTGCCGAAGAGTTTCTGAACAATGTTATGGATCACAGAAGTCTTAAATTCCTTAATGAATAACCTATTCAAGTGCAAGCTTAGAACTGAGGAGAAGATGGCAATTGAACATGTAACAACAAAAGAAGCTTGTATTACTAGAATGAAGATGAGACGCTGGTAGGAACAAAGTATCCACAGTCTTCAAAAGTTAAACCTCTATTCCCTCGAACTTTAAGCCATTCATAGGCTTTTTACAATACTCTCGAACTCTTTGAGGCTCGAGATGTCTTAATCTATCTCCTTTGTCTTCTAACTACTTGATGCCATAACTAGACAAACATGAGCTCAAAGAGCTCTGTTTCTAACAAACACAATAATCAAATTCTGGTAATTTCGTCGCGCTGTCAAGTGGTTCACTCGTGCCAACGATGTTCCATGATCATTTCTGTTGGTTCGGCTGCATCGTGCTGTTGTTTTTCCCCTTTTTGGCCATGCATTCTGTTATTTTAGTTCACTGCCCGATTGTCAAAAACACTGACAAAGCCAACAAATTTCCTCCCTGGGTGACTGGTGGGAAGTGGGGTACGGGGTTCGTTTGATGGTGTGGATTGATGGTCTGGATGTTGGTCAGGTGGTAGAGGTCGATCTGATCGGAGATCGGAGAATGGGGAGCGCAGCGGAAAGGAGATGTACCGAGAGCGGACTCGCCGATATTTATGAGCGCGGGTGTATAATTTTTTGAAGTCCGACTTATGGTTCGGCTGCGGGTATTCCCATGTTTTCCTTTGCATTGCGGTAATTGTATGGTCCCAGGTTTTTAAATGCTTATGGCCAAAGCAGAGCAAGAGGAGACGTGGACCATCGGAGCTAAAACAGGGGACATTTCTGTTAAAATAGCAGCACTGCACCTCAGGGCTAACAGGACCAATTACCTATCGACTTGCACTGCCGTCAACAATGAAAGTCCATGATGTTTTCCATATTTCATTTCTTAAGAGATATATAAAGGATGTTGATCATGTTATTGATTGGTTTGTATTGCAGGTGGAGCAAGAAGGAGAGTTGCAGCCAAAGCCTCAGTCCATATTGCAGTGGAAGCATCTCATGCTTATGAACAAAGCCATAGAGTAAGTTTAAGTGCAATGGAAGCACTTTGGGCCCAAAGAAGCTACATGGGAGATGGCGGATCAGATGCGAGCCATGTATCCTTCATTGTTTGCTGGTTGGGGCAAAGCAATTTTGGTTTGATGTTTGGTATATGTTTTGTTGATGTTTTGGTAGACGTATATATATGGATGTAAATACCGCCATGAGCTAGTTTATAAAGCTCCAATAAGCGATATGGTTGTTATCTTGTCATCTTGTCATGGTGTTTTTCTTTTGAGCAGGTCTTTCAGTGTAAATACTGCAACGAGCTAAGTTATAAAGCTCCATGGGCAGTATGTTTGCTTTTTAGTGGTTTTGTTGAGGTCTTAGTGTGGTTTAACACCGAGGACAATGTTCCGCAAGGGGGAGGGTTCTGTAGCAGCTCTAGTGAAAAGTTCATGTAATAAAAGTTAATAAAGGCAAAATAAGACCACGGTTAAGGGACACATATTCCAAGTTGTAGGTTGGGCAAAGATATCCTAGTGGGCATCATTGGATGTGTTTATGGCTAAGGAAATTGACAAAGGCTAAGGCAAAGACATTAAAAGGCAAAAATACATTTTTGGCACATTTATTTATGAAAATAAAGGAGAATAGGAGAAAAGTAAGGTGAAAGGTCACATGTTGCATGTGAGGAGGTAATTGAAGGAAAATAATGGAAAATGAAGAAAATGGAGGTCTCATTAATAAAAAAGCTTATGAGGATCAGTTGGTAACCTTTTGTCAGTTCATGTTTGGAGTTCTCTCATTACGCTCTCTCTCTCATTCTTGGTCACTTAGAATTTTCTTGGAGGACTCTAGCTTTGGATCAAGGAAGGAAAAACAAGCAAAGGGAAAGGAAGGAAAGCAAGGATCAAGGAAGGAAGAGCAGAATCAAGCAACTTCAGTAGGAATACTTGCAGGTAACGTATTGCATTTGTGATTTCCTTGCTGGTTTTGACATGCATGGCTTTGCATGTTGGTGTATGGTTCTCTTGCTGTTAGTGGCATGGTTTTTTTTATTTATGACAGTGGTTTTTAGCCTAGCCTTGATTTTTCCGGATGCAATGGTGTGTTGTGATGTTTTTCTCGGTTTTGAGCTTTGGATTTGTCGGATGGATTTCAGAATCCGAGGTGGAGGTGGTCTCAAGGTTCATTCCCAAAGCCCTAGGAATCCCTTGACTGGTTTTGGCGGGATACATGGTAAAGCCTAAGGGAGGAGTCTCGGTCTAGGGCCTAGTGATTCAACTTTGGATCGTAGAAAAGCCTGAGAGACTGGTTTCGGTTTAGGGCCTAGTGATTCGGGATTTGATTGCGGTAAAGCCTGAGAGACAAGGAGACAAAAAATTCCTCAAGGATAGTGATGGATTCCGAATGGCATTCCAAGTTGGGTTCGGTTTTGTGATCGGAGCAAGGGTGTTGGTGTGGTCACGGTTTGGTGAGGGTGGAGATGGTTTAACCTTTGGATTCCTTTCGTTGTTTTTCGATTTGTTTATCCATCATATCCCACATTCATGCTTGGAATATGGCATGAGGGTGACTGGCTGAAAGAAAGATTTGGTTTTTCCATGTCTATGTTTGGGTGGTATGTGGAAGTCTCGAACTTGGTCGGATTTGCCTATGATTAATGAAAGCTAAGTTCTCTTGCTTTTGCACTTGTTTATATGTGGATTTAATGGCTGTTATATCTCTGTTATTTCCATGGTTTTATGTTGGTTATAAGCATGGTTAATTGACTGGTTCATGTCATGGTTATTTCATGTATTTACTTGTAATTGTTAAAATGATGGATGCAAGACCTAATTGATGTCATAACAGTTCAAGGGAGAAGGTGGTGATCCTTCTTGTCATGTTTCAAAAGATTTTTTAGTCATTCATGCTCTGTCTTGTATCCTAGACCTATAGGTTGCATTGATGCCAAGTGTTTGACAGAATGTTAGTCCCAGTTGGGGATGGTCAGGCCTAGTCTTGAAGTTGATTTTTGGTTTATTAGTATTGTCATCATGTGTTTGATGGATTCTAAAAGTTACAACAAGTTCTAGGCAGTGGCCAGAATTTTGGGCTAGAAAAGTGCCTTAAATTCCATGGACGCTAGCATAGGTTTGCCTTGAAAAGTCCTTGGATGCATGCATGTAGGCCTGTGAGAGCGTCCAAAGATCCTTGGATGCTGGCATGCCCATAACATGAGAGCGTCTAGAGGTCTAAAAGGTTAGTGGGACCAAGGGGCAGGATGTCTGAGTGGCTGTGATGTCTCCCGAGGTTGTTGTTGCTGATGTAGAAGGTATGGTTGATGTGTGTATGTCGATTCCATTTCCTTAAGGTCACCAAGGAAGTTGAATTATATCATAGTACCTTCTCGTCGCATGTTTACCCCTGTTGGCTGGTTACTTGGGTAGATGTGGGAGGAGGGTGGTTACAATTTTGTGTCTCATTTTATGCAAAATAATAATATCACAATGCTTTTCAACATCACTTTTGTGTTGTTATTCATTTTGGAATCCTGTTGTCTATATTGATTGCAAAGTCTTTGACTCTATGTTCTTATGTTTCTAAGAGAGTTGCTGAAGTACTGGATTCTGTCTACAATATTTTTTAAAATATCCATGCTAATGTTGCACGAAATGTGCCCCTCCCAACTGCTTAGAGGTCAAAACCACAAACCGTGTGGATCCATGCCCCAACCGTGGACAAAACCACGCACTGGAAAATCAGAATCATGCTTTGCATGTTGAATCACAATCCATGGACCTGTTGGAACCGTGACAGTTCTATTTATAGCTACGTAGGACGAACCATGGTTCTTGCACTCTTCTTTCATGGTTCTAGATGGTGTGCATACAGTTCCTCGGGAGGCTGTTTTTATTTATTTTTTATTTTTGCTAACTTGTGGTTTAAGTGGGGCCTAGGGTGAGTTAGGGGTGAGTTTAGTGAAAGGAGAATGAGGTTAACAAGCCTCTTCCCCCTCTTTTTTCCTCGTTCTTTCATCTTTGGCTTGAGCTTGGAGAAGAGAGGGGATAACAAGCTTTGGAGATCAGATTTGTGAGAGGTTGGAGGAGAGAGAAATGGAGAGTTTGGAGTGAAGGAGGAAGAGTTTGGAGGATTGAAGAAAGGCGATCAACTACCCAAGTTCTCAACTTCTCAAGAGCTAAATAGGTGAGTGCGAACCCTAATCAACTCCCTCTTTTTCTTGTCATTCTTACTTGTAATTTTTCTCCTCCCCTCCTCCTCTTTCCCATTCTTTCTTCTTGGTCATTTTATTGCAGGTTGTCCATCTAAAACTAGTGTTCTTTTGGACTATCATTCCACTTTTGGTCATGGTGTTGGTGGGGGGTAGGCATAAAAGGGTAGAAATGGAAGAAGGGGATAGTGGTCACACTCGTAGTCGCCCAATGTATTATGACGAGGAGCGGTTTGAAGGGGAAGGTGATGAAGAGGGCACTGAAATGCAAGAGAGAGAAGTTGCAATGAGACCCTTGTGGAAATTTGTGACAAAACTTGAAGGGGGGAGAGGTGGTGGAACCTTAAAGTTTTATGCCATCATGATTGTCATGGAGGAAAACCTTATAGTGGTTCATAAACTAGTGTGAGGAGGCATCTTTGTGGGGAAATGGACAATGATGAAAAATAAAGTTGCCATAGGGATCTCAATTTGTATCAATGGAACAAAGACACAAATACATCAAAATAGAGGAGGTTGAACAAAAAAGACAAAATAAGGAACGAAAACTTCAGTCCAATGCAAGTGCAACCTCCAGATTTGGTGGCCACACATCATCTCCTCTTGGTACTTCTGTGTTGGAAATGTAACTAGTTTCGGTCTCCATAATTATTACTGTACTCATTTCAATATTTATCTTATGTAACAAACAAAAGAAAAAAAAGGAAAAAGTTATTATTGTTGAAAAATGTAACTAGGTTCGGTCTTCATAATAACATACGAAAATATGATTTTATGTAATTGATGAAAAGAAGAAAAATAAAATTATTATTAATGCTTTTCGCATGGGTTTCATGAGCAAGGAATTTTATTTTAGTGATGGCTCCCATTGTAAGCTTTTAGGATTTATCATCTAGGCACAAAAGTCCAAATTGAGTCTATGTGATGTAAGAGGGACCCTTCTTGGGTATGTTACATTTTGTATGAGTCATTAAATCAGTGTGTAAGCCCTCCAAGGCCAAGCACAAAATAGCTCTTTCAATGTATGAGTCATTAAATCAATATGTAAGCTCTCCAAGGCCAAGCACAAAATAGCTCTTTCAATTCAGCTACAAAATGGAGTAAATAACCTACTCTAAGAGACATGTCTGCTTAACTCTCTCATGTCGGCTAATTTACGGAGGCAAACCACTATAAATAGGCAACTCGACCTAAGTTTAGAGGACAAAATTTCAGAGATTTTCAGTCAAGGAACAATCTGCAATAGGAAGTGCGAGGAAGGAGTCTCATGACCAACGAGGAGTAGGAAAGAAAAGGCGAAGTCTGTGGTAATATTTTTGGGTCTGTTTTGGGATAATCCACTTCACAAGTGTGAGGAAAGGGTGTTGTCCACTGCAAAAGAACCTGAGGTTCTACTGTGATACTTGAAGGTCAGATCTAGGAGAAATTGAGGTGCAACACAAGTTGAGTTGCCAAAGATGAATCCTCCACCTCAAGTGAAGAAAATCAAGGGAGAAAGGATGGTCATCTACACGTGCTAGGTGTTCTGATTTCGGGCCGAAAAGTTGTAGCCCTGAAGCAGAGGAAAGGAAGCCGAGATTTGAAAGGAAGACGAAGCAGAAGGAAGGAGCAAGCAATTGACTATCATTGACTCAAGAGGGCAAGATAAGAAGCTTGGTGTCTTGGTCTTGGAGAGGTCAAATAGGTCGAGGGTCTTGGTCTTGGTATTCGTCAATTGCAATCTCTATAAGAAGAAGAATTTGTTCGAGTTTTCCTCTGAAAGAGTGAGGTTTTGACCTTGGTTAATGACATATACTCCGTGTCTCTTGTCTCTTTATGGTTTATGCATTGGTAGCTGTTTGGTGAAGAAGAACACTAATAACCTAAGTAAAAGAAGATCCTAATCTAAAGAAGTAAAAAGCTCTCATAAGCAGTTACTAAAGAAGAGAAATCACTTAATCTCTATGCCCTAGATTTCTCAACATGGTATCAGAGCTAAGGTGATTAAGTCAAGGAAGGGCATCTTATCAAGGGGGCCAGTCAAGGATCAAATCTCAATGAAGGCATGGAAGCGAAGATCATCTTGAAGTCAAAAGAAGCATCATAACCCTAGATCAAAGAAGTATTGGGATCATCATCAAGAGGAAGAAAGTCGAATCCCTACATCTACTCAAGTTAAAGTGTTTTGAAGACTAAACATTCAAAGGAAGCTAGATCAAAAAGCGGTGTCATCTAATTCTCTGTGGGATCAACGATCATTCTTGAAGAAAATTACCTTCATCAGAAAGAAGTTTTCTATCCTATATATCATCATCAACATCAAGGAAGCAACAAGAAGAAGGAGCATCCTATCAGGAAAATATATTTATGTCCACATCTGAATCTGTCGTAATGTCTTTTTGCAAGGAAAGCAACAAATTGGTTGGGGCTTCAAACTATCTTGCATAGAAGAAAAGGACATATCCGAATGTCATTGAAAATGAGGTTATGGAACGTGTCAAAAGTTCTATCTAAACCAAGAAAGGAAGATACTCAAGCTCTTGCCATGTTTATGAAAGGGGAAGTTAGGGCTCAAAGGATTCTCATAGAATCCATCAAGGATCCCCTCATCCCATATGTATCTAAACTTGAAACTTTGAAATAAATCTATGAAAAACTGGTAGAATTGTATTCCGTAAGCATTGCTGGAGAAGTCATCTCATTAAGGAAAGAACTCTACAAGCTAAAGATTTCAAGAAAAGATGGAATAGCCTCATACTTTATGAAGATGTCTGAAATCCGAGATCAATTACAAGATCTGGGAGAAGTCATGTCTGATAGAGAAATGACTACAGTAGTATTAAATTCACTACCGAAGGAGTGGGGTAACTTTACTTCAAGTATTTATGGGAAGAAAGAAGCTACCCATTCCAGGATCTATGGTCACTGTGCAAGATTGAAGAATCTAGACTAAAGGCCAAATCTGATTTGGGAGCAGGTGAGCAACGTCAAGCTTATGCTACAATGATAAGAAGAAAGGGAAAATTTGGAAAGTCTTGTTCTTGGAAAAAGAAAAGGGACATGTCTAAGATTCAATGTTATGGGTGTCAAGAATATGGGCACTACAAAAGAAATTTTCCTAAGATCAAGAAGGACAATAACAAAAGAGGAAGAGAAGAAGCCCATATCATCGAAGAAGTGGGGGAAGTTGAAAAGAAGAAATCCAAGAATGACGAAGTAAGAGATCTCTATTATGCTTGAGATAGTCTTTCTCACCTAAGTTCTTCTCAAGTTCCTAAGTCTTCTATTGTAAGATATGGCTATCATTATTCACTAAGAAAAATTGATGGGATGCATCATGGCATCATAGAAGCATTGAAAGCAACAACACGGGACATCATCATAGAGAAACGTGAAAGATGGAAGACAAGGATATAGGTCTTGGGAATCTCATTGGGAACATAAGTGGCAAGGTCATCTAGTACAAGGTTCATCAAAAGGAAACATCTGCTGATGGGGATACTTTAGATCCTCAAGATTCTTTGATGGAATCTTCATTGAAAGGATCATCAATCATGAGGAGAAGCAAATGTTTCATCAAGAATTCCAAACTTGTGGAATTCATGGGATGGTATGATGACATAAAAGTGAAGTAGATCAAGGGATTGAAACTCTTTCAATCAAGGAAGCTGCTGCAGGAAGTTTGGATGACCCAACGGAAAAATGAGGTATGTATGCTTACATTTGATATGGTGGAAGTCATGTCATATGGTTGCAGGTATCATAAACAAATGCTCTATCTTAAGAGCATGATCAAAAGAAAGGATCTCCTTCCTCAAAGGGATGTAGGAATGCATGGGTCACACATTCACCAGATGAAATCAACATAATATGTCCTCATAGGAAGTATGAGGTGGTTGACTACAATTGAAGAACTCTAATTGGAAGCTCCTGGGAATGCAACGTGTGAAGAAAGGAAGGAAGAGATCGTGGAATATGCAACCATGGTAAAGGCAATCAACATCCGAAAGACCAAGAAGATTTGACTAGGATATCTCCATGGAAGATATGAAGACTCTGATGGAGTCTGAAAAAGAAAGAGACCCTTGACAATATATATCTTTGGGACATGTGTTGATATCTATGCAGGATGCTGATGCAAACTAGATGTCATGATGAAAGACCATCACAAAGGTAATGTCAATGATCATTCCTTTATTTTTGAACAAACATCTGGATGGGTTTATGGAGGGCTGCGGAGGGAAGATCTATGGATGTCTTCCACCACTGATGCACATGTAGCAGGATGAAAGATCCTTAAGTAAACATGGCATGAAGAAAGCAACATGACATGAAGGAAGGCCAAATATGGATTGATGGATCACTTTCCAATGATGACATGGTTGACTCATGGATGAAAGTGATGGATGGTTGGTGCCCTATGTAGAAGTCCCAAACATGAAGACTCTTAGATAACAAAAAGAAGTTCATAACATAGTGAGGAGAAGTTCTTCAAGCAGTTGGTTGTCCCATCATCTCCACTTGAGGAGCTGTTGTAGGTCCCTAATTAAGAGGGAGCTTGTAAACAAGTTTCTTACTTGGAAGAAACTTGGAAATTCCTAAGCCAAGAGCGAGCTTAGGTACATTCCTTCTGTAGGTATGAGTACATTCCTTATTTGGAATAGATATGTCCTCCCTAATTAAGAGGGAGACATATACACATCATTCTTGTCTTCACTTGGGAATACATAATGGAGGATTGGCTAAACATCTCGCATTCGATGTTCTTTGGGGATGAATTAGGGCATCCAAGATAAGAGTAGTCATTGAGGGCCAATATTCTTTGAGGACTGGGAATCCAAGATAAGAATAGTCCTGGTGGAACACACCCTTAGAACCCGGGTGGCGTATGTTCTGAGAGAGACAATGATGAGGGTGTCTATATATCATTGGTCTCGCCAGCATTGTGTTCAGATCTCGTGGCGAGATAGCGCTGTTTGTCAAGGCCTTGCTATGTGACAATGCTGGTTGATATGATGCTGGATAGATGGGTTACTGTTAAAATTGGCAACTAGGGCCAAACTTCATGTGGGTCATCTTATTCATGGCTGATAATATTTTTATTATGTTCCTCTCGTCGAGAGGTGTAGGATTGATATAAAGATCATCCGATTATGATAAGTATTCATGGAGATGTGAATTTATTTTGATTATGGAATTATTATCAAGCCGACCTACAACTCATGTAGGTTCAGAAGCCCAACAGTCGCATCTATTCAAACACCAACATTTTGTATAAATACAAGAGGACTTTTCCTCATTTGGACTCACTCATCTCATCACATCTCTCTCTCTCTCTATTGCGTAGAAAAGAGTCTCTTCTCTACTGCGCAGAAAAGGGTCTCTCCCTCACACATGTGAAGCCGAAAGCTGCCGAAACTGAAGCTGCAACTGCAGAAGTAAAGGTTGACCTGTGTGGACTAAAAGATCTCCTCATCTGAATTGCGCTGTAGGTTCATCTGAACCTCCTCTGAAAGTCGCAACTTTTGGTGGTGGAATCAAGTCAATCCGACGGACGGTTTGCAAGATATTGATTGCCCTAGTTTGAAGCCGGAAGCTGCCGAAACTGAAGCTGCAACTGTAGAAGTAAAGATTGACCTGCGTGGACTAGAAGATCTCCTCATCTGAACTGCGTTGTAGGTTCATCTGAACCTCCTCTGAAAGCCACAACCTTTGGTGGTGGAATCAAGTCAATCCGACGGACGGTTTGCAAGATATCGACTGCCCTAGTTTGAAGCCAGAAGCTTCTGAAACTGAAGTTGCAACTACAGAAGTAAAGTTTGACCTGCGTGGACTAGAAGATCTCCTCATTTGAACTGCATTGTAGGTTCATCTGAACCTCCTCTGGAAGCCACAACTTTGGTGGTGGAATCAAGTCGATCCGACAGTCGGTTTGTGAGATATCCTCTGCCCTAGTTTGATGATGAAGCCGCTAATGTTGATGCTGTTGATCTAGGGTTTGCTACTGCTGATATAAATCAGATTTATTGTACTATTTCTCTCTGCTGAATTATTGAGGATAAAAGAAGATTTGATCAAAGGGTTTCCCCACACATTGTGGGGTTTGTCCCTGGCTAGCCGCCACATTTTGTGTCTCTTGTCTTGGCTTGTTTTTTGTCGATCGTTTAATGTTCTATCCGCACTTTACTTTATGTACATATGATTGCTAATCTGTGGAATATAATAAGAAAAAGAAGTACACTGTTATAAGCATAGAACATACCATAACTTAACATGGTATTAGAGCTGAGGTGAAGACAAAGCCCGAGCAAGAGCAAGAGCAATCACCGAAGAGAAGATTGGCAAGGCTAGCTTAAAAGAACGATGGGGTCCTCAACACTCTTTCCTGCCGAAGACAAGCTCCGTGAGAAAGCTGACTATCACGGATGGAAGATGTCTATTGATCTAACCCTTGAGGATCAAGGAGTGTTGGATCATGTGAGAGGCAATATTGTTGAGCCTCCATCAAATGCACCTCCTGCTACCAGGAACAAATGGAAGAACGGAGAAATTAAAGCAAAGAAGATCATCTGAGACTCTATCGACAAGCGCTTGGTGGCCTACATCTTTGAACTAGACACCCCGAAGGAAATCTACGATAGACTGGTGATTTTATTTAAAGTTAATGATGCAAATCAAGTTTTGTTTCTTAGAAATAAGCTGAGGGAAATCAAGAAGGGTAAAGATGAGAGTGTGCAAGCTTACTTCTTAAGAATCACCGAGATCAAGAACGATCTCCTATCTATTGGGGAGACTATTACTGACAGGGAAATGGCACTCACGACTCTTGGAGGATTACCATCTGAATGGTACATGTTCAGGACTACTCTTCTGAACTATAATGTAATTCTTGGTTTCGAGGAATTAATGGCTAGATGCATTCATGAAAAAACAAGGGTAGAAGAGCAAGAAATGCCCTTGCCCAAAGGTCCTCCTGCCGCTTTTTCTTCTCATGCTAAGAAAAGAAATAATTCCGAGTTTAAATCGAAATGAAAGGTTGGACCTAAGAGTGGAAGAAAAGGACGATGTAAGGGAATGCTCTGATAGAAAGGACTCTCACCGTGACGATGATCAAAATCCCTCTCATGGTAATTGAAGGGATGGAAAATTCAATAGCAAAGGTAAAAAGAATGCTGGAAATCAAGGAAGAGGACAACCATTCAAGAAGGCTAGAAATTCCAAGATGTATTAAATACACCTGACCTCCGAAAGAACCTGGTGTCCATATCGACAATGGAAGACAAAGGCTACAAGGTAACCTTCAGCAATGGCAAGGTACACATATGGAAAAATAATGTTAAAGATGCCTTTACTCTTGGGTTTCATGTTAATTCATTATATCAGGTCGATGGAAGTCCGCTAGGTGTCATATCTTATGAAAGATCTCTTCAGTCCGAACTTTGGTATTGGAGGTTTGCCCACCTTCATTACAAAGCTCTACCCGATGTAAGACAGATGGTAACAGGGATGCCCGAATTCCAAGTAGAGAAAGAAGGTGTATGTCCGGGATGTGCCGAAGGAAAGCTCAAAAGGGGACCATTCCCCTCAAGTCAAAGCAAGACCTCCGATATATTACAGTTGGTTCACTCAGGCATATTTGAGGCTGGCATTAAGAGGGAGACTACTACACCACATACTCTTGAGCAGAATGGTGTGGCGGAAAGGAAGAACCGTACGATTGTGGAAGCTGTCTCTATGGGTAGATGATGTAACAATGCCTGATGTGAAGGTACCCATGGATCCTATTTATCCACCTGAGCCTCCCTCTTCTATGAAGAGGCCTCCATGGCTTAGGGGGATACTTGATGATGCTGAAGGACATGCTGCACCCCGAGGAACCTTCCGTGAAAGTAAGAAACCTAATAGGTATCAAGGATAACTAACCATCAGGAGCACGATTATACAAAATGAGTCTTCATCATTCTCAGATGCCGTCAAGCATCAAGTATGGAAGGATGCTATGATGATTATGGAGAATGATGTCTGGGAAGTAGTTCCCAGACCCCAGGACAAGACAATTGTTACTTCAAAATGGCTTTACAAGATAAAGTTGCAACAGATGGAAGTACGGAATAGTATAAGGCTCGTTTTGTTGCTTGTGATTTCTCCCAGAAGGAAGGTATAGACTATGATGTGATATTTGCACCTGTTGCCAGATATACGACCATCCGCTTGATCATAGCCCTTGTGGCTTCACAAGGATGGAACCTACATTAGATGGATGTCAAGACTGCATTCTTGCACGGTTCGATCAAAGAAGAGGTCTATGTGGAGCAACCCGAAGGATTTGAGATTTATGATTGAAAATCTCATGTATGCAGGTTGAAGAAGGCTCCCTATGGGCTGAAGCAAGCACCCTGAGCATGGTATGAGAGGATCGATAACTACTTGATTAAGCTGGGATTCACTAGGAGTGAAGCCGATCTTAACCTTTACTTTGAGGTTGAAGATGACAAGCCTCTCATACTGGTGCTGTATGTAGATGACCTCTTTCTAATAGGTGCACACCCTCTCATTCAAAAATGTAAGAGGGAGTTGGCTTTTGAATTTGAAATGAAGGACCAAGGACTTGAAGTGTGGCAAAAGCCAAGGGAAATTTTCCTATCTCAAGGAAAATATGTGGTGAAGGTTCTGGAAAGATTTGGTATGGTGGACTGCAAGCCTGTGACTACCTCGAGGATCTTAACTTTCATAAGATATATGGTAGTGATGTCAGATCAGATTTGGGAAATGCCTCTGAGTCTCAAAACTCATTCGCGTTGATGTTCTTGGTGAACTTCCGTCCGAACATATGTTTTGCAGTTAGCATTGCGAGCTCATATTTGGTTGAGCCTCACTAGATTGGTGTCAAGAATCTTATGAGATGTCTTCAGGACACAATCTCTCATGGATTGAGATACACTGCCGAAAATATGAAACTGCATGATTATTCGAATGTTGATTAGGCAGGTAGTGTGGAGGATCACTGGAGCACTTTTTAGTGCTATTTCTCTTTGGATTCTGCTTCGATATAATGAATGAGCAGGAAGTAGAAGTCGGTTGCCATAAGCACCGCCGAGACCGGATACATATCTACGAGTATGATTGTTAAAATTGGACAACTAGGTCCAAACTCCATGTTCTGATGCTCAGATTAAGAGGTTGATATTTTTGTTGGATTCCTCTTTCTGAAAGGTGTAAAATCCATATAAAAATAGTCTTAATCCGATGAGCAGAACTTATATTTTGAATTTATTATTCTTAATAAATTATATGTGCAAGGTCAACCAGTTTTGTAATGTAGGCTCACATGCCCAACAGATGTGTCACACACCCTCATTGATGGATATATATACAGGAAAAGTTGGAGAGAATTTGAACACAACACAACTCACATCTTCCTCTCTCATCCTAAAAGTACGAGCTACCTGGAGGACGAATTTCAGCCACACGTGGGAAGGACGAAGAGGGTTTCTGCTGCTAGGGTTTCGTAGAAGTTTCAGGACAGCGTTGACTTTTGTAGAACTGACTTGGGTTGACTCATCTACTGGTTGGAGGGTTGTTGTGACACATGCTGGGCTAGCTGACCAAAGGAGTCTTTGCTGGTTGAAGCATCCTGTTGACCGCCGAAACGAACACATACATTTTTCTTGTTTCTGATTTGTCTTCTGTAAGATCTGCTTATATGTTCTATCTGCATTTTGCTTATCTACTTGTATGATTGCTGTGAGAAAAGTGAAATTGCTCTTAGCATAGAACATCTACAAAACTTTACATGGTATCAGAGCTGAGGTGAAGACAAACTCTATCTATAGCAATCATCATCGAAGAAAATGGATTCCTCTAAGCTGGAAGTCATCACTTGGAGTCATAAGCACAACCTCTTCATGTGTAGTCTCCTCCTCTCCACGTCTGGGTTTTTGGTGAAGGAGAGAGACACCATGAGTGATACGCTAGTCTTCAAGTGATGCCCTAGCTGCTGTACATTGCCCTAGCCGCAGAGATCTGAACGCAGTCAAGGGAGGCATTGTTACGCTGCACAAGAAGCCTTTATACGCTGCCTGTAGCAGCCTAAACGCAGACTTGTTCACGTAGTCAATGGAGGAAGAAGAGCCGCAGTCATCAAGCATAGAAGAATTCATAGGAGATCTGGCCGCAGTTGAAAGGAGACCTGTAGCTGCCAAGCCAATACGCAGTGTGAAGGTTCACGTAGCCCTAAACTTCAGCCACGTCCCTAAACGCTGTAAAGGAGAAGACGTTATGTATGCACAGCACTATACGCTGTCATGATACGCATACGAAATTAAGGAAACTATACACACAGCGTGGACATCTATACGCTCAGTTATGGACAGTCTATACGCTGTCACCTTATACGCAGTTATGGAAACTATACGTTGTCACCTTATACGCATACGCAGCAAATCTATACGCTGTCATTATACGCAGCAATGGAGAATCTTCGCATAAGGGAGCCGCATCCGCAGCAAGGTATTGACTGCACCATGGTGCAGTCATGACACTCTCGGCATCCTGTAACGTTCGTTGATCTGGCAGCGTGGGATCTGGCAACATAGATCAGGCAACGTGTATTAAATGATCTCGGCATAAGGACGCAGTCACCATGAATGAATACCCTCGACCTCCAACGATATACCTGTAGTTGATCTATTATAAAGCAGTTATACTACAGCATGGGATCCGTGTTAATGCCACGTAACTGTAGGTGACAGCGTGGTAAAATCCAACGTTGTCTATGAGAAGAAGCAGTCTTGACACCAGATCTTGGTGGTTCTTCTATAGATGTTTAAGTATATTGAATAACAGTATGAAGATAATCCAGTAACGTATCTATTGCAAACAGTGATCTGAATTACAAGAAGTGACAAGGGTAAGGATCTCGGTTGGATGAAAATCTCGAATGAAGGGACCGAGTTATCTCACACAACAGTCCTGAAATACAGTCTCGGTGAAATCTCAGTAAAGGATTTCGGTGCTATCTCAGGGACAAGGTCTTGTTACTATCTCAAGAAAAAGTCTCGGTGCTACCACAAAGGACAGTGACTTCAATTCGGTGTTGTAATTTCAGTGTCGGTGTTATTGCAGAAGGAGAGGTTCAGTGCCATTGTAGAGATAAACTCAGTGACCACAAGATTCGGTACTATTAGAGTGACCTCAGCTTGGTACCATCACATGACCACTATGAGAGGACGTTCTACTTCAACAACCTTAGTGATGCATGAGATCAAGAGCAGCATGATGATGCATGATGCATATGCAGTGGTGCAGCTTGAGAACCTGATGTAGGATGATGATAGGTGAAGGAGTCACCTTGGAGGATCAGTTGAAGCAGAATGTCTTCAACTGATCTCATCGTTATATGAGATGATCTATGCTCAGATCTAGACAAGTCAAAATGTTGACTTCTGTTGTAAATGTACACTCTCTCTCTTTCTCTGCTGCACTTTGAAGATAAAAGAAGAATTGATCAAGGGTTTCCCCACACAACTGATCTCATCCTTGGGGGGATGTTCTTACTATATGACATTTACTGATGATTTCTCTCGCAAAACCTGGATATACTTCTTGAAGAAGAAGGATGAGGCTTTCATGTGGTTCCGTACCTTCAAAGCCTCGGTGGAAAATATGACCGGAAAGAAGAACAAGATTTTGAGGACTGACAATGGCACTGAATATGAGTCAAATGAGTTCAAAGATTTTTGCAGAGAAGCTGGCATTAAGAGGGAGACTACCATTGCATATACTCCTGAGCAGAATGGTGTTGCTGAACGCAAGAATAGGACTATTGTGGAAGCTGCCCGTGCCATGCTATGTGACCAGGGTCTTCCAAAGTTTCTATGGGGAGAAGCTGCAAATACTGCTGTGTACATTCAAAACCGATGCCCTCATTCCGCTTTGGACTCCAAAACTCCCTAAGAGGTTTTCTCTGGTAAGAAACCTGATGTCTCACATTTTAGAATTTTTGGATGTCCTGTCTATTTTCATGTGCCGAAAGAAAAGAGAAGTAAGCTGGATGCTACTGGGAAGAAAGGAATGTTTGTGGGCTACAGTGAGACTTCTAAGGCATATAGAGTCTATGTACCTGGTCAAAGGGAAGTAGAGATAAGCCATGATGTCACTTTTGACGAAGATGCCTCCCTGAAGAAAGTAGTAGATCTTCCTAGATCTGAAGAAAACCATGAAGAAAGACCTGGAAATCTGGAAGAACCCCAGGATGAGACTATGCCTGATGTTGAAGGGCAAATGGACCCTATTGATCCTTCCCCTTCTCTAGGAAAGAGGCCATCATGGCTCAGGGACACCCTCGAAGATGCTGAAGGTCATGCTGCCCCAAGGGGATCATTCCGAGAAAGCAAGAAGCCGTGTAGATACCAAGGGTATCTAGCTGCCATGAGTACTATTATACAATCTGAACCTGGATCTTTTGAGGAAGCCATCAAGCATCAAGTCTGGAAGGATAATATGCATGAAGAATATGAGGCTATTATGAAGAATGATGTCTGGGATGTGGTCCCGAAACCGAAGGACAAATCTGTTGTCACCGCTAAATGGCTCTACAAGATTAAACATGGATCTGATGGGAGCGCTGAAAAGTTTAAGGCAAGATTTGTTGCCCGTGGCTTCTCTGAAAAGGAAGGAATTGACTATGACGATATATTTGCACCTGTGGCTCGATATACCACCATCCGATCCATCATAGCCCTTGCTGTTACGCAAGGATGGAGTCTTCATCAGATGGATGTCAAGACCGCTTTTTTTTGCATGGTGCAATAAAGGAAGAGGTGTATGTAGAACAACCTCTGGGATTTGAAGTTCAAGATCGAGACACTTATGTCTGCAGGTTGAAGAAAGCCCTCTATGGGTTAAAGCAAGCACCCAGAGCTTGGTATGAGAGGATGGATAGTTACTTGATGAAGCTGGGCTTCACTCGAAGCAATGCTGATCCAAACCTTTACTTTAAGGTTGAGGAAGGAAAGCCTCTCATTCTAGTGCTGTATGTGGACGACCTCTTCCTGACAGGTGATGACCCTCTCATTCATCAATGTAAGAGGGAGCTTGCTGCTGAGTTCGAGATGAAAGACCTAGGACTGATGCACTATTTCCTAGGCCTGGAGGTCTGGCAGAGACCTCGAGAGATTTTCCTTTCTCAAGGAAAGTATATTGTGAAGCTTCTGGAAAGATTTGGGATGGTGGACTGTAAGTCCGTGTCGACACCAATGGAACTCAACTTTAAGAAGTTGAGTGGCAGCGCTGCTGGGCCTATCTTGGCCAATCCTACTGAGTATCGTCAACTCATAGGAGCTTTGATGTTCTTAGTGAACACCCGTCCGGACATATGTTTTGCAGTGAATACTTTGAGTCAACAGATGGTTGAGCCTCATCATTTTCACTGGGTTGGTGCCAAGAACCTTTTGAGATATCTTCGGGGCACGATAAACCATGGGCTGAGATACACTGCCGGGAGTGTGATACTCCGGGGATATACTGATGCCGATTGGGCTGGCAGTGTGGTGGATCGTAAGAGCACATCTGGATGCTGTTTCAATCTTGGTTCTGCTTCGATCTCATGGATGAGCAGGAAGCAGAAGTCGGTGGCTTTGAGCACCGCGGAGGCCGAATACATTGCTGCTAGTATGGCCTGTTGTGAAGCAGTTTGGTTGAGGAAGCTCTTTAGTGAGCTGTTCCAACATGTGCTAGATACCACTGTAATACTCTGTGATAATCAGAGTGGGATTCGTATGACTGAGAATCCTGTGTTCCACGACCGATCCAAGCATATTGATATCAGGTACCACTTTATCCGGGATATGGTACAGTGAGGCGCCGTAAGGCTCGATCATATAGGAACTGATGAGCAGGTCGCGGATATTCTCACTAAGCCCCTGGGGAAGGTCAAGTTCCTAACCTTCCGTGAGAGTCTTGGTGTCGTGGAAAGACCCTATGATGTGGGTCCTGTTGGACGATGAGCTCTGGGAGCTCTGGGGGGCTTTGGGGATAGCTTCTCGGAGCTATAAGCACTCATAATGCTTCTGCCCCACCCTTGTGATTATTGAGCTGGTTCGCCACTCATTTAATCTGTGCCCCGTATGCATCCTACCCATTGAGTTCAGGGCTCATGGGAAGTACCTCTCATTTGGCCAATGAGGTGTGGAAAAGCTAGAGACTATTAGCAAAGACTGATGGACGCATCAGAGATTGCCGTACTCTCTATCTAGGATGGCATGGTCCAACCACTTGATCTGGGATCAAGATTTGTGAGGTCTGGGACCTCTGGACTGATTATGTCAGTCGGGGAATGATGTCTTTGTGACTGACCCACTTCTGTTCTGAAATAAAGAAGCCAGCAAAGCAAGTTTCGGCGGGATGACTCACGATGTTAATTGCACTAATAGATGGAGTTCTCCCTAGTTGAGAGGGAGTTTTAAAATTGGACAACTAGGTCCAAACTCCATGTTCTGATGCTCAGATTAAGAGGCTGATATTTTTGTTGGATTCCTCTTTTTGAGAGGTGTAAAATCCATATAAAAATAGTCTTAATCCGATGAGCAGAACTTATATTTTGAATTTATTATTCTTAATAAATTATATGTGCAAGGTCAGCCAGTTTTGTAATGTAGGCTCACATGCCCAACAGATGTGTCACACACCCTCATTGATGGATATATATACATGAAAAGTTGGAGAGAATTTGAACACAACACAACTCACATCTTCCTCTCTCATCCTAAAAGTACGAGCTACCTGGAGGACGAATTTCAGCCACACGTGGGAAGGACGAAGAGGGTTTCTGCTGCTAGGGTTTCGTAGAAGTTTCAGGACAGCGTTGACTTTTGTAGAACTGACTTGGGTTGACTCATCTACTGGTTGGAGGGTTGTTGTGACACATGCTGGGCTGGCTGACCAAAGGAGTCTTTGCTGGTTGAAGCATCCTGTTGACCGCCGAAACGAACACATACATTTTTCTTGTTTCTGATTTGTCTTCTGTAAGATCTGCTTATATGTTCTATCTGCATTTTGCTTATCTACTTGTATGATTGCTGTGAGAAAAGTGAAATTGCTCTTAGCATAGAACATCTACAAAACTTTACAATGATCTTGTTTGAAGCTGCCTAGTTGGGGAAGCTCTTCAGTGAGTTGTTTGAACACATACCACTGTGATTCTTTGTTACAACCAGAGGTGGGATTCGATTATTGAGGAATCTTGTATTTGTCGATTGCTCCAGCAGATAGACATCATTTGGGATATGGTAAGTCGATGAGCAAGGAGGCTCCATCGCATTAAGATGATGTACAGGTCGATACACCTTGTCAAAGTCCCGAGGAAGGTTCTAATATGTGATTTTCCCAAACGACTTGGAGTCATCAAGAAACCCTTGTACAAGGGTCCTGCATGTTGCATACATTGAGCTCTGGGAGCTCTGAGGGCTTGCGGTTCTTATTGGAGCAACATACGACCATAGGGTGACTCACCCTCCCCTGGTGGTGCGCACTGGAACAAGATGATTCGCTCTCTTGTGGGACAAGATGATTCACTTTCTTGTGGAATAGGATGATTCACTCTCCTGTGTAGCAGGATGATTAGTTCTCCTGTGAGGCCTGGATTGATGTGTTCTCCATGGCGATTGTAGCAGGATTGATGTGTTCTCCTGTGAGGCCTGGATTGATGTGTTCTCCATGGCGATTGTAGCAGGATTGATGTGTTCTCCTGTGATGCCTGGATTGATGTGTTCTTCATGGCGGCCTAGATTGATGTGTTCTCCATGGCGATTGTAGCAGGATTGATGTGTTCTCCTGTGAGGACAAGATTGATTAGTTCTCTGTCGAGGCATCCTACCCATGTAGTCTGGGACTCATGGGAAGTACCTCTCATCTGATCAATGAGCAAGTAAATGAAGTTAGGGACCATAGTAGTACCGATGGACGCATCGTTGTATCTATCGTACTCCCTACGCTAGGATGACCTCCATTGCTCTGGGATCAATGATATTGGTCTGGGACCAGTGGTAGGCGTTGTACCATTCTATGACGCTGACTTAGGTTGGTTGACACTGGTCTGGGACCAGTGGTACACTCTTTGAGACTGCGATACTGGTCTGGGACCAGTGGTAGGAGTGGTACCTACTATGAAGCTGACTTCGGGTCGGTTGAGACTGGTCTGGGACCAATGGTACACACTCTAAGACTGCTTTGAGTCAGTGGAGGATGATACTGGTATGGGACCAGTGGAGTTGTACCATACTATGACGCTGACTTTGGGTTGGTTGAGACTGGTCTGGGACCAGTGGTACACTCTCTGAGATTGCGATACTGGTCTGGGACCAGTGGTAGGAGTGGTACCTACTATGAAGCTGACTTTGGGTTGGTTGAGACTAGTCTGGGACCAGTGGTACGCACTCTGAGACTGACTTTGAGTCAGTGGAGGATGATACTGGTCTGGGACGAAGTGGAGTTGTACCCTACTATGATGCTGACTTTGGGTTGGTTGAGACTGGTCTGGGACCAGTGGTACATACTCTGAGACTGAATTTGAGTCAGTATGATACATCCTCGATCATTTCTTCTTCTTCATAATTCGGACAAAAGAAGAGCAGAACAGAATAATGCAAGAGCAGAGCAGAATAGAGCAGATCAATACAGATCAGTACAGGGCAGAACAAGACAAAGCAGAACATGCAGAATAGAGCAGAGCAGGGCAAGGGTCAGGCTGTACAGGGCAGTGCATTTGATGGATGAATAGTAGCGACCGACAGACAGATTGCAGATGAAGTTCTCCCTAGTTGAGAGGGAGTGTTAAAATTGGCAACTAGGGCCAAACTTCATGTGGGTCATCTTATTCATGGCTGATAATATTTTTATTAGATTCCTCTCGTCAAGAGGTGTAGGATTGATATAAAGATCATCCGATTCCGATAAGTATTCATGGAGATATGAATTTATTTTGATTATGGAATTATTATCAAGCCGACCTACAACTCATGTAGGCTTAGAAGCCCAACAGTTGCATTTATTCAAACACCAACGTTGTGTATAAATACAAGAGGACGTTTCCTCATTTGGACTCACTCATCTCATCACATCTCTCTCTCTCTCTCTCTACTGCGCAGAAAAGGGTCTCTCCCTCACACATGTGAAGCCGGAAGCTGCCGAAACTGAAGCTGCAACTACAGAAGTAAATATTGACCTGCGTGGACTAGAAGATCTCCTCATCTGAATTGCACTGTAGGTTCATCTGAACCTCCTCTGAAAGCCACAACTTTTGGTGGTGGAATCAAGTCAATCCGACGAACGGTTTGCAAGATATTGACTGCTCTAGTTTGAAGCCGGAAGCTGCCGAAACTGAAGCTGCAACTGCAGAAGTAAAGATTGACCTGCGTGGACTAGAAGATCTCCTCATCTGAATTGCGATGTAGGTTCATTTGAACCTCCTCTGAAAGCCGCAACTTTTGGTGGTGGAATCAAGTCAATCCGACGGACGGTTTGCAAGATATCGACTGCTCTAGTTTGAAGCCGGAAGCTGCCGAAACTGAAGCTGCAACTGCCGAAGTAAAGTTTGACCTGCGTGGACTAGAAGATCTCCTCATCTGAACTGCGCTGTAGGTTCATCTGAACCTCCTCTGGAAGCCACAACTTTTGGTGGTGGAATTAAGCCGATCCGACGGTTGGTTTGTGAGATATCGTTTGCCCTAGTTTGATGATGAAGCCGCTAATGCTGATGCTGCTGATCTAGGGTTTGCTACTACTGATATAAATCAGATTTATTGTACTATTTCTCTCTGCTAAATTATTGAAGATAAAAGAAGATTTGATCAAAGGGTTTCCCCACACATTGTGGGGTTTGCCCTTGGCTAGCCGCCACATCTTGTGTCTCTTGTCTTGGCTTGTTTTCTGTCGATTGTCTAATGTTCTATGTGCACTTTACTTTATGTACATGTGATTGCTAATATGTGGAATATAATAAGAAAAGAAGTAAACTGTTATAAGCATAGAACATACCATAACTTAACAGTTACCGATCCGACTCTTCTTATGAGAAATTCTTCAGATTGAGAATGACCAAGTACCATTAGGAATACCTCCCTAGTTAAGAGGGAGAGTTGGAAAGTAAATAGGTTCGTTCTTCATAATGACATGTGTAATTGTGATTTTATGTAAATGATGTAAAGAAGACAAATAAAATTATTATTGTAATGCTTGCCATGGGTTTCATGAGCAAGGAATTTTATTTTAGTGATGGCTCCCATTGTGAGCCTTTAGGATTTGCCATCTAGTCATAAAAGACAAAATTGAGTCTATGTCATGTAAGAAGGACCCTTCTTGGGTATGTTACATTTTGTATGAGTCATTAAATCAGTATGTAATCTCTCCAGGACCAAGCACAAAATAGTTCTAAGTCGGCTACAAAATGGAGTAAATAATCTACTCTAAGAGATATATTGGCTCAACTCTCTCATGTTGGCTAATTTACAGAGGCAAACCGCTTTAAATATTTAGGTCAACCTAAGTTCAGAGGAGAAAATTTCAGAGATTTTCAGTCAAGGAACAGTCTTGGCTTTTGTGTATATGGGCCAACAATTGTTGCTTGTTATGAAGGTTGTGACATAATGTTATTGTACTATATTAATATGAATCCAAAGGCCCCCAATCCAACTCCATAAGTCACAACTCAAAACAATCTTTCATAAGTATAAAACCATAAGCCTTAAGAATAATGGTAGCCCCCAACAAGAAAAACACCAATTGAATGGGTTGATAGAATGGTATGTATTATAAAGGGAAGGTCGATCTTGAGGAATTCCAACTTCATGGTAGAGAAGTCCTGTATTTGTTGTAAATGTGGTAGATGTTGAAGAATCTAGGGTAATTAGATATAATAGGATTCTTCTAGACTTGATAACAATTTGTGAAGCACTTTTTCAATTTTCTTGTTAGCTTGATCTGCTTCTCTTATTATTAGTGTATGTGTGTTTACTTCATCAAACTGCTACCAAAACATAAGAAATAAGAACACAAGATATTGGCTCTCTGCCAGGGCAAAACCTCTCTCTCTTAGAGAGGAAAACCCTTTCGTTACTTTCTCTTATTGAAACTTCTTATTGATCAATGCCAAACCCTAGAGCCTTGACAAGAAGATCCTCCAAGCACAAGTCAAGCCCTTTCAAGATCACTTCCTCTTGCAACACTTCGTCCTCCCTCTTCCGGCACTTCGTCTTCCTCCTTCTAGCAGTTTGTTCTTCTTCTTCCGACAACTGTAGAAACCCTAGATGGTATGCCCTAGAGTGATCCTTGTCCTTTTTCTTCCTTCGCTTGAGATGGAGCCTTTCTAACTTAAGAAAGATGAACTTGTCACCTCCCAACCGAGCCTTCTTTTCTTCACGAAGATTGTAGACTGAGAGCAACAGTAATACAACCCTAACTCTTTGAACATGTGAGGGGATACCTTCACAAAAACTATGTTAGATTCCTTCTTCTTCCTTCACTTATGTAGCCTTCTTTCTCGCTTGAATGAGAGGCCTTATAGGTAGTCTTTTCTAGCCCAAACAATTCTCCTTTATGACTGCAATAGGAGAGCTTGATATGACAGCAAAATAGCCTTCTTGCCTTCGCACGTGTCATTGCAGTTAGTCCTAGAACAGTTCCCAAAAACTCGCTTTACTTCCTTCCTTCTTTGCTGCACTTGGAGACCTCTTTTCTTGACTTCTTCGTACCCTTTACTCATCCTCTTTCTTGTTGATTTTAGAGATGATATGATCATACTTAGAGGAGGTTGAATGGCTCCTGATATAGGAGTCTGTCTCCTTCTTTTAGGCTGACTTGAGGCCGACATGAAGACTTGAAGCCGACTTGCTCTATATAATTCAGATTGCTTCTTTTGATGGTGCCAATGCTTGGAGGAGGCTTATGACTTTGCTTGGAGGTCTTCTTATGAATATAATACATATTATTACATAGTGTAACAAGCCCATAAGGGTCTTTAATAAATATATTGACTCTTTGACTTCCTAGAAGCACTTAAATATGTGCTTGACCTAATCAATGAATAAGAAACTCATTGTTATAAATAACAAAAATAATATTTCTTTTTCTTTACAATTACAAAGGTCAAAATTATATAAATGAATATTGAACCTAGTTACACTTCTTCAACACTCCCTCTTAACTAGGGAGGTATTCGTAAATCATTACAAGGTGTTTGGTAATATTTCAATCTTGAAGAATTCACATAAGAGAAACCAGATTGGCAATCCATTTGTTGTAGCATCATAGTAACCAACATTGTTCATAGCAAGGCCTTGACTAACATCTCTATCTCTCATAAGATCAGAGCACAATGTTGGCGAGACCAATGACTTATAGACAATGTTCCACCAAGGTTCCGGGACGAGGGGGCAAGGCTGTGAGGATACGCGGGAGTGGCCTATGCAAAAGCTCCCCACCAATTTTTAGGAAATGTGGGGGGATGTCAGGGTCTTAAAAACTTATAAATATAAAATATAATTTATACATTGAGTCCACTATGACAATTGGGTTTGAATTGAAAAGCTGCAAAGCATGATCATTGATATGAATATTATTATCTAATATCATATAAATTTAAAATTCTAATTTATAATCATACATCATACATTATGATTAAAGTTTAAACATATTGATGTTCCACTTCCTACCATGAACATTGAATACTGAACAGTGAATATTGACATAAAATTATAAAAGTCAAGTCTAATACATCATACATTAAGAGTCAAAATTTTATAGAATTATAAAAGACTAAAGTCAAGTCTGATACATCAAGAGTCAAAATTTTATAGAGTTGGAATAACATAAGAACATCAACATATCAAAAGATAAGTGAGCAAGCGGACCAGCAAGCTGAATGACGACAGACCAGTACGTTGAATGGCGACAGGGGAGGAGTGTTGCTCAGCGGGTTTGACGTCTTGCAAATGGAGTGAGGGGCCAAGGCGAATAATGAATTAAATTTATAGAAAAACGAATTGAAACCCTAAAGTATTAAAACTAATGTTAAATTTTAATTATATACAAAATTTTATTTAAAAAAATCAGGCCCCTCGACCCCCCACGACCCCCTAAACAATGTCAGGTAAATCGAAGAGGAATTGTAGCCACTATAGTATCTGTGAAAGTCTTTGTAACCATAGCACTCTAAATAACCTAGAGTGGAAAAAAAATGTTCAGAGAACAACAGTCTAGTTATGCTCTTGGTATTGTTGTGTAGCAATTGGATGAAATCAGTTGCAGGAATTTATAAATACTATTGTATACAATTAGAAAAAGAAAGAAAATGATAGGGTAAAGAAGCATCTTACTTGTGGAGGAGTTGAATCGTTGGCATTCCCTTTTGATTGTGCTTCGCAAAGAGGAACGTAAAGTAAGGTAAAACTTTAGGGAAAATTGTTAACAATAAATGTAATGTCAAAAAAATGTAATCTCTGTGTTTGCCTTTAAAAAAATCCCTACATGAAAGCTTTGTTAACAACTCATTCGGTGTCGAATAACATATTCTAGCGGGGAAGTTATGACAAATACCTCTGTGTTCGAAGAAGGGTAGCGGAATGTTCCAAAACCCTTGGCCCATCTAGAAATATAATCCTTTATATGGAGTGAAGTAGTAAACATAAGTGAATTTATCAACGTGAGCGACTCGAAAACCGACAAAAAGGAAAAAACAAAGGAAATTGCATTGGGAAAATGGTTAAAGGAATTTCAATTGTGTACTAACTTAAAAAATCTTTCATCAATCCATGATCTAATAACCTCCTAAAAACACATAAGAAGAATACACATGTTGAGACCAATTCTACATCATTATCCATACATTAATACAGCCACAACCTTTTCATGTATGATCATAAGTATCACATAATATTCCATATGATAGGTAGGATTTAATAATCCTTTCATCCTTATTGAGTTGGACGTGTCTTTATGTTTGTTAGGTAAGTGTTCACCATAATCTTCCATTGGTTCAATGCATTAAAGACACTCTTGATAAATAAAGTATATATATGATCTGAATTTGCATTTGTGTCTCATTCCTCAATCATGTAGACATTACCAAATTGTCATCATCCACATAAAGGAGTGACAATCCAACAAAATACATGGGTACCTAACTATTGCAACTAGTGCCCCACTAAGATCTCCTTCAAGTAAATGGTTCATACATATTCTCAATTAACTCCACCTAAATGTATATCAAACTTCAGGTTTTGGCCTATCACACCCCCTAGAGTTTACAACCAACAGAATCCACTCATAGAGAATTCAACTGACACATGACCCATACTCTATCAGTGGTTGTGCACTATATTAAACAAGTTATCCAAATCATCAAGGGCACATGGACACGACCCCTCACGACCCCCTTTTCGGAAACGACCCCTCAGGACAAGGAAACGACCCCTTCTCGTCCCCAAGTTCCCGGAGCGCGGGGGAGCTAGGAAACTAGACCCCTGGGGGGGGGCGAGTCCCCGTGGAACACTGCTTATAGACACTTTAGTCATTGTCTCTCAAGGTACATACCCACCCGGGTGTTCAATGAGTATGACCTTCTAGGAATATTCTTGTCTTGGGTTCCCAACCCTCAAAGAATATCGGTCCTCTTGCCTACTCTTGTCTTAGATGCCCTACACATCCTCAAAGAGTATCAGATGCCAGATGATTACCCAATCCTCCCATTCTTTTTTCCCAAGTGAAGACAATAATGTTGTGTCTATCTCTTCCTCTTAATTGAGGAAGACATGCCCAAGTTTCCTTTGACAAGGAACTTGTCCAAGCTCCTTTGTAATTGGGAACTTGTTATAACTCCCTCTTAGCTAGGGACTTGTCCATTTATCAACAACTTCTTCTTTGTGGGTCCTTTCGTTGCTTGATCTCCTTCTTTCCTTTGATGTCATGAAGTCTTTATTTGAACTTCTTCTTGGTAGGTCACAGGCCATTGATCACTTTCCTTCCTGGCTTGTCATGTCACTGCTCCTTCGTGGAAAGTGGCCTTCTTGATGTATGTTTGGTTCTTTCATCATCTGGTCCTTTGTCATCTGTGTATGCTTCAAAATACTTATCACATAGATGCTTAGTTGTACTTTCTTGTTCCCATTCTTCGATTTAGTAGCCCTTCATGACTTCATCTTGACATTGCTTCAACATCAAATGGTGCTTTTGCTAGATGGCTTCTTCATCATGAGATATTTGTAGAGTTGAATCAATTATTTGCACCTTACTATCTCCAAGGCCTTCATAGGTGTCAAGGGTCCTTTGATCTTTTTCTTCCTTTGTCAGAGTTGTCATGCCTTCTTTCGGGACATGTCTTTAATGGATCTTGTCAGATAGTGATTCTTTGTGACTATGGTGTTCTTCACATTCTTGTTCTCTTTCCTCATTTGCTTCTTCTTGGATGATTAATCAACCAACCGATACTCCTTATGGGAGCACTTCTTTATGTTGACCTTCATTGCATTGTAGTAGATGCCTTTGAGCATGTCATTGGTGAAAGAGATCCTTTATACTTTATCATGCCATAGAACTATTCCCATGACTCAATAATATATATATGATGACATGACTTAACTTTGATGCATACATACCTCATCTTGATTCTTCTTTGATCATCTTGGCTTCATTTGATAGTTCTTTTTGAATGGTGTAGCCTTTCTTGCTTCATCTTTTCTTGCATGCATATCATCCTTTCTTGAATCCCATGAATGGGACTCCCAATGAGACCTCTGCTCTTATTTATCAACCTTCTTTTGAAGATTCTATTAGAGGATCTTGAAGACCCTTAACCTCAAATGTTTCTTCCTTTGATGATGGAGGCCTTCAAAGAATTTTAATCATGATCAATTATTCTTTCATTGTGGATGAGGTCCTATAATAGGTATGCTCCTTCTATATGAATATCTTGAGCTATATCTACACCATGCTCCTATATTCTAGAAGATATCTTTAACCACACAATCTATTCTATTTCTATATGCTCCTATAGTACTCAAAACTTTGAAAGAAGACTTTTAGTAAAGAGGTTGACTTAGTCATAGTAGAGATCTGGAGGATCTTCCTTTTTCTACTTTTTGTCTTCTTCTTTGACTTCTTGAGTTACACGAGCTTCTTCCCTTTTTCTCTTGTTGTTGTTGTCCTTCTTAAGTTTAGGACAATCCCATTTGTAGTGTCCATATTCTTGGCATCCAAAGCATTGGACTTTGGACATGTCTCTATTGTTTGTTTTTCGTGGACCAAATTTTCCCAATTTTCCCTTTCTCTTGTCCATGGTAGCAAATGCTTGCTCCTTTGATCCTGCATCATCTTTTTCTTTGAGTCTAGTTTCCTCTATCTTGCATGGAGACCATAGTTCACTTAGTGGGGTAGCTTCCTTCTTGGCATATATGCTTGATGCGAAGTTGCCCCAACCCTCAGGTAGAGCATTGAGTACTACAGTTGTCATTTTTTTGTCAGACATGACTTCTCCTTACTCTTGAAGTTGATCCCTCATCTTAGAGATCTTCATGAACTAGGGAGCTATTCCTTCCTTTGATATCTTCATCTTGTACAAATAATTTCGTAGAGATATCACTTCTTCAGCTGTGCTTACCGAGAATAACTCTATTAGCTTGTCACTGATTTCTTTTGATGTTTCAAATTTGGAGACATAAGGAATGAGAGAGTCCTTGATAAATTCTATTAGAATCCCTTGAGCTCTTGTCTCATCCTTATTGTACTTGGCTAATGCTTGAGTTTGTTCCTTAGCGGGGATAGTGATATTCACTTTGATGTGATTTAGAAGTTCATTCTCTTTGAGAAGTAAATCGTTTTTTTTTTTTTTCATGCAAGGAAGTTATTGGCCCCAACCAATTTGTTGCTTTCCTTGCAAAAAGACATTGATGTATATTCAGAAGGGGACATATACTTACTTGATAGAGTTTGAGATGTAGTGGACTTGCTTTCTTCTTGAAGACTTGATGGCTTGCCTTCCTTCAATCTTGATGTTCTTCAAGTTGTTTTCTCCAAATGGACTTGCTTGATGATGAGATTTGCTTGATGACTTGTAGCTTGATGTAGGTCCCTCTTTGATTTGCTCTTCTTGTAGGTGCCTTTATATAAGGCTTTTCTTCTTGTTTTGTAGTCTTCCTTGATGAATAGTAGATAGTAGACCTTCTTGTCCTTGATGTGATTGAGACTTCTTGGCTTGATGCTTCAACCTTGTAGATGTTCTTGAGATGTCCTTAGATGAGTCACCTTATGAGTGTTCTTGAGATACCCTTTCCTTGATGTGTCACCTTAGCTTTGATACCATGTTGAAGAATCTAGGGCAATTAGATATAATAGGACTCTTCTAGACTTGATAACAATTTGTGAAGCACTTTTTCAATTTTCTTGTTAGCTTGATCTTCTTCTCTTATTATTAGTGTATGTGTGTTTACTTCATCAAATTGCTACCAAAACATAAGAAACAAGAACACAAGATATTGGCTCTCTACAAGGGCAAAACCTGTCTCTCTTAAAGAGGAAAACCCTTTCATAAATTTCTCTTACTGATCAATGCCAAACCCTAGACCCTTGACAAGAAGATCCTCCAAGCTCAAGTCAGGCCCTTTCAAGATCACTTCCTCTTGAAACACTTCGTCCTCCCTCTTCCGCCACTTTGTCTTCCTCCTTTTGACACTTTGTTCTTCTTCTTCCAGCGACTGTAGAAACCCTAGATGGTATGCCCTAGAGTGATCCTTGTCCTTTTTCTTCCTTCCCTTGAGATGGAGCCTTTCTACCTTAAGAAGATGAACTTGTCACCTCCCAACCGGGCCTTCTTTGCTTCACAAAGATTGCAGACATAGAGCAGCAGTAATACAATCCTAATCCTTCGCACGTGAGAGGGGATACCTTCACAAAAACTATGTTAAATTCCTTCTTCTTCCTTCGCTTGTGTAGCCTTCTTTCTCGCTTGAATGAGAGGCCTTATAGGCAGTCTTTTCTAGCCCAAACACTTCTCCTTTATGACTGCAATAGGAGAGCTTGATATGAAAGCAGAACAGCCTTCTTGCCTTCGCACGTGTGACTGCAATTAGCCCTACAACAGTTCCCAAAAAATCACTTTACTTCCTTCCTTCTTTGCTGCACTTGGAGACGTCTTGACTTCTTCGTACACTTTACTCGTCCTCTTTCTCACTGATTTCAGAGATGATATGATCATACTTTGAGGAGGTCCAATGGCTCCTTATATCAGAGTCTGTCTCCTTCTTTTAGGCCGACTTGAGGCCGACAAGAAGACTTGAAGCCGACTTGCTCCATATAATTCAGATTGCTTCTTTTGCTCTATATAATTCAGATTGCTTCTTTTGATGGTGCCAATGCTTGGAGTAGGCTTATGACTTTGCTTGGAGGTCTTCTTATGAATCTAATACATATTATTACATAGTGTAACAAGCCCATAAGGGTCTTTAATAAATATATTGACTCTTTGACTTCCTAGAAGCACTTAAATATGTGATTGACCTAATCAATGAGCAAGAAACTCATTGTTATAAATAACAAAAATAATATTTCTTTTTCTTTACAACTACAAAGATCAAAATTATATTTATGAAGACCGAAGCTAGCTACATTTTCTTCAACAGTAAACTGGTTAGATTGTTATTAGTAGGTTGATTGGCGTTATATAGTAGGTTCCTTTATTGGTGCTATTGGTGTTATCTATGTTATCCAAACTTCAAAGTGTTTGACATTCCCTTAGCACCTTTCGAGGTTTTAAGATTTGGTTCAAGTATCGACATAAAATTCAATTTGTGAAACACGAGACATTATTGTTTGTACTTTTCTTCAAGTTAGCTTATGGAAATATGAAAAATGATTGTTTAGGCTACAAATTAGTCCTTAATATTTATACTAAGTTGCACGAAACGGGGAAACGCGGAAGCGAAACGAAACGGGAAGCGAAACGAAACGCGACCTCCCCAAATTTTGGAAACGGGGAAACGCGAATATATATAATAATATATATATATATATAAATATTAAAAATATTTAAAAATTATTATTATATATATGTGCAATCATAAAGCATGAATGATACATTTACTTACATAAACATTTAAACATTAAGATTAAATTTACATCACATTTACTACCTGGAAACCCTACCTGGAAACCCTAAAAAAAATTAAAAACAAATTAAAAAAAAATAAAAATAAAAAACAAGTGTTTTTTTGGGGAAACGTGGCACGTACGGCCTGGAAACGCGTTTCCGGCCGTACGGCCAAGTTTCCGTTTCGGGAAACGTGGCCGTACGGCCGGAAACGCGTTTCCAGGCCGTACGGTACGGGGAAACGAGTTTCGTTTCGTTTCCGCTGGGGAAACGGACCCCCTGCCCACGTTTCCTGCAACTTAGTATTTATACTATACTAGTGACTAATTTAATTTTAAATACCTTAAATATGGAGATTTCATTTAGTCGTCAAGAATACAGACTCACAAAATGATTGTAGTGTGGTGAATTTAGTTCTACACTCAGAAGCACTTTCAATCCCAACCCATCTTGTTTTTCAAATCCTTTGTTACAACTCACCAGCTCTCTTTACACTCATTTGATTGGATATGCAGGCCACAGGCACATGGCATGCATTGATTCACAAACTGCGAGATCATTGTAAGATGAACTAATCAAGGAATATATTTTTGATTGTGCCTACATCAACACATAAACTGCAATATCTGTTGAAACTGAGCTAGTTAAGGAATATTTTTGAGTTTGCATGCATCTTTGGAACTGACCTAGTTCTGGTATATATTCTTTAGGTTGATAGTTAATTCCAGAAATTTGATAAATACCATTTGTTTGAAGCAGCTTTGGTATTTTCAATTTTGTATTCTAATAATCAGGGCATCCACAGACTCTTCACGTTGTAAACCTTGGAGATTCTGGATTTATTGTCATTCGAGAAGGATCTGTTATTGCAAAGTCATCTCCAATGACGCATGGATTTAATTTTCCTTATCAGATTGAGAGAGGAGATGATCCATCATTGCTATTGGAGGTAGGACTCAAGTCGTTGAAATTACCCATCTCTCTGGTGATTTGTACTTTTTAGGCATAAAATCCAGAACAATGTTTACTAATTCAGGGTTTGATAAACTTGTCTCTTTCTGAACTTATTCTTCATTTCTTTTCTGGTATTCAAGTAGGCTCTCCTAAATTTCCTGCTTTTGATTGCTTATGAGGGAAAATTTTCTGAAGATTTACCTTGATAAGATTGACTTTGTCAGTCGCTGAAAATAAAATCACCACTGAAATCATGTTGGTTGCAGAGCTACGACATTGCCCTGAATGATGGAGATGTAATTGTTACAGCTACAGATGGCCTTTTTGATAACTTATATGACCACGAGATAGCTTCTGTTATACATAATTCTTTGCAATCAGGTTTGGGACCTAAGGTATGCTGCTTATTATTGATTCTGGAAGTTCACCAATTTCAGTTTATTGTCAAATAAATATCATATGCGTAATTTCAAAAGATTCAAGGATGAGGCAATACTTTTTCATGGTTTGCAGAGCAAGCTAATTAGTTGATCTATCCTCAGTATTTTATCTTTCCCTTGTTGCAGTCTTTGGAGTGGAGAAAGTACTAGAAAACAACCTGTTCTAGTTTGCCCTAGCATTAGTTTTAGTTGTTATTCATAATGTATATTTTAGTTATGGGGAACAAGAACTTATCAAAATGAATAGTTATCCACTACCAGTGTTTCTTTGGAAAGATATTTGGATCTATCTTGTCAAGAGTCATTCATTGAATATGTTTGCATCTCCCCAATTGATTTTACTAGGTTATTTGGTTAGTTGTTGGTTCTATCTACATATTTTGTGCTTTTGGTAATGCCTTGGTAGTTATTTGAAATGTATGCAGAAAATGAGATTATGTGATGTATGAGTTTGTGGAGTTCCTTGAATCCAAATAAAATGATGTTAAGCTTTTGATTTCTCCAATCTCAAATTCAAATACACTGAGAATCTTTGAATTAATTTGTCATCAGATTTGATTGTGGATTATCAAGTTGGTTTTGCATCAGAATTCCTCAGCTTATGTAGTAAGTTCAAGGTCTTCTTTCTTGGAGGGGATTCAGTTTTGTTGAACAAATGATGGCACATATCTTTTGAGTTCACTTCACTTTCATAATTTCATTGCTTGATATTATACCATTATAATTTTTGAACAGATTTTTGACAGAGCAGAGTATTGAGAGATTGGCGTGCCATTCTTAGCGAGTGTTAATTAGAGAAATGAGATGAAACAATAGTAATGTCTAGTTAAGACTGAAGAAAGGTCATTGGGACTGAAGAATACAATCTACATATAAAGAAAAATAACAAGTGCTTGGCACATCTCCAAGAAAGTCTTAAATCTAAGCAACGACAATGCAGGAATATAATCAAATGGAGGAGCTGAAGTGTTTGACCAATGAAGGAAACCCTGGACAATGTATAAGAGATTTGATATCAAATCTTCAAGTTCTTGACTGGGTTTTTCCTTCCATGGGGGTTTTTTTGCCTTGGCTGAGTGCCTACATTTGGTGTCTCCTTGTTTTTATGTTTTCGATAGTTGTTTGATGAACAAGGAATAATAACTATAAGAAGAAGAAGAAGTGTTGATTTGGGGTAGCATCGAATGTGCTCTAGCCTGGAAACTTGGTGGAGAGGCTAAGGCACATGAGATCTCCAATACCCAGAAATGGTTTGGGCAGATTCTAAATAGTTTCAGAGATATTAAAATAATTAATATTTTTAATGGAGTCCCTAAGACTAAACTTAGGGAAAATAAAATATTAATGTGTATTAATATAAAATTGTGTTAGAATGGTCCAAAAGTCATGGATCAAGGCAGAATTAATCTTAGTTGTTTATTAGGGACTTAATCTCGGCTGTTGAATTGTTATGAGAAAAGTATGTAAGGAGGCTTGAGGGTCACTTGGAGAATACATCGAGTTGATCAAGATTTCGATTTTCTGGGGCAGGGTTTGCTGAGGAAATCGAAAGAGTGATTAGAGTTGCAACTGAGGGGCAGTGAATACAAAAGCAGAGGGGCAGAGATAGTACCGGGAGGATCAGCGCAGAAGCCAGGAGGGAGGGATGCAGAGCTAGCCATGGTTTCATGCAAAGCTAGCCAGGGCTCACGCAGAGGCAGCAAGGAGCTGCATAGTGCCTCCGAGAGCCAGCGTGGGTGACGCAGAGGCTCTAAGGGCTGACGTAGTGCCTCCAGAGGTTGACGAAGTGCCTCCAAAGGCTGACGCAGGGCGAGCTAGGGTTTTCGTGGGGCAGATTGGAGGTGGGAGTTGTCGGAGTGTTTATCCGGGGTTTCAGCTGGAACTTCTGTCTCCCACTGAGAGGTACTAGTGCCGAGATTATTCTCTGTTGGGTGAGCCGGTTTTGGCACCCAGATTATATTCTGAAACTACTTAATAATACAAACCCTCAGATAGCTACATCGGTTTTCTCGCATTGGGTTTTTCCAGGGACATTGGTCCTAAAACAATGGTGTCACTTGTGTGCTTGTTTTGTTTCCTTCAGTTGATGATCTGTAATGTGTTGAGCATATACTTGTATTTATTTTCAGTATTTACATGGTAAATAACTTGTTAATTAATCAGAACAAGTAGGCAGAAATAAATCAGAAAAGTACATGAAGGGTTTCTAACAGTTAGACTTAGAAATTCCAACATGGTATCAGAGCATGGTTGCAGATCACAGAAGAACTGAGGACATTAGTCAAGCAGAGCAACAACAACAGAAAACAACTATCTTGAGTGACAAAAGTTGTTCCTAGCAGAGAAGCAACAAGGAAGGGGTGACACAGGGCTTGTGTCATCAAGTTTGAGTCGGGAAAAGGATCAGTGCAATGGCAGAGAGGAGCAGACTTGACCTATGAAGTGTTCGGTCATCTTTCTCAGTTAGGAAGGATTGACGCCCGTGGCTAGGAGGTGCGGATTTGGCTGGTGTCGGGATTGCGCAGAGCCTAGAAGCTCTAACCTTCAGTTTACTGGGGCTTAGGAGGCTGTGGGTAAGTTGCAGAGTGAAGTTGGTAGGGTACTGTAATTAGAATAGTACCTAACAGGGCAAGACCAAGGAGGAGGGAGTTGCTGCCGAGGATTTCTAGCCAAAGAAATCCGGATCAGTGGTGCAGCTGCACTAAGGATCGGAGTGGGGGCATCTCGACATTGGCAGAGGGGTTTCCAGGAGGTAATTCGAGGCTCAAAGGGAGTCACGTTGAGAACTTCCATAAGGGAAATAGAGGAGCAGCGAGATGGCAATGAACAGGGTAAGAGACCAGGACAGACTAGATGGAGCCTCAAACTTCATAGTTTGGAAGGGCAGAATCCTGTCCATTCTAGACAAGAATCGTGTTAGGCACTTCGCCTTGAAGACGATAGCAATCCCAATTGACCCAGTTGAGAACGACAAGTACGAGGAGGCAATGGCGAGGGCCAAGAGCATCATCCTTGATGGGGTTAAGGACCATGTAGTACCACATATTGCTGAAAAGGACATAGAAAAATGAGATGTGGGAGGCCCTAAAGAAATTGTACCAGCATACTTCTGTGCAAAGAAGGATGCTACTAGAAAATCATCTGCGGTCACACTAGATGCAGAAGGGAGAACAGATCAACACCTTCCTCGATCGATTGAAGGAGATCTGGGATCAGCCGACTTCCATAGGGGCCACGCTGGATCAAGAATTGATGGTGAGAACAACCCTTAACGCAGTCTCTGAAGACTAGGAAGTGTTTGTCCATGGCATATTGGGCAGGGCGACCCTTCCAGATCGGGAGGAAATGTGGGCGGCTCTTCGCCAAGAAGAGATTAGAACGCTAAGCAAGGCAAGAAGCAACGACAAGGGGATCAGAATCAAGAAGGAGGAAGAGGAGGATGCTACCCTGGCATCTGAGGGAAAGTAGGAGAAACGGAAGAAGAAGGACCTCTCCAAGATCAAATGCTTCAACTATGGGGAACTGGGTCAGTATCCGAGCCAGTGTTCGAGGAAGAAGAGCAAAGGAGAGGCTTCCGAGACCAAGGCTGTGCCAGTAAGGGCGAAGAAGGAAGTGGAGACCACTGATGACTGTGCCATGAGTGCTCACGCGCAACTTCAGTGGAAGTGGGAAGACATCGAGCTATACTCAGACGAAGTACAAGTGATGAGGGGCAGGATCCTTGAGGTATCCAACCTCTTGGGTTATATCTGGCTACGGGAGCCCCGAAGAGGAGTAGCAGCATCGACGATGTCAGTAGAGATGGATGTGGATGGAGCGACAGAGGGAGCTACATTGCAGGATTCCCAGGACAACGTGAGGCAGCAGCTCGAGATTCATAGAGTTGTTGTAGCAACACAGAGGTCAGAGAGGGAGCACTTGTCAGCAACAGAGGGAGTTTCAACATCGAGGGTGTCTTTAGCCTGACTAGAGTTGGGTGATCAATTACTTACTTCTCAGTAACTTAGTTGCAATTAGCAGTGGTAGTGCTATGGGCACCACGATGCAGCATGATGAGAGGGATTGCAGTGCAGATGCAACAGTGGTAGTGGCAGAGCCATGGGTAGCAACACAAATGCAGAGGGAGTTGCTGTACAGATGCAATAGTGGCAGTGGCAGGGCCATGGGTAGCAGTACATGATGCAACAGCTTCAAAGGATGTTGGGCAGCAGGCCTAGCATTAGCACAAGGATCGATGCTGGATGATCAGGGTGATGCTCAGTTAGGAGTATTACTAGAGCACAGTCCTCACTAAGAGGGAGTGTTGATTTGGGGTATCATCGGATGTGCTCTAGCCTTGAAACTTGGTCGAGAGGCTAAGGCACATGAGATTTCCAATACCCAGAAATGGTTTGGGCAGATTCTAAACAGTTTGGGAGATATTAAAATAATTAATATATTTAATGGAGTCCCTCAGTCTAAACTTAGGGAAAATAAAATATTAATGTTTATTAATATAAAATTGTGTTAGAATGGTCCAAAAGTCATGGATCAGGCCAGAATTAATCTTAGCCGTTGATTAGGGACTTAATCTCGGTCATTGAATTGTCAGCGCAAAAAGTATATAAGGAGGCTTGAGGGTCAGATCTGAAGATTTTAATCTGCTTGTTTTTCTACTTGAGCTTTGTAATCTTTGAACATGTTAAATGCTTGACTTTTATTTTTAAGAAAATAAATCTATGTCTTGCGAGAAAAAATCATCGACAAAGATTATATAATACAAGTAACCACTCAGAGAAGTTATAGGCATTGTTCCACATAAATCAAAATGTACAAGATGCAATACCTGAATGGTTCTACTTTTGCTTGAAGGGAATGGTCCCTTCACTTGCTTTCCACTAGTGCACCATTGACAAACTCGATTATGATCAGATTTAGCCTTCATCATTTCGAAAGCCATCTTTCTCACATGTGTTAATGCTTTATAGTGCAAATGAGCGAACCTTCGGTGCCAAAGTTCACTTTGATGATTGTTGTCATGGATCAATGCATGAATAGGTCTTCCACTGACTTTATATAGGCCTTCACATCTTGATCCTAGAGTGAAGGCATCTCTCATGCTGGATCTCATCAGCCAAGTGAGAACTTTACTATTTTTAAAAGCAACCTTCATTCCTTTATCTTCTAAAGCAAATATAGAAACAAGATTCTTTTTTAGACTAGGTACATATAAAACATCTTGAAGTGATAAGGTTTTACCATGATCCAAATGGAAGGAAACAAAACCAAATCCCTTTATAAGATATGTAGCGTTGTCTCCAAGAATGACTTTCAAATCGTTCTCCCTCTCAACCAGATTAGAGAACACTTCTTTATAGCCAGTATTGAGTAAATTGCCTTGAGGTACCACTATCAACTAACTAGTTGTCACAAGAATCTACAGGAGAACTAGAAAGTGCAAAAACAAGAAATTTTTATGATTGTGTTTCAATTGCATTGTTATCATATCTTGGATTCCTTGAAAAGCGAAAGCTCTCTTTATGAGAAGGAGCTTCCCTTCTTCTTCTATAATCAAATTTGGTGGAGCAATTGTTGAAGTTGGATCTTGGTGCTCTTCTATTTCTGGACAATCACAGTCATAGTGGCCATACTTATGGCAGTTGTAGAATTGGAATTTTGATAAGTCTCTGATCCATTTAAAGGCACTGTTGGGAGCAGGTTTCTTTGAATAGCGATGGCCTCTTCTTCCTTTCTTCTTCTTGCCTTGGACAGTAAAGGCAGTCGGTTCTTCCTCCTTATACTTGGGAATTCTTCCTCTGGAAATCATTTTGGCCTTTTTTTGACTGCACTTTCCTAGATGCTCATCAAATGTAGGAAACTTTTTATTATTATTGATGGTAGTGATAAACGTTTCCCAAGAAGAAGTCCGCCAAGCGTAATCAACACTAGCTCTTTATCAGAAAAAACTTCATCAGAAGTCGACCATTGATCTTTTATTTTTGATATCCTCATGAAGTATGCTTGAATGGTCTCTCCTCTATTCATCTTAATATCCTTGAGCTAATTCTTTAGAGAAAGAATTTGACTCAAGTTGTTCACTTGGTACATCAATCAACTTGTCATACATTTCTTTGGCTTTCTTCAAATTGGAGACATAAGTGATGAGGTGGTCTCCAAGAGAGTCAAGGATAATCTTTTTAGCCTTGACTTCTCCTTTCTTGTATCTAGCCTTGATAGCAACATTGGAATTTTTAGCTGGTTTTGCTACTTCTCCTTCAACATACTCCAGAAAATCATAATCCTCAAGAGTAATATCCATTCTGGCCTTCCAAGAGAAGAATTTTGAAGCATCAACTAGCTTCTCTTCATTCTTAAAGTAAGAGAAAGACATTTTGATCTGCTAAAAAAAAAAATTCAACAGCAAATAGAAAAGGACAACGAGAGATATTTCAGCAGCAAAAGAGAAGAAATATTTCAACAAAAAATGAGCAGCAAGTAGAAGGAACAACAAGAGATATTTCAGCAGAAACAGAGTTGTAAATAGAGTGGACAACAAGATATATTTCAGCGAAAAGAGAGTTGTAAATAAAGTGGACAACAAGATATATTTCAGTAGAAAGTGAGCTGCAAATGAAGTGGACAGCAAGAGATATTTCAACAGAAAGTGAGCTACAAATGGCCCTTGTCTTCTTGAGCTTGTCTTCACTAAAACTCTGATACCGTGTTGAAATTCTGAAGTTCTATGTTGCGACATTTACTTATTCCAAAACTTCTTTCATTTGCACTATTAGTTAAGCAATTGTAGATAGAACATACACCCCATATGCAAAATAGAAGACAATCAAGAACACAAGGAGACACAGAGAATTTAGGTACCCAACTAGATTATTTTTCTATTAGAAATTAATTGTTCAACAAAGATACAAAATACAATGGGAGAGAAGAAGTTCACCCAAATCTTAAAAAGATCTTTGATAGTAGTAGCTAATGCATACACTGAATCACTTTGGCTCACCAAGATCTGCTCTTACTCTTAAAAACTCTCTCTCTCACACAATTCTTCTCTAGTCTCTCTAACTCTCTTTTTCTCAAGTTCATACTCCCCTTTCACAATGCACAAGTGAGTGTAAAAAGAGAATGAGAGGCACACACATATATAGGAGGAGGAAGGAGGTACACATGACTTGAGGAGGAACAATTTGAGGAGTTAGATCACATGCCTTGAGGAGTAACTCACATTTTCCATTTAGAGAGGAATCTTGCATATGTAACTCATGCCATAAGGAGGAGTACACATGCCTTAGTAACTCATGCTATTAAGGGGAGGAGTTACATGTGCATTGAAGAGTGTGTAAGAGAATCTTTTTATGATGAGACTTTAATGTGTGTAAGAGGGTGTAAGAGGAGTTACAACGAATCCATAAAGAGAGAATAACACATCATTGAGTGAGAGAGAGAGGTACGAGTGCCATCAAGGAGAGAGAGAAAGAGGAGGTGGCATGATTGAGTGCCAACTGAGAGAGGTTGCATGTAATTTCATTTTAATAATAATAATATTATAGTATCATAAAGATAATAATAATAATATTAAATATATTGATGATTGAATTAAAAATTAAACAATTGAGATTGATTAAGGATAAGTGATTTTTCATCATATATATATGATTACCAATTGAAACAAGGTGACTTACTAATTTTGGAAAGTCATTGTTGCAATGAAAACATGAATTTCTATTTTTAGAAAGTCACTCTAGAATAGTTAGAAATGAAATTTTATTAAGGGAAATTCATCCCTTAGCCGCCAATTTTCAACATGAAGCGGGGACATTTTTTGGAAGCGTCACAAATTAGTTGTAGAAAATATGAAAACATGCATATTTGTGCATAAATCAAGATAGATATGGAACCCATTATACATCAATGATTAATTATTCAAGCATCAACTATCAAGAATCTAGATTCCTCTCATCTTGTCTACCCTTTGACTCTACTTTGATTCTCTAGGGATATTAGTCAACTTTGCCCAATTTTGATCAAACGACCTAATCCAAGCTTTATAATATGTTAGAAAAAGGTTAACATCCTTGATCAATGATTTTGACTTGAGTGAAGGGTACATTTTTGCTACGGTCATGACAAAGGAGTTCAACAATCAACATCACCAACATTGGGGTACATATAGGGCTTGGTGCTCTTAATTAAGTGGCAGTCACATACGCTTATACCTGATATAATTTAATGAAATGCCACAATCCTGTCGATCCTGAAATTCTGAAAATTGTTAAGCCTGTTGAATTTTGAAAGGGATATGAAATTTTATTTTCTCCATTTGAAGTCTGGTGAGGTTGGAACCACTCTCAAGCATTTCGAGTCATTTCATGGTAATGTTAAAAATTTAAGTAAAAGGATGAAAATGAAAGATAAAGAAGCAGCAAGGGGGCACCTTGTGAGTGTTCATGAAGCATAGTTCTTTACATAATAGTTTGAAAAAAAAAATCCCCATGGAACCGTGTGATCGAATTTCAAAATAGTGGAAAAATCGTGGTTCGAAACCGTCACGGTTTCGCAAGCCTAGGCAGAACCGCAGTTCTTCCCAAGGATCACCGATGGATCTGTCCAGGATGTGAACCCACCTCCTGAACGAGGTGGGGGGTGTTAGAAAATCGGAAAGGCAAAAATATTTTCGTATGTTAATAATTTCTTGTGATATTCTTATGTTATTAACTTTCTTGTGTTCTTCTTTTATCTTTGTTTCATCAAGCAATTATCAAAAACAAAACATGAAGATCAGGGACACCAGATGTAGGCGGACAACCATGGCTAAAACCCCTATATAGGGGAAAACCAGTCAATGAACTCTTCCTTCAGTAGATTAAAAAACAAGATGAGATAGACCAAGACTTTAGATCCACAGACCTTCCTCCTTGTAAATATCCTTTTCTTAGTCTTCTAAATGTCAGCCCTTCAAAGTGCAGCTTCAATCCATAACTTCGATTTAGCAGCAGAATTTTCGACCTAGCGACTCCAGGATTTTGACCTTCTAGAAAAAATCTAGAACTTCACACGTGTGAGATGAGAGAGAGAAATTGAATTCTTGACCTTGAAAGAGACCTTATTTTTCCCTTAGACTTGTCTTCTTCTTGCTTGGAATTTCGCACTTTTCCAGCTACAATCTTCTGCAAATTGAACTTGCTTTATTTCCACCTCAAATGAGGTCAAGTTGCTTCAATATATAGGCTTCTTGTGAGGTCGAATTACCCTGTTTGAGGCTGACTAGGTGCAAGAGGCCTAGAAGACCTAAAATACAATAAAATAAAGTTCTTCTTTGACAAATAAATCCCAAGAAGGGGTTTTTAAATTATGACATGGACAAGGACACTTGACATAAACCCTAGAAGCTTGCAATGGAGACTTTGACCTAAAAATAATTGACCCAAGCATGAAACCCATGCTTTAATAAGTTAGTAAAATTTCTTTTGACAAATAAATTACATTATACAATTATGAAGACCGAACCTAGTTACATTCTTCAACACTCCCTCTTAACTAGGGAGATATATATATATATATATATATATATATATATACCTCAAAAACACATGAACTATGAAGAGTTCAGGCACACTCAATGCCACAAACTAGATACCTGACCAGGGTTATCGATTTGGGTGGGACTAAGATGGACTCATGCTTTCAACCACTCTAGGTACCATCAGGGTTACTTGCTAATCGTCAGGCTTACTTGCTAACCATCAACCAAGGGATCTAGGTGTCTATCCAAGGTCGAAGCTCCATGACCAATGGCACCCTCCCTCTTTGGGATCTAGACATCAACACATAGGGCGACTGTATGTCCTCCCAAGCATCCACCATTAGATGCTTCAACTCTCCCTATCAAACTAGATATATCCATTTGTTCAAGCATGCTTCCAGAGTGTTCAATCTTCTTTGTGGAGAGATTTTACCTGTACAAACACAGACCCCAATCAATAATAAACTTTTAAATATACAAGTAAGCACAAACATTCGGGGTCCTTCAGATGCTGCTAATATCATCATCAATTTATCCATATTCAATTTGTCGGAATCTTTCTTCTTTTATTTATTTAGTAGCACCAATTCATTCCCCAATTTCTTTGTCAAGGTGTTTACTATCATAATGTGCCCTCCCTCTCAACTGGGGAGATGTACCCTTTCTTTTATCCAGGCTCCTTAACTAAGGGGGATCAACTACTTTCTTCTTCTATAACATCAGAGAAGCTTCAACCTTTCATAACTTCATCAAGGTCATCTTGATCATTCTCATACGAACATCATGTGTACTTGCAAAACTTTAATAGCAAGCACAACCATATATCTATATATATATCTATATATATATCTATATATATATATATATATATATATCTCTCTCTCTCTCTCTCTCTCTCTCTCTCTATATATATATATATATATATATATATATATATATACACGCATGAAGTTAACAATATCAAAGTTTTGTCAATATAATGGAATTATCAAAACAATCAAATACTTCAGACATCAAATACCTCAACTTGGTTAGGTTCATAATCAGTAAGAGATATATACTTCTAAACTTGCTAGGGTTTTGTTACAAACCCTAGACTACAACATAAAGTAACTTAGATTAGTCTTATTCTATCTAGGGCCTCAATATTATTTTCAGAGATATATGACAAATTCTACTATGATCCATCACAAACCCTAGATTCCATCTTAGAGAGACAAAGCCTTAGATATCAACAATTCAATCAAATAACAATTCTACTATACAATTTAGACTCTACTAGGGTTTGTTGCAAACCCTAGATTTAATCATCATATCGGAAACAATATCATCATATCCTAGAATATCAAACTTCTACTAGGGCTTAGTTACAAACCCTAGAATTTACAAACTATGAGCATCAACAATTAGGTTAGCATATATATCTAGGATTTCATAATCATGCACAAGCATATCACAACAATATCTATTAGGCAAACCCAAGACACAAATATCAATACATTAAACTTAGACATACAACAATTTTGACAAGACTAGGGTTTTGATTAGACAGACGAATATACACCTAGGGCTCCATTCCTAGGATCTTACCATAGATATTATAACACAAATATCAATACATTAAACTTAGACATACAACAATTTTGACAAGACTAGGGTTTTGATTAGACAGACGAATATACACCTAGGGCTCCATTCCTAGGATCTTATTATAGATATTATAAGGGTTTTGGTCATAAACCCTAATATACCAAACCGTAAAGGTCTAGGGCTTCATTTTAAACATTAACATCAAACCCTAAAGGAATAGGGTTTTTATACTTTATCATTAACACTAAGTAGACTAGGGTTTCATAACTATAGACATATCCTTAGGTTAGGGTTTTATAGATAACCTTTTAGGATTTGATACGAATGATTAAAATATAATGAGGGTAGATTCAATCTAATGATTAATCGCCCAAACAAGAATCTCTTACAATTCAAAACCCTGGACATAACAGTCTTAGTAATGTAGAGCAAAATTTAAGAAAGAATGACCATACCTTTATATAAAGAGATCTTTGTAACAAAGCTTATAGGGTAAGACATACCTTGGGTTTTTTCTTAATAAACCTTGTAGGACATTAATGCTTGAAGGGTATCGATAGAACTTCTTTCATATTTCAAGTCTATCTTTGAAGTCTTCTCCATGAACCTTGAGCAATTAGCATGCTTTCCTAGCCAATGAAAAAATATAAAGAGAGTTTATTAGAATATAATACAAAGACATTTTGATAAGAGAGGGAAACCAAACATAAAAGATAAGACAAGGAGTAAGATAATTATCTTTGGTAAAATGGTGAGGTCTCCCTCTTAATCCAATCTTGAGGGATACCTACAACTTTATCAAAATAAAAAAGTGTTCTAACAAGACCTACTAGATCTAGAAATTCTAGAGATCAAAACATAAAGGAAAACAATTCAAAACTTAGAATAGAAGACTAAGGGACGATAAGTGTAAGGGAGGACTTAGTAGTATAAGTCCTTGACTTCCAATTCTTCTCCAGTCTTGTTCCTCTTAGATGGAGCTTCATTAGCGACATTTGCTTGTTCCCTATTTATTTTCTTATTTCTTGGATTCTCAGGACAATGGCTCTGCTAATGTCCCATCTTGTGGCAATTGTAACATTCAACCTTGGATAGGTCCATTTTCTTCTTTGGTCCTTTGAACTTCTTGAAGGTTCCCTTCCTTTTGTGATGAGCAAAGTAAGCATTCAAGGTATTTTCTTCTTCATTCTCCTTTTTGTTGTTTACCATCGATATTCTAGCTTCTTCTTGGCTACATGCATTCCACATTTGTTCAAATGTTGGCATATCCTTCCAACTGTTGAGTCATGCAAAGGCACTCCAAGATTTAGGCAGTCCTAGAAGGGCAGTAATTACGAGCTCATTTTCTGGGACAACTTCAACTATTGCTTGGAGTTCATCACTGATTCTAGATATCCTTATAAAGTATGATGAAACAATATCATCGTTTGGCATCTTAACAGTTCTTAGTTCATTCTTGGGGCTTGCTATTTGACCAATGTTCTTGATTGTGAATAACTTGGAGAGAGCCTCATACATTTCTTGAGCAGAATTTATGTTTGATATGTATGGAATTAAGTTATCCTTAACTCCATCCACTATTAGATTCATAGCCACGATTTCAAGTTCTCTAAACTTCACTTTATCTACATTACTTGATTCATCAGTAGGCTTCTTGATTTTTCCTTGAACAAGATCTAGAACTTTATTCTTTTTGAGAATGAGATCTATTCTCTTTTTCCAGGCCCTGTAGTTGGATGCTCCTTCTAGTTTGTTCTTTGCCTTCATTGAGTTTTTCATTGTTCCTGTAGATGGTAGACTTATCCCTTATATGATCCTCTTTAAGGACCTTTCCTTGAACCTTTTCTTCAATAGATCTTCAACTTGCCTTTTTCTTCCTTCTTTCACCTTAGCTTTGATACCATGTTAGAAAATCGGAAAGGCAAAAAGATTTTCTTATGTTAATTATTGCTTGTGATATTCTTATGTTCTTATTAACTTTCTTGTGTTCTTCTTTTATCTTTGTTTCATCAAGCAATTATAAAAAACAAAACATGAAGATCAGAGACACTAAATGTAGGTGGACAGCCAGGGCTAAAACATCTATTTAGGGGAAATCCCAGTCAACGAACTCTTCCTTCAGTAGATTCAAAAACAAGATGAGATAGACCCTGATTCTAGAGTCTAGACCCACAAACCTTCCTCCTTTACCAAGTCAGCCCTTCCTCCTTGTAAATACCCTTTTCTTAGTCTTCCAAATGTTAGCCCTTCAAAGTGCAACTTCAATCCAGAACTTCGATCTAGCATCGTAGTTTTCAACCCAACTACTCCATAATTTCGGCCTTCTAGAAAAACTCCAGAACTTTGCACATGTGAGATGAGAGAGAGAGAAATTGAATTCTTGACCTTGAAAGAGACCTTCTTTTGCCCTTAGACTTGTCTTCTTCTTCCTTGGAATTTCACAATTTTTTAGCTACAATATTCTGCAAATCAAACTTGCTTTACGTCCACCTCAAATGAGGTTGAGTTGGTTCAATATATAGGCTTCTTGTGAGGTCGAATTACACTGTTTGAGGCCAACTTGTCCTTCCTTGAGGCTGACTAGGTGGAGAAGGCATAGAAGAAAATACATTAAAATAAATTTCTTCTGTGACAAATAAATCCTAAGAAGGGTTCTTTGCATTATGACATGGACAAGGACACTTGACATAAACCCTAAAAGCCTGCAATGGAGGCTTTGACCTAAAAATAATTGACCTAAGCATGAAACCCATGCTTTAATAAGTCATAATAGAATTTATTTTGACAAATAAATTACATTATACAATTATGAAGACTGAACCTAGTTACATTCTTCAATAGGGGGAAGGGAAAGTTCCTACAACATTGGGTCATACATTCCAGGAGATTTGAATATAGAACCTTGTACTCACATTACTTTACATTTTCACAGGCTTTTTGAGTGAGCTCCCCTAGGGGCTAATAAGGTATTATTTAATTGCCTGTCACTGTAATTTCTTTTATCTAGTGGTGATGATACCTTCTTTGTAGAAATTTTTTGTCCTGTAGCCCCACTTGGTTTTAATATATTTTTTTCATCATGTTTAATACCCAAATCCCATGTTCATGTTGATTTGGGGTAGCATCGGATGTGCTCTAGCCATGAAAATTGGTGGAGAGGCTAAGGCACATGAGATCTCCAATACCCAGAAAGGGTTTGGGCAGATTCTAAACAGTTTGGGAGATATTAAAATAGTTAATATTTTTAATGGAGTCCCTAAGTTTAAACTTAGAGAAAATAAAATATTAATGTGTATTAATATAAAACTGTGTTAGAATGGGCCAAAAGTCATGGATCAAGCCAAATCTAATCTTCGCTGTTGATTAGGGACTTATTCTCAGCCGTTGATTTGTCAATGAGAAAAGTATAAGAGGAGGCTTGAGGGTCACTTAGAGAACACACTGAGGGAGACCAGTCAGTTCAATTTTTGGAGTGGGGTTAGCTGAGAAATTGAACCAGTGGTCTGGTGAGCAGTCAGGAGGCAGCAAGTACGGAGCAGAGAGGCGGGATCAACCACTGGAGATCAGCGCTGAGGCAGGAGAGGCAAACGTAGGGCTTTTTAGGCAGACACAAAGGCAATAGAAGACTGCGCAGTCACTTGCTGGGCCTGCGTGAGTGACGCAGAGAGGCCCAGGGCTGACGCAGAGGGTTTGAGAGCCACGCAGAGGTCAGCCGGGCTGATGCTGGGATTGGGAGAAGTGTTGGAGAATTATTTCTCTTTGTGGGTAAGCCAGTTTGGCACCCTATTGTACAGAAAAATTGTTGAATAATAAAATCCTCCCTTGCTGCACCGGTTTTCCTACATTGGGTTTTTCCGGGGACAGTGGTCCAAAATATTTGTGTCAATGTGTTAATGCTTGTGCATATGTTTGTTCTGTATTATGGTGTGATAGCTGCAATAATATTTATTTTAATGTTTATTGAAGTAACTTCATAAATAACTAATTGTGGAATAAGTAGGAAAAATAAATCAGTTGTCGTAGTGATAGAATTTTCACAGTTCATTGTTAATTTAAACATGAATATAAAATCACAATTAAAACACTCAGGGCTACCACTACTTTTCAGTTTTAGTTGATAAATTTCACATGCATACACACAATAAATTTGGACACTGATATTTGGTCAACTACACCCTGAGAAACCCTTGAAGGGAAAACCAGTTGGAAGAGGATTTTATTTGCTTATTTCAGAGAATTTTTTATAACATTAAAGGCACAAGGAGTACTTATCTTCCTCGGAATTTGGGCCATCTTTCTTGAAGTTTGTGTTGTGTCAAATTTGTGCCATAGTCTAGGCCACTGCACTTGGAAATTTGTGTCACTATTCGACTGTTAACCCCTCAAATTTTGTACCATTGCCCATAATTTTTTCCTTGAATTTAGTGCCTCTTCTTAGCAATAAATGCCCTTGATTTTTGTGCCTGTCAAAATTTCCTACCTAGAAAATCGTGCCACAGTTTGACAAAACTCTGCCTCCAAATCCACATTGTCAGTCCTGCAATTAATACACCGAATCTCCTTGGAATCAATGTTGTCTTCTCTCAAATTTTGGGCTTGTACTTGCCTCGAAATCTGCAGTGAAGCTCCTTGGATTTAGGGCCTGTTAAACCTCTAAAAAATACTTTGGGGCTGTCTTGAAATTAGTGCTAGAACCTTTGCCTTCTAAGTTCTTGGTATTTGTGCCACTGTCCCATCTTAGGAATTCGTGCCTCCTCCTTGCTGGAAATTACTTTCTCCTTCAACAAATGCCTGCTATCTCAACTTCTCCTTCTTCTCTTCCTTTCCTCTTCTCTTCTCCAACTCTACACAAGAAGAATGAATGTCTCCTTTGCCTTTTTACCCCTTTTTAGTGTCCATAATGTTGAGAAGCCCTATCCCTAAGATCAAGGGCTGAGATTAGATCTCAGCTTCTCTTGATCAAGGGTGGAGCTCTAATCTCACATTGACCGCCTCTCATGTCTTCCCCTTCATTAATGAGCCCCTCTAGTCATTGTAGTAAGTTTTTTTACCATGTATCTTTTTCTCATAGTCACTTTAATATTATAAAGTAGAACTCATAAAGTGACTAAAAAGTCACATGAATTTAATAATCACATAAAGTCACACTGAAAAGGTGGGTTGACTTGTTTTCCTAGGCTTGGGACAAAAGCACTAGGAAATGCCTCCTTGGTACCTTTTTCAACACTCCCTCCAAGGAAGGTGTTTCTCACCACCCCCATCTTATCCGTGAAGTAGACATACTTGCTCCTTAGCAAGGACCTGGTAAGAACATCTGCAACCTGCTCATTAGTGGATATGTACTCTAGTTTCGCTGTGCCTCTCTAAACATAGTCTCGGATGAAGTGGTACTTGATCTCAATATGCTTTGACCTGTGATGAAATAATAGATTCTTTGTGAGTTTTGTGCAATAATGATTATCATTGTAAACCATAGGTGGTCTCAGCTCGTGACCAAATAAGCCACACAACATGTTGCAAAGCCAAATTGCCTCACAATTGGCCGGATTAGCTGCAATGTACTTAGCCTCTGTGGAACTTAGTGCCACTGATCTTTGTTTCCTGCTGAACCATGAAAACACTAGCAAACCCAACATGAAATAACATCTAGACGTACTCTTCCTGTCACTAGCACTGCCTGCCCATTTTGAGTCTGTACAACATGTCAAACGGAATCCATCCCCTCGAATATAGTCTAGTCCATAATCCACTGTCTCCCATAGGTACTGTAACACATGTTTCGTAGCCACCCTATGCACCCTCTTGGGCTCCATCATAAACTGACTCAATGTGTTGACTGTGAAACAAATATCTGGTCTAATGTTGACCAGATACATCAATGACCTGATAAACTGACAATATAGAGTGGGGTCTACCAACTCAGAATCAAGAGTATGCAACTTCTTCCAGATGGTAATCATTGGAGTGGCCATAGGCCTACGGTCCTCCATACAAAATCTCCTTAGTATGTCCCTTGCATACCTACCCTAGCCCAAGAAGATATGCCCATCCTCTTGCCAAACCTTCAACTCCAGAAAATAATGCATCAATCCGATATAAGTCATCTCAAACTCTGAAGCAAGATCTCTCTTGTTGTGCTCAATGTGTATCTCCTTTCCTATAATAAATAAATCATCGACATACAATACCAGAATGAGTGGATCCTCGCCAAACACGATGTCATATAGGTTCGGATCTACATCACTCTTCTAGAAACCCCTTTGTTGCAATTCGGAATCAACCAAAGCTGGATGGTGAGAGGCGCCTAAAATGGTGAAGGAATATAGCATATCATCATGTACTGAGCATTGAGAAATTTAGGGCTGCTCAGTGGATATGAGATGTGCCTAAAATGGTGAAGGAATATGGCATATCATCATGTACTGAGCAATGTAGGGTTGTTGGCTGGTTAGCTGTCCAAAGGAGAAAAAAAATTCTCCTATGGGGTTTACCCACTTTTCGGTGGGTAACACTACCCATACCAATTCTGCTTCGTCAATCCTTCAACTTTTGAGCATCATCTTGATGTTTCTTAAATGTAGCCCTTACCTCCAAATTTCTAGTATGTGCACAAACTCCAACACCCTTTATGTCTTCATGCAAAATGTGAAACTTGACTCTTGTGTAAGAGCCCCTAAAGGTCCTTTCACTTTTACATAAATTGCACCTCCATTCCCATGAACCTCCACCACCCATTTGTATGTGTTTGTAACATACTGCCAAAGGGGATAGTATTATTGCTGCTTGTTTGCTTGAGGAGCTATAGGGGCACTAGAAAAACTGCTTTGAGAAGCCATGGATGTCACAAAAACAGTAAATAAATCCACTCACCAAACAAATCTGCTGCCAACAACTGTCCCTTAGGAAATGCACCAAAGCTTCCTCCCAATGCTCCAAAACACAAGTAAAATACTTGCTGCTGCTGTAGGAAGCTTCTCTTGCTAAAGAACATGTGAGAATTTAGTGAATGAATTGTTTTTTTATAAAAAAGAGGCTGTTAGGGTTTCTAGAGAATTCTAATTTTTATTATTTTTGAAATGAATGTAAAATTGAGTTAATTAGTTTGTGGAATGATTAGAATCAAAATTAATGTTAGATTAAGCTTTTTTGGGCCATAGGAGGGCCCCATGCCCTTCTTAGGTGCTTGAGTGCCCGCAAAAGCAAAACCTGTTGAGAAATCTAGGGCATCGGTATTAAGTGATTTCTCTTCTATTAGTAACTGCTTGTGAGTGCTTTTTACTTCTTAGATTAGGATCTTTCTTTTACTTAGATTATTAGTGTTTTTCTTCATCAAACAGTTACCAATGCATAAATCATGAAGAGACAAGAGACATAGAATGCAGGTTATCAGCCAGCGCCAAAACCTCTCCCACTTAAGAGGAAAACCCGAACAAATTCTTCTTCTTATAGAGATTCGAATTGACGAATACCAAGACCAAGACCCTTGACCTATTTTCTGCTCCAAGCCAAGACACAAACCTTCTTTGATGAAGTCCTTCTTTCTTGAGTCAATGATAGTCAACCCTCTTGCTTCTTCCTATTTATCAACTTTGGCTTCCCCCTGCTTCAGACCTGCGCTTTATTTCGGCCCTAGTTGCAACACATATGGTGATCTAACCTCTTTGTCTCCTTCGCTTGGACTGGAAGGCTTTCTTCTTCAACTCGGCTTCTTGAATGCTTCCTGATTAGGCTTTCAGCACAGCAAGATCTTCAGCCCTTTTTCTGCAGCAGTAACCCTTTTCCTTGCACGCGTGAGTGGAGATCAGTCCTTAAGACAGTCCCAAACAGATCTTCCTTTTGTTTTCCTCCTTCACTTAGATAGAGAGACTTCTTATGAGATCTTCGCACTCTTTTTCCTGCCTTAAACCTTGACCAAATTGCAGACTTGATGACCACCGAAATCCTGCTTTGAAATTCTCTCTCTAACTGAAATCCGAACTGCCCTATTTATAGTTGTTGGATCCTGTAATAAGCCGACATGACTTGGAGATGAGCTGATGTGTCTATTTGAGAGATTCTGTTTATTCTTTTGAAGCCGACTTGAAGAAGGTGACTTTGTCTTGGTCTTGGAGGGCCTTTTTATACTTTTTATGACTCATACAAAATGTAATATGTCCAAGGAGTGTCCATACATGACATAGACTCAAATTGACTTTTATGACTAGATGACAAATCCTAAAGGCTTTCAATGGGAGCCATCACTAAAAATAAAATTCCTTGCTCATGAAACCCATGAGACAAGCATTACAATAATAATTTTATTTTTCTTCTTTTCATCAACTATATAAAATCACAATTACACGTCATTATGAAGACCAAGCCTAGTTACAATTATCAACGAAACCAACCTTGGATTTGTGCCCAAACAGGGAAGATTTGGGCTGAAACACCACCAGTTGTACCATATGGCCTTTCCAAATTATGAAACACCATATGCTAAAGCCTGCCACACTTGGGCGTTTCAGGTTGTTTCTGGTATGGTATGTTGGGTTGCAGCCACTTCCTGCAACATAGATTTATACTAACTTGATGGAATGAAAAATACAATGGTGATTGATGAATTGTGTTTGTATCAATTACAAGTTTGAAACTACAATTGTGATTGATGAACTCAAATTTGTCATTTATTGTATCATTTTGATTTATGTTTTTCATATCTTTGAAATTTTATTTATTTTTATAATTTTGGAGAGACCTGTGCCAGGGATCCTGACATCCCCCCATCTCATGAATTTAGGGAGATCTCCACACATCCCCCAGCATGTTTCAGTGTTCAGCATGTCCTGGAAACTTGGTGGAACATCATAATGAATGATACCAAACAATGATTCATCATCTGCATTTTCAATGTACACAGGAGGCTGGATTTTCACACCATAAACCTTATCAAACTTTATCAATAAAGAACATATGTGGACAACTATTCAGGAAATCTATTACCTGGATACAAAACATATTCACTTTTAGGAGCTCATGTAAGCCATCCATATTGTCTGAAATAGTATGTCTCTGTTCAATTGGTGGCCCTCCAGGCTACATGTCAATTCGGTGGGTCCCAAAGAGTATAGGGTTCTCCAGGCTACATAACCACCCAATTGGATGGCTTCCACAGACTGAAGTATTGAAAGGGTTTTTCTTTTTTCTTTTTATTGTATTAAATAATTTGTTGAAGGTGTCGTGTTTCAACTTTCTTTTGCCCATGTAAATATGATTTTCTCATTTGTAATTTTATTGTATGGCTACTTAACTACAGAGATTCCGAATTTATTGACCATTTTTGCTATTGCTGTTTATGTTCATTTTTTCTAACAATTTCCATTATCAACTTTCTTTAGATGTTTATTTATATTCACAATAAATTTTCTGCTCAGTAATATGATAAATCATAATATCCATATAGTATACCGTCTTTAATCAGCTAAAAGCATTTGACAAGGAACTCCTAAATTCTTTTAATCATGTAAAAGCATTTCTAGATTTTATTTTGATTTCAAACTTTCATCAACAAGAAGATTTTCCTTACGCCATCGACTATTGTCAGCTACCTCCTTTCATATCCCGTTTACTGTCAACTCCCAGAACTAAAACCATTAAAGCTTAGTTGTTCAATTAGTCCAAAACCTCTGTTAAGACTAATTTAAGTCTATTCATCATCCTTGCTTCTTGCCTGCCTTTTATTTCAGGAAATGGCGACTTTACTGGCAGAAAAGGCACAGGAGAGAGGCAAGTCGACATCAGGGACCAGCCCCTTTTCTGAGGCAGCTCGAGCAGCTGGCTATAATACATACATTGGTGGGAAGCTGGATGATGTCACGGTCATTGTATCATTAGTGAAAGGCAATGCCAAAGAGCAGGAGGAGATTTAAACTTTAGAGTTTATACAGGTTGCTGACAACCGATTCAGAATATCGGGTTATCTTCCGAATCTCTCATTTTTGGGGCATGTGCTTGTATGTACATGAAAAGTATATTTGTTTGAAAGATAACACGAGACTGTAACATAGAAATGTCAATGGTGTAATCTTGGTAAACGAGAAAGATATTGTACCGTGTGAAATGTATAGTTGTTGTAGGGACACTGATCATTTGAATTCAATTAATACACAAATAGCAGGAATTGGTGGACATTCTTGATAAAAGGTTGATGTAAATTTCCTTTCTTCACCCATCATTGGGTATTTTATACTGATGGGTTTGAACTCTGTTCCATAAATCTTCCCATCCTTTGTGTACTTTTAAGTAGGAGCATTCATCTATGGTGACCGTTCGTCAATGCAGACCAAAAGCGGGGATTCAACATGGGAACACATTGTCTCGCTTACTATGCTTGAAGCTTTTCTGTGATAAATAAATGCAGATAAATCATTTAACTTCCAGAAAATTCCAGAGTTGCTCACATTATTGTATTAATGGTCGATAAACTTTCGAAACGCTCAAACTCGTCTATGATTTATGAAGTCAAGCTCAATATTCGAGGAGATTGTCTGTATTGGCTGACATCTGCACATATTCCAGGTCGTTAAGGTCATTAACGAATCCCATTATATTTTCCTTACATTAGATCCATTGATTTCAATATGGTGGTAATCACATTTCATGTTTTTCTCATTAGAATTATCTGTGGGGACCATACTGGCTTATTTTAGAATTACCCTTCCTGCTTTGCTGTGTACAGGATGTTGTTACATTTGCATAGTTATTTTTATTATTTTGGTTTGAACCAGTGTTACTTGGGAGCGGGAGCGGGAGTGACATTTTCAGAAGCTCCCGGTTTGGGAGTGAATCCTGGAGCGTTTTTTATATAACATATATATTTTTTATATTTTGATACATATATGTCAACAAAAACATGTAGAATGATGAATTAGATATAAAAAACATAAAAAATCATAGATTGAACCATATAACAACAATCATTTAGAAGTTATAATCTTCATCAACCATGTCCACAAGTTAGTAACATAGTAACATACGACATATTGAGTCTCATGATTCATCAATCTTAAAGTTTCAAGCTTTTAAAATTCAATATATATCATTTATCATCATTGACCACCAAAGTTGTACTTGTAACCTAAATGTAACCATTACAACAAATAATATCTAACATGAAATGAAATGTTATAAAATGAAATGGAATGAAACAACTTTCAACTTTGATGAAGCATCATATTCATAATTCATCACTAATGAGTTAAAATTGCCAACTTCAAACTTAAATTGTCATATATTGTTTAAAAAAATATCATAATAAATATGAAAGAGTCAATAGTTATAAAAGCTACTAGAAACTAGAAAAGAGAAGTAAATATATTATTTATTTCTTATGCTTGGGCCTCTTGCCACCACGAGAAATGTCTAATTTTTTAGTCTTGTTGGAAAATCAGGTTCTTTGTCATTAATATCACCCTCTAAGCATTAATATCAAGATGTATCATTGCCATTACCTTTGTATCTGTATAGGGATCTTTGTCATTAATATCACCCTCTAAGCATTAACATAAGATAGAAAATGCATAGCATGTTAAGTCAAGATTTTGTTTGAGTGATGCGTACATTTTTAGAGGGTCATGATAGAGGAGTTAGACAACCAATGTCATTAACACCAAGGTACATAGAGGGATTGGTGCTCTTGATTAAATACAAGTTCTATACCCTAATACATGACAAAATTCAATGGAAACATTGCAATCCCCCAATCCTGAAATCCTGAAAACTGATAAGTCTGCTGGATTTTGAATGAAATCTAAAATTCTATTTTCTCCATATGAAATCCAATAAGGCTGGAACCACTCTCAAACATCTTGAGTCATTTTATGGTAATATTAAAAATTTAAGTAAAAGGTCTTCATTTTCATCTTTTTACTTTAAGAATTTAACATTACCATGAATAGTGTATCAATATTAGGGCCTAGATTTTATCATTACGCTGCCCCACTCAAAAATTATTTGTTTCTTTAAAAAAATTGCATTTCAAACATCACTACAAAAAAAAAATTGCAAAAAAGGCAAAACGCTCCCGAAAAGGCTAGGAACGATTTTTTTTTTAGGGAGGAGCAATTTCGGGAGCGCGCTCCTGACCTACTCCCACCTGGAGCGCGGTTGGGAGTGAGATCGGGGGATGGTTTGAACTTTGGAATATTATACTTGCCATTAATGGTTGATAACTCATAATTGATGGCAAATGATCTTTATTACAATTAGCAAATTGACAAAGATAATGCAAAAGTTTAGATTGAAGTCAATATGTTAAAAAGCAATGATCTCTTTTTGTTTCTAAATCACATTTTGTGTTGAGCATACCTTAGTAATTATAGAATCATCTTAATTTCAAATTTTATGTATATAAAATTTTATTGCTTAAAAAATTTGTAGTTGTGATGGAATTTTTTCCCCGGATGGGGTGTCGAGGGATGTGACGGGTGGCAGGGGGCGAGGCCGCCATAATGCCGTGCAATGACTAAAGCATACATGCACCAAGTACTGCGTGGTATGAGTTCAGAACGCAGTAGTTTAATGGGTCTAAGCGCCATACATTCCTTCCCGGTGTGAGATGGTCTTTTCCTTTAGGCAAGTACCCGATCTCCAAATGTTTGGTTTCATGATAGCGTTGCCTTGAATTTGGCTTTTTCCATCCTCGTCTCTAGATTACCTCTGCAGTTGGCCTCTCATCTCAACTGCAAACCTCTACTTTTTCCCTCCCTTTTATGTTATGACTTTGTAGGTTCCTTGCTCTGGTTTTGTGGCTTTAGGGCCGTCTTTCATTTCACCACCTTCGTTCCCCTACTCCTGGCCTTCTCAACTCTTCCATATACTTTTACTGGCCTCAGCAATGACCGATAGTGAGCACATTGCGCTAGAGGTGGAGGTGGACGAGGCTCATCGGGTGGTTCTCGAGCTCAGTTCAGAGCCCAAGTCTTTAGCGCATTTATTTCACAACCAAACTCCTCCAAAGGTGTAACAGGAACTCAAATAGGTTGAGGATGAGTTGCAACAAGAGAGGGCATGTCACTTTGATTCGGAGGTGGTAGAGGAGCTATCGGCCTGGGTACCTTATACCAGACATATACGAGGACGACAAAATCAATACTTCCACACTGTCAATCTGTATCGGCAAACTAAGCCTCTCCTGGGAGACGTCCTACTTGAGCGCAACAATGCGATGGATGGGATTTTGTTGATGTTGGATGATATACAATTGCAACTAAATGACATTGATAGCAGGATTTCCTGCATACAAGCCAGTTTTGCTTCAGATCAAGCTATTGAGCCCAACAACAAAGACATGCTGGTGCCTATTGAGGTGGAGACCTGTTTAAGTTGTCAATGTTTTTTTTGTTGCGTTTATATAAATCTCTCTCAGCATGCAAACTCTGATTAAATGATAGTTCCACTGGGAACTTCCACTGGCTTAGAAACTATGTTTTTTCAGTTTAATTTTGGCTTTAAACAATGCATGGGCTGAAGGATTATTGTTGCATTTTATTCAAATAAAATGCATATATATATATATATATATATATATGCATTTTATTCTGTGCATGTCTTCCACCTACTTTATAAAATGTATTATGGTTTTTTGATTTAAATATTTTTTATTAAAAGGTAATCAAATATATAATTTTTAATTTTAATATGGAATACATTTGCTTCTTTTCCATTCAAATAAAACTTTTATGCCTAAAAATAATAAGACAGTTGTTTTTTATATCAAAGTATTTTATAATAATGAATAATTACATTAAATCCTATTCAAATTTAATCCATTGGTAAACATTATATTTTATTTGAACGTTTAGTTAATAAATATGTAATAGTTTAACCATTTTAAACTTAAAAATCAAAAATAAATAAATAAATATTCATACATAATAAGTTTAAATAGCACCAAGCAGTACGAATCTAAATTAAAAAATAATTTATTATTTTTAATGAAAATTTCAATAAAACATTTTTCTATGTCAAGAAAAGAGTAACATTTTTCTATATTAAAGAAATTAGATATTTACTTAAATTTAATTTGGCTTAATGTGTTTATTAAGTAAAAATGTGTTTCTTTAGCATGTCTTAGTTCTAAGGGTCATGATATGTTCTAGACATAGAATCTCATATTGTGATATCTCTCGGTTAACAATTTCCCCTTTTGTAACTACTTTAAAATGACTGAGAAAGGGACACATATTTCATTGCTTGAGGAAATGGTTGTCTTTCAAATACCAGTCTTGGTTTGCTGAAAGGGATTTAATGTGTTGGTTGTGCATTGAATGTAACTAAAAGATGAAGCACTAATCCAAGTGTGTTCAGCTCAAACAACAAGCAATGAAAATGACAAAATTTATGAGCAGCATGGGTTGCACTGTAAGAGGAGGATTGTTGTGCGACTTGTGGAATAAGGAAGGAAGTTAATCCATTGGATAAGGAAGGGGACTCACACACATTCATTATGAGGAATGCATGCTCCCTCTTGCTCTCACGTGCACACAAGCCGGGAAGTATTGGCAGTGAAACATGATGTTCAAAGCAACTGTGTGTGGGAGAACACGTAGCTAAGAGAGAGATCAAATGGTCTTTAACATTGAATGAAATCTTGGAAAAGGGAGTATAGTTGAGGAACCTAAGTGAAGCTTCTTGTGTAAATGGTTTAGAGAGTGTGGCTTATCTGTGAGGCTGAAAAAACCACTAGAAGCTAGTGGCTTAAGTAACTTGCTAGATTGGAAGGATTCACCCCGGTGCTTGTGAGGATTGAAAGAACCACCAGGAGTTGCCTTGGGCTAAAACTCTGGTGCTTGACCGACTAATGAACCACTTGGAGAGTGATTTCTTTACCATCTGCAATTTAACCAATGATGAACCTTCCTTATAGTGGACTCTTCTTTTGAAAGTCAAGTTAGAGTTCTATATATGTTGAAATGCTAACATGACTAGGAATATGCTTGAACACTATGATTTATAATGAGTGTAGTTGGTGGATGAAGGTGGTGTGGTCTGGTGGCATCCTATTTTAGCGATTTATTGGTTCAAATCCTTAAAAGCACCCCACCTCAAGCTTTGGAATTTGGCTCAGGGGTGAAAATTGCAAGGCTTGACTGCAACTATCTATGGTTGCATGGAGAGTTGTAGTCCCTATCTTAGTTGCCAATTCTAGTGTCAAACTCCAAATAATTGTTTGTAAATGTCTTTCTGCTCACTGAGTTCATGATGAGGTGTTACATTGGTATTGTATGCATCGTGCATTAGAGAAATTTTGAGGTCTAAAATGGGCCTCCTAAAGAATAATATAAAATAATAGTGGAAATAATAAAATAAGATTAGATTATATCATCAAATTTTAGAGGGGAAAAAACTTTTTTTTCAATTCATATTTTCAATTTATCTCCCTACGCTTCTACTCAAATTTCAAACATAAGCACTCGTTGGATGCTTGATTTAATTCCTCATCCAAGAAGTACCAATGTAGCATACTTTTGATGGATCCTGTTACACGAAAAATGAGAAATACATGAAAATACATGATTGCAATCACGTATTTTCATGTATTTCTCATTTTTTGTGTAACATGGTCCATCGAAAATATGCTACATTGGTACTTCTTGGATGAGGAATTAAATTATGCATCCAATGAGTGTTCTCGCTCGAAATTTGAGTAAAATTGTAGGAAGTTAAGTTGAAAATACAAATTGAAAAAGTAGTTTTTTTGTTTTTTTTTTTTTTTTTTTTTTTTTTTTTTTTTTTTTTTAATTTTAATTTTTTATTTTTTCTCGAAAAATGGTGAATCATCCCCCCATGGTTGACATCATCATCTTGAATCCTATTGGTTCTTATAAAGTTGATTTCGGTTGTACATTTTTGCGTTGAGGCCCATTTTAGACCTCAAAATTTCTCTAATGGTGAATGATTCATGGTTCACTGTGATTGAAATGGGATATCCTAATGAATATGTTCTCTGATGTTGTAGTGTTCCGCTAACACCCTTTATGCAAGAAATACAATTATTTTTATGAGTGATGTGTATACTGAGTAATATCATTTATGTGACATGAGCATTGGATGCTCATCGTGTGGCCTCAGGCCTTTGTTAATGTTCTTTTTATGTTCATTGTGTGGCTTATGCTTGAAAATGTAATTTGGCATGAGTGCGATGATTGTAGGCTTGTCATAATGTTACCATGTGCCAGAATGTATGAATATGCGTGTCATATGAACTGAAAGGGGGATTTCCTATTTATTTGTGGAATGTTGATCTTCTAGTAACCTTCTTTGGGCAATGTATGCTTTCTGGTTGCCCTTATAAGCTTTTCCATGCTTAATTATTCCTCAATAGAGACTTATGGATCTCTGGAATGATGTTGACATGTTTCCCGGAAGTCATTAAGATTCAAGGGGACTGCAAAGCCCTGAGGGCCTCAATGGATAAGTCCATGGTCTACGCGATGCATTTAAGTCATCGAGAACCCAAAAAGGGTAATTTTGTCATAGGCTCAAAAGGGATAGCACCAACGTGTGCTTCATAAAGCTTCAATATCGGGGGTTGAGTTTTAGCGTAAGTCCAAACATTTGCAGAACCATCATGGTCGAGCCATGGTTGAAGCCTATCACAAATGGCTCTTAATGTAAACCAAGCGATAAGCCTTATCTCATACCTTAGCCTCTTAAGCTTATTTGTGATCATGAAGGAATGTATTGGGCCGCGTGAAGGTTGACTTGAGGACCAATTCGCTAGTCCACAAGACCATAACGCATAACCGAGCGCGAAGCTAGCATAATGAATGACCGAGATTTAGTGAGAGCGATCAACCACTGGGCAAGACCCTGAAGTGACATAAGCATGGAGGTTATGCCCTGGAAGCTCATAAGAAGTCGCACAGGGGGAGGTCGGGCTGATGAGGACCAAGCTAACATGTGCTAGGGCCAGGATGATGTGGAGGCCATGCATTGACCAACGAGATAGTTGATTCCCACGTAAAGAAGGTGTATCACAACGTTGGGTAGTGGTGGTAAGTGGGACTCACTTAGACGAGAATTTTAGCGGCAACTGACATGAGTATTCATGTCCCAGAGTTTGTCTCCCGGAGGTGGCCTCGCAGAGTGCTAAAGGGTGAGTAAGGATGACTTGACATTGGTGACCGAAGCAAATTTGTCGGAGTGGGAAAATAGGAGCATTGTAGGTGTGAAGATGTGGACCCGCTAGGACACATAAGCCGAGAGGTCGAACCCTGGTAGTTCAGCGACAGAGCAAGTTTAAAAAGGGTCATGGTATGATGTAAGCCCAGGATGTGGTGGCGAACAAGTGAGCCTGACAGATTGTTCATTGGCATGAGGGCAGACCCATAGGCAAGTTTGCCCAAAAGGTCCACCCCGGAGTAACTAGTGAAAGCAAAAAGTGTTAAGGACCGAAGTGATGGGCTCGGGTAATGGAAAGTTTTGCTAACAGTTGATGGTCTGTCTATGTGTGGCTGGAGTGCATATGTAGTGTTTATATGAATAACAAATATAAGCGGGGATCACGAAGACCAATTTCATGAACGGGTCAACACCCAATATACTATTGCCAGGTGGCGTGAACATGTTGGCTATGGTAACACGCGGGTGCCACGTGGCAAGGTTGATGATGCGACGCTCTAATACACCATAAATTCAAATGGCCATATCTCTTGATCCAAAGGTCAGAATGAGGTAAAATTCCATATTGTCAGAATCGTCTAAACAAGATAGACGCAATGGTGATGTTTGTTGAGGCTTTAAGCTAGTTAAGAAGATAGAAATTTTTAGACCCCATTTCCATAAAGGCACCTTGGATACTAGGTCAAGCATAGTAATCGCCTCCTTTTAACTGGTGTTTCAGAGGGAATTAGGAGGGTGTGTGTTACAGAGTGGTATTAGAGCATCCAGGTTCAACACTTTGAATTGATGGTATCTATCATGGGTAAGTAAAGGCAGAGTTCCTACAAGGAGTTTCAAATTGATTTTTAGAAAAATAACTAAACAAATGTTTAGGTGTTAAAATTTTGTTTGTGGTGGACTGCATGCATGTATGAGTGTTGTGCTTACCTTGTGATTTGAGTAAGTAGCATGGTACTATCGATTGATACAAATTCATTATTATTGATGTGCTAACTTGCAATGTTTTGTTTAGCTACCCTTGCACCAAGAGAGTTTCTGCAATGAGCCAAGGTGATAGAAATTGTTATATGTTTGAATTTTGTCTAAATCTAACAGTTATGTGTGTGTAATAACACACAACATAAGATGAAGATCACCCAAAACAAAAAAGGATTGTGTCACATAAACACTAAAGGTTGTGACATGAACAACAAGATGGTAGAATATAGCTATGATTAGTTGCAATGTAGACACACATAAACAAGGACAAATGAAGAAGAAAGATCAATTGGCCAAGGGGGAGGGGCAGACTCTCCTAGCTTAATGGATAACTTAAGGAGCCTAAGGATCAGGATTAGGAGATGTAAGGTAGATAATGAAAGGCTAGTAATGGCTTAGGAAAAGCAAGTTGAGGTCAATGTAGTCATACTGCAAAGCCTCTCAGAATTGCAAAGGTGGAGGTATTGTGAGTTGGGGGTTATCCATAGAGACAGGTAGAACCCATTTGCATTAGAAGAGAAAGCAAATGGAGTAGATGGTAGCAGGTCCAGGGAAAGACATAAATGGGAAAGTGAAGCCACAATGAGAGGGAATGCACCATTGAGCACCCCAAAGAGAAGGTTTAGCACTCGTGGGGACCACTCTGCTAGGCATTCTAGTTCTTCTACCATGAAGCATTGTCTTCATTATCATTATCAAAGAAAGAGAGAAAGGGACTATATGCTAGAAGAATTTAAGAGGGCCAAGCCACCCATTTTTGATGGAGAGATGAAGAAATTTGAACAATGTAAACTTTGAAACAGGGACTATAAACTCAAAACAAGAACTCTAGCAAAAAAACCCAAAAAAAACCCCAAAAAACATGAAAAACAGTGCTAAAAACAAAAAGTATTGATGCTAGAAGAACACTTTTTTTTCGAAGGTAAATTTTCAACATGTTTTAAAAATGGTAGTGAAAACAATTTTCTTTTGTGCAAAAATTGTGCAAAAAATACCCTCAAAACGAAAAGTGTTATGCTGGAATAACATTTTTTCTAGGGTAAATTTTCAACATGTTTTAAAAATGGCAATAGAAACAATTTTTTTTGTGCAAAAAACAGCCTCAAAACAAAAATAACTTCTTTTTCTTCTTTTTTTTTTTTTTTTTTTTTCAACATGTTTTAAAAATGACAGTGAAAACCAATTTTTTGTGCAAAAACACTTGTGTTGATGCTGGAATAACATTTTTTTTAGAGTAAATTTATACAAAAAAACACTCTAAACGAAAAGTGTTGAGGTTGGAATAACATTTTTTTCAAGGGTAAATTTTTAACATTTTGAAATAATGGTGTAAAAGATTTTATCATAACTCTAAAAAACATTAAAATTTCTATAAAAAAAAAGGTTAAAAAAAATAGCGAAACGTAAATAAAAATATATATTAAAAACAAAATATAAAATTAACCAAAAAAAATCAATCATAAAAATGTTAAAAAAACAAAACAAATTTAACATATATATATATATATATATATATAAAAAAACACATTTAAAAAAAAAATCTCATAAACCATAAAAGAAATTTGAAAAAAAAAAAACTATAAAATTAAGTAAACATACACACACACATATATATATATTTTTATTTTTATTTTTTTAAACATACAAAAAATTAAAAACAAATTAGATTTAAAAAAAAAAGAAAATTGACAAAAAAAATAAAAATAAAAATAAAAAAACTACTAAAATTAAGATTAAAAACATTAAAAAAAAACACTGAAATTTAAAAAAAAAAAAGAAGAAAAAAAGAAAAGAAAAGAAAGAAAGAAAAGAAAGAAAAAGAAAAGAAAGAAAGAAAGAAAAAGAAAAGAAAAAAAGAAAGAAAGAAAGAAAGAAGAACAATTTAAATTTTAAAAAATATAGATATTTAATAATAATAATAATAATAATACATAAATTTAAAATTTCTATTTAGCAGTGATTTAAAATTTGGATTTAAAACCAAAAAAACATTTAAAAAAAAAACTAAATGTATTTTTGATTTTGAAAAAAAAAAACATTTAAAATATTTTAAACAAATATATTTTAAATATATATATAAAATAAAATAAAAATATTTAGCCCACGAGGCTTTGGATTGACGGTGAATGGGTGTGAAGGCACTCCTTACGATAGGTCACCGTTCAAATCCCCATGGGTACTTAGGTTAGTCTAATAAATAAATAAAAATATTTAAAATTTCTTTTTCTTTTTCTTTTTTTAAATGCAATTAACTGTTTAAAAAAAAAAATTTATTTAAAAAAAATAATTTTTATTTAAAAAAAATCTTTTAAAACAGTTAATTGTATTTAAAAAAAATTTAAATATATATATTTTTAATTTTATATGTATTTTAAATGTTTTTTTTGTTTGTTTGTTTGGTTTTTTTTTTTTTAATCAAAAGTATATTTTTAATTTTAAATGTTTTTTATTTTGTAAAAATCGAAAATATATGTTTTTATTTTTATTTTTAAAATGGTTTGGTTTTTTTTGTTAATGCAATATATATATATATATATATATATATATATATATATATATATATATATATATATATATATAAAAATTTAAAATTGTAGAATTGAGGCTTTTGGAATCCATATCAAGTTTACGAGAGATTTTTCGGTGAAAATCACATAAAATATCATTTTTCGACGTGTTTCAAACCAACCAGTGTGGTTCATTGTCAGGACAAGTTGAAGAAACAGATCCAGCGTTGCATGTTAAATACTCTGAGCAGAGCCTCCAACGGCTAACTTGACCGATGGCTAAATTGGACTTTGGGATCAGGGTCATAAAATGTTTATAATTTAATGGAAGTTAGTTATATTAGGTGACCATTCCCTTAATATATATATATATATATATATATATATATATATACTCAAGGACATTAAGCTTGACCCTGGGGACATTCTTGTTAGTTTTGATGTAGTTTCTCTGTTCACTTGCATCCCTATTAATGAGGCCATGAAGGTGATCAACCGCCTAACAAATCCTAACACCGCTAGGTTAGTTGAGATCTGTCTCACTTCCACCTTTTTCAGTTTTGAGGGAGAGTTTTTCGAGCAAACCTGTGGGGTTGCTATGGGCTCACCCCTATCCCCTATCGTTGTTAATCTTTTTATGGAAGATTTTGAGTCCAAGGCTCTAAACTCTTCCCGGCTCCTACCAAAGCTTTGGAAAAGGTATGTGGATGACACCAATGTCATCTGGTCTTACGACTAAGAAAAATTAGATCTCTTCTTCGATCATCTCAACAATCAATCCTCAGCCATTAAGTTCACTAAGGAGCAGGAAGTTGATGGTTGCCTCCCATTCCTTGATATTATTATTTTTAAGAATAGTGATAGTTCCCTCTCCCACCAAGTTTTTCGAAAGAAAACACATATGGAGCAGTATCTTCATGCCAATTCCCACCATTTCTCGGCTCAAAAGATGGGTGTTCTCAATACCCTTGCTACTCGGGCCCTAAGGATCTCAGATAAAAAGAGTTTTGAGAAAGACAAATCCCATCTCCTTGATGTCTTCGTTGAGAATGGTTATAGTAGATACATGGGTTAGAAGGCTTTCCTTAAAGTTGCCAAGAATTCTCTGGCTAAAAAGGAATCGAAGGAACGGATTCCAGGTGTCCATCTTCTGTTTGTTCAGGGTCCACTGATAAGATTGCAAGGATTCTCAAGTTGCATAGTGTCCCTGTAACCTTTAGGGCCCTTAACACCATTCGTATGTCCCTTAGATTAGTGAAGGATCCTATCGACCCTAAAGATATGAAAGGGGTATATATTATCCCTTATTCATGTGGGACCCCCTATATTGGTGAGACTAGTCGCTCCATTAATCAAAGGATTAGTGAGCACGTAATTGACCTTAAGCATAGGAGAGCAAAGTCTTTCGCTTTAGCTGAACATGCAAAAAAAACCAATCATCATGTTTGTATTGAGGAGATTAGTGTTATTGCTAGAGTTTTGCAGTTCCATCATCGGAAATTTAGGGAAGCTCTTGACATTGAAAAGAGGCCAAGCAATCTCAATAGAGAGGATGGCTGGAAAATCAGTAGGTGTTGGGTCCCAACGCTCTCTTCCTAGTCGTTTTTTCCACCCCCCCTCGTTTTTTTTTTTGGTGGCTCCTCTAATTTATTTATTTATTTTTTAATTTAACATATACAATTATTTTTTTGATATTTTAATAATATTAGTACCTTTTATAACCAACTTCGTTCTTAATTATATATATATATTTTTGATAAGTTATTTATTTATTTATTTTTGGATAAGTTAGTTATTTATTTTTGAAGGTTATTTTAACATTAGATATTTAATTTAACTTAATATTATTTTCTCGTTCTAATATGTATTTATTAATTCTAACTGACTATTATCTTAACATCCTATTAATATTACTTTATATATTTATATATACACATATACATAAAATATATATATATATACATATATATATATTAAAAGAAAGGTCCTTTATATAGCTAACTTCCATTTGAATTACTAAATAACTTTTAACTTTTAATTATTAAATAATACCTTTTTAACTAACTATTAACACCAATTAAAAGTATATATATATATATATTAAGGAAATGGTCACCTAATATAACTAACTTCCATTAAATTATAAAATTTTTATGACCCTGATCCCAAAGTCAAATTTAGCCGTTGGTCAAGTTAGCCGTTGAAGGCTTTGCTCAGAGTATTTAACATGCAAAGGTGGATTTGTTTCTTCAACTTGTCCTGACAATGAACCACACTGGTTGGTTCGAAACGCGTCAACAAATGGTATTTCATGTGATTTTCGCCGAAAAATCTCTTGTAAAATTTAATATTATTTTTTTATTTTTTAAATCTCGCTTTTTTTGATTATTTTTTTTTAGTTTTTTGTTAATGCTTTTTAAAATTTTTCTATTTTTAGTTACCTAATTTTATAGTTTTATTTTTTTTAATTTATATTTCCAATTTTTTATGGTTTGCGAGATAGTTTTTTTTTGTCCTTTATATATATATTTGTTTTTTTATGTAAAAAAAAATTGATATAAAAAAATTAAAAGTGTAAAAAACGTGACATTCAAAAAAAAAATCCACACAATCATTAAAAAATTTGAAGTGTTAAAAATAAGCCCTCTAAAAAAAAAGTTGATGTTGCATCAACATGTTTTAAAATCAGCATGAAAAACACTAACATTTAAAAAAATATATTTATATTTGATACATAAGAAAATTTAAAGTGTCAAAAATATGCTAAAAAAAATGTATTTTGCATCGCCACTTTTCAAAATCGGGTCACTTTTTTTCTACCTCTATGACACGGGTAATCGTATTAGTTCCCGTTCCAAAGTTTACATTGTTTTTTATGATGCGAAAGTTTGGCTGCTTGGAATGAAGAAGTTCTTTAGAATCCATAACTATTCTAAGAACATGAAAGCAAAGGTAGCCACCTATAGTCTGAAGGGAAAAACAGAGATATGGTGGGAAGATCGGAAGAATTTCAGAGGAATAACTGAAGAGGGGTTGAGTTGGGATGAATTTGTAAGGGTCTTCAGAGAAAATTATCTATCATACAACTACTACGACAACAAAGTAAAAGAATTCTATGAGCTCAAAATGGGACAAATTTTGGACAACGAATGCACCAAGTTTCTAGAATTGTTGAGATACATTCCTTATCTTAAAGATGAGAAGGAAAAAATTAATAGGTTATCAATGCGTTACCTCTATCATTCAGAGATCAAATTGAGATCCATGAGCCTCAAACATTGAATGATACCATTAAAAAGATTAAAAATTGCTATACTCAATCCAAGTGCAAGCCATAATTTAAATATGATTAGAAGTAAAAAATTAATGCCAAATTCAAGGAAAAAGGGCAAAAAATGATTAGGGAATCACATATTGTCTCTGCGTCCGAAGAGAGTCAACGAAGGCTTAGCACTAAAGGCAGAGATCATTTAGCTCAAGAAGGAGACAAGAGTGATGGTAAGGGTCCTTATAAGGGTTGTACACGTTGTGAAAATCATTTGAGACGGAATTGCCCACAACACAAGCACATTGGCTTGAAACTATACAACGCAAAGGAAGCGTAGACCGCGGGAGATGTGGCACGTGGTATGCCCAAGATTTGCGTGGCATTGGACAATTGGCAAGTAGATCATCTGGCTTCCATAATCGAGATGGAAGGCAAGGTTTGCGATCAAATTGTTTCGATTTTGGTTGACCTTGGTTCTAATTATAGCTATGTTAGCCTAATGCTTATGGAACGATACAAATTGAACCAAGAATCGCATGAGGAATCCTTGCTAGTTCAAATAGCCACAAGAATAAAGAAGAGAGTAGAGTATTGGGTGAAGGCTTGCCCAATTGAACTAAATGGGATGCCAATAGTAGCAAATCTCAACCTGTTACCATTAGATGTGTACAACATGTTGTTGGGCATTGATTAGTTGTATGCACACAACACCAAATTTGACTATTTTGAAAAAGCAATGGAGTGCTTGAATGAGCTTGGAGAAAGAAGGATATTGCAGGGCAAGCGAAACCCTACTATAGTAAGGTTGATCACAACTATGCAAGCTAAGAGAAGCAGTAGGAAAGCCTATTGTAGTAAGGTTGATCACAACTATGTAAGCTAAGAGAAGCAGTAGGAAAGCCTTCCATTTATTTATTGTACACATTTACAACAGTGAAAAAGCCACTAACGACATCGAAGAAGAGGAGAGTGAACTCCTGAAGCAATATCTTGTGTTGCAGTAATATGCAGATGTATTTCCAATGGAATTTCTTGGATTACCTCCTCATAGAGAGGTAGGCTTCTCTATCAAATTGATGCTAGGAGCAACTCCAACATCCAAGGCACCATATAGGATGAGTACACCAGAGTTGGTTGAGCTGAAATTACAACTTAAAGAAATGTTGCATAAAGGATATATAAGGCCAAGTGTGTCTCAATGGGGAGCACCGGTCTTGTTCGTGAATAAGGATGGTACAATTAGATTATTCATAGATTACAAACAGTTAATTAAAGTGACCATCAATAATAGATATCCATTGCCATGGATTAATGATTTATTTGACTAGTGGAAAGGAGCAAGTCTTCTCCAATATTGACTTAAGGTCGGGTTATCATCAAGTGTGTATAAAAGATGAGGACATCCACAAACAACCTTTAGAACGAGGTATGGGAATTATGAATTTGTGGTAGTGCCCTTTGGACTTACCAATACACCTGCAACCTTTATGTGCCTTATGAACAATATATTGTGTCCTTATTTGGATAAGTTTGTCATAGTCTTCATGGATGACATTTTGGTTTATTCAAGGACCAAGGAGGAGCACAAAGAGAATTTGGTAGCAGTATTGCAATTGCTAAGAGAGCATAAGCTTTATGCAAATCTTAGTAAATGCAATTTTTTCCAATCACAAATTTCAAGGGAGGGAGTAGCAATTGACCTAGAGAAGATTAAGGATATCATGGAATGGCCAACGCCAAAGAATGTGGTTGAAGTTAGATCATTCATGGGGATAAAAAGCTACTACAGAAGACTCACCAAAAAAATCTCCAAGATAGGCTATCCAATCACTCTCTTGCAGATGAAAGGGAAAAAATTTGAATAGACAATTTATTGTGCAACAAGCTTTGATCAATTGAATCAACTATTAAACAATGCAATAATATTAAGGATAGTAGATCCTGAAAAGGATTTTATTTTGTGCACGAATGCTTGCAAGGAGGGACTCAGTGGAGTGTTGATGCAAGAAGGTCAAGTGGTGTGTTATGTGACCTGCAAGATAAATGAACATGAGTATAATTATGTAACTCGTGATTTGGAATTAGGTGCCATTATTCATGCGTTGAAGATGTGGAGACCCTACCTTCCTGGTTGAAAGTGTAGGTTTTAACCTCGTACAGAAATTACCTGCATATGAATTCTAAAACACGAAAAATAAACAATGCAAGAGCATAACACATAAAACACATATACACAAAGATTTCCCCTAGATCCCAAAACCGAGATTACCAGCTTGATTTTTCATTATGTTCCTTTCAATGTTACAATACATATTTATACATGCCGAAGCATCCAATACCATGGACTGAAAACCATTGCATCCAAAACAATGGACCGAAAACTATTGCGTCCAAAACCATGTGCGAAAATCATGCCCAAAACCATAGGTAGGTCCGCCCAACCTAACATAGGGTCCAAAACCAAAATTTTTCGGGGCGCTACCCTGGACCCCGTAGAGTGGGGTTACCTGCACCCCTCAAACCCCCTGTGACTCCCTCCGCTACGCAATCGGCGCAATGAAGGGGGGACTCCGCCCCCTTCCTACCCCACCCGTTAAATACGTGGGCTAGTTGTGGAAAAAATATAACACAACCTAACATTCTCCCACTTGTTTTCTTTCCACAGGGGGCCACAAGAGAGCTTAGTCATTTATCCAGCCCTGAAATGCCCATTGTTTCTCTACACCAAAAGAACTTCTCAGAGCTCACAAATTTTGTCAATGCATCTGCAATATTCTTCAAAGTGTCCACCTTTACCAACAACACCTTTTTGTCTTCTATCATATCCCTCACAATGTGATACTGAACATCAATGTGCTTTGTCTTTGAATGGTAAGCAAGGTTCTTTGCCAAGAAAATTGCACTTTGGCTGTCACAGTCTATCCTTATAGCTCCCTGTACTAACCCCATACTTGAAGACAATCTCTGCAACCAAACTGCTTCCTTGCTTGCATGAGTGGCTGCCATGTATTCTGCCTCTGTAGTTGGTAGTGCCACTACAGATTGTTTCTTACTCATCCAACTGACTACACCTCCAAATAGGTTAAACACATATCCACTTGTAGATCTTCTTTGATCCAGATCTCCAGCCCAATCCGCATCAACAAAGCCACGGATATCCAAAACTCTGTCCAATCTCGGTCTTCCTTGGTAGCACAAACCATAATCACTAGTGCCACGCAAATACCTGAAAACCTGCTTCATTGTTGTCCAATGCTTCTTCCCTGGTTTTGACATAAACTTGCTCAATACTCCCACTGCATGTGCAATATCTGGTCTAGTATAGACCATCACATACATCAAGCTACCGACTGCACTTGCATATGGAACATGGGACATATCCTCTTCCTCTTCTTGTGTCTTGGGACACTGTTCAACAGATAACTTTACGCCTACAAGAATAGGAATCTTCACCGGTTTACTATCCTGCATACTAAACCTCTGCAATATTGTCTCGACATACTTCCTCTGGTTTAACTAGAGCTTCCTCTTGGCCCGATCACTTTTAATTTCCATGCCCAAAATATAGTTTGCAGCATCAAGATCTTTCATGTCGAATTTGGAGGACAATTGGGTCTTCAAATCTTGGATAATTTCTTTGTCATTTCCAACCAACAACATATCATCCATATACAAGACCAAATAAATAACACGGTCACCAATTAATTTAAAATACACACAGTGATCTTGTTTTGTTTCTGGTGAAGCCAAGTCCCCGTATAAATGTATCAAATTTCTGATACCACATCCTTGGTGACTGTTTTAACCCATATAGAGACTTCTTTAACTTGCATACCAATTCTTTCTTACCCTTCACCGCAAAGCCTTCAGGTTGCTTCATGTAGATCTCCTCTTCCAGATCCCCATGAAGAAATGTTGTCTTGACATCCATATGTTCTACCTCAAAATCAAAAGCAACAACAACAGATAAAATTAATCTAATAGAAGCTACCTTGGCAACAAGAGAAAAAATATCACCAAAATCAATTCCCGGCACCTGGGAATAACCTTTTTCTACCAACCGAGCTTTGTATTTTTTTCCACCTTGCATTTGTCAATCTAATAGAAGCTACCTTGGCAACAGTAGAAAAAATATCACCAAAATCAATTCCCGACACCTGGGAATAACCTTTTGCTACCAACCAAGCTTTGTATTTCTCCACCTTTCCTTCTGCATTTGTATTTTTCTTGAACACCTATTTGTTGCCAATGGGTTTCCTTCCAGCCAACAACTCCACCAGATCCCAAGCCTCATTTTTGTGCAAATATGCCATTTCATCAACCATGGCCTCTTTCTAGAGTTTTCCATCCTTTGAATCTACTACTTCCTTCATAGTTCTAGGATCATCATCAATAATAGATAAAGCAAAATTTGAACAAAAAGTAGATGGAGTATACCTTTCTGGCTACCTTCTTTCTTGAACTAGTCTTCTCACACCCAGAGTTTGTGGCTCTTCATCTTCTGATTCCTCCTCTGCTATAGAGTCTGATTCTTCTTGCTGTAGCTCAAACTCTATCTTCTCAGGTTCATTTGGTTGGACTTCATGTTTAATAACATTTTCACCTCTCTGAAAACCACATCTCGGCTGTACACAACCTTCCTTGTTACTGGGTTCCAAAGCTTATAACCCTTTTAACCATCCTTATACCCAATAAAGATGCACTTTTCAGATTTACTATCCAACTTGGTTCATTTCTCCTTTGGAACATGTACATATGCATTACATCCAAATACCCTCAGATGTGAAAGAGAGGGTTTCTTACCAGTCCATACCTCTTGTGGAGTCTTACCTCCCAACATTGATGAAGATGATCTATTGACTAGGTAACATGTTGTCTCCACCGCCTCTGCCCAGAATTCCTCTTCTAACCCGGCACCACTGAACATGCTTCTTGCCATTTCCATCAACGTCTTGTTCATTCTTTCTGCAACTCCATTTTGCTGAGGTGTATATGGAGTAGTCTTCTGTCGTGCTATACCACACTTCTTACAGAATTCTTTAAATTCCTTACTGCAAAACTCTCCACCGTTATCTGTCCTTAGCACCTTTATCTTCTTCTCTATCTGGTTTTCCACCAGAGCCTTAAATTCTTTAAACAGGTCAAAGATTTCAGATTTCTTCTTAAGAAAATATATCCATGTATTCCTTTAGAATTCATCTATAAGTGATATATAGTACATAGACTTACCTAGTGATGGAACCTTCACAGGTCCAAACACATCACTGTGCAAAAACTCTAATATCTGTTTCGCTCTCTTACTACTAGAGGGAAAACTCACCCGATTATACTTTCCATATACACAATTTTCACAGAAATCAAAATCCAGAGAGCTATTACTCATACCTTCTACCATACCTTTAACATGAAGTATTCGAAGGCCCTTCTCTCCAATATGTCCAAGCCTTTGATGCCACAACATAGTTTTCTCTCCAGAGACCACTAGATTTTCTGCTCCACTCAGGAACCACAAAACTGTTGGACCCATCAACAACAGTGTTACCTTGCATCTTGTACAAAGTTCCAATCCGAACTCCCTGCATTAATATCAGTGCTCCTCGAACCATCTTGCAGGTATCCTTCTCAAACACTGTTTTTACACCTGCATCATCGAGCTTGCTTACAAAAATCAGATTTCTGATCACTGCAAGAATATGTAGAACACCCGAAAGTGTTCTAACCCTTCCACCTTGCAACTTCAACTTTACTTTTCCGCGACCAACGATTCTAGCCTTCTTATCATCCCCTAAGACAACATCACCACCATCGTATTTCTCATACTCGTAGAACCACTCTCTATGGGTAGTGAAGTGAAAGGATGCACTTGAGTCAATTAACCATGCCTCATGATCTACATTTGTACTTGAAGAAGCCAAGTACACATCCCCACCTTCATCTGAGGTGGTTTTCGCCTCTATAGAAGGAGCATCATCAGATCCTTTTCCTTTGCCAAGAGCTTTAGATTTACAATCCCTTTTATAGTGCCCTTACTTCCCGCATTTCCAGCACACCACCTTTACAGGTTTTCCTGGAGATTTAGGTCTCTTGATGACTTATTTTTGTTTCTGTTCTGGGACCGTCCTCATACAGACAAGGCATGACCATTTTGGCTCTCCATATTTTTTCGTTTTATCTCCTCCGTCAACAAGGATGAGACTATTTCATCAAACTGCAAGGCAGTTGCATTGCTACCTATTGCAATAACGAGAGTATCCCACGAATCTAGTGGAGAACACAACAAACTAATGCACTTATCTTCATTTGAAATTTTGATATCAATAGACGACAAATGAGTTACCACAGTACTAAATGCATTCAGATGCTCTGTCACCGAGTCTCCATCTTTCATCCTCAGGTTATACAGCTTTTTCCATAGGAATAGTTTATTCACCAGAGACTTAGATTGGTACAAAGTCCCTAACTTGTCCCATAAAGCCTTAGCCGTAGCTTCCCCTGATACATTCAACAATACTAAATCTGAGACACACAATCATATTGTGTTCTTTGCCTTCCGATATAACTTCTTCCATTCTTCATCAGGCACTCCCGTTGGTTTAGTACCCGGATCTACTGCAATCCACTGATTTTTATCCACCAACAGATCCTCCATATTGAGTTTCCACAACTCAAAACTCTGACCATTAAATTTCTCGATCTCTATCTTTCCACTGCTCACCATCTTCTTTCACCACCAGAATCGATCTCATAGATCTCCCACTGAATAGGGTCTACCACAGGCCCGAGCGAAACCCCTCAGCAACAAAGGCGTCCCCTTGAAGCTAAAACAAATTTGATTCCAAATGTAGGTTTTAACCCTGTATAGAAATTACCTGCATACGAATTCTAAAACACAGAAAATAAACAATGCGAGAGCATAACACATAAAACACATATACACAGATATTTTCCCCTAGATCCCAAAACCAGGACTACCAGCTTGATTTTTCATTATGTTCCTTTCAATGTTACAATACATATTTATACATGCCGAAGCATCCAATACCATGGACCGAAAACCATCGCGTCCAAAACCATGTGCGAAAATCATGCACAAAACCATAGGTAGGTCTGCCCAACCTAACATAGGGTCCAAAACCAAAATTTTCTGGGGTGCTGCCTCGAACCCCATAGAGTGGGGTTACCTGCACCCCTCAAACCCCCCTGTGACTCCCCCTGCTACGCAATCGATGCAACGAAGAGGGAGCTCTGCCCCCCTCCTAACCCCACGGTTAACTACGTGGGCTAGTTGTGAAAAGAATATAACACAACCCAACAGAAAGTTCACCCTAATGACAAATCATGAAGGGCTAGAGTATTTATCTGAGTAGCCCAAGTTAAATGCAAGTCAAGTTCGATGGCTAGCCATGCTCAACGAATTTGATTTTGAAATCAGGTATATAAAGGGAAAGGAGAAGAAAGTAGCAGATGCACTGAACAAGAGGGTGTAATTAGATCATTTAGCAACCATGAGTTATTATGGGATTGATCTTGAAGGAAATATTAAGGAAGCTAGACAACATGATGAGAAGTATTAGAAGATAAAGAAACAACTACAACAAGATAGTGAAAGTGGAAAGAATGAAGAATATCATCTCTCAGATGATGGTCTAGTTAGATTCAAGAATATAATCTATTTATCAAACTATAATGACTTGAAGACACTGATAATGAGAGAGTTCCATGTTAAGCCATATTCCAGCCACCCGGGATACCAAAAGACTCTCACTGCCATAAAAAAGTTTTATTATTGGCCTAATTTGAAAAGAGAAGTGGTTGATTTTATTACCAAGTGCATAGAATACCAGTAGGTGAAGGTCGAATGTAAGCATCCAACAGGGTTGTTGCAGCGCATTCCCATTCCAAAATGGAAGTGGGAAGTGATCTCCATGGATTTCATTACTGATTTTCCAAGAACCTCCAAGCAACATGATGCCATTATGGTGGTCATTGACAAGCTGAGAAAAGTGGCTCATTTTGTAGTAGCGAAATCCACCAATTTAGCTAGTGAAGTGGAATAAGTCTTCATAAAGGAAATCATAAGACTGCGCAAAGTTCCCAAGATGATTATCTCAGATAGAAATGCCAAGTTCACTTCAAAGTTTTGGAAGGAGTTGTTTATAGGTTTTGGGACTAAATTCGAATTCAATACAACTTATCATCCACAAATGGATGGACAAACAAAGAGGAAAAATAGAATCCTCAAAGACATGTTGATGATGTATGTGATGCACAATCCAAAGAAGTGGGAAGAGTATCTTCCACTTGTAGAATTTGCATACAACGATGGCCACCAAGAATCTCTAAAGATGAAACCATTTGAGGCACTTTATGGAAAGAGTTGCAATACTCCTATCAGCTGGAGCGATCCAACGAACAATGTCTTTATTAGGCATGATATGTTAAAAGAAACAAAGAAACAAATGTAGGTCATCAAACGGAATTTAAAGGTTGCTCAATACAGGAAGAAGATTTATGTGGATCAACATAAGGTGCATAAGGAATTCCGAGTTGGGGAACTTGTTTACTTGAGAATCAAAGCCAATAAAGGTTCCTTGAATATTGGGTTGTGTGACAAGTTGGCACCACAGTTTTGTGGGCCTTTCGAAATACTTGAAAGGACAGGGCCTGTAACCTATAGATTGGCCTTACCACCATCAATGAAAGTTCATGATGTTTTCCATGCTTCATTTCTTCAAATATATGTGCATAATGATAATCATGTAATTGATTGGTTTGTATTACAGGTGGAACCAGAGGGAGAGTTCCATCCAAAACCTCTATGCATCTTAGATTAGAGACAACTAATGTTTCAAAACTAAATAATAAGAAAATCAAAGTGTAGTGGAGACACTTTTGGCCCCAGGAAGCTACGTGGGAAATGGTTGACCAGATGAGGGCAACATATCCTTTCCTATTTGTTGAGTGAAGCAAATTGTAAAACATTGTATATGTTGTACATAGCTATGTGTATAAAGATCCATATAAGTTCTGTTTGTTTGTATTAAGGCTATTGAACAATGAGGATGATGTTCTCCCTCAAGGGGGAGGGGACTATGACATCCCCTGGTTAACATTTTTCCCTTTTTGTAAATAGTTGTAACTAATTTAAAATGACTGAGAAAGGAACATGGATTCCATTGCTTGAGGAAATGGTTGTCCTTTAAATATCAAACCTAGTTGGCTGAAAGTGATTTAATGTGTTGATTATGCATTGAATGTAATTGAAAGAGGAAGGACTGGTCCAGGTGTCCTTCAGCTCAAATAACAAGCAAGGAAAAGGAAAAAATCTATGAGCAGCATGGGTTGCATTGTCAGGGGAGAACTTTTGTGTGACTTGTGGAAGAAGGAAGGAAATTAATCCGTTGGAGAGGAAGTGGGGAAACACATATTGATTATGAGGAATACTTTCTCCCTCTTGCTCTCATGTGCACACAAGATACAAAGTATTGGCAGCAAAATATGATGTTCAAAGCTATTGTGTGTGGAAGAACACAAAGCTAAGAGAATATATCAAGTGGTCTCTAGCATTGAATGAAATCCTGCAAAAAGGAGCACAACTAAGGAACCTTTTGAGCGAATCTTTCTGTGTAAATGGTTTGGAAAGCGTAGCTTTCTTGTAAGGATGAAGAAACCACTGGAAGTTGGTGGCTTGACAAAACTACTAGATTGAAAGGATTCACCCTGGTGCTTGTGAGGAATGAAAGAACCACTAGGAGTTTCCTTGGGCTAAAACTTTGGTGCTTGACTCACCGATGAACTACCCGGAGAGTGATTTCTTTACTATCTGTAGTTTAACCACTGATGAACCTTCCTTACAGTGGACTCTCTTCTCCTAAAAGTTAGCTAGAGTTCTTTGTATGTTGAAACACTGACATGATAGGGAATATCCCTGAACACTATGATTTATAATGAATGTAGTTGGTGGATGAAGGCAGTGAAGCCTAGTGGCATCATGTTTCAGCTATTTTATTGGTTCAAATCCTCAAAATCACACCACCTCAAGCTTTGGAATTCAAATCGGGGGTGACAATTGAAAGTAAGGCTTGGTTGTTGTTGTTTATGGTTGGGTGGAGAGTTGCAGTCCCTATCTCAGTTGCCAACTCCAACATCAAACTCCAAATAAGTATTTGTAAATGTCTTCCTTCTCATTGAGTTCATGCTTAGCTGTTACATTGGTATTGTATATATTGTGTGAATGATTCATGGTTCATTGTGACTGGAATGGGAAATTATGATGAATATGTGCTCTGATGTTGTAGTGTTGCGCTAACACTCTTTATGCAGGAAATACACAAATACAACTATCTTTATGAGTGTTGTGTGCACTGAGTAACATCATTGTATGTGGTATGAACATTGGATGCTTATCATGTGGCCTCAAGCCTGTGTTAATGTTATTTTTATGTTCATTGTGTGGCTTATGCTTGAAAATTTGGTTTGGCATAAATGAGATGATTGTAGCCCTATCATAATGTTACCATGTGCTTGAATGTTTGAATATACCTATCATATATTTTTTTTTATTTTTATTTTCTTTGACTAGCGGAATCGACAACGATGGTGGTATCATACTCACGTTACATGGGGTCGGATCCCACCGGCTACCACTATAACCTCTAGGACGAACTGCCTAGCCTGTAAGAACGACCCTCAGTTAAGACGAGACTCGAACTTGTGACCTGCACAGCGGCACAGACGACTTAGCAGATCGTCCACTAGCCACCAAACCAAACCTTTGCGGGCAATATACTTATCATATTAAGTGAAAGGGGGATCTCATGTTTATATGTGGAATGTTGATCTTCTAGTAACCTTCTTTGGGAAATGTATGTTTTTTGGTTTCCCTTATAAGTTTTGACATGCTTAACTATTCCTCAACATAGACTTATGGATCTTTGGAACGGTGTCCACCTGTTTCTTGCAAGTTATTAAGATTCAAGGGGACTACAGACCTCTGAGGGCCTAAATGGATAAGTCCCTGGCCTACGTTATGAATTTCAATTATCGAGAACCCAAGAAGGGTAATTCTATTGTAAGCTCAAGAGGGATAGCAACAGTGTGCGACTTCATAAAGATTCAATAATGAGGGCTGAATTCTGGTGTAAGTCCAAACATTTGCAGAACCACCCAAGCCAAGCCATGGTTGAAACCTATCACAAATGGCTCTTAATGCAAACTAGAAAGCAAGGTTTATCACATACCTTAGCCTATTAACCTTATTCGTGAGCACAATAGTATTTATTAGGACGCGTGAAGGTTGGTTTGAGGGCCAGGTCGCTATTCCATACGACCACAACGCATAACTAAGCACAAATCCAACATAATGAATGGTCGATATTTAGCGAAAATGATCAATGACTAGGCAAGAGTCTAGGGTGACGTAAGCTCGGACGTTATGCCCTAGAAGCTCACAAGAATTCACACAGTGGAGAGGTCGGGCTGATGAGGATCGAGCTAGTGTGGCAGGGATGCTAGCGTGGGGTAGGTCGGGATGATGTGGACATCGTGCATTGGCCGGCATGAGAGTTTATTCCCACATAAAGGTGGTGTATCACAACATTGGGTAGTGGTAAGTTGGACCTGCATAGACAAGAATTTTAGTAGCAACCGACAGGAACATTCATTTCTCGGAGTTTGTCTCTTGGAGGTGGCCTCACACAGTGTTGAAGGGTGAGCCGAGGTGACTCGACACCTAGTTGTTGTGGCTGATACAAAGCCACTAGAGTGGGAAAAAGGGAGCATTTTAGGTGCAAAGGTGTGGCATTAGAGAAATTTTGAGGTTTAAAATGGGTCTCCTAAGGAATATTATAAAATAATAGTGGAAATAATAAAATAAGATTAGATTACATCATCAAATTTTAGAAGGAAAAAAAGAGAAAACTATTTTTTCAACTCGTATTTTCAACTTATCTCCCTATGGTTTTACTCAAATTTAAATCTTTTTACCTTTTTACTCCCTCGTGGTTGACATCATCATCTTGAATCCTATTGGTTCTTGGAGCGTTGATTTTGGTTTTACATTTTGTTTTGAGGCCCATTTTTTACCTCAAAATTTATCTAATGACCTGTCGGGACACGTAAGCCCAGAGGTCAAACCTCAATAGTTCAACAATAAAGTGAGTTTAAAAAGGGGCATGGGATGACATAAGCTCAATATGTGATGCCAACACATGAGCCCGACAGATTGTTCGGTGGCGCGAGGATGGACCCACAGACAAGTTAGCCTGGAAGGTCCACCTCGGAGCAACTAGCGAAAGCATAGAGTGTCAATGACCACATTGACAAGCTAGGGTAACAGAAGGTTTGCCGACTGTGGATGACCCGTCAATCTATATTATATATATGTATGTGTGTATGTATAGTATGTGGCTGGAGTGCATAGGTGGAGTTTATATGAATAACAAATTTAAGCAGTGATCGTGAAGACTAATGCCATAAACGGGTCTACAACCAATATACTATTGCAAGGTGGTGCCGACTGGTTGGCTATGGTAACCACATGCATGTCGCATGGCAAGGTTGATGATGTGGCACTCTCTAATTCACCAAAAATTCAAATGGTCATATCTCTTGATTCGAAGGTCAGATTGAGGTAAAAGTCCATATTGTTGGAATCGTCTTGACGAGAGGAACACAACAATGATGTTTGTTGAGGCTTTAAGCTAGTTAAGAAGATTGAATTTTTTAGACCCCATTTCCATAAAGACACTTTGGATATTGGGTCAAGTATAGTAACCACCTCCTTTTAACCGATGTTTTGGAGGGGATTAGGAGGGGGTGTGTTACACATATTCTCATCGATAATAATGACTATTGATTAGTGGCTTAACACTCGATTAGTCCATGATATCTATTTTAAATAGAATGGAGGGTCATGGTTGATGATCTATTGTGAAGACTCTCTTATGTAAAAAAAATGCATTAATAAAATTACCTAAGTGGCCACATTAACTAAGGTTGTGGATTGTTTCCATCTTAGAGGATTCTAACCATGTAAAAATATTGGTCTTGTGATCTTTGATCTGGTTGTGTAAGTGGTTATTGAAGGTGTTAGTTTTGTATGGAATATGTTGTCTACCCAAACATGGTATCAAAGCAAAGATCACGATTTCAATATTTTAAAATGGTTAAAATTATATAAGAGGGAAACAGTCCAAGGCCCCAGTCAACATGGACACTTGAGGTAATTTTATTAATGCAAAATGAAAAAAAATCTACATAAGAAATTTTTGAGAATCAATCATCAACCATGACCCTCCTTGCTCTTGAAGTAGATCTCTTTAAAAAGAGATCTATGTTAGACTTCATAAAGTTGTCATTAAGGGGGGATTGGCTCTAATGCCTCCTTCCTTCTCCTATTATGTCAGCTTTGCAAATCCTTCAATCCTATCCCAAGTTGTTCTTAATGCGGGATGTTAGGATATTTAGACACTTAGTAGTTAGTTAAGTTCAACTTGGTCTAATGTATCTATTAGATAAAGTGTGTTTCTTTAATATGCTTCGTAATCCGATGGTCACGATATGTTCTAGACATAAAGTGATTTGACAATTCATATTTTCCTGGATACTAGCAATTACTGATATGTGGCTTGACATCTGATTGGTCCATTATATTTATTTAAATATCATGGAGGGTCATGGTTGATGATTGATTATGGGAGCTCATGTAAAAAAATAATTAAAAATTGCATTAATAAAGTTGCCTCAAGTAGTCGTTTTGGATGGGGTTATGGATTGATGCCCTCTTAGAGAGTTATAACCATGTAAAATAATCAATGTTGTGATCTTTGATTTGATTATGAGAGTGGTTTTTTAATGTGTTAGTCCTGTATAGAATACCATGTTTACTTGAACATTAAGAATTTAAAAATGTAATTTTATTTTTAACATAATATTTTTTTTGTTTAAGTGAATAAAAATGTTTTCATATATTGAGAATACAAATTGAACAAGTAATGCATATAATTAATGAAGGTTGTTACATATTTCTTTTATTATTTATATACAAAATTAAATTTATGAGTATTTAGTTTTCCAAAAATAATGAGTGAAATTGTAAATTAGTAAATTGAGATTAAAAAAATTAAAATGAATTCTATTTGTTCAACATTTTTTTTTTTTAATTTTCCTATTAATTTTCCCAAAATTTGTTGGGGATTTATTGAAATTGAAGGTTTTGAGTAGTGTAATTTGCACAATCCATGTGCTTCAAGGGTTTGTCAAGGCACTAAATCCATTTATGCATTCAAAAATATAATTTAAACAACAAAAAATTACAATTTCGTTGGAAATGATATTGCTGAATTTTAGTGATAAGAACAAAAATATCTTATTATTACACAAAAAATAATACTAAATATATTATATAATATATATATATATATATATATATATATCATTGAGAAGTCATCAATTCCATTTATATGGGCACATCTGAGATTACTAAATGTTTGGGGGTATGAATATGGGCACTTATCCCTTTTTTCGTTATTGGGTATTCTATTCTTGAATATTTGAAAGTGATTTCTTTCACCTTTGTCAATTTAAAGACTCTGAACTCATAAAGTATTTAAAAGATCCATTATACATGATAGAGTTGCAAAAACTAATGAATCCTTCAGTGCATAATCGTTTGCTCTCTGATATATGAGACAAATCCATTTCTTCTTCTATGAAGAGGAGCAAAAGTGTACAATTATATTTATAAAATATTCTTCAATAATATTGATTCAAGATTTGTTGATTTCCTAAAAACAAAAACAAAAAGTTGCGATCACGAGTGTATTTCTATTTGATTGATATGGTTATGATAATTGAAAACATGAGATTAATCCACAATAAACTAAATTTATGAAAATTTGAACTAACACCCACCACATAAGAGAGATGAAATGTGATTAATTATATACCATATACACTCGAACAAAACATTAAATAGTTCTATACAAGGATGGAGAATAACGAGTGAATTGATAAATAATTTAAAGTAGAAGGTAATGGGTATGGATCTAGACCTAGTATACATTTCATATGATCTCTATTGGTGGCAATGGATTTGGGCCTCACCTAACCTTATGGTTAATGACAAGGTTGAGTTTCTAGAGGGAAAAGTATTTGTGTTTGAGGTACAACTATTGGGTTTTAAAGGCTTTAGGAATATGAGAAAATGTGTGTTTTAATTAGGGCCTATCATGGATTGCAAGGCTAGACAATGCTTTTAACCCCTCACCTTATTGTAAAATTTGAATGTGTCATCCACATCCATTGATAGGACAAATGATCAAGTGTCAAAAGGATTTTCTTTTGCTTCTAGTCTTGCTCCCATGTGCAAGGATTTATGTGCAAGGTCAACTTTTTCTCCATTAGATTTCGTAAGTGGTCAAGGTGAAGTGTCGAATACTTCTAGAGATGTGAAGGGACCAAGATTTGTGTATATTGGCTCCAATAATTTATTCAGAAATCTTGAGTACAATTGTTTCTTTGGTGTCCCTCTAATTATAATTTAAAGAGCCAAGATTGTTTCCACCATTAAAGTCAAGCAAGGGTAGAGAGCTAGATGGCTTGGAAAGATTCAAAGTTTAAATTTGAGAAGGATCTTGTTAATAGTGTTTTGTTTATGGATCCTACAGAAAATAACCTATCAAAATTGGGAGGAAAAATGGGAACAATTCAGAAAAGACTTGGATTGGAGTGAGACTTAGCCAAGTGCAGAGGCAACTAAGAAGGGCTAAAATATCTTGCAAAGAGGTGGAGGTTATGGTGTTTCCAAATGTAAAGTGGGTGGTGTTTTGCTAAGAAAAAGAGGAATAAGTATGTTTAGAGAAAGGTTGTGTTGATGAAGTTGGTGCTTAATGAGGATGTGAAAATGCTTGTGGTAAGCTTGGCATCTCACTCTTCAAAGCGACAATTATGTGGAAAGAAGATGGGCATGAAAATTGTTTGGGAGTGGAAGAAAGCGAAGTAAGATTCATGAGTAGGTTACTCCTAGTCTCTCAACATTATGCCAAGAGGGTGGACTATTTTTCACACAATAGTTGATGTTGAATATATCTTGGCTATCCACTAGAAGTGGGATTCTATGATGTTATTGTAACAATCCCTCCCACCCCCTTAGACTTCCCAAGCTGATGGGATGTATTACTTTTAATTAACCCAACCTCCAAGGTCTCATTATGGAAATGGGGTTAGACATTTTCCTTCCTCCCCAAATTTAACAAAATAAACTTTGGATAACACCGTCACACCTAGCTCGTCAAAAGATTTCCGATGATATAAAACTTGCCTCAGTCTGACTCATCTATTGAAAGTTATGTTCGTTTACAGTTTGTCCAACTAAATTGTGCCACATGGAAACCACGCAACCAATGGGTTAGAACCTCATGGTCTAAACCTTTAGTTTGAGTTAATAGTAGGACCCTCTACTTCCCCGACAGTTAGCAGATTATTTTTGGCACTTTCCACGTTAATTAATAGTTGATCCCTTAGTCGTAGCATCTGTGAAGTGCACCCTAACTAGGGGTAATTCAATCGTACTTAGCACCATACGGTAGGCGCAGATGGAAAAATTTCTCATATGTGAATGCCAATATTTATACCCCACCTTCTGTTAACTATGTTAAGAGACAAGAGTAAACCTCATGAATCTTCAGATGGTGCGGTCTGGAATAATGTGGCACACCATGTGGCACCCACTTGAGCATCCACGTGTTCACGTCGAATCCATGTCATTTGCTCAATGTCACCCTACCTTTGCAACATCTTGTTGACGTCACACTGACATCAAGTTAATGTCACGTTTCCTCATGGCATATTATACTAACGCCACGTGTCACCTAAAAACCAACCACTTGGCCCTCCAAAAGGGTCGTTTATGCTTCCCATGTGTCACACCAACAACATGCCACATCATTCTGCTTGCATGGTGTCCACGTGGGTTACTTGGCCCTCATGGAATTTTCCACCTCAGCCTGTTGTGGGACCCACTGGGACATTCCCTTTGTTCCCTTTCATGGTTTCCCATTCATAAACATAGGGGACTTCTGTCATGCTCTCTGTCAACCATGTTGGAATCCAACACAATTCAAATGATCTTGGTGCTAACAAATGGCACAACACAAACTTTCCAATCATTTGACGCCAACCCTTGGTGGCATGCTTTCTATCTATTGTGCCCATTCCAAAGAGTTATCACCTGGCAACTAAATGCGACATGGTATTAAGCCTTAATCCCTCAGATTAATTAAACTAAAAACTCATCATTAATAATAATCGTTGTGATTATAACTAATATAAAACTCTAATGCAAGTTAAATTGCTTCAACGCTCAAACTTAGTAATTCCACAGAACTTCCAAGAACTTTCCCAACTTTCTCTGAAGCACACGTTTCATCGAACAATAGAATCTACATGGAAAAAGGCCTTATTCCAACTAACATTTGAGACACTAAGCATAGTCATGACACAACAATAAATAATTTGATGTACAAACATTGTGGAGTATAGCCATGACACAACCATGGTTGCACTCCTCTATGACTCCCAACACATGCATCATATTAACCACATAATGGATCTCAAATAGACTCCATTAGATCTAATAATAAAGCATAAGTTACAACATTAAAACATTCAACATTCATACTAAGTAACATAGAAGCAAGCATAGAGGCCTCCCAACCCTTCATGACCATGAGAACATATACATAACATCTCATTAGAGCCAACCAAGAATATCACATTCCTCCATAAATAGTAGTGTTACATGCATTGCCATAATACATGGCAATATCCTTCATTATAAACAATGCAACATATATACACAAGTGGGCATACTTATCTGATTAACTTAGATGACTAGAAACGAAGGGAGGGACTTTGACTCTCCACCCAACATAGGAAAACTACACTTCAATCTTTCTTGCAGCTGTTCACCTTCAATATGGATTTAGAGACTGATGAGTCAAGTTCTCAAGAGAATTTACAATAATACTAGACAACCAACCTCCAACCGATAATCAGGAGTCCATCACACATTATGCCTCCACCTAACACTTAGGAGTCCAGAGCATACAATGTCTCCACCTAGTCAAACACTTTAGGGAATCTAGATCACACAATGTTCCACCCAACAATCACTATAGGAATACAAATCCCATTGGTGTCTCCACTTGATTCACTATACATTAATCCAAATATCATAGTGCCTCCACCTACAATCTGGTAGGAGTCTAAAACACATCATGCTTCCACCTAATAGGTTTCACGGGTATCCAGAGTCTACCCTCAAGATCTCCACATGTAAAAGACAACAAGAAGTACTAGAGAACACAATGGCTCCACTTGCTAGGAAGGAATCCAGAGCCCACCGTGACTCCACCTTCTTTAACACCATAATTTTGTCTTCACATCATGCTCCTCGATGTACTGCCACGAATCCTGCACATTCATTGAGGTTTCAACCTTTTCTTCAACAATCCTCTTGCAATTCTTCTTTTACATCTAAGAGTGTTTACTCTCCAGTATGCTTTTGGATAGCCATGTATCTCCCAACATTCTCCCCAATGTCTCATGTCATGGCCCTTTCTCTCTAATCTTTCCTCATGTGTTGACCACCCAACACATTCCCCAAGATTAGGGATTGTATGGGTTGTCCTTTTCTTAGGCTGTTGAAAATGGAACTAAATTCAGTCTTTGTAATTGTTGTTATACTCATTTCAACATGTATCCTATGTAAAAAACAGGGGAAGAAAAGAAAAAGTTATTATTATTGAAGCATGGGTTTCATACTCTTTATTGATGGTCTTCTAGGTAAAATCATGTTCTTCATGCTTCTAGGGTTTGTTAGGTCTTAGAATTTATTGGCACGATTCAAAGGAGTCAACATCATGTTTATATAAACACCCTTCTGGGAAAAATGTAATTGTAAAAATAATTATTTTTGAGTCTAGAAAGTCCTAGAAACTCCAAAAGTACAAGTCAACCCTAACAATTTCATGTATGCCTAAAGGATGGAATTCGGCCCCTTGAGAAGGCTATATAAAGGAGTAGTTCAACCTCATTTACAACTCACTCACTCAAGAAGTTCGATCTCTCAAGAAAAGCATTTGACCTGTAGTTGAGAAGCAAGAAGAAGAAGAGCAAGGATTTAGGAGAAGGAAGAAGGACAAAGAATATTATTTTTTTCATTGGCTCTATCTCTCTCACACATGCGAAGTTATAGGGTTTTCGATGCTACAGAAAGAGGCTGAAGTTGCAGGTCCGAGTTGCAAGAGAATGAAATGCAACATCTTGTTGTTAGAAGGAAAATACCCTACCTTGACCTTGTTGACCTTGGGAGGAGATGTCTTTCTCCAGGAAGGTCTCAGGAGGAAGTTGGATTAGGGCTTTTGTAGTAGTTACAATGCCAAAATCACAAGGTCGAAGTTGTAGGATGAGTTAGAGCATTGAGGCTGTCAGGTTGAAGTTGTAATTTGAATTTGGTTGGTGCTGAATCAGGGAAATAATTGTAGGAGGGCTGAATTGGTCTAGGGTTTGGGTCTTTATGTCTCATTTTGAAGAAGATTCTATAAGAAGAGAAGAAATTACTGAGTTTTCCCCTTGGAGGGGTTTTTCCCTGGCTAAGATCCTAATTTCATTCCTCTATTCTTACTGTTTCATTCTTGATAGTTGTTTGATGAAAATATCTAACTAAAGAACAAAACAAGATTAACTAAGTTCACAAGAAAATAAAGGTTAAGGAAAATTAAATTAATAAGCTGCCACTTTGTATTTTATAACATGGTATCAGAGCTAAGGTGAACAAGAAGGCAACTGGAAGGATTATCGTATGGACACAAGGAAGGTTGGCAAAGGGGAAAATGGAAACCTAATGATCTAGAAGAAAGGGCTCAATAGAAGAAAGCTTGAAAAGGAAGAACATAGGAAGGTTGTCTCTTGAGAAAGAGGATCTAGCTGAAGACTCATTGGTAAACCTATTTGAAGGTAGCATCAAAGGATATTGGTATCATTCATTACTCTTGGAAGTTGTTGTTGGAGGAATCCTAGGGAACATATTTCAAGGAAGTCTCATCAAATATCTTGAATACATCAAGAAGGTTGGAGAAACCATCAAGAAGAATCTTGGTTATCAAGTAAGTACCATATTATTACATTAGGTCTGAATATACTGGCCATATGGGCTCTTTCTGTAAGGAGATCAATAAACTCATTGGAGCATCAAATTATCTAGCATGGAAGAAAAGGATTGACCTGATACTCACATAAAAAGAAGTAATGGAGTATGTTACTAGGGAAATTATTGAACCTAGTAAAGACAAGACACAAGAACTAGCAAAATGCAAGAAATGGGAAGTAAGGGCTCAAAGGATCATACTTGAATCCATTAAAGATTCTCTTGTTCCATTTATTGCAAAATTGCAAACTTCCAAGGCTATGTATGAAAAGCTAGTGAACTTGTACTCTGTAAGTACACAAAGCAAAATATGTCTTTGTGGAATAAGTTATATAGAATGAAGAAATAAAATGATGAGGATATGACATCCTTTCTCATGAAAGTCAAGTCTCAGCTAAGAGACCATTTGCAAGGACTTGGGGAATCAATTTATGATTCGGAAGTGACCATCTATGTACTGAATGCATTGCCACTAGAATGGATCATCTTTGCAACAAGCATCTACTCCAATAAATATTAAGCTCCTTTTGATGAGTTGTGGGCTCAATGCATCCTACAAGAATCAAGGATCAAGGTAAAAGATGGAATTGGATCAGATCAACAATCTCAAGCCTTTCTAGTCTGAGTCAAGAAGCCGAAGAAGGGAAAGTTTGGAAAGTCGAAGAATAAATACATGTCCAAGTTTCAATGCTTTAAGTTAAATGAGTTTGGACACTTTAAGAGGGATTGTCCAAGCCAAAAAAACAACAAAAGAAAGGAAATAACCGAAGCTCATGTAGTTGAGGCAGTGGGAGGGCCTGAGAAGAAGCTGAAGAAGGAAGAAGTGAAGGAAGAACTGCAGCATATTTACTACTGAATAAGGCTGACTAACTATCAAGTTCTTTATAAGGACTAGTCGTTCCTTTACGATAGTATGTTTTTGCATAACATCATAGAGAGAAGAATATGATAGTAGCACGTATAGAATTTACATGATTAATTTTCTTTGTAGAGATCATCTAGATAGATGGATAGATAGACCATTTTTGCATAATGTTCATCCAAGTATTATCTAACATTATTTTAGAAGTTGTCATCTTTCTTAGTTGGATCATCATGATTCACGAAGGAACATCATTTTGGAAGGTCCTTGGGAAAATCATCATGGCAATGTTAGTGGACATTCCATGTAATGTGGAATCAATACTGTAAAAGGGATAAAAGAATGTTATGGGTCAAGTTGAAGGCTCACTTTAAGACAGATAGCTAGATGATTGGTTGAAAGCATAGGAATGCATGTTGGATGTAAAACTTTGGATAAGATTCATATGTATAGAACCTTGTGGAAAGAAAAATATGCTAAGTACATGTATATAAGCTATTTGAAAATAATATGATTTGAATTACTTTAAGATGAATACAATATTAGTAATTTTTATAGAATATGTAAATAATGATTAACATCCAGTATAATCTCCGAAAGAAAAAGTTGTAACTTGGTAATCAAGTTCGATCGTCAGGCACTTTGATGCAAGAAGGAAATTTCAAGTGGAGATGATCAATGGGAATGTTGATGGTACGAGAATGCATCATGATGAGGTAAGTCTGATTTTTTAATTTTTTGTTATTTGGTTTGTAGGTTTTAACCTTGTATAGAAATTACCGGCATATGAATTCTAAAACACAGAAAATAAACAATGCGAAAGCATAACACATAAAACACATATACACAGAGATTTTCCCCTGGATCCCAAAACCGGGACTACCAGCTTGATTTTTCATTATATTCCTTTCAATGTTACAATACATATTTATACATGCCGAAGCATCCAATACCATGGACCGAAAATCATCCCGTCCAAAAAAAAAACATGTGCGAAAATCATGCACAAAACCATAGGTGGGTCCGCCCAACCTAACATAGGTTCCAAAACCAAACTTTTCCGTGGTGTTACAGGTACACCTCAAACCCCCTATGACCTCCCCCCCTCTAACCCCCGGTTAACTACATGGGCTAGTCGTGGAAAGAATATAACACAACCCAACATTCTCCCACTTGTTGTTTTCTTTCCATAGGGGGCCACAAGAGAGCTTAGTCATTTATCCAGCCCTGCAACACCCATTGTTTCTCTACACTAAGAGAACTTCTCAGAGCTCACAAGTTTTGTCAATGCATCTGCAGTATTCTTCAAAGTGTCCACCTTTACCAGCAACACCTTTTTGTCTTCTATCATATCCCTCACAAAGTGATACTGAACGTCAATGTGCTTTGTCTTTGAATGATATGTGAGGTTCTTTGCCAAGAAAATTGCACTTTGGCTGTCACAGTCTATCCTTATAGCTCCCTGTACTAACCCCATACTTGAACACAATCTCTGCAACCAAACTGCTTCCTTGCTTGCACGAGTGGATGCCATGTATTTTGCCTCTGTAGTTGATAGTGCCACTATAGATTGTTTCTTACTCATCCAACTGACTGCACCTCCAAATAGGTTAAACACATACCCACTTGTAGATCTTCTCTGATCCAGATCTCCAGCCTAGTCTACATCAACAAAGCCACGAATATCCAACACTCTATCCAATCCTGGTCTTCCTTGGTAGCACAAACCATAATCACTAGTGCCACGCAAATACTTGAAAACCCGCTTCACTGCTGTCCAGTGCTCCTTCCCTAGTTTTGACATAAACCTGCTCAATACTCCCACTGCATGTGCAATGTCTCGTCTAGTACAGACATTGTTCAACAGATAACCTCACAACTATAGGAATAGGAACCTTCACTAGTTTACTATCCTACATATTAAACCGCTGCAATATTGTCTCGACATACTTCCTCTGGTTTAACCATAGCTTCCTCTTTGCCCGATCTCTTTTAATTTCCATGCCCAAAATATAGTTTGCAGCACCAAGATCTTTCATGTCGAATTTGGATGACAATTGGGTCTTCAAATCCTGGATAATTTCTTTGTCATTTCCAAATAGCAACATATCATCCACATACAAGACTAGATAAATAACACGGTCACCAATTAATTTAGAATACACACAGTGATCTGCTTTGCTTCTGGTGAAGCCAAGTCCCCGTATAAATGTATCAAATTTCTGATACCACATCCTTGGTGACTGTTTCAACCCATACAGAGACTTCTTTAACTTGCATACCAGTTCTTTCTTACCCTTCACTATAAAGCCTTCAAGTTGCTTCATGTAGATTTCCTCTTCCAAATCCCCGTGAAGAAATGTTGTCTTCACATCCATCTGTTCTACCTCAAAATCAAAAGCAGCAGCAACAGATAAAAGTAATCTAATAGAAGTTACCTTGGCAACAGGAGAAAAAATATCACCAAAATCAATTCCCGACACCTGGGAATAACCTTTTGCTACCAACCGAGCTTTGTATTTCTCCACTTTTCCTTCTGCATTTGTCTTCTTTTTGAACACCCATTTGCTACCAATGGATTTCCTTCCAGCCGGAAACTCCACCAGATCCTAAGCCTCATTTTTGTGCAAAGATGCCATTTCATCAGCCATGGCCTCTTTCTAGAGTTTTCCATCCTCTGAATCTACTACTTCCTTCACAGTTCTGGGATCATCATCCGTAATAGATAAAGCAACAGAAAGCAGATGGACTATACCTTTCTGGTTTCTTTCTTTCTCGAACTGATCTTCTCACAGCTGGAGTTTGTGGCTCTTCATCTTCTGATTCCTCCTCTGCTATAGAGTCTGATTCTTCCTCCTTTAGCTCAAACTCTATCTTCTCAGGTTCCTTTGGTTGGACTTCATATTTAATAACATCTTTCACCTCTCTGAACACCACATCTCGGCTGTACACAACCTTCCTTGTTACTGGGTTCCAAAGCTTATAACCCTTTAAACCATCCTTATACCCAATAAAGATGCACTTTTCAGATTTATTATCCAACTTGGTTTGTTTCTCCTTTGGAACATGTACATATGCATCACATCCAAATACTCTTACATGTGAAAGAGAGGGTTTCTTACTAGTCCATACTTGTGGAGTCTTATCCTCCAATGCTGATGAAGGTGACCTGTTGACCAAGTAACATGCAGTATCCACCGCCTCTACCTAGAATTCTTGTCCTAACCCGGCACCACTGAGCATGCTTCTTGCCCTTTCCATCAACGTCTTGTTCATTCTTTCTGCAACTCCATTTTGCTGAGGTGTATATGGAGTAGTCTTCTGCCGTGCTATACCACACTTCTTACAGAATTCTTCAAATTCCTTGCTGCAAAATTCTCCACCATTATATGTCCTCAACACCTTTATCTTCTTCTCTTTCTGGTTTTCCACCAGAGCCTTAAATTCTTTAAACCTGTTAAAGACTTCAGATTTCTTCTTAAGGAAATATATCCATGTATTCCTTGAGAAGTCATCTATAAATGATACATAGTACACAGACTTACCTAGTGATGGAACCTTCACAGGTCCAAACACATCATTGTGCACAAGCTCTAATATTTGTTTCACCCTCTTACTACCAAAGGGGAAACTCACTCGATTCTGCTTCCCGTATACACAATTTTCATAGAAATCAAAATCCAGAGAGCTATTACTCATACCTTCTACCATACCTTTACCATGAAGTATTCGAAGGCCCTTCTCTCTAATATGTCCAAGCCTTGATGCCACAACATGGTCTTCTCTCCAGAGACCACTAGATTTTCTGCTCCACTTACCGGAACCACGGAATTGTTGCACCCATCAACAACAGTGCTACCTTGCAGCTTGTACAGAGTTCCAATTCGAACTCCCCGCATCAATACCAGTGCTCCCCGAACCATCTTGCAGGTATCCTTCTCGAACACTGTTTTTATTCCTGCATCATCCAACTTGCTTACAGAAATCAAATTTCTGGCCAATGCAGGAATATGCAGAACACCCGGAAGTGTTCTAACCCTTCCACCTTGCAACTTCAATTTTACTTTTCCGCAACCAACGATCGTAGCCTTCCTGTCATCCCCCAAGAAGACATCACCTCCATCATATTTCTCATACTCGCAGAATCACTCTCTATGGGGAGTGAAGTGAAAGGATGCACCTGAGTTAATCAACCATGCCTCATGATCTACATGTGTACTTGAAGAAGCCAAGTACACATCCCCACCTTCATCTGAGGTGGTTTTTGCCTCTGCAGAAGGAGCCTCATCAGATCCCTTTCCTTTTTCAGGAGCTTTAAATTTACAATCCCTTTTGTAGTGGCATTCCAATTAGATCTCCCTCTAGATTTAGATCTCCCATTCAATGACTTATTTTTGTTTTTGTTCCGGGACCATCCTCGTACAGACAAGGCATCACCATTCTGGCTCTCCATATTTTTCCATCTCATCTCCTCCGTCAGCAAGGCTGAGACTATTTAATCAAACTGCAAGGCAGTTGCATTGCTACCTATTGCAATAACCAGACTATCCCACGAATTTGGTAGAGAACAAAACAAACTAATGCACTTATCTTCATTTAAAATTTTAATATCAACAGATGCTAACTAACTTACCACAGTATTAAATGCGTTCAGATGCTCTGTCACCGAGTCTCCATCTTTCATCCTCAGGTTATACAACTTTTTCTGCAAGAACAATTTATTCACCAGAGACTTAGATTGGTACAAAGTCCCTAACTTGTCCCACAAAGCCTTCGTCGTAGCTTCCCCTGATACATTCAACAATACTGAATCTGAGACACACAATCGTATTGTGCTTTTTGCCTTCCGATCCAACTTCTTCCATTCTTCATCGGACACTCCTGTTGGTTTAGTACCCATATCCACAACGATCCACTAGTCTTTATGCACCAATAGATCCTCCATCTTGAGTTTCCACAACTTAAAACTCTGACCATTAAATTTCTCGATCTCTATCTTTCCACTGCTCGCCATCTTCTTTCACCACCAGAATCGATCTCGCAGATCTCCCACTGAACAGGGTCTACCACAGGCCTGAGTGAAACCCCTCAGCAACAAAGGAGTCCCCTTGAAGCCAAAACGACTTTAATACCAAATGTAGGTTTTAACCCTGTACAGAAATTACTGGCATACGAATTCTAAAACACAGAAAATAAACAATGCGAGAGCATAACACATAAAACACATATACATAGAGATTTTCCCCTGGATCCCAAAACCGGGACTACCAGCTTGATTTTTCATTATATTCCTTTCAATGTTACAATACATATTTATACATGCCGAAGCATCCAATACCATGGACCAAAAACCATCGCGTCCAATACCATGGATCGAAAACCATCATGTCAAAAAAAAACATGTGCGAAAATCATGCACAAAACCATAGGTGGGTCTGCCCAACCTAACATAGGTTCCAAAACCAAAATTTTCCGGGGCGCTGCCCAGGACCCCATAAAGTGGGGTTACAGGTACACCTCAAACCCCCTGTGACCTCCCCCCCTCTAACCCCCGGTTAACTACGTGGGCTAGTCGTGGAAAGAATATAACACAACCCAACATGGTTAATATATTATTTTGCTACCTAGAAAAAGGAAGTTGTAGGAATACATGATGATAGTTGAGGCAAGTTCAACTGTATGGATAAAAGAGTATTAAGGGAAGCTCAATATCTGGTACCTGGAAACTATGAAATCAAGATGTGTTCATCTTGGAAGGTAGCATCGCGAGAACATAACCTAATGGTCAACTAAGAAGATCACTTTCATGAGGAAACCATTATCAATCTAAAGATCAGAAAGGCTCAACATTTGTGTTGTCGAAGATGAAAGTGGTGAGAAAGAGAAAGACTTGGATCCCGCCACAAGATTAAAGAAGAGAAGATGGCTCCATGATACCTCGAAAATAAAATCAACCTCGATACGAGAGATGCGAAGGAAAGAGGGAACCATGTGGCTATGAAGAACCAGTAGCTGATACTCTCATGAAGACAAACTATAAGGCTTGTGTTGTTGACTAAAGAAGTCAAGAATATCCTCTGGTTTTGAGAGGGAGCGAAGTAATATCCTCTAGTTTTGAGAGGGATCGAAGGAATCTCCTTGAATAGGAGAAACAATCTATTTCCCAATCAAAAGTAATTAGGGATATCATCTCTAGTTGAGAGGGAGTGATGTTGGACATCACATGTGAATTCTTATCTTCATGTTTCATGCACTTGACCAAGACTAACAACCGTAAGTTTAAGTGAAGGTCATGAAGAGAGAATGGTGGAGGATTGGATAAGCATATGTGGTTTCCTTGAGGATATAGAATCCAAGAAAGGAAAGGTACTGACACTCTTTGAGGATGGGACAAGATTCCAAGAGAAGGGTGGTCGAAGACGATCAATATTCTTTGAGGACTCAAGTATGGAGATCCAAGATAAGAATAGTCCTAAAAGGACATACCTTGTGGACATCCATATGGGGTATGTGACTTATAGAGGTAGTGCGGTATCACATGCAAAGCCTCCCAGCATAATGCTCTTAAATAAAGTAGAGATTGTCTAGTTATGCCTCAAATACAATGTTGGTAATAATGATGATGCTTACAGTATGGCTAATCAATTTGACTTTTCTTATGATAATTCTTCAATTTGAGAATGCCTTTGTATAATTATGAATACCTCCCTAGTTAGGAGGGAATGTTGAAAATGTAACTAGTTTCGGTCTTCATAATTGTTGTTGTACTCAATATGTATCCTATGTAACAAGCAAGAGAATAAAAGAAAAAGTTATTATTATTATTAAAGCACGAGTTTCATGCTCTTTATTGATGGTCTTCTAGGTAAAAAAATGTTCTTCATGCTTCCAGGGTTTGTTAGGTCTTAGGATTTATTGCCATGAGTCAAAGGAGTCAACATCATGTTTATAAGACCCTTTCAAGCAAAATGTAATTGTAAAAAGAACTATTTTTTAGTCTAGAAAGTCCTGGAAACTCCAAAAGTACAAACCAGCCCTAATAGTTATGAGTCAGCCTAAAGGAGGGAATTCGACCCCTTGAGAAGGCTATATAAGGGAGCAGTTTGACCTCATTTACAACTCACTCACTCAATAAATTCAATCTCTCAATAAAATAATTTTATCTATAGATGAGAAGTAAGAAGAAGAATAGTGAAGGTCTAGGAGAAGGAATAAGGACGATTTTTTTTTTGGGCTTTATCTCTCTCACAAGTGCGAAGTTCTAGGGTTTCTGGTGCTACAGAAAGAAGATGAAGTTATAGGAGAACAAAGTGCAATATCTTATGGTTGAAAGGAAGAATACCCTATCTTAACCTCGTTTACCTTAGGAGGAGTTGTCTTGCTGTAGGAAGGTCTCAGGAGGAAGTTGGATTAGGGTTTTGTAGCAGTTACAAGACCGAAATCATAAGGTCGAAGTTGCAGGTGATTTGTAGTATTGAAGTTACCAGGTTGAAGTTGCAGTTTGAAGCTGGTTGGTGCAAAATCAAAGAAAGACTTGTACGAGGCGTGACTTGGTACTTGGAGAAGGACTTGGTTTAGGGTTTGGGTCTTTGTGTCTCATTTTGAAGCAGATTCTATAAGAATAGAAGAGTTTACCATGTTTTTCTCTTAGATGGATTTTTCCCTAGCTGAGAGCCTAATTTTTGTGTCCTCTATTGTTACTGTTTCGTTCTTGATATTTTTTTTTATGAAAATATATAACTAAAGAAAAAAGGAGGATTAACTGAGTTCACAAGCAAATATTAAGGTTAAGGACAATTAGATTAATAATTTGCCACTTTGCATTTTCCAACACAATCAATGCATACATCTTTAATGCTTGCGCCAGTAAGGCCATCATTTATTCATGGATATAGGTGATAAAATGAATGAAATGGTTTAGGTTTAGAAGCAACTCTTCCTCCTCAGACCTCTGAATCTGTGTCCACTCCTCTAACCTAGTCCTTATGTTGCATTTCCACAATGTTTACATGAATTACAATTCATAGTGACATTTACGAGAGGGGTAGTAAGAAGTGTTGTCACAAACCCCACCCCCTTAGAGGAACATTGTCCTTAGTGTTCTACACCCAAACACAATTTCTAATAGCGAGCTTTATATACACAAGTCCTTTTTTTATATTTACAGTTACATTTTCTTACACAACAAACAACAATGGGTATGATACCCTCATATAATCAACCATTTAAGTGGATTCATCTAGTCGAAAGTGTTTCCATGGCACCTTGACCTGCTTGATTACTTGATTCCAAAGCGTAATCTGCCTCCGATCCAAAATGCATTATGGTTCTGGTTATAATTCTCCCCCATATTCCACCTATATCACAAACCAATTAACAACATGATTAGCATCATGCACATACTTCTTAAGAAAAGAAATATGGATAAGATCATGTGCTTTCATTATAGGTGTTAAGGCTAATCTGTAAGCCATTGGCCCCACTCTTTCTATGATCTGAATGGTCCACAAAATCTTAGTGCTATCTTAGCACAAGACACAATTTTCAGTGAACTTTTCCTTGGTATGATGCAAAGGTAAATATTTTTCCCCACTTGGAATTTTTTTGCATTCTCTGTTGATTTGCATGACTCTTTTTCCTATCCTAAGCTATCTTCATTTTTTCCTGATAACAACTACTTGTTCCATTTTCTTCAACCTATGAGGTCGAAGAAGCACCCTGTTCATTGGATCATTCCTGCTTAATGGTGTATTGCATTTTTTTCCATAGAGAGGCTTAAATGGACTCATCTTAAATGATTCCCAGTACCCATTGTTATAGGAAAATTATACCAAAGGTAGAAACTCTTCTCACCTATTAGGTTGATGCGTGACATACATTCTTATCATGTTATCCAGCACCTTGATTACTCTTTTTGTATGTCCACCTGTTTGATGATGATATGCTATACTAAATGCCAACTCTATTCCACAACCAACAATCAACGCTTTCGCAAATGCTGAAGTCAAATTTTCATCCCTATTCGAGATGATCTTCTTGGGTACACCATGCCATGTGAATATTTATTTCATAAAGATTTGGGAAATATTGATTAACTTGTGAGTAGAATTAACAACCATAAAATGAGCTACCTTACTGAGGTCCACCACTACCATTAATGGCATCATGTTTCCTAGATGTATGTAGTAATCATGATGATTTCCATAGAGATGGATTCTCACTTCCACTCAAGCATGGGGGTTGGATGCAACAATCCCGTTGAATTTCTATACTCCACTTTCACTTTTTGACACTCTAAGCACTTGGAAATATACTCGGCAACATCCTTTTTCATGTTAGGGCAGTAATACATTTTTTCATAGATGTTATGATTTTTTGATAACCTAGATGACTTGAATAAGGTCTTTTATGAAACTCATCATAAATGAGCTTCTTCAAGTCACCCATACAAGGTATATACCACCTACCTTTAAAGTTTAGTAACCCATCATTTGTGATTGAGTAATCCTTACCCAATACTACTCCTAGTTTATGCTGCATGCATTCCTTCACTTGCTAGTAATGCTCATCCTGATGCATTTCCTCTCTGATCCTTTCCTTAATATCAACCTCACAAGTATTGATGGCTACCACATGAGCCGCTTGTAGTGTTCTACTAAGTGCATCTGCTACCTTGTTTTCTTTGCCTTTGATATATTTTATTTCAAAGTCAAATTCATTTATCAACGCTAACCACCTTTCCTGTCTTGCATTCCACTTGGGTTGGTCTAATAAAGACCTCAACCCTCCATGATATGAAATCAAGAAAAACTTCCTTCCTATCCAGTAATGCCTCCACATTTTCAATGCATGCAATATTGTTGCTGGCTCCAAATCATGAGTGACATAATTTCGCTCATGTTCATTCAACTTTCTTGACTCGTAACAAACTAGTTGTCCTTCTTGCATCATAACTCCATCGAGCCCTTCCTTGTAGGCATATATGGAAGCCACAATTTTTTATTTTTTATTTTTTTCTTCTTCTGGGTATGTTATTCTTAACATCATTTCATGCATGATAAAATGTTTTAATTGCGCAAAACTAGCTACACATTCTATTTTCGATTGGAATTTGACTACTTTCTTATGTAATGTTGTGATTAGATGTCCAATCCTTGAAAATTTGAAATGAACCTTTGTTAATACCTTGGAAATCCCACGAATGATCTTATTTATGTCACATTTGGAGGATTAGGCCATTCCATGATGGATTTTATCTTCTCAAAATCTAATGCAACTCCTTTGGAAATTATATGTCCCAAGTACTAAACTTGTGATTGGAAGAAATCACAATTGCTAAGTTTGGCATAGAGTTTTTGTTCTCTCAGTGGTTGAAACATTGTTTCCAAGTTTTCTTCATGTTCTTCCTTGGTATAAGAATAAACCAAAATGTCATCTACAAATACTAGTACAAACTTTTCCAAATATGGAATGAGAATGTTGTTCATTAAACACATGAAAGTTCTTAGAGGATTGGTGAGTCTGAATGACACCACCACAAACTCATAATGCCCATATCTTGTTCTGAAGGTTTCCTTGTGGATATCCTCATCCTACGGTACACAGACACCAACTCTATCCTTGAAAATACAACAACTCCCCTCAACTGATCAAACAAGTAATCAATCCTTGACAAATGATACTTGTTTTTTACTATGGCCTTGTTTAATTGACTATAGTCAATGCACAATCTTAGTGTGTCATATTTTTTCTTCACAAATAATACTGGAGCTCCCCAGGGCGACACACTGGGTATGATGTATCCCCTCTCTAACATTTCTTTTAATTTCAATTTCAATTCCACCAACCCTGGTGTGCTCATGCGATACATAACTTTTGACACTGGTGTTAGTCTTGGCAACAATTCAATTGAAAAATGAATCTCTCTTCTTTGTGGTGATTTTGGAATTTCCTTATGAAACACATCACTAAATTGTTTTAATATAGGGTACTCTTCCATTTTGTCTTTGTGATCCTTTGATCTACTGGTGACCTAGACAATATATAATTCACATCCATTTTGGTTTCACCACTTCATGTGCAACGATAATATTTTATTGAAATTCACATGTTTCTTTATTCCTTGCAGTGCCAGTCTTTCCCATTCATCACTGAAACATTCCATTGATTTGTTGTAACAATTTATTTTCATTTTCTGGCTAGCGAGCCAATCCATGTCGACTAACACGTCATATGAACCCAATGGAAATATGTTCAAGTCATGGGCATGACTTCGTCACCCCTTCAACTTTCCTCTTAGTAACTATGGTCAGCTAAACTAACCATGACCTTTCATGTGATATCTTTGGTAAGGCACACTTTTCTACAACTCATGGACTTACATAAATGAAATTAGAAATTGCGATCAATCATAATTGAAACATGTTGGTTATTGACCATACCTTCCATCTCAATCACTGATGCTTTTTTATCAGCTTGCCTATTGTCTAGCATGGAATATAATCGTAATACATCATAAGCCACATCATTCTCTACCTCTTCTTATTGCATATTATATAGCCTTGGGCTACTTTGTTGTCTCTATGAATAGTCTCTCTGCCTGTGGTTTTCTCCACAACTCTAACACTTTATAGGTTCTTTCTCGGCAATAGTGGCTTTTGTTGAGGCTATCCCTTGAAATAAGTGGTAAAATTCACATTCCTTCCTTCTGATTGAGTTCGTGCAACTCTTTGCCTCTTTCCCTTAAATCTAGTCTTTTCCTTTTCTTTCCAAATAGTTTGGAACTCAGTCTTATGCTTGGAATTTTCATAGCAATACCACATTTGCAAGTGGTATCCTCTAGGGTTTTGGGCTCATTAAACTCTATTTTGTCCCTGAAGTCCTGTGGAAATCCACTGAGATACCTCTGAATTTTCACCTTCTCATCCTTGGTGTAAGGCACATACCTCAACAACTCCAAAAGTTTGTTGGTGTACTCATCAACTATCAAATTCCCTAATTCTTGATCATTCAATTATTTCACCTTTTTCTCATGGTACCTTTCAGATATGTGCTTCTCCCAAAAATTCCTCTCAAATATTCTAGGTAGCTCATTCTCTTTGATGTTCTTTACATTTCTCAGGTCTTCCCACAAAATATCAACTTTACCTTTCAAACTGAAAATGGCTACTTTGGTGTTCATATCTCTGAGTAATCATACACTCTGAATTACTTCTTCATTCCTAGTAACCATGCTTCTGCTTCCTCAACCTTCTTCACATCTCTATTAAATACAAGAGGGTTTTCCTTCTTAAATTCTTCTAGCATTAAATCCTTTTCTTTCCTTTTCTGCTGGAAATTTCTCTTAGTTGTAGCACTAGATTGTCACTCCTAATTTCCCTCCCCCTCTCTAGAGTTTTAGCTAGATTTTCACCTCTCATTGTATCTTCACTTGTCTATCTATGTATTTTATTATATTTGTTTCCTTCTTCTCCATCAATCCTAAATTCATGCTTCCAAGTCCTGATGGACTATTTGTACTTATGCCTTCTAAGGTAACTAGCACCTAGCTTATGCTACTTTTATCTTTGTGAATCTGATAGGCTTAGCAGTATAAGTGCATTCACTTTTGTCTGTTTCTCCTGGGCTTTGACAATCTTCTCATTGTCGGCCTTACAACTTCTCAGTTCTACCCTCAAACTTCTAAGATTATCCATCTAGTCAAGGGACTCTTCCTCTCTTCTCTTTCCAACTGACTCTTCCTCATGAACATGTTGGGATCTATCGATGTTTTATCTTACCATCATGTTATTCATCCATTTTTCTTCTCGAAATTATTTGGCGTCTCCTTATGTGTTGTTACACACACATAACTATTAGCCAACAAAAAACACCAATAAAATATTTATCCATCACTTTGGCATATATGTAATAAGAATGTTGATCTAAGGCTATCTAAAGCATCAAGTCTCAAGTTAGTATGTCAGTTAGAAAATATCTAACAAATTAGGATTTTCCATTTCTATTGTTCCACAATCCTAATATCAACATACATGTGCATATATCACATAATCTACAATCAACACACATTTGAATACAATAAAATATCAACCTTTAAATAGCACAAAGTGTGGTATTCCACATTGTAATAAAAAACAATCTTATTTTCCAAGGGCCGAGTATTGAACTCTTGCTCTAATGTTACACCTTGTAATTGAACTTCAACTTATCCTTCTAGTCCCATTTTTCTAAGAGATAAACCTAGATGCTCTTATACCACCCTGTAACAATCTCTCTCACCCCCTCATATTTCCCATGCTAATGGGAAGTTTTACTTTTAATTAACCCAACATCCAAGGTCTCATTATGGAAATGGGGTTACAAAATTTCTTTCCTCTCCAAATTTAGCATAATTAACTTTGGATAACACCATTGGATCTAGCTCGTCAAAATATTTTTGGTGATATAAACCTTGCCTTAATTTGATTCTTGGATTGAAATTTATGCCTATTTAAAGTTGAATCAACTAAATGGTGCTACATGGAAACCACGCAACCAATGGATTACCACCTCGCAATCTAAACCTTTAGTTCGAGTTAATAGTAGGACCCTTTGCCTCCATGATAGCTTGTAGATCATGCTGGCTCATTCCATGTTAATGAACGATCAACCCCTCCATCATAGCTCTGTTAACCACATCCGAACCAGGGGAAATTCAACCATACTCGGCATTAGATGGAAGGCACGAATGAAAAAAATTCCCCCTTTGCGAACACCAATATTTACACCCAACCTTCAGTTACCCGCACTAAGAGACAAGAGAAAACCTCATGAATCTTCAGATGGTGAAGTATGGGATAACGTGGCACATCATATGGCACCTCTTCGACAGCCATGTGTTCACACATAATCCACGCCATCTTCTCCATGTCACCCTACCTTCACAACGTCTTGCTGATGTCACTCTATCACCAAGATGACATCACCCTATCATGTGGCATCTTATATCGGTACCACATGTCACCCAAAAACCAACCACTTGGCCCTCCAAAAGGGTTGTTTCTTCCTGCCACTTGTCATGCCAACAGTGTGCCATGTCATCAAATTTACCACACCATTCCTCTTATATGGTGTCCATGTGGGTTACCTAGCCCTCATAACCTTTGTGACCTCAACCTGTTTCAGGACCCACTGGGTTGTGCACTTTGTGCCCTTTCATGCTTTCCTATTCTTAAATAGAGGGGACTTTTGTTGTTCTCTCTATTAACCGCGCGCAAATCCAACATAGTTCAATCGATCTCAATGTTAATAGATGGCACGACATTAACTTTATCATTGTTTGATGCTAACCCTTGGCATCACCCTTTATGTACCACATCAATTCAAAAGGGGTATCATCTGGTGACTAGGCATAACACATTATTAACCATTAATCCCTCATATTAATTAAACCAAAAACCTCTCATTAATAATAACCATAGTGTAATCTGAAAATGGGGCACTTAGGCTTCTGGTCTAACTTACAAGAACCTCTCCCACTTCCAAAGCTTAAAGATTCCCAAGTCTTTATGATTAACCAATGCGGAATTAAATATGTGCTTGAAAATGTGGAGCCTGATTATCTTCTGTATTCAAAGGTATTTCCACATTGGACCCCAGTTTGAAATGGGGCGGCAACGACGCCTGTAAAATAATCGCTGCAAGGGGGGTCCAGGGGGGGTGGTCGTGACCTTTGGGGAGCCCCCCCCTGGTGGGGGGTTTTGGGGGCAGCGCCCCGAAGCTAAAAACAGATGTAAAATTTCCTTGTAAAAGTATAGCAATTTCTAGTCAATCTGGGCCGTTCATTAGGCAGATGATCTGACGATAGAACTTATGTTTATCTTAGGGTTTTTTGCCCTAGAAGGCAACCCATCTCTTTGTATGAGGGAATTGTATTGAGTCTGTGTAATATATGTGTGTTCTCCGAGCAAGAAGCAGAGATGTGAGACTGTGAGAGAAAATAGAGGATATTACAATGGATTTGCTGTAGATTGTGTCTCTTCATTTTGCTAGATAATAGTAAGGAAGGACTGGCTATTCGGGGTGGATGTAGCCCAAACTGGGTGAGCCACGTATATCTGTGTCTCTCTTGTTTTATGCATTTTCTGTGTTTATATCTCTGCAATATTTTATGTGTTCCATTGCTCCGTAATATATAATTTTATAACAGAACATACGGTGTATGTTGGTGTTTGTTATTAAAATTGTTTATGTGCAGTAATTTAATGTGCTCAAACTGATATATAAATACATACAACAGTAAATAAAGTAGCAGATACAATGCAATAGCAAGCAATCACACATAACAACAATATTAATTAGGAGTTCACCGAAAACTCTTGGGCTACGTCTCCGTGAGCTCTAGTCAACTCAACTAGGCTCTCTGGGATTATGGCAAAGTCCTTTTTACAAGCTCTTGGCTCAACTCCACTGTTTTACACAGAAACAATGGGTTTAGACACCATTTTATCCTTGGCTCTTGAAGATATCAGCTTTCTGACTCTCGGCTCTGGCTCTGGCTCTGGCTCTTAGCTCTAGCTCTGGCTCTTGGCTCTGGCTCTTCGGCTCTGGCTTCTTTGGCTTTCTGCAACCTTCAGCTCTCTGGCTTTTCACTTGAACTTCAAGTGACCCTAAAGGCTCCCTTAGCTGCTTTACGTAGTATTTTTTTCGACTCTTGCTTCTGCCTTCTGCTCTGCCTTTCGACTTCTTCTTCATGTGCTCTCAATCGTGCTCTCTGGCTCTTTTGAGGCATCTTCCTGGATTTTTGGCTTCCCTGGCCATTTCTCTACGATTCATTGTCCCTCTATGGCTCTGTCACTTCAAAATGCATCATTGCCTGTAAAAACGCCTGCTGCAACATGGCATGATGATCATGAGTTACAGAAGGAATCGGGGCCATTTCATAGGTGATAAGCCGAAAATTGAGAAAATTTCATTACACAGGCATTTTCCAGAAAATACACTATCGGACGTGTATTTCAGACGTGAAACTCCCTTCAATCGCCCCTAACATCCCTATTGGGTCCGTCATTTGGTGGTATATCGCATCGCAGAAGTGTTTTGGGTAAAATCCCAAATACACGGGAAATCATTGAAAAACCCGACAAAATCCTTTTATCAGATTTGAAAACTTATCGCATTCACCTTATAATCATATCGGGTCCGCCTTTGGCCATTGTCACAATCTCCACCGTCGATCTGGGTGATCTCCGATCCAATGGTCATCATGCAATTTTGAGCGGCTTAGGAGTACAGAGGTTACCCGCCTAAAAAGGCGGTTTTCCTCTCTCCTCTACCATCCACGTGTTGACCAGTCTGTGGGATCGGATGGAGCCAGCCCAAAACCATTTACCGCTTGAGGCCTGCCTGAAATCCACCTTTACGGAACTCAAATTCTATTTAATCAGGCTTATAACTCCCCTTCGGGTCCGTTTTATTGCTTCGGGCATCGTTCCTTTTTATTTTGGGTTTAACATCGAAAAACATTAATACACAGAAAATCCGAATTTCTGGATTTTAAAATTTATGAATTTCGCTTATGAAATCCATCGGGTCCAACAATTGCCGATTGCTGATTTAATCCTGGCCGTCCGTTCCTCTCGCGATCCAACGAATGAGATTGCCCGTCGCGATCGCTATCACATATCGCGTCGCATACAGCCCTGGGGTTCTATATCTCGCTGATGTTGCTTCGTCGATCCAATCATCAGCGATTGGCATATCGCATGATCGCAATCACCGAATCCAGGGTCCCGATATCGCATACGGGTCTGTCTCCGACCCGATTGATCGGATCGACCGATCAGGGTTTCCTCCCCCTCGGCTTAAATCTAGCCTTTTCCTTTTTCTAATTTGATTTCCCTTTAATATAAGGGTTTTTTGCCATTCTTAGGGTGTTTTGCCTCTTTTTCCAGAGAAACAGGGCATCTTCTGCATGCGATAACTTTTGCATCCTAAGTCGATTTAAGCCCATTCAAGTTGTAGTAGATTCAGAAGGAAAATATCTCTACAATGGGGCTATTTCCAAGAAATTCCTTGGACTTTCATTTTCCTCTGTGAGGAACACTTAGACTTAGGAGTCTATCTAAAATCCATTTTGGATAATGTCTTCCCACTAAAAGAACTTTTGGTCTCCAAAAGGCTGATATACTGATCTGAATAGTGACTGAGAGTAACAACACCCTCTTCTTTCAGCCTCCACACACTTGCCTTGCATAGTGCCTCTGAACCAAAGTCTCCGACCACTTTCCTTTCTGGATGTGTTGGTTCTCCTGGGAAGAACTGTCTTCCTTCTTTCCTTCATGCAGAACTTCTGCTGAAATGGTCATAGAAGATAGTTTGAACTTCTTTGCCTTGATCATTGATCCAAGGTGGCTCAAACCAATGTGAAGTACCTATGCTCCATAAAAAAATCTATTTGTACTTGTTTGAAAAGCTGTCAACAACAATTGTTAACAACAATAGAAACACAGACAACAACTAGATGGCCTAAACTCCTGCTTCAACAAAAAAAACAAATTTCACATCTTGTGAACACCTCCATGTCTTACATCTGCATACAAATGATGGACTAGATACCAAGCCCACAAAACATGCCTTTAAATAAATGACCCTTCAAGTCAAGCATGTAGAAAAAGACCATTAGGACTCTTTTTCAAAAACATGAAACACTTCATCATTATCTCCATTTGGAGACCAAGTTAGCTTCTCCCAAGTCAACGTGGCATCACATGCATGTCAAAGCAATCAACCCTGCAAGTTAATTACACATACATGTTTATAAACAAGGAAATCATCAACATCCCTGTGTTCATGCATCTCATGCTCATGCATGCATTTCATCCTTCAACTTTCACTTAAGCACACTGTACTTTCGAAGCTGAAATGAAATATAACGTTGCAGCAAGAAATGCAAACAGATGCATCAATAGACATGCAATGTTAATCGGATAAGAACTCTAACTGTTTCTTACCAATCCCTTTCAAAGGTACTGCCTTTTTCTGCACATCAACATCATCATGTGAATCATCCTGAGACACATCATCCATGGAATCTTCCATTCCATTTCCGCCATCTTCTCTTTCCACTTTCTTCAACTTTTGTGGAAGCATTGCTAGATTCAAAGTCCAACATTTTGAAGCAAGATGTCCTTGCTTATGGTAGTAAGTGCACTGCATGTGCATCCTCTTGACAACATGATTTGCCTTGTCCAATGGACCTTTGGCTTCTTGCTTCCTTTCCTTCAAAAGTTTCTTGTATGTGATCATTCTCTTCCAACATCTAGAAACATTATGGTTATCCAAACCACAAAAGGAACAAGCAATACTTTTCCCATATCTATGTGGAAATTTATCATGCTTTGTACAATCAAAAGGAAAATGATTAGAACCAGATTTATACCTGCCTCTTTCACCTTTATTGCCTTCATGAGGAGGTGAATCAAATGAAGAAGTCGCTCCTTTTCGAACACCATCAATCTCTTCAAGGCTGTCAGAGTCTCCCCAACCCTCTGGTTCAAATGTGTGCCTATGAAAACCTACATCCTGCAAATGATGTTTCAAGCTATTGCATTCCTCTTGAATATGATCTTCACACTCTACAATGCAACTCCTTCTTGGAGCTGTTTCAATGGCCTTCATGGCAGCTTTGGAACTCTTTCCATAAGACTGTTTATAGCCAAGACCCAAATACTTAGGCCTTTCCTCAACCATTATTGGTTCAATAATACCTTGTGCATGCTTTCCCAAGCCCTTTCCTTCATAGCCCATCTTGGACATTAGCTTGGAACCTATGCCTTTGGTATGTTTTTCAAAAGAACCAATATAAGCATTCTTAGAATAATTTGAAGAAAAATTGGAATGGTTTACCTCTTCTTCAAGCTGATACTTGATTAAGGCTTCTTGGGTAACAAAGAGCTATGTCTCCAACTCATGCATCCTTCTCAGGTTCATATTTCAATATGAAGTTGCCTCTCCATTTCCTGCAATTTGTCAGAAAGCAATTGCTTCTCTTCCTTCATGGAATTCAACTACTCTCTAAGTATGTTGCTCTTCCTTCCATCCTCATAAATTGCTCTCACCATGTCCATCATGGTGGACAAATCTCGCTTCATGTCTTCATCAAAGAGCCTTGTGATGAAGAAAGAAGAAGTTGAGGACTCACTTGTAGAAGTTGTCATTATACCAATGAACAAAAGAACTTCAAACAAGACTACTAAAGAGCTTATTCAACAACCTTTTGCAACAAACCTCTTGTGCTTCCAAGATTACCTTGAGGTCCTTTGGGATAGAAGAATACCTTCAGCCCTTCTTCCTTCTTGCCCTTCCTGGACTGAGCTATCAACAACTTTCCCTTCACCTCTGCAAACTTAAACAATAGTCAGTTTTCAAAACAAGCATATAATCAACCTCTGGTTGTCTAAACACCTTTTAGTCAAGCAATCTTTGCTCTGTCAATCAAGCATTCTCATATAACTTTCTTTGAAGGTGTGGTTAGTCAATCTCAAGCTCTGATACCACCTGATCTGAAAATGGGGCACTTAGGCTTCTGGTCTAACTTACGAGAACCTCTCCCACTTCCAAAGATTAAAGATTCCCAAGTCTTTATGATTAACCAATGTGGAATTAAACATGTGCTTGAACATAAGGTGTATGCTGGTTTTTGTTATTAAAATTGTTTATGTGTTGTAATTTAATGTGCTCAAACAGATATATAAATACATATAATAGTAAATAAAGCAGCAGATACAATGCAGCAACAAGCAATCATGCATAACAACAATATTAATTAGGAGTTCACCCAAAACTCTTGGGCTACATCTCTGTGAGCTCTATCCAACTCAACTAGGCTCTCTGGGATTATGGAAAAGTCCTTTTTACAAGATCTTAGCTCAAATCCACTGTTTTACACATAAATAATGGGTTTAGACACCATTTTATCCCTTGCTCTTGAAGCTCTCGACTTTTTGGCTCTTAGTTCTCGCTCTGGCTCTCGCCTCTGGCTCTGGCTCTTAGCTCTAGCTCTTCGACTGTGGCTTCTTTGGCTTTTTGCAACCTTTAGCTCTCTGGCTTTTCACTTGAACTTAAAGTGACCCCAAAGTCTCCCTCAGCTGCTCTGCGCAGTAGTTTTTTCGACTCTTTCTTTTGCCTTCTACTCTGCCTTTCGACTTCTTCTTCCTATGCTCTCAATCGTGCTCTCTGGCTCTTTTGAGGAATCTTACTGGCTTTTTGGCTTCCCTAGCCGTTTCTCTGTGATTCATTGTCCCTCTATGGCTCTGTCACTTTAGAATGAATCATTTCCTGTAAAAACACTTGCTGCAGTGTGGCATGATGATCAGGAGCGGTTACATAAGGAATCAGGGTTGTTTCATAGGCGATAAGCCAAAAATTGAGAAAATTTCATTACATAGGCATTTTCTGGAAAATACACTATCAAACGTTTATTTCAGACATGAAACTCCCTTCAATCGCCCCTAACATCCCTATTGGGTCCCCCATTTGGTGGTATATCGCATCGCAGAAGTGTTTTGGGTAAAATCCCAAATACACGGGAAATCATTGAAAAACCCGACAAAATCCTTTTATCGGATTTGAAAACTTATCACATCCACCCTATAATCATATCAGGTCCGCCTTTAGCTGCTATCACAATCTCCACCATCGATCTGGGTGATCTCCGATCCAACGGTCATCATGCAATTTCGGGTGGCTTAGGAGTACGGAGGTTACCTGCCCGAAAAGGTGGTTTTCCTCTCTCCTCCACCAGCCACGTGTCGACCAGTCTATGGGATCAGGCAGAGCCAGCCCAAAACCATTTACTACTTGAGGCCTGCCCGAAATCCGCCTTTACGGAACTCAAATTCTATTTAATCGAGCTTATAACTCCCCTTCGGGTCCGTTTTATCGCTTCGGGCGTCGTTCCTTTGTATTTTGGGTTTTACACCGAAAAACATTAATACACAGAAAATCTGAATTTCCGGATTTCAAAATTTATGAATTTCGCTTATGAAATCCGTCGGGTCCGACAATCGCCGATCGCTGATTTAATCCTGGCTATCCATTCCTCTCACGATCCGATGGCTGAGATTGTTTGTTGTGATCAATATCGCATATCGCGTCGCATACGGCCCAGGGGTTCTGTACCTCGCTAATGCCGATTCACCGATCTGATCATCGGCGATCGGCGTATCGCATGATCGCAATCGCCAAATCCAGGGTCCCGATATCACATACGGGCCTGTCTCCAACCCAATTGATCAAATCGGCCGATCGAGGTTTCCTCTGCCTCCACTTAAATCCGCCTTTGCCTTTTTCCGATGCGATTTCCCTTTATAAGGGTTTTTTGCCATCTTTAGGGGTTTTTGCCTCTTTTTCCAAAGAAACAGGGCATCTTCTGCATGCGATAAATTCTACATTCTAAGTCCATTTTAGCCCATTCAAGTTGTAGTAGATTCAGAAGGAAAAGATCTTTGCAATGGGCCTATTTCCAGGAACTTCCTTGGAATTTCATTTTCCTCTGTGAGGAACACTTAGACTTGGGAGTCTATCCAAAATCCATTTTGGATCATAATGATTAGCACTTATACAAATCTTTGATACAAGCTCAATTACTTCAATGCTCAGAGTTAGAAATACCATGGAACTTCTAGGAATTTGCACATCTTTCTTTGAAGAAAACATTTCACTTAACAACGGAATCTACAATGACAAAGCCCTTATTCCACATTATCATTCAAGACATTAAGCATAGCCATGATATAGCAATATAACATTTGATTTATAGGAATGGAGTCAATCGCAACCTGTTGCTTGAACCTCAATAATAAAATTGTTGCTTCATTGTTCAAAGCAAGTGAGGGTGACAAATATGTGGAATGGAGTCATTTGCACTCCACTGCCTAAACCCCAGTAAGAAATGGATGGGTGCCTTGATTAATCAAAGCAAGTGGTGAGGGTCAAAAAAGCACCAATATGTGGAATAGAGTCAAGATGCCTTAATTGTCAAAGTAGGTGGTAATCAATCAAGCACAATATAGGATGTGAAAGCATGCAGTGACAAGTCAAACATAGAATAGGACATGATTAACGGAATTGAATGAGGGAAGGGAATGCATGATAATTGGAGTTGGAGTGCTATTGGTGTTAATATTTGTCAACCTCTAATATTGGTTAGCCAATACCACCTACCACTTGATTTTTTTTAAAACCACCTTTACATTGGTTTCACATCATCCTTCAATGCCATAAGTCCATGAGGACATATTTTCTTGATTGTCATCACATATTCTTAACTTAAGGAAACTTATAAAGTCACCTGTTGGCAGCGATTTGTTTTACATCCTTTGACTTAATGACATCTGCATTCTCCTTTTCATTTTTTATCCTCTTTAAACAACTATATTTACAATATGATATATTCCGAGTGTGGGAGATTTGAAAATTCTCTATAAATCCTCTAAAAATTGATAAATTTTTGTTGTGAGTTAAACTTAAGTGCATTGATTGAGAAATTTTGTAGAATTTGAGTCAATTTGAGGTTGGATTGAGGAGCATAGCTTACTCTACTCAGGTGACGTAACTAGGAGTGATATTTGGATTTGAGATTTCATTTAAATTTCATTTATTAAACATTTTGGATATCAAAAGTTATGGATCCCCAAGGTTTTGTTATAAGGCTCTAGCTTTGACACACTATTAAGTATCTAGATATGGAACTCATTTAAAAGTTTCACCTTAGGAAAACTTGGTTCATGTTATCTAGATGCCACATAGTTCTGCACAAGGTTCCAACATATTTGGAGAATGTGGAAGTTCCAAAACTACATGACCAAACAGTCGAACGTTTGAATAACATCCGAATTTCTATTTATTTGGCTATATAGATATTAAAGTTCCAAAAGCATGGCTTTGGTTATAAGTCATTGCATTAAATCTTGATTTGAAATACAAACTTTTAATTGAGGAGAGAGAAATAATTTTCCAGATTATCCAAATACCTAGTTTAAGGTTTCATTTAGACTTTCATGTTAAAGGCCCTAACAAAGAACAAGAAATTTCCATAAGTCTGTGAGGACATATTGTCTTGATTGTCATCACATATGCCTAACTTAAGAAAACTTATAAAGTCACCTGTTAGCAGCAATTTTTTTTACAACATTTGACTTAATGACATCTACATTCTCCTTTTCTTTTTTGATCCTCATTAAACATCTATATTGACAATATGGTATATTCTTAGTGTGGGATCTTTGAAAATTCTCTATAAATCCTCTAAAAATTGATAAATTATTGTTGTGAGTTAAACTTAAGCGCATTGATTGAGAAATTGTGTAGAATTTGAGTCAATTTGAGGTTGGATTGAGGAGCATAACTTACTCTACTCACGTGACATAACTAGGAGTGATATTTGGATTTGGGATTTCATTAAAATTCCATTTATTAAACATTTTGGATATAAAAATTTATGGATCCCCAAGGTTTTGTTATAAGGCTCCAACTTCGACACACTATTAAGTATCTAGATATGGAACTCATCTCAAAGTTTCACCTTGGGGAAATTTGGATCCTGCTATATAGATACCACATAGTTTTGAACAAGGTTCCAACATATTTGGAGATTGTGACAGTTCCAAATCTGTTGATCTAAAGATGATTTGAGGTTGTCATTGATGTCAACCCAAGCAGCACCAAGGATGAACCTGAACTTCCATGGCACATTTTGCATCATCATTCATGGTTTCTCGCCTCATAACCATTATAGGAATACTTTGTTAAAAAACGTCTTTCTATCGGTATATATCTCTCCTCGTAATTCCTCACGGTTTGTAAGTTATTCAAGATTGAAGTTAGTAACCCCAATTAGTGGGATAAAACCCCATGGGGTTGTGGCATGGCTTTTATCATTGATTTTTGTCATTGAATAGTCAATAATTAATAATTTTTTAAGCTCCTCAAATCCCTCCAACATTCTCTATAGAAGCCCCTCTCAACTCTATAAAAATAAATCTCATATATCCTCCAAAAGTAGTGATAGTGGAATTTTCGCTATAACTTTATTTATACAAAGTATTAGATGCTGAAATTAAAACCCATTTGAGATGAAATCCTGATGAACGTCGTAACCAAATATCAGATCTTGGTTCACTATATTTTCGGAGATATGATCTATGGAAGATAGGGTTTTTGCAGGCTCCTGAATTTCATCTCAAAGAGGTGGCCTTGGGAAAATCGTCATAACTCTCTCTGAGAAGCGGATTGGAATTCTGTAAAAATTGGTAGATAGTGCACGGACTGTAGTTTTCTGTATATCAATTTCAGAGCTGAAGGAGGAAAAAGTGACACGTGTAATTCCGTACAAGTTAGCTCTACCGAATTAGTCCATAATTAGGTCATTGTGAGAGATTGGGCATAACTTTGCCTTGGAGAATCCAAATCAGGTTAGACCTATGGCATTGGAAAGAAGACTCAGAGGGCCTTCGAGAATACAAATCGGGTCAGACCTAATTATGGACTGGTTCAGTAGTGTGAACTTGTACGAAAAGCAACGTGTCACTATTTCAACCTTTGGCCTTGAAAATGATGCACAAAAAACTAAATTCCATGCAATTTCTGTCACTTTTTACCAAATTCAAATCGTTTCTCGTAGAGAACATTTTGACACTTTTCCCTAGGTCACATATTTGAGACTCAATTCTGGAGCACGGAAAAAACATAACTTCTTTGGACCATAACTCAGAAAATATTGTGAACTGAGATCTAAAATTTTTACACAAAGTTGAACAACATTTCTGCTCCATGTGTTCCAAATTTCAACTTATCAAGCATCATATAAAAATATTTATAGGTAAAATTATAAGATGCCCTGTTTGAAGTAGTGAAACCCTAGAATCCAAAGCTTTGATACCAAATGTTATGCAACTACATCACAAAACAAAAGAAAAGATAGATCAATGACTTGAAAATTAGCTTCTTCAAGCGGGAAACCTCCTTTATATCACATAAATGAACAATTCTTGGATGATACAAATGACAATACCTCCTTGGTATATATAGGAGTCTAAGGGGTCACAATATAATCAGAGCCTACATAACAATAATAATGTAAGGGAACAACAATAACAATAGTTGGTTTCTATGAGACACAACAATAAAAATATGGGGGCTACATGGATACAACAATAACAATAAGGGTGCTACACTAGCAATAACAATAAGGGGACTACACTAGTATTATAGGTAACTAACACCACTTCTTTTGTTGGTTCATTACATACATACTCAACATGTCTTCTAGGATTTGGTTCACCCTTTTTGTTTGTCCATCCATCTACATATGATAAGTCGTACTACAGGCCAATTTCGTCCGCAATCCTAAAAATATCTCATTCCAAAACTTCGAAGTGAACTTAACATCCTTATCTGAGATGATCTTCTTGGGAACTCCATGCAACCTCACAATCTCCCTTATGAAAATTTGAGCCACCTCACTAGTTGAGTTGGTGGATTTGACCGCCACAAAATGAGCCACCTTGCTCAACTTTTCAATCACCACCATAATTGCATCATGCTTTATGGACGTCCTTGGTAAGACCATAATGAAATCCATGGAGATCACCTCCCACTTCCATTTTGAAATGGGGATGAGCTACAATAAACCTATTGGATGTTTGCACTGAGCTTTCACTTGTTGACATTCTATGCATTTAGCAACAAAATCAGCCACTTCTTTCTTCAAATTTGGCCAAAAATAAAAATTTGTAATGGTTGTGAGAGTCTTTTGGTACCCAGGATGGCCTAAATATGGCTTTTCATGGAATTATCTCATGATGAGCCTCTTCAATTCCTCGATATTTGGCACATAGATTCTATTCTTGAATTTGATTAGACCATCACCTATGAGATGATACTTTTCATCATAACCATCTTGTTGCAACTTCTCCTTTAATTTTTGGTACTTTTCATCCTTTTTTCTTGCATTTTTTACCCTTTCCACCAGGTCTACTTCATAAAAGGTTATGGCTTCCATATGATTCAGTTGAATCCTTCTGCTAAGTGCATTAGCCACCTTGTTCTCTTTGCCCTTTATATATTCGATTTCAAAATCAAACTCGCTTAGTGTGGCTAGCCATCTTTATTACCTTGCATTTAACTTGGGTTTTTCAAATAAATACTTCAACCCTCCATGATCAGTCATTAGGGTGAATTTTCTGCCAAGAAGGCAGTTCCTCCACATCTTTAATGCATGGATGATGACTGCTAATTCCATATCATGAGTTATGTAATTATGTTCATGTTCATTTAGCTTTCAAGACTCATAGCACACCACTTGACCTTCCTACATCAACACTCCCTCGAGCCTTTCCTTGCAGGCATTTTTTCATATTACAAAATCCTTATCAAGATCTGTAATCCTCAACATTGTTGCATTTGTGAACAACTATTTCAATTGCTCAAAGCTTGCTACACAATCAATTTTCCATTAAATTTTTGTTCTTTTTCTTTTCAAGGATGTGATAGGATGGCCTATCTTGGAGAAGTTTTGGATAACAAAGTTACCAATCAAATGGGAAATTTGACCTCAAAACGAGAACTCTAGTAAAAAAAAAACCCAAAAAAACATTAAAAAAACAACCCAAAAACGAAGAGTGTGTACGCTGGAATGACATTGTTTTTGGTAAATTTTCAACATTTTTAAAAAATGACAGCAAAAACAAAGAAAAGGCACAAAAAACATGAAAAAAAAAAGTGTTAACGTTGACATTAACATTTTTTTGGCTAAAATTCCAACATTTTTTAGCAATGGCATTAAAAATAAAATACCATGACTCCAAAAATCATTAAAATTCCAATAGTTTTCAACAATACGTTGAAGATAAAATATCATGTCTCTAGAAAACCTAAAAATTCCAACAATTTTCAACCATGGCATTAAAGACAATGTACCACGACTCAAAAAACCTTAAAATTTCAACATTTTTCAGCGATGGAATTAAAGACAAATATCATGACTATAACAAACCTTAGATTTTCAACATATTTTGAGATCAAATATCATGATCAAATTAAACCTTACAAATAATTACCTAAATGAAAATCATTATACCAAATGCTAAAAATATAGTTCTTTTAAAATCTTAACCTAAAACAACTTGGCACAATGCAACGAAAACTTAAAAATCAACCATCAAATTGACACATAGCGGACATGGTTGACCCATTGCAATTGAAACTTAAAAATCAACCATCAAATTAACACATAGTATAGGCAAACTTGATTCATTGTAACGAAAACTAAAAAAAAAAAACTATAAAATTGACAAATATTAGGGTCGGGTTGCTAGTCAAACATCGACACAACCCCTACAACAATAAAAAATTAAATCATAACAAAAAAAATAAAAAATAATAATGAGTAAAAAATAAAATGAGAACATTAAAAAAACATAAATTAAAAATGACAAAAAAAAATCATATATATATATATATATATATATATACAAAAAAAATTCAAACATATATATATTTAAAAAATGAATTTCTTTTGAAAAGAATTAAAAAGAAAAGAAAAGAAAGAAAAGTATGTATATATATATATATATAAAAATAATAAATATAAATAAAATTGTATCAAAATATAAATTTAAAAAAACTATAGCTATAAAATTGATAAATAAAACATCATCTATATATATATATATATATATATATATATATATATATATATATATATATATATATATATATGCCCTCGCGACCCCTTGTTGTTTGGGCGAGGTAGCATGTTGATTACGTGAATTGACCTGCCACCCCAACAATCATGGCCCCAATTCTTTTTTCCTGAATAGAGTTATGTACGACACCGACTAAATGACTCCAACTATCATTTTTCTTTATGTTTTACGAACTACACCTACTTAATATTTCATTATCATAATTAAATAGTTAAGTGTGGAATACTTAACAAAAATAGTCACGCCATATTATTCATGCAAGAGACACAATATTCTTCAATAATTCGACTTTATATAAAATTCTGCAAATTTTACAATTAATCGAGGAGACTATTTCTCAACCTATTTCATAAGTTTACAAAAGTCTTGGTGTGTTTTCCGATCGGTCAGCATGCCCTATTGCATGACCCGAACACAACTACACCATGTTCATGTTTGCCCAAGCCTGGGCGCTCAACCCAACCGTGTCATGCGGCCCAACTGTGTTTTTCGTTGTTTCAAACCGTCCATCTGTGCCTTCGCTCCTTCTTTTGTCTGCCTATGCCACCCGAAAATGTGTGTCGGATCGATTCGCCCACCCTGCGGCCCGCCCAACCTGTGTGTTCGACTACCTATGTCTTCCCAACCCGCAGGCTCATCCTATGCCTATACCACTAACTCACACTTCACGTGTTTGTTGTTGTGTGATGTTCAGTGCTCCTTACTCAAGTCGCACTCTGACATATGTATGGTCGCCCATGCTTGGAAGGGGATCAGCCTTCACCAAGCCAACCCGCCATTTCCACATGTCAAGCTCGTCAACATTATCATGTCGGCCCACCTATCTTTTTAGCCACCGCCTATCAACTTCCACTCGCACATATGCCCAACACTTAGCCGTTTTTCAATTTTTCACTAATCGTTACTCATGTTGGCTTCTCTCAGTGCGCCCTCCCACTCGTTAGTTAAATGTGCTCACCCATCTTGTCGGTTAAACACGCCCACCCAGCTCGTTGGTTAAATGCGCCCACCAACTCATTGGTTAGACGTGCCCACCCAGCTCATCAATTAAATGCGCCTACCATCTCGTCGATTAAACGCGCCTAGGTTGGGCGCATGACTCGTCCAAGTGTGACGGTGATGACTTGGGGGCCTAACACCCTCCCCTACTAGAATTCATTTCCCTCCCCAAAAATCCAGCTACTCTCATCAACTCAGCATTGTACTCAGCAATCCCCTTCCTCCATCTACATAGTGAATCCTTCGTTTCCCAGCTACTCTCCTCCGGTGCATTCTTCCATTTAACAAAGAACTCATGTCATGTAGTGTTCTCAACACCCATAGTCCAAAGATCTAGGATCTTCTCCAAAACAAGGAGTGGCTATCCACAATCATGGTTAGTCCTCTCGGTGGTGTTGTCCTCTCAGGTTGATGTGCATCAAGTCGACATCTCTTGAGCTTACTCATATGGAACACAAGATGTTTTGAACGCATGTGGTTCGGAAGCTCTAACTCATAGGCAACTTACCCAACTCGCTTCTTTACCCGGAATGGTCCTTCATGCTTCCTCGTCAAAGATTTCGCAGTCCCTTTCGGTGGTTGAAACTGATCTCGTGTAATCCTCATAAAAACCATGTCTCCAACACTGAAGTGTCAATCTCGTCTATCCTTATCTGCCCATTTATTCATCCTCCTTGCAGCTTCATGCAAGTGCACCTATGTTAACTCCAAGGTCTCCTCTCATGTTTTCAAGAATCTCTTCACATGTGGAATCCTCATAAATCCCCTAGATAGCATAGTGTGTGGAGAAATTGGCCCCTGTCCATTTACCAACTCAAATGGACTATACCTGGTTGCGGAACTCTTCTACACATTGTAGCTAAATTGAGCTACATCTAAGAGTTCAGGCCATTTCTTTTGATCATCCGTCACATAATGTCTCAAGTAATCCTCCAACAATGCATTAATATGTCCAGTCTACCCATCTGTATGCAGATGGTATCTTGAACTCTACAGCAACTCTGTTCTGACCAACTTGAACAAAGTGGTCCAAAATCTTCCTGTAAATCGTGGATATTGATCCTAAAATACTCAATGGCATACCCCAATACTTCACAACATGTTTGAAGAATAGCTCAGCAGTCTTATCGGCTCCACATGGTATATTCATCAGAATGAAGACGACATACTTAGAGAAACGATCGACCACGACCATAACTCCGTTACACCCATGTACCCGCAGTAACTCAGTGATGAAGTCCATCGAAACACTCATCCATGGTCTCTATGGAATAGGTAAAGGCTGCAACAATCCTCCCTATCTCTGATTATCCAATTTTTCCTATTGACAAATGATGCACGTATGTACATACTCCTCCACATCCTCCTGCATCTTCTCCAAAAAGAATCCTCTCTCTAATAATGCCAAAGAACGATGCTACCCTGGGTGGCCAGCCCATGGAGAATCGTGGCACTCCTTTAAGAGGTGCCTCCTAAGTCTCGATGACTTTGGAATGTAAAGTTGGTTCCCAGAGAACAAGAGTCCATCTCGTAGAAAAACCTTTGTGTATTTCCTTCCTTCTCCTGCTTCAAGATGCTCTGTGCTTGAGTATTTGTTTCCATACTAGCTCGAAGTTTATTCTGCACCTCATTGGTCATTTTTAATCGACTCCTACTACGTTCTACCCGGTCTTCTTCCTCCTCAAGTGTGGGTAACTGTCCCTTCATGTTGAGGGCATCTACAACTGTGTTGAGTCTTCCCAGTCTATACTCAATAGTCATGTCGAACTCTGCCAAGAAGTCCTGCCAACAAGCTTGCTTCATTGACAACTTCGGTTGTGACGCAAAAGAAATCACTGCAACATTTTCAATTATGAAAACAAAAGGCTTCCCAATCAAGTAATGACTCCATACCTATAAACAGTGGATGATCGTAGTCATTTCTTTCTCATGAACCAGACACCATCGTTCTCTATCCTGCAACTTCCGACTCTCATATGCCATCGGATGCCTATCCTACATAAGAACCCATCCTATCGCAAAATCTGAAGCATCTATGTGCACCTAAAATGGTCTCTCAAAGTCAAGTAACTTCAGTATCGGTGTTGTAACCATCCTCTTCTTCAAATCTTCAAATGTTGCTCGACACTTGTCCGTCCAACTCCATTGCTTTTCCTTCTTCAAAAGGTCTGTTAATGGCGATGTCACTTTGGAGTACCCCTCTACAAACTTCTGTTGGTAGTTGGTCATCCCCAAAAACACCCTCATATCATGGACATTCTTTGGTTCATCCCAATCCTCTATCGCCTTCACCCTGCTTGGCTCCATCCGTATGTGTCCTTGACCCACTATGTGTCCAAGGAATGGAATCTCGGTCTGGGAAACATACACTTTGACTTCTTTAAGTACAACTGATTCTCCTTCAGCGCCTCAAACACCAAATCCAAGTTCTTCCTATGATCCTCCATGTTATCACTGAATATCACGATATCATCCAAGTATACTACTCGAATGAATCCAAATATGGACGTAACACATCATTCATCAAAATGAAAAAAGTAGAAGGAGCGTTGCACAACCCGAAAGGCATAACAAGGAATTCAAAACTCCCATACCTTGTCACAATTGAGGTCTTCTTCTCATCTCCTTCTGCTATCCACACTTGATAATACCCATGCCTCAAGTCTAGCTTGGAAAACACTCGGGCTTTCACAAGCTTATCGAAGCAATCTGTAGCAAGTGGCAAAGGATATCTGTTCTTTATCATTTTCTTATTAAGAGCATGATAAGCACAACACATCCGCAACTCATTTGTATCTTTCTTCTGCTGGAACAATACCGAAGCACCATACGGGGAGCTTGAAGGTCATATGAAACCTGCATCAGCCAAATCCTTCAATTGTCATTTCCACTCCCCAATTCCGGCCCTAACAAACGATAAGGAGCTTTCATCAGAGGTTGCTTCCTTGGCTATAGCTTGATGTTGTGGTCCACTACATGCCTTGGTGGAAGTGCTTTCGGCAACTCATCTAGCATCAAATCTGTATATTTGTCCAATACATCAGAAATCTCAGTTGGAATAGGCATCCCCACTCCATCATCGCTTTCAACTCCCTTTATGACTGTCGCATATGTCTCCACATCTAAATCCCACATTGACTTCCTCATACTTAGTGCAAAAACATGTTGCACCTTTACTTCCTTTCTTTGCTTATGGGTCAGCAAATTCCAAGTTCATGGGCCTCCAATCAACATGATCTCATCACAAAATGAGACAATAATTGCCTTATTGCCTTTCAAAAAACCTGCCCCAATATCATATCAAAGTCATTCATCTCCATCACCGTGAAGTCAAATCAACCTTGCTAGTCTCCAATTCGAATTGGCACTTCATCTGCCAATCCCAACACTTTAGCCTTCGAGTTCACTGCCTTGACCTCCACATTAGTTGGAACAATCTGCAACCCAACTTCTCTTTCCAACCTTTTCATCATAAATTTGTGTGTGGCACCTGTGTCCACCAAAGCTTGGATGATTTTTCCATGAACCTCCAAGTCAAGAAACCCCAAACTATGCATCCAAGATTTCTTTTGTTCAAAAACTTTAGATTGCATACATACCTAGTCTCTACATTTTGTTGTTGTACTCGCTCTGATACCATTTGTCACGAACCCAATTCTTTTTTCCCAAATTGAGCTACGTGTGGCACCAACTAAATGACTCCAACTATCATTTTCCTTTATGTTTTTCGAACTACACCTACTTAATATTTCATTCATCATTATTAAATAGTTAAGTGTGGAATACTTAACAAAAATAGTCACAACATATTATTCATGCAAGAGACACAATATTCTTCAATAATTCGACTTTATATAAAATTCTGCAAATTTTATAATTCATCAGGGAGACTATGTCTCAACCCATTTCATATGTTTACAAAAGTTCCAATGCAATGCCTAGTCGGTCGGCATGCCCTGTTGCATGACTCGACTGCAACTGCACCATGTTCACGTTTTCCCAAGCCTGGGTGCTCAACCCAACTGTGTCATGTGGCCCAACCTTCTACCCATGGCCCAACCATGGTTGTCGTCGTTTCGGACCGTTCGCCTATGCCTTTGCTCGCTCTGTTTTCTGCTCGTGCCACTCGAAACTATGCGTCGGGTCAGTCTGACCACCTTGGAACGTGCCCAACTTGTGCATTCGACTGCCTATGTCCACCCGACTCGCGGGTTCATCCGCTGCTTGCACCACTAACTCGCACTTCTCGTGTTTGTTGTTGTGTGATGTTCGATGCTCCTTCCTCAAGTCGCACTCCCGAATATATATGGTCGCCCATGCTTGGAAGGGGCTCGACCTTCACCAAGTCGACCCGCCCTTTCCACATGTCGACCCACCTATCTTTTTAGCCACCGCATATAAACTTCCGCTCGCACATATGCCCAACACTTAGCTAATTTTCGTTTTTCACCAACCGCTACCCGTGTTGGCTTCTCCCGGTACGCCCTATAACTCATCGATTAAATGCACTCGCATGGCTCGTCAGTTAAACATGCCCACTCAGCTCATCAGTTAAACACCCTTGGGTTGGGCGCCCGACAAGTCCAAGTGCGACGATGATGACTTGGGGGCTTGACACCAGCCCGACCGCCAAGGGATCGCGGGCTCAGGCGACGATAATTACGCCAGCTCCTGCTGCCCTTGGCTCGTGACCACTTAGCAATTTCGCTGGGGTGGCAAGTTGATTCCCATAATCAGGTTGCCCCGCCCAACGGTCAAGGAGCCATTGGCCATAGTGGCAGGAGTTGTACAATATTTTTTTAATATTTAAAATTGTTTTTTAATTATTTTAACTATAATATATATATTTTTAATTATTTTTTTGGTTTTTAAGATATATATATATATATATATATATATATATATATATATATATATATAATTTTTAAACCTTGTATATTTATTTATTTATTTTTCATTTATTTTTAATTTTTTTATTCTAATATTTTTTTAATAAATTTTGATTTTTAAGCATGTGGATTAATCACATCAATATTATTTGGTCAACGTTTCGAACCAACCAATGTGGTTCATCCTCAGGACAAATGTGAAAAATTCCATAGATCCTAATGAATAAATAGCAAGGATGCATAAAAGTCGAGAATTAGCCGTTAGGAATTAGTTATTTAATTAATAAAATAATGTTTTTTTAATTCTAATTAAATACTAGTTGTTTTATATTAGTCGTTAATTGTTTATATAAATATTAAATTATTACATATATATTATTTATTATATATATTATAATACACAGTCCACCAATGCACAGGCAATCTAAAGTTCTACTACCTCCGCCCTCCATCTATTCAATAGAACACGTACACTCTAGGGAATCGAGAGGCTTCACCTCCACCCTGGAAGCATGCAATACAGTGGTTCCACACAGTGAAGGGAATTGATAACTCACTGCTAAAATCAAATAAACAAGCAAAGGAAACTCCAGAATTTCCTCACCATGATTCCAAGGGCTAAATCTCTACCCCAGGTTGTCAAAGGACTCTAAATAACACCATCTCCACCCTCCACCCTCCACCCTCCTAAGGTATCCTAAGACTTACCCTCACCTGAAGGAGAATTCCTCTCATACTTATATTTCTCAACTAAAGGTATGATAGTTTTTGGGAGTGGCAAAAGAAGCCAATATCCTCCACCCTGGCGTAGGTATCACTAATTCTTACTAATCGGGCATTCTCCATCCTCTACTATCCATGATGAGCACTTAAGGCCTTCCCTAACACACATGGGTAGTTCTTCATAATTGTTCCCCCACAAATTCTACATGTTCTCCTCCATTTTTTTGTGCATGGTGCCTAGAGTCCTTTCTCAAAACTCCTCAATTATTGTTGTGCGTGCTTCTCTGTGCTATTCCCCTGTGTTATTTTCCCAAGTTAGCTTGCTGAGTATTTTTTAACTGTGCACCTATATGTTGTGCATTAATTCTTTTGTCCTTTTGTTATCATGTTCAGTTCCCAAGCCAACATGGGATGTGTCCCTTGCTTGCATCCCATAAATTCACATTAGAAGTCTCATTTAAAACACCATTCCAGACTATTTAAAGCTCAGCAACCATCCTTCAATGGTTGTCTATGTTGTCTAGCTTCTTCCTTCATAAACTAAACTGAATATCCCCAACAATTGACCTCCCTCCTCAATCTTTGGAATTTGTGTCCCATACTTAGTCCTTGATTATTTTATGATATTATTTACATTGCAAAAATTATGTTAAGCGATTGGGGCTATCACACCTAAAATGCAACTTTGGGTCCCTCTTATCAAATATATGGATTAATCTATATGTAAAATCCAAGTAGGAGGTGATATGGGCATAAACAAATGTGACCAACCCTTGGTACCACCATTCAAGTGCCTCACCATCCATATGTATCATGGCATACTATATGGTCTCAGATTCCCTCATGGGGTTTAGTAGGAAATAAGTATCCAACTTTGCACCCATTTTCTTGTTGATCCTGTGGTAGGTTCATTGAATATTGGAAGTTTTATTTTCCTAACATTCTTCAAAATCTCATTGTCTTTCCACCACTTGTTCTAGTCCCTTGGCTTGTTGCTATGCTTGATACCGTAATAGTCTTGGAGTGACATAAAATTTCATATCTCTTCTCCCATTGCCTCATACTCCCTTATATATTATAGGAAGATTTCATCCTTCTTCTACTAGTTCTTTGTTGGCTCCTCCACGAACTTGGGCATAAAAGGTCTTGACGAAATTAGTTTCATTGGTGGGGGTTTTGGATTGGCAAAGTTACTAGCTCAAGATTGGTCATTATGGTCTCCTCCTAACATGTTGTAGCGTTTATGTGATCCCTCCAGTCCGTTATTGGATCGATTTTAGCATAGATTGGCCATGGACTAGGTGACTTCCTTCAGAGGTTGAGCCACCTCATGTTTCCTCCATTCACCATCTAGGCCATTCATGCCATCCTTGATCTAATTCCTAGAGTAACTCATGTTTTCCTTTGGCTATATCATTCAAGATATATTTGAAACTATCCTAGTGTTGATCTTCATGATCCCCCATCTAGTATTTTTCTTCTTCTCACACCTTCTTCTTCTTTTGGTACTTATGTACCCTCAATCTAATGGAATCATCAACTATTAGCCCTTTTAGGATGGTAGGAACATCAACTCTGATACCACTATAATATCCTTTAATCATTATTGGCTAAAACTTTAGGGTTTGACTAAGAAATTTAGGGAATTAAATTTTGTAGGTTTTAACCCTGTACATCAATTACTTGCATATGAATTCTAAAAACAGAAAATAAACAATGGTGAAAACATAAAACATAAAACAAATATACACAGATATTTCCCCCTGAATCCCAAAATTGGGACTACCAGATTGATTTTTCATTATGTTCCTTTCAATGTTACAATACATATATGTGTGTGTGTGTCGAAGCATTCATAAATCCCAATCCATTAACCCTGGATTAGAACATAACCATAGTTCCCTTGATCAGATCTGCAAAATACCATGGGCAGAAAACCATCATGCTCAAAACCATGTGCAAAACCCATGTACAAAACCATAGGTAAGTTTTCCCACTCAATATAGGGTCCAAAAAAAAAATCGAAGCGCTACCCCGGACCTCGTGCAAGGGGGATACCACCTCCTTGAAACCCCCAACAGGGGGGGCATGCGACTAATCGTGGAAAGAATATAACACACACCCAACATTCTCCCACTTGTTGTTTTCTTTTCCACACAGGAGGTCATAGGAGAGCTTAGTCATTGGTCCAACATTGCAACACCCACTGTTTCTCTACACCAAGAAAACTTCTCAGTGCTCACAGACTTCGTCAATGAATCTGCAACATTCTTCAAAGTCTCCACCTTTACTAGAAACACCTTTTTGTCCTCAACCATATCCCTCACAAAGTGATACTGAATATCAATGTGCTTTATATTTGAATGATAAGCAGGGTTCTTTTCCAAGAAAATTGCACTTTTCCTATCATAGTCTATCCTTATAGCTTATTGTACTAACCCCATACTTGAACACAATCTCTGCGACCAAACGGCTTCCTTGCTTGCATGAGTGGTTGATATGTATTCTGCCTCTGTAGTTGAAAGTGCCACTACATACTGTCTCTTCCTCATCCAACTTATTTCTCCTCCAAAAAGGTTAAACACATACCCACTTGTAGATCTTCTCAAATCTAAATCTCCAACACATCATGCATAAAAAAATCCACAGATGTCCAAAAATCTATCCAATCCTGCTCTTCCTTGGTATCACATACCATAATCAATAGTGCCACGCAAATACCTGAAAACATGCATCATTGTTGTCCAATGCTCCTTCCCTGGTTTTGACATAAACCTGCTCAATACTCCCACTTCATGTGCAATGTCTAGTCTAGTACATACCATTGCATACATCAGGGTACCAACTGCATTTTCATATGGAACACATGACATATCCTCTTCCTCTTCTTGTGTCTTGGGACATTGTTCAGCAGATAACTTTACACCTATAGGTATAGGAACCTTCATTGGTTTACTATCTTGCATATTAAACCTCTGTAATATTTTCTTGACATACATCCTCTGGTTTAACCAGAGCTTCATCTTTTCCCGATCTCATTTAATTTCCATGCCTAAAATATAGTTTGCAGCACAAAGATCCTTCATGTCGAATTTGGAGGAAAATTGGGTCTTCAAAGCCTAGATAATTTCTTTTTCATTTCCAATCAGCAACATATCATCCACATACAAGACCAGATAAATAACACGGTCACAAATTAATTTAAGATACACACGGTGATTTTCTTTGCTTCTGTGAAGCCAAGTCCCTGTATATATGTATCAAATTTTTTATTCCACGCCATTGGTGACTATTTTGACCCATACAAAGAATTTTTGACCTGCATACCAATTCTTTATTACCCTTCACCGCAAAGCCTTCAGGTTGATTCATGTAGATCTCTTCTTCCAGATGCTCGTGAAGAAATGTTGTCTTCACATCCATCTGTTCTACCTCAAAACCAAAAGCAACAACAACTAATAAAAGTAATCTAATAGAAGCTACCTTAGCAACATAGGAAAAAATATCACCAAAATCAATTCTCGGCACCTGGGAATAACCTTTTGCTACCAACCAAGTTTTGTATTTCTCTACCTTGCCTTTTGCATTCATCTTCTTCTTAAACACCTATTTTCTTCCAATGGGTTTCCTTCCAAACGGAAACCCCACCAGATACCAAGCCTCATTTTTCTCCAAATATGCCATTTCATCAACCATGGCCTCTTTCTAGAGCTTTCCATCCTCTAAATCTACTGCACCCCTGATAGTTTTGGGATCATCATGAGTAATAGATAAAGAAAAATGTTAACAAAAAGCAGATGGACTATACATTTCTGGTTTCTTTCTTTCTTGAACTGATCTTCTCACAACTAGAGTTTGTGGCTCTTCATATTTTGATTCCCATTCTGCTATAGAGTTCGAATCTTCTTCCTTTAGCTCAAACTCTATCTTCTTAGGTTCCTTTGGTAGGAAGTCATGTTTAATAACATATTTTACCTCCGTAAATACCACATCTTGGTTGTACACAACCTTCCTTATTTTTGTGTTCCAAATATTATAACCTTTTAAACGATCCTTATACCCAATAAAGATGCACCTTTCATATTTACTATCCAACTTGGTTCTTTTCTCCTTTCGCACATGTACATATGCATCACATCCAAATACCATAAGATTTGAAAGAGAGGGTTTCTTACTAGTCCATACCTCATGTGGAGACTTATCCTCCAACGTTGATGAAGGTGATCTAATCACTAGGTAACATGCAATCTCCACCGCCTCTGTCCAGATTTCTTGTCCTAACCCAACACCACTAAGCATGCTTCTTTCCTTTTCCATCAACGTCCTGTTCATTCTTTTTGTAACTTTGTTTTGTTAATTTGTGTATGGGGTAGTGTTGTGCTATAACACACTTCTTACAGAACTATTCAAATTCCTTCTTACAAAATTCTCCACCATTATCTGTCCTCAACAACTTTATCTTCTTCTTTGTCTAGTTTTCCACCAAAGCCTTAAATTCTTTAAATCTGTCAAAGACTTCATATTTATTCTTGAGGAAATATATCCATGTATTCCTTGATAATTCATCTATAAATGATACATAGTACAAAGAATTACCCAGTGATGGAACCGACACGTCCAAACAAATCACTATGCACAAGCTCTAATATCCCTTTCGCGCTCTTAGCACTAGAGGGGAAACTCACCCGATTCTTCTTCCCATATACACAATGTTTACCGAAATAAAAATATAGAGAGAAATTAGACATACCTTCTACCATACTATTACCGTGAAGTATTCAAAGGCCCTTCTCTCCAATATGCCCAAGCCTTTGATACCATAGCATGGTCTTTTCTATAGAGACCACTATGTTTTTTGCTTCACTTTTAGGAAGCACAGAACTATTGCACCCATCAATAATAGTGCTACCCAGAAGCTTTTATAGAGTTCCAATCTGAACTCCTCGCATCAATACCAGTCCTCCCTGAACAATCTTGCAGGTATCTTGCTTGAACATTGTTTTTCACATGCATCATCCATATTTCTTATAGAAATCATATTTATAGCCAATGCAAGAATATGCAGAACACCCGGAAGTGTTATAATCCTTCCACCTTGCAACTTCAGCTTGACTTTTCCACTTTGGATGATTCTAGCCTTCTTGTCATCCCCTAAGAAGACATCACCACCATCATATTTCTCATACTCTCATAACCACTCCCTACTGGGAGTGAAGTGAAAGGATGCACCTAAGTCATTCAACCATGCCTCATGGCCTACATGTGTACTTGAAGAAGAAGCCAAGTACACATCCCCACCTTCATCTGAGGTGGTTTTTGCCTCTTCAGAAGTAGCATCATCAGATCCATTTCCTTTATCAAGAGCTTTACATCTACATTCATTTTTGAAGTTACCTTCCTTTCTGCATTTCTAGCACATCTTTACAGGATTTCTTGGAGATTTAGATCTCCCACTCAAGGACTTTTTTTTTTTTTTTTTTTTTTGGACCTTCCTCGTATAGATAAGGTATGTCCATTTTGTCCCTCCATATTTTTCCATATCATCTCCTTGGACAACAGGGATGAGACTATTTCATCAAACTTCAAGGTAGTTGTACTGCTACCTATTGCAACAACCAGACTGTCCCATGAATCAGGTAGAGAACATAGAAAACTGATGCACTTATCTTCATCTAAAATTTTAATATCAATAGATAACAACTGGCTTACCACAGTATTAAAGGCGTTCAGATGCTCTGTCACTGAGTCTCCATCCTTCATCCTCGGGTTATACAAATTTTTCCGTAGGAACATTTTGTTCATTGGAGACTTAGATTGGTACAAATTCCCTATCTTTTCCCATAAAGCCTTCCTCGTAGAGTCCCCTAATATATTCAACAATACTTAATCTGAGATACACAACTTATTGTGTTCTTTGCTTTCAGATCCAACTTTGCCTAGTCTTTATATGACATTGTCATTGGTTTAGTACCTGGATCTAACGTGATCCGCTGATCTTTGTCCACCAACAGATCCTCCATCTTGAGCTTCCACACCTTAAAATTTTGACCATTAAATATCTCGATCTCTATCTTTCCACTGCTCACCATCTTCTTTCATTGCAAGAATCAATCCCGCAGATCTCCCACTAAACAGGGTCTACCATAGGCCCAAGAAAAACCCCTCACCAGCAAAGGTGTCCCTTGAAGCCGAAACAAATATGGTACAAAATGTAAGTTTTAACCCTGTACAAGGTTAAAACCTACAAATTCTACTTAAATATCACCAAAAATTTGTGCAAAGTTTACATAGTGGAATTTACTTGTAATTAGATAAAATGCAAACCAAGGAATGGAAATTATTGCAAACTTAGGCACTATATTTATTATCAGAAAATTTTGGAGGAATTATTTTACATGAGTTACTGAAAAAGAACCTGTTCAAAGTAATTGATAACTTGCTCCTTTTTCAACTATATTGGTTAGGAAATGTTGAAATTGGTCTTTGAAATGCTCAATATTTGTCCCCTTTGGTAGTGCAAAGATATCCATCTTGGTCAACAAATCAGCTTGGCTTGGTGACCCTGAATTCACTACAACCCGGTATTTGGAATAACCTTTTTTCTCCCCAGAAAAAAATGTGCTTCCTCTGTTGATATTGTGCACCTAGCCAAGGTCACGCCTCTAGTAATCATTGTTACCAAATGCATTGTATGTGTTGAACTCACGATCATGTCATTCTTGTCTTCATGTATCAAATTTTGATTAAAAACTCCCTCCTGAGATGGATTTGGTTGCCACCAATGTGGAAACTCATTCAACATTGAAAAATCAATATCATTCAGCCCTTCCCAAGCATGTGACACATCTGCTCCAAAATTTCCATCCAAAATCGTTTGCTCCACAAGAATGGGTTTGGCCTTTAAGTGTAAGAAATTTGACTGAAGTGATCTAATTGGTTTTAGGCCTATGTGAACTCAGAAAATGCAAACTTCCAACCAGGGAAAATTTTAAGAACCCCCTTAAATTTATATGTATAATAAATGGGTGAATCCCCATGATACATAGGAAAAAATGTAAAGAGATTTTATCAATAATATTATATGTATATATACTTTTTTTGGTGAACCTCTCACCAAATTATATTATCTTGTAAAATCATGGCGAATCTTTCATTGAATTATAAAATCTTGTAAGATCTTGGCGAATCGTTCACTGAATAATAAAGGATTTGTAAAGAGATAACAAAGTTTATAATGAGTATTTCTTGTAATGACTTCAAGCCTTGTTAAGCAATCTATTAAGAACCAAAACAAGTATATTTCTTATATGGAATATAAAGATATATCTCATGGAAAGTCAACTAGGTTTAGCATAGGTGGTAAGGAGAAATCCCACATAAGAAAATGTGTTGAACTCATAATGCGTATTTATTGTAATGGCTATGAGCCTTCTTGTCTAAGCAAACCCTCAAGGAATGCAATATGTATATTCATCATATGGAATATAAATATATTTCTTATGTATTGGAATATAAATATATGAGTGAGGAGTGGGAAATGAGCCACAAGAAGTCCTTAGAAAATTGACAGGAAGAAGATAAGTGCAAAAAATAAAAGAAGGTGAAAATGCAAAAATGGAGAAGAAATACAGGGGCAAAAAGGTGAAACAACAAATTCATAACCCATGGGAGGAACAATGATTAGAGATAGTAAGCGAAGATGTTCCCTTAGCCTATGGGTAACAAAGGCAGACATTAGAATTCTCACTTATGCAAGTGTAGTTAAACAAACATTAAGCTCTATGCCAATCATGAGAGGGAGGAAATCTGGGAAATAAATGCGGGAACAAGAATTTAATGGAACAAAGCATTTGGATTACAATCCTTACTCATCGAGTTTGGATACTTCCTTTGAGGCCTATTGAAAAATTATGTATGATCTATCTATGTATATTGTTATCTAATTAGTTTGTAAAATAGTTGTCAAGTAGCTATGTTAGAGCATGGAGTTTGTGCAAAATGTTTTCACTATCTTGCCCATCTTGAGATGGAGATGGATGGATATGAGTATTGGATATAGAATTCTCCCATTTTTTTGTTGTAACAAGTTATACAGGTATAGCTACAACCCCCTAATTTTAGTTCAAATAATATCCATTAGTGTGAGAAAAGATGTTTGAGGTTTGCACCTAGTCTTTTTTCATCCCCTGTCAATGTTTAATAGATCCAAGGATAAGATGAATTTATGTTAGTTTATAGTTGCTTAAAATTTAAATATATAAATTTCAATAAGCATGATGTCATTTCATTTTTATTTTATGTTGAATTCTTTAAATAAATAAGACGTAGGGTCTTTTTTGTCATTTTATTTTATTAGTGACACACCCACACATGGGGATCTCCCTCACCCTGGGCTATCAATCACCCTTCTTTTGTTGGCACAAGGAATAAATATGGCATGAGAAAAGTCTGGTTCTTACCCATTTTGAACTTGGAGGAAGGTTACCGTTAATAAACAAACATTCAAGCTCTTCTAGTTGATTATTTGTCTTTGATCAACATATATGCTTGTTATAACCCCATTTGGTTACTTTTTAAGCAACCATAAAAACTCTGATTGGTTACTATGTGAAATGAACTCTCCAAAGGTCAATGCTACAAATATTATTGTAGGTTATCCATACCCTTCATCGATTTAAATCTTTTAATCTCAACATAAAGTTTTGATATGTTTCATTAATCTGATCTTTTTCTACCAATATTCCATCCCTCCACTTGACATACTTCAACAATATCCTTTGTGTTGTTATATAGTTAGGAGTTTGTGCTTCAACCTAGATAATTTTGTATTTGAAAGGTATGCCTTCTTTTCAGTTAAATTTTTATTGTGCTCTTTATGTATTTCACAATCTTCAACGACCTCCTTTGTGGATTTCTATAGCCAGGGTTTGTCCTTCAACCTAGATATCTAATTTTGTGTTTGAAGGATATGCCTCCTTTTTAGATACATTTTTACTATGCTCTTAATTTATTTCATAATATTAACAACACTTTTATCTTTCCTTTCTACCAAAGAATTAATTTAATTCAGAGTATTGACTGTAGTTGGTGTTAATGCCAGATTAACATCTACATGGATTTAGAAGTTTCTTTTATCAAATTAATCTCTTTTACTTTTTTGTACTTTCAATCATCCACGACTCATGGAGAGAGTTGGAAAAACATTAATATAGCACAAGTCAAAAGTGTTGTGCCAACAATATTATTTTTGCATAGTTGATCATCTTGGTCATGCACATTATTTCAGATAGACTCAAGACTTTATTAGGAAAGATGACATTATAACTTGATCCTACTGTGTAGGTCCTTGTTTGATGCGTCCTAAATTCACTGCATTTTTTGGGTAGGTGAGTTAAAGTGGAACACCTTTGCAACTTAGAGCCTAGAAATTCTGAATTTTATGAACTTATATGAAGCATTCATATTGCAGATGGCAGGTGGGATAATCCAACAAAAGTGAGAACAGTTAAAAGGAATTGTATTTCAAATGAAATCGAGTTGTATTTTGGTGGAGTTAAAATTTAAATGACAGGGTATACAAAGTCATTGTGGGAGTTAAATTAACACCTTCAATTTGAGGAATTTTATGAAACATTTTCCAATATTGGTTGGGCATATATGGAGGTGGTAGGTAACGTTTATAACAAAAAAAAAAATTACGTTGCATACCAGGAAGAGGTTAAGGAATACACGCTCAACAATACTTTCCAATTTATGAAGACAAAAACTAGAATGCCTATCTGATTCTGAAAAAGCTTTCATTTATGTATTGAAACACATAGTGGAAAGTCTAAAAAATGTTCACTTGAGAAATTATTGCAAGGGAAAAATCCTTTCCATCATTTTAGAGGTGAATCTACTTTTTTTGTAGACTCATACCCTCAATTCTATTGGTTATTAAACGAGGAGCCCTAAAGCAAAAACCCTTTTTTTCCTTGTAAGATTTCTAAGAATCCTACTTTGTAACTGTCATATGGAGGATCTGTCTATCTTTGCGTGAAGATTGCCCTATAGATGATACCATTACATGAGAAGTGTTGTGAGAAGATACATTACAAGAATGAGTTCATCATCTTGTGACTATGAGGAACTTGAAGATGCTACTAGGGCCTTGAAAAGGTTGGCTGATCATTTTCTTCACAATGATCAAAGCATTTGGAAGCAACGAGACACAATCAATGGCATTTTTGTCACAACCATTTAATAATGATAAGGATGATGTGGGGATTCCTATCATAGCATATCGGAAGGGAGGAAGATATATTAGTTTCGACCTTATTGTACATGATGATGTATGAGGAGCAGTGGTTCAACATGGCATCTCACTCGATATTCAACATACACATCATTTGTCAATGCATGTAGTAACGATGGAGATATGAAGCAGGATTGGAGTTGTATATCATTGCTTAATGGCATCATTATTATCAAGGGGAACTATTGCTAAAAATTGTATGCACATAGGTACCATGAGAATTAGCAAAGAGATGTAAGATATTGGGTTCAGCGTAGGCTTGGAGTCTTCCATCCATTGGAGCAAGTTCTTACAACAATATATTTGGCATAAGATCCAGTATTTCTTGGTAGAATAGGTCGAACATGTGTCTTATGCTAATGTACAAGATGGTGGTTGCACAATTGAAGTTGCAGTTTTGAAAAGAAAAGTTGGTCTATACATGGGAACACTTTGATCCATTAAGACAATCCATAGATGAAATGTATGTTATCATATCATATATCAGTTGATTGATGCATATGAGCAAGTTAGATTGGACAATTGCATCTCAATTTCCAACCTTTAACACTATTCGTATTTGTTTAAAACCCGTCAATTCCTGAAGATTAAACCAACAACAAATTAATATTGGACTATGGTGTGATAGTTCATCTCTTTGAACACAGTTGCTCTGAATGTAGTGTCTTGGCAGACCAAAGACAAAGGGAAATAATAGGATTGTTGATTGTATGCATACAGATTCATATGGATGCTAGAAATAAGTAATGAAGTGTTGACCTTACAAATTCATATTTAATTGAACTGGCCTGCCTAATATATCATATGATTTCTTTTCATACACCTTTCCTGCATGCTTCTGTATTGTATCTAGATTTATATGAAATTTCACTACCTTGCGAGTTTTCCAACTACATGCATTACATCTAACTTATGTGGAAACCTCGTTCTCATTTCTAGGAGGTATTACTTCAATAAATGGAAAACTTGAGACCTAGTATTCTTGAAATTGTCTCCCTTTGGTCCACTAGCCATTTTTCCTTTTTGGTGAATGGATTGTGTCACCTTCCAAGGAAAAAAATTCAACATTTTCAACACCAATTTATGTTGAAACTGCATTTATCTCACCTTGATCACTTGAGGAACCTATTATTTCATCCATCATATGGATATCAAATGCATTTTCACAAGAGTTAACATCTCTCCCAGTAACGGATTGTTCAAAGTAGCTTGAAGCATGAAGAGAATGTGTATTCTTGGATGGAGGCTTTTGTAAGTATGATAATACATCCATTTGCCTTGATGGTTTCTTCTCATGATTATGTTTTGACATCTCATTGAATATTCCACAAGTAAAATTTCAAATCGATCTAGAAACCTGCATCAATTGTTCCAAGAGTTGAGAATTACTAGATTTGTAAGTAGCATTCAAAGTAAAATAAGTGTAATGTTCACAAAAACCATGAAGCATTTTTTTATTAAAATGTTATGCCAAGCCCAAAAGAAAAAATAAATCATTATACATAAAACAATAGAATCATGACTCATCATCTATAAAATGAAGAACAACATTCAAATGTAAAATATATAAAAATTTCCATTAAATTAATTCATATCTCCAAAACACCTGATGAACACTTGAAAGATTTAAACAAAACAACAAAGTATTATAATAAATTTAATCATCCTTTTAAAAAAACCTCTCCATCCAAAGATTATATGTGTGTGTGTGTGTGTGGTGAGAATATTCTCCAATATCAACGATTAATTGGAATAGGTGTTGCTTGCACCTATAGTTTTCCACTATACAGTTTTTAAGGTTGATGTCTTTATAAACCAACTTATACATACTCTAGCATAAATAGATATTTACTTCATGTATCCCCACCATACAGTGACTCAAAATATGCACATTTCATATATTCATACATGTGGTTTTTGTTTCTGGTGCTAAAATACATGTGGTTTTTGTTTCATGCCTTATGGGCCCTCTTTGGCTTGTGGTTATTATCTATGAGATGGCCATAATAATAAGAAGTCATTCTACTACAGTAGCATACCCCCATACCACTACAAGATGTAGAGCAATTGGAAACAATGTGTTCCATTAAGGCACTCCTTGTGTGAAGGTTTCCGGCTCAAAATCCCATGGGTACATTCAGATATCCCATGGGTACCTTACAATATTCCATGTCTAGCTTCAACTTTTAAAGTGAAAAAGGCTCTAAGATACCCATAAGTCATTCATTATCTTTGGATGCTCATATTTCCTCTATGGCTGAAGGTTTTCACTTGAATTTTTTAAGGTATATGACAATGAATGACTTATGGGTATCGTAGAGCCTTTTTCACTTGAATTTGTAAGGAATATTCTATTGATTTTTTAGAACAAATTATAATTTTTAAGAAATTTGACTCTTGATGCATGGAAATATTGAACTACCACCAACATTCCTTATAAACATCCTCACCTATAGACTATGAAGTATGTAGGCAAATATACTACTATCTAAAATTCAAGTTATTGAAGTCACTCTCCATTCATTTCAATACTAGAAATAGGTGACAATTTTCTTTTTTCTAAAGAAGTATGAGTTGGGATAGCCGTGAAAAGTGGATACACACTCTAATATGCCATTCTCTGAAATTCTAGTCACTAAAGTTATTCTCCTTCATTTTGATAATAAAAATACATGGAAATGTTTTTTTTATCTTGTAGAATAATGAGTTCAGACAACTGTTTGAAAACTAAATTGCTCTTGTATGCTTCTAATTGTGTTGTTATAAGAAAAATCTTATGAACTCTATTATAAATGGATAAATATACCATTACATCCTCTCAGTGTTCACTTATTACACTAGTAGTTTAGGAGTGCTCAATAATTTGGGGAAGTAAACATGGCAGATGATGTGGGAAAACTATTACTAACTCGTTAACAACAAATGAGACATCAGCACAATAATCACACTTATTTTTAGAATACATAATAGCACAACCTAACCCTTACACTTTGCAGTATACCATGAACATGAAATTTCTTAAACCATAACAATCTTTTGTGTTCACATATGAAATAAGGCTTCCATGTGCCATGGTTGAGATTTAAACTTTGCATCCACATTCTATTTAAATGCAGAATGGGAATTGTCTTATTTTTTTCATGAACTCTTGTCCAAACACCACCTAATAGTCATCCAATAGAACAATGGCGAGACTTGTCCTTCCGATCCATTACCCTAACTTGATTCAAACATCCTTGACCATACCAACAATTATCTGCTCATCTAAGTCAATGGATTGGAATGAGGTTTGAATTGGCTCAAAAACAAATCATAGACTCCTCACCACATCCTCTCTCAAAAAGTTATGAGTCGTGTCAATCCAACTACTTCCACAATGAAATTGATATCCAGTGCAAATTATCTTCCTACAACAAGATACAAAGAAGCGTTGAGTCATGTCAACTAAACTATGGAAAAGGTATTCCTCCAGCAGGATACATCAAACAACAAAGAGTTAAGAAAATTCAACCAAATTTATGAAAGGGTCTGTTATAGGCCATTGGATTTTGTGCATAAGCATAGTAAATATAACAACAATACTTAGGTTTGCAGAGTCTAAGTTTTGGTCATTATCAAAAGCTGTGTGAAACTTGTGCCTGCATTGTTTACGGTGCAGACTAGAGGCTTTTGGGAGAACTCAAACTCCCGAGAACTGAACTCCAAGGAAATTCTTGCCTAGCTACAACATATTGTTGGATGTTTTCTACTGTGCAAGTAAAAGAAATTACTACAATCCTAGGAAATTCTCCCTCGTAATTTCTATTGCTAAATTTGCACTATTCATTTGAAATAATTAATAATAATAATCCTCTAACTTTAAGGTCACTACCTAGCCAAATACCAATTTTTTTCATCATCAAATAAACGAAAATCCCAACACCAAGCAGTGTAGGCTTCACACTGGCCTAAAGCTTCTAGATTCCATTTGTGACTAAATTTTTTGCTAACCATATTATATTTTTAAGGCCCCATCCTCCTTGTTCTTTAGCAATTGTTGTAGAATTCCAAGCAGTGATAGCATATGTTTTTCTTTCTTCTCGTTGTCACTAGTTTGTTTTTTTACATCTATTTGTTTTAAGGTGATTCAATGCACTCTTACATACACCTGTTACAAATAGGAAGTGATGATGACTTCCCCATACACCTGTTACAAATAGGAAGTGATGATGACTTCCCCATCCCACCTGCAATGCTTATCAATAAAATTTTGTGATTCTTGTCAGCAAGACTATTTGAGTTTTCCTCTTTGACTATTTCTGTAGATATGAAAGGAAAATATTTTTTTAACCAAACATAACCATGTCACACAAGTTGACAAGATGGAAATGGATGCTCTTGGTGCTTGTTTTAATGAGCATATTTAACTCAATGTACTATTACATGGCATCTTCTATATTTAAATAATTAATACATATATTTTATATTCAAATAATCAATACATATATTGTTATGGGAATCTCATTGCATTGTAACCACCCTAGTTTAAATTGTGTGTATCAATTTTAATCACTTTTAACATCTTGACTACATTAAACATTAGATTTTATGAATGATTGGATGACACCTTTTATATTTAAATAATCAATATAGGGTGTATCAATTTTAATCACTTTTAACATCTTGGCTACATTAAACATTAGATTTTATGAATGATTAGATGACACCTTTTATATTTAAATTATCAATATTTGAAATATTATTACAATGCCATTATTAATATTATTATATCCAAAAATTTCTCCATATTCTCCTTGTTCTCCTTGTGCAGTATCCATATTATATTTGTGCATTGTAGCCAATGTCCTTCCTTGCATGCAGTCAAGCTCTAGTATTGTAAAATACACCTTAATCGGTGCAAAAGGCTCAAGTAGAACATCTCTAGACATACCCCAGAGAGAAATGAGCTAGAAGTGGAGCCATTCAGGTGATTAGGGCAGGGGGTCAGTTAAGAGTGGGTTCCCATAGGCTTTAGGCTAATAGACTTGGGTAATATGAAGAACATACACTCAATACCTTAATATCAAGAATATACACTCAATCAATACCTTAATATGAAGAACATACACTCAATACCTTTTCTGATGCAGTTTTCTTTTTCTGGCTAGACGATTTTCTTTTATCATTGATTTTGGTGAGATTGTTTTCTTTTACAGTGGATTTTGAACTAGATTTCCACTCTGCGGGAAGGTATTTTCAACCTGTGGTTGTAGGTTAGTTTAGATTTCCATTGTTTTTGTTGAGCCAATATTTTGAGGTTCAAATCAAGTAACATACCAAAGAAAACTCAAATAAAGTAGCCTACCAAAGTTTTCTTTTGAGTAGAGCATGACAAACTATATTTCTTCACCTCAATACTTACCTTACTTTCTTCAAAATGTTATGTCTTTCAGGACCCCATATTTCTTTCCCTGAAAGTGTTAGTTATAGTTTAGAAAGAATCAATCCATCTTCCTGTTTGACCTTCTTTATATCCTTTCCATTTCAAAGAGCTTTTTGAAGAGATGGATTTATTGAGGACCAACCAAAACATTTGGATAATACGGGATGCGACATGGCATGCCCGAAATCCCCAAGAAATGCATGGGAAAGAAGGTTGAATTCACCCCAAAAAGAGTGATTCTAAGATGGATTTGACTTAAAATATTTAGAAGTCAATCTAGCACCATAAGCAAAGTAAGAAACACCTATAGCATAAGGACCAACAACATTAGTAACAAGGGTAGATCTAGAACCACCTACAAAAGCAAGGGTGGAAACATATGTTCCAAAGGCATTTGTTTAGTATCCTATTGTGGTTGTAGAGCCAGATGTTCCATATTGTATCTTAGTTCATTTGTGAATATTGTATGAGCTTGGAAGCAAAGAGATAGGAGAAAAGCCTAATGAAATTGGACCAAATAATTCATTTGTTACAAATAGGAAATTTTGATGGCTTCCCCATCCCACCTGCAATGCTTATCACTAAATTTTTGTGATTCTTGTTAGCAAGACTATTTGAGTTTGCCTCATTGACTATTTTTGTAGATATGAAAGGGATGATAGGGAAAAATCAAATATAAAGTCAAGCCTATCCATGGAGAAATGTCCTTCTACATGGGCCACTCAACAAAAATCCATCTAAATGAGAAACATTCCCTATCTTTGTCACATAATTATAGAGAGACACAAATGAAGGTAAGAAAGCCCACATTTTGAATGCAATTTATGAGATTTGATTATCGGGAATAGGTTAACTAAGATAACTTCATTATACCATCGCGTCAATGCGAGGCTCCAATGCAAGGAAAAAACATCTTGGATTACACAAGCAACTGTAAAGAGGACGGTGTGGCAATCCACAACATCTATTCTCCAAAATATCATACATGACAATGACTGGAGAGTAGTTTCTATAAAAGAAAATATTTCCCAAAAGACCATAAGTGAAAAAGTAATTAAGATTACCATGACTGAATTTACTAAAGAGATGATTGGGCATACTGCACACTTTCTTCCATTTCTTGACAGTCTCATCGAGCTCCCATATACTAATCTTCTTCAAAACTCCAAGCTCCTCGATACCCCCAACAAGAATCAAGGACCCCTCGTGCTCCAGTATATGTGGGAAAACTGCAAGGGGCATGGTAACCTCAACCAAATCCCAAGTTTCGGCATCAACATCAAAGGCCAACAAGTGATCAAGACCATGGGTGAGGTAGAACAAAATTCCATCTAAATGAGCAGCATTCCCCAACATGGCAAACCTCTTGCCAAAACTACCACAAACGTCCCATGAATCACTCCTAGAATCATACATCTGTGAATAAATTACATCAAAAATACTTACAACCAAAATTTGATACTTATTGTCTCTCTTTGGATACACCACCATTGCTACCACATAGGGGGACTTCATGGCAACATGGGAATAATTATTCTATGCGTTTTAGTGAATAAATTACAGACAACAAGGGACCCCTTTCTATTCTCTGCTATCAATAGAACCCCACATGATAATATAGGCTAACTAAGCCTTGAACATGTTATAGAACAAGGGCATGAAGATGACATGTAGGACATGGGAATAACAACCAACTTGTCATATATCGGATTATAGGCAACAACAACATTTCTATTACAATTTTCTGCAAACAGAATGAAGAAAAGGTCTTGTAGGGGTAGCTTCTTGTAGGCCATTAGAAGTGAATCTAACTGCACACCGTTGAATTCCAGGTTGTGCAAACTCTCAATATCCTGAACAGGTTCGAAATAAACAGTCTGGCCAAGATATTATCCCACAAATGATATGGAATATCTGCTGCCTGCAGTCCCTGTATTTCGCTCTGCTCCTTCATGGAAAGAGCCAATCTAAAAAGCAATCAAAAAGCCTCCTACTCCCTGAAAAACTTCGCAATTCATAAGTTAAAGGTCATTTCCCAACATTATCAATTCATCATTGTCCTTGTTTGAAGAATCGAGATAATACATGTTACAAATTGTATCAAAGTCTACGATAGTGTGCATATGTACACTACCATTGATTAATTATGATATGTCGCTTTTTATTCTCTTGATCAGTAAACCATGCATTTTTATTCAATTTCAATAACTACCTTAATATATATTTCACAATATTCTTGTTGACTAGGTAGTTACCATGTTCTTTGGTCAAATGTGGAATTGTCCGTCCTGGAAATGCCCTCCTGCAACTAATTTATGTTTATCTTCTAAAAAATAAATCATGAAAATACTTCTTTCCGACAGATTTTGAAAGTAGATTCTGTAGAAAATGTGAGACTAAGCATATTCAAATATATGACCATATAGCTCGTTGTCAATTCAACAATACTCATATTCAGAACAAGGACTCAAACACAATGCATGTGAGACTCATACATGACATTGACATTGACAATAATGCATACAATGAAAAGTTAATATAGAAGATATTTGTAAAAAATCCCTTGCATACAAGAGGCCAAACTTATTATTTTGTATACATTTTGAGAAACTATCAAGGCTTATAGTTTTATAATGAATTGATTTATCATAGCTATCCCCTCTCATATAATTTCCAATGATTTCCATTACAAGAAACGCTTCGCCTTTGAAACTATAGCTCCAGAATGTGGAGATATGTATCCTAATAAGATATTTATGTACAATCATATGTCAAGTTGTTCTAAGGTGCACAAAAAGATTCTCCCAGTCTGAAAAGCAAAGCAATTCTAAGCTACTGCAATTCTATTCAAACTGCGACTCCCACTTTAAAAGTAACAAGGCTCAGCAAAAGGTAGTGCAATTGGCAGGAAGTGATAATGGAAACCATCCCAATAATATTTTTGGAGAACACACCTCCAAAAACCTCCCAACATCTAATGTCCTCCTTGCCACAATGCCTGTTCTACACAAACAAATAAAACTTTACGAAAATGTACACATCTAGGGATTCTGAAAAATATTTGCGCATGCAGCCAAACATATCAAAGTTGACAAACTAATTACTGGAAGACAAATATCAAATAGCTCTACTAATTTCTATGGGAAAACTTGAAAGCGCAAAAAAATGTGTTCCTTCAGGAAAAGTGAAACTCCATGGGATCTAGATCAGAGATTGAAGAATACAATCCGCGAGGCTAACATGACGCTGACAAATGCACAGCACTGCACGTGGTTCGTGGCATCTTTGACACCACACCTGAGGACAACGCCATCACATCAAAAGATCTCAACCCAAGCTGAAGCATTAGAGACATCAATGAGGTTGCACGAAACTCCAATTCAGGATCCAGGGTTGGGAGTTCAACAAAACCACGCACAACTACAAAACCTACGCTTAGAAATGCAACGTTTGAAACAAGATAAAGCACCCCGGTCAGAAGCGCGCGCAGAGGTATGGTGCATAAAATGTAAAGGCCAGGGCCATGATAAAGATCACTATCTAATATTTGCGAACTATCTAGCAGGAGGGGGAACAATGCCATTGCAACCAGAGGCACAGGTAGGGCCGAGTGCGACGCCCTCGCTCTTGTGTGCAATCTGTCAGGTGGGAGGAAAGTACAACACAGATAACTGCCATCTATTACCAAAACTGATACAACCCCCTCGGGACCTATTTTTCAATTTTTGTATATTGATGGGCCATGACGAGCGCAATTGTCGAAGTTATGAGTTGCTGATGGAAGTTGAGTGACCCCAATAAAGGAGACGATGGCCACCACTATTCCGATAATAATAGAAGCCTCTATGCGACCCAGGAAGTACTTGTCGACAAAATTAAGGAGGATCGGGGAATGTCCTCGAAACAAGACATGCAGAAGAAATCCGAGACACAGGAATGCACGGACGTTACCACAAACTCACCCCAAGGCAAAAGGCCACGCAGTAAGGAATCGCCACATGCACGCAAGAAGTCAAAAACAACAAAGACCTTGGAAAAAGAATTTCTTGACAGCAGCGAACCAGCGCGCAATGTCGCTACCGGCGCATTAGAGGAGCTGATGACAGAGCAGACAACTATGTTGGGGGAGCTCAGAGCGCAGCTGCAGGCGCTACAGGTGCGACCCTCAAGAGGAATGTTACCAAACCTCGCATATGATATAACCGCAGCCGAGTAGACAGTGCGTAGTCACACAATGAACACTTTAGTGTTGCCAGCAGGCGCTATCCTAGCTGACGCTGAGGGGGACATACGAAGTTGGGAGTTGAATTTGACTGCTCTGCCTCGCGAAACCCTCTACAAACTGCAGGATGGGGTAACCACTGAGCTGCGTGCCAGGGAAGACCGCACCCTCCAAATCTTAACAGAGCATAAGGTAAATCTAGAGCAGGTTAGTTTACAGTGCGATGACTTGGTTGTCCACAACCAGGAAGTGGAACAAGCCATGGCAGAGGCTTGCAGAAAGGTACCAGAGTTGGCTGTCCCAGCAGAACATCCAATAACTGATAAGATCCATCACATGGTGGTAGGATTCTGTATGGCCCAAGAGGAGCTCGTGAGAGCTTAGTGGGAATTAAATTTGTAGATTGCAGGGCTACGGCTGTAGGCGCAACCACCCACACCCTTGGAAGTTCGCGAACAACGACGCAACGAAATTCAAGCAGGATTGGAAGTCATGAAGCGCGCGGTCCAAGATTGCTCGGGACTATTGGATCAGTCCCTCCTTATGCTCACATCCCTATAGGACGAACCAACGCTACAACAGGTAGAAGCTAAAGCACGAGAGTTACAACAGGCGTATGACAAATTTTGGGGGACTGTGAAAACGACTGCTATAATACAACGACTAGCCAAAATGAGGGAGGCCCGGGGCCTCAAGGCACAAGTTGACGCCGCTCGGCAGAAGGAGGCAGTACTTAAAGAACGCATCCAACCTGCTGAGAATGCAACAAGATGATGGAGCTTAGTGGAAAGGAGTCGCCTTCACTAAGTGGGCCCGCAGGCCAAGTATGGCGCAAATTTTATTTTTGGATCACAGCAGGAGTGATCAGAGTCTATTTTTAGACTGGCAGCCAAAAATAGAAAAGTCAAATATTATTGTCTCATAATAATATTTAGACTATAAACTTTATCTTATTCTCTTGGAGCACTTCAGTTTGAGCTACAGATGTGGCACACGCAGCTGTCAGAAGGAAATACGCTTTCTTTGTGGGTCAGTTGAGTTGTTGCATGCATGACTTCAGTTATAACTCAAGCAGTTGAGTTTGGTGGAGTTGATTGTGGAGTTGATGGAGTTGTGTTCAGTTTGACTTGGTTAAACTAGTTGTAATTAGCCTAACTGAAAATAGACTAATGATGAGTTGTTAAACTAATTATTAACTCATAAAGCAACTAAAGAATACATCAGTTAACTCAGTTGCATGTCAGCGCATGTACAGTTCAATAGGGACAGGTGTTAGAGGATGATTGCTATCAGTTGTGCCTATATTTGTGCATGAGGATTTGCACAAGCAATGTATTGAGTATGCCAATGAGTATTGCGTTGATTTGCCCAGTAGAATAGCCTGTGCTCACGTGATTTCTAGTGTGAGTGATTCTCAGCAGGTTTATGCAATAGAGGCAGGCAAAGCAGTGGAGCAAATTTGAACTTGTGACTTGTTTGGGTCTGAGTTGGTTTGTGTGTAATAGGTGGAGATAGTGTTGGATACTTGTGAGAAGTATTGACTATGTAATATTACATGTTCTCAATCATTAATATACAGATAGTGTGGGGTTTTCAGGTATAAGCTTTCCCTGGGTTACATACTGTGTTAATGTGTGCATGCTATTGATGCTTTATTGTTATTGATGCTGCTAAATTGATGATCAATGTAGAGGAGCTTATGTATTGTGTATGTATTCCGCAATAGTACATGATCAGGATAATCTCCATTGAATATGTGTTTATTATTCAAAATTTCTACATGGTATCAGAGCTGTTGATCATAAGATCTACTATTCAGGAAGTGTTTACATTCTATTTCTTTAGGTAGAGTCTGTAATCGGGCCAGGTAGCCTCTGGATTCATCCTTCCTTTGGAAGGTGAGATATCCGGTGAATGCTCATACATTCAATCTCTGTATGAGAAATATTTTGTTCTCACGAATCTTAGATCCGAGGCGGTTGAGTTTGGAGCTGGTGGAATTCGAATTTGCAGCAGTGTTTTCTTGGTGTCAAAGAAGCAATGTATTTCAATGGATTGCGATTGGAGTATGCTCTTGAGGGCAGCTCAAACTATATTGCATGGAAGGACATGATGGAGGCAGTATTGGATGATAACAGGCTGAAGGAGTTCATAGAGACTGGTGTCCCGAAGCCCACTGATGCTACTCAAGCTGATGCTTGGCAAAAGAAGACAGCAAAGTGTCGAAGCATTCTGTTGGAGGGCGTGAAGGATCACATTATGTCCAGCCTGCATGGAAAGACTTCTCCATACTTAATGTGGAAGGCTTTAACATATCTATTCCAAAGCAAGAGTGATCAAAGGAATCTGGCGCTTAAAGATAAACTCAGAAACATCAAATGCGAGAAGGGTGACAGTATGCCCAAGTATCTCACGAAGTTCACTCAGTGTCGAGATGAGCTGGGAAGTGTGGGGGTTACTGTCGATGATGAGGACTTGGTGAGCTTGGCTCTCCTTGGTCTTCCGAAGAGTTGGCATTCCTATCAGGACTCTGTCAATGGTTGGGATAAATTGCCAGGATGGGAAAGACTTTGGTCAAATCTTGTGAATGAGGAGATCAAGCGGAGTACCAGGGACAGATCTTTATCAAAGGGAATTGATGAAGAAAAATTGCGCTTTGGCTTCCAAAGCAAAGAAGGGGAAGAGCAAGAAAGCTTCTCAGTCTGGTGCGAAAGGCAAGAAGAAGGACATGTCCAAGGTGAAGTGTTTTCACTGTCACCAGCACGGACACTATGCCACTAATTGTCTGTAGAAGAAGAAGAACAAGCAAGCTGTTGGATCTGCAGCAGGAGAGGCTCTAGCCTCGCAGTTTGAGTTTAATTTTTCATTGATCGCATGCTTGGTTTCAAGTGCGATGGGATCGGTGTGGTTCTTGGACAGTGGTGCGTCTTTTCACATGACGGGAGATCGAGATTTGTTTTCTGATCTGGAAAACAAAGATCTTGGAGTGCACATCGAGATGGGCGATGATGGTAGATACAGTGCGACCGGTATCAGTACCATTTCCTTTGAGAGGGAGTCTGGTAAACCCTTCGTATTGAAGGAAGTCATGCATGTTCCAGGATTGAAGAAGAATCTTATCTCTGTGGCGATGTTAGAAGACAAGGGGTATGATGTTGTTTTCAGCGAGGGAAAGGCTTTCCTGCACAGCAAGACAACTGGTGAAACCTGGAAGATAGGGGTTCAAGTGAGGAACCTTTATTAGTTGCATGTAGATGGATGCGCAACAATGGCATGCAAGGCAGAAGGATTGGTGAGCCGGGATGATGGCAAGTTGTGGCACAGGAGATTGGGTCACCTTCACCATGGAGCCTTGAAGATACTACAGCAGATCACTACAGGGCTTCCTAAAGGCACTCTTGCGCAGTCAGATCAGTGCAAGGGGTGTAATTTTGGGAAGTTTGTGAAAGCCACCTTTCACAAGAAGGATAGTCGCGCCACGACGATCCTTGAGAGAATTCACACAGACGTGTGTGGACCTTTCTCAGTTGCTTCGACAGCAAAACACAGGTATTATGTGATTTTTGTTGATGATTTCTCTCGTAAGTGCTGGATCTTCTTCATGCAGAAGAAGAGCGAGACATATTCAAAGTTCTATGAATTCAAAGCACTGTTCGAGAAGGAGTCGGGGAAGAAGGTGAAGGCTCTTAGGAGTGATAATGGTGGTGAATACATCTCTGACGAGTTCAAGGATTTCTGCAAGGCAGAAGGGATTCGAAGAGAGCTCATAGCTCCCCATAACCCACAGCAGAACGGGTTGCTGAGCGAAAGAACAGAACGATCATAGGTGATGCACGGGTGATGTTGCATGATCAGGGCCTACCCCTTCACTTGTGGGCCGAAGCATGCAATACAGCAGTTTATGTGCAAAACCGTTGTCCTCACAGGATACTTGGCATGAGTACACCCGAGGAGGCTTATTCTGGTAAGAAGCCTGTTCTTTCTCATTTGAGGATTTTTGGTGCTAACATTTACATGCATGTGACGAAAGATGCCAGGAAGAAGTTGGAGCCAACCGCAGAGGTTGGGATATTTGTGGAGTACACTGATACGCCCACAACTATCGTGTGTATTTTCCAGACAGTGATAAAACTATTGTGTGACGGGATATAAAATTTCAGGAGGAGAAAGCCATGAAGTGTTCGCTTGAGAGGGAGCTACACTTGCATGCAAATGAGGAGCTATTAGTTCCTAAGGATGAGCTTCAGGATTTGGATTAGCAATAGGACGAGGTTCATGGAGTGGAAGAGACCACTCATGCAGCGCCAACCATCAGAGGGCGAAAGCGCTTGACAGAAGCTGAGCGACTGGCTCAAAATGTAGAGAAAGTTGTAGGACCACCTACAACCCAACGCAAGCAGAGACAGTCACCTGATCGGTACATTGGATACATGGCTCTTATGAGCAAGTGTGTTGTGACTGAGCCATCCTCTTTCGAGGAAGCTGTGGAGGATCCTGCATGGGTAGACGCCATGGTGGAAGAGTATGATTCTATTGTCAGAAACAGTGCATGGGAGATTGTTCCTAGATCGGAAGGGAAATCAGTGGTGGGTTCGAGATGGATCTACAAAGTTAAGCAAGCAGCTGATGGGAGTGTGGAGAAGTACAAGGCGAGATTTGTTGCCTGAGGCTTTTCACAGATAGAGGGGATCGATTATGAGGAGACCTTTGCACCTGTCGCAAGGTATTCTTCCATACGGACGATTCTTGCTCTCTCAACGCAGATGGGATGGCACATTCATCAGATGGATGTGAAGACTGCGTTCCTCAAGGGAGTCATTGAGGAGGAGGTGTACATTGAGCAGCTCGAAGGTTTTGAGATCTTCAGCAGCGAGTCGCATGTGTGCAGGCTCAAGAGAGCGTTGTATGGGTTGAAACAAGCACCACGTGCTTGGTACACACGAATAGACAGCTATTTCACTAGACTTGGATTCTCCAAGAGCGAGGCGGATCCTAACCTATACCAGATTGTGGTGGAGGGTAAGTTGCTTATCCTTGTACTGTATGTAGATGATTTGATTCTAACGGGTGATGAGTTGTTGATACTTTCATGCAAGGATGATCTTGCTAAGGAGTTTGAGATGAAGGAGTTGGGCCTCCTTCACTATTTCCTGGGATTGGATATTTGGCAGCGCAGTGATGGATTGTTTGTTTCTCAGGGTAAGTATGATCGGGAGATACTGGAGAAGTTCAACATGCATGGCTACAAGCCTATTGATACTCCTCTTCCTGGAGGTTGGAGGAAGGAGGATACCACTTCGGTAGAAGAAGTGGATGCCACTGTTTATCGACAGTTGGTGGAGTCACTTATATATCTGGTCAATACATGACCCGATATATGCTATGTAGTTAACCAGCTTTCGCAAGCTATTGTTAAGCCTAACAAGCTCTTCTGGAAGGCGGGCAAGCATGTATTGTATTATTTGAGAGGCACGTCGGGATATGGATTGTGGTACATACAGGGGATGAGGTGAAGCTATGTGGCTTCACAGATGCAGATTGGGCAGGGGGCCCAACGGACAGAAAGAGCACATCAAGAGGGGTCTTCAGTATCGCGTCGACAACAGTTTCTTGTTATAGCAGGAAGCAGAGATCCGTGGCACTCAGTTCAGCAGAGGCTGAGTATATGGCAGCAAGTTTGGCTGCATGCGAGGCTATATGGATGAGGAAGATCTTGGTTGGTTTGTTCGGTTCTCATTTCGATCCTACTGTGATTTACTGTGATAACCAGAGTTGCATTAAAATCTCAGCTAATCCTGTATTTCATGATAGATCTAAGCATATTGACATCAGGTACCATCATATCAGAGATTGTGTGCAGCGGAGAATCATGTTACTTTCATACATTCCAACAGAGTATCAGGATGCTGATATCTTGACGAAGGCGCTCACTAGGAGCAAATTCGAATACCACCAAGGCAGGATAGGGGTTTCTGATAATCCATATCTTGTTGAGAGGGAGTGTTGAGAATGCAACAAGATGATGGAGCTTAGTGGAAAGGAGTCGCCTTCACTAAGTGGGCCCGCAGGCCAAGTATGGCGCAAAGTCTATTTTTGGATCAGAGCAGGAGTGATCAGAGTCTATTTTTAGACTGGCAGCCAAAAAATAGAAAAGTCAAATATTATTGTCTCATAATAATATTTATACTATAAATTTTATCTTATTCTCTTGGAGCACTTCAGTTTGAGCTACAGATGTGGCACATGCAGCTGTTAGAAGGAAATACGCTTTCTTTGTGGGTCAGTTGAGTTGTTGCATGCATGACTTCAGTTATAACTCAAGCAGTTGAGTTTGGTGGAGTTGATTGTGGAGTTGATGGAGTTGTGTTCAGTTTGACTTGGTTAAACTAGTTGTAATTAGTCTAACTGCAAATAGACTAATGATGAGTTGTTAAACTAATTATTAACTCATAAAGCAACTAAAGAATACATCAATTAACTCAGTTGCATGTCAGTGCATGTACAGTTCAACAGGGACAGGTGTTAGAGGATGAGATTGCTATCAGTTGTGACTATAGTTGTGCATGAGGATTTGCACAAGCAACGTATTGAGTATGCCAATGAGTATTGTGTTGATTTGCCCAGTAAAATAGCTTGTGCTCACATGATTTCCGGTGTGAGTGATTCTCAGCAGGTTTATGCAATAGAGGCAGGCAAAGCAGTGGAGCAGATTTGAACTTGTGACTTGTTTGGGTCTGAGCTGGTTTGTGTGTATCAGGTGGAGATAGTGCTGGATACTTGTGAGAAGTATTTACTATGTAATGTTATATGTTCTCAGTCATTAATATACAGATAGTGTGGGGTTTTTAGCTGTAAGCTTTCCCTGGGTTACATACTGTGTTAATGTGTGCATGCTATTGATGTTTTATTGTTATTGATGCTGCTAAATTGATGATCAACATAGAGGAGCTTATGTATTGTGTATGTATTCTGCAATAGTACATGATCAGGATAATCTCCATTGAATATGTGTTTATTATTCAAAATTTCTACACAACCTTGGCTGGATGAAGCCTTCGCAGTTTCCACCAATATCAAGGGAAATTTAGCACACATGCAGGCAGCATCGGAACTCAGGCAAGCAATGGAATCTGATGAGGATGCATCGGTGGCTGGCATAGAACAGATAAAGTAGGTGGCGCAAGATTTTGCTGCGAGGGTAAGCGAAGCCCAGAATTTACTGAATGACCTCCACGCGAAGATTGTTGCACCAACTGAGTGACTCGAGGCGAGTCACATTGATTGTGTTAGGGGCCTGTTGGGTAGCGGAGGGCCCACGTAACGGTTTTGGGGCTCAAAGCCCACAGTTTTGGGTAAAGTGATGGTAAAGACTCTGCGAAGTGCGCGTAGCGCGAATTGTAACAAGTCAAGTCAAAGGGTTTTCCACCCGAGAATAGTGTAAAATAATAGGAAGTGATTCGGCCTACCCATGGTCCATGGACCATGGGAATGTATAAATAGAACAAGGCTCTAAGGCTAGAAGTCAGTTTTGAGTGAAGTTTTTGTTTTGGATCTTGATGGTTACGGGTTTGTGAAGGTAATATTCTCCGCGTCTGTAAGTCTGAGTCAAGGGTGTTGGTAGATAGATAGAGGCTCTACAGTTATGTGCGCAGAGGCCTGGTAGAGTCCGCAGTTGTGTGCGCGGACCCCTACGGCTGAGTGTGCAAGGCAAATCTGGTTGTAGTGACGGAAGTTATTAATAAAGATAAGTTGTTTTCTAAAATATCGCAGATCTACTGTGTTCTGGTTTATGCATCTATTATATCTCTTTATAATTGTGCACACTAGGTTTTATTGTTAAATGTTTGCTTAAAGACTATAACAAGAAGATAAAATCTATAATAATTTCCTTAATAAGAAAGTACACCTGTAGTCCGACAGTAGTACAGAAGTGGTGCGAGGCCACAGAAAGGTTCGCAACCCCCTCTAGACCACTTGAAGACATCCCAAGGGTGCAGAAACCTGGTTCCAGCACCCTCCCCTGCTACCTCGAGTGAGACCTCGGTCTGTGCTCTGTGGGTTGTTGCTAAAAGGGCCAGTAGCTGCGAGATTTGTTTGGCTAAAAACTCTTCCAAACCTGGGTCAGGGCCCAATAAGCCAACAAATGGTTCCGTTGCCGAGACTGGGATCTGCCTAGGGGATGTCTAATGTCGGAACACTAGAACCCTACAAAGAAAGAGCTTGAAGACTGGTTGGATCAGAAGCTTCACAAGTTTGTGGTACAGGAAAACAGAAATCCGCGAGATCTTCTTCGCATCTTTCTCGACAGAACTGTATGAGTGGATCGCGAGGCTAGCCGACAGCGTGGGAAGGTGCAAAGTTGATCAACCAATAGTGTGGATTCTTGAGTTGGTATGCAGGCTAGAGGCGTCTGAAGATAAAATCGCACGAGCAGTAGATCATTGGTTGGATCAGATAATAGGAGGGTTTATCACTGAATTTGTGATAGAAACAACTGTGAGTTACAGCGAAGCGGAGAGGCGATTTCTCCAAGGACCGTGGGGTAAGTACATCAAATCATTGAATACTTGGATTAAAATGTTATGTGAAAAACGAGTTATGCGCATCCATTAATGTCTGGGATAACAAGGAGTGGAAGAAGCTATCACGGGATCAAAGGATTAGAAAATAGTCCTCTGATTTCACTTTCGTGGGAGAGCGAGGAGGAGCTCGCAGGGTTCTCCCCGAGAAGCACAATCCAACTGATAAATCAGCACATTCCACTAATGCCACCACAGTCCATGCCACCACCTGCTTCACCTGCATCAAACCCATCTTCACTTACCCCATCACCGCCACCATCAAGGGTTGGGATGGCAAGTGCGATCAAGTTGCCAGTACTTAGAGGCGTAGGAAATGAGGAACCAGATCAGTTCTGGTTCATGGTAAGGGCTGTATGGGAAGCCCAAGGAATACCAGATGAGAACATCAAGAAGGCTTCCCTGGTTCGCACACTACAGGACTGTGCGTTGACGTGGTATCTAAAGTACTCGAGCGATCACCCGAATGCGGGAATAGCGGTGATCCATGATGCATTGAATAAATAATTCCGCTAGCCTAAATCAGAAACGCAGTCGATCGTCGGGTTCAAGGAAATCACGATGCTACCTGGTGAAACTCCATGGGATCTAGATCAAAGATTGAAGAATACAATCTGCGAGGCTAACATGACGCTGACCGTTGCGCAGCACTGCGCGTGGTTTGTGGCGTCTTTGACACCACACCTGAGGACAACGCTATCAAGATCTCAACCCAAGCTAAAGCATTAGAGACAGCAATGAGGTTGCACAAAACTCCAATTTAGGATCCAGGGTTGGGAGTTCAGAAAATCCACGTGCAACTACAAAACCTATGCTTAGAAATGCAAAGTTTGAAACAAGATAAAGCACCCCGGTCAGAAGCGCGTGCAGAGGTATGGTGCATAAAATGTAAAGGCCAAGGCCATGATAAAGATCATTATCCGATATTCGCGAACTATCTGGCAGGAGGGGTAACAATGACATTGCGACTAGAGGCACAGGTAAGGCTAAGCATGACACCCTCGCTCTGGTGTGAAATCTGTTAGGTGGGAGGAAAGTACAACACAGATAACTGCCATCTATTACCAAAACTGATACAACCCCCTCAACAATTATTTTGCAATTTTTGTAGATAAATGGGCCATGACGAACGCAATTTTCGAAGTTATGAGTTGCTGATGGAATGGACACCTGCTTATAGGATGTAGATTGAAGCGCGAGGTTAGGATCCAGCTGCAGCGATAACGCGGGGCGGATTTCAGCGACACGGATAAGGACGAGGAGGACTGGGACCTGGATGAGGCCGAGGACAATTAATCTTCTACAATTGTGGAGGACCTGGGCACTACGCATGGGATTGCACGAACCCGACCAAAAAATGATGCCTGTGCTATTACCAATTCGATCATGAAGCAGTAGATTTCCCCACACTAATTGCAAAAATGCAGGAAAAGGGGATGCTTCCAGCTACTCCCACTCAAAACGTCTAGATGATGAAGGTGGAACTGCGCAAGGAGGATCTTAACGTGAACATGATTCTCAGAAGTGGTGAAACTACAGGAGAAGATAAGGGGAAGCAACCTGAGGAGGATGCATGGGTTCGCAAGGCCCCTACGAAGCAACTTGAATTTGAATTGGAGCGCGCGAAGGAAACATTTATGGAAGCTAAGAAGGGCTTCGCAGAGACTTCTACTTCAAGTAGCAAGGATCAAGCTAAGCCAGAGATGGATACTTCCATGATAAATACCTTTCTAGAAACATGCATGAATATACTATGGGACACTAAGGCAGTGAAGGGATTGCAAGAGCTGATAACTAGGTGTGCAAGGTCGGACGAACCGCGCATGGTCTAGAAACTAGGCAAGCATGTTTTGCGCACCGGGCAGGAAATGCGGTTGACTACCCAGATTGGGGATTATGAGATGGATCAGGTTGTTTTGGATTTGGGGTCTGATGCGAATGTCCTACCTAAATAGACATGGGAACGTATGGGCAGGCACGCACTACAATGGTCTCCTATCTAATTACGAATGGCGAACCAACAAAAGATCCTGCCTATGGGGAGACTGCAAGGAGTCACAGTGGATATTGAAAGTGCCAGCACATAGACCGATTTTGAGGTAATAGAAATTGTGGATGATAGTAATCCTTATCCCGCTTTATTAGGGATAGACTGGGCCACGGACACGAATGGGGTCATTAACCTAAAAACACGAAAAATGATTTTCGAGAAAAAGTCCCTCCACGTAGTGGTCCCCCTAGATCCAGCTAAAGGGGCACGCTACACTGAGCCTATGTGCGGTGAGGATAGTGAAGAGGAATTGGAATGCATCTACCAGATCACAGAACTAGATCAGGATCGGGTGAACCTGATAGCGGATGGGAGAATCTCATGGGAACGTGACAGTTCTTGCACATCAGACTCCAATGAAGAGATCGAGCGATGGCAGAATCAATTACATGAGGTCACAACGCTAAATTGTAATTGGATGGTTAGATCATTACACCACGTAACAATAGAAGCCTCTATGCGGCCCAGGAAGCTGGCGTTGAGTTAGTTAAGGTGAAGATAACGTCAGATGATTCCAATCTCGTCATTTTGGAAGAGAAATGAGGGAGAAGCTGAGTGACCCCAATAAAGGAGACGATGGCCACCTCTATTCCGACAACAATAGAAGCCTCTATGTGACCCAAGAAGTACTTGCTGAAAAAATTACGAAGGATCAGGGAATATCCTCGGAACAGGACATGCAAAAGGAATCCGACACAGGAATGCATGGATGTTACCAAAAACTCGCCCGCAGTAAGGAATTGCCACATGCACACAAGAAGTCAAAAACAACAAAGACCTTGGAAAAAGAATTTCTTGACAATAGTGAACCAGCATGCAATGTCGTTGTTGGCGCATTAAAGGAGATGATGACGGAGCAGACAACTGTGTTGGGGGAGCTCAGAGCGCAGCTGTAGGCATTACAGGTGCGACCCACGGGAGGGATGTTACCAAACCTCGCAGATGATATAACTGCAGCCGAGCAGATAGTGCGAAGTCACACAATGAACACTTTAGTGTTTCCAGCAGGTGTGGTCCTAGCTGAAGCCAAGGGGGACATGCGAAGCTGGGAGTTGAATTTGACCGCTCTACCTCGAGAAACCCTCTACCAACTGCAGGATGGGGTAACCACTGAGTTGCGTGCCATGGAAGGGCATGCCCTCCAAATCTTAACAGAGCATAAGGAAAATCTGGAGCAGGTCAGCTTACAGCGTGATGACTTGGTTGTCCGCAACCAGGAAGTGGAACAGGCCATGGCGGAGGCTTGTAGCAAGGTACCAGAGTTGGTTGTCCCAGCGAAACTTCCATAACTAATAAGATCGATCACATGGCGACAGGATTCTGTACGGCCTGGGAGGAGGCCATGAGATCTCAGTGGGAATTAAATTTGCAGATTGTGGAGCTACGACTACAGGCGCAACCACCCACACCCCCAGAAGTTCATGAACAATGACATAGCAAAATTCAAGCAGGATTGGAAGTCATGAAGCACGTGGTCCAAGATTGCTTGAGATTATTGGATCAGTCCCTCCTTACGCTCACATCCCTACAGGGCGACCCAACGCTACAGAAGGTAGAAGCTGAAGCATGAGAGTTACAACAAGCATATGACAAAGTCTGGGGGACTGTGCAAATGGCTGCTATAACACAACGACTAGCCAAAATGAAGGAGGCCCAGGGCCTCAAGGCACAAGTTGACGCCACTTTGAAGAAGGAGGCAGTACTTAAAAAACGCATCCAGCATTGGCTGGATGAAGCCTTCACGGTTTCCACCAACATCGAGGGAAAGTTAACACACGTGCAGGCAGCATCGGAACTCAAGCAAGCAATGGAATCTGATGAGGATGCATCGGTGGCTCGCGTAGAATGGATAAGGCAGGTGGCGGAATATTTTGCTACGAGGGTAAGCGAAACCCAGAATTTGTTGAATGACCTCTGCGCGAAGATTGCTGCACCAGTCGAGTGACTCGGGATGAGTCACATTAATTGTGTTGGGGACCTATTGGGTAGCGGAGCGTCCACGTAATGGTTTTGGGGCTCAAAGCCCACAGTTTTGGGCAAAAGGATGGTAAAGACTCCGCGAAGTGCGCAGAGCGCGAATTGTAACGAGTCAAGTCAAAGGGTTTTCCACCCGAGAATAGTGTAAAATAATAGGAAGTGAGTCAGCATTCCCATGGTCCATGGACCATGGGAATGTATAATAGAACAAGGCTCTAAGGCTAGAAGTCAGTTTTGAGTGAAGTTTTGTTTTGGATCTTGATGGTTATGGGTTTGTGAAGGCAATATTATCTGTGTCTGTAAGTCCGAGTCAAGGGTGTTGGTAGATAGATAGAGGCTCTGCAACTATGTGCACAGAGGCCTGGTAGAGTCCGCAGTTGTGTGCGCGGACCCCTGCAGCTGAGTGCGCAGGGTGGATCTGGTTGTAGTGATGGAAGATATTAATAAAGATAAGTTGTTTTCTGAAATATCGTGGATCTATTGTGTTCTGGTTTATGCATTTGTTATATCTCTTTATAATTGCGTGCACTGGGTTTTATTGTTAAATGTTTGCTTAAAGACTATAACAAGAAGATCAGATCTATAATAATTTCCTTAATAAGAAAGTACACCTGCAGTCCGATAGTAGTACAGAAGTGGTGCGAGGCCACAGAAAGGTTCGCGACCCCCTCCAGACCACATCAAGACATCCCAAGGGTTGAGAAACGTGGTTCCAGCACCCTCCCTTGCTACCTCGAGTGAGACCTCAGTCTGCGCTCTGCGAGCTGTTGCCGAAAGGGTCGGTAGCTGCGGGATTTGTTTGGCTAAAAACTCTTCCAAACCTGGGTCAGGGCCCAATAAGCCAACATGTTCACATCTGAAATAAGGTTGCCATGTGCCATGGTTGGGATTTAAACTTTGCATCCACATTCTATTTAAGTGCAGAATGGGAACTACCTTCCTTGTTTGCATGAACTCTTGTCCAAACACCACCTAATAGTCATCCAATAAAACAATGGTGGGACTTTTCCTTCTAATCCATTCCCCCAACTTGATTCGAACAACCTTGACCATAACAGGACTAGAGTCCTCACCACATCCTCATTAACAACAAATGAGACATCATCACAACAATCACACTTCATTTTTAGAATACAGAATAGCACAACCTAACCCTTACACATCATAGTATACCATGAATATGAAATTTCTTAGACCATAACAATATTTTTTGTTCACATATGAAATAAGGCTTCCATGTGCCATGGTTGGGATTTAAAATTTGCATCCACATTCTATTTAAGTGCATAATGGGAACTACCTTCTTTGTTTGCATGAACTCTTGTCCAAACACCACCTAATAGTCATCCAATAGAACAATGGCGAGACTTTTCCTTCTGATCCATTCCCCCAACTTCATTCGAACATCCTTGACCATACCAAGACTAGAGTCCTCACCACATCCTCTCTCACAAATTTATGAGTTGTGGCACTCCAACTACTTCCACAGTGAAATTGATATTCAGTGCAAATATATCTTCCTATAGCAAGATACAAAGAAGCGTTGAGTAATGTCAACCAAACTGTGGAAAAGGTCTTCCTCCAACAAGATACATCATAATCAGAGAGTTGAGAAAAGTCAACCAAATCAATGAAAGGGTCTTTTATAGACCACCGAATTATGTGCATAAGCATAGTAAATATAATACCAATACTTAGGTTTATAGAGTCTAATTTTTTGTCATTATCAAAAGTTGTGTGAAAATTGTTCCTACATTGTTTACTGTGCAGACTAGAGGTTTCTAGGAGAACTCAAACTCCAAAGAACTGAATTCCAAGGAAATTCTTGCCTAGCTACAACACATTGTTGGATGTTTTCTACTATGCAAGTAAAAGAAACTGCTACAATCCTAAGAAATGCTACCTCATAATTAAATATGTAGTTATATTTACACTATTCATTTGAAATAATTAATAATAATAATCCTCTAATTTTAAGGTCATTGCCTAGCCAAATACCAAATTTTATCATCATCAAATAAATTAAAATCCCAACACAAAGAAGTGAATTCTTCACACTGGCCTAAAGCTTCCAGATTGCATTTGTGACTAAATTTTTTGCCAACCATGTTATATTTTTAAGGCCCCATCCTCCTTGTTCTTTAGTAATGGCTGTAAAATTCCAAGCAGTGAGAGAAGATGTTTTTATTTCTTCTTGTTGTCACTGGTTTGTTTTTTTACATCTATTTGTTTTAAGGTGATTTAGTGCAATGTTGCATACAACTGTTACAAATAGGAAATGTTGATGGCTTCCCCATCCTACCTGCAATGCTTATCAATAAAATTTTCCGATTCTTCTCAGCAAAACTATTTGAGTTTTCCTCTTTCACTATTTTTGTAGATATGAAAAAGCTGATAGAGAAAAATCAAATATAATTCAAGCCTATACATGGAGAAATGTCCTTCTACATGGGTGAGTTACTAAATGAGCAACATTACCCATCTTTGTCACATAATTACAAAGAGACACAAATGAAGGTAAGAAATCCCACATTTTGAATGCAATTTATGAGATTGCATTATCGGGAATATGTTAACTAAGATACTTGCATTATACGATCGTGTCAAGGCGGGTCTCCATTGCAAAGCAAAACCATATTGCCTTACACAAGCGACTGTAAAGAGGACAATGTGGCAATCCACACCATCTATTCTCCAAAAGATCATACATGAAAATGACAAGAGAGTAGTTTATGTAAAAGCAAATCTTGCCCCAAGACCAACAGTGAAAAAGTGATTAATATTACCGTGATTGAATCTACTGAAGATATGATTGGGCATACTGCACACTTTCTGCCATTGCTTGAAAGAATCATCTAGCTTCCATATATTAATATTCTTCAAAACTCCAAGCTCCTCGATACCCCATACAAGAATCAAGGACCCCTTATGCTCCAATATATGCGAGCAAACCACAGGGGGCATGATAACTTTAACCAAATCACAAGTTCTAGCATCAACGTCAAAGGCCAACAAGTGATCAAGACCATGGGTGAGGTAGAATAAAATTCCATCTTTATGAGCAGAATTCCCCAACATGGAAAAACTCCCTTCAAAACTACCACAAATGTTCCATGAATCACTCCTAGAATCATACACTTGTGAATACGTCCCATCAATAATACTTTGAACCAAAATTTGATACTCATTTTCTCTCTCTGGATACACCACCATTGCTACCACATAGGGAGACTTCATAGGTAAAATGGGAGGCAAAATCCCATGGGTTTTGGTGAATAAATTACAGACAACAAGGGACCCCTTTCTATTCTTTGCTGCCAATAGACCCCCACCTAATACTATAGGCTTACGAAGCCTTGAACATGTTACAAAACAAGGGCATGAATATTACATGTAGGACATGGGAATAACAACCCACTTATCATATGTACGATTATAGGCAGTAACAACATTTCTATTACAATTTTCTGCAAACAGAATGAATAAAAGGTCTTGTGGGGGTAGCCTATTGTAGGCCATCAAAAATGAAGTAGACTACACACCGTTGGATTCCAGGTTGTACAAACTCTCAATATCCTGAACATGTTTTAAATCATTAATATAGCCAAGATATTATCCCACAAATGATATGGAATATCAACTGCCTGCAGTCCCTGTATTTCACTTTGTTCCTTCACGACAAGAACTAATCTAAAAACAAATCAAAAGTCCTCTTGCTCCCTTAAAAACTTCACAAGTCATAAGTTTAAGGTCATTTCCCAACATTATCAATTCATCATTGTCCTTGTTTGAAGAATCATGATAATAAGTTTTACAATTGTATCCAAGTCTACAATAGCGTGCATATGTACACTACCATTGATGGATTATGAAATGCCACTTTTTATTCTCTTGATCATTAAACCATGCATTTTCATTAAATTTCAATAACTACCTTAATATATATTTCACAATATTCATGTTGACTAGTTAGTTACCATGTTGTTTTGTTAAATGGGGAATTTCTCATCCTGGAAATGTCCTACTATGACTGATTTATGTTTATCTTCTAAAAATAAATCATGAAAATACCACTTTCAGACAGATTTTGAAAGAAGATTTTATAGACAATGTGAGACTAAGCATATTCAAAAATCCAACCATATAGCTTGTTGGCAATTAAAAAATACCCATATTCAACACATGGACTCAAACACAATACATGTCGGACTCCTACGAGTGAAAAATCAAATGATGGATTTCAAGTACATTTACAGTAGCTTTTGATTGGATGACACTAAAATTATACCACAATACACAACATTCCCACTTCCATCCCCATATTTGTATTTCAACTTTTTTGTGAATTATAATGTCTGGCATCAAATAAGTACCCTCGTTATTTACATAGAATATATATTTTTTAAATCCCTTGCATACAAGAGGCCAAAATTATTATTCTGTAGACAATTTGAGAAACTATCAAGGCTTATAGTTTTATAATGAACCAATTTATCATAGCTATCCCCTCTCATATAATTGCCAATGATTTCCATTACAAGAAATGCTTCATATTTGAAACTGTAGCTCCGGAATTTGGAGATACGTATTGGCCATAAAGAAGCTCATTGAACTCCTATGGACATTCATATACTAGGCAAGCCAATGTAGAAACAATATTCCTGGATGATTTGCTCATGGATCTATACACCATCTCAAAATGAGTAAACCACCAAATTTCTCAAGGGTCATGATAATCACCTATTCCCATGATATCTTACCTCAAGCAAAAAAACTAGGTTTTAATGAACAATACGAACATCACAACTACTAAATATATCATAATCATAGATTTATATACAATTACATGTCAAGTTCTTTTAAAGCGCACAAAAAAATTCTCCCAGTCTGAAAAGCAAAACAATTTAGGGTACTGCAACTCCCATTTTAAGAGTAACAAGACTTTGAAAAAGGTAGTGAAATTGGCAGGAAGTGATCACTGATAATGGAAACCGTCCTAATAATAGTTTTGGAGAACATATCTCCAAAATCATCCCAACATATGATGCCCTCCTTGCCACAATGCTTGCTATACACAAACAAATAAAACTTTATGAAAATGTACACATCTAATATTTCTGAAAACTATTTGTGCATGCAGCCAAACATAGCAAATATGAAAAACTAATCACAAGAAGACAATTATCAAATAGATCTACCAATGGCTATGGGAAAACCTGAAAGCACAAAAAAAGGTGTTCCCACAGGAAATGTGAAATAGTTTAGTTCTAATCAATGGTGCTTCACAATATCCTATTGGAGATGTGCTTAAATAGGGAGGTCATCTAGTATCTCCTTCCTCTACCTCCCTATAGAATTAAGGAAGAAGATTCTTCATCATACAGACCAGAAAGAAAAACAGAAAGTGGACCAGAATATGGACTTCACCTAATGGATTTGAAAGTAAGAAATTCGATGTAAGTTGGGGTGCAGGTGATCCTTTTCACAAAACCCAAAGTCTCATCCTAGGTAACAGTTTATCTAGGTCCTAACTGAATGGCCCTATCCTAGATCTCATCGTGCTTTTGTGAAGGGGCTCTTCGATTCAAAACATCACTCAAACCCTGAGAACCAACCAAACAATTCGTCCAGCCCTTTTGACAAACAAAACAAAGGATTTTCCACAAAAAATTAACACAGTACAAGGGCTCAAAAATACCTTGCCAGTAGTAGTAACCACCTTGCCTCGAACAAGAGTGCATTAGAAAAAGGACACACCCTCACTGTAGACTTCACACACCCGCACTGTAGAATTTACAGATGCACAACTTACACTCCTGCGGCTCAACAATGGAGACTGTCTAAGGCGAATTCCCCGAATTCAACCCTACCCTGATTTCCTGGAATGGTAGAGGGCGATTGCAACTAAATACAACCTGCAAACTAGGAAATTGGGGCGATTGCAACTAAATCCAACCTCCAAACTAGGAAATCAAGGTGATTGCAAGCAAATCCAACCTCCAAACCAGGTGAATTGGGCCTTTAGACTGTTTATCTGCCTTATTTTTTATATTTTTTATATGGCTAAAATTTAATAATTATTTATTTTTTAAATAAATTTTGGGCTAACTATAGAAAATGCGTGTAATATAAAAAAATCCGCCCCTCCAAAATATAAAATCCCTTAAATTTCGCCTTTGGACTAAGATTCGCCCCTCAAATTTTCTATGCTTTCAACAGGAAACAAATATTCCTAAAGGATAAACGAGGTTCTTCTAAAATGAATTTAATCTTAATCTACCTCTTATAATCTGTCGAAGTTTTCGCTGCTTTCTTCACCACGTTGACCCAACATTAATTGATTTGTCTTAATCTCGATTGATGCAAATAGCTTACTCAGCCCCTTATCATGACCACCAATATTAATCAATTCAACAAACTTCTCCCAATCCAGTATTGCAATGGCCAATCGACCTAACCTAAAATTCTAAACTCGATCTCATGCTTAATGGCAAGCTCAATCCATCAATTGAAATGCAAATTCATAACCTCAATCACTCAATAAGCACAATTCAATGGAGGAATTGGTCACCTGAGTCGATTTTCAATCTGCAATCCAATGACTCAACCCTAACAAAATGTTAGTTTGGCTAGAGTGTGTCTTTCAACACTGAAACCAAACATCTTCATTTAGGGTATGACTCTCAATACCAAAACAGGAAAATATTATGGTTTCCCCTTTACTCGCAATTATTAGAGCTCCTTTCAATTTCTTTAATAATTATTTTCTCACATCCTCCTTCAATCTCCTTCTCCCTTTTAATACTAATTCCCTCCTCCAAAAACTATCGGTAATGCCATGGGTCACTTAATTTCCTGAAAGTGACTTTTTACCCATTTTATTTAATTATCATTTATCTTATTATGGAAACCCCTTTATTTTTCCCGTCAATAGGCCATGAGATCTAGATAGGCTATGACTCAACCTCCTTTTTCTTCTAAAGTTCAAAGGGATATTACGGTCCTCCCTTCCCACATTTTGCTTGTCCTAAAGCAAATTTCATCCAATACCAAGATCCGAAACAAGCTAGCTAAAAGCTTTCACAACAATTTGTTATGTCATCTCAAGGTCACCCAATTCAATATGCAACGAAGCAACCCATGTAACCCTTTTCGCATAAGAAATCCCAGAGAGGTTGAAGAGTATAACTCTTCATGATGGCTCATTTGCTTCACTTCATCGTTATACTTCTATTGGATCTCTTATTGTTGTTTTATAACCAACCTAGATCCATTTTAACTTTGGATCTACCAAGCACGGAGAGGATCAAATCTCTTCAGGAGAAACCTCTTTTAGAGTAAAAAGATATTTGATCCCTCTTCGCGCTTTGTAGATAGATGGATCTATGTTGGTTTAATTATTAATTATAATTATTCATTTTTTAAATGTAATTTTAGTAATTAAAAATGTTTTATTTACTTGATATATGAAGCCCGTTTTGTTAGCTCGGATTTCTTATTTTTTAATTTTAAATATTCTACTTAATAATGAGGTTTTCTTACTATTTAGTCTATTGATTTCTTTATGTTATTTTCATATAAAAAAATTAACTAACACTTATTTGATAAATAAATTAAAATTTAAGTCAAATCAATCATATTATTTTGTGAGGAAAAGGGATAACCTCCTAGTTTGATTCATCATTGAGGTTTCCTTCTAAATGTGTTGCAAATGTCAATAAGAAATAACTCCAAAACAAATTAAAAACAACTCATATTTAGTGGAAATACCATGTTATGTATTACAATAGTTAAAACACTATGAAAGAACTTATAAATTGAAAAATAGTTAAAGCAAGCCAACGAAGAAACTTTTCCACTTCAGTGGTTACCTTTGTAGAAATCAGAAATTACTAGTCAGTCATCTCTTTTCTGCTCTGCAACCAACAAAATTGGGTGGGCAAATAGACATGGTAAAAATGAAGAAATTAATATTAATCACACACGGTAAATTGGGTAAAATTGAAAAAATGTAATTTAAAAAACACTATGCACATGTTTAAATAGGGTGCATTAAAGAATAATACCATGGGTTAAGAAAACCATGGATTGCCAAAATTATTATTATTATTATTATTATTATTATTATTATTACTACATAATTTGACGTGTAAAAATGTTAAATATGAGAGGATAGAACATTACAACATTTCATCTCTAGAGGCAATAAATTTTCAAACTTTAGAGTATTTTTAAATATTTATCTAACTTTATAATATGTTTAAATAATCATGTTTCAAATTCTTAGTAAAAGCTCAGTGTAGAGAATACCATGGGAAAAACCATGGGTTGGCAAAATTATTAATTTTATGTAATTTGACCAAGTCAAAATGTTAAACCACAGAGGACCTAACTTTATAATATGTTTAACATAATCATGTTTCAAATTCTTAACAAAAAAATAGTTTAGAGAATACCATGGGAAAAACCATGGGTTGAGAATACCATGGCAAAACCATGGGTTGAGAATACCATGGCAAAACCATGGTATTATTAATTTAATTTTTATAAATAATTATTAATTTCATTTTTATATTTTATTTATTTTTGACCAAATCTTTTTTCACATTAAAAGAAGTTGGTTTAATTATTAACAATCGATCATTATAAATCTTAATTTTATTTTTATGTAATTTGACTTAGTCAAAATGTTTTAATTATAATTATAATTATTAATTTAATTTTTATATTTTATTTAATTTTAATTGTATTTTAGGTTTATTTTTATTGTTATCCAATTTGACTAAGTCAAAATCACATAACATAACCTTACAACATCTCTTGGCACAAAAAGTGACTATGTTGTCTTTGGAAACCAACTTCCCTCGTGGAGATGAATGAGTGTATTGCAAATATTATGGTGGTTTGACGATCCATTTGTATCTCAATAGCCTTCCTCCACTAGTTCTCCCTTATCATCTGATCCTTCTTGTCCTACCACTATTGTTTGGCTCTACTGTTGATTCCTCTTAGCTATGGAGTCCCTTCTTGTTTGGTCTTGCACCACCTTCCTGAGTAGTTTTGATTTACTATTATTAGCCTCTCAACATGGTTAGGCTCTGTTTGAGTCATCACACCTAGCCTTGGTTGTGAATTTCCTCCTTCATCTAAATTGGACTCGGGGCTAATATGTTGGGAATCTTGAGATGACGCCATGTGCTCCTGCCTACTTTTGCTCGCCTTTTGTTTGAATGCAGTAGTCATTGGGGGACCTTTGGTCATGCCTCTCAAGACTACCCTCCAACCTCCATTCATAGTGAATCCCATCTCCATGATATGATAATTTTTCCAATGCTTCCCTATAATGATAATCCATTGGAAACCAAGTAGTATGTTAGAATTTGGCAACTTCACCATGTAGGGATTGTCAAGCATAGTGTGGTCACCCATCTTTAATTATGCTTTTGGGACTTTATGATTGCATGTCATGTTTAAATCACTATCCATGTCCACATTAAAACCTCCAAAGTCCCTTATTGGGATGCCTCTTCTAGCTATTAATGCTAAGTCAATAAAATTGTGGGTTGAGCCACCATTAATTAGGATAGTGACCTAATGCCTTTGGATGGTGCCTTTGACTCTGAAAATGTTATAGCTAGAATCTCACTTTTGCCTGTGATTGCACCTCTTCTAGAGTTTGAACTAGAATTTTGTCATTATGCCTCAATCATGTATCTTCTTCTCCCTCACTTTTGGAGTGCACCTCAATGTAGTGCACTTTTCCCTTTCCCTTTCATATGTGCCTTGGCTCCTAAGGCTCCTTGCAACTATAACAAAGATTTTTTCTTTGTAACTCATCTTGAGTTCCTAGGTCCAACCTACTTCTTTTGGTCTCCTCCTCCTAGAGTGATATCTTATCTTTAGCTTTCTGAATAGGTGGGGTTTCGAAGGAACTTTATTTTTAGGCATTGCATCTGCCATATTTCTAATCCTGGAAGTGGCTTCATTTAGTGTGTTAGGTCTAAAGTAATTGACCTACCCATGCATTGGTTCAACTAATCACTCTATGAGCATCATCACCAACCATTCCCGAGATAGATTTGTAACCATCCTGGATAACCTCTAAAATTCTAAAATAAAACTATCCAAACTCATTTCCTGCTTAAGTTGCGCAAGCTCCCTAAGATGTAGCTTTGGGTCCCTCTTATCAAATCTCTAGATTAATCACCTCCAAGTAGGAGGTGATATTGGTGTGACCCAATGGATCATCCCATGGTACCACCATTCATGTGATTCACCATCTAGATGTAGTGAGCCTACTATATGCCCTTAGATTCCCTCATGGATTTTAGTTGGAAATAAGTGTCCAACTTGTGCACCCATTCTCTTGTTGACCCTTTGGTAGATCCACTAACGGTTGGAATGTTTATTTCCCTAACCTTCTTCAAAATCTTGTTGTCTTACCACCATTTGTTCTGGTCCCTCAGCTTGCTTATATGCTCAATATCACAATAGTCCTAGTGCCTCATACTCCCTTATTCCAAGAAGCTTTTGTCCTTATTTTGGTTCGCTACTAGCTCTTCCATGAACTTGGGCATAAAAAGGTCTTAACGAAATCGGTTTTACCGGTGGGGGTACCATATTGGCAGAGTTACTAGCTTCAACATGGTGATTATTGTCTCCTCCCAATACGTTGTAGCTTTTTTGTGATCCCTCCAATCTGTTATTGGATTGATTTTCGTGAATACTAGCCATGGACTAGGCGACTTCTTTCATAGGTTAAGCCACCACTTGTTGTCTTTCGTTCACCATGTGGGCCATTTCACGTCATCCCCTGTCTAATTCTTAGAGTAACTATTGTTGTCCTCTCGCTAAATCATTCATTATGTATTTGAATATCTCCCAAGGTTGATCTTCACAATCCCCTATCTGATCTTTCTCTTCTTCTCACACCTTCTTATTCTTTCGGTATGTTATGTACCCGTGATCGCCTGGAATAATCCACTAAATCCATTCAAGCTAGCAAAGAACACCATTTATAATACCATTGTAATATCCTTTCTCATTATTGGCTAAAATTTAGGGTTTGAATAAAAAATTTAGGGCATTATTTCCTCCTTAAATATCACCAAAAATTTGCTGAGATTTTACACAGTGGAATTTATCGTTAATCATAAAAAAAATGTGAACCAAGGAATGGAAATTGTTGCAAACTTAGGAACTATATTTATTAAAATAAAATTTTGGAGGAACTATTTTACATGAGCTACTAAAAGAGAACCCAGTTAGAGAAATTGACAACTCACTTGGCTAGGCAATGCTGAAATTAGTCTTTTAAAAACTCAAGATTCATCCCTTCAGCTAGTGCAAATCTTGGCATGGTGACCTTGAATTCCCTAGAGCCCGGTCTGTTGAATAGTAGTTTTGATCTCCAGAAAATAATGTGGGTTCCTCTCGTTATATTGCAACCCTAGCCAAGATCACGCCTCCAATAATCATTGCTACCAAATACCCTACACGTGGCCAACACCTGATCATGTCCTTCTCATCTTCATGTATCGAATTTGGATTAATATTCCCCAAGATGGATTTGGTTTGGTTTCCACCGATGAGATAACTCATTCATCTTTGACCACTCAATACCGTTTGAACCTTGCTAGGCATGTGACCATCTCCTTCAAATTATCCTTTTCAAATAATGACTCCTTGAGAATGTGTTTAGCCTTTGAGTGTAATAAATTATGCCTGAGTGATTTGATTGATTTCAAGCATTTGTGAAATCCACCTTAGGATAACTGGCGTTCTTCTGAAATGAATTTAATCTTAATCATCCTCTTGTAATTTGTCGAAGTTTTGGCCCCTCTCTTTGCAAAGGTCACCCAAACATTAATTGATTTATCATGGCTCAGGAAAATAGCACGCAATTTCAACTCCTCCGTTCACAATGTTGACCCGGTTTTAATTGAATTATTTCAATCTCTGCCGAGGAAAATAACGCACTTAGCCCCCTCTCACGACCATCAATTTTAATTAATACAACAAACTTGGCATGATTTTATATTGCAATGGCTAATTGACCTCCGACTAAATGGCGAGCTCGGTCCATGAATCAAACTGTAAATTCATAACCTCAATCCCCTGAAAAGCACGATTGGATGGACGAACTTAGTCACCTAAATAGATTTTCAATCTGAAACCCAATGACTCACCCCAAACAAAATGTTAGATTGGTCACAGAGTGTCTTTCAACACTAAAATCGACAATCTTCAATTAGGGTATGCCTCTCAATATACAAATTGGAAAATATTAGGGTTTCCCCTTTACTCGGCATCTCCTTCTGAATTTATTCAATAATTACTTTCTCATATTCTCCTTCAATCTCTTTCTCTCTTTTAATAATAATTTCTTCTTCTGTAAACCATGGGTAAGACCATGGGCCAATTAATTTCCCTGAAGTGACTTTTTATCCATTTTATTTAGTTATTATTAATCTTTTGAGTTAGTTTTCGGAGAACCCACAGTAATAACCATATTTTGTCAACGTTTCAAATCCCAAAAGGGATCCATCATCAAGACAGTTTCTGAATGCTCTAGTAAAAGAGCTAAATGAGAGATTAAATAGTTATGAGATGATTTGATTTAAAGATGAGATGAAGCTCGGATTTTTAATAATTATTATTATTATTCACACTTTTAAAAAATTTACTGTAGTTTTTAATAATTTTTGAAGAGGTTAATAATAATTTAGAAATTAATTAATTAATTGAAAAATATTATAATAATAATTAAAAACTATTTATTATTAAATCTAATTACTAAGAGAATTAATTAATTAGTTGATTAATAAATCTTCATAATTAAATGCTAATTCTTAATATAAATGTAAATAATTCTTAATATAATTAATTAATAATAATAATAATCATTATTATAAATATTTATTACTAAATACTAATTCTTATTATAAGTACTTAATTAGCTAGTTTAATTAATTGATTAATAAATCTTATAATTATTAAGTACTAGTTATTATTATAAATAATTAATAATAGTAGTTAATTATTATTATTATTATAAATAATTATTATAATCATTATAATTAAATATTAATTATTATAATGAATATCTAAGAGTACTAATATTGTTATAACTAATTTAGACTAAAACTGTTTGATATTATTAGAAAAAATTAATGTTCTTACTAAAATAAATTAATTAACTAATTAATTAAAAAATTTATAATAATTAAAAAATTTATTGTTATTAATGCATAGTTAATTAAATGATTTATTAATAGATCTTAGTTATACTAATTATTATTATAAATAATTCATAATAATAATAATAAATAATTATTATTATAAATATTATAATTAAATACTAATTATTATTATCCACACTTAATAATAATGATAATTATTATTAAGAGTAATAATAATAATAATACAAATTTTTATGTTTATTTGTAAAATAAGATTAGAAGGATAGGAGAGGAAGATAGCTACCTACTGTGTGTTATACTTGGGATGTATTGGTGGTCTTAATTTCTCTAATTAAGGGAAGCCAGCTTCCACTGATCTCGATACCATTGTCCCTGTTGAGATTTTGTGGATGTTTTATAATCTCAAGAGCCTCCCTAATCTTTCGCCTATGATGTTGTTCTTCCCTTGCGACAATTGAGGCGTTTTCCAAACAAACATGGTGCTTAGTTTTTGAGGAATGCTCTGCTAGGGCCGAAGTACGAGACCTTCCATTCTTAATATCAGCTCCATGTTCTTTCAGTCTTGTCTACAAGGAACGACCTATTTCACCAATGTAACTTTTTCCACACGAACAATTTATTTTATAAACTCCCTTGAGTTGATGTCTATCAATATTATCTTTGACAGACCTCATACCTTGTTTAATTGTTCCAGGTGCTGAGAATTGTGTGATTATGTCTTTCCTTCTCAGGATTTTAGCAATCTTATCTGTCACCCCTTGAATATAAGGTAGAAATACCCTACCACACTGAGGTTGGTCTTGAGCCTTAGGCTCCTGAGATAACACCCTTCTTTCAGCCCTCTCTATAGCTCTTTTAATTTCTTTTTCTTTATAGCCTATACCCTTAAATACCGAAACTAAATGCTTCTTCTCTTCATCCAAATAATATTTATAATTAATTTTATTCTCAAAGGCCAATTAATAATATATTTAAGATAATATTTATAATTAATTTTATTCAAAGGCTCAAATATTAATATTATATTATTAAAAGTATATGGAATGAATCAATTAATGATGTGTTAGAAGAATCAATTAATTGGTTTTACTGGTCGGGGTACTAGATTGGCAGAGTTACTAGCTTTAGCATGGTGATTATCGTTACTGGTCGGGGTACCAGATTGGCAGAGTTACTAGCTTCAGCATGGTGATTATCGTTTCCTCCCAACAGGTTGTAGCTTCTGTATAATCCCTCCACTCCATTATTGGATTAATTTTGGCAGAGGCTAGCAATGGACTAGGCGACTTTCTTGAGAGCTTAAGCCACCTCTTGTTTCCCTTCATTCACCATATGGGTGATTTCACTCTATCCTCTATCTAAGTCTTGGAGTAACTCTTGTTTCCCTTTGGATAAATCATTCAATATGTATTTGAAGCTCTCACAAGGATGATCTTCATGATCCCTCATCTAGTTTTTTTCTTCTTCTCACACTTTTTTCTTCTTTTGGCACATTATGTACTCATGATCTCCTGTTAATAGTAATATATTATTTTGCCCTTTCCCTTGCACTTTGCCATTTCCCTTGCACTTATGCACTACCTCCCAAGTCTCCTTACAACTATAAAAAAATATTCTTTCTTTGTAACTCATCTTGAATTCTAGGGTCCAACCTACTTCTTCTGACCTCCTCCTCCCAATGGGGTATCTTATTTTTAGCCTGTTTAATAAGTGGGGGTTTTGGAGGTGCTTTATTTTTAGGATTGCATCTGCCATATCTCTCATCCTGGAAATGGCCTCCTGCAGTGTGTTAGGCCTAAAATCCTTGACCCAGGCATGTAGTGGTTCAATTTACCCCTCTATGAATAACATAACCAACGGTTCATGGGATAGATCTATAACAATCATGACTAACCTATGAAATTCTAATATGAACTATCTGGACTCCATGTCTACTTAAGTTTCACGAGGTCCCTAAAATGCAATTTTGGGTCCCTCTTATCAAATCTCTAGATTAATCTCTTCGTAAACTCCAAGTAGGAGGTGATATAGGAATGACCCAATGTAATCATCCCATGGTACCACCATTCATGTGCCTTACTATCCAAATGTAGTGTGGCATACTATATGGCCTCAAATTTCCTCATGGGGTTTAGTTGGAAATAAGTATCCAACTTTTGCACCCATTCTCTTGTGGACCCTCTGATAGATCCCCTCAAGGTTGGAATGTTTATTCTTCCTAAACTTCTTCGAAATGTTGTTGTTTTTCCACAATTTGTTTTGATCCCTCAACTTGCTTCTATGCTTGATAACACAATAGACTTGAAGCGACATAGCATTATGGATCTTTGCTCCCATTACCTCATACTCCCTTGGCTCCTCCACAATCTTGGGCATAAAAGGTCTTGACGGAATTGGTTTTATTGGTTGGGGTACCAGATTGGCAAAGTTACTAGCTTCATCATGGTGATTATCATTTCCTCCCAATATGTTGTAGCTTCTGTATGATCCCTCCACTCCATTATTGGATAAATTTTGGTAGAGGCTAGCAATGGACTAGGTGACTTCCTTGAGAGCTTGAGCCACCTCTTGTTTCCCTTCATTCACCATATGGGTGATTTCACTCTATCCTCTATCTAAGTCTTGGAGTAACTCTTGTTTCCCTTCGGCTAAATCATTCAATATGTATTTGAAGCTCTCCCGGGGATGATCTTCATGATCACTCATCTAGTTTTTTTCTTCTTCTCACACTTTTTTCTTCTTTTGGCACATTATGTACTCATAATCTCCTGTTAATAGTAATATATTCTTTTGCCCTTTCCCTTGCACTTTTCCCTTTCCCTTGCACATATGCACTAGCTCCCAAGTCTCCTTACAAGTATAAAAAATATTCTTTCTTTGTAACTCATCTTGAATTCTAGGGTCCAACCTACTTCTTCTGACCTCCTCCTGCCAATGGGGTATCTTATTTTTAGCCTGTTTAATAAGTGGGGGTTTTGGAGGTGCTTTATTTTTTGGATTGCATCTACCATATCTCTCATCCTGGAAATGGCCTCCTGCAATGTGTTAGGCCTAAAATCCTTGACCCAACCATGTAGTGGTTCAATTTACCCCTCTATGAATAACATCACCAACCGTTCATGGGATAGATCTATAACAATCATGACTAACCTATGAAATTCTTATATAAAACTATCTGGACTCCATGTCTACTTAAGTTGCACGAGGTCCCTAAAATGCAATTTTGGGTCCCTCTTATCATATCTCTAGATTAATCTCTTTGTAAACTCCAAGTAGGAGGTGATATGGGAATGACCCAATGTAATCATCCCATGGTACCACCATTCATGTGCCTCACTATCCATATGTAGTGTGGCATACTATATGGCCTCAAATTTCCTCATGGGGTTTAGTTGGAAATAAGTATCCAACTTTTGCACCCATTCCCTTGTGGACCCTCTGATAGATCCCCTAAAGGTTGGAATGTTTATTTTTTTCTAACCTTCTTCGAAATGTTGTTGTTTTTCCACAATTTGTTTTGATCCCTCAACTTGCTTCTATGCTTGATAACACAATAGACTTGGAGCGATATAGCATTATGGATCTTTGTTCCCATTGCCTCATACTCCCTTGGCTCCTCCACAATCTTGGGCATAAAAGGTCTTGATGGAATTGGTTTTACTGGTCGGGTTACCAAATTGGCACAGTTACTAGCTTCATCATGGTGATTATCATTTCCTCCCAACAGGTTGTAGCTTCTGTATGATCCCTCCACTCCATTATTGGATAAATTTTCACAGAGACTAGCCATGGACTAAGTGACTTCCTTGAGAGCTTGAGCCACCTCTTGTTTCCCTTCATTCACCATATGGGTGATTTCACTCTATCCTCTATCTAAGTCTTGGAGTAACTCTTGTTTCCCTTTGGCTAAATCATTCAATATGTATTTGAAGCTCTCCCAGGGATGATCTTCACGATCCCTCATCTAGTTTTTTTCTTCTTCTCACACTTTTTTCTTCTTTTGGCACATTATGTACTCATGATCTCCTGTTGACGGTTTCACTGTTAACATTTTCAGGTGGGAAAGAACACTAGCTTTAATACCACTGTAATATTCCTTATAATTTTTGCTAGAAATTTAGGTTTTAACTAAGCAATTTAGGGTATTCATTTCTACTTAAACATCACCACAAATTCCCTTAGAGTTTACACAATGAAATTCACTAATAATGAGACAAATTGCAAACCCACGAATGGAAATTGTTGCAGAATTAGGCAACATATTTATTAGTAGAAAATTTTGGAGGAATTCTTTTACATGAGCTAATGAAAGAGAACCCACTCAGAGTAATTGACATCTTGCTCTTACTTCAGCGAAATTGGTTGCGAAATGTTTAAATTGGTCTTTGAAATGCTCATGATTCGTCCCCTCAGCTAGTGAGAATTTTCCCAGCATGGGCAACAGATCGACTTGGTATCGAGACCTTGAATTCCCTACATCCCAGTCTATGGAATAAGCAATTCTGCTCCCCAGAAAAGAATGTGACTTCCTATATTGATATTGTGGCCCTAGCCAAGATCACGCCTTCAATAATATTTTCATCTGAGTACCTTGTATGCAGCGAGCACTCGATCATGTCCTTCCCATCTTCCTGTAAAATGGCGCGTAGTTTCGGCCCCGCTCTTCACAACGTCGACTCAACATTAATATATTTGTCTCAATCTCGGCCGAGGCAAATAATGCAATATACCCCCTCTCATGGCCACCAATTTTAACCAATACAAAAAAACTCGGCCCAATCTGTTATTGCAATGGCCAATCAACCTCAACTAAAATGCTGAAATTGACCCGTCAATGGAACTGCAAATTCATAATCACAATCACCCGATAAGCACAACTGAATGGAGGAACTTGGTCACCTAAATCGATTTTCAATTTACAACCCAATGACAGCGTCGACAAAAGGTTAGATGGGCTCAGGTGTGTCTTTCAACACTCAAACCAACCATTTTTAGTTAGCTCTTGGAGTATTTTGGTCAAGTTTTCAATAATTATTTTCTCATGTCTTTCTTCAATCCCCTTCCTTTTAATAATACGTTCCTTCTCCAAACCATGTGAAATACCATGGATCACTTAATTTCCCCAAAAAAAATTATCTACTTTATTTAATTATTATTTATCTTATTATGTTGACCCTTTTATTTTTCTTGTCACTAGACCATGGGATCCATATAAATTATGACTCGATCTCTTTTTACTTCTAAAGATAAAAAAAGACATTACAGAGCTCCCACCCCTTTAAAACTATAAATTTTTATTATTAAAATATATGATATATATTTAATAAATAATAAAGTAACCATTTTAAGATATATATATATATATATATATATATATATATAACACTTTATAAATATATATGAAAAATCCTATAAATTCAGTTCAAAAAATAAATTTGATATAAAAATAAAATAATAAATAAATAAAATAAAATTGCATCATTTAAATTTATATTTATATTTATATTTACATTACAATAAAATAAATATTTACAGATCCACATTCACCTTACTACTAAAATACATCGACTGAATCATGTTTCTAAACCATGATAATTTTATACTATAAACAAAAATATAATTTTTTTAAATAGATATTATTATATATCAAATTATAATAATTAGACATATATTGATGATGATGATGATGGTTAACGTCCATTGAGACCAAACTTTGGTCTATCGGACCTAAAGAAACAAATTATTTAGTTTGATTTAAGATTTTATTCCTATACTCAAAAATCTTGGAGAGAAGCCTCCCAAACTCATTGTAATTTTGACAACGCAAAAGGCTAGGAAGGTCAGTATTGCAACAAAGATTTTGAAACTGAGATCTAATGTGGTTGTACGCGGGGCACTCTAAGAGGAAGTGATTTTCATCCTCGATGTTCGTATTCTCACATAGATGGCAGAACCTTTCCATCCATGGTGTTTTAGGAACTGCCCAACGACCTGTTTCACTATGGAGCTCATGAGAGTTCGTTCTAATCTTGGCTATATTAATTTTCTTCTTTGATCTAGTTAAAATAGAAAGATACTTTTGATCTTCTAGGGTAGGGTTGATGACCTCCTTATAATATCTTAATTTTCTTTTAGCTGTTAAATATTTCTCACACCACATTTTTTCTTTGAACTTAGAAGTAACAATATTTTTAATGTTAATTCAAGTTTTGCAATGCAACATTCTCATCGATCTCCCAATGGTTTAAATAGGCCCTGGTGTCTTTATACCAACCTCGTTTGAGCCTTATGTGGTTTTGGCTAGAATTTAAAGCTAGCTTAGGAAGTCTATGGTCTCCTATGTTATTGAGTTTGTGCTTGTACAACAGAGGCCTAGTCATAGCTAGGCTCTTGATAAGGGAAAGACCCACTTCTATAAAGAGAATAGGATAGGGTGTGTTGCTTTTAATTTTGAGGTTATACGTTATAAAACGCTTCTGGATTTGCTCAATCTTTCTCCAGGATTCTCTAGAGATGCTACAACCCCAAACCTCACATCCATATAAGATAACCGGAGTGACTAAAGTTTCAAAGAGGAACTTCTTTCTATCCCACATTACGAGGTTTGTCGTTTTATAATTATGTTCAAGACCAAAATAAGCTTTCCATCCCCCATTAATCATTTTCTCAATGTTATAGTTCCAGTTGAGCTTGTGATGAATATCAATTCCTAGGTACTTGTAGGAAGACACTTCCTCCAAGTTACCATTGTCATACATAAAATTAGCATAAGTGTCCTTCTTGGATTTGATAATCATAACTTTTGTTTTATCAGTGTTAACAATCATACCCATGGTAGAGCAGAAATCCTTAAGAAGTATAAGTTGCTTATCAAGATAAGATGGGCACCTTGCGAGAAGAACAATATCGCCAACATAGAGAAGAATGATGATGACTATCCCATCTAAGATCGTGCCAGCACATCCTTCTTCCACTAAACAACCTTCTAGCTTGTCGATGTAAATGCCAAATAGGGTAGGGGATAAGGAGCAACCTTGTTTAACTCCGATATTACACTTAATATCTTTCGACCACCCCTCATTGCTCTTTAACTTGGCAATTACATTCTCGTATAACCTTATAGCGACAGCTCTCAAATCAAAAGGAACCTTTAGCTCTTCTAATCTGTTCCAAAGGTTGTTTCTAGGAACTGTATCGAAAGCCTTTCTAAAGTCCACAAAGAAACAAAAGAGATTGGATTTATCATTGCGACATTCCTCCACAATGATCCTAAGCGTAACGAGGTGATCTGTTGTTGAGTGCTGCTTTCTAAAACCCGCTTGGCCTTTAGCCCACTTACCTTCACTTTCAAGCCATATGCTCAACTTCCTTTCCAAAATAATACCATATAACTTGGCTAGGAGAGGGATAATCATAATTGTCTGATAATTAGAGGGGTTATTTGTATCCCCACTTTTAAAAATAGGGATAATGAGGCTTTGAGTCCATCGTTTAGGGAACCCTTGCTTGACCACTTGATTGAAAAGCTTGTGAATGTGGGGGATGAGGACATGACCTCCAATTTTTAAGATTTCCGCCTAGTAACCTTCAATGTCCTTAGCTTTCCCATTAGCCAAGCAATTAACCCCAAAATCAATGTCTTCTAATGAGAAAAATTCTTTCATTGTGAGCAGGGTTTCAATGTTATCCATGACATTTGGAGATTCATAAAGCTTTATAAGATAGGAATTCCAGTCGTGTAAAGAAATTTTATTATTATCTTTAGTTTTCCTAGTTAGAATTTGCCTCCAGAATTTCTTAGGAGCTACCTTAGAGAGGTGTAAGAGATTCTCATCTTTTCCAAATATACTACCTTATTTTCCTTTTAGTTAGGGCTTTGTATATTTTTATCTTTCCAATTTTAGAGATCCATCAACAGCTTCCTTAATTTCTCTCCTCGCACCTTTACAATCTTTGTCATACCATGGGTTGGTTTTGCTATTTCTTTTATTACTTGAAACTTCAATTGAGAACTTGTTAATATAATATGAGAGGGTTGTAATAAAATTATGATAGAGATCTTCTATGTTGTCTATACTAGATAAAGAAAGCAAATTAGTTTTTAATTCATTTAGAAAGAGATCTTTTTTATTTCTATCAAATATTAACTTCTTTTGGCTATAAGGATTATCTTCTATGGGATCTTTATGCATGACAAAATTGAGACTTATAAGCAAAGACATATGATCAAAGTCAGGGTCGTGGTCGTTTAAGATGTCAAATTTTGTTATTTCGTTGTATAGAGGGATATTGGAGATAACATAGTCTACCACAATGCTACCAAGCCCATGGATGTAGGTCATCTGGCTAGAATTGGGCCTCTTCTTTAGACTATTGCAAATTATGAGATCCTGAGCACTACAAAGCTTGACTAGCTCCGACCCAAACAAATTCTCCTTGAGGTCTTCAAAGCTCCTTTTAAAAGAATTGCTATATCTCCTATTATAATAATTCTTTTAAAATAAAGTGTTTTTCCCTTCTATATGTTAAAATATATATTACCTATATCATTCACTAACACAAAATTATAATCCAAACATAATATCACATTTAAAACGTGTTTAATTTATAATAATCAACAACTATATAATTAACTACTGTGTAATAATAAAATATTTATAATCATATTAGTACATTTTAGTATCAATATCATCATGTGTATATATAAATAATACAAAACATATATTATATATTTTTCTAATCTATTTATTAGAACATATTTATTATCTTAGATATCATTTATTTGGGATTCAATTACATTAAGTGTACCATCCAATATTTTTACAAAACCTTTACTTATTTAGAGATTACACTATCACATTTAAAAAATGTTTAATTTATAATCATCAACAACTATATAATCAACTACTGGTGGGGGCAGCCGGTTAGCCCCGACCCCCTGCCACATGCCTCCACGTGACCCAATTTTTGCGCTTAAGGGGTTATTGGTGAAATTAAAGAGGCAACAAATTACACTTTTTGCGGCGGGAATCTCACCAGTCCCAAGCGAAATTGTCGCTCGATGGACTGTGTAAAGGGTGAAATCATTGCATAGTTAGCAGGTTTTTCTATTTTGTAGCACAGATAACAAAGCTTTGCTTGGAGAAGCATATATTGCTCAATTTTTAACCTTTTTGAGCTCAAGAAGAGCCTAGATGGGGGTTTTTGAGCGTCCTGGACTCAATGGCAGCCTCAAATTTCTGATTTGAGTACTTTATGATGGACTTTTTGCAGAATCAAGTATTTTAGTGCTAGAGGCAAAGATAGTTTTGAAGAAATATGGAGGCATATTTAAGCATGAAGAGAGCCTAGTTAGAAGTTTTCCAGCCTTCCAATTTCATTTGTAGCAATTGTTACTTCAATAGAGTAGCTCTTTTCAGTCTTTTCTCAATGTGTTAAGGAGAGAAGCCCTTTTGAACTCTTCATTGTGAAGGAGTTGCATGATTATGCTTTTGATTTTAGGTGGAGTACAAGGTGTGAAAATTTTTGAATCTAACAAATCAAAAATCCTACTACAGTAAACTGATTTGCATTACCTACTTGTGTTCTTCATTTTAACAAGTTATTTTCAAAATTATTCAGAAAATAGTAATGCAAATACACTGGAGCCTACACTAATATACAGATCAAGTACTAAAAAATAAATGAGACAACCACTCAAAGGACACACTTATTTTTGGACTAAACGTCCCTGGAAAAACCCAGTGTGGGAAAATCGGTACAGTAGATATGAGGGTTTTATTACTATGCAGGTTTCTAAATATAATTAGGGTACCAAATCCAGCTCACCCAACAGAGAATAAACCCGACAGAAGTACCTCTATTCGGAGACAGATATTTTGGCAGATCCAGCAACTAGATGAACAAACCCCACACTTGACTGCATTGTCCCCAGTGTTGTGCAGCGATGGCTGCTCCCAGCTCTGTGTTGGGACTACGTCACCCTCCATGTGCTCCTTCCCAACTCATAAATCGATCTGCTGAATTTATGCCCAATCTGCCTCACAGAAACCCCAACACTGCCTCTGCGTGACTACATTAGTCCTCCAGCCTCTGCATCACCCTCCTAAAGTTGCACTGTCTCTCCTTGGTTTTGTGTTGCCTCTCTGTTATGTATTCTCAACCTTGGACGAAAGTCTCGCTATCAAACTTCCCCTCTCTGCACCTGAAGCTTACTCTGAAATTCTCAGCAAACCATGCCCCAGAATTTTGATCTAGCTCAAGTGCTTCTCTCTTGTGTGTGTTCTCCAACTGACCCCAAGCCTTCCTTTATACTCTTCATGTTGAGAAATCAAAAGTCGTGATCTAATCTCTAATCAACATCTAAGATTAAATTAGACTCAATCCTCGTCACTTAGAAGCTTCTCAACCATATTTACATTAATTCACTTTAATTATTTTATTTTTCTAAGTTTTAAATTAGGCATCACTAAAAAATAATTAATTGTTTGAATAACATGCACTCTGGGTGGAATTTCTCCAAACGATTTCTGGTTCTTGGAGATCTCATGTGTTCTAGCCCCTCCACAAAATTTCAGAGCTAGAGAACATACGATGCTACCCAAAAATCAACACTCCCTCTTGGCGAGGAATGTGCTCTAGCAATAATTCCCAACATAAGTATCGCATTGATCCACGACATCGGTCCTCTGCGCTGCTGATGCTCAATCTGTTGCCCTTCATCCACTACGTTGTTGTAATATGTACTACTGCCCATGACACTGCCATTTTCACTATTTTATCTGTACTGCAGCTCCCTCTCAATATGTTGCATCATGCTTCCCATAGCACTGCCATTGCTAACTACTGCACTGCAACTCATTTGCTGAGAAGTAAGCAACTAAAAAACCACTCAAAAGTTGACATGTTATTAAGTCTGGATGCCCCTTAACACTAGAGCTACCTTTGCTACTAATTTTTGCTGACCCTCTGATGCTACTGTGTTGTTGTTGTATCTTCTTTGTGCCTTTTGTGTTGTTGCAACACTCCACTGCGTTGTTGTTGTATCTTCTTTGTGCCTTCTGTGTTGCTGCAACACTCCACTGTGTTGTTGTTGTATCTTCTTTGTTCCTTTTGTGTTGCTGCAACACTCCACTACGTTGCTTCAGACTTTGGCGCTCTAGCTCTGCCATTGTTTCTCCATCATCCCTCGCACCAACTAACTCTCGTCATTCTGCTATTGTCATTAAGGGCTCCCATAGCCATATGTGATCCAAGAGTTTGGGCACCTCAAGGATCTTACCCCTTACTTCACTGTAGCTCCAACTATAGTTTTATATCGCCCTACTTCTTTTCTAGAGGTGAATGAACACTCATGGCACAATCATCATCGTCCTCTTTGTCAGCTTGCGCTGGAGCAGTGTTTGATTCAAACTTCTCTTCTTTGACCTTCGTCTTATGAGGGCACTGTGTGCCAAAATGACCCATCTCTCCACAACTGAAGCATCTGACTTTGAATATCTCCTTCTTCTTTCATTTTTTCTTCCCTTGTTGTCCCTCTGATGTGAGAGCCGCATCCTCCTCTTCCTCCTCCTTGATTCTGATCCCTTTTCTGCTACTTCCCGCCTTGGTCCATCGTCTGATCTCTTCCTGTAAAAGAGTTGCCCACATCTCCTCCCAATTGGGAAGAGAAGCCCTGCCCAAGAAGCTTTGGAAAAAGGCTTCCCGGTCTTCAATGATTGCATTCAGTATAGTCCTAACCATAAATTCAGCATCTGGTGTAACCCCTACGGAAGTTAGTCGGTCACAGATCCTTTGCAACTTGAGAAGGAAGGGATCGATTTCTTCTCTCTTTTGCATCTAAAATTGTCTCAGCTGACTCTCAAGCAACATCTTGCGTTGAACGGAAGTTCCCTTGTACAATGTGGTCAATGCCTCCCACATTTCCCTTACTGTGTCCTTTTCAGAAATATGTGGGATCATGCACTTTTATTTTTCTTGAGCCTCCTCATACTTTTTTAGAGGATCAACATCAACCGGAACAACAATTGTCTTCAAGGCATAATCTGTGATACAATGTTTATCCAAAACTGCTAGGATCCTAGCCTTCTAGATGAAAAAGTTGGATGCTCCATCCAACATGTCATGATCCCTCAGTTCGTTAATGACCATCTCTGCTCAAATGAATGTCAAATTGGTTCTCTTCTCCCTCTTTCTTTGCTGCCCCAACAAAACTCAAATCTAGGTTTCTTTGGCGCTAGAAATCCTCTAAGGAACAAGCTCCCTCTGAATTTTTATTTCCTTCACAGAAATCCTTCTACCAACCACTATCAAACCACCCCTCTCTGATCTCTCTTTGCTGCTGCTTAGCACTAGATCTAGATTTCTTGGCAAGAAATCTTCTGAGGAACTAATTCCCTCTACTTTTCTTCTACCCCACTAGGTATTGTTCTGCACCAACATAATCAACACCCCACCAACAACTTCATATAAAATCTGCGCTGCACACCCAGCCACAACAATTGGAAAACCCATAATCAATAGTCTTTGCGATGGCCCAGTAACCATTGCATTTCCCTCTACAACAACAACGTTACCCAATCAGGCTGATGCAGGCTCTGCATGAGCCTCCCTTGGTGACTGTGTCACCCCTCCTCTACTCTCTTGGCCTAAAATTGCGCTATCTCTTGGGACAGTTGTCTTCACGCACATAATTAGTTATTTGTCCTTTCTTTAATGGCTTTAGTCCTCCTTGATCTTCAATCCCTTTGATACCATGTGAAAATTTCTGAATCTAACAAATCAGAAATCCTACTGTAGTAAACTGATTTGCATTACCTACTTGTGTTCTTCATTTTAACAAGTTATTTTTAGAATTATTCAGAAAACATTAATGCAAATACACTGTAACCCACACCAATATACAGATCAAGTATTGAAAAATAAATGAGACAACCACACAAAGGACACACTTATTTTTGGACTAAACATCCCCGGAAAACCCCAGTGTGGGAAAACCGGTGCAGCAAATATGAGGGTTTTATTATTATTCAGATTTTTCAATAGAACTAGGGTGCCAAATCCGGCTCACCCAACAGAGAATAAACCCAGCAAAAGTACCTCTATCTAGAGACAGATATTTTGGAGGATCCAACAACTGGATGAACAAACCCCACAAGTGACTATGTTGTCCCCAGTGTTGTGCAGCGATGGTTGCTCCCATCTCTATGTTGGGACTGCGTCACCTCCTCTAGGAGTTACCTCAACCTCCCAGTGAGCCTTCCCGACTCAGAAATCGATCTGCTAAATTTATGCCCAATCTTCCTCACAAAAAACCCCAACGCTGCCTCTGCATGACTACATCAACCCTCCATCATTTGCATCACCCTCCTAAAGTTGCACTGTCTCTCCCTGGTGTTGCGTTGCCTCTCTATTGTGTATTCTTGGCCTTGGACAAAAGTCCCGCCGCCGAACTACCCCTCTCTGCACTATAAGCTTACTCTGAAATTCTTAGCGAACTACGCCCCAGAATTTCGATATAGCTCAAATGTTTCTCTCGTGTGTGTGTTCTCCAACTGACTCCAAGCCTTCCTTTATAATTTTCCTATTGAGAAATAACAAACATGATCTAATCTCTAATCAACAGCTAAGATTAAATTAGACTTGATCCTTATCTCGTAGAAGCTTCTCACCCATATTTACATTAATTCACTTTAATTATTTTAATTTCCTAAGTTTTAACTTAGGCATCATTAAAAAATAATTAATTATTTGAATAACATGAATTCCTAGTGGAATTTCTCAAAACGATTTCTAGGTCTTGGAGATCTCATGTGTTCTAGCCCCTCCACAAAATTTCGAAGCTAGAGCACATCCAATGCTACCCAAAAATCAACACAAGGACATATTGTGTGAGAGTACTTTTTATGTTGACATTTTTATGACATGTTGTAGCGAGTCATCTTTCTGAGTGAGAATTCTTTGTAGGAGAAACAAGCCACTTTATTGTCAACAAGTTGTAATGTACTCATTTGTTGTTGAAATCAATATAGCGATCTAGTTATTGGAGCAGGTCCAGAGACATAGTCTAGGAGGGGTGAAATCCATTACCAAATGTTGGTTTCTTCTCTTCATGTTTATCATCTTGACTTGCATGTGAATTTGTTTCTTTTTTAAGTTCATGTGAAAAACTTAACTCACCATCTTGAAGAGGTTGTGAAACTTATTTTACCTTTAAAGACCCAATTTTTTAACTTACAAAGTGTCAAAGGACAGTGAATTGTTATAAGAGGATATTTCCTCCATTTTCAGATTAGGTGGTATCAGAGCAGGTTTTGACCAAGTTGCAAGTATGGGCAAGAAACTGAAGCATGAAAGACTCCAATAGTTGGATGAGATTTGGAGGAGCTTAATCTATCACTTTGAATGGATAATGTTGAGCTGAGGAGATTGTTTGAAGTTGCAGAAGAGGAGAAAAGGAAAATGTGCCTACAGTTGCAACATGTAGTGGAGGAACAAATTGGTGAGAGTTCCATCCTGGAAGTTGCAAATAATCCCTCCAAGATGAAACCAATTTGTGAGCATGGTCTGTACAGAAGATATGGACCTTATGTTGAGAATGATGCTTGTGAGTTTTGTCAGCATCTAAAGGATTCTCCCTATGTGCCCATTGGTAAAATTGGTTGGATAGAGACATCATCCACTTCTTCGTCAGCATCTAAAAAATAAAATATGGGTGATAAGACAAAGATGATAATTATAATTTCTAGTTCTACTCCTTCAACTAATGTTGATAACACATATTGTGCAGCATTTGAAAAGCATACTAAAGGTACTGGTACGTAGTTTTTAACTCAGATGGGTTATGAAGGAAGAGGCCTCCAAGTCAATGACCAAGGTATCACTAATCCTATTGAGTTAAAAGAAAAACCACGATATGAAGGATTGGGTTATGGTCATGAAGAATAGGAGGGTCCTCTAAAATTGTTGAGGCAAAGAAATCATCAAGTGATTATATGTCACACCGTGATGGTGGTGATAATGACAAATCGTCTCCAAAGAGAGATGAATGTTCCAAGGGACATACAAATTCTAGTCCTTCTTGCCAAAGTCACAGCCCAAAGGACATGTATAAGTGTCATGGGGATTTTAGAAATGTTGGTGATTTTGATTATTTATGGGAGATGTTTCCTTGCACATTTTTTGATGCATCAAACCATTGTGTGGTTGAGTGTGAGAAATGTAAGGATATGGTCAAGAAAATGGATCAAATCCTTGGGAAAAGGCATGAGAAATCTCTCCCTATTATGAATACTACATTTTTGATGGGCAAACGAAAGCATTTTTGTAGCATGAATGGCCACCAGATTGAAATGTGTTGGAAACTCCATCCATAACTTTCTCTCAATAAGGAAAAAGAGATCATGTGATCCTTTGCAAAGAAAGCGACACGTGGAAAATTAAAAAACTGATGTAGTTCCTGAAGTAGCCTTTGAAGCAGAGAGGGTGCAGAAAGAGAACCCATAAGCTTGGTTAGGCAAAGAATTGGTAGACTATTTTGTACAATTAACTTGCTTTGTAAAATTGTAATACTTGTTGTATATTCTCGTTTGCGTACTTGTAAAGTGAAGTCATGTACAATCACTTATTAGCAACAAGTGTGTTTTCTTTGGCATGTTATGTTATCTTAGCTTGATTACACCTGTTTGAGGTGCAAATCCTTCTTTAAGTTTTGCATTCAAAAAATGGGTTTGGACTTCCAGAGATTTGATACTTGATAGATGGGGAAATAAAGTGAATCTAGGTTGATTTTATTAAAACCTTGATTTAATCTCTATGAAATATTATTAGTAGTTGTGAGGATAGAGGGTTTAGATATATCTGAAAAGTAAATATAATCTTTTTGCTTTTAGATTTAACTATAAAATAAAATTAAAATAAATTATTTATAAGTATTTTGATTGTGAAATGAGTTATGATTTTTGGGCATGTGGTATTGATAAACCATGTTATTGTTCCATTGTATTGTAACAAGAAGTTAATAATATACATGTTAAGAATCTTGTAATTTTATTGTAAGTACTAAGTTTTTATCTACTTATTAATTAAATTTAAATATGATTATCTAAAAAATTGTTAGTAATTTTATTAATAAAAACAAAATTACAATATAAGAGAATTTTATTATTTTTATTACTTTTAAATTTTTGTCATTAATTAGCCTAACATTTAAATGTTTACACTCATTTAATGACATTACAACATCTCTCAACGTTATATTACTTTTAATCTTTTATTATTTTTTAATTAAGTCAACTTATAAATGTTTATAAATAAACATGTACACTACTATAATGTCTCCCCGTATTAAACTATAAAATACCCGACCACAATTAATTAATTAATAATTTACTTACTTTATAATTTTTTATTATTAAATTAGAAGATAAAATAATTATTTAAAAATAATAAAATATTATAACTTCATAAAAATATCCCAAAACAAATCATATAATTTCAACCCAACATATTTTTTTTTCTCGATTAAGACTAAATCTATTAAGTAAGAAATAATGTACAAGAGGATACATCCCAAAAATGCATGATACCGGCAACCGGAAATGATAGACCTATCAACCTCGGTTCCGGAGAAAGAGCTAAACAAGCAAGGAGCTACAGCAAGTCACTAAAAGCTGAAAGAAACATAGAAAACTACCCAGTGAGGGTAGAGGCTTCAACACGTGGCTTTTTCCCTTTTCTATTTTTGACTACAACCCAACCATTTTGAGGTGGATGAGCGATTACAACTTGAAGATTGGGATCCACCACCGGGGATCCCTCCTTGGGGAAGCCCTCCTTTTCTGAATCTGAGGAGGAGGATAAGTGAACACGTTTCTGAGCAATGGCTGAGTCCGAGGGAGGCGCCAGACCATCGGCGGAGGGGGCCACAGAATGAGGGGCCTGTTCCAAGTCTTCATCGTTGTCTTCATCTTCAGAGCTGGAGGAACCAGAATCTACCACTGGCGGTGGAGAGCAAGGAGTCCAGCGTTTGGACTTGGGCTTGGAGGCATTGGCCTTGTTCTTTTTTGCTGGGCGAGATGGGCATGAATTCTGCAGGTGCCCCGATTGGTGGCAGTGGCGACACCGGAAAGCAGTATTCTCGTAGTCTAGCGTCTGGGTCCAGACAAAGTCGTTTATCTTAAGGTTGATCTGTTCTGGAAGACCTTTGCTCAGGTCTAACTCCGCACAAATTCTTGCATATGAGTATAGACCTTTAGATTCCCGCCAAAAGTCTCCACTTAGAAAGCTGCCCAGGGTGTCTCCAATAGCTTTGAAGACCCAAGTACTCCATAGGTGGGCAGGTAAGTTTGGAAGCCGAATCCATACCGGAGTCTTCGTAATGACTGCAGTGGCTGGATCAAAATCTGGGAACCAAGGAGTCAAGAATAACCCTGCAGTTCCCATGAACCAAGGGCCCTCTTCTAAGGCCTTTTCATAGTGCTTACTGTTATCAAATAAAACAATGAAATAGCCTTTCGAACAGAAAAAGATCTTACAGTGATGTGTCCAGTTTGCATGGATCCAAGAGTATAGATCCTGAGAACGCGGCCACAATCCATTAAATCTGCAGATGATGGCTCTTTCAGCAAAATCTTGAAGTTGGGAAGTCATTTCTTCATGAATGAGTTCAAAAAAGGGAACTTCTTCGATCTTGTCAACCAAGAAGACCTTGGATTTGGGGGCTTCCGAAGATTTGGGGTTCTCAGAGTGGACTGCATCTTTGTATGAGAAAGGCCGGGTAGACGAAGATTGCCCCACTGCCCCTCCTCTTAAACGAAGGGTCGCCACCACCAAGCTGTTCCTAGAAATGCTATAAGCAGAGAGCGGAAGAGAATCTTCAAGTTGTTTACCTTGAGAGAGAAGTCGCAGAATGCTTGATGGGATCCCCAAACTGCACTCTAGCTTCAGTTTGAGTTCCTGCACCAGGTCTGAAGGGCGAACCCATTGCATGGTGGTTCTGCCTGAAGGCTGAGAGATTAGAATTTGAAAAGAGCCAGATACAGGCCTTGATCCTGTGCCCAGATGATTACAGATCTCTGGATCTGGCCATGGCATGTCTTGTTCTGCCTGCTGGATGACCGGATCTGGCCATTCGTTGTCAGATCTGAGGCTGCGCTTGCCTTTCGGAGAGCATTTGAGCGCCCCAGATCCATATGCAGACCATGCAAGTGATGAGGTTAACTGCTCTGGCTCGAGGCGAAAGCAACCAGATATTAGACCGGTCCATACCCTAATGGCAAATGCAGATCTTCCGTGAAGGCAAGAGGGGCTTGAGCTGAACGTGCTGCGGCTGTCCTGAACGCTGGGCAGAGGGATAGCTGTAATGGCCTGCGCAGCTGTGGGTGGATATCGAAATCCCCGTTCAAGTCCAATCTGAGCAACTGCGGCTTGAACGGCAGAGAGCCACAGCAAAACGGAGGCCGAAGGCGCTGAGTCTGCGTCGGCTGTAGTGTTCAGCTTCGAAAGCTGTGGGGTATATCTGGAAGCAACATATGAGGACCCCGAACAGTCCGCACCAGCGACCAGATCGGCCAAGAGAAGATGGGGGTAATCTCTCAGTAAATATTTGCGTTCACGCATGTCAGGAAGGAGAGCCCATACCTGCGATTCCTGAGTTGGATTCGCATCCTCGGCTGCGTCATGGCTGATCAGGGGCCGGGCGGCGGCCGAAACAGGGGATGCGGCGAAGAGATGGCTAGGGTTCATCGTCTGCTCCTCGGTCATCTTCCTTTCAACCCAACATATTATATAAGGTAAATTTTAAAAATAAATTTGATATCAAAAAAAAGTGCATCAAAATAAATTTAATTAAATAATAATAAATTAATTAGATAAAATTCTAAATCCCTTTAAATTGACATTTACATTTCAATGAAATGAATATTTACAAATCCACATTCCGATTACTAAAATACATTAAGTAAATCATGATTATACAACATATATTTTAAATTTACAAATCATATTATACTATATAAAATATAAACTTTTCGCATATATATGTATCAAATCATATTAACTCATTTGATATTTAGATATCATTTTTGGGATTCAACTATGTTAAGTAAGTCATTTATGACTATTTCCATGAGAGGTAGTTGTAACTCACTAATTTCTCATGATTTTTAAATAGTCCACTTAGCACTCATTGCATCAGGTGATGTTCACAGGGGTGAAGAAATGGGATTGAAACCAGTGAAATGAATCACACAGCGTCAATCATCACTTCCAGGGCTTGCACCTGGTAACCAGGACTTCCCAGGAGGTCACCCATCCTAGATCGCCTCTGGCTCAAGTGCTCTTAACTGTGGAGTTTTCCCCACAATCAAGCCCACATAGTTTGCTACCCCATTTGCAAAACTTTAGCAAGTATTGTGCCTCATGAACCATTCAAGTAGAGTTCCCTTCACGCTTTTGAATTAAGTATTGGGGGTTTTCGCAGTGCATTATTAGATATCATTTTTTAGATTCAACTGCATTAAATAAGTTATTCATCTATGACCATTTCCATGAGAGGTAGTCCTAACTAACTAATTTCTCATGATTTTTAAATAGTCCACTTAGCACTCATTGCATCGGGTGATACTTATCAAAATGCATATTATCTATATCAATCATTTACACATAAAACTACAATTTAATCAAAATATCATGATGTTTAATTTATAATTATCAACAACTATATAATTAACTACTATGTAATAATAACAAGTTTATACTAAATTTTAAAAATAAATAGATATTAAATATACATTAAATAAATAAATATTAAATATAAATTAACTAAAGATATTTGAATTTTTATATAAATAAATCACTCTAATTTTTTTGGGGTTTTGAATTATTTTGGTGATTCTCTACGGTTGTGAACTGTAGGCCAGCAGTACATCCAACATGTAGTGGAAACAAATAGAGAAAAATCAGAGGCTTTTGATTCCAAACAAATTCAAAATTAAAAGTGCAGTTCCTTATACTATCTTGTTAAGTGAAACTCGGGCTACTCCTATTGAAGTAATTGTTATGGCGTGAGTCATAAAGTATTAAAAACAATGAGCAGATGAAAGAGGGCAGATGGCCTAAGGTTGTCTTTAATGACATATTGTGCAAAAGAAAGAAGACTTGGATGCGGAAAAATAACAAATGGTTTAGTAAATGGGGTGTTTTCTTGAATATATGTCCCACAAACAGTAAAGAGATAAAATCTTTTGTTATGGATAAGTTCCATGAGCGTACTTGGGATAAGGAGCTAGGGAGAAAGAAAAAATACTATATTGAAGAGTTTAACCCCACTCATAATCATCAACAAAAAGCCTACATAAGAGCTAATATTTCTTGGAGGGCCAAAATTCTTATTGCTCAGTTAAGGACTAATTCTCGTTAATTCCATTATGAAATAGGGCGCTAGAGAAGGCCAAAAGAAATGTCAGACAAAAGAGTATGTTTTTTTCGTTCTTTCAGAAAGGTAGAAATAGAAAAACATTTCATTTTAGAATGTGAGGCCTTCAAAGATGACAAAGAAAGTTATGCAAATATTCTGGCAGCTAGCTCTTGGGATAATCTATTCAGCAAGGGGTTTGTCGAGAAGCTAAGTACTGGATATTCAAATATTTTTAATATCAATAAGTTTTTCTTAATGTGTTTTAATATCAATGAGTTTTTCTTAATTTAACATTAAATGATAAGGTAACCATTCATGAGACTTAAATATAGGAGTTAAATAATATTGAAGTTTAAAAATGGTTTTATTATAAATTAATTATTAATTTATTTAGATATAAAATTATTATTTTTATTTTTAAGTTAAAGTTGTATTTTTTAAAATAATATGTAAATTAGATATATCAACAAAAACATGTTATTTAGTAGGTGGTCTCAATTTGCCAAGTGGAAATCGAATATTTTTTACCACCTACCAATAGAGTAGTTTGTCCAAAATTCTAACAGTTTTAACAGTTCTAACATTATTAAAGTATCCCCTACAATATTGTAAAACAAAAAACTGAAAGCTAACATGCTGAAAATTAGGATTTAGAGGTAACAAGTGTTGGGTCTTTGGCATTAGACCTTGGAGCAGCTGGAGGAGGAGGATCACAATGAAGGTGACACTCGATATCGGCCAATTGCGCATCCATTCTTTCTAAACATATCCTCTGGTTCCTATGGACTCTTTTGACTTCTTCCAGGCTGGAAAATATGTTATATCTTTCTTCTTGTTTATTGTTTAGTACCCTACCCAGTAGGGTCTTCATCTGCCAATACAAATATAAGGCATGAATGTACTACTTCCTTCATCCCCTAGCGTGGAAAGGGTCAAGAATCCAAGTGAAGATATCCTCTAGGATTTCAGAGTTCGAAAAATCTTGTCTCTCTCTAGTTGCAATGGATTCCAAACGTCGAATTTCATTCATTCTTTCCAGGGAAAAGTTGAGTGATAGTTTGCAGTAGACTCTTGAGTCTGTTATTGGGCTCAATTGTGTCCCTAGGGGCCACAACCACCCACACCTTGTCTACTTTGCATTCTTTGCCTCTACATATCTGACAAGAATAGGAAATACCAACAAGTTGTACATGTATAAAAATTGACAGAGACTTGAGATTGACTGACTTGGTTAGACCTAACTGAATGCAAGAAAGGGGTCGAAAAGACAGGAAATCCAAGGTGAGCCAGGAGGCTAGGAGGAATGGACCATAAACATTACAACACTGGATAGAATTACCATAAGGTTGCGAAACCAACAACTCGTTGCAAGATGGTAGTGCTAAACCTTAGGTGCAATTGGAATAAAAGAAATACAACCAAGACAAAGTAATAATCACCTCAAGCCTGCACCAGGGCTTAGATAGAAAACCCAAATATAAAATGATAGAGATTTGTAAAAGGTTGTGAAATACCTAGGGCCAGAAGACAATTCCAGATGTCAAGCACAAAACCTAAAGGGAGAATGTGTAGTTTGAAACAATGGAAAAATGAGATGCACCCAGGAAGCTGTGGCATGCATCAGAGATAGCACATCCTCTTATTGTTGCCTTTCGGTACCCAAGAGAACTCATGTCTAGCACAATATCACCCACCCAACGAGTGTGATACAAAGCCAAGGTAATAATTCCTCCCTCCAAAATCCTTCCCAGAAACTCAACAAGGATGCTTAGAAATAGCTGTAAATTGGTATTGATAAGCATGTCAGCCTTCTAAGTTCCCATAGGCCAAGCCTTTTGTAGCATAGGACCTAGATTTTTCCTTTCAACAATTTTGTGGATGCACACATCTATTTGTAAGCAACCCTTCCTCATTAAACCATATGACCCAAAAACATTAACAATCAAATGCTTAAATATGCATGGGGGCGGCCATGCCACCCCCAATATTTAATGCATTTTTTGTTGCAGGGTAGTAGGCTCGTCCCCCAATCCCATTAATCTCGAAAAACATCCCCATTCGGGAGCCCTGTTCCTTAGTGCCCCTCTCCCTCGTCAGGTGGTGTGCGGGGGGAGGGGGATTTGTCTTCCTATAAAATTTGTTGCAAATTGCCATGCTATTCTAATTGATTTTTTGGTGGTCAGCCTTCGATGAAGCACAACCCTCATTGGTTGCATGCCAAATTAGCCAAGTAAATTTTTATTATTAAATTAATCTCTATATTTTTATTATATTAATAAAAGAAATATATTTTGCAATTTAAGACTTAATAGAACGCATACTAATAATAATAATTTAATTTAAGATTTTTATTAAGTTAAATATTAAATTGGTGCATGAGATTTGTTTTGTTCACTTATAAACGACTTATTTCCATGCTACAATTAGACTCTTAAAATGTACGAAGATGTAGTCTTCTTGGTTTGGAGTTGGGATAACTGAATGTTATCCACTTCACTTGATTTTAATTGCCATGGGAGATATGTTTGTTTGATAGGACTTAAGGAGTAGGCTCCCCCACCCTCGTGGAGTAGTCATAAATTCCATGTTGTGTTTGCCTATGGGATGCTAGCACTAGCTTGGGGTTTATAGTTAGGAACTGGTTTACGGTATGCTTGCAATAGCCTAGAGTTTATAGTGGAAAACGTTGGATTTGAATCTAGGCCTTGCCCAAGCAATCCCAACGAGTTATGATTGCTATAGATCTAAAAAAATACAAAGGTGTACATATTCTATCCCTTTGAACGTGTGAACTTAACATTAATGTTTTCCTTTGTATCTAGATGAGCCAACCACTATGTCGGGCTTGTAATCGCGTGACACGGGGTTGATTCTGGCTACTACCACTATAACCTTTAGATGAACCCAAACATACCTCGTGTATAGTGCACACAATAAATCAAGAGAATTTAACCTTAAATATCAAATTTTCTTAAAAAAAATCACATCATAACAATTGCCAATTAAATAATAATAACAAAAGAAAAATATATAACATTTACATTAAAATAATTCAAAAACGAAATACTAAGCATTAATATGTGTGGAATACTAAAACATTAATATATAAGTGGGAATAGGACACCAAGTTTCTAGAAATTATTTTTTCATATATATATATATGACAACATATATATATACCTTATTTTTTATTTTCAAGAATAAATAAAAGGTAGAATTAAACAAATAAACATTTTTTATTATAACATAGATACTTTTTCAAAAGGAAGCTTATCTTAATCCTAATAAAATTTAAGTTCTAACAAGGGCAGTTGCTGAGCAACAAGTTCCTGCCTAAGCATTGTATATAGGGGATAGGTGTTGCATTGTATGCAAGGGGCAAGGGAAGGGTGGTGCAGAGATTCCAGGCTATGACTTTCCTGATGGGCTTTCCTGTTTTGTGTGGACAAACAACTTTGTTTAATTTATGCAAAAGCACCAAAACTAGATTTTTCTTTACATCTCAAAAATACATAATCAAGTTTACATCACATATTTTCTTAGTCACATATTTATAAATGCATTATAGTTGGAAAACATTTTTTTCTCATGGGGATATGGTTAGATAGACATAGAAATTGAAATTGTAAACTGGTATCATGTGGAATTGGTCAGATAGACATAGAAATTGAAACTGTAAATTAAATAGAAAGAAGAGGTACCTCCTCCAAGCCTAAGGAACTGAATGGGATTCTTGTTGCTCTCTATCGATTAGAGGATCTGGTTCTCAATTTCCCATGTGGGATTGATTGACCCAATCAAATTTTGCATCGGTTGTAAACCACTAACGGTGACTTCAAACCCTTCAGGCTTCACCACTCTGAACTAGATATGTTTTATATCATGAAATTCATTCAACTGGAAATATTACTTTCCCAAAATTTTGAAATAACAAATGACACGGATTTGCCTCAAGCTTAGTGTGACACTTAAGCACTTAATGCAACAAAGGGCTTCAAGGAGTGAGCAAATTTTGCATAGTCCTCCCTATGCAATAGGAAATGATATATATGACATTACTACAACCATGGAAAGTATTGGAGATTACAAATTATGAGATATGATTTAAATTAAAGATGATCAACATCTTTGTCCACTCATCCTTTTCTGCTTACATCCAAGTCCTACTTGCATCCATGGCAACCATTTCTAAGACAGGTCAGACACAGGAGTAGGCACTGGAAATCATACAGTGTTTGAAGTGTCCCAGGAATCCGTTCAACAACCATCTTCTACGGGCAAGAAACACTAGATTTTCTGCCAAGGATGCCCAGTCGTAATAAATAAATGTGGATTTCTTTAGCACACATTCCTCAAAAGATATATGTAGTTCATTTCGAGCTATACCTTTCTTTTATTCCTCCATCTATGCATGTACCCATTCTTCTTTTGTTTTGATTGTCCCGTAGTTCATTTCGTGCAACTCCCACACAGGTCATCAGGTTGAGACCTCATGCCCAAAGGTAGGTTAGCACAAAAAAACAAAAAGAGTTTGTAAGTGCTATGGTTGAATAGATATTACGCTATGGATTCAACATCACTACTCCATATGCCCTATAGTGCATATTTATTCCAACTTATTGTGCTTTATTTTGTTGTCTTAAAATTCCACTGGTTTATTGTGGCCCTATGTGCTTTAACTCTACTCATATGTGCATTGTTGCTCCCTTATCCAAGCACCTTCTAGCCAAGTCACACTTGACCACTTGACATTTCCAGCCAATATATCTTATATATCTTCAACATCATCTTTTATGTGTCAATCTTACCCAACCTTAACCTTGCCTGAACATTCAGCGCCTATAGTGCCTATACCATTCTCTTATTCTTCCTTGGCCATCTGAGCCTCAAACTTGACTTCCTTAGTAAATATTTCAGCATACTGTAATGTTGCATTTATGTCTTCTTTTCCAACTTTATATAAACTAGTTTTGAGGATTCAACTTTATACAAGATTGGATAATTGAATTTCTAGCTCACCTATCAAATTCAATGAGAGTGTTGATTCCTACAAGTTACTCCAATGAGCTGACAATTGTTGTTGCTAATGCTTTCTTTCTATGTGACTATGTTGTCAAAATTCAACTGCAACTAGAACAAAACCTTCTGCATAAATAGATTCTCTGCTAGACTATTAGATATCTCGTTTGCAGCAAATATGTCAAGATAGGCACTTTTTGTTAGAGGTTAATTGTCTTGAGTCTCGACTCTTCAAAGAAAGTTAAAAAAGCATCTATATGACCCATATGCTAATAGTATAAGTTAATTTCTTACTCATTCTCGTGTCTAAATATAACACGCAAAGGGCATAAACAAATACCAATTAGATAATGCCACTAATACATATAAACTACTCAGAAGATTAAAGAGCAAGAAAAACTAGGAATGAAAACTAAACACACCACAAAAGTACATATATGAGGATTACCTTAATTTGTACCAACTGAGATTCACTAATGTTATTTCCCTGTCAATCCATTGATGTTATTCCCTGTCAATTCATTAGCACAACCTGACTTCACATAGACAAAACACAAAAAAGAAAAGACATAAGTATAACTTGATACCATGCCAAAAGGCTCTTGAAAAACATAAGTATAACTTGATACCATGCGAAAAGGCTCTTAAAAATTATTAGATCTCTCTCCCTACCTTCACATAGACAATAGCCAAGAAAAAACATAAGAATTCTTTGATACCATGCCAAAAGGATCTTTAAAACATTATTGAATATCTGTGTGTGTATATAACAAAATAGTTGGCCAAAGGCCAAGCAACATTCAAACCAATGCGGCTTCACTCTAAGCGGCATGGTAGAGAAAATGTGGAATGGAAAAGACATAATTTTGATGGTTTGTAGACTTCAAGAAGGAACTGAACATTAGTTCCAAGGTTAAAATTATGGGAAAGGCTCTTGGAGTCAACATTGTATGAGCATGTCAAGGCCGAGGCCAAGACCCAAGGAGGCATGTCATGAAGATTTGGAGGCATGTCATGAAGATTTAACATTGACAATGTGGTGAAGTAAGGCTATCCTTTGTCTTGCAAGCAAACTATTCAGACTGTTCACATTGTACATTGGGGAATTGCAACAGTGGGTAAATGAAGGGGAGAGAGGTTAGGCCAAGGTGGGAGCATACACCACATGCATATTTATCAAAATTCTACCACATGTCATCAACATCATTCTAATAGGAAAAAATAAATAAATAATAATAGCCTACAAGAACACCTTCAGACACTGAAAACATTCTACAAAGAATTAGGCACGGAAGGTAACACTGAAAGGAATAAATTGCTCATATTCTCTCTCAAACACAGATCAATTTCAATTGGGAGAAATACTTAGAAAGAGGCTAAAACGCAGTTAGAAGGCAACATTTCTCCCACAAAATAGATGTAGGGGAACAAAAATTTTAGACAGGGATGTATTCCAAAAATTAATCGCACTGATTCTTCTATAGTTTGAGAAAGAAAATGTAAACACCATACTAGATTATGCTCGTCGAAACAAGTTTGCACTCATGGGAACCAGAGGCCATATGAAGATTGATACTATACATAAAAGAGTTGAAATGGCCTGCAAGAGAATGCCCAGTCAAATTTGCAAGAAGACATGACAAAAGAAGAAGAAATATTGGTAACTTCAATGCAAAAAATGGTTTGCAAGGTGGAATATATCAAAAAAAGATTAGAAGACATGACAAAAGAAGAAGAAATATTGGTAACTTCAATGCAAAAAATGGTTTGCAAGGTGGAATATATCAGAAAAAGATTGACCACTTGATAAAATAGAGATGAGACAACATTTAGAGGACCATTAAAGATAGAGTAGATAAATGTTGTTTTTAGGCAAGTGATTGTAAGATAATGATAAAGAATTTCACCTGTAACATTCAAGCATATGATTATTACAAAAAACACAAAAGTATATGTGACCATTTAAACACAAAAGTAAAAACCCAACTAACCATAGACTATCCAACATATCCCAAGAAAAAAATGAACAAGAAAACTTCATAAATAAGCTATTGAAACTAGGAAACCAGATCTCATGTTCATAATTGAGCTATCCAACATTAAAAATGAGAAATTAAAAACCCCAATATCCTTGATCAAATCACAAATTAAATTGGATCATATACAACAATTCTCAGTGAAACATTTCAGAAAATCTCACAGATCCCTATGTACGCGAATGAATATCTCAAATTCCAGATAAAACAGCTCAAATAAAATCGAAAAGAGGAACACCAATGAAGCAAACCCAAATAACACTCTGAAAACCAAAATATGGTATGAACAGTCAACATACCTTCCTATGATGCATATCCTCCAAGGTGAATAAAACGAAAAAATATGTTAACAAAGGTAGGTTCAAAAATTAGAAACCTGTCGGTCATTTTTAAAAATTAGAAGACACATGGTAAAAAACCCGAGCACACCATTCTACGACCACTTGTCCACACACACACTTGTTTTTTCCTCGTCACACTTCTTTTTTCCTCGTCTCTCTCATACTTTTCGCCGTCATTTGCATGCCTTTCTCTCAAGTCCAATCCACACTTGTAGAATAAGTCATTTTGCAACTAGAAGGGGTGCTAGGCAAACTGATCGTGGAAAAGTAGGAACATTCATTGGTTTAGGATAAACTGGTAGATCAACTGAAACATTAGCCGTTTTTACCCTTACTTATGTTGTTTTCTTTTATGCTTATGGGTCACCTGGGTATGGAACTAATTGGGGTTATGGCTCTCTAATAATGGACCGGATAAGAAACTAGAGATGGAAAAAATTATTTGAATGGAACTTAATCTCGAGCTACAAATCAACCTGTTGAAGATGTATCCCCTATTTCTACTGCAGAATCCGCTGCATAATCTCCTTTATATTTCTTTGTCTTCATGTTTCTGGTGCTATTGGTGGTGTTTTCACTCAACCAATTGCATCTGGATCTGGATTAAGCATTGCATCTCGATATGTGATTACTGGCATTGGATCTCAATCTACTTATGTTTCTTACGCCCTTGCGTCTACAACATCATTTACTGGTTTTTAGTAAATTGAATATAGGACTGGATATGGAACAAAAGAATCCGCAATGTGTAAACCATTAGTTTATCGAATGCAGGTCAATGTTGTATCTGAATGTCGGTGCACCATTGGCAATGCTCTCTGTGAAGAAGGTACACTACTAAAAGCGCTTACTCTTGCATATACCTTCACTGCATTTTACTAGTAAATAATAACTTCTACTAGCTTAGATGCGGATTCAATAGAGACTGAATATAATAATTGAAATTGCAAGAGTACTATATGCTACAAATGCAACTCATTGTAATGTTTAAGTTTGCTTAAGTTTGCAAAGCGCTCAAAACCAGAAATTGCAACGGTAAAAGAAAATACAAAATAAACAAACAAATCAAGTAATTCAACATTGAACAGAGTCTTGCTCAAAACCAGAAATTGCAACGACAAAAGCAAATACAAAATCAACAAACTAATCAGCTAATTCAGGTAATTCAACATTGAACAGAGTCTTACATTACAGATAAAATAACCATGCATTGACAATTTGATAAAAAAAAAATATTAAGCTTACAACAAAGGAAAAAAACACGACATATATGAAAATCACGCTGGCATATATGAAAATCATACCACCAATTTGGGGTTTTTTTGTTCTCTCCACTGGCATGAATCAAATTTTATTGTAATCATGGTCAATTTATTTTCTACACACACAGCATTTTATTGTAATCATGGTCAATTTATTTTCTACACACAGAGTCGTGAAGTCGATGTGGGTTGTCGTATAGGCTTATTGTCACAGAGTCATGGAGTCGGTGTGGGCTGCATTTCCATGGAGTCGATGTGGCTGCATCTTCATCTTCGTGGCCAAAAACGAACAAATAAATGCTTTTTGTTGCCATTCACTGAAGTCGCTATTCAATAATTGTCTGCACGAAGCCGTTCGACTCCATTAACTAAAAGCATTCACCATTGACTGCGTGAAACCATCCATAAATTGCATGCGCATAGCTATCATGGTTCAAAGCACTCCGGTCCGGGGGTATGGTTCTTACTCTCTCGAGTTTGTCTTGAAGGGTCCTGGATTGAGCAGATACATCTATCTTGTTTGCTAGCAAATGGGCGTCCCCCATCTCCCTAATCCAACCCCAATTGCCTTACTTCCTTAGGTAAAAGTAGAAAAACAAGCAAGCCAGTCGGTGTGCCTGTCGTTCCATGGAGTCGGTGTGGCTGCATCGAATGAGCCAAGGAATCCCAACATGTAGCTATTACCAGGGGGTGTGCGCAGGAATCTCCTCCTTTCTTGTCCTTCAGCGTTCGGCTACCAGTCCCTGCTAATATCCCACATCCCAACCCATACAAGCTCTCCTTCAAAGAAGGGGTTCTTCAATAGTATCACAGTAGCAAATATAGGGTTCCGGGAAATAAGGGGTTCTTCAAGGCGATTCCTATTTCCAACCCCATAGCATTATAAATGTGAGGGAAATAGCGCTCGCCTTCTCTCTCCACAGCACGTGAATAAATGGATGGAGCGTGGAGAGAGAGGGTGAGCGTTATTTCCCTCGCTTGTCAGCCGCATTTATAATGCTATAGAGTTAGAAATAGCATTGGCCATTCTTCAATAGTATCACACGTAACACATGCACATGGCTATTACATGCAGATAGCCACATAGCCACATGGTCACATGGTTTGGGAGGAATTTAGTGTAGCCTAATTGAGGTGGCATATATATTACAAACAACGCAAACAATTAATGAACATTTAATGCTAGTGAACTAATGCTAGAATTAGTTTAGTTTTTAGAAAATAAGAATCAAGCAAACCCTTTTAGCCAAGAAATTATATGAACAATATAGGTCCTATAGCCTCTTTGCCTCTTCCCACCTTGGGAAGAGGCCAAATAAGATTATAAAAATTTGTACCTATTTGATTGGTTGCACCACCATATATTTCATGAAAAAATGGAAAGATACGAAACTTTTGGTTAATTTCAAAGACGGAGTAATGTCAAGTCCAAAAATTCTATTACTATAGTCCCATATCATAGGTGGCAGGGACTAATAAGAATATTCTTTAAAAATATGTTCTCGTCTTTATAATGTAAGGGTTATTTCTTCATAAAAATTCTAATAGGAAATAATATGAAAGGAATTATTTAAAAGAAAGTATATCAAAATTTAAGAGAAAATAGTTTAGGGATTATATATTAATGTTTATGTATTATTTTATGATTTTTTTCAAAAAAATAATTTGAGGAAAAATTGATTGTTTTTGTTGTTGTTGTAGATGGACTATTTTTCATGTTTTTTTCAAACAAAATCATCAATTTTCTTTTTTTCCTAAAAATTATTCACCCAAATTTTATAGGATAAGATTATTTTACCTTAAAATTCACCTAGATTTTAAAGAGGCAAACCCATGAAACCATAGACTCAAAGACTGAAAGGGGTCATTCTGAAGGTATACTTGTCTAAATCCTACGATAGGGTCAGTTTTCTATACATCATAATTATGCTAACTCATGTGGGCTTCAACCAGGATTTCAAAATGTGGATAATGAGTTGTTTGCAATTAGTGTCTTTTGTTGTTCTAATCAATGGATTGGCCTCACTGTTCTTTCATGCTCAAATGAGATTATATCAAGGATGTCTACTATCTCCTTTATTGTTCCTGTTAGCCTTGTTGGCAAATGGCCCAAAAATGGATCCAAATGTGCTCTTTAAGCCTTCAAAAGACAGCAAAATCCTGCCAAAGATGAAAACCGGCGCAGGAGAAGAGCCCTTAAAAGGGCAGAAAAACACTATCAGGAGGCTAAAACACTAAAAAACAGTGAAAAATCAAGTACTAGGGGCATACACAGTCCAACACACAGCAACCGTCAGATCTGGCTGATCAATGACCCAAATCTAAGCGGCAAATCGCAATTGGCCAAACGGAGAGGATGACTTAAGGTTGGGCGCAAGACACCCTCGATCAACGATCTCTAATGATTGGATCGGCAGGTCACAGTCGGTGAAGGCAGGCCGGTGGAGTAAACACGAACCGAATGGACTTGCGATTGCGATCAGCGATGCAATGTGGACCGTCGATCAAGCGCGCAAATCGACGGCCCACATCGTGTCGCATGATCGCTATCGGGAAAAACAAATAGCGCTAACCATGGGGCGGGGCCTATGCACAAGTATATGCGTAACCCGATGAACCAGACCCGATGGTGTTCTGAATAATATTTCATAAAATTTGAAATCCGCAGAAAGGCCTTTTTCAATGCATTTTCGTTGTTTGATACGTATTTATAAAATACAAAGGGAACCTTGGACTTGTGATATGCGACAAGACCCAGACTCGAAAGGGTTCGGGAAGCGAAATATGTGATATTTGAAGTCCGGAGGGAACCATTTTTATGTGATTTTTACGATTTTTGTATTTCTAGAATACAAAGCAAATACACAGGGAACAGGCCACTAGCGACTGGCGATAGCGACCCAGAGGGCGGACCCGATAGATGAATAGGCCATATCTGAGGACTTTTGAAGTCCAAAATAAATCGAGATGGGCAGGATTTTACAGTTGCAGTGTTTTCTGTGTTTAACAGAAAAACAATCATTGTTCGCATTTTAAAGGGATTACAAAGGCCTGAAGACCCATTCCAGCACATAACAGAGGCCGGGAGACAGATTGTCGAGAAATAGAGACCGAAAAGGGAAAAAAAGGGCCACACCACGATGCAGCCACAACCAACAAATGATCATGGAGCATCATCAGCGTAACATAGCCACAACCAACAAATGATCATGGAGCATCAACAGCGCAACACAACCAAAAACAACAGAAGTGATTGTGGGGCATCTCTGGTAGGAGGGAGCTCCCTGCCAGCGCAGCAAAATACTAGAATGTGGTTACTCTTCTGTCAGAAGAAGAAACCTCCAAGCCCATGTGTTCCTAGTCAGGGCATCAATTGTTAAAGACAAAGAGGATAGATTAAGACACTTCAAGCCTTTGAGAGCTCAGGGGCATTGTAAAAGGCCTATAAATGGCTGAAAGTTAAATGTATGAAGGGTTCAACTTCTGGAGAATGTAGAGACTTTGCTACTCAAGCGTCTCATCTTCATTCTAGCAAATATAAGCTTCTTTTGTTGTTATATGTTCAATATCCATTTCTCTTCTGTTCTAAGCTTGCACTTGGATAGTCTATTCATGATTTCTTCTGTGTCTAATGCCAGATAACTGTCATCTTATCTCTGCATTGATAAATTGGATTTGCAATTGAATAGGTTATTCATGTTTCTTTTGTGTCTAATGCCAGATAACTGTCATCTTATCTCTGCGTTGATAAATTAGATTTGCAAGCTTCATTTACTGCCTATAGCTAGCCATTCATATGTGTTTATATAAGTGTCTGCCAGTACAATCAGTATTCTCCATCTATCCATTGAATCTACAAATTATTGAGCATTAGTGGTCTAAAGCATGGTAGAGTTGAGAGTGTTCATGCATGTCTTGAGTAAAAACAAAGTTGAAATGGTTATCTGGCTTGATCCAAACCATCATCCATTCCAATAGTTCAGAGAACAATATTGAAGATTATATGTTACCAGGCATCTCCGAGTTGCAACCTAGGAGAGCTTCCTGGAGTGATAACATAATTGGCACCATTGTCGGGGAGAGGAAATTGAAGCTCAACTTCCCTGGGAGATGACACAGATCCAGCTTTGATGATAGACAAAGTCTGGGCACTTTTTTGGTTGTAATCATCTATCTGGCGACTCTACTGAAGGACGAACCTCTTGGCGACTCCACTTCATAGTTCTAGTTCAGTTTGTGAGGCATACTCAGAGAAGTCCTCAGAAACTACAAGATGACCGAGTATCTGATCCTGAAAAAATCATCAAAGAAAGAAAGGTATTGCAGAAAGGAGCATCAGGTTCAGGTAAATCTAAACAATCTTCTATATCTCTTCAAGAAAATCCTACAATAGAACAAATACATGTTGAGAGTATAGCTTCTAATACTAGCAGTGAAGAAAAAATCTCAGAGATTCATAAAGCTCTTTATTCTTTAGGTTCTCCTTTTTTTGTAAGCCCAAAGGAAACCTCACCTCCTATCCATCATACTCCTTTAGTCTTGTCAGTCACTCCTTAGCCCTCTATCATTCAGACTGCCAGCACTCTTATAACCACCACAGCTATGGCAGGTCCACAAGCACCCACCAAAATGGAAAGAATCATAGCTGTTAGGTATGAGCCTCTAGTATTGCCCACTCCTTTGAATGCCATGCCTACTGGAGAATATCATAAATATAGGTCTAAGTTCACTGGGACTGAAGGTGTTACAGCTGAAGAACATCTTGAGTCATTTTATAGCTATGCCGATAACCTGGACATTAGTGAAGGTGATGTGTGGATGAGAGTCTTTGTCCAAAGCCTAGATGGAGAGGCTAGAAAATGGTTAAGAGAACTAACCCCAAGATCTATAGTAGATATTGAGGCTTTAGATGATGCATTCCTAAAGCATTGGGGGGATAAGAAGGATCTCCTCTACTACCACACTGAGTTTGGGAACTTAAAGAGGGAAAATGGTGAGTTGCTGTCTAATTTTAATAAGAGGTTTAACCACATATACAGCAAGATACCTGTTGAAGTAAAACACACCACTACCTCTGCTAAACTCACCTATGCTAGTGCTTTTGATTCTGACTTCTGTTTACTGTTGAGGGAGAGGCGATGTGATACTTCGGCTAATATGCAGGATGCAACCTTGGAAGTAGAATCAAACATCATGGCTGCAGAGAAGCTCAAGGGAAATATTGATAGAAGAAGACAGAGGGGCGAGTCTTCATCATCTTCAGATCCCAAGATCGATAAAATGACTAAGATGATAGAGTCATTAGCCTCTGAAATCTCCAAATTAAAGGTTAAGCAACACCCTGGGAAAGGAAGAGTTCCTAATACCTTTTGTCCTAGAAACAAAAATCCATATAGAAGAGCTAATGAGCAGTTGCAGATTTTGCAAAGAAGCAAAGATGCCAATGAAGACCAAAGGGTGAAGACCCCTTTTTAAAATGTAGTCATGGAAGAGGAGCAGTTTGATGAAGATGATGAGATCCATTGTATGGAAGACAAAGGAAGTGCCCCTTTTTTTACCTTAGCTGCCTATGAAAAGTCATTATTCAATGACCAGATCAGCCAAGAGTGGGACGGTGAAGCTGTTCTACAAACTGAAGATCAACACAGATATAATTTGAGGTCGAAGATGAATAATGCCAAGGAAACTCTTGTTCAAAGAGTTGTTTTCCCTACAGTACAACAAGCTAATAAGCAAAAGCGACCAGCAGTTGATCCTATCATCCTCAAAGCTCCAGCCCATGAGGTAAGAGGCCTTGACAAGTCTCCTTCTCCTTTCAATTTTGAATCAGAAATCCAGAAGCTAAGAATACCTATACCTCTGATTGAACTAGTGAAGAATGAGTCCTTCAAAAGATCTATCCTCGAGGCCCTTGAGCCTAAAGCCATCTAGGCCTTCACTGACTACGTAAATCTGCAAGATGACAAACCAGTTGTTATTCTCAGCCCAATGATTGAAAATTGTGAAGATAGCTCCCCATCATTCTATGTCTCTCTGACTATTCATGACAAAATCCTTCACAATTGACTTCTAGACACCGGAGCCAGCCATAATCTAATGCCCAATGCTGTCATGGATAAATTGGGTCTTGACATTACCAAGCCTTATCATGACCTGTTTTCTTTTGACTCTAGAAAAGTGAAATGTCTGGGATTAATCAAGGACCTAGCCATCACTTTGCCTTAGCTGCCCATGAAGAGCATGATGATGGATATTGTGGTAGCAGATGTACCCCCCAAGTTTGGCATGTTGCTTTCCAGAGGCTGGATCAAGACATTAGGTGGAACATTGAAAAATGATCTATCCTATGCTATTGTCCCAGTTTTTGGAGGTGAGAGCAGGAGATTATACAGAGAAGCTTAGTTGGCTTATACCATTAGTGATGAAAGGAATCCCTCTAATCATCCCAACTATGCTGTCGACATTGATTTTGGAGCTTGTTTTCTTCAGATCGAAGAATCTCAGTTGGCCTCCACGCAGCTTAAAAACCCAGTTTGCCAGATCACAGAGGAAGAAGGCCCACAGATTTGGGACATGTTCTTTGATGGAGCTTGCTCTAAGGAAGCTGCAGGGGCAAGTGTAGTCCTTGTGTCCCCCACACAGGAATTCATTCATTTATCTTTCATATTAACTTTTCAGGTCACAAATAACACAGCAAAGTACGAAGAAGACCTTATCATTTAGCAGGTGAACAAAACCTTCCAAGCAAAACATCCAAGGCTGAAAGCATACAGAGATGAGGTGAAATACAAACCATCTCTACCTAACAATGTCAAATATTGGAAAGTTTTTGAAGAGGATGATGAAATTAATAGACTTTTACAAGTCTTTGATGAATTTGTTGAAAGTCATCAGAAGAAGATGAAAGAAACCTTTGATAGAAAGGTAAAATGGAACAATTTTTAGTTTGGTGATTGGGTTCTCAAATGGTATGTGTTGAAGGAAAATAAGGGAAACCATGGTAAATTTGCTGCCTTATGAACAGGTCTATTTGTCATCACTCAAGTTCAGAGGAGCAACATTTTCATTTTGCACAATTTAGAGGGGGAAGGTGTTTTTGGTATGCCAGTCAATGGGTGGTTTTTGAAACTTTATTTCATTTAAGCCTTTAAAGCCTTGGTATTGTAAATATGTTTTTTCCAGTTTTTATTTCATTGAAAAATAGACTCCATGCCCAATGAAACACTAGAAGGAAGATTTGATTTTGTTTTTACACGAAAGGCATTGTTCTGTAGTTCTTGAAACCTCACAGGGAGGCTTTCATCCCCAGAAGGAGCCAGTGTTAGCCTTGTTGGAAAATGGCCCAAAAATGGATCCAAATGTGCCCTTTAAGCCTTCAAAAGACAGCAAAGTCCTGCCAAAGATGAAAACCAACACAGGAGAAGAGCCCTTAAAAGGGCAGAAAAACACTATCGGGAGGCTAAAATACTCAAAAACAGTGAAAAATCAAGTACTGGGGGCATACATAGTCCAACGCACAGTAGTCGTCGGATCTGGCCGATCAACGACCCAGATCTAATCGGTAAATGGAAATCGGCCAAACAGAGAGGACAACTTAAGGTTGGGTGCAAGACAGCCCAGATCAACGATCTCCGATGATCGGATTGGCGGGTCGCAATCGGTGGAGGCAGGTTGGCAAAATAAGCACGGACCGAGTGGACTTGCGATTGCAATCAGTGATGCAATGTGGACCATCGATCAAGCGCGTAGATCGATGGCCCACATCACATCACAGGATCACTATCGGGAAAAACAAATAGTGCTAACCATGGGGAGGGGCCTATGCATAGGTATATGCGCGACCCGATGAACCGGACTTGGCAGTGTTCTGAATAATATTTCATACAATTTGAAATCCGTAGAAAGGCCTTTTCAATGCATATTCGCTATTTGATACGTATTTATAAAATACAAAGGTAACCTTGGACTTGCGATATGTGACAAGACCCGGACCTGAAAGGGTTCGGGAAGGGAAATATATGATATTTGAAGTCCGGAGGGAGCCATTTTCATGTGATTTTCACGATTTTTGTATTTCTAGAATACAAAGAAAATACACAGGGAACAGGCCATTAGCGACTTGCGATAGCGACCCAGAGGGCGGACTCAATAGATGAATAGGCCATATCTAAGGACTTTTGAAGTCCGAAATAAACTGATATGGGCGGGATTTTATAGTTGCAGTGTTTTCTGTGTTTAACAGAAAAACAATCATTGTTCGCATTTTAAAGGGATTACAAAGGCTCGAAGATCCATTCCACCACATAACAAAGGCCGGGAGACAGATTGCCAGGAAATAGAGACCGAAAAGGGAAAAAAAAGGGCCACACCACGATGCAGCCAAAACCAAAAAATGATCATGGAGCATCAACAACGCAACACAACCACAACCAACAAATCATCATTGAGCATCAATAGCGCAACACAGCCAAAAACAATAGAAGTGATTGTGGGGGATCTCTGGCACAAGAGAGCTCCTTGCTAGTTCAACAAAATACCAGAATGCGGTTACTCTTCTGTCAGAAGAAGAAACCTCCAAGCCCATGCGTGACTGGTCAGGGCATCAAGTTGTTAAAGACAGAGAGGATAGAGTAAGACACTCCAAGCCTTTGAGAGCTCAGGAGCATTGTAAAAGGCCTATAAATGGCTAAAAGTTAAATGTATGAAGGGTTCAACTTCTGGAGACTATAGAGACTTTGCTTCTCAAGCGTCTCATCTTCATTCTAGAAAATATAAGCTTCTTTTGTTGTTATATGTTCAATATCCATTTCTCTTTTGTTCTAAACTTGCACTTGGATAGTCTATTCATGATTTCTTCTATGTCTAATGCCAAATAACTGTCATCTTATCTCTACATTGATAAATTGGATTTGCTATTGAATAGGTTATTCATGTTTCTTTTATGTCTAATGCCAGATAACTGTCATCTTATCTTTGTGTTGATAAATTAGATTTGCAAGCTTCATTTACTGCCTGTAGCTAGCCATTCATATGTGTTTATATATGTGTCTGCCGGTACAGTCAGTATTCTCCATCTATCCATTGAATCTACAAACTATTGAGCATTAGTGGTCTAATGCCTTGTAAAGTTGAGGGTGTTCATGCATGTCTTGAGCAAAAACAGAGTTGAAACGATTATCTAGCTTGATCCAAACCATCATCCATTCCAATAGTTCAGAGAAAAATATTGAAGATTACATGTTACCAGGCATCTCCGAGCTGCAACCTAGGAGAGCTTCATGGAGTGATAACAGTTCTTTCTAGTGGTTTAAGTCCTTAGTAGAATGCTAGTAGAAGCCAATAAAAGAGGTGATTTTCAAGGTGTAGTAATAGCTTAGGCTCTAGTTATCACTCCTTTGATTTATGTTGATGATATCCTTGTTTTATGTAATGGTTCTCAAAGAGATGTATATAAACTTCATGAAATAATATCGCTCTTTGGAAAATCCACTGGTGTGGTCGTAAATGAGAGGAAATTCACCGTCTCTTTCCACAAGTTAGAGGATAGAGATGTCCTTCACATTTGAACCAGGTTCCTATTTGAAGTGAAGGATTTAGATGAGGGTCTCAGAGACTTTGGATTTCTTATAAAATCTAATAGATATTCCAAGGGAGATTGGCCTTGGTTAATAGAAAAGCTAGAAAAGAGGTTGAAAACCTAGAGTCATAGAGGGCTTTCTAAAGCAGGTGGTTTGGTGCTAGTGAAATCGGTGTTGGAGGCTATCCTAGTATATTGGATGTCTTTGGCATAGATTCCCAAGTTCATGTTGGAAAATGCATGAAGGATATGCTTTAAATTCCTCTAGGTTGGAATAAAGGATCAATTTGTACTCCCTTGGGTAAAATGGCAAAAAATTGCAGCTCTAAAGTTGTTAGGAGGGTGGGGTTAAAAAAAAAAATCTCCAAAGCTTTGGCAACTAAGTGTGGTTGGAGTTTGATTTCTACAAACAACCTATGGATGGCAGTGGTGTATCATAGATATATAGACTTGAATTATTTTGAATATTGGATCAAGGGAGAGAGGACAAACCAAGAACCAATATTTCAGTAATCTGGCACGTGGTTTTAAACTCCTTTGATATCATCAGGGTTGGTATTGTTTGGAGGGTAGGGAATGGAAGTAAAGTAAGGATTGGTGTTGATCCTTGGCTAGGTTTTAGGAATAGACACATCCTCCCTCAACCCCTCATAGACTTCTTGAGGGTTAATGATGTCTCTAGACTTTCACATCTTGACAAGCTTGCTCAAACATCTATATGGAAACAAGGATGGAAGTATGTTGATACCTTAGGCCTAGATGAACAGTTTCATGAAGTTTGGAATAATTACTTGGATTCTCTTTGAGAGAGTCACATTGGGCTGACAAACAAGGAGGATGACTTAACTTGGTATTTCTCACTTTTCCGATCCTATACGCCAAAATGTGGATATATCCATCTCAACATGCCATGATTTCAAGAGGAACCAAAATGATGGTGGAAAGTGGTTTGGAGTATCAAGTGTCCAACAAAGGAAAATATATTCATGTGATGTTTAATGGACAATAAATCCCCTACCCGGGCCAACATGCAAAGACATCATAAAATAGGTTTGGTTTGGTTTCTTATTTGCAAAAAAAATGAAGAAACAATAGCACATCTTTTCATAAGTCACCCGTTCACTACACAAGTGTGGAAAATCTGTAAATCAGTATTTGATTAGTTTTATGTTTGGGTAGGGGTTATAATGGGAGAATTGTGGAGATATTTGCACTCCTCTCTCGATGCTTGTTAGTTTAAATCTCTCCCATTAATTATCTATTGTGGGGTTTGGCTAGCATAGAATAAGGATTTTTTTCATGAAAAAACACCCTTCCTAGATCAGGGGGTTGTTGAAGGTTTGTCATTTTTGGTTCACTTCCCACAATTAAAGGATGAAGCTAATCCTAGGTATATTTTTATAAAAGAGCTCGATTTCTCAAAGCCATGGGGGTACTTCAATGGGGCATCTCAAGGGGAGGACCAAAAAAGTGGAGGTAGGGCTATCTCAAACTTATCTAAGTCTCACTTCTTCAAGATAAAAATGGGTTTAGGAAATGACACAAACAACCAAGCATAACTCTTAGCATGAAAAAACATGTTATCCTTCTCAAGGAGAAAGGATGTGATCAAATACAAATTTATAGGGATTCTTTGCTTGTGGTCAATTGGGTGAATGATGTAGAACGATGTGATAATCTTCTTTTGGTGCCTATTTTGGAAGATATTATTTATTTAAAACTTTATTTTTCCAGTTTCTCTTGTCTCACATGTGCAAGGAGAGAAATAACACAGTCGACCAACTTTTCAAAGACTTGGGTTTACACTTGGATCAAGGGTGTTGGTTAATTTTGGAGCAATGGGATGTTAAGTTTTTTGAGTTTTAGAATAGGCAATTCATAAATGAAAATGACCCTTCAGTTTTTTAGTGAAGGATACTTTCTACTTTAAATATTTTACTACTTATGTTTATATTATGTATGTGGTTATAATGGATGTAAACCGTATATGGATAAAGCCTATTTTGGAAGAGATTGTTCATTTACAGATTTCTTTTTCTAGTTTCTCTTGTTCTCACATCTACAAAGTGTGAAATCACGTAACCAACCAACTTTCTAAGGAGGGTTTACACCTATATTGGGGGAATTGGTTGATTTTGGAGCAGTGGAATGTTGATTTTTTTGAGTTTTATCACATGCCATTCAGATATGAAAATGGCCCTGCGGTTTTTTAACGAAGGATACTTTCTACTTTCTACTTTATTATTTCTACTTATCTTATGTATGCAGTTATATTGGATGTACACCATACATTGATATAACATAGGAATTTGTCTGTATACTTTTGGGTGATAACATCTCCATTTTGTATGTACTTAAAGTATATGGTCTAAAAGGGCAGGGCATAATGAAATGACCATTTGCAATTTGGATATTCCATTAGAATACATGCATTGATGTGTATATGAAGAATTTAATTTAGTATCATTATGATAATGAAATAAAACTAAGGTTTTTTTTTTCGAGTAAAAAAAATATTAGAAATTTAAATAGTTTTAAGAAAATATCACCAAACATCTCATAATTTCATATTAGGAACTAGTAAAAATTGACTTTCTAAACTTTAATATAAATTTCCATCCCTAAATTTTTCCTTGACAAAACAATAAGGAAAACTATGAAAATCAAGGTCACCCTTGTTTCTACATTCTTTTCTCTTTTTCTTTTAGCCTTGATTTTTCCTAGACATATTTTTTACCCAGAGATTTTAAGAGAGACTATTTCTAGAGTAAGAGCTTGATTTATGAGATTTGAATGGATTACCAAATACTTGTCCAAATTTGAGCTATCATATTTATGAGGTATCTTGATTTCTCTTGATGGGGTTTCATTTGCATATATAATTCTCATAGAAACTACCCCTATTGACTTGTTTTCTTCTCCATTCTCTTTGGTGGGTAGGAGGGGGGTTTCGGGGTTGATCCCTTAACTAGATAATTAGGACAAGCCTTGATTTCTTTCTTTGGAGAGGTTTCTTGTTGATTTATGTATATTGACCATCTACATAATCTAAATACTATAGTTATGACAAATAACAACCCTCTTTTTTATTTGGGTCCCTTTTTCACATGTGTGTGAACTCACACTTAAGGGTACGCATCCTAAAGATGTCTAATTTTTTGATGTCAATATAGGTTGTCACTGATGTCAATCATTGATCGTTGAGACAACAATGACTGGATGGAAAATATTCTTGAAGATGCCAGAAGAGGACTACACTTGGAAGATTTCCTATAGGACACAAACATGATGGCATGCCCTACCTCCAATGATGATTTGATGATGACATGACACACCTCCAATAATGTTGAAGGAGAGAAGGTGATGAAGAAGGAAATCAAGTACATGATGGTGTCCCTAAATTGAATAAGGAAAGCATAATGGTGACATGTTGACCCTATGAAGTAGAATGAAGAACATTGAAGAAATCCATCCATGAAGGAGAAGCCCATCCATGAAAGAATATTGTTGTCCTATATTTCTGCACTTATACAAGACCAGTCACATTAAAAAACATGTTTTCACCTCCTTAGAGGCATAATTTTTCCATGAGACCTACACCACATTAAAGAGCATAATTTTTTCTTTCCAATGAGATATTACACAACTCGAAACTCCAAGCAGTTTAGGAGATATGAATTTTACAAGTTGAGGAAATTATTCTGGTCACTAAGCCACCCTAAACATGTCAAACACATGTCGGCCTAGCTAAGGGTCATGTCTATTCGGTTTTCACTCAAAGAAAGGTCTATATATTAGTGAGAAACTTGGTGATTTTAGGAGGTCAAGGAATTCAGACTATAGAAGAAGAATAAGAAATAGAAAGTTCACATCTTGTGAACTTGATATCAAAGTCAAGGGCAGTCTCAGCACAAAACGAAGATTATGTACACAAAAGGAGTGTGAACTTCTGGACAGACCCTGTGGCAGTTTCAATGTGGTCTAGGGTTATAGTTTAGCAGTAAAATAGTGTGGATTGGACAACAATGAAACGCTTGTGTTAATGACTACAATATAGTGTAGGTATGGGCTAGGGACAACATGAAAGTGGACAATATTAATTGTGGGCTTGTGACAATGTGAGAGACACACAATTTAAGAATATATTCTCGATCTAGGGATAGATTTGGAGAAGGATCATATGTGGACTGTGACAAACACTTAACTCGGATTCAGTGGTTTACACCTCGGTCTTGTAACAACAATTTCCTTGCATAGACAGCATCATACTCTTATAGTGGTGACCTTTTTAGCTTTGACTGGTGTCTCCATACAGAGGTGTGGCAATTCATCTTGAACATGTTCATATTAGGAGTAGAGGCATGGACTGATGTAAGTACAGTGGTTCAGTCTCCATAGCTGGATTATACCAGGATTCTTGAAAGGTGGATCAACATTGGTACAACAATATTTCTCAGCCACTCGGACTATTGACTCAACCCTCTCCTTGACCTATGGCAGAGACTCTTTTGATGGTATAGCAGCCCTTCCTTCAGAGACCTATTTTGGTGATATAAAAGCATATTATTTCGGACCAGAGGTATTGTATTCAAGCCTGTAGCAGCATATCAAAATTTGGATCAATAAATTGCTGCAACGTGGTACCAGAATATTATCGCTGAAGTTTTGGTGTAGTAAGGACATTGGTGAAGTTGTGGTGCAGAAGTTTTGGTGCAGTGTTGAATTCTTAGTGCAAGAACATTGGTGCAGAATTGATGAAGAAGTGTGGTGTAGAATAGATGGTGCAGTATGGTATATAAATCCTTGTGTAGAAGTATTGGAACAGTTTGAATAGTGGTCTAGTGTAGTGTGGTGTAAGGACATTTGTAAAGAAGAATTATCACAATCTAGTGCTGAAGTCTTGGTGCAAAAGTGGTCTGATAGTCTTAAGATAATCTGGTGTTGAAATCATTGGTGCAGTGCAGAAGTCATGTTGCAAAGATTGGTGCAGACCTTTAGAGGTAACTTGAAGTAATCTTTGGGACTAATCTTGGACCAGATTTGAAGAAGTTGCAGAACTATTATTAGAGCTGGTGCAGAACTTGGTGCAAATCATTGAAGACACATTGAAGTGTTGTATTGAAGATCATAATTCAATGTTGATGTCATGATGAGGTAACTTGAAGAGATTGATTGGGTATTATGAAGAATAGTGGTGATACTTTCTGTATGAAAAAGGTTGTCATTGATGACGTGACGTGGAGACTAAGTGAAGGGACAACTGAATATTGACAGGGCTCGATGAAGAAGACTTTGGGAGCCGTGAAACCAAACATATATTGACAAAGCAAAGTTATAGGATTGGTGTCCTTGGAGTTGGTGCTCCTAAACTCAAGGTTGGTGCCTTGGATAAGATAGGGTCAAAGCCCTAGAGTATTGGAGTCCTTAAGAACCTAGGTCGAAGCATGAACTAGATATAGGGTTGGTGCCTCAAAATTGACAAGGTTGGAGCCTTGGAAGTCCAAGTCGGTGCTTGGAAAATATAGGTTGGAGCCTGGGAGATTGAAGATTGGTGCGTTCATCTAGGGTTGGATCCCTACACAAACATTGTACTTGATTTATCGAGATTAATAAAAGTATTTATCTTATTGTTCATTTTGTGTGATAATTATAAGTGATCTATCTGGTAAAAGTAACAATTGAAGAGGAATACTGATTCACCGCCCCCCCAAGTATTTCCAACAATTGGTATCAGAGCTAGTACCTTCACTCAAATATTATCAGCTTGAAGTTTGATCCTTAGAACACAAATGGCAAAGCCAAGGAAGAAAGTCTCCAATCCTCCTAAAGATGTGGCTCCCTCAACCACCGAAATTTAAGTCAATCAATTTGTGAAGGCTTCATTATTCAATGGAAACTTTGATATATGGGAGGCAAGAATGAGGAATTTCTTAAAGGCTCAAGGCATTAAAGTCTAGAAATTGGTGATTGCTTGATAGCATGATGGTTGGAGAATCCAAGGAGCATAATACAAGAGCAATGAAAGCAACCTTGAATGGGTTGCCTAATTCTATGAAGGCCAATTTTGAAAAATGTTTGTCCGCAAAAGGCATATGGGATCAAATTCATGATCTTCACTTAAAAGGAGCATTGAAAATGATCTCTAGTCAAAAAAATGATGGAAAACAAGAAGGAAATCCAGAGCCCATCAAGGAACGTGAAGATAAGAGTGATAACATCAAGGCTAAATAAGACCTAGAAGATGAAGAGAATGAAAAATATTTTGAAGAATGTCTCCTCACTAAAATTATGGGCACCATGGAAGAAATTAACAATTTGAACAAGGAAAATGAGGAACTTAAGAAGAAAGTGCAAGTTGGTGACAAAGACAAGACAAGGAAGGAAGTTGACATTGTCAAGCTTCAAGTACAAGAAAGAGATAAGGAGATCGTCAAGATTAAGGAAGAATTTCAACAAAACAAGAGAAAACATCATGAAAAGATCATATTCATGACAAATCAATTGGATAAGGCAAAGAAACAGGAAGATACCTTTTCAAGCCATCTTGAACAAAGGCACAAGAGCTTGAACAAACTTGAAGCAGAGATTGGTCAATACAACGAAGAAGTCTCCTCCCTTAGATCTCAACTAGAAGAAGCAAGGAAACAAGCACAAGGAGTTGAGAAGGTGATGGAAGCTTTGACATTCCTAGAAGGACAAATTGATTAAGCAGAAAATGAGAGAAACACCATGACATGCCAACTAGAAGAAAAGGATGATGACACCACCAAGTTAAAATCAGAAATCACTTCTCTTAAGGCCCAATCATGTGAAGAAACCAAGATGAAGGAAGAAATGGAGATCATTATATCAAAGAAGGATGAAGAATGCAAGAAAATGAAGGAAGAAATTGTCTTTCTTAAAAAGGAAGTTGACTTGCTGAATAAGAACTTGAAAAGTTCTCAAACCCTAGATGACATCCTAAGTCATCAAAGGTCTCCCCTCGATAAATTAGGTCTTGGCTATGTAGGTGAATCCTCAAGCAAGAATGATGCAAACCCTAATGTTTCAAACAACAAGGATGTGAGGAAGCCTGGAAGAAATGTTGATGCTCCCAGTTCCAGCAAAGGCAAGGAGAAGAGTCAAGACAACTATGGAAGAAACCCTCCTCCAAGAAGAAATGCAGATGGTGTTAAGGATGCAAGAAGCAATGGTTATTAACAAAGGATCCCAAGGAAAAATGACTTTAGAAGTACATCAAGGAAACCTTCTTCTCCCAGTTACCAAAGTATATTTCTTGGTTATTGTTATTCTTGTACAAACTTTGGGCACATGGAAAAAGATTGTAGGGCATATCACAAAGATAATTATAATGGTCCCCGTCAATCTCTGAGAAGCGATTTTACAAGAAGAAGTAATGAATTTTTATACATGAACAATATAGAGTGCTTCAAGTGTCATAACATTGGACATATGGAACGCAATTGTAACTTGACTTGGGCCCCTACACAAGCTAGAACCATACCAAAGAAAAAGGTTACACAAGTATGGAGAAGGAAGCAAATACAATCCGGAAGTCTCTTGAACTCTCCAACCAACAACACATGTTGTTGACTTGATGATGTCATCCTCGATATTCCAAGTATTTGATGGGGAGACTCTACCAAAAAGAAGACCATGCATATAGTTAGGGGGAGCTTATGATGATTAAGCACTCTTGCAGAAGCTATCCGTGAATGGGCCCTATGAAATCCTTGATGAGCCACTTGGAAATTCATTCTTTGATAGATCATCTCTCAGGAACACTCCATTGAAGAACATACTCCTTATTCATCTGATGGACTTTTAGCAGGTAATCCTTCCTGAGCTAGAAGAGGTTGTGTAGACAAGGGGAGTTGATTCATCACATGAATGAATGTAAGCACATCTATCATGGACCACATTGCGAGAAAGAAGAGCACCATGACAGGGGGAGTAATGTACCTATGAAGAACTACCATTCATGAAAAAAATAAGCAACTCGACAGGGGGAGTTCTTGGACACCTCGTTTTCCATCAATGACAAAGGGGGAGAGAATATTTGAAAGGGAAAGAATATTGCCATCAATGACAAAGGGGGAGATTGTTAATCTAAAGTTTCATTGTTGTTAATCATTGATTGTTGATAAAGCAATGACTGGATGGAAAATATTCTTGAAGATGCTAGAAGAGGACTACACTTGGAAGATTGCATATATGACATAAACATGATGACATGCCCTACCTCCAATGATGACTTGATGATGACATGACAAACCTCCAATAATCTTGAAGGAGACAAGGTGATGAAGAAGGAAATTAAGGACATGATGGTGTCCCTACATTGAAGAAGGCAAGCATAATGATGACATGTTGACCCCATGAAGTAGAAGGAAAAATAATGAAGAAATCCATCCATGAAGGAGAAGCCCATCCATGAAAGAATATTGTTGTCCTATATTTTTGCACTTATACAAGACCAGTCACATTAAAAAACATTTTTTCACCTCCTTAGAGGCATAATTCTTCCGTGAGACCTACACCATCTTAAAGAGCATAATTTTTCCTTTCCAACGAGCTATTACTCAGCCCGAAACTCCAAGTGGTTTAGGAGATATGGATTTTACAAGTTGAGGAAATTATTCTGGTCACTAAGCCGACCTGAACATGTCAAACACATGTCGGCCTAGCTAAGGGTCATGTCCATTCGGTTTTCACTCAAAGAAAGGTCTATATATTAGTGAGAAACTCGGTGCTTTTAGGTGGTCAAGGAATTCGGACTATAGAAGAAGAATAAGGAACATAAAGTTCACATCTTGCGAACTTGATATCAAAGTCGAGGGCAGTCTCAGCATAGAACGAAGATTATCTACACTAAAGGAGTGTGGACTTCTAGACAGACCCTGTGGTAGTTTCAGTGCAGTCTAGGGTTATAGTTTAGCAGTAAAATATTGTGGACTCTACAATAATGAAACTCTTGTGTTAATGACTACAACTAAGTGTAGGTATAGGCTAGGGACAGCATGAAAGTGGATAGTATTAATTGTAGGCTTGTGGCAGTGTGAGAGACACACAATTTAAGAATATATCTCTCAGTCTAGGGACAGATTTGGAGAAGGAGCATATGCGGACTGTGAAAAACACTTAACTCGGATTCAGTGGTTTACACCTCAATCCTCTAATAGTAATTTCTTTGCACGGATAGCATCATACTCTTATAGTGGTGGCCTTTTTATATTTGACTGGTGTCTCCATACAGAGGTGTGGTAATTCATCTTAAACATGTTCAGATTAGGAGTAGAGGCATGGACTGATGTAAGTACAATGGCTCGGTCTCCATAGCTGGATTATACCAGGATTCTTGAAAAGTGGATCAACATTGGTACAACAATCTTTCTCATCCACTCAGACTATTGACTCAGGCCTTCTCCTCGACCTATGGCACATAATTTTTTGATGATATAAAAAAACTTCCTTCAGAGACCTCTTTTGGTTATATAAAAGCATATTAATTCGGACCTAAGGTATCATATTCGGCCCTGTAGCAGCATATCAAAATTTGGATCAGTAAATTGGTGTAGCATGGTGCCAGAATATTATTGTTGAAGTTTTGGTGAAGTTGTGGTGCTTAAGTCTTAGTGCAGTACTAAAATCTTGGTGCAGTGTTGAAGTCTTAGTGCAAGAACATTGGTGCAGAATTGATGAAGAAGTGTGGTGCATAATAGATGGTGAAATATGGTGTATAAGTCCTTGTGTAGAAGTATTGGAACAGTTTGAACAGTGGTCTAGTGTTGTGTGGTGCAAGGCCATTTGTAAAAAGGAATTGTCACAATCTAGTGTTGAAGTCTTTGTTCAATAGTGGTCCAGTAGTCTTAAGATAATCTGGCGTTGAAATATTGGTGCGGTGCAGAAGTCATGGTGCAAACTTTGGTGTATACCTTTGGAGGTAACTTGAAGTAATATTTGGGACTAACCTTGAACCATATTTGAAGAAGGTGCAGAACTATTATTAGAGCTAGTGCAGCTCTTGCTGCAGATCATTGAATACACAGTGAAGTGTTGTATTGAAGATCATAATGTAGTGTTGATGTCATGATGAGGTAACTTGAAGAGATTGATTGGGTATTATGAAGAACATTGGTGGCATTTTTTGTATGACAAGGTTGTCATTGATGACGTGACGTGAAGACTAAGTGAAGGGACAACTAAAGATTGACACGGCTCGGTGAAGAAGACTTTGGGAGCCGTGAAACCAAACATATCTTGACAAAGCGAAGCTATAGGATTGGTTTCCTTGGAGTTGGTGCTCCTAAACTCAAGGTTGGTTCCTTGGATAAGATAACGTCGAAGGTTGGTTCCTCAAGAACCCAAGTTGAAACCTAAACCAGATATAGGGTTGGAGCCCTTGAGGTTGGTGCCTCAAAATTGACAAGGTTGGAGCCTTGGAGATTGAATATTGGTGTCTTCATCTAGGGTTGGAGCCCTACACAAACATTGTACTTGATTTATCGAGATTAATAAAAGTATTTATTCTTATTGTTCATTTTGTGTTATAATTATAAGTGATCTAATTGGTAAAGTAACAATTGAAAAGGAATACTGATTCACCCCCCCCCCCCCCCCCCTCAGTATTTCCAACAATTGATAATTTTTGGAATTAAAAGGTGGATTCTCACAGTCTAAAATTTGAGTCCATTGAAAATTTTCTCTTTCTAGGATTATCTTGTCTAATAAATCTTGATTGATGTTGAGCTCAACATGAATTTAGGCATATGTTAAGAAGCTAAGTTTGATTGGATCTATATCTTCTTTAATAAATCTATCCTTGGCATTCCCAATATTGTCAAATATTGTCACATGCCACAAGTGTAATGGTAGATTTTATTTGGTAGGAAAACTCAAACGAACATTGTGGTGAAGTTCATGGTGGTAGTGTTGAATTTAGGGAATCATGGAGTAACAAACATAGTTGCTCCACCTCAAAACTTAAGCTCCTCCTCAAAATCTTTCTAATAGTCAATAAGAATTGTAAAATGAACACCAAAAAAACCATTTGAGCATAAATATATCATGTGAACTCTTGTCCTAGTGGAGTAAATCCCTTGATGCAAATCAAGGGTAGAAGGCCAAAATCAATTAAATCATAATATTACCACATTAGATGCATAATATGAGAGCAAATCAAAAACTTCATGTTTTGATACTTTTAGCAATGGGATTTTGTCTAGTTTCTCAGTAATATAGGCACTAGGTGGATGGGTTGAAATAGTTATAGAGAGTGTCACATTGACCACATATTTGAAATATTGAAGGTTTTGAGAAGGACGATATACATTTACTCCCCACACCTCCACAAATTGTAAGATTATGAAAATCATTAAATATTTCATATATGATATAATTAGAAAGAAAAGAAAGGTTAAGTTGTTGTGAAATAATATGGATCCCACTTTTACCTTCATATTTTGCTTTATGGATTCAATAAAATGATTATATGATTTAACTTGTAATGTGACAATGTTCACCTCAATAAACCACATAAGGATTTGGCATGTCTCCCCATAGACGAATGCAAACAAAGGCAGGGGTTTCATCAAATTATTTACAAGAAAAGTTTATTATTATCAACATCTTCAAATGGTACTAAAATATATAAAATATCTTGTGTGGATTTTCAATGGCATATATGGAATTTGTAAAATTAATGACCATGACTAGGAAGCCCTTTGGCAACCTCATGAGAGTTCCCCATGGGTCATCCACGAAATTTACCTCTCTCCAAGGAAGATGTCACCAAATATCTTCAACCCCTCATGTCCCAAACCTCCATTCTCCCATACTCTCCATGATTGATAAGGTTGACCTTGCTCCCCATCATTTTGACAATGAGTTACAAGCCAGAACTAATGCCCAAAAATAAAATCCCCTTCTCCAATTCATAGTCAAAGGGGGGCACCTTCCTTGTGAATTTCATGATGCTTGCTTGATAGGATGCTGAGTAACAAATTGAGGGTTGTCATTTTTAAAGATACATAGAACACACTACAAGCTCTTGGTTTGAATAAGCACTTAAATAGATATATTGAAAGCCAATATCAAGAATCAAACAATCATATAATAGATATATTGAAAGCCAATATCAAGAATCAAACAATCATATATATATAATCGTTGCATGGAGGGAATCTTATACACCAATTTAATGTTAGGCTTAGTTTAAAATCTTTTAAACACAAAAAAATAACATTCTAAATTTAATTTATCTTTTTAATTACTTAATAAATCTAAGATTAAAATAAATTCTTTAAATATCACTTATAACATTTTTAAATTTACTTATATTATCTCATATATATATAAAATTGGGGGAGTTCCTTGTTCCACAAACAAAGAGGTATTTTATACTAATTTAGTGTTTTACTATTTAGCTTAATTGTAACATTAAAATGATAATAATAACAATATTACTCAAGATATAATAATTTGAAAACCTAAAAATTAAAACTAAATTACATACTTTCAATTTTATTTTTTTTTAATTCAACAATATATTAATAATTAGCAATATATGAGTTTTTTTTTAAGAAAATGAATATCCACACGGATTTGAACATTAGTGACTTTTTAGCATGGACTACTTTAACAATGCATCCATTTATAGTCAATCCAAAGCCATGTGAACAACACAACCATATAAATTAAATAGCATCACATAACAAAATTAATCCTCTAACATTTCCTTTATTGAAAAATGAAAAAAAAATTATAAATAAAATAGTGTTTGCATAATTAATTTGTTAAATAAATACTATAATTCTATTACCACCCATAAATCAATAAAAACAATAAATTTTCTATCAATATTTTAAATTTCATATAAAAAAAATATCAAAAAAATAAAATTGAGAATGGGAAAGATACGAAGTTAAAAAAATAATAATTAAAAATAACTTATAAATAATATTTTTCAAACCTATCATAAACATATCATATAAGTTAACTTTTAAACTTATTTTATGATATAAAAATTTTAATAATCCTTATGATAATAAATAAATATTTATAATATTATATAGTGTATTAAAGGTTCTTATATAAAATTAAATATAAAAGATTTGTATATATGGTATAACGTTTTTTTTTAAATAATCTCAACAATAATGGGATGAGACAATAAATATTTGATTGATGTTAATGATTTGTTAAAATTATAAATATATATTTTTTTTAAATAAAAAATATGTTTATTATTTAAATTTAAAAATATATAATAAATATGTATATTTATTTTAATTATTAGTTGAAATGGAATGTAATTAAGTTTTAAAAAAAGCAAGTTGCATTATTAATTTTGGTTTTTGGAGTTTTGGTGTTTGGAATTGATTTGCCAAGAGTCTGAATTGTGTTCAAGTCTCTGAGGCGTGAGTCACCCATACCCCGTAGTGTAGGAAGATACAAGCAATAAAAAAGCAAGTCCCAACTCAGGCCTCTGGAGTTTTGGTGTTTGGAATCGATTTGCAAAGAGTCGTGTTTGGAATCGATTTGCAAAGAGTCCCAAGTGTGTTCAAATCTCTGGAGGCCTCACCCATAGGCCCAGAGTGTAGGAAGATACTAAGCAATAAAAAAGCAAGTCCCATTACCAACTCAGGGTTTTGGTGTTCGGAATCGATTTGCAAAGAATCCCACCCATACGTTTTCGTGAGTTTTGGTGTTTGGAATCGATTTGCAAAGAGTCGTGTTTGGAATCGATTTGCAAAGAGTCCCAAAGAGTCCCACGTGTGTTCAAATCTCTGGAGGCCTCACCCATAGGCCCAGAGTGTAGGAAGATACTAAGCAATAAAAAAGCAAGTCCCATTACCAACTCAGGGTTTTGGTGTTTGGAATCGATTTGCAAAGAATCCCACCCATATGTTTTCGTGAGTTTTGGTGTTTGGAATCGATTTGCAAAGAGTCGTGTTTGGAATCGATTTGCAAAGAGTCCCACCTGTGTTCAAATCTCTGGAGGCCTCACCCATAGGCCAGAGTGTAGGAAGATACTAAGCAATAAAAAAGCAAGTCCCATTACCAACTCAGGGTTTTGGTGTTTGGAATCGATTTGCAAAGAATCCCACCCATATGTTTTGGTGAATGGAATCGATTTGCAAAGAATCCTACCCATATTTATGGAACAAATTATTTTTCTATTTTATTCTTATATTACGTTATTTACAAATTGTTTTTCTATTTTATTCTTGTATTACTTTATTTACAAATTATTTTTCTATTTTATTTTTATATTCCGTTATTTCACTGTAAAGTGTTACAGTAAACACTCTTTCTGGACAAACTTCTCATTGATTACAGTAATTGTTATAATAACTTTGAGCATTGAAAAAAAAATATTTCTTTTTAGAAAAATCTACCGAACTATTTTTATTACTTACTTATTAATTTAAAATTTCAATTAATAAAACTAAACCTTCAAAATATATTGAAAAAAAAAAAAAAAAAAAAAAAAAAACAAACCATGTTAATAACCATTCCTATTTTATAAAAAAATAAAATAAATCCAATACCTTATCCTGCTCAGTTTAAAAGGTAACACCAACCGGTAAAATAAAAAAAATCCAATATCTAAACCTGCTCTAATTTAAAAGGTAACCCCAGCGCGCAATAATATAAGCAATCGTGATTATAGTAATTGGACACTCATATTGCCACGTAAGTTAAACTCTCAACTTGTTTTATATTTAAAAATGTAAAATTATAATTATCAATAAATGTAAAATTAAAATTATCGATAAATTTGATTTTAATAATTTTTTTTGGGAAAAAAAATAAAAATAAAATTATCAGTAAATTTGATTTTAATGATTTTTTTTTGAAAAAAAAATAAAATCAAAACGTGCAAGTCAAGAGTACAATCCTTACCAGCGCGCGTGAGTCTCTACCATCATGATCTATCATAATAACCTAAGGTCTCTCTGGAGTAAAGCAAGCATCAGGTTTCGCGGTTCGACCTCGTGACCTCGGGTAGAAAACAAAAAGAAATTGAAGTTCAGAGATTTTTGAATCTCGAAGGATCCAATTGAATATAAGAGATTTTTGTTCGGATTGTAACCAATAGTGAATGTGGATTCAGAGGACCGTGGGATCTTTGTCCAATATTTAAATTTGAATTGTGCCAGATAGCTTTCTTTAACGGTAGGAATGATCTTTCATCGGTCGGTTGATCAAGCGTCGGATAGAATTTGACTATTCACAAAAGCTCGTTACCGTTCACAAAAGCTAATCAATCTTCTATTTAATTCGTCTAGTTTCATCAATCCCGCCTCTTCTTGCACTACAATGCAATCTCTCAACTCTCTGTGCTCTTCTGCTCTCTGTCTCTCAGGCGAGGCTGTGAGCTCTCTGTGCTCTTCTACTCTGTCTCCCAGGAGAGGCTGTGATGTGTTCTGGAGTGCTGCTCCTCGTTTGTTTGTTTTGTGTTGTTTTTTTGATTATCTGTGGCTCTGTCTTGTGACTGTCCGTGTATGTGTAATTTCTGTTGTCTTCCTTTCTTTGTTGTTGTTTGAACATTTAATGACGAGTCTGAGAGACGAACAGATTAAGATATACTTTTCGGCCAAGAAGTCTTTGGATGAGCACAATCAGAGGAGTGGCAATAGCTGCAGATGTGATGATGATCTCCACCGGCCTCAGTGGTAATGGAGAGTCTCTTGTCAAATGTAAATTTAATTTCAATTAAAGGAGGAGGTAGATCTGTATTTTTATTGTTTGTGTACTGATATGTTATTATAATGATAATAGATTTAAGTTCGTTTGTTTCTTTTTCCTTTTCTGCTTTGATTATTGCAGATTGATCCTTCAAGAGGAAAAATTTTGATCAATTGACTTTTCATTTGGAATATTAATTTATTTTTACAGGAAGGACAGACTTATGCCAACGAAGCAATCATAAGAGGAGAGTAAAGCCCGAAGAAGTCGACAACAAGCTGTAAGCAGCTTTAATTGATAATGTTATGCCAGGGTATCTTTTGTTGTTCCTTTGTTTGGTTCTCTAATTTTCATCTTTCAGATCCGTTCCTCTGAAACAAAGCAAACGTTCGAGTTCGAGTTCTCCCTGGAGAAATAACGATGGTTCTAGCGGTATTATAACAACGTCAAATTCCAAAGAATCGCCCCTCAACTGAATCAGGTAGGTACCTCTATTAGTTAATTTGTTGGCTTTTCCTTTTTCCGACATGAAAAGGTCAGTGGATACATTGAGTTTTCCTTTTTCCAACCTGAAAAAGTCAGTAGATACATGTGTTTATATAACTAGTCACAGTGCTAGAAATTTTTCCGGAGAATATGCCCTGAAATTCTTTACCTATATATTCTGTTTTTCAATCAATTTTTCTAGGAATCTTGTTTACTTCTGTTTTTCTTCTGATTTTGGTTGAGGTTTACCATCCCTACCCACTCAGTGACTTCCCATGATAAATCCCCCTCCTCGAATGAATGACGTGGATTTTTATTGAAACCAGCGTATGGCATTCTAAAATAACAACGCTATCATGGCTGAAATTTGCAATCGGGTTGATGCCGGACTGAAGGAAGATTGATTAAGTTAACTCTACTTAACTTAGGTTAGGTTAGAATTGGTACTTGACTTGAATGAGACAGTATTTTTATTCTGTCAGTCGTTGATGGCCTTCAATTGATGGAGATTAACCGGTAATAGGGCAGAGTTGGCTATGGTGAATATAAGTTATGAAAATGCACCGGTTCAGGCCGCTGCCTTCTTGCTACGGAAGCCTCGATCAGTTAATTAGCCGCACAAGATGGTAATTAGAGTCAGGGATTGAGGGTGATTTGCTCAATATAGTTGCAAAACTGTCATGATCTTTAGTTGAAATTGCGAAGACCAGTAAAAAAAAGTGTCAAAACTAGTAAATTTCATTGATGGTTTTGTTTTGAAATTTCAAGAGACATTGTCCTCGTGATTTTAGAAAATATTAGTGGAATGAATGGTTATTTCCTTCGGTGAAAACTAGTGGCGGGAGAAGGCTTACACAAGGGCTACTTGCCTCTTGCCCTGTGTATTAGAGTAAAAGAAGAAGAAAAAATTATTTTAATGTCCACGAGGCTTATGGGACAGATTGCTTCTTTATCTGCTTGATGTATTCAGCCTTTTAGCCTTTTTTCTGTGAAGCTTCACAATAAATGCTTCCAGATTCTCAACAAACCCCTCGCTAAATAGATTATCCCAAGAGCTAGCTGCCAGCGTATCTGCATAACTTTCCTTGTTGTCTTTGAAGGCCTCACATTCTAAAATAAAATGCTTTTCTGTATCCACTTTTCCAGAAGAACAAAAATGCATACCCTTTTGCTCCCACACTTCCTTTGGCCTTTTCCAGTGTCATGTTTCACAATGGAGTTGATGAGAATTAATCCTTAAGTAAGCAATTAGAATTTTGGCACTCCAAGAGATATTGACTTCTATGTATGCTTTTGGTTGATGATTATGAGTGAGATTAAACACTTCAATATAGTAATTTTTCTTTCTTCCTAGCTCTTTATCCCAAGTACGTTTGTGGAACTTTTCCATAACAAAAGATTTTATCTCTTCGATGTTTATGGGATCCCGTTCAATCAAATACCCCATTTACTAAACCATTTGTTATTTTGCTGCATCCAAGTTTTTTTGCTCTTGCACAATCTATCATTAAAGACAACCTTAGGCCATCGACCCTCTTCCATTTGCTCATTTTTTTTAAATACCTTATGGCTCGCACCTGATGCGGGAGCATAGGACTCAGAGGGGAAAAATCTCCCAAATTATTCCAAAAATCCAAAAAAATCTACAGGCAAGGGAGTGGGGTCCTTTAGCCTGCAATTTCCATGTTTTTTTAGTTAAAATTAGGATAAAGTAGGGAAATAAAACATGCTATTTATGCTAAGCTGTAGTAAAGCTTTTCAAGCTTTAAATCAATCTGTAAAGCATGCTTTTCTTTGTATCGGATAAGGACCGAAAAGGCTTATCCTTGGTTATAAATAAAGAGGCAGCGAAGCCCTCAGGGGACAGAGGAGAGTAGCGGGTGCCAAAGTATAATTTTAAAAACTCTCTGGCATTTTAGTGCAATGGATTTTTATGATACTATGCATGTATCCAATGGTTGATTTTAACTGTGTATTGGAAGGCGTGAATGGCCTTTTTATTTCTCCGCTTACTATTTGACTGTGTGTATTAGAACCGGCATTCTAATTTCATTTCATTACAATCAGTTGAAAATCCTCTGCTTTGCGCAGAATAATGGCAATGCTAATTAAAGGAAAGTCTATGTAATGACTTTAGCACTTCCGCAGTCTCCACATAGCACCATTGATTTTCCTTTGATAGATATTTAACTCTGTATTAAACTTAGTGGGCGGACAGCGAATCCTAAATGCTGTATATGCATGTTTAATTCTTTGTTTTGACCGAATTGTGGATATCGAGAGATACCTGTTGGAAAGAACCGTGGGAACACGATATGGAATTAGATCATCAGTGTTTTGAACTCGGTTTAAATTGGGGCGATTGTACGCTGGTATTCAATCAAACAAATCCCATTGGTGTGGGGCTGCAACGGATTTGGACTTTATAAGTTGGCGCACATATATTCTGAATATAACAAGGGCGTTTGCAATTTTCATTAAGTGGCTAAAGTGTATTTGGGGACTGTATAACTGTATGTCCTTACCCACTGTAGTTCCAAGATTATATTAGCGTCGAGAGGACCTTAGGAGCGTCGGTTGCGTGCTCAGCTTGCGAAGCCTGCGGTTCGAAGGAAGTCATATCGCAACAGGGGTGAGTTCTGGAATTTGGAAGCGAGTTAATATAAATTGCAACGTATATGTATCGCCAGGTCCGTCACTTCGGAGGTGGAGCAATTGCTAATTAAGTCAACCACCGAATCGCGGAGCCACCGAAGTATTAACCGTTGCATATAAGAGTATCGGTTCCGGAGGAAGGGAAGACCATTGTTGAGCGATCGCCGAACAGCGGAACTGGCGACATATTAGAAGACTATATATAACTGTATCGGGTCCGTTGAGAAGACTATTGTTTGAGCCATCGCCGAATTGTATCTGAATCGACCGAAACTGTATAGAGGGGCGGAGATATATATATGGCCATCGGCCCATTATATACGAACCTTTGTTAATAGTAAGCCCCACCTATAACTATCGCCGATACCAAAGAGGATGTCGTGGGTATATATAACGTAGCATATATATATATATTATGTTGCGTAAGACCGTCAATTGAATATCGTTTTTTTTTGACTTCACCGAAAGCCACTGTTGGGTTAATAAAGCACGGTAGAGGATTTTTGAAAAGAAATGAAATATCATTTTAATGTCTGATGCGCTCAATCCAGAAGAAAGAGAAGTTGATCGAGATATAGAAGAGCTTGCTGGCAGATTAGGGAGATTGTCTCTAACGCCTGCACCCTCGCCATCATTAGTGGTATCAGAGCCCACAACTGACATTGAATTGAATCTCAGGAGCAGAAGAAGGATGGCTTTCAGAGTTGGAAGAGGACGAGGACGTGGTGGAAGAGGACGACCTGCTGCAAATGCTAAACTAATGGCAACCGTAGAAGAGCTGCGAGCTAGAGTGGATGCATTAACTTCGGATAGAAATATAGATGATGGAGATGTCAGTGAGCCCGAAATTGAAGCTGCTGAAGAGGAGGAAGCTGTACAGGTTACTCCTGAGATGAGGTTCTTTCAGTCAGTGTTAAAATCCACCGCCAGACCATGGAACCAATTAGTACCAGTATATCAAGGAGGACTGAATCCAGAAGAATTGGTCGATTGGATTAACAACATGGAGAAATTCTTCGATTACGAAGAAACAGAAGATGAGAAGAAAGTAAAGTTTGTTGTCACCAAGTTAAAAGGCCACGCAGCACTCTGGTGGGATGGTGTGCAGGCGGAAAGGAAGAGACTTGGTAAACAGCCAATCAAGAACTGGAGCCGAATGGTCGCAAAGTTAAGAGGTAAGTTCTTGCCAAGTAATTATCAGCAGACGTTGTTTAGACAAATGCAAAATCTTAGACAGAGAGCTTTAACAGTAAAAGAATATACAGAAGAGTTTTATAAAGTGAGCATAAGAGCTGGAGAAGCCCAAGACACAGATGAGAAGGTGGCTAGATATATGAATGGCCTCAGGATGGACATTCAGGATGAGATAAGTCTGTTGTCTCCTAAAACAGTAGAAGAAGCTTATCAGATAGCACTGAAAGCTGAGGAAAAACTCACAAAAGCTGAGGAAAAACTCACAAGGAAGCAGTCTGCTAGAGGGAGAGAGACTTTCAAAGGAAAAGGAAGTCAAGGTGGTAGAGGAGGATCTACAACACCTAAAGGAGCTAGCAGTAGCTCAACCCAGCATGCACCCACAGGAGGTGATGCAAGAGGCAGAGGGAGTTTTTCCAGAGGAAGAGGAGGCAGAGAAATAAGATGTTACAGATGTAACAAGCTGGGACACAGAGCTTTTGAGTGTCCAGAGAATGCAGACATAAAGCAGAGGAATGCAATTGTTGCTCCAGCTGAGGGAGAGATGCCAGTGGCAGCAGTAGCAGAGGAAGAAAATTCACCAGAAAGAGGGGAATCTCTGGTGATTAATAAAGTCTTACTTAAGCCAGTAAAAGAAGTGGCTGCTGAACTGCCACAAAGGAAAACTTTATTCAGGACAGTGTGCAAAGTCCAAGGGAAATGTTGCCAGATGATCATTGATAGTGTCAGCACTGATAATTTGGTCTCTACAGAGGTAGTAGAGAAATTGAAGCTGAAGACAATGAAGCATCCAACACCTTATAAGGTGTCATGGTTGCAAAAGGGACATCAACTGTTGATAAGTGAATAGTGTGAAGTGGAATTTCAAGTGGGAAAGTACAGAGATAAAATTGTTTGTGATGTGATGCCTATGGATGTGTGTCACATATTGCTTGGAAGACCTTGGCAATATGACAAAGGAGCCATGCATGATGGGAAAAGAAACACCTACAAGTTTAGAAAGGATAGTATCAATCATACATTGTTGCCTCTGCAAGAAGAAGATAAGCTGGGACAGAAGACTAATTCAAAAACCCTGTTACTTGGAAAAAAGGAATACCTTGAGCAGATGATAAGTATACCGTTGAGTCGTGAAGAGGAGATCATTGATGATTTCTTGAGTTATTGGATAAATCCAGACCAGCTGGATAATGTAGCTGATACTTTTGATGTGGTTACAGGGGCTGAGGAGGATGTGCAATCTTGTGAAGCTGCTACAGCACAAGAGGAAGTTCTTATGGATGCAGAAGAAGTAGATCAGTCTGTAGCACGGATAAATGAAGCAACGATTGAGGCTGTTGAACTCTGTGATTTTCAAACTGACAGTTTGTGTGTGAATGCAGGGACTATAAGTGATGATGAAATGCTGCAACAATGCCATAGAGAAATTGCATTGTTGGAATACTTGTTGGAGAATCCAAAGTATGACAGGGAGATTGCAAATGAAAGAGTTCAGTACAGTGGACAAGGGCAAGAAGGTATCATTATAACAGATGGTGTGGAAGAAAGACTAATGGACAGTCTCATGAATTATGCTAAGAATTCGAATCAGCATGCTGATATGCTGACAGAAGAGAAGGAGAAAACAGAGCAACCATTTGAATTATTGCCAAAAGGAGATAAGGCACAACAGCCTTATGTTTTTAATTTTAACAAGTGTTTTGTGAGTGCAGGTGATGAAGAAGACAATCCATCACTTGGAATTGTCTTGAGGGAAGAAGAACTGTGGCAGAATGAAGATAAGACAGTCATGTCTCATATGCAGAAACTTGTTTCTATGGGTGATAATAAAGAGTTGGCTTGCCTAAATAGCCAAGAGAAGACTGGTATGCAGAATATTGGAGCTGCTACAATGTTAGAAGATGAGGCTACAATGTTTGAAGAACTTGATTTGAGTGAAAAAATCAATCAAGATGATGTTGGACAATTACTAAAGATTGTCAAAGAAGGTGATGAGCCAAAGAATGTTGCAGAGGGTCAGGAAGTTTGGGCGGCAGCAACATCTATGGCAGCAGCGGCAGCGACAGCAATGGCAGCAACATCTATTGTGACAGCTAGAGCAGTTATGGTGACAGTTGAGACAACAACAGAAGAGGCACTGAAGCCTTATGGTTTTTATTTTAAAAATTGTTCTATGAATGCAGGTATTGTTGCCGGTGCTGAGGAACATTTGACTGAGTTGAGCAGAAAAGAAGTTCTCTGTTCCAGAAGACAAGAGGGTGTGGATGATCGGGTGGCTGTCAGAACAGAGACCAGCATAGAGGCAAGAACTCAGCAGGCAACAAGAAATCAACAGCTGGGAGATTTATTGGACCAAGAGATTGAAAGCATCAGAAAACTAATGATGACAGTATCCCAGAAGAGGTCAACAGCAGTAAAACAAAGGAGAAGCAGCAAAAGAAAGATAACAGAAGATTATGAAGGCTTAGTCAGTGCGGCGATGCAGCATAAAGTGTGGAGACCTGGAGAAGAACAACAAACAGAAGCAGTGACAAGTGGAAAATGGCAGCACAAGATATGGGATCCAGGGAAATATAGATCTGAACACATGATCAAGAGATCATGAAATTTTTCTACCTTGGGTCTGATGCGGGAGCATAGGACTCAAAGGGGAAAAATCTCCCAAATTATTCCAAAAATCCAAAAAAATCTACAGGCAAGGGAGTGGGGTCCTTTAGCCTGCAATTTCCATGTTTTTTTAGTTAAAATTAAGATAAAGTAGGGAAATAAAACATGATATTTATGCTAAGCTGTAGTAAAGCTTTTCAAGCTTTAAATCAATCTGTAAAGCATGCTTTTCTTTGTATTGGATAAGGACCGAAAAGGCTTATCCTTGGTTATAAATAAAGAGGCAGTGAAGCCCTTAGGGGGAAGAGGAGAGTAGCGGGTGCCAAAGTATAATTTTAAAAACTCTCTGGCATTTTAGTGCAATGGATTTTTATGATACTATGCTTGTATCCAATGGTTGGTTTTAACTGTGTATTGGAAGGCGTGAATGGCCTTTTTATTTCTCCGCTTACTATTTGACTGTGTGTATTAGAACCGGCATTCTAATTTCATTTCATTACAATCAGTTGAAAATCCTCTGCTTTGCACAGAATAAGGGCAATGCTAATTAAAGGAAAGTCTATGTAATGACTTTAGCACTTCCGCAGTCTCCACATAGCACCATTGATTTTCCTTTGATAGATATTTAACTCTGTATTAAACTTAGTGGGCGGACAGCGAATCCTAAACACTGTATATGCATGTTTAATTCTTTTTTTTGACTGAACTGTGGATATCGAGAGATACCTGTTGGAAAGAACCATGGGAACACGATATGGAATTAGATCATCAGTGTTTTGAACTCGGTTTAAATTGGGGCGATTGTACGCTAGTATTCAATCAAACAAATCCCATTGGTGTGTGGCTGTAGCGGATTTGGACTTTATAAGTTGGCGCACATATATTCTGGATATAACAAGGGCGTTTGCAATTTTCATTAAGTGGCTGAAGTGTATTTGGGGACTGTATAACTGTATGTCCTTACCCACCGTAGTTCCAAGATTATATTAGCGTCGAGAGGACCTTAGGAGCGTCGGTTGCGTGCTCGGCTTGCGAAGCCTGCGGTTCGAAGGAAGTCATATCGCAACAGGGGCGAGTTCTGGAATTTGGAAGCGAGTTAATATAAATTGCAACGTATATGTATCGCCAGGTCCGTCACTTCGGAGGTGGAGAAATTGCTAATTAAGTCAACCACCGAATCGCAGAGCCACCGAAGTATTAACCGTTGCATATAAGAGTATCGGTTCCGGAGGAAGGGAAGACCATAGTTGAGCGATCGCCGAACAGCGGAACTGGCGACATATTAGAATAATATATATAACTGTATCGAGTCCGTTGAGAAGACTATTGTTTGAGCCATCGCCGAATTGTATCTGAATCGACCGAAACTGTATAGAGGGGCGAGGATATATATATGGCCATCGGCCCATTATATACGAACCTTTGTTAATAGTAAGCCCCACCTATAACTATTGTCGATACCAAAGAGGATGTTGTGGGTATATATAACAGAGCATATATATGTATATTATGTTGCGTAAGGTCGTCAATTGAATATCGTTTTGTTTTGACTTCACCGAAAGCCACTGTTGGGTTAATAAAACGCGGTAGAGGATTTTTGAAAAGAAATGAAATATCATTTTAATGTCTGATGCGCTCAATCCAGAAGAAAGAGAAGTTGATCGAGATATAGAAGAGCTTGCTGGCAGATTACGGAGATTGTCTCTAACGCCTGCACCCTCGCCATCAGCACCATAGCAATCACTTCAATAGGAGTCCCTGTTTCACTTAACAAGATATCATAAGGAACTGCACTTGTAATCTTAAATTTGTTTCTAATCAAACGCTTCTGAATTTTCTCAATTTGTCTCCACTGCATGTCGGAGGCACTGCTAGTCCACAGTTCACAACCATAGAGAATCAACGGATTCACTAGAAGCCCAAAAAGAGTTTGAGTGGTCTTCCAGTCCCATAACTCTACCTCTCTACACCTATTTTGAAAAGCATAAAATGCTTTCCAACCCCCCAAAGTTCTTTTCTTTCTACAACCATTCCAGCTTAGATTTTTGTTGAAGTCAATTCCAAGGTATTAGTAGTCCGCAACTTCTTCCAGAATATTGCCTTGAAAGTATAACTTATGCTGGTTATGTTTTCTTTTCTTAGAGAATACCACTACTTTCATTTTGCTGATAGTGGCTTGCATCCCGACATTTCTACAAAAATTCTCAAGGGATGGTAAGTGCTCTTGCAAACCAAGAGCCAATTTAGCAATCAGTATAAGGTCATCTGCATACAAAAGAAGCCTTATAACAAACTTGCACAAATAGATACTATCACCCCCTTGCAAATTTAACCACTTCTCAAGTTTGTCGATATATAAACAAAAAAGGGTAGGAGATAGTGGGCAACCTTGCTTGACCTCAATATTGCTTCTAAAACATTCAGAAATTCATGCTGAAGTTCTAATTTTGACTTTCACCTCTTCATACAGCCTATGCACAACCGCTCTCAAATGTTTAAGAACCCCAAGTTCCTCCATTCTCTGCCAAAGTTTATCCCTAGGGATTGAGTCAAACGCTTTTCTGAAATCAACAAAGCAACAAAAGACTTCTTCCTTTTTCTCCCAAACTTTTTCAATGACGTGCCTTAAAGTTATGCAATGATCAACTGTGGAATGCTTAGGTCTAAAACTTGCTTGCCCTTTAGCACGCTTATCTCTTTCTTCTGTCCACTTGCTAATTTTTTTTTCTAGCATGCTTCCAAATAGCTTTGCAAACAAAGGGTTTATCATGATGATCTTCTAATTGGAGGAATTATTGACGCCACCGCTCTTGAAAAGAGGTATTGCCAGACTAGTTGTCCAATCTGTGGGGAGCCCTTGTTGTATGATGTTGTTGAACATTTTTGTAATGTGAGGTGCAAAAATTTTTGAACCCCACTTTAGATATTCTATTTGGAGTTCAGCTAAGTCTTTTGCTTTTCCAACACCCAACTTCTTGATACCCATCTCTACCTCTTGTACCGTGAAGAGTTCAGTATCAGTGTTGACCAAAGGGGGAGGGTCAACCTTGGGAACCTGCTCATAGAGTTGTCTTGCATAGTCAAACCATTTAGAAACTATAATATTATTTCCAATTTGTATCTTTTTCGGTTGGAGCTCCTTCCAGAATAATTTGGGATTATTTTTCCCAAGGAATATTAGTTCTTCCCTCCTTGAAACCATGAAATCAAGATTTTTCTTGCTTAATAGTTGCTTGTAAGATTTGAGCTTTATGTTATCATTGTTTGAGTCTTTCCACATTCTCCTTGCCTTTTTGCATTCCTCGTCAATTCAAGCATTAACCGGAAAGCAATTTGTTTCAGACTTCTTAATTTTTGTTCTTTTGCACTTTGCAAGTGCGCATTGAATTAAATGTGTTAATTCATGACTATGAAGGCTATGAATTGTAATTTTCTCCTTCTCAAAGAGCCTCTCTAGCGTCATTTTGAAGGTATTACAATTTTCTGGGGTCAAAAGAATTCTGCCCTGTGAGAGATTTTGTTGGACATGTTGAATTTTTTACTCTAATTATTTCTTTCCAATCCAAAAGAAATATAAATAAATTGGTTTGTGATCTGATTTCAAATCCCACAGCTGATTTCCAACCAAAACTTCTTCCATTTTCTCACACAAACCATGCAAGCAAATTACATAATCTACCACACTTGCTCCATTGTAAGTATTGCAAGTGAAATTACCGGACTTTGCCCATTTAGTCAAGCCATTACAAATGACTAAATCAAAGGCGCCACATAGAGTAAGCAATTGTTCACCAAAGAGATTGCAGCCCTTGTCCTTTGAAATTCTTTCCCACTGATGATTACTTTCTTCTGTAAGCCAAATAGGGTCACAATGATTTTTACAACAAAGAATGCTAGCTTGCTCACTTGCAGTCCTAGCGTTGAAATCACCCACGATAAGGACTTCACCTAGCTGTGAATATGTTGCAATATCTGTTTTTAACGCTGCAAATGGGTTTTTGTGGTCAAGCCCTCTACCTTTTTAGATTTTTGAAACTTGTGGCGCAAAATAGTATGCTGCAATTCTGATGTGGTTTCCATTTTCTGATATTTTAAACCAAATGAATTGCCTATTTGAGTCTTCTTTTTCTAACTGAATGATACGACCTTCTTTCTCCCTTACTAAAACCATGATACCCTCGTGCCCTTTGCCATTCCCTACTGCCTTGTTCCACACTGCCATCTTTCAGTATCCTTCAAACAAAGGTGTCTTGCACCCTTCATGCTCATGTGTTTCTATGAGGCAAATTATGTCTCTATTTTCCGCAATATGCCCTAACCCAGGTCCTCGTCTCCATGGGTAACCTCTGTAGTTCCAACAAACTAATCTTAAAGAAACTTGGGTATGACTTGATTGCTATTTATTTTGACATGCAAGACTCACATTTGAGTCTTTGTCCATGTTTTCCCATACCAACCTTGCTTTATGATTTCTTGTTGAAGAGTTCGTTGCCTCTTCTTTATTACCATCTTGCTGCTCTGTTATGGAAGGAGGTCCAAATTGCACTATCACAGCTTTGTCTTTATTTATCCATGCTCTCTTTCTTTCATCTCTTGCTACCCTAACCTTTAAAATTTCCTCCCTTCTTTCCTCCTATTGTTTTATAGTTAAATATTCTTTTAGGAAAAAACGAGAACCCATCAAGAGATGTTTCTTGCTTAGAATAATATATTTATCACACAAGCTAGGCATAATGACTTTTATGGCCCTGGCTCTCTCCCCCGTTAAACTTACCCACCTTCCATGCTTGACATATTTACCCTTGCCATAGCAACTTGTCTTTCAAGAAGTCTCTTGCAAGGTCAAGAGTACATTCATTTTTCCCATAGTCTTTCACCCCTTTAATAACTATGTTCGCTGCCCTATTTTGCCTTTCTTTGCCTTCACTATCTTGTATGTTGTCAGCCTAAATATTTGTTTCTCCTTCCTAATTAGGAGAATTGCTAATAACTTGAGCTCAAGTTTTGAAAACTTTGGTGGAATCTTCTTTCGTTTTTTCTCTTGCGTTCTCTTCATGGTTGTTTATTTGGGCAATCATTTTTCCTTTATCCTGGGATGATTTCACATTCACCTTCCACTACAGAGTTCTTTATGTTTTGCACATCTGTCTTCATGCGTTGCCATTCTGGCTTCCCTATCGGAGAGCTCTCTGTAGCCATGCCACTTGTTCTTTTAAAATTTTATTGCTTTCTGCTAATGCCTGTCTTCCCTATCGGAGAGCTCCCTGTAGCAATGCCACTTGTTCTTTTAAAATTTTATTGCTTTCTGCTAATGCTTTGTTCTCAGCCGTTATTATATGAATTCTATGATCTCTTTTCTTGGCCTTTAGCTTCTAAAACCTCCAACCTTTGTTTTGCATTTAACAATTCTTTCACATAAAGATTAGATGACCAGGTGAGAGGTGTGGATGTGGGACTATATAAGGTAGAATCATCAATGATTTTTCTTTTGTGGAGGAGACTTGTTTGAGTGCTTTTTGCGAAGGGCTCGATTACTTTTCTTTTTACACTGTTGTTTCCTTGTTTGCTCCCATTTTAGACAGATTATTCTTCGTTTTAAAATGCCTTGATATTGTTTGGCATTGACCCAAACCCACTTCTTGGCTTTGGCGAATGAGGCAATTTTCACTTGCCCTAAATCATTTGTCTCCAGATGCTTTGAAATTTCTGTTTCCTTTGTCATGTTTGAATGCATTTGCTGTTGCTTGCTCACTGCTGGATACTTCTGCTGCATAAAAACTCCCTGCTCTTACATTGCTCATTGTTCACTGCTAGCTGCTCTCACTGCTGCCCACACTGCTCTGCTCATATTGTTGACCACACTTCTCTGCGCATAAATGCCCTGCATGCGTGTGGGTTCTGAGAATCACATTAATCGTTGTTCGTTGTCCCTCCAAAACATTGCTCATTGTTCCAAAACGCTGCTCACCGGCAGTCGTAGAAAGTGTAACCCTTGTCGCTGCTCGGCGGCTCCCTGTTCCAAAAAGTTGCTCATTGGCATTCATAGAATCGTAACCCCTATCGTTGCTCGACGGTTCCATGTTCTGCTTGGCGGCTCCACTGTTCTGCTCAGTTATATCGTTGCTCGGTGGTTCCCTGTTCTGCTCGGCGGCTCCACTGTTATACCACTGTATATTCCATGGCGTGGCCAGCGTGGCAGCTTCAGATAATTTAGCTATGCAAATTCGGGGATGTACCTTAGTATGATTCAGAGCACGAATCCCTAGTAATTGTCCTTTCGGTTCGAGTTTGAAGGAAAGGAAGCGAAAAAACGAAGTATCAATTAAGCACAGTTTAATGAAGTTATAATTTTGTTTTGAAAATATGGAAATTTTAGTAAAAAATTGAACGTACAAATTTAAGTTTAATAATAATGATTTTGGATTTACAAAAATTTTTGTTGAATTTTTTTTCTGTATATGACCGAAATTTTCATAATTTTCCAAGCGACCCCTTCACCTCGTTAAACTATAGTATTTAAGTTATAATTTTAATGCTTTATAATGTTGAGTGCCTTAAAAAAAAATTTAGTGCTAAATTTATTTTCACTATGAAAAAAATGATTTAAATATTTTTATGATTTATTTAAAAAAAAACAATAAAATATAATTTTATAAACTAAATTATAAACTCAATAAACAACATTTTTATAATTAATTTTTTTGAAAATAAATAGCCCAACAAAATTATAAACTCAATAAACAACATTTTTATAATTTTTTTTTTTTAAATACCAAATTTTAATGAAATATAACTTTCCAAACAAAATTATAAACTCGGTAAACAATACCTATCAAATATACATATATTTCCATTTTACATAAACAGTTAACTGTGCCGAAATCATGTGGTGTCTTTATTTTCCAAGAAGGCTAACCACGGATTCCCGGGCTCCGAGGTTTATTGTTAGCCTTCCGATTTCTCTTCATTGGTTAGAGTTACGTTTTCACGTCGAGAATTTTAATATTATTAAATTTTGATTGATTTATAAATTTGGTTGTGTTTTTTGAAGGGAAGATTTTTAACAAAACAAAAATTTATGATTTAAGAAATTAAAGTTGGATTGATTTACCGGTTTGATTTTGTTATGTTGTGTGCAGTTTTTTTTTTAATAAAATAGAAGATTTTAATAAAATAAAAGTTTTGGAAAAAAAAATTAAAAAGTTAATTTAAATAAAATTTTAACCAAATTTCTACATTTAGTTAATTTATTTATTTTAATTATAATATTAATTTGTGACAAGTTTAGTTTAAATTTAGAGATAAAGTTTTAATTAGAGTGTATTTTTAATGTTATTAATGGTATATTGATAGTTTATCAACTATTTGTGTGGTATAATTTTGATTTTGAGTCTGGTTCAAATTATGGCTAAAACTAACTATTTGCATAAGTGATCTAGAGAAAGGAGGGGAATTAAATAGATTATGTGTGAGAAGGGACAATGTTCATTAACCTTTCAATTATAATCTTGTGCCTTAAATAAAGATAGATAATCAAATAGGGAAAAATGTGGATGTTTGAGAAATGACAGTGCTCTTTTGCACTCTCAAATTTAGTTTTGCTCGTAAGGTATACTTTACAAGTGAAGAGAATAGACATTGAGGTTTGGATAAAGAATTATTATGCTTGCACTAAAGATTGAGTCTTTAAAAGAGATGGAGTCAAATATTTAGTTGGAAAATGATCCACCACAATTATATAGTTGTAAGAAATGGTTTAATTCATTTTTATTATGAAAAAATTTACAATAGATATCAATCCATGAGAAAGATCAAAACATTTATTTCATGATACATTTCAAATTACTTAGATTAAAAAAATCACACACACATTTAAAAAAACATCTAATAAGATTCTTAACCATGGAGATTTTTAACTTGTAAATAGACTTTGTTACAATACCATGATTTATCAATACCACATGCCCAAAAAACCACAACTCATTTCATATAACACTTGTTTATATAACTTTTTTGATATAATCAATTTAATTAAAAATAATATAAATGTTTTTGAGATAAATCTCAAGCTTTAATATACAAAAAATATTCTAAAATATTATGTAGAGATTAAATCCCTTATCCACCTAATAATTCTGGATAACTAATTAAATTTATAATAACTTTATTCCAAAATAAAAATACTTATAATCTTAAATATCTTTTAAAATTAATTTCCTTTTATTATTGGATAACCATAAATATTTTTTTAAACTATTTTTTGAATTAATCTTCTTTTTTTTTCCCGTAAGAAAAAATCGTAATTTTATTCATATTGATAAAATTACATTTCGTAGATGCTTGATGCATATGCATATGGTTGTTCCTGTAATGACAGGCAGCAAACAGAAATAAAAACACAAAGTAGCAAAAGATTGTTCCTGCAATGACTGGAATACAACAAAGATAATAGAAAAAGTTGTGTCTACATGCCTATATTTTCCTTCCTTTTTTCTTCTCTACTTTATGCCAGACTCCAGGGTTGGAAGTGGGGACAATTATGGCAAGTTGGTTTTCCTCTGTGTACACTGGTTTTTCTTTATCCGAGTCCGATCCTTCAGAGCTATGTGCTCGTTTGGCACCGCTTATTTCCAGCTGTAATTGTTGCTACCGCACCAAGCTATTTGGCTCCAATTTGGGCCCTTCGGTGTTCTCTTCCTGCGTTTTTTCCTGTCTCCTTTGTACGTCTGTGGGTTCTATGTTTAGTGTCTCCTCCTCCAGTGGTTCGGTATGCTGCCAACCTTTTGGTTTTTTCACTTGTTTCTTATTCCCTTTAAGCTCCTTACTAGACAGTGGACATGCATATTGAAGGTGCCCTGTCTGCAAGCAACTGCGACATCTGAAAGGCATATTCTCGTAGTCAAGTTGTTGCGTCCACAGTGAATTATTAAAATTCAATGTGATGTGATCTGGGAGTCCTTGACTTAGATCCACCTCTACGCATATTCTGGCATATGTGAAAATTCCCCGATTAGCTCTGTCCTCATCTATTTTGAGATGTTTTCCTAAGGAATTCCCTATGGTTGTTAAAGCTTTTCGATGCCAGAAATGCAGTGGGAGGTTATGTAGCCTTACCCAAACTGGCATCGTCGAAACTACCATGGTATTGGCATCAAAGTCCGGGAACCAAGGGGTGATAAAGAGACCAGCATTGCCCCAAAACCAAGGCCCCTGATTAATGATATTGTCTCGTTCCAGCTCTGTGCTAAATCTGACTATGAAGAATCCCTTAGGGCATAGATATATTTCACATTTGGATGTCCATGATGTATAAACCCATTGATGCAGTGCATCAGCTTTGGGCCAATAACCGTTAAATCTGCATATAACAACATTATGAATTAAGTCTGAGTATAGATCTGTTACCTCCGGCAATGATACAGTAAGCATAGGTGATTCTGGCTTCTGTTCCACAATATAGGGCCCTGGAAGCTCTGGTGTGGATGTTGGTCTGTGTTGCATTGGTTCCTTTCCTTTGACTGCATCGCGGAAGGAGCCTGTATTTTTTGAGCTGGTTCCCTTGCATCTGCCTCGGAGTCTCAGATTGAGGATGATGGTTGAATCTTTAACAACTCCATAGTGCTGGAGAGTGTGTTGGTCCTGCATGCAGAATCCTGAGAATAAGAGATTTTGGTATGCTGCCGGAGTTCCCAGTTTGATCTGGATCTGCTTTTTTAACTCCAGAACATCCATCCCTTCCTTGATTTGTACACAACAGTGTCTGCCTTCTACCGATCTGATAAATATTTGTTTCAGATCTGACGGATCAGCCTTAACCAAGCCCCGATTTTCATGATTGATCTCCAGATCTGGCGAATCGATGGTGGTTCTAGGGTTTATATGCCTTCCTTCCGCGTAAAAGGGCTTTCTTCCTCCTGTCAACAGTTTTCCAGATGCAGCCGTAGTGGTTCCAGGGACCTTATCCATGCCCCGCTTTGCTGTTTTGTTTTCCAGATCTGGCGGTTGAAAAGCATATTTGGGGTTTTTTTGTTTTTCCTCTGTATTGAAAGGCTTTCCACCTCCTATCATCGATTTTTCAGATTCAATCGCATTAGTTTCTGAGTGTGCCTCAGCGGGACCGCGCCATATAACAAATGTATCATAGGATCTGTTTGATTCAAGACCAGTGGTTCGTGGTCGTTTCTCCCTAAAGCTCTCTGGTGTTAGATCTGAGCCGCCCCTCGTTCTTCCACCGGGAAATGGGGGAGCAGCATTCTGTTTGGCTCCTGCTCGCACGGCCATCTCCGGCCAGTCCGCTTCATCCTTGCCTTTAAACGCATTTAAAAGCACCGAATCAAGGTAGTATTGTGTTTTCGTTTGCGGATCTGGTCGATGGCGGGCTGTATCGTCCATGCCGTGACCTGTTACAATAAGAGCAAACGGTTTACAGTGAAAATAACCCTTAAACAGATAATGAGAGCTCGTCCATGACCTGTGAGCAGACCAATCAGCCTCCGGGGACCGATTTGATGCAGAGGGATTGTGGTCTGTTCCACTGCAATACCAGATCCATGACGGCATATACGATTCGGTTGATCCGGCGGTCGATTTCCTCCAGGGATTCTCTGCTATCTCCGCCCCTTCGCAGATCTGTAGTCTGTAGTGTGACGGTGGCACCAAGGAAAACCCTAGCCATCCTTACTCTCTAGTCCTCTTCCCAATATTGTGCATTGATTTCATTTTTGAATTAATCTTTAATAACCTAACTCTTTTTTAAAACTAACTAGTCAGATTAATTTTTTTGGTACATTTTTTTTATTTTTTTATTTCAGCCCATCTTCGTTCTAAAATTTAAATCATATTTTGATGTATTTTTATTCTTAATTTTAATATAAATTAATAAATATATAAAACTATATATATATATATATATATATATATATATATATATTTTTTTTTAATATATAAAGTAATAAAAAATACATATAATTTGATATATTATATATTTTATTTTCAATAAACTTTAAAATTTTATTTTTAATTTATTTGGTTTTAAAAAATTAAAGATCACAACCATAAAAAGAATTGGTATGTATTATTAAATTTTTAATTCATCCACTTATATCACATTCTTCCTCTTAATATATAAATTAATAAAAATTATAAAATAATACTAATATATTATATTTACTAAATAATACTAATATATTATAATTACATTTTTAGTAATAGGTGTTAAGGAAAATTGCATTATTTTAATTTTTTTCTTTATTTTATTTTTATATTTTATATTTAAAATATTTATAAAAGTTTTATTTATTTTTTATAATTTTCAAGTATTGTTTTTTTTTTCCACTATTATTTTATTAATTATTAAAGTTTTAATTTTTAATAATAAATGAATGAATTGAATTTTTATTTATTTTTATTAAGTTATATTTTATATTGTTTTGGGTACATGCAATTTTAATTTACCATTATTTGTTTTTTTTTTAAATATTTTTTATTTTCCAATATTCATAAGAATTTTAGAGCTTCTATTTAAATTAGATCTCAGATGAGAGTTAGTTTTGTAATTACATGTCTTTTGTAATTACATGTCTAATTTTAGTTTTACTAGACAAACATTACATGTCTAATTCATATTTGTGAGTTCTTTTTTGGAGAGGTGTTGTATTTTTTTTATGTTGATTTTGCAATCATGCAAAAGTCATTAATTGTAACATTTGTCACTCATGTCCATGAAGGTTAATTGGGGTTCAAGGCTATTTTTTTTGCTTATGTGTTTTTTTAGTCCATTATAATCTAATATTGTTAAGGGATTAGAGTTGTAACCTAATATGGGTTAAAAGATTAGGGCCACTCATGTCCATGAGAGTTAATGGGATTTAAGGCTAATTTTTTTTGCTTTTTTGCTTTTTCGACCCATTATAATCTAATATTGTTAAGGGATTACAGTTGTATCCTAATAATCTAATATTATTAAGGGATTAGAGTTGTATCCTAATATGCGTTAGCAGATTAGGGTTTTTGATGTTGCAAGATACCCAAATGTTGTATTGTGAACATTAGGTTAATACTTTGAAGAAAACAAATATGTGGTTCTAAGTGAGGCTAGTTTTCTCCATTAAGGGTTTCCAAGTTAAATGTTTATGTAATATTTGTTTGGCATTGTCCTCCTTTTTACTTTACTTTAGAATCTACGTGAATTGCTTCACTTGAAAGGTTTTAAAACTTAAATGCTAAATATCAAATAATGGGTTATATTTCATATTAGTAAAATATAGTATTCAAAATGTGAAATACACTTTCTCCCATTATAAGAGAAGAACACCCTTAACAAATTTTTATAATCTTTGTTGCTTCATTATTGTTCTCCCTTTACATAGGATGGTTATTTAAGCAAACCTCACTCAACTCTCTAAACTCCCAATAACACCTGAACATTAGGCTCCAACAAGCCTTGATGCACAACACGCTATTGGAAGAAAACTAAAATGCACATATGCATCTTTCACATGACACAAATAAATAAAGAATGTTTGTTTTATTAATAGTAAATCAATTTACATGCATACAACATCTATGGCTCTTTCCTGCAAAAAAAATAATTCAAGGACCAATCTACTTCAATAAAGGAAAGGCTTGCTAGTCTAAGTCTCAACCCATGCTTACATCAAATAATTATCTTACCAAGGTTCTACATTTGTATATAGGAATTATGGGTTCCTCTATAACGTTTTCCTCACTAAGCGTTATGGGCTCTTCTTCTTTACCAGGTGAACTGCAGGTCCACTTCTTCTCCTTAAGTTAATTGGGTTTATTCTAGTTCTTCAAGTGTAACAGCATAAAAGAAGAAGGTTAAGGTGCATAGCTTTATATGCAGAATTGGATTTTTCAGCTCCTTCTTGCCCCTTCAACAACTCTGCAATGAAGGTATGGGGAACAACACTCCTCCCAACCGTAGGCTCAACTCAACAACCAGCCACCCTCGAGCCTTAATCTATTACTGCTAGACTTAATAGATAATCTATGCAATACTTATAAATAGACCCTAAATCCTCATAATTACTTCCTAAAGGGACAAACAAATAGATTGTTGTATCATATCAATTTCGGCAAGCCTAACAACCACAATGTCTCAAGATTGAAACAATAGTTTAGCTTCCTCAAAACATAAATCGAGGGGTTGCATCATGTTAACAAAATCTTTTACTAGTGCCATATAATGTTGACTTAGGTTCCCATGACTTGAGGCGTGCAACTCAAGAATTTCCATCAAGTGGGGGAGGATAGAACCAATCAATTTCATGAGTGAAATAAGATGAGGAGCAACTATGCAAAGTCATAGAAACAACCTAGACATGACCCTAAAATCTTCTAGTTGATGCCCACAATAGTCATTAGATGTCATCATAATCAAGAAATGGGGTCATTGGACTCTGAAGCTTTGGTACATAAGGTTACTTCATCATTGCAAATGGAAAGATTAGATAAGGAATCTATCATTTCTCTATTATTCATAAGGACATCCTTTGCATGGAACTCCTTAATGAACCATCAATACACTATATCCTTTTGAAATTGAGTCAAGTTGAAAATCTAGTGGGGAGGATCCAAAATGGAGATGCCTAATAATATTTTGAGTCTCCCAAAATGGTTAGATTATGAATATGGAGTGAGAGAACTTGCATGATTCATTGAAGCACTCTATAGACCTTTGATTGGTTATTAAAGGCATTTTCCCATACTCTAAGAATACAATATTTCTACTTAACATTTGGGGAAAACTAACACCCCTTGCACCTACCACCATTGGATTGCACTTCGATACCCATCAAAATAGGGGACATACTACTATGTTTATGTTTCTAACCATTAATATAATTCTTCTTATGAGTGTCTTAATTTCTAATTGTTCCCAAGATAAGAATGGCCTACACTTATGGGCTTCACATTGAACCTTAAAAAAATGAGATTTATTCAATTTGATCCAACTCTTTAGGGTAGGAGAGTTTAGGATTTTGAGAGCTAATTTTCCCTCTTTGCAATAATTTAAATGTTAAATATTCTCAAGGAAGTAAATAATTTTGTAAATAGCTAATCAAATGTGACCTCGCATAATTATCCTCAGATTATTTCTATTCTTATGGTAGCTTTTAGGCCTAGGACCTAGAGTTATGTAAGAGAAATCAAGTGCAATACTTATCAAACATGACACTCGTGGTTAAAAATTTCAATCATTTTTTCATACTTGTCTATTTTCATTCCTTTCTTATCCAGCTTTAAACGGACTTGTATTCTAGATTTCACATCATTTGGCCCTAGTGTAATGTTTAGTCTCGTATTAACCACTTCTAATGAAATATTATTGTTTAATAAAAAATGTTGATACTTATTGGAGTGATTTCCCTCTTCGACTCTTTTACCATGATTACAAGGTTTAACATCTTCTAGTCTGTTGCACTCCATGTCATCATGGCCAAAATTCAACCCACTTTTATTTTCAGCTAATATTACACTCTTATACCAATTCAACTGTTGCAAATTTCCCCACAAATTTAAGAAATGAACCAACAAGCATCACCTCTTCACTATTACATGGAAAACACCTCTCTAGCATTGTATTGGGTACGATATGTAGGTCTTCCTCAGAGGTAGGGAAGTTCTTGACATCTGATTTTTTTATAGTCGATGTATGGTGCAAATCTTGCTGCATTTTGCTGCGTGAATTCCTAATTTACTATTTCCACATATTTTTTAGACTGCAAGCAAAGCCTCCCTAATAAAACACACACTATCACCATACTTTTTTTGTTCAAACTGGACGAAGCAACATGACACTTCAGTTTCCTTATCCCTTTCACAATTGCTAGTTATCTGTTATCCAAACTGTGTGATGGAAACCTGTAAGTATTAATTTATTTTTGGTACCTGTAGGTATCAATTGTTGCTTTGCTACTCTCTAACATCAATCCTCTCATAAAAACATTGTCATCAAATCTCTTACAATATCAATATTATTTCACTGAAACTACAAGAAATTAAATTCCATGAAAGTACTCACTCTTGAGGAATATCAGTACCTAGTACAACCTCCCTCCTTTCTTCTTGCAAATAAGGTGCACAACAAACAAGATAGAATAAGAAGAAAAGATAAGATATATGCAAAATTTATCATAAGTGGGCTTTGTATCAAAATGTCGATTAAAATGGAGCTCTCCCTTGCATGCAAGCACTGTCACATATCTAGAAGAAATGACAACACCCTCTTACAATTGTTTCACTTTCCATTCACTTACAGTTCTTCTAAGGACATTCTAATAGATATTATTTTCGTATGGAATGTTGACACAAAGCATTAATCTTTGGGTATGGAAAAGTGATCCAGATTTATGAAGGAATGAAATGAAATACAAATATAAACAAAAACACAGAGCTATAGTGAAAACATAACTTCAATTCATTTATAACAAAGCACTAAAAACTATTTACATGCAGAATGGAAATAAACTAGCTCGGACGATGGTAGCTTATCTCTGAGAAGAGATGTGGTGACTACATGCCTTCTAAACTAAGTTACAATGAGGCTCGAAGGCATTTTTATTATTTAGAAACAAGGGAAAACTCTGAACATCCAAAAACCTAACTTTAGGAGATGAAGCACCAAAATTTTATGGGCCCCATTGGAGTTAGTTGGTACATCAACTTCCCGGGTTCGTAACTTTGGCATACAATCTCTGTTTATACCTCATTAGAAATATTTATCCAAGGACTACAACTTTCTACTACAAACCTGTGGCAAATGTTTTGGGTTTTCCTATTTTTCAAAAAAATGTCGTTTAGGGCTTCAAAACGGCTCTAGAAGTTCAGGGCCCGAAAAACTACCGAAAATGGTAAATTGTGATACAATTAAGGAAACAAAAACAAATAGTGTTGGGGTTCCAAGTGGAATATGCGGGTGGCCACCAATATCCACCTAGATCAGTCTGATGCCCTTAGGAAGCAATGATCCCCATTATGTTGATTGCCTACATGAGATGGGGAAACTTTTGTTGAACTTGGTCCCTGGTGAGCCACTTGCCCTGGTGTAGAAGCTAGCCAGCTTTGACAACTCGATACAATTGGATTCTCTGTTTACGAGTGTTCTTGATCTGCGTGTCCATGATCCAATCAGTTATGGCATGTTCAATGAAATCTGGGTTGAGCTTTATTGTTGTCAACTTCTCAACAATGTCTGATGTGTCTAGCAATGGCGAAAAGTAGGGCCAAAGGCAGTATACATTGAATACGAGTTTCAAGCCAAGGAATGGGGGAATATTCAGCTCAAAAACGCTGTTTCTCACAACCTTGGTGATGGTGTAAGGTCCGTATTAGAGTGGTTGAAGATTCTGATGGGCTTCGTCTAGGCGTTCTTTCTATAGATGTAACCAAACTTTTTTACCCACCTGAAACTTGTTGAAGAAAAGTGTAACTAGGTTTGGTATTTGTAAATGTAATTTTGATCTTTGTACTTTTCAAGAAATAGAAATATTATTTCTGTAAATTATTTGAATGAGTTTCTTGCTCATTCCATTGGTCTAGGAAAGTCAAAGAATCAAAGTCATGTTAAAGAGCTCTTCTTGAGCATGAATATGGGCCAACCTAGTGTCAGGTAGCCCTCCAAGACAAGCACCATCCTCCAAAGAAGAAGACTGCCAGCAAAGCGAGGTAAAAGATAATCATGTCGGCCTAAAATAATTAGATTCACTCATGTCGGCTCAAAGAAATAGACACAACTCTTCATGGATACACGTCGGCTTAATACGAAGGACTAACCACTATATATACCCAGTTAGGGTCAGCGTAAAAGTACTGAAATAATTTGGATTCTATCTGTGATTTTTGGATGGTTTAGTAAGTGAAGGATCTCAGATATTGTGGATGGAGTACAGGGTACAGAATCTCAAACAAATATCTGAAATCTTAGATGGGTGCAGGCAAACAGAATCTCGGATGTCTCTAAAGTTTTGGTGGTGATTACAGTGAGTAATCACAGTCTTAAGATCTCACATTCCTCTTTGAAATCTTGGTTAAGTCATGTGTTACATGAATCTCAGATGGAGACATTCTGACAGTATCTTGGTTGGAGGAAGGATCTATGGTTCTAGGATGAATGATATAGGAGTACACTCTCGGCATAAGTATTACAATGATGTATGCACAACATGACAATGACAAGGATGATCTTAGTGAAAAGAACATAGTCATATACTCGGTGAAGTTCTCAATGCAATCTTGGTAACAAATATGATCACAATCTCAACTTAGAGAAAGGATCTCAATATATAGGTATCATCACAGTCGTGAAAGATTATAATGAAGACCTCGGTGCAATATTGATCTCAATGAAGGAGTAGTCATGATGCAACAATGATCTTGGTGAAGGAGCAGTCATGACGATGATCTCAGCAGTGACAAAGAAGAGGATTGGTGTCTAGGTCTTAGAGTGGCATAACATGTCAAGGGTCATGGTCTTGGTGTTTGGCAATTGGAATCTCTATAAGAAGAATTACGTGCAGTTTTTCCTCTCCAAGAGGGAGAGGTTTTGGATCTGGTAGAATGCCAACATCTTGTGTTCTTGTCTCTTTGTTTTTGGTAGCTATTTGATGAAATAAGAAACACACACTCTAATATTGTCAAAGAGAATATTGTGCTACTAAGAAAATTAAAATTCCTCACAAATAATTATCATTCCTAGAAGAATCTTATTAATGCTAACTGCCCTAGATTCTTCAACATGGAATCAGAGATATGGTTACATTCAAAGGAAGGGCAGAAAAGAGACATACAAGAATCAATCTTCAAGAAGGACATCAAAGCAAGGTTGAAGAGTTTTGTCAAGATTAAAGGATAAAGTCTACAACAAGCAGTCTACAATAGCAAGGTAACTCCACATCAAGAACTTGTGTCTCCACACCACCATAATCATAATACCACCAAGACCCTCATCAAGTTGTCTACATCATCTTAGAGAAAGTTGAAACTCTAGAAGCAGTCATGTTCTACACTACAAAAGAAGGAAAAGCATATTGAAGACACTGTCATCTCCAAGGTTATGAATCAAGCAAGGATCATCTCCTTTCCCTAGAAGAAGACCATCTGAGGAAGCAACAAATCATCCTCATCCAAAGGGAGCAACCTTTTCTATTTTAGGAAAGGCTTTATCACTTGAAAGAACATCATCCAAGAAGAAGCCCTCATAGATCTTCTTCAACCATCATCAACATGATCAAGTAAGTATCTTTTGATTCTATAATTAAGTTTGGTTAAATGATTTCATGATTGCAAGGACATCTATAGGTTGGATGGGTCATCAAGATTCCTTGCATGGAGAAGAAGGATAACCATAGTCCTCTAAGTACCTGAAGTCATTAAACATATCAATAGGTCTCCTCTGAATTTATGGAAAGGGATGCTTATGAAAGATCCCCTCACATAGCAATATTGGAGACATCAAAGTGATGTAAATGATAAACTCATTCTCTAAAGATGAAATGAAGAAGGTCACATGAAATCTGATCTACATGAAAGAAAAGGGTATCAAAGGATGTAGGATATCTTCCATCTACAAGATCTAGGAAGGAAGATAATCATCATCATTCTAACTGATAGGAAAGATAACAAATGTCCATGAACAAGAAGGTTACCTCATTCAACAACTTGTGGTCTCTATGCTAGAAAGAGAAAGACAAGTTGATGGCAAAAATACTGAAGGTTAAAATAACTCAACCATGTGCAAAAAGGAAAGGTAAGGTTTGTCCTCAAGCAAAACAGAATAAGTATAGCTAATATTCAATGCTATAGAAATATTTTGAAGCTCATATCATTGAAAGATGTAGGAAGCTGAAGAAAAGGGCCAATGAAAGAGGAAGTAACAAATCTCTCCTATGAGTAAGATAGTATCCCTCACAAAAGGGTCCCATCATAAGCTCCTAAATATTGTGTTATAAGATATGACAATGATAATAAGATGCATCATGGCATCATGGAAGCATTAGAAACAAGAGCTCGTGACATCACCATGGGAATCATGAAGGACAAAATCCATGGCAGACAACATGAAGGATATAGCTCTTGGGAACCTCAGTGGACATTGAAGGAAAGAAAGGAGTCATCTAAGACAAGGCTCATCATACATCAAGTCAAAAAGGAAACATCTGCCAGTTGGGGATATACAAGATCCTCAAAATTCTCTAATGGAATCCTCATCGCAAGGTTCACTAATCGAGAGAGGAAGCAAGTGTTTCAACAAGAACTCCAACTTATGGAATCCATGAGATGATGATATGATGACATGAAGCAGATCAAGGGATTGAAGATCTTTTCAATCAAGGAAGCTGCTAAAAGAAGCCTCGATGACCTGAAGGTAAAAATAAGGTATGTATGCTTGTGTTTAATATTATAATGACATGTCATATGGTTGCAGGTAACATAGATCATCACTTCTATCTTGAGAAGCATGATCAAGAGAAAAAGGATCTCCTCCTCTGAAACGATGAAAAAAGACATAAGATATACTAGATGAAATCAACATAATATGTCCTCATATGAAGTATGAGGTGGTTTATCACAACTAAGAAACTCAGATTAAAAGGCACCTGGGAATGGAATGTGTAAGGAAGGAAGAGGTCATGAGATATGCAACCTTGATGAAGGCAATCAACATCCAAAAGATCAAGAAGACTTGACTAGAAAATCTCTCAGTAAGATATGAAGACTCTGATGGAAAAGATGTAGACCCTTGACAATGGATATCTTTGGGAGATGTGTCAACATGAATGCAGGATGTTGATACCTATAGAAAGATGTCATGATGAAGAGACACCTAGTAAGGTACGATTTGATTTAATGGCATATTTGATTTCTTGAATCATATCTGGATAAGTTCATGCAGGGCTACTTACAAGTACAACTGGCATTCATATGATGAATGGAAGAAGCATGATGAGAAAGAAGTAGTCATATGACGAAGATTCTAGATATGAAGAAGGCCACTTTCCATGAAGAAAGGAATGACATGATGAACAAAGGAGGAAAATTATCGATGGTTGTTGCCCTACAAGAGAGAAGCTCAAATATTTTTCACAACATCAAGGAGAAGTTGATCAAGCAGCTGAAGGACCCACGAAGAAGAAGTTGTTGAAGAGTGCCTAGCTAAAAAGGAGCTTTGACTAGTCCTTGATCAAGAGGGAGCTTGAATTAGCTCACCCCTGATTAAAAAGGAGTGACGATTGTGTTTTTCTATTTCATGCGTCATGCACTAGACTAGGACTAACATCTGTAAGTCTAGGTGAAGGCCATGAATGGAAATGAAGACACATGGTAGACACAAAATTCTTGTCTTCACTTGGGAAGAAAGAATGGAGGATTGGGTAATCATTTGGCATCCGATGCTCTTTGAGGATGTGTAGGGCATCCAAGATAAGAGTAGGCAAGAGGACCAGTATTCTCTAAGGCCAGAGAACCCAAGATAAGAATAGTCCTAGAAGGTCATACTCAGTGAACACCCGGGTTGGTATGTACCTTGAGAGACAATGATGAAGGTATCTATAGCCATTTGTCTCACCAGCATTGTAGCTCATGGTATCGTGGAGAGATGGAGCTGTCAGTCAAGGCCTTGCACTGTAACAATGTTGGTTGATATGATTCTATACAAATGGGATTACCAATCTGATTCTTCTTATGAGAGATTCTTCAAATTTAGAATGACTAATTACCATTGTAATTACCTCCCTAGTTAAGAGGGAGTGGTGAAGAAAAGTGTAACTAGGTTCGGTATTTGTAAATGTAATTTTGGCCTTTGTATTTGTCAAGAAAAAGAATATTATTTTTGTAAATTACTCGAATGAGTTTCTTGCTCATTCCATAGGTCTAGGAAAGTTAAAGAATCAAAGTCATGTTAAAGATCTCTTCTTGAGCATGAATATGGGCCAACCTAGTTTCAAGTAGCCCTCCAAGACAAGCACCATCCTCCAAAGAAGAAGATTGCCAGCAAAGTGAGGTAAAAGACAGTCATGTCGGCCTAAAAGAATTAGATTCACTCATGTCAGCTCAAAGAAATAGACACAACTCTTCATGGATACACATCGGCTTAATATGAAGGACTAACCACTATAAATACCCAGTTAGAGTCAACGTAAAAGTACTAAAATAATTCAGATTCTATCTGTGATTTTCGGATGGTTTAGAAAGTGAAGGATCTCGAATATTGCGGATGGATTACAGGGTACAAAATCTCGGACAAATCTTTGAAATCTTGGATGGGTGCAGGAAAACAGAATCTCAGATGTCTCTAAAGTTTTGGTGGTGATTACAATGAGTAATCACAGTCTTAAGATCTCACATTCCTCTCTGAAATCTCGGTTAAGTCAAGTGTTACAGGAATCTCAAATGGAGACATTATGATAGTATCTCAGTTGGAGGAAGGATCTATGGTTCTAGGATGAATGATATAGGAGTACACTCTCGGCATAAGTATTACAGTGGTGTATGCACAACATGACAATGACAAGGATGATCTCAGTGAAAAGAACATAGTCATATACTTGGTGAAGTTCTCAATGCAGTAATGGTAACAAAGATGAGCGCAGTCTCAACGTAAAGAAAGGATCTCAACATACAAGTATCATCACAATTATGAAAGATTATAATGAAGACCTTGGTGAAGTAGTGATCTCAATGAAGGAGTAGTCATGATGCAATAGTGATCTCGGTGAAGGAGCAATCATGATGATGATCTCAGTAGCGACAAAGAAGAGGATTGGTGTCTAGTTCTTAGAGTGGCGTAGCATGTCAAGGATCATGGTCTTGGTGTTTGTAAATTGGAATCTCTATAAGAAGAATTACATGCGGGTTTTCCTCTCCAAGAGGGAGAGGTTTTGGCCCTGGTAGAATTCTAACATCTTGTGTTCTTGTCTCTTTGATTTTGGTAGCTATTTGATGAAATAATAAACACACACTCTAATAATGTCAAAGAGAAGATTGTGCTAATAAGAAAATTAAAATGCCTCACAAATAGTTATCATGCCTAGAAGAATCTTATTAATGCTAACTGCCCTAGATTCTTCAACAAAACTTATGCGGCACCTGTTGCTGATCATGTCGTTGTTTATACTTAGCATTGGCTTTCTCCAAGATATCATGAATCTGTTATCGGATGTGCTGAATGTGCTCAATAAACCTGGTGGATTTATCAGCTTCGGACTGAACGTGGGCAAAATCTTCTTGTGTGTAGTTGCAAAGGGCAGTGCAACATCAAGGGGACATAATGGTTGAAATCCCAAGCCCACTTCCAAGGGGCTATGGCCAGTCGAGCTATATGGAGCTTTGTTATAGTTGTGTTGCACACAGGGAAGACTCTCATCCCATGTTCGTGGATGCTTGGAGTTGTACATGCACAGTATGTGCATGATCATCCTGTTTATGACCTTTGTTTGGCCATTAGTTTGGGGGTGGAATGAAATCAACTTGGTGAGCTTGGTGTCCAACAATGACCAAAGGTTTGACGAAAATGTGCTTAAGATCGTGTTATCCCGAATTGATATAATGGTCTATGAGATCCCAAAATGTATCCACACTTGTTCAAAGAAGATTCTGGTGGTGGCTTTTGCTATGAAATTTTTCTTGTAGACAACCAATATGGCCATCTTAGAAAATTTGTCGATGACCACAAATACACACTCATTGCCATGCTTGGTATAAGGAAGACCAGACATATAGTCCATGGAGATGGATTCCCACAGCCGGTTAGGAGTAGGCAAAGGAGTGTACATGCCTTGCTTCTTAATGGTTGCCTTGGCGATGGTACAGGAAGTGCAAGATCTGATATATTTTGCAACATCTTGTTAGATATTTGGCCAATAAAAATTTGTCGTACGACCACAATTTTCCCCACACCAAAGTGTCTTGTGACTTGACTGTATTGTGCCTCCCAAATCAGCTTGGCACGCTCACTTGAAGGAACACAAATGTGGCCTAGGTAGCTTAATAATGTGTCATGGAGGTGGAAGTCTAGAACTTCCTTTCCATATGCTAGCACTTAGTATCCGGTGGCGAACTCTAGATCATTTTTATATAGTTGTTTCCATCCAAAGGTCTCGTGGCCACAAGAGTTGAGAACAATGATCAGTGCTGCAACTAGGGGACGATTGAGGCAATCTGCAACATAATTGGTGTTGCTCTTCTTGTATTTAATGTTCAAATGGAATTATTACAGATATTTGGACCAATTTTGATGGTGATCATTCTGCAACTTCCTTTGTGTCTGTATAAACTGAAGAGATTAGTGATCTGTGTGGATAACTATCTCCTTCCCCAGAATGTAATGCTTCCATTACCAGCAAGCTTGCACGATGGAATACATCTCTTTATCATAGGTGAGGTATTTCTGAATTGTATCGGAAAGAGTCTCACTATGATAGGCTATCGAATCCCCTTGCTAGGTGAGAACTGCACCAATAGCATAGTTGGAGGTGTCTGTCTCAATTTCAAATGGTTGTTGCAGGTTTGAAAATGTGAGTATTGGTGCAGAGAAAAGGCGGTGCTTCAGCTCAACGAATGCCTTCTATTGGGACTCAGACCAAAAAAACTTTGCTTTCGCTCTGCCCTTGGTAACTTGACTCAAAGGCCAAGTGATATGAGATAATCCCAACACGAACCTCTGATAAAAATTGGCAAGGCCCAAAAAGTTGCGAAGCTCTATTAGAGTGGTCGGGGTTGGCCAATCCTGAATGACTTGGATCTTAGCCAGATCCACATGCATGCCTTGCTCATCAATGATGTAACCTAGATATTGGACCTGGCTCATGCCAAAGGTGCATTTCTCGAAGTTTGATACCAAGCACTATCGTTGCATCCAAGGTCTCTCCCTTTGAATATAGAAGCACCTATCCATCCCCAAAAAAAAATCTATATCTAGTATTCTCCAAGGCTAATACTGTGAGCACGTGTACCATCAACCTTGGAACAAACAACATCCCTGTCATCTCTAGAAATCCTCTTGACTCTAGCTGGAATCTAAACATCCAACCCCCTTCAAGGCATGCATGGTACTACTCCCACTAAACACACTGTAGTCAGGGCTTGTCTCTAAAATGTTGTGTAACATTGACCTCATCCTCATCATGTGACTGGACACTCTATAGTCCACTAGCCATAACCCATTATCCTCATACACAATAGTACTACTATTAGAAACGCAGGAAACTAAAGAAAATTCCTTCTCAAATTTCTCCGTAAAGTCATCAATTTCAGTTGATGTTGACACAACCATCTAATCCTCCTCCTCCTCCTCCTCCTTATATGGACACTCTATCGCATAGTGACCAGTCTTATGAAGCACTTCATTTTTCTCATGTCCTTCACAGAAGCAGATCCTCCACTTCCCTTTATTTTACTCTTTACCTTTATAGCAAGAGAAAAATTCTCCTCATCATCCTTTCCATCATGTTGGCTTGCAGTTTTTGAACGTCTCCTTGTCTCTTCCTGTACGAAATCATCCCTAAATCTATCCCAACTAGGTATATTTTCTCATGCAACAATCCCAACAACAAATACATCCCATTTTGGAGGAAAGCCACTCAAGGTTAATCCAACCAAATCATCACTATCAATAGTTTCCCCCACTGCTGCCAAGTCATCTCTAATCTAAGTGATCTTGGTTAGGTATGACGCAACTGTGTTAGTTTCAAACATCTTGATGCTTCTTAGTTTCTCCTTCAACACAATCTTTGTGTTTTGGTTTGTACTTTGGTATAACTTGGGTAAGGATTCCCACATCTCAAAGCCATTCTTCTTTCTCATCACATGAGGTATAACATGGTATTTAATGGTATCTAGGATTATTCTCTTGGCCTTCATGTTCTTCTTATTAAACTCAACCAACTGAGTAGGATCTACAGGAATTTGGACGAATTTCTCCCCGATGTCCCACAACTTGTGCTACTCAAATAACAAAACAATCCGCTCCTTCCATGGATTGAAATTTCTTTCCCCATCCAACCTGTCCTCGTAACATAACACAGTAATCATCTCAAACCCTACTGACCATTGTTGTCATGTTTCGGCTTTGACTTGTGCAATTTTCCCAAACCGTGCCCTCATATTATTAGTGTCTCAACATTGTTGCATGTCCATGTTGCAGTTTGTCGACAATCTTGCTGCCTCTTCTTTATCAAACCCCACAACACATTCACACAAATAATACTATTGCTTTTCTCATGCAATGACTGGTAAGGTCCGCTCTTGTTGTGTCTGCATGTGCTCAACCTGTTAGTTTCCCCACATCTGTCTCTACCTGTCAAGCCACACACCTATGATTCTAACCTTTCTTCCTCTTTGTTGGAACCCATATGCCGACATGCCTTACTGTTCGACTCCCTAGTGGCTACTCGAACGGGAGGTCACGAGAGCTCCAAAAATCTCTTGGTTACCGTAGACATGTTACCTACACATATCAACGATTGAACCCATGGGGCAACATGTTTATCACAGTGTCTTATGATCACTCATGCTTATTGTTAGGCCGTCAAATCAACAAAAAAATAAAATATGCAAATTTTACTTTAAATGCATCTAATCTACCAGGAGAAATATCATATGATGTTAGTTCTAATGCAAAATCAACATGAAATGCATCCTACTCTACCATGCATATGATACAATATCAAGTCTCAAGGAAAGGGGTGATATGACTAAATTTGACCGGCTTGAGCTAAAGCTTGTCATTGAATTTTGCAATGTAACACTAGTCCTCTCCAAATTTTCCATGAATCTTGACAAGAATTGGGTCTCTATCAACCAATACCAAGTCCTCAGCCTTATACTCCTTTTTAGTCTTCCACTTTCTTCTTGTTTTAGAAATTGGTTGTTTGAGAATACAGATTTCTTGAGCTGGGAGAATAGGAGAAGGCTTATCAATTTCATGCATTTCGTAATATGGTCCAAGCTTAGTCACATGATATAGGTAGGTGGGTTCCCTATAAAGGATAAAAGGGGTTCCATTAGATATTGGGATGGTAGCATATGATAAGTCCATTTAAACATGACCCCTAACGGTAGCTCCCCATTTCCTAGACAATAGCATTCCCCACATATTAGGAATATCAATGACAATAACATCCATGGGAAGGGATATGTCGGGGTTCCTGGACAAAGAAACTAAAAGGTCCTTTATGAGACCTTCCACCTCCACAGGCTTGGAGTTAAAACCACATACCTTCTTATATGGTAGAGTGATGCTAAGACCCAATGGCTTCATAACCTTTAAAGGCATGATATTCGCGGAAGCCCCTAAGTCTAACATGCAATTGTGTAAGAAGAGGTCATTGATAGCCAAAGTGAGCATAAATGGTTCACATCCAAGGTTTCGGTCAGGAATATGAATTTTTTGTAATTCTTCGGGTAATTCTTCTCAATGTTTCAAAAATCGTAATCGGGATAATATCGATGAGGGGAAAAAATCGGAAAAAATTGTAAAAATTGAGAAAAAATTGTAAAATACAAAAATAATAACCGTTGCAGCTCCAGGTATATATTTCTTGGGCCAATACCATTCAGTGCTGATGAAGCCACCTTTTTACAATATCCCTCAAACACACATAACTGTATTCTCAATGCAAAGGTTCGTATCCAACTTTCAGTGCCCTGATGCTACAACGTTTGCTATGTGAATTATATCGGTGTTTCACTAATAGACAAGAGCCAACATTGTTGGGCATTCTCATTACTTCCATGATTAACAGGAATCAAACAAGCTCCACGCAGGTTCAATTTGATACATTAAAAATGATTTCTGGGCGTACAAACAAGCAACACAAAGATTGAATTGTAGACAATGCAGAGAATACAAAACTGGCAGTCTAGTGTTGATACATTCGTTCCACAAGTTCTGGTAGTCACATCATGCCATCAATTTTCAGAAGACACACTAGACTCTTCAAACTAAGTAATGGATCTCATATTTGTTTGTAACAGTCCACAATTCCTTCTGCAATTTTTTCCCATCGAATTGTGATTTTTTGGAAAAAAATCGTGATTTTTTCAACGATTTTTTGGGAAAAAAAAACTTACGTAAAATCACGTGATATTATCGATTAAGTGAAAAACCCGCGATTTTATTATTTTATTGCGATTATATCGCGATTTTCGCAACACTGGTTCTTCTTCCTGAATTCCTAGGGACTCCTTGATCTGTTGTTGTTGCTCGAGAAGTTTTGCAATCTCTTTCAAAGGAAAGAGTATGGTTATTTTTCCTATGACAACCCTTATGTCAATGTCAATTTTAGCCTCTTTTACCTTTTCTTTCTTCTTGATGTTTTCCTTCCTTGGGGGATCCTTTTTTAAATTGGCTTTGGTTGAGGGATCCTTCTTGGGAGGAATTTCAGGGAGAGACTCTTTGGGAGGGGCTTGTTTGGGAAATGAATCTTCTTTGGATGGTTCCTTAGAGGTTGTAGGGTCTTTGTAATTTTCCTTTCTTGAATATTGGACCCCTTTGAACCTTCCCTTTCTATCAGAGTTAAGAACATATTCATCCTTTTATTCCTTAAAGGTGAACTCACTAATGGGTGTGTGTGTGTAAGAGCCCCCCAACAAAATTTTGAAGACGTCGGATTCCACAAGGTTAGCCTGCTCATCAATTTGTTCATCCTCACTCTCTTCCTCTTCACTTCCCTCATCCTCAGACGACGGGTCTAGCTCAATAGCATTAGTTGGAGCCAAAGTGTTTGGGAATTGAGATGATCTTGGCCTATCTTCTTCACTTTACTTTTTGGGAAAGGGTTTTCCTTTTGGAATATAACTAGATTTTTAAGCCCTTTCCAAGGCAGTGATTTTATTCATGATAACCTTGTCACGTATGTTAGCTTCTTCAGCGAATTTCTCCATTTTCTTGAGGATGGCAAGGAGGGTTTCTTCGTGTTGATCTTTGGAATTTTCCTTCTTGACATTGGCTTTAGTTCTAGGTTTGTTAGTGACATCTACCTTCAAAATTCATAGGTTTTCTTCAACTTCCATTGCTATCTCTTTGGCTTCAGCTAATGTGGAAGGATTTTTGTCCATTAATACATAGGTCAAGTTGCCACCCACAAATTTTATGAATTTATCAAGAATATTAGCTTCGGATGGTTTCAAATGATCAGGTATATCCTTGACTACCCTATCAAATTTTTGAATGAATTCCCGTACGTCTTCCCTTCCCTTGGTTATTTGATAGAAATTTTCAATGTTAAAGGTTCCTTGGGCATTACATGACCACCTCTTCATGAATAAGTCTTCAAAGTCATAAAAGCCTTCTATGCACGTTGGGAGAAGGTTAAGGTACCATTCTCTTACTTTCCCTTCAAGCAATAAAGAGAAAAGCATCATAAGCCTATCTTCATCGAAGATCATCCTAGGGGACATTTGCCAATAGAATTCCTCAATAAAACCATGGGCATTCCAAGTAGCATCCCCTTTGAACTTGGGTAACCATCAGTTATATTTCTCAAGTAATGGTTTGGGATCATCACCCAATTTCAAAGGGGCAAAGACACTAACCAAGTGTCTTTCACTTTTGATAATCTTGGGTTGATCTTGTTTTGGGTCAGCGTTAGAATTAGATGGCATATTTGGGGATGGATCACTAACTTTCTCAAATTCATGGAGAAGTGTGGTTCCAACAGGTGATGGAGTTTGCTCTCTCCTTTTTGGAGCGGCCCTAGTTAAAGGAGGAATGTTGTCGCCTTCAAGTAAACTAGGGGTTTGGACAATGAGTGGAGTCGCCATAGGAATGCTTATAGATGTCGTTAATCAATCAATTCCTCAATGATTCACTAGGTAGGTAGACCTTCTTCCTCCCCAAAACGACACCAAAATGTTACCACTCAAACTAGTGGGGGGGCTAAAAGGGACTCCTAAAGGGACAACTATTAGGTCAAGGGCAAACACTGGAGACTTAGCCCACTGTCACCTCAGCTAAGACTCCCTACTCATTACAGACTTTCGCTGATGGGAGGAGACCTGATAGATGGAAAGTCACTTGTGAAGGATGAGCCAACAAATGGATGTAAAGTGACCTTAATGATCCTTTTCCTAGAAGGAGGTTAAGGGTGGAGCTTGCTTGCTCTTCAAGCAAGGTACAAAGCTTTATGGGATAAGGAGGTGGGGATTTAAGGGCTAGGTTAGAGGAATATGCCTTATAAAGGAGTTTCCCAATCCCTAAAATCCTTATAGAACTTGACTTCCCAAGTGGTTCTTGAAGAATTAACTTTTCAAAGGTATGGGACCACACAGGACCAAGTGGACCTAGGCTAAATTAAGGGGTGTCAGTCTAGCAACCAATGATGATCTTAACCCAGACAAGGAAGGGGAAAGATCAAAACAAGAATCTCCACTTAAAGGTGTCAAATTGATCCTATGAGGTACTAGCCTAGGGACCACCAGGGCAAAGTTTGATCTCAGAGCTAGGGCTTGGGATATCTCACAATCCCACTGCTGGAATGGCTTAAAATTTGGAGGAGAACTTGAGGACACACCAACAAAGTAGAGGCTAGGAGATCGAACATTTTCTATGGTTACTTTGTCAGGAAAGTGATGCCCTAGGTGACCCAACGTGGTTAGACCTAGAAGAGAAGGGGAAAGGTGAAGAAAAATGGTTCTTTGTATGACCACCTATTGGTAGACCAGTGCCTAATCCATTAGCGAGTATGGAATCTAGGAGAATGATGAGAAAGGACTTTGTTTCTCGGTCAAGGAGGCCTCAAGGACTACTTTTCTTTGGCATTTAGGGAAAGAAGAAGTGACCTTAAAGCTTTATACTTCGCTTTACAAAAAGAGATGGCTTATCAAGATAAATTCGATGGTAGATTATCCCTAGGAGATTTCATTCATGTCCCATACATTGAGAAATGCTATATAGAAACAATAATTTCACAATTTTGCAATTATGCAATGCAACAATTAGTCATAGTATAGCAAAATTCCCTTTCTAATGCATATGACAAAGTAAAACAAGAATTGCATTAAATCTGTGCACTTACATGTAAGAGAACATATCCAACCATCAATAATATGCCAATAAAGAAGTTCCAAGGTAAGAAAATCCAATCCAAACAACAAAATTCATCCATGATCCAATTCGTCCTCCAAGAAAGAAATGTGAAATTCTCAAGAGAGAGAATGATCTAATCCAAGTGACGATCCAAAAATGAATTTATGTCTATCCTATTTATACACTTATTAGGAGTTTGGATTACCTAATTTTAGTCTACATTAGCCCATCAACTAAAATAATAAGAAAATAAATATCTATTGGTGACAAGCCCACCAAACTAGCTCATAAAGAAAATAATAAGCGTCCCAAGAGGTCGAATAATCAATAATGCTTGCCGTTGCGCTCTCTAAGAGACCAGATGAAGTCCATAAGTGCCAAAATTATGAGTTGGACTTCCAAAAGGAACGGACAAGGTGTTGGCCCCTTGTTCTCCACATAATAGACCTGTGGTGCTCCCAATGGCTATGAGGGCACACAAGTGACCTCATGGGTCTCCAAGTAAGTCGAAGATGCCTGTAGACCATCTGTAAGGGCTTAGATGATGGTGTAAGTGATGCCACATCAACATACAAGTCTTGGGTCATCTGCCAAGTGCATGGTACAATTGTGGGGCTAGCTAGGCAAAGGTGAACCAGGTGCATCTTCCTCGTCCAATAGGTGAATCTCGAGCAATCTCTGAACATCTCTAGGGATCCATGGAGTGTTTTCTACTAATGTGGAGGCCCATGGCTCTCAACACACACCCTACATGTGCCAATGCAACCCTATAGAGGGTTAGGACCCCATATAAGGAGACCAAACCCAAGATGGAGACCACCTGCAATCCTACATAAGGTCCAACGTATCCCCTAGCCTTCCAGTACAACAAGTCATCAAAGAAATTGAGTAAAAGAGCTTACAAACCATGGAAAAAAAGTGGGGACTTCATAGTGGCATGCCCTTCCATAATGGGCTTTGGCATGTGCTAATGTCTCCAAGCTCCAAATGGGTTTAACCAAGTATCCTATTAAGTGGTTTCTATTTCTAAAGGGGATAATATGTCCAAAGTTCATCCTTCAAAAGGTGGTGGAATGTGGTAGAGGGATGAATGGACTAGCGAATGAAAAGGGGTAGCCCTGGGCCGCATGTTGGGTTACAATGTTAGCTAGCAAAAGGGGAAGCCCACACTTGGGTATATATTGTATAGGAGGGAGCAATCGCAGTACATGAGGTGTCCCGACCTTGATTTTTCCACCCTTATTTATATACCTTTTTCCTTTTATGATTTCTTTCATTAATTATTTGCTCGGGGCTCAAGGGGTAAGAGCATGATGTGCAAGATATAGTAGTGGATACCCCCTTTTAAGGTAGGGCGGTTCATTTCCCACTAGGGGTTGGGACAATCATGGGTTCCTATACGATGAAGGAGACTCATAGAGTTTGTAGGAACCAGGGTGATGGCCATGATGATGGGGTAGAGCTCACATATTGGATTTTGCCCATGTGCTAAATGTGTTTGACCCAACCATTTTTTGCATTTTATGGTATATTTTCTTGTTGAATGTGGCCAATTATGATTTTACTTTTCTTTTCAACTACATCAACCTTCGGGGCATCATTCTAGGCCTGACCCAAGGTGTGGGCAAGGGGAGGGGGAAGGTAATTCCTATGTGGACCCAGGTGGGAGAAATGATGAATGGGATTGTAATGAGTGGAAAGGGGACAATATATGTGGATGAGGGAATGGGAGCACGCAACCAAAATCAGGGTTGCCCATGAAGTACCATCCCTAAAGCCAAATGGTCAGTAAAAGAGATTCCACAGGACTAGAATCCAAGTTTAACATTCGAAAGGGGTCTAGGTGATAAGAGCACAAACCTAGCCCATTCTTTTCTCCAAATCCACCCATTAATCCATGCCCAGAAGTGTCCATGATAAGCAAACTACAATACTCAATTTCCAAATGACAACGCACACCTTTAGGTTCGGGAGACCCACCTTCAAACATACGATCATGGAGGATGGGTGAGGGACCACATCGCTGGCTTAGGTGGTAGAGAAAAAATTTCTCCTAGGGATATCACCCACAAAATGGTGGGTAACATTTGGCTCCAACTGGGATGTGATCTCTCAAAGAAGTGAATGAAGCTACTCGAACGGGAGGTCACGAGAACTCCAACAATATCTTGGTTACCATAGGCCTGTTACCTGCACATATCAATGATTGAACCCACGAGTAAGCATGTTTTTCGTAGTGTCTTATGATCACCCATGCTTTTTGTTAGGCCGTAAAATCAACATAAAAATAAAATATGCAAATTTTACTTTAAATGCATCTAATCTACCATGAGAAAAATCATATGATGTTAGCTCTAATGCAAAATCAACATGCAATGCATCCTACTCTTCCATGCATATGATACAATATCAAATCTCAAGGAAAGGGGTGATATGACTAAATTTGATCGACTCGGGCCAAAGTTCATCATTGAGTTTAGCAATGTAATAATAGTCCTCCCCAATTTTTGCATGAATCTTGACAGGCATTGGGTCTTTATTGACCAAGACCAAGTCCTCGACCTTATACTCCTTTCTAGGCTTCCACTTTTTGCTTGTTTTAGCAATTGGTCGTTTGAGAATACAAACTTCTTGAGCTGGGAGAATAGGAGAAGGCTTCTCAATTTCATGTGTTTCGTAATATGGTCCTGGCTTGATCACATGAGCTAAGTAGGTGGGTACCCTATAAAGGAGAAAAGGGGTTCCATCAGATAGTGAGATCGTAGCATATGATAAGTCCATTTGAACAATGACCCCCAACGACAACTCCTCATTTCCTAGACAATAGCATTCCCCACACATTTGGAATATCAATGACAACAACATCCATGAGAAGGGATATGCTGGGGTTCCTGGCCAAAGAAACCTTAAGGTCCTTTATGTGACCTTCCACCTCCACAGGCTTGGAGTTAAAACCACATACCTTCTTATATGGTCGAGTGATGCTGAGACCCAATTGCTTCATAGCCTTTAAGGGCATGATATTCGCGAAAGCCCCTAAGTCTAACATACAATTGTGTAAGAAGAGGTCATTGATAGCCAAAGTGAGCATAAACAGTTCACATCCATGGTTTCGGCCAGGAATATGAATGTTTTGTAATTCTTCAGGTAATTCTTCTTCTTAAATTCCTAGGGACTTCTTGTTGTTGTTCGGGAAGTTTTGTAATCTCTTTCAAAGGAACGGGTATGGTAATTTTTCCTATGGTGGCCCCTATGTCAATGTCAACTTTAGCCTCTTTTCCCTTTTCCTTCTTGATGTTTTCCTTCCTAATCTGGAATTTATCTAGGACAAAGAATTAAAGGTATTACAGACTCATGTGCATGGATGTGCCTATGTTACTTTATGCAACGGATTGATAAGATTGCAAAATACATAGACACTGAAGCAGTTAGAGAAAACACAAAATTAAAGCATGCAAATACAACAAGTTTAATAAGGAGTTCACCCAATGCTCTTAGGCTACATCTCCTAATCCAGCCTTCAGTGGTGGCCTCTCTATTATGTTTTCAAAGCAGAGTTTTTACAATAGTGAGCTCAATTTGAGTCTCACTCAACAGATATAAATCAGTAGGACTGGACTTGGATCCCCCAAGTCTCTGGAGTACACAGACTCTCCTTAATGAAACTCTCAACCTCTATTGGTCACAATAGTATAAGCCCAATCTAAGACTCATACATGACAGGCAAGTACAGAGGAGTTCGCTTGAACCTCTCAAGCCTTCTCTGGAGTAAACAGACTCTCTCTGACTCTCTTTTGCTCTGTCTGGCTCGATGCTGCCTTCAGGTCAGGTCGGCTTCTTCCCTCTGTTTCTCTGCTCTTGGCTTTCTTCCTTGACTAACTCTCTGCTTGCTTTGGTTCTGTCAGTTCGTGGCTTTAAAGCCAATCTTCTTTCTGTCTATTCATTTCTGCTTCCTGGTGCTCTGGTTCTCCTACCTCTGTTCATTTGATTTCCTCTGTTCTGCGTCATCATCATTGTGTAACACCTTACAGGGAGGTGGCCACCTATTTCATAACAAACTGAGTGTCCGTTCTCTTGGAAATGTTTAAACTGCTGTTATTTCCATTTAACTTCCCAGAATGCCTGCGGACATGATTCCTCTGCCAACTCATCGTTCATGCCAGACTTCAAACCTTTATACAACTTGGCTTGTTTACCCCGTTGAATCCGGTCATCCATCGGATCACATGTCCACCGTCGATCTGAAGCCTTCATATCCTATGGTCTCTGTCCATATTGGGTGAGTAAGCTGCATGACGTTTACCTATCTGATGTGAGTGGTTTTCTCTCTCTTTCGTTGGACGCGTGGCACCTAGTGAGTGGCATCGGGCGGGACTCGGTTGAAACTGCTTACCACTTGAAGCCCTTCTGATATCCTGCTGGTTTTCGTGTGGGACCTGCCTCTGACGGAATTGACAAATTCTGTACGGTTTTTGACTTTCCGAGTATGGTCGCTCGGGGCTTTTTCTTCTCTGAGGGGTTTGCCCGACGATATGCGATTAGCAACTTTCTTTTTCTTCTCTGAGGGGTTTGCTCGACGATATGCGATTAGCAACTTTTCGCTAATCGCATATCAAAAACCTCCCTCGTTTTTCAAAAAGTCTTCCCGTTTTGGTTGTTCTGTGACAATGTGCATTACCATGGGCCAACGGTCGGCGCGCTTGACCGAGGGTCCTTGTTGCTTGGTGCTGCTCACAAATTACAACTGTTTGAGGATATTTTTGATAAGCTCGACCTTTGTAAGTCTTTGAAAATTTGGCATGAATTTTACAGAGTTATGAAAACTTACAGAGTTCTTTAGGATCCAATTCAGATCACGGCCTTCCCACTGAAAAATCTTTTGGACCACCAAAAGTTGGTTTTTAAGCATCAATCAAGTGAGGGTACAAATTCCTCGCTTGCCCAATTTCTATCCATTTCGCACTGCTTGGTTTTGAACCTTTGAGTCCAATCCTCAGGTACTCAACATCCCCTTGTGCGTAGTTCTCACCTTCTTGTCTAGAACTATATCTTCCTTCAACTTATTGAGATATTCAGGTAACAGATCATCAATAGAAGGCAATTAACTCTTCTCTTCGGATCTTCAATCAATGAAGGTTCAAATAGTCTCAAGCTGTCTGCATTAACAACTGAGTAGATGTGCATGTAATATGGTAAATCAAGGTGAAAAGAATTCTCACCAATTTTCTCAAGTATCTTGAAAGGTCCATACCTTATTGGCTTCAGCTTATTACCTTCACCTTGCATTCTGTCTTTTCTGATATACAGCCAGACTTGATCACCAACTTGGAAACTATGCTCAATCCGATGCTTATCATACCTTGCCTTGTACTTGGCTTGGCTATTTTCCAGCTGTTCCTGTACTGCCTGGTGAATTTCTTGGATTTTTTCGATGAACTTGGTTGCCTTGTCCACATCACTGTGTCCATCAACCACTATGTCTTTACCAAAGACAAAATCCAAGGGAGACCTTGGCGTGAAACCAAAACAGGTCTCAAAAGGAGATCTCTGTGTAGAAGAATGTTTAGCTTGGTTGTAAGCATGCTGCACATAACATAAATGTTCATCCCAAAGCTTGGGATGCTTGCTACAATAGCCTCTGAGCAACTGGATCACTGTCCTATTGACCACTTCTGTTTGGCCATCTGTTTGCGGATGAAAAGTTGTGCTCTTCTTCAATCTGGTACCCATCAATTCCCATAGACTTAACCAAAATTTCCCAACAAATCAGGTATCTTGATCATATATAATGGAAGTGGGTAATCCAAAATGAACCCATACATGCTGAAAGAACAACTTTGCAGTTTGTTCAACTGTAATCTATTTGTTACAACGCATTAAAATACACATTTTGTTGAACCTATCCACAACAACATATAAATAGTCATGACCTTTCTAGATTTAGGCAGTTCCCCAACGAAGTCCATAGAAACACTTTCCCAAGGATGAGAAGGAACTGGTAGTGGAGTGTACAAGCCTAGTTTTCTATTGCTGGGCTTGCTTTTAGCACACATGGTACACCCTCTTACATATCTAGAAACTGTCTCATTCATTTTTGGCCAATAACAAAATCTTTGTAGTTGTGCAACTATTTTACTTACACCAAAGTGACTTGATATTAGAGAAGTGTGTGCTTCTCGAATTATCTTTACTCTTTCTGTTTGAGGAATGCATAACTTTCCCAAATGATACAAGAGTTGGTCCTTAACATGATAATCCAATTCTTCTACTTGTTTTCCATGACTTAACGTTGCATATACATCTTTAAAATCTATATCTTGAGCATATTGTTCAATGTAGGTTTCATGCAATACCGAATTATGCTTAAGTATAGTGGATGCATTTATGATTGGTCTGGACAACATATCTGCAACTTTATTCTATATGCCCTTTTTATCTCTGATGACAAGATGAAACTGTTGTAGAAAACCCATCCACCTATAGTGTCTTGATTACTGCAACTTAGTTTGTGAGTGCAAATATTGAAGTGGTTGATGATCAATGTGTATAACTGTCTCTTTGCCCATTAAATAATGTTTCCACTTTTTCACACTCTGTACTAATACATACAATTCTTTATCATATGTGGGATAGTTAACTACTGCGTTGCATCAACACTGCTCCCATGGCATAGTCACTGGCATCTGTTTCAATTTAGAATGGTCTTTGAAGATCGGGCAGTGCTAGTACTGGTGCTGTACTAATCTTTTCTTTTAAGGTATCGAAGGCTTTTTGCTGTTTGCCTCCCCACTGAAACACCTTATTCAATCTTGTTAAAGCATGTAAGGGAGCTGCAATCAAGGAAAAGTTAGAAATAAACTTTCTCCAATACTATGCTACTCCTAGGAAGCTTCTAAATTCTATAGCGGATTTGGGTTTAGGCCAGTTTACAATGACTACAACCTTAGAGGGATCTATCTTCAATTCACCACCCCCTACAATATGACCCAAATAATTCAAAGATGTCTTGCCAAATTCACATTTTGAGAGCTTAACATAAAGATTATCTTTTTTCAAAACATCTAGAGTCTGCTTGACATGCTTTAAATGTTCTTCCCATGTTTACTAAATATAAGAATGTCATCCAAATATACAATGACAAAATCATCAATAAAAGATCTGAGTACATCATTCATTATTCTCATGAAAGTAGTAGGAGCATTAGTTAAGCCAAAAGGCATAACCAACCACTCATACAATCCCTGCCTTGTTTTGAAACCAGTCTTCCATGCATCTTGCTCTGCAACTCTGACCTGATGATAGCCACTATGCAAGTCCAACTTGGAAAAATAAACAGCTTCTTTCAACTGATCTAATAGATCATCTATGCGAGGAAGGGGATAACAATTTCTGATCATTATCTTATTCAGTGCTCGGTAATCAATGCACATTCTCCATGAACCATCTTTCTTTCTCACCAAGACAATTGGAGACCCACAAGGCGAAGTGCTAGGTCTTATGAACCTTTTCTCGAGCAGCTCCTGTACCTGCTTCTTGATTTCTACATTCTCGAAAGTAGACAACCTGTACATTCCGATGTTAGGCAATGGAGCATCTTGCTACAAATTAATATCATGTACTATTTCCTTTTTTGGTGGCAGACCTTTAGGTTCTTGAAATAGTATATCATATTCTGAAACAACTTTTTCTAAATCAGCTTGCTGTTTAGCATTACAGCCCTTAAATACATTGGTTTTATCAGGTTTCTTTTCCTTTACAACCATTAGTAAAAATTGTTTGCATGAATTTACAATTCTTTTCATTTGCCTTGAGTTTATGAGAGTATAATTATTCTTGAGTTTATGAGTTCTTACAATATATTCGATTCCATCTTTAACGAGTTGATACTTGTTTTTAGCTCTATAGAAAATAGCTTTTCTATCATATAAGTAAGGAATTCCTAAAACAATTCCACATATATCCAAGGGAACAATATCTAACTCAACCTCATCTACAAATGCTAACCCAAAAGAAAACCTAAGTTTACATCGTCTTGTCACTTGTAGCTGTGCTTTATCACATAACCAACCTAATGGATATGGTTTTTTGTGAGGTGTGGTTAGTAATCCCAACTTCTTTGCAATTGCTTCAGAAATTAAATTTACTTGTGAGCCACTATCAAACAAAGTATCAATCTTTTGATGCTTGGAAACAACTCGAATATGAAAAAGCTCATGTCTTTTCCTCTCATTTTCTTCATTGTTAGTAGATTGTGCCGAATTATTAGTAGATGCTTCAGAATTTTTACCTTTTATACCTGTGGCTGCAATTGTTGTTTCATCTCCTAAGTCTGACCCCAAATCCTTTTGAATAGCTGCAGCAGTCTTCTTCTTCTTGCCATCGTACTTCTTGGGTTCCAGCGCCGGATGCAGAATCCAACAGTGTTCATCATCATTCCCATCCTTTTTATAGTGAGTGCATGAAGATTTGGTCTTTTGTACAGTATTTGTCTTCCTCTCTTTCCATTTATGTTTTCTTTTCTCATTGTTCTTGCTTGCAGTGGGTTTTGATGATCCCCCAACTTCTAGGTTCACATTCTTGCCTCTAGCCTCTAGGTGTGTAGCTTGAAAAAATACCTCATCTATGCTAGTGGGGTTAAACATGAGAATAATGTGCCTTAAGTAGCTGTGTAGACCACCTATATACTTCAGCATAGTTTCAAGTGAGTCTAAATAAATTCCTAGAATCAAAGATCTTTTCCTAAATTCTTGAGTGTAACTTTGTAAACTTTTCCTTTTAATTATCGAAGAGTTTTCCAGCTCATCATGGCTTGCTGCATATAGGCTAGTGGATAGAATTGATTTTTAATTGCAGAAACGAATTCACTCTAGACAGAAAGAATTTTACCATGCTTCTTCATGTCAGCTTGTGTCTTGCCTTCCCACCATACCAAGGCAGTGCCTCCAAGGCGTAGGCTGGCCAGCTGAATCTTACTACTGTCTGAATCAATGCTCTGCACTCTGCAATAAACATCAATCTGTCTAATCCAATTATCCAGCTTCTCTGCATTCAACTCTCCATCATATATTGGTAAATCAAATTTAACATCTAATTTAATCAAAGATGTCTTCTTTTTGTTTTCAGGGCTACTAGGAGGTGTGGGAAGTTTTTCTTCTTTCCCTTTGCCTTTAGAGTGGTCATGGAGGAGAGATTCTTCTACTCCTTTATCTCGTTTGGAGTTTGATGCATCTTCTTCTCTACCTTTCTTAAATTCTCTATACATTTCCTCTACCATGGCTCTCATGGTCATGAAACTATCCATGAACTGAGGGTCTAATTCCAAGGGACTTTCTTCTGACATTTTCCTCTTAGGATAGACTTTTCCAATTTCAAGTTTAGTTTCAACCAACTCTCCTTCTCCTAATTTAAGCTTTGACCTAGTTAGCATTCAACAACAAAATCCAACACAAGCTTGTCTCACCTTAGTAACCTAGAGCTCTGATACCACTTGATCTGGAATTTATCCAGGACAAAGAATTAAAGGTATTACAGACTCATGTGCATGGATGTTCCTATGTTACTTTATGCAACGGATCGATAAGATTGTGAAATACATAGACACTGAAGCAGTTAGAGAAAACACAACAGTAAAACATGTAAATACAACAAGTTTAATAAGGAGTTCACCCAATGCTCCTGGGCTACATCTCTTGGTCCAACCTTCAGTGGTGGCCTCTCTATTATGTTTTCAAAGCAGAGTTTTTACAACAGTGAGCTCAATTTGAGTCTCACTCAATAGATATAAATTAGTAGGACTGGACTTGGATCCCCCAAGTCTCTCGAGTACATAGACTCTCCCTGAAACTCTCGACCTCTATTGGTCACAGTAGTATGAGCCCAATCTGAGACTCATACATGACAGACAAGTATAGAGGAGTTCGCTTGAACCTCTCAAGCCTTCTCTGGAGTACATAGACTCTCTTTGACTCTCTTTGGCTCTGTCTGGCTCGATGTTTCCTTCAAGTCAGCTTGGCTTCTTCCCTCGATTTCTCTGCTCTTGGCTTTCTGCCTTGACTAACTCTCTGCTTGCTTTGGTTCTGTCAATTCGTGGCTTTAAAGCAATCTACTTTCTGTCTATTCATTTCCGCTTCCCCTCACTCTAGTTCTCCTGCCTCTGTCCGTTTGAATTCCTCTGTTCTGCATCATCATCACTATGTAACGCCTTACAGGTAGGTGGCCACCTATTTCATAATGAACTGAGTGTCAGTTCTCTTGGAAATGTTTAAACTATCGTTATTTCCGTTTAACTTCCCAAAATTCCCGCGAACATGATTCCTCTGCCAACTCATCATTCATGCTGGACTTCAAACCTTTATACAACTTGGCATGTTTACCCCATTGAATCCAGTTATCCATCGGATCGCATGTCCGCCGTTGATCTAAAGGCTTCAGATCCTACAGTCTCCTTCCATATCAGGCAGGTAAGTTTCATTACGTTTACCCGTCTGATGTGAGCGGTTTTCTCTCTCTTCTGTCGAACGCGTGGCACCCAGTGTGTGGCATCGGGCGGGACTTGGTTGAAATCGCTTACCGCTTGAAGCCCTTCCGATATCTTGCCGGTTTTTGTGTGGGACCCACCTTTGACAGAATCGGCGAATTTCGTACGGGTTTTGACTTTCCGGGTCCAGTCGCTCGGGGCTTTTTCTTCTTTGAGGGGTTTCCCCAGTGATATGTGATTAGCGACTTGTCGACCTTCCCCGTTTTTCAGAAAGGCTTCCCGTTTTTCTGTTTCGTGACAACGTGCATTACCATGGGCCAACGGTTGGCGCACTTGACTGAGGGTCCTCGTTGCTTGGCACTGCTTACAAATTACAACTGTTCGAGGATATTTCTGATAAGCTCGACCTTTGTAAGTCTTTGAAACTTTGGCATGAATTTTACAGAGTTATGAAAAATTAGAGAGTTCTTTAGGATCCAATTCAGATCACTTCCTTGGGGGATCCTTTTTTAAATTGGCTTTGGTTGAGGGATTCTTCTTGACAGGAATTTCAGGGAGAGACTCTTTGGGAGGGGCTTGTTTGGCCAATGAATCTTCTTTAGATGGTTCCTTAGAGGTTGTAGGGTCCTTGTTACTGTCCTTTTGTGAATATTAGAACCCTTTGAATCTTCCCTTCCTATTAGAGTTAAGAATAGATTCTTCCTTTTCTTCCTTAAGGGTGGCCTCACTAATGGGGGGGTGTGTGTAAGAGCCCCCCAGAAAAATGTTGAAGATGTTAGATTCCACAAGGTTATTCTTTTCATTAATTTTTTCATCCTCAGTCACTTCCTCTTCATTTCCCTCATCCTCAGACAATGGGTCTAGCTCAACAATATTAGTTGGAGCCAAAGTATTTGGGAATTGAGACGAGCTTGGCTTGTCTTCTTCACTTTTATTTTTGGGAAAGAGTTTTCCTTTTCGAATATAACTAGATTTTTGAGCCCTTTCCAAGGTAGTGATTTTATTCATGATAACACTGTCACGTACGTTGGCTTCTTCAGTGAATTTCTCCATTTTCTCAAGGATGGCAAGGAGGTTTCTTCACATTGATCTTTGGACTTTTCCTTCTTGACCTCGGCTTTAGCTCTAGGGTGGTTAGTGACATCTACCTTTGAAATTCATAGGTTTTCTTCAAATTCCATTGTTATCTCTTTGTACCTTCGAATAGTATCTTTTCCTTCTTGTCCCTTAATACATAGGTCAAGTGGCCACCCACAAATTTTATGAATTTATTGAGAATATTAGCTTCAGATGGTTTCAAATGGTGAGGTATATCCTTGACTACCCTATCAAATTTTTGAATGAATTCCCATAGGTCTTTCCTTCCCTTAGTTATTTGATATAATTTTTCAATGTTAAAGGTTCCCTAGGCATTGGAAGACCACCTCTTCATGAATAGGTCTTCAAAGCCACCATAGTATTCTATGCATGCTGGGGGGAGGCTAAGATACCATTCCCTTGCTTTCCCTTCAAGCGATAGAGCAGAAAGCATCATAAGCCTATCTTCATCGAAGATCATCCTAGGGGATATTTTCCAATAGAATTCCTCAATAAAGCCACGGGAAGTCCATGTAGCATCCCCTTTGAACTTGGGTAACCATCGGTTATATTTCTCAGTTAATGGTTTGGGATAATCACTCAATTTCAAATGGGCAAAGACACTAAACAAGTTTCTTTCACTTTTGGTCATCTTGGGTTGATCTTGTTTTGGGTCAGTGTTAGAATTATATAGCATCTTTGGGGATGGATCACTAACTTTCTTAAATTTAGGGAGAAGGGCGATTCCAACAGGTGGTGGAGTTCTCTCCTTTTTGCAGCAGCGCTAGTTAAAGGAGGAATATTGTCTCCTTCAAGTAAACTAGGGGTTTGGACAATCAGTGGAGTCACCAAAGGAATGCTTATAGATGTCGTTTATGAATCAATTCCTCAATAATTCACTAGGGAGGTAGACCTTCTTCGTCCCTAGAAATGACACAAAAATGTTACCGCTCAAACTAGTAGGGGGCGCCTAAAAGGGACTCCTAAAGGGACAACTACTAGGTCAAGGAAAACAATGGAGACTTAGCCCACTGTCACCTGAGGTAAGACTCCCTACTCTTTACGGACTTTCACTAATGGGAGGAGACCTAGTAAATGGAAAGTCACTTGTGAAGGATGAGTCAACAAATGGATGTTAAGTGACCTTAATGATCTTTTTCCTAGAAGGAGGTTAAGAGTGGAGCTTTCTTTCTCTTCAAGCAAGGTACAAAGCTTTCTAGGATAAGGAGGTGAGGATTTAAGGGCTAGGTTAGAGGAATATGCCTTGTAAAGGTGTTTCCCAATCCCTAAAATTCTTATTGAACTTGACTTCCCAAGTGGTTCTTGAAGAATTAATTTTTCAAAGGTATGGGACCACACAGGACCAAGTGGACCCAACCTAAGTTAAGGGGAGTGATTCTTGCAACCAATGATGACCGAAACCCAAACAAGGAAAGAGAAAGGATCAAAATAAGAATTTCCACTTAAAGGTGTCAAATTGATCCTATGAGGTACTAGCTTAGGGAACACCAGGGAGAATTTTGATCTCAGAGCTAGGGCTTGTGATATATCACAATCCTACCATTGGAATGGCTTCAAATTTGGAGGAGACCTTGAGGACACACTAGCGTAGTAGAAACTAGGAGATTGAAATTTTTCTATGGTTACTTTGTCATGAAATTGATGCCCTAGGTTACCCAACTCGGATAGACCTAGAAGAGAAGAGGAAAGGTGAAGAAAAATGGTTCTTTGAGTGACCACCTATTGGTAGATCAATGCCTAATCCCTTGGGGAGAATGGATTCTAGGAGAATGGTGAGAAAGGATTTCGTTTCTCGGTCAAGGAGACCTCAAGGACTACTTCACTTCGGCCTATAGGGCAAGAAGAAGCGACCTTAAAGCTTTATACTTCGCTTTTCAAAAAGAGATGGATTATCAAGATAAATTCGATGATAGAATTATCCCTACTAGATTTCATTCAACATACATGGCCCATACATTGGGAAATGCTATATAGAAACAATAATTCCACAATTTCGCAAATATGCAATTCAACAATTAGCCCTAGTATAGCGAAAATCCCATTCCAATGCATATGACAAAATAAAACAAGAATAGCATTAAATGTGTGTAGTTACATATAAGAGAACATATCCAACCATCAACAATTTTCCAATAAAGAAGTTCCAAGGTAAGAAAATCCAATATAAACATCAAAATTCATCCATGCTCCAATTCGTGCTCCAAGAAAGAAATGCGAAATTCTCAAGAGAGAGTGATCTAATCCAAGTGATGATCCAAAATGAATTCATGTTTCTCCTATTTATACACTTATTAGGAGTTTGAATTACCTAATTCGAGCCTACATTAGCCCATAAACTAAAATAATGTGCACATAACTATCTATTGGTGACAAGCCCACCAAACTAGCTCATAAATAAAATAATAAGTGTCCCAAGAGGTCGAATAATCAATATAGCATGTCGTTGGGCTCTCTAAGAGGCATGATGAATTCCATAAATGCCAAAATGATGAGTTGGACTTCCAAAAGTAATGGATAAGGGGTTGGCCCCATGTTCTCCACATAATAAACCTGTGGTGCTCCTAATGGTTGTGAGGCCAAACAAGTGACCTCATGGGTCTCCAAGTAAGTTGAAGATGCTTGTAGACAATCTATAAGGGCTCAGATGATGGTGTAAGTGATGCCATATCAACAAACAAGTCTTGGGTCATCTTCCAAGTGCATGGTACAACTGTGGGGCTGGCTGGGCAAAGGTGAACCAGGTGCATCTTCCTTGTCGAATATGTGAATCTCGAGCAATCTCTAAACATCTTTGGGGATCTATGGAGTGCTTTCGACTGCTATGAAGGCCCATGGCTCTTGTTGGGTGTGTGTTATATTCTTTGCCCGATGCAAAGTTGTTCGCAATAAAAGTCGTGTATTTTTTCTTATCAGATAGTCAATATTGTAGTCTTCTATTGTTTCCATATGTTTTATTTTTCTTCTTTTTCCATGTAATCTGGTCAATGTGTTCACCAATGGAGCCCACCATTGTTCAACACTTGTAAATATGACCCCCTGCATGGGATTCGGGGCAATGCCCCAAGAATTTATTTTTTTTGGACGCTATATTAGGTGGGCGGACCCGCCTATGGTTATGTGCATGGGTTGTGCACATGGTTTTGGGCATGATGGTTTTCTACCCATGGTATCTTGTAGGTCCAGTCAGGGGAACTATATTTATGTTCTAATCCAGGGTTAATGGATTGGCGTTTATGAATGCTTTGGCATGTATATATATTTGTTGTAACATTGAAAGGAATATAATGAAAAAATCAATCTGGTAGTCCTGGTTTTGGGGTCTAGGGGAAAATCTCTGGTATTTGTTTTGTGTTTCTAACCATTGTATATTTTCTGTTTTTTAATAATTTGTTTGCAGGTAATTTCTGTACAGGTTTAAAACCTATAACTCTCAACACACCCTACTTGTGCTAATGTATCCCATTGGAGGGTTATGACCCCATATAGGGAGACCAAACCCAAGATGGAGGCCTCCTCGAATCTTGCATAAGATCCAATGCATCCCCTAGCCTTCCACTACAACAAGTCATCAAGGAAATCGAGTAAAAGGGCTAACAAACCATGGAAAATAGGTGGGGAATTCATAATGGCATGCCCTTCCATAATGGGCTTTGGCATGTGCTAATGTCTCCAAGTTCCAAATGGGGTTAATCAAGTATCATATTAAGTGGTTTCTATTTCTAAAGGGGATAATATGTCCAAGCTACATCCTTCAAAAGGTGGTGGCATGTGGTAGAGGGATGAATGGAGTAGGAAATGAAAAGGGGTAGCCCTGGGCCGCATGCTGGGGTAGATTGGTAGCTAGTAAAGGGGAGGGAGCAATCGTGGTACATGAGGTGCCCCGAACTTGATTTTTCCACCCTTATTCATATGCATTTTGCCTTTTATGATTTTTTTCTTTAATCATCTGCTCGGGGCTCAAGGGGTGAGAGCATGATGTGCAAGATATAGCAATGGATAGCTCCTTTTAAGGTAGGGTGGTTCATTGCCCACCAGGGGTTGGGACAATCATGGGCTCCTATATGATAAAGGAGGCTCATAGAGTCTGTAGGAACCAGGGTGATGGCCATGATGATGGGGTAGAGCTCATGTATTGGCTTTTTCCCACATGCTAAATGTATTTGTCCCGACCATCTTTTGCATTTTATTGTAGCTTTTCCTATTGAATGTGGCCAATTATGCTTTTACATTTCTTTTTAGCTACGTCAACCTCTAGGGCATCATTCCAGGCCCGACCTAAGTTGTGGGCAAGGGGAGGGGGAAGGCCAACCCTATTTGGAACCAGTGGAGGAATGTGGACCCTGGTGGGAGAAATGATGAATGGGGTTATAATGAGTGGAAAGGGGACAATATATGTGGATGAGGGAACGGGACCAAGTAACCAAAATTAGGGTTTCACATGAAGTACCATCCCTAAAGCCAAATGGTCAGTAAAAGGGATCCCACGGGACAAGAATCCAAGGTTAACATGCAAAAGGGGTCTGTGGGATAAGAGCACAGACCTAGCCCATTCTTTATGTTGAATCCCCCCATTAATCCATGCTTAGAAGTGTCCATGATAAACAAACTACAATACTCAATTACCAAATGACAAGGCATAACTTAGCTTTGGGAGGCCCACCTTTAAACATACGATCATGGTGGATGGGTGAGGGACCACATGGCTGGCTCATGTGGCAGAGAAGTGGCACTATGAGCTAGTTGGTGGCTGCAAGTTGCTGTTGGCTGCTGACTGAGGACCATCTTGGAGAAAATTTTCACCTAGGGATATCACCCACAAAATGGTGGGTAACAGTCACTTCAATAGCCTATATGATTCCCATAGGCTAGAGTGGACATTAAAAAATGGAATTAATTAATGGCTAATGTCATTTTATGAGCAAAGTACATTAGAAACTTAAAAAAATGGGTGATGTTATGTCATTAGGCAGAAAAGGGGAAATAATGGGGTCACTTAGGAAGTATAAAGTGAAGGATTTTATTATAAAGTGACTTTATTAGTTAAATGTGGAAAATGGTAAAAATGTGCCAAACAGGTCAATGGAGAAATAAAAATGGGAAAATGTGGAATTCTCCTCATTCTATTCATTCACCTTTTGGAGAACTCACATGAGAGAGCTTGAAGATATTTTTGGCTAGGGTTTGAGGGAACCCTTGCAAAGTTTATTGGTTTTAGTGGTGAAAGATCCACCCTAACTGGTCTATAAGGGGAAAATCACTCAAATTTTCTATTGTTATTCACTGCATCAATAGAGTAACTATTTGCAAGAGATTTAAGGAATATTTGAAGAAGATTTACAGTTGTTGAGGTAGTGTGGGTACTAGACTACCTAGGTTGGGCACATTATATACTAAGTGTGTGGACTGTGGAAGATCCAAAGGTTGCGAGAGGGGTGAATTAAGAATGTGGGGCTGTTATAAGACAATGTGGGGGTGTTTTACTTCTTGTTGGGCATTATACTCTTCAAAAGGAAAGATCATAGGCCTGTCCTAAGCGATTTTGGGTAGCATTTGATACCCGTTTTGAGCATGGAGCAACCTATATCTCTACTTGGCGCAAGTGGAAGTCAATCCTCATCATCCTAGACTTAAAATTTGTTACTATATGACTTATATTTCTATATCTTCTTTAAATAGAGGTATTCCTAATGCCATTTTCATTTCAGGCTATTTGTAATTCATGGAATTCTTGATGAAATTAATATAAATATCAATCCTATATTTTATGTGCAAATGTCCATGTTTTTAAGCCGCAAAACATATGGAAAGCATTAAAAACTTAGAAATTGCCCCATAAAAAAAAATTAGCAGTAAACTAAGAAAACTCAAGACACGGTCAAAGTGTTTGACAAAAGTCCAACACCAATAATTTCAAAGATAAATTAGCAGGGAACTCAAAATTTTAGGGGTAATCCCAAAATAGATCTTACAACAATATCAAAACATGATATTGGCTTGCTCTGGGCTTTTATACCAGGTGATCACGAGAGCATGTCAGATTTATATCACAGGTGAAGCAAGTGCATGGATGCGGGTTCATAAGTAGGTATATGAATCCCAATGAAAGAACACATATTTCATTAAAATTGTAAAACTTTTATTACAAGGACATCACTAGAATTGAGTTTTTTGGTTGTTTTAAAATTCTAGATCTAGTATTTAATTCCAAATTTAATGAAATATGTGTTAAAGGCAAAATATAAGTTATCGGAGGCAAAGATATAGGAGTAGGGAACCCCATCCAGATGTAATAAATAGTCTAGTGTAGGAGGAAACAAGTCCAAGCTTTGAAAAACAATTTTAGGCAGACAAAAGAAAAGAAACTATGTGAGACAGGGAGGACCAAGAATAAAATATTCTCATTGGAATTTTGAATGACTTGACAAAGGGCCAAAAAACAATGTCGGAGTTGATGAGTCAATTAGCAACACACTCTTTAGGGAGCCAACACAAGCTAGGCAACAATGGTGAAGGGAGATGCAATGATGGAAATGGGAGCGTTCACTGCACCAATCAGTAGACCTACCACCATTTATATATAGGACACTAAGACCCACCATACCTTAGCTTTTGGACAACCCATCCACAGGTAAGGTAGTTCTAGAAGAGCACGATGAGCCATATGGGGCATATTTACAGGAGTACAGGGCTTTAGGAGTTGATTTCCACTCAGCCATGTCCTCCATAGAGTTTTGTAACCTTAAAAGCAGGAACAGGCCAAGGGGGTTCAATAGGGAGTTCAACTAGAATTTTGAGTTACAACACACATTTGGAAAGTTGACTATTCCAATTTTTGATGGGACATATAAATGCATAGCGAGAGCTTCGGTTCAGACATTGTATACATATTTCCAACTCAACCCCATGATGGAGGCAGATGCTATTAAACTGGCTACATTGCACTTGGACAAGGAAGCCCATGAGTGGTGGTACCATGGGTTAGTGGCTTTGGGCCATGTAGGTATTACATCCTACCTAGACTTCACACAGGCTCATCAAGCATTTTGACAAGAACGACCTAGAGATCCACTTCAGGGAGCTAGCTCATCTAAAGCAAATAGGTAGGTCGAAGGCCTTCATATCAAAGTTCCAAAGGATTGTAGTCATGGTGACTGATATCTCTTAACCTCAACTAGTCATGTTATTCATAGAGGCCTTGGTTGAGCCATTACGTGGACGTGTTAAATCTTACAAACCTATCACTTTATAGGATGTTATCAATCAGTGCAGGGACAAGTAGGGTGCGGTGCCCAAGAGCATATTTCCTCCCAAACCCACCTTTCCTCCCAAAATCAAAGACAACAAGCCTATTAAAAAAGAGTGGTCAGGAAAGGCTAAGATAGATGATGAGACCTGTAAAGAGCTGAGGAGAAAGAAGTTATGTTTTAGTTGCTAAGAACCATGGGTGCCAAGTTATAGGTGTTTAGGGAAGGGAAAGGCCCACTACATCGAGGTATATTCAGATAGTGGGGAGGATGAGGATGACTGGGAACAAGTTCAAGAGGGGAGTCTTCATACAATTAGGGAGGAGTAGTCATAGACAAGGGCTAGGGGCAACATTATTGCTTCTTTGACGAGGGTCCTCGGGCTTCACACATTCAGTACCAAAGGCGTTATACAGGGCCAGAGAGTCAAGGTTCTGGTTGATGGTGGGGCAACCCACAAATTTATTTATACATCTTTGGTGGCAAGACGAGGACTTCCCATCGAGGAGTTTGAGGGGTTTATAGTGGTGGTAGTAGGTGGTCATAGCATGGAGTGTACCCGATGGATCCCAAATGTAATATCCCGTTTCAAGGATATCCCTCAAACCCAAGCAAACTCCAACCCAATATGTACAAATGATATAGTAACCGGGAAGCTCAAAAGAAAATAGCAGTGGTGCAACATATAATAATATAAACACGGAATACAAGAAAATACTCAAGAAATGCAGAGAGAAATGCTAAGCCATTTTATTATACTGAGCAATGGAATGAGTACAGGAGGTGATCAGAAAGATGGCACCTCGACTTGCTCAAGGCAAGTGAAGAAATACACTCAGAATAGCAAGGAAATGGCTTCTCTCTGAACTGCGTCCAAGCTGCCGGAGAACTGTTGTGCTGTTGTTGGAACCAAATGAGGATTTGGGGCTGTTCCCCTCCTCAGAAAATGTTGAAACTCTGGAATCCGCCTCTACTCAATAAACCCAGAAAAGCCCAGAAAGCTTTTCCAAAATGGCTGACCCCCGAAAATCGTCCCCTTGAGGACCTATGCAATCCCTCAAGGATCTGCGCTATCACAGAATGGAACCCTCCAAAAATCTGCCCGAAACTCTGCCAAAATCCTCCAATATGCAAGGGCTGATCCCTTGCTCAATCTTCCAGCGCAAATCCTCCGCAAAACCCTCAATCTGAAACTCCCACCAAAAGAACTGCGTCCCTCTCTCAATACTCCGTAGTTATCCAAAAATTCTCAGTTCCTCCTCACGCCAAAGGTCAATCCTCCTGCAAAATACTGTTGAAAACTACCTTGCCTGAGCAGGCACTCGAAGTCCCCCGGGGCTAAGGGTGAGATCTCCGAACGGAGACACTCGTTGCACTAAACAGTGCTGCAGATAGGCTAAACAGCCAGCGTGCTCTAAGTCGAAGTGACTAGTTCAAATGCACATAATCGAATGACAAAATGAGGATGATCCCCTCTCCTTTATAGCGTTGGCCTCTCTCAATCCCAAGGCCCACCTCCTCCAACGCAGTCCCTTTCTTGCCACGTGTTCCTTTCCATCTGCGCAGTCCCTCCAAGTGTCTGCGTGGGCCCCATCTCTGCGTGATCCTTTGGCCCCCTTGGCTCCCCTTTAAGTCACAACGTTGTGCTACTAGGAAGTGACTTTATTCTAAAGGTGAGTTATGTCCCCCTTTCCTCACCATTTTATTTATAAATAACTATAGAAGGCAAAATTGAGCAAAATCGAATATTCCAATTAGCCATGGCTAATTAGGAATATTACAGTCTCCCCTGGAAAAATGTTGCTTGTCCTCAAGCAATTGAAGTGATGGATGTTGCAAAATTTTCTCATTCTCCCAAGTGGCATCCTCATCCAGTAAATTCTTCCACTTCACCAAGAATTCTCGGACCGTCCTGCTCCATAGCTACCTCTCCCTGGTATCAATAATAGCCTCTGGCTGCAACACCAAATGCCCCTCGTCATCCGTGGGTGGTAGCTCATCTGTCACTGTCACATGCTATCCCAATGCCTTCTTCAGGCATGATACATGAAAGACGTTATGAATCTTGCTGCCTTGGGGCAACTCCAACTCATACGCAACCTGTCCAATCCTGCGTATCACCCTGTATGGCCCATAAAAGTGGGGCTTGAGCTTTTCAGCCCCCTTCTGCTTTAGTGACGACTGTTGGTATGGCTGTAACCACGGGTAGACCAATTCCCCTACCTCAAACTGTCTCTCCACCCGACCCCTGTCGGCATACAGCTTCTGCTGGTTCTGTGTTGTAGCCATATTATCCTTGAGAGCTCGGAGAATATCCTGACTCTCTTGGATCCAAATCTTGGCTCTCGGAGCCTTGCTAGCACCAAACATCACGTCAACAAAAGATAAGGGATGATATCCATACAAAGCATAGAATGGTGACATACCAATGGTCATGTGATGTGTAGTGTTGTAGTAGTACTCCCCCAGATGCAGCCACTTCAACCATGCTCGTTGCTGCCCACTGACATAGTTACGCAAGTAGCCCTCCAGCCACTTATTAACTATTTATGTCTGCCCGTCTGTCTGTGGGTGATAACTGGTACTCAGTGTCAACTCCATCCCCACCAACCGGAAAAGATTTTTCCAAAATCCACCCATGAAACGACTGTCCCTGTCACTGGTGATGGTCCTGGGAAGACCATGTAACCTGAAGATCTCTCTGAAGAACAGCTTGGCCACCTGTGCTGTTGTGTAGTGTGGAGATATGGTGAAAAAGTGTGAGTACTTCATCAGTCGATCAACAACGACAAAGATGCAAGCCTTGCCTTGTACCATGGGCAACCCAGTGATGAATTCCATCGAAATACAATCCCATTTCCCCTCCGGAATGGGAAGAGGCTGCAATAATCCTGTGGGATGGCTCATCTCCCCCTTGTTCCTCTAGCAAACTTTGCACTCCCGAATATGCTGGAGTACGTCCTCCTTGAGGCCCTTCCATGAGAACCTCTCTCTAATGGCCCTGTAGGTTTTGGTAAACCCCTGATGGCCAGTCAAAGGTGAATCATGTGATGCCTGGAGTATCTTCTTCCTGATCTGAGATCCATTAGTCAAGAAGATCCAGTCCCTATAGTAAATGATCTCATCGATCGCCCTGTACCTGTCATCTACCACCTGCCCATCCAGAACCTCACATGCAAAAGTGTCCTTGGAGTACCCTACTAAGAGTCGAGCCCTCCAGTCTGTGTCCAAGCTCATAGGAGACAATGTGGCTAGTCTACGTGAAAGGGCATCTGCTACCACGTTGTTCTTACCCTTGACATACTCAATGTCAAAGTCATATGCTTTGATCTTACTGATCCACTTCTGCTACCTCTCCTGTAGCTGCTTCTGCTCCAAAAATAACCTGAGGTTGTTGTGATCAGTCCTCACCATGAACCTGTTACCCACTAAATACTGTCGGAACTTGGCCAATGCATGCATGATGGCCAACATCTCCTTGTCGTATATAGAATACAACCTCTCGTGCGGAAGGAGCTTCCAGCTCTCAAAGGCTATAGGGTGACCTCCCTGCATCAATACTGCGTCGATCCCCTCTCCTAACGCATCACACTCCAAAACAAATGGCTGCGAAAAATCTGGCAATACAAGCACTAGGCAGCTGCTCATCACCTCCTTGAGCCTGTCAAAGGCTCGCTACACTGTATCCGACCAACTGAATGCCCCCTTCCTCATCAAATCTGTCAGGGGTGTAGCAAGCTGTGAGAAACTCTTGACGAAATTCCAGTAGTAAGTACAAATACCAATGAATCCCCGAAGTTCCATCACGTTCCTCGGCTCCGACCAATCTCTGATGGCCCTAATCTTCTCCTCGTGGACTCTCACTCCGTCCACCCCTATGATGTGTCCCAAATACAACATCTTCGTCAATCCAAACTCACACTTGGAGAGCTTGGCATAGAACTGCTGCTCCTCCAAGATGCGCAATATTTTCTCAATGTGTTGGAGATGCTCCTCCCAAGTCCTGCTGTAAATGAGTATATCATCAAAGAATACCAACACAAACTTCCTCAAGTGACTGCGGAAGATGTGATTCATGCAAGATTGGAATGTAGCTGGGGCATTGGTTAGCCCGAAGGGCATCACCAAAAACTCAAAGTGCCCATAGTGACACCTAAAGGCGGTCTTGGGAATGTCTTGTTCCCTCACGCGAATCTGATGGTACCCAGATCTCAAATCAATCTTTGAGAAGAACTGGGCTCCTCTCAACTCATCCATCAACTCATCGATCCTAGGTATGGGTACTTTTTCTTTAGGGTCTTCTTGTTTAGGGCCCTATAGTCAATGCACATCCTCAATGTGCCATCCTTCTTCTTCACCAACACCATGGAAGAAGCAAAAGGACTCGTGCTCGGCCGAATGTGCCCAAGAGCCAGCAACTCCTGAATGGCCCGCTCAATCTCATCCCGATAGGCCTTGGGATGCCTATAGGGGGTAGTAATCACTGCCTGTATGCCCTGCTCAAGCTCAATAGTGTGCTCAAACCCCCAGTCTGGTGGCTGTCCTGGCGGAATCTCCCCAAATACTATGGCATACCGGTCAAGGATGGACTGTATCTCTGGGTGCACTGTCTACCCTGTAGTCCCTGTCTCTGATGCATGTAGCTCTACTGCCCACTCTATGTCTCCCTTTCGGAAGACTGCCTCCATCCGATGAGCCGAAACAGTCTGAGGCGGATATGTGTGTTGTCCCCATATCTTCTCATGCTTCCCTGTCTTCTCATCATCCCACTCTATCTCTAGGGTCTTCCAATCTGTCGTGACCTTGCCTAGAGTGATAAGCCACTGAACACCCAATATCATTTTGGTGTCCGGAATATCGACCACGAAAAAGTGTTCAGTTAGTGTGTAGGTGCCCATCATCACTGATAACTCTAGAACATAACGAGCACACACCATGGTCTGATCTCCTAGGACCAAAACTGAAAAGCCATCGAAGCTCTCTGTTTGTATACCTCTCCGCTCAACCATTTGTGCATCGATGAAGTTGTGGGTTGCCCCATTGTCAACCAAAACTGATACCCGCTGGCCACATATTGTCCCCCGTACGTGCAACGTCAAATACTTGGGGACTCCTTGCATTGTTGCAAGGGCTCCTCCGGTAGGTGCAAAAGCTGCACCACCTGTTGGTGGTGGTGGAGGTGGCAAGCGATCCTGCGCGGTATGACTATCTCCTGCCTCCACATCATCCTCCTCATCCTCTTCCCCGCTGCTCTCAAAGAAGACCTCAATAAAATGTGCCTTGCCAGCAGCACATCTATGTCCTGGTGCCCATGGCTCCTGATAGGTGAAGCACAATCGGTTCTTCTTCAACTCCCTCCTGGCATCATCATCAATCTGTGCTCGTCCAGGATTCCCTTTCTAAGGCGAAATCCTCACGTCTTTCCCCTTAGGCTAGAAAGCCTATCTCTGGGGGTAAGGTGTCCGGGTCCTGCGTAAGGCATCTTGTAAGTCCCGGGTCCTGCTGATAGCATCCTGGAGTGTGACTGGTCTAGTGGACCTAACTAGACCCTGAAGTGGCTTTGCTAACCCCTCAACAAACATGTAGATCCTCCATGTTGTGGATAGATCTGGCACCATCACTGAAATCCTCAAGAAGTCTGCAATGTAGGTCTCTGGGCTCCCTGTCTGCTTGAGCCTCGTCAGCTCAACAAAGTGTTGTTCCGGATCCCTCCGGTCAAACCTCTCCATCAATCTCCTGGTAAACTCGACATATGTCATCACTATGGAATGTCCGAGTGTAACCATCCCATGGAACCACCAATCCTAGGCCTCACCATCCAAATGTAATGTCGCCACCTTGATGGCCTCCGTCTCCAACATCTGGTTAAGCTGGAAATAGATGTCTAGCTTCTCCACCCAAGACTTTGCCGAACTGTTTGATAAGCCATCAAATGTAGGCAAGTGAAATCTACTAGTTGTGCAGTGGGTGTCTCCATCATGATAATGCCGGTATCCTCTGTGATGGTCGCGGGGTCTACTATCCCGCTGGAGCTGAACAAAGCCTCTGAATGAGAGAGCATCCCTGAACTCCTGCCCATAGGCCTGATAATCCGCAAAATAATCACCCATATGATCGGGCTCTGCCTCTTGCTGTGCTCCCGCCCCCGTATCTACTCCTAGGAAAGTGGGCATGGTAGAGCATATAGGGGCATGTGAGGCCACCTGCTGAGTAGTATCACGCTAAGTGGCACCCTGCTCTGGCAAATGGTGAGATGCACCTGATCCCTCTCCAACCTGGAAAACTCGTTGGCTCTCACACTGTCTAGCCTCCACCGCCGTGAATCTCTGCCTCATCACCTCGATCTGCCTCGACAAATCCTGCACTGATTTGAGGAGCATGTCTGCAAATTTCTTCCCGTCATTATCTGCCATTGGATCCTCCTGCTCTACGTCCACCACAAGCTCCTCTTGTCCTACATCCACCACAGGCTCCTCTTGTTCTGCGTTCACAACTGGAACATAGTCTCCCTCTCTGTAGGTGTTCTCCAACCTACGCCCAATGTCTCTATATCTCCTACCTCTATAATAGATGTAGGGCTTTTCCCTTGGTGTCATAGATTTCTAGCTCCACAGGTTGAGCCAGATCTATGCTCTGATACCACTATAATATCTTGTTTCAGGGATATCCCTCAAACCCAAGCAAACTCCAACCCAATACGTGCAAATGATATAGTAACCGGGAAGCTCAAAAGAAAATAACAGTGGTGCAACATATAATAATATAAACACGAAATACAAGAAGATACTCAAGAAATGCAAAGAGAAATGCTAAGCCATTTTATTATACTGATCAATGGAATGAGTATAGGAGGTGATCAGAAAGATGGCACCTCGACTTGCTCAAGGCAAGTGAAGAAATACACTCAGAATAGCAAGGAAATGGCTTCTCTCTGAACTGCGTCCAAGCTGTTGGAGAACTGTTGTGCTGCTGCTGGAACCAAATGAGGATTTGGGGCTGTTCCCCTCCTCAGAAAATGCTAAAACTCTAGAATCCGACTCTACTCAATAAACCCTGAAAATCCCAGAAAGCTTTTCCAAAATGGATGACCCCTGAAAATCGTCCCCTTAAGGACCTACGCAATCCCTCAAGGCTCTGCGCTGCCATAGAATGGAACCCTCCAAAACTCCGCCCGAAACTCTGCCAAAATCCTCCAATATGCAAGGGCTGATCCCTTGCTCAATCTTCCAGCTCAAATCCTCTGCAAAACCCTCAATCTGAAACTCCCACCAAAAGAACTACGTCCCTCTCTCAAGAGTGCGCCGTTATCCAAAAATGCTCAGTTCCTCCTCACTCCAATGGTCAATCCTCCTGCAAAAGACTGTTGAAAGCTACCTTGCCCGAGCAGGCACTTGAAGTCCCCCGGGGCTAAGGGTGAGATCTCCAAACGGAGACACTCGTTGCACTAAACAGTGCCGCAGACAGGCTCAATAGCCAGCGTGCTCTAAGTCGAAGTGACTAGCTCAAATGCACATAATCGAATGACAAAATGAGGAGGCTCCCCTCTCCTTTATAGCGTTGGCCTCTCTCAATCCCAAGGCTCACCTCCTCCAATGCAGTCCCTTCTTGCCACGTGTTCCTTTCCATCTACGCAGTTCCTACAAGTGTCTGCGTGGGCCCTCTGCATGGTCCTTTGGCCCCCTTGGCTCCCCTTTAAGTCACAACGTTGTGCTACTAGGAAGTGACTTTATTCTAAAGGTGAGTTATGTCCCCCTTTTCATCACCTTTTTATTTATAAATAACTAAAGAAGGAAAAATTGAGCAAAATCAAATATTCCAATTAGCCATGGCTAATTAGGAATATTACACCAAAGCTGAACGTAACACTCAGGAACTAAAATATGACCAATAGTTTTTACAGTGGATTTGTTGGAAACAAATGTGGTTCTAGGATTTCAATGGAAATATTCCACAAACTATCAAAAATAGAAATGGAGTTCCAAGGACTAGATGATAGGAGGGTAGTTCTATGGGACATGCATACTTATCCTCCTAAGTTGGTGTTGTCGCAGAGGATGGAGGTCGTACTCTGTCATAGGGGCATAGCTTGGGAAGTGGAGTACCTCATTCAGTCAATAAGCCTCCAGATCATGCACCTTAGCACCTCGCAGTCATACAAGCACTACTACAAAAGCATGAGCGGGTATTCAGAGATATTCCTCCAGGTAAGCCTACCAACCGGGGATTCAAGCACATTATTGAGTTGGAAAATGGATTCTAGGCCATTATTACTACAACATTCAAAGGTATATAAATATGAAATTGAAAAATCCATTCAAGAGTTGCTTGCGATGGGTCACATTCAACCTAGTTCCAGTCCATTTTCTTCCTCATTGGTACTAGTGAGAAAGAAGGATGGGACCATGGGATCTCACTCATATGGCCATTACCCATTTCCTGAGCAAAATGTTGCTCCTATACATCATAAAAGGAACCCTTCCATATCCAAACCCTGATGGGCAATGAGCTGCCTCATCAATAAGGGGTAAGACAATTGCCATACATCATACAAAGTAAGCTCTAACCCTTTGAGCCATGAGTAGTAATAAAAAGAAAAATAAAGCAAAAGTAAAAAGTGCATAAGAGGGGTGGAAAAACAAAGGCTAGGTTGGTATCTCATGCATCCACAATTGCTCCCTCCTCACATATATACACTTAGGATGTGGATCCCCATCATGCTGGTTCATTTGACCCTGGCACTTGAATATGAAGTCTTATCCCCTTTGTACCATCATTATTCACTAACTCCTATTAATTGAAGGGTGGATTGAGGAAATGTCACTTCCCCTTAGTGGATGGAAACACCTAATAGGGTTGTCCTTTAGCCAATCCTACATGGGGAGGAAACACCGTTGCGAGTTCAACACCTCAATTTTGGAAGGGGAGCCCTATTTGAAGTATTAAATAGTCCTTTACATTCAAGCTTGGTTCACTTAGATTCAAAAATTATTATTGTGCCTAATGACTAGTTGCTTTCACTAGACTTTATGTTGTGATTGTCAGGTGGTTCCTCATCATAGGCTTTGGGCACAAATCATTTACGAAGTATATTGGTACTCACAGGTGAAGCGTTGAGAGCCTTGGGTCTTCGAGCAGTAGCAACACATCACATCTACCCCTGGACACCTTCTGCACCCAGGACATTCTGCCACTTTGCACTACATTTGATGATTCTTCAGGATGATGCACCTAGACTAGCATGCCCCCAGGCTGACCTTAGCACTCTCTGAGAGTTGGCAATTGATCCAGAGCCCATATGACGATGGTCTCACCTTCTGAGACATGGGAGGGCTAGTAGCACCTAGAAATCCCTCAACATTGGAGCAGAGATGGACATTTTGGAGCAATTAGAGACCCAAGGGACCACCTTTGGTGCCCCAAACTAGATTTTAGGGTCCACAGAGGGATTTCAACAAGATTGGAGGGTCAACCCTCACATCTTGATTTTTAGAGGCTTCTACACGAATCATGGCACCTGAGAGACTCAATGCATGCCACATGGAGCTCAACGCATGGATGATGTCAGTGTTTCTAGGCCTTATGCACATGTGCACGAGTCACTTGATTTTTGTCTAAGCTAGTGGGTTGGCTTGTAATTTTGTAACCTAATGCATCATTATGATCTTATTTGTTTTCCAAGGGGCTTTACGCTAATTAGACATTGTTCCTCCTCATATAAATAGGGGAGAGAATCAATTTTTTTATCATCATCACTTGTGAATTCAACCTTCTCTTCTTGAGTATGTCGGCCTCTTTTCCTATTGGAGAGGAGTGATCTATGGAGTGAAATTTGTCTTGGAGCTATTGTCTTGTCTTTGGAGAAGTTATCTGTGATTGATGATTGGATTGTTCATGCATATTGTCTTGTAAGTGCTTTTTTATTGAAATTTTTGATTTCATGTCTAATGTATGGGATAAATTAGTGATCTAGGTTAAATTTTATGCCCTAATTTTGTTGAAGATCAATTTTATGGGAATCTAGGTCATATTATTGCATGCACTACTCATAGTATGATATATGAATGGAAATCCCCTTGGTGATCTTACATTAGCTCTCCAAAGTGACTTGCAATCCCTCACAAAGGTAATAGTTAGGGTTTTGATTTTAGGGCTTCAAAATACCCTTACTCCTTTGCAAGTTTTCACCAACGTTAATAGCTCATAGACTCCATCAACCCTAGGACTAGGAACTTGCCATCCTTTATTGGTGGTGATCAAATAAACTTTTAACCATAAACCTTACTCCTCCCTCTTCTTTGATTTCGACCCTCTTAAGTCCAAGCGGCCAACTAGGGAATAGAGAAAATTGGCTAGGAGGAGTTTTGGTTCTTGGAGAGTCTAAATATCAAGGGTAAGGTAGCTGCTACAAAATCACTTACTTTGCTACGCATTCATTCCAATTTTGTCCAAATATTTCATTTCCCTAATTGTTTACACTGGGGTAAAACCATAGATTGATTTGAGCTTCAACTTGGGGGTTTATTGAGAGTTTCATGTGCAATATCCTTGTTGAAATTCATTGTGGGAAACCCTTTCTCTATACCTTGACCTTCGACCTTCCCAACTCTCAACTTACCAATCAAGCCCTATGTCTTGGGTGGTACAAATTCGGCCTAAGGAAAGTGAATTTCCTTCATTTGTTGATTGAAGCCTTGTACTTAAGCTGAGCCTTTCCCTTACAAGCCTCTAGTAACAATGGGCCATCACCCCATTGTTGTCACTTGGTCTAGTGATAGCCTTGTAGGGTACCCCTCTCCAAGGCCTGCTAAATTTTGCAGCAAAATACCTTATTGCTGCTCATTTGATTTTATGTAATGGAGCACAAGATGAATTTTGTGCCATTCTTTCTAGGCTAGGGCATTCTAAAGACTAATAGTAATTATCTAATTTTGCCACACATTCCACCAATCTAGATTCTTATCCATGGCACCTAAGCCCAAAGGTGAGAAGCCTCTTGATCAAGCATGGGGACATTGTGTTTAAGTGGATCCAAATGATGACGATCAAGTCAAGTGAAAACGTTGTTCCACTACAATGTTTGGAGGCATAAATAGGCTGAAACACCACCTAACAAGAGTCATATGCAGAGACGTTGTAGTTGTGATGGTTTCCTTGTAGAAGTCACAACCCCAATGAAAGTCGCCTTGGAAGTCATCAAAGAAAGGAATACTGAGGTAGGATAAAGTTAGAAATTCTATGAATGGTAGATCTCAAATGGCACTTCTCGGTTGTTTCTCATCATGTGCTGCAACAAGTCCAAGTAGCACTTGACCTTTCTTTCTTCCTCACACAACCCCAAGATCTCTATGGAAATATCTGCGTTCATGAGTTTTGTAAAATGGAAATTTCACCTATTAACAAGAGGCTTCCTAGATCTTAACCTTGTGAATTTTCATCCTTATGGCTTGTCACCACTAAAACTTTCACTAGGTGAAGAAAGTCCTAAGCACAAATCACAAGAGGCTAAAAGCACTACAAGCAAGTTACCATTGTCACCATAGTAGCCTTGCCCCGCATGAGTAAGGAAAATGAGTTACATATATTAGGGGGAAAAATCTATGATCCAAGCTATTCGTTATAGATTAAATAGAGGTGTGAATTTACTTAAATTGATTAACTGTGTGTATAGTCAACCAAGCAATCATTTTTTTTTTAAATATTATTTTGAGATATATGAAGTGCTTATTTGATTGTCCAACTCTAATCCAATCCACTTTATGAGTGAAAAGAAATAGTAGGAATTGATTTAGATGAACGTGGTAATGGATTTGCTTGTCAAGAAAATATGTTTGGGGATGATGGCAAGATAATATGCATATCTGCTCGCTTGTATATTGCTTGTTTCGTACTTTGATAACCGTCAAATTACCCACAAAACACTTGAAATAAGAAAGTCTATACATATGTGAGGATTGGATCTCAAAAGTTTGCAGCATTATCTAGGTGATCTGACATTAATATTAACCGAAGTCTTTGAAAATAGTACCATTAACCAAATGAGTGGCAATAGATGGTTATCCACGTGACCCAATTTTTGTTGTTTCATTCCAGGCCAGAATTCAAAATAGATCATTGTTCGTATTAGTGCAAGACTGCAGAATCTTGCATTCATATAGACCAGATTTAAGTGCTACTGTGGAATGTTTGTAACATCCAAAATTAATTTTTATAATGATGCCATGACAAATCATTAAAATTATGCTGGAAATTTCAATCCCCTACATCCAGCAGTGAAGATGATTATAACTAAATCTTGTCTATAGCAATGTATGAATTGGATCATTTAGCAATTAAACATCTTTCATAAACGTTTGGAATAGTACTCAATGAACTTTTGAAATAGTTGACGGTCACATGTCCTTAAAAAATGTGCATCATGTTCATAGGTGTTGTAAATAAGTAATATGGGAGATGACCAACAGATATATTATATCGCAAAGAGTAGTTCCTGGAGACCGCTCATTATTACAAACTAATGATACTGTATTCCCTTATTTTCTTATGTGAATTTTGAACATTTCAAGTGCTGTAAACTGCAAAGTTATTAGACCAGCCAATGTTATATGAAAAATCAGACAAAATATCTATGTAAAATCAGAGATATACCTGAATCTCTTTGAATATAGAGTTAATGGACATTCAAAATAAGGACTAATCGCATCAATGTATCTAGATCTGATATCAAAGATGCTGTTGGAGTATCCATTGTCCAAAGTGTTACAGTTTAATGAATTGTTTTGAAGTGCAGTGGAACAAGTGTACCGGTAGTGAAATAAGCCAAGACACCAGGCATGATTTGTCTGTTATAGAAGTATCAAAGATTTAAATTAGAGCCACATATTTATACATATGTCCATAAGATTAACGCCAGGACACATTGTACATTTACATCAAGGGAATAAATTAAGCATTTAGGTTTTAGTCAACAGATTTCCAGTCTACAGAAAACCAAATCACATATGTATATTTGCTTATTTACCAAATCATTCAACAAGAAACCGATCGATTCATTAGATTATAGTGTTGCAAGCATGTAAGCGTCAAAACGTTGGTTTGATTAAAAGTGAAAGCCATATCGTAATGAAAGCAAGCATGTGAAAAACCGTTATGCCACAAGGTGAAGATATGTTTCTAACAATTAATATTGTAATGGTAAGTTTAAAAAAAAGGATTTAGAGGCCTAAGAAGTTAAAACTTGTTCACCAAGGAATTTTAAATCTAAGATAATGAGATTAGTGCCAAGATCCAATTTAAAAGATGCAAATCGATTCTAAATAACACCAATTTAGAAGGCTAACCTGCAAATGAAAGTTTGTTGAAAAAAATTAAAAGACGAGCTCACGTGGAAAAAGGCAATCAGAAATATATCCTATAGATACTAGATTGCTTAGAAGAAAAATTTAAATGGAAAAATTATGTGTGATGAGAATGTAATGCCTCAGTTCCCATAGGAAGCTTATGACAGAGTCTGTTAGCTTAAAGTGGGGAAATATTTAATAAGGGGACTTAATTTGTCTAAGGAAATTTTATAAAGTTCAAAAAGGAGAAAGGGTGATATTTTCTAGGCAAGTTAGAAGTCACTTTAACTTTATGAAGTGAAATATCATAAAACAACTTTATAAAAGTGATTTTAAATAAAATTAAAAATAAAGTGGAAGGTGAAAAGACAACCCTAAACTCATAAAAGAAGAAAAATGAGGAGACCTCATTCGTGCATTGTGTGAGTTTGGAGAAAGTTCTCTTAGAGAGAGTTGGAAGGAGAAGTCGAGGGTTTGGAACCTTAGCTACCATAGAAGACTTCGGTGTTGAAACTAAACACCTTAGATTGGAATTCGAGAGTGAAATCACTCAAATTTCACGATTGAGCTTCAATGGAGTAGAAAATTTTCAATGAATATCGAGTTATTGTAGTCTTATCAGTTGATTTTATTCACTGATGTTGTTTCTTATAAATCTTTTCTTTTATGTGATGGTCATGGAAAAACCTGAAAATTGTTGGTGTGAGAGGAAGACCCAGTAAAAGTTACAGTCAGTAGCTCTAAGAGAGAATGAGTTCTATCCTTCACAACCCAAGATTCTCATTGTGCTATAGTTTGAACCTATGAAGAAGGCCTAGCTCAAGTTTCCTTATGTTCATTACTGAAACGTGGCCACTATTGAGTCATTTGGTATCTTGGAGGAGCAGCTCGAGCCCCTGGTCAAAAATAACAAGTACCCCTCTGTTGTACGAGTCCTTAATTTCCTGGGCTACGTATTGGTATTTGAGACAAGTGTATCAGTTGTGGGGCCTATGCTCTGTGGTAATTGGACCCCCTTAGTTGTTAGACGTGGGGCCTACACCTTGTACGTGGATGTAATTAATCATATTTTGGATGGTTCATGAACCTTCTTGAGACTTTGGTAAGTCATATCATTACTACTAAATGTGGATGTGATTACACTATTTCGTGGAGTTATTTCATACACTGTGGGGGCCACGAAATAATATATAGTTGACTGATATAAGCCTAGAAGACCAACATTGCACATTTTGTTGTGTAATTGGTTATGTGTGTAGGTTCATCACTGGTGTTCCAATGTGTTGGAGACTCATTCTTCTGGACAACGCACCATCTTTGTTGCATGTCTCAAGGGGTAAGTTGGTGACATGGGAATGATTCAAGAAGTTCTGGGCCAACATATTTATTGTGGGAAGTGATTATAACTGAAGCAAGGGCACATGATATCTAGTGGAGATGTTAATCCTGAATCCAAGTGGTTGTTCGAATTCCCTTGTTGTGTGATTTTTGGAAGCTTTCCATTCCTAGGTTCACTTATTCTCTCTTTGTTCTTGAATATTGTATAGTGTACATAAGTAAATAGAGAAGAAGAGTTGTAATATTTACTTTCATTCAATGTATCAGTTGTAAGTGAACTTCTGAGCATTAAATGAAATTAGTTTGAGCCTCTGGAGAGTGATATTTGATGCATGTTATTCAATGTGATTGTTTCTAGAAAGAAAAAGTGTGATGAACACCTACAACTGTATATTGATAACCTATATAAAGAAACATTTCACTGAAATTTCAACCAAAAAGAGTCAAAATTTTAGAGAAAACTATGAAGTTTAACAAGCCAGATTATTATAGTGGTATCAGAGCTTTAGTCTTGGCCCAGCTGTGGGTTCACAATTTAAATTCTTAGCTGCTCATTGACAGTGCTTTCATGAAAAAAGAAAACCCTTATACAATAGAGAACAACTCCCCTTACAAAGGAAGTTATCCCTAATACAGAGAGTGAAGAGATACCAGAAAAGGGCAATGGAATATAGAAAACATGAGTTTGAAAGACCATATATGGGGGATAAGGAGGAACAAGTTTTTAATAGCTTGCTCAGGGTTATAAATGACTTGGACAAGGCGATCTCTTTTACTGGCCTTTGGGCTTTTGGGATGGAATTACATGGGAAACCCTAATTTTGGATGGGTGATCCCGATCCCTGTTTCACATATATCACTCCCCTTCTGCTCATTATAATCTCTTTCATCACTTCTCCCACCTAGGTCCACATTCCTCCACTGGGTCCACATAGGGTCAGCCACCCCCTCCCCTTGTCCAAATTTTGGGTCAGGTCTGGAACAATGCCTAGGAGGTTGATGCAGCTAAAAAGAAAAGAAAAAGAATAATTGGTCACATTCTATAGAAAATTGTGCCAAAAAATGCAAAAAATGGTTGGGACAAACACATTTAACACGTGAGCAAAAGCCATTACATGAGCTCTTCCCCTTCCATGGCCATCACCTTAGTTCCTAGAGGCCCTAGATGAGTCTCTTTTTTCATTTAGGAGCCCATGATTGTCCCAACCTCTGGTGGGCGATGAACTAACTCACCTTAAAAGGTTGTATCCATTGCTATACTTTCCACATCATGCTCTCATTCCTTTGAGCCCCGAGAAGTTAACAAAATAAAATCATAAAAGGCAAAAGGCATTCCAAGAAGGGTGGAAAAACCAACGTCGGGGTAACTCATATACCACAATTGTTCCCTCCTACACATTATTTACCCAAGTGTGGGCTTCCCTTTTATTAGCTACCCTTGTGCCATGGGATGTGACCCAGGTTGTTCCCCTTTGTCCCCTACTCCATTCCATCATTGTATCACATGCCACCACCATTTGATGAATGTACCATGAACATATCACCCCCTTTAGAAGCAGAAACCACCTAATAGGATGATTGGTTAACCCCTCTTGGAGCTTGGAGACATTAGCACATGCCAAAGCCCACTATGGAAGGGCATGCCATTATGAAGTGCCCACTTGTTTTCCATGGTTTGTAAACTCTTTTACTTGATTGCTTTAATGACTTGATATGCTGGAAGGTACGGGGACGCATTGGATCTTATGCAGGATTGCAGATGGTCTTCATTTTGGGTTTGGTCTCCCTATACAGGGTCTTAACCCTCCAGAGGGCTACATTGGCACATGTAGGGTGTGTGTAGAGATCCATGGGCCTCCACAGCATCATGTACCATTCCATGGATCCACATAGTCATTTAGAAATCGCTTATTGTTCACTTATTGGTCGAGGAAGATGCACCTAGTTCACTATGCCCAGTCGGCCCCACAGTCACATTATGCACTTGGAAAATGACCCAGGACTTGTATGGTGGTGTGGCATCACTTATACCATCATCTGAGCCCTTGCAGATGATCTATAAGCATCTTGGATTTGTTTGGAGACCCATGAGGACACTTGTGTTCCCCCACACCCACTTGGGAGCACCACGTGTTTATTACTTGGAGAACAAGGGCCCACCCCCTTGTCCACTGCTTTAGGAGTCCTATTTCACATTTTGGCACCTATGGACTTCATTAGGCCTCCTCTAAGGCCCAACGACATGCATTATTGATCATTCAACCTCTTGAGAGGCTTATTCTTTTATTTTGAGCTAGTTTGGTGGGTTTGTCTCTAAAAGTTAGTTATCTTGTACATTATTTTATTTTAGGGGCTCAATTAGACCTTATTAGGAAAGTCGAATTCATTTGGACATGTATAAATACACGTGATGTGATTTCATTTTAACATAATCACTTGGATTGGATCATATATCCTTGTGATATTTTTGCTATCTTTTGAGGATGAGACTTTTTGGACGAATGGATGAATTTCAATGTTTGGTTTTTCTTCTTTGTCTGAGAGCTTCTATGACTGGCATATCTTGGTGATTGGATATATTTTTCTTACATGTAAGTACTATGTTAATGCTATTTTTATTCTTTATTTTGCTGCATTCATGTTATTGGGATTTTTGCTATTCTAGGGTTAATTTGTTGCACTTCTTGGAATGAAATTGTGAAAATTAAATCTCTAAATAGAGTTGTATCATGATTGGGCCATGTTTGAATGATTGAATGTTCCTATAGACATCCTTGTCTTGAAAAGTCACCAAATATTGTTGAACGAAGTATAAATGACCTTGAAGCTACTTCCATTAAGCCCTAATTCCGAACGAAGTTGTCTTTTAGGTCTCCTTGACAAGTGGAAATCAATCCAAATTCTAGATCTTCCATGACTCCATCTCTCCCAAAGGACAAATCACTGGTCCTCCTTTGGTGATCACTTTAAAGCTTATTTCTTTCACCTTCCCTTCTTTTACTAGTCCTAGCCTACATAGTTCACCTAGGGAATCAATTATCTCACTATCTAGCCATCCAAATACTTTGATTTTTGGTCCACAACTACGTTGGCGTGTCCTCAAGAATCCCTCCAAATTTCATAAGATTTCGACAGTGGGATGTTGAGATATCGTAAGCCCTATCTTGAAGACCAATTCTTGCCATTGGTTTCCCTTAGGCTAGAAACCTCACTGGGATCCTTGCGTTGTCTTTCATTGAAAATTCATTCCTTGATCCCTTTCCCCTCCCTAATTAGGTCAAGTATATCATTGGTTTCTAAATCCTATCCTCTTGTACTAACTTTGAGTCCACTTGGTCCCGTATGGTCCCATGCACTATCAAGGTTAATTCTTCAAAGATCGCCTGGAACCCAAGTTTCCACAATAATTCTAGGGCTTAGGGATCTCCTTTATAAGACACATACTCAAAACCAAACCCTTGAAATTCTCCCCAAGCCCTTCCTTGAGAGCCTTCCATCTTCTCTTCCAAGACAAGCAAGCCACAATATTGAGTCTCTCTTGTGAATAGGCTTCTAGTATCACCCTTCATCCTATCCTTGATCTATTCATCTTTGTGATCCTTATCATACCAGGTCTCCTTCGATCGTTGAAAGTCCGTAAAGGGTAGGGAGCTTTAGCTGAGATGACAGTGGGCTATTGCTCCATTGTTGCTCTTGACCTAGCAATTGTCCCTTTAGGATTCCCTCTTACGACCCCTACTAGTTTGAGCGGTAACATTTTTGCGTCATTTCTTGGGACACGAGACGTGTGTTTTGTTCCCTATACGACATATTGATATATCATTATTTGCGACTCCATTGGAAGAACGAAGTCGTGGTTCGTCAATCAATCAAAGTCAAATGCTTGTAGGGTGAAGCAAGCATTTGTTAAGGAAATTTTAGTTCACCCTGGTGATTGCCATGATATCAATATATAAATATCAATGGCTTCTAAAAAGCTTCATGAGTGGTTTCCTGATTTTGATATCACATGGTTTCTAGGATACCCAAATGGCCCAGATTGGAATTTTATGAAAAATAAGCCACAATTCAAGGGTAATCCATCCACGACATTGGACCACATAGAAAAACTTATGAAGCATGCTTCCAAAGTTAATGTGGTTCATCTAGAAAACCTCATGGAGATATTTATTGCTTTTATTGAATACAAGCACCGAGGTTGGCTTGACTCGTCTGAGCCTAAAAACATTTCATTGTTTATCAAGTTTCTCAACAAATTCATAGAGTATAAGGGACCCAAATTCCAATCTAATGAAGCTGCTTGTGAAATCCTATAGGAAGCCCTCCGAAGGGAAGGTCTCATTAGTCAAGATGAAGAAGTTGGAGATAACCATGAGGATATTAGTGATGAGAAGGAATATGAGTCTTCATTAGGTCCACAATAATGAACAAGAAAGCATAGGTGCTGGGAAGGATGATTTTATGGAAAGTGAAATTGAGACCAACCTTACCTTTCTCAGGGATATTACTCCCAATGACTCCCCTTTTGAGAAAATTGAGAAAGATGATCCCATTAGCCCCTTGGAAGATGACATCAGATATTACTTCCACATTGAAAAGAAGAAGTGGGAAACCATTGGTCCTCAATTTAACTGTGCTCCCATTTATGACACTGACAAGGAGGATGAGGTTGAGAGTGGTCATCCCTTTCTCCCAGGGATTATTTATGAGGACACATCCATTGATACCCTTGGGAAGGAGAATTATCATTTCCCTTGCATGAAAAGCAGTTGGATATGATTAACTCTCGTTTTTGGGAAGACCCTATCTTTGGCAACAACAATGATAGGATTGATAAGGTCCTTGCTCATGCCTACCTTCCTTATGATTCTGAGAGCATATTCAAATCACTTGAGCCTCTAGAGTTGGATTTTTAGGAAAAGGATCTGATTGAGAATTCACCTTCCCCTTTTCCCTTTCCTATTGTTCATCATATTGAGTCTTCATCAAGTGTTTCCCTCACCCCTTGCTATACAATCTCAAGTGACTTTGAGCTCTTTCCCCCATCTAAGTATAGTGTCGAGGAAGAGCCCATCATTGATTATAATTTACCTCCTTGGACACACCCTCAGGGCTTTGATCACTCCATGACCTCCCCTCTCCAATGTGGCCATCACCTTTAACAACCTATTTACTGCACTCGTTTCCCTCACCCTTTGTTCCCCTCTCATCACAACCCTGTGATATCTACAAAGCATAATATTATAAACAATGATTGTGATAGGGAGTTCTTGAGAGTAATCTTCCATTCCACCATTGTGTACTTAGAGGAAAAGTCCCACACTTCTAGATTGACCTATTCTCTTTCTTCCAGGGTTTCTTTTTACCTCCAATGGAGATCACATTTTCCCACCTCCCACCCGCTTCATCCTCCATGTGATTGTGTCTACATTCTCTTTGGGATTTTCTATATGAGTAATCATACTAGCAAGCATATGTATATTGATATAATGATATGTTGGTTGCACTAGTTTTATGATTAAACTTAGTATTGGACTTACGATATGTTAGGGTAGCATGAATTGCATGCTCATTTCCTCATTAGAACTAACATCATATGATATTTCTCATGGTAGAGTAGTTGCATGTAGATACAATTTGCATATTTATTTCTTCATTGATTTTACAGCCTAACACTAAGCATGGGTGATCATAAGACACCATAGAAACATGTTTCCCCATGGGTTTAGTCTTTGATATGTGTACGTAACAAGTCTATGGTGACCAAGAGATTGTTGGTGTTCTCATGACCTCTCGTTCGAGTAGCTTTGCCCACTTTTCCAAGAGATAATGTCCCAGTTGGAGCCAGATGTTACCCACCATTTTGTGGGTGATATCCCTAGGGATTTTTTTTTTCTCCATGATGGTCCTCAGTCGGAAACCAACAACCCCTTGTAGCTACCAACTAGCTCATTGTGCCATTTATCTACTACCTGAGCCAGCCATGTGGTCCCTCATCCATTTGTCATGATCATATATTTGAAGGTGGGCCTCCCAAACCTAAATGTATGCCTTGTCATTTGGTAATTGAGTATTTCAGTTTACTTATCATGGAAAATCTTGGGCATAGACTAATGGGGGGATTCCACTCACCCCCTCCCCTTGCCCACATCTTGGGTTGGGCCTAGAACGATGCCGCGAAGGTTGATGGAGCTAAAAAGAAAAGAAAAAACATAATTGGCCACATTCAACAGGAAATTGTACCACAAAATGCAAAAGATGGTCGGGACAAACACATTTAGCACGTGGGAAAAATCCATTACATGAGCTCTTCCCCTTCCATGGCCATCACCTTGGTTCCTAGAGGCCCTAGATGAGTCTCCTTCATCATTCAAGAACCCATGATTGTCCCAACCCCTGGTGGGCGATGAATTTCCTCACCTTAAAATGGGGTATCCATTGCTATACTTTGCACATCATGTTTTCATTCCTTTAAGCCTCGAGAAATTAACCAAATAAAATCATAAAAGGCAAAAGGCATTCGAAGAAGGGTGGAAAAACCAAGGTCGAGGTAACTCATGTACCACGATGGCTCCCTCCTACACATTATTTACCCAAGTGTGGGATTCCCTTTTATTAGCTACCCTTGTGCCATGCCCAAGTGTGGGATTCCCTTTTATTAGCTACCCTTGTGCCATGGGATGTGACCCAAGTTGTTCCCCTTTGTCCCCTACTCCATTCCATCATTGTATCACATGCCACCACCATTTGATGGATGTACCACGAACATATCACCCCCTTTAGAAGCAGAAACCACCTAATAAGATGATTGGTTAACCCCTCTTGGAGCTTGGAGACATTAGCACATGCCAAAGCCCACTATGGAAAGGCATGCCATTATGAAGTGCCCACTTGTTTTCCATAGGTTGTAAACTCTTTTACTTGATTGATTTAATGACTTGATATGCTAGAAGGTATAGGGATTCATTGGATCTTATGTAGGATTGCAACTGGTCTTCATTTTGGGTTTTGTCTCCCTATATGGAGTCTTAACCCTCCAGAGGGCTACATTGGCACATGTAGGGTGTGTGTAGACAGCCATGGGCCTCCATAACAACAGGTAACATTCCATGGATCCCCAAAGTCATTCAAAGATCGCTTATGGTTCACCTATTGGACGAGGAAGATGCACATGGTTCACCATGCCCAACCGGCCCCACAGTCACATTATGCACTTGGTAGATGACCCAGGACTTGTATGGTGATGTGGCATCACTTATACCATCATCCGAGCCCTTGTAGATGGTCTACAAGCATCTTCAATTTGTTTGGAGACCCATGAGGACACTTGTGTGTCCCCACACCCACTTGCAAGCACCACATGTTTATTACTTGGAGAACAAGGAGCCACCCCCTTGTCCACTGCTTTAGGAGTTCTATTTCACATTTTGGCACCTATGGACTTTATTAGGCCTCCTCTAAGGCCCAACAACATGCATTATTGATCATTCGACCTCTTGAGAGGCTTATTCTTTTATTTTGATCTAGTTTGGTGGGCTTGTCACCAAAAATTAGTTATCTTGTACATTATTTTATTTTAGGGGCTCAATTAAGCCTTATTAGGAAAATTTAATTCAATTGGACATGTATAAATACAAGTGATGTGATTTCATTTTAACATCATCACTTGTTGGATCATATCTTCTTGTGATATTTTCGCTATCTTTTGAGGATGAGACTTTTTGGACGAATCGATGAATTTCGATCTTTGGTTATTCTTCTTTGTCTTGGAGATTCTATGATTGGCATATCTTGGTGATTGGATATATTCTTCTTACATGTAATTACTATGTTAATGTAATTTGGATTCTTTATTTTGCTGCATTTATGATATTGGGATTTTTGCTATTCTAGGGTTAATTAACTTTTTTTCTTGGAACAAAATTGTGAAAATTAAATCTCTAAATAGTGTTGTATCATGATTGGGCCATGTTTGAATGAATGAATGTTCCTAGATACATCCTTTGCTTGACAAGTCACCAAATATTGTTGAACAAAGTATAAATGACCTTGAAGCTGCTTCCATTAAGCCCTAATGCCCAACGAAGTTCTCTTTAGGCCTCTTTGACAAGTGGAAATAATCCAAAATCTAAATCTTCCATAACTCCATCTCTCCCAAAGGACAAATCACTGGTCCTCCAGATTATTTCTTTCACCTTCCCCTCTTTTTCTAGGCCTAGCCTACATAGATCACCTAGGGCATCAATTATCTCACTATCTAACCATCCAAATACTTCAATTTTTGCTCCACAACTGCGTTGGTGTGTCCCCAAGAAGCCCTCGCTCAAAGGCCAATTCTTGCCCTTGGTTTCCCATAGGCTAGAAATCTCTCTGGGATCCTTGTGTTGCCTTTCATTTAAAATTAATTCCTTGAGTTAATCAAGGTTTTCATTGATGTCAATATGGCATTGGCTGAGATGGAAAATATTCTTGAGATGCCTAATGAACATCATGAAACCCTAGAATTTTATGATAAGTTTGAAGACAATAGATGCTTGGTTCGAGATGATGATGTCATAAGGTATATGTTGAACAAAATCTTGTTTGATTTGATGCCATCAATGAAGATTTCAAGCCACTGATGGAGGAGTCCTGCCCTAAGAAATCCTTGAACTAACTATGATGTTAATCATGTACCTTGATTGATGATCTAGACCAATGATGTGATGACATATGGAGGACTATACTTGATGATGGTATTGATGACATGGTTGGAAGACTTTATGATGACATGGAAGATCTCATTTGATGATTGGAAGACTACTTGATGAGCTCTCCTAATGGAAAATTTATGATCATTGCACTATTACATGATGACATGGATGCTACACTAGAATGATGACATGGATGACATTGGAGACACACTATGATGAAGAAATTGGAGTCATAACAATGACCTCTTGTTGTCCCAGTCACTTTGTGCACCAAAAATTTAAGGGCAAACACAAACAAAAATTATTTTGGACATCTTGGAGACATTCTTTCAAAATGGTTCCTAGACCATCTTAAAGAGGATTTTTTCCTCTTTCGAACAAGCCTTCATTTAACCCAAAACTCCCAACGTTTGTTGAGATAATGAATTTTTAAGGTAAAACGTATGAAATCGCAGGCTAGCCGACCTACACTTGTCATACATGTCTGCCCACTTTATGAATATGTTTCCCTTCGATTCTACTAGCGAAAATCACTATTAATACAAATACTTCGACTTAGTTTTTGACCAAGTATTCGATGAAAAATATAGGACAAAAAATTTCTATTGTTCACAACTCATGAACATCCATGGAGGAAGATTAAAAGGTTTAAATTATGGGTTTAATATTATTCATTGAAGCAACTTTGTGATGGCTTATTAACTCGGACAATATGGAACAAAACCTCAGACAAAAGTGTACAAAATAGCTTGGACTGTGGAGAAAAGAGCTCGGACTGTGGAGAAAAAAGGCTCAGACTATGATAGAATTACAGTACTCTGATGTCACAGAACCTTAGACCTGTGGAGCCTATTACAGTCACTGTGCTCAGAAACAAAACTTCGAACTGTGACTCCTGTAATAACATTGTGGTACAGTGCTCTGATTATACTGGGCCTCAGAGCTGATCATTACAATGAGACAGTGATTCAAATTACTTCTCTATGGCTCAGGCATATTCTGGGTGCAACATTTCTCTGTGGCTCATACATATTCTGGGTGCAGCAATTCTCTGTGGCTTGGACATATTCTTGGTGCAACAACTCTCTATGGCTCGGATCCTCTCTGTGGACTGTGTGTTATTATTGAGAATGAAGATTTTGGTTCAGATATCTCTTGTGGAATGTGTAATCCTTTTTGTATCGAATATCTTTGTGGCACAATAGTACTAACTCCTTTGGCTCGGTGAATACAATAGTACTACTTCTTGTGGCTTGGATCATCATTCTTAAGAAATACTCCTTGTTGTGATATTAATCTCAAAGCTTATGTGTTAGCCTTGCTATGGTATTAATATCAGAGCTTTTGTGTTAGACCTTCGTGGTATTAATCTCAGATAACTAAAGTGAACAATTAACAAGCCAAGTAGGACTGAAGGCCAGTTCTACACTTCCATATTCTGAGTTGAATTATGATTGCAGCATTAATACTCCTATACATTAGGGGATTTTTGAGGTCTAAAATGGGCCTCCTAAGAAAACTGTAAAACCAAAATAAACTTTATAAGAACCAATAGGATTCAAGATGACGATGTCAACCATGGGGGATGATTCACCATTTTTGTAGTAGAAAAATACAAAGATTAAAAATAATAAAATAATAAAACTACTTATTCAACTCATATTTTCAACTTATCTCCCTAAGTTTTCACTCAAATTTCGAGCAGGAGTACTCGTTGGATGTAAAATTTAATTCCTCATCCAAGGAGTACCCATGTTGCATACTTTTGATGGACCCTACAATACAAAAAATGACAAATAGATGAAAAAACGTGATTGCAATCACGTTTTTCATGTATTTCTAATTTTAGTTCGTGTAGCAGGGTCCATCGAAAGTATGAAATATGGGCACTACTTGGATGACGAATCAAATTCTGCATCCAACGAGTGTTTCCGCTCAAAATTTGAGTAAAACCATACGGGGATAAATTGAAAATACGAGTTGAAAAAATAGTTGTCTTTTTTCCTCTAAAATTTGATGATGTAATATAATCTAATTTTATTATTGGCACCATTATTTTATAATTTCCTTAGGAGGCCCATTTTAGACCTCAAAAATCCCCTAATGCCTACAGTGAAGGTTAGTGGTGGAGACTTATATTGGACAGTCAAGCACAGTTTTTGGAGCTAATTGAACATGTGAAGAATTGAATCGTGAAGATTCCAGTTGAGGACATACAAGTAAGTACATCACTCATTGAAGTTAGTGAAGGGTTTTGGAGACTTTGACTGAAACCTTTATGGAGTGACCTTGAAGGAAATTGAAGATATTTTGTTGAGAAGGCTTAAGTAAAATTGGAGATAACATTGAAGACCATGATGCATCATTGATGTCATCATGAGGTAACTTGGAGAAATTGATTGGGTAATATGAAGAACAATGGAGACACCTTCACATAAAGAATAAGGTTTTAATTGATGACGTGACGTGGAGACTAAGTGAAGGGATAACTGAATATTAGCAGGGCTCGTTGAAGAAAAATTGGGAGTTGTGAAACATAACCAAACACATCTTGACGAAGTGAAGCTAAGGGTTGGAGCCCTAAAGGATCAGAGTCCTCAAGAAACTAGGTCAGACACTGAACCAGATATATGGTTGGAGCCCTTGAGGTTGGTGCCTCAAAATTGACAAGGTTGGAGCCTTGGTAGTCCAATTCGGTGCTTGGAAAATACAGGTTGGAGCCTTTGAGATTGAATATTGGTGTCTTCATCTAGGGTTGGATTCCTACATATATTGTACTTGATTTATTGAAACAAAAGAAAAATAATAAAATCATTTATTCTTATTGTTCATTTTGTGTTATAAATATAAGTAATCTAACTAGTAAAAGTAAAAATTGAAAAGAAACACTGATTCAACCCCTCTCTCAGTATTTTCAACACCTTGATCCCTTTCCCCTCAATTAGATCAGATATATCATTGGTTGCTAAATCCTATCTTCTTGACCTAAACTCAGGTCCACTTGGTTTCGTGTGGTCCTATGCACTATCAAGGTTAATTCTTCAAAGATCACCTAGAACCCAAGTTTCCACAAGAATTCTAGGGCTTAGGGATCTCCTTTATAAGACACATACTCAAAACCAAACCCTTGAAATTCTCCCCAAGCCCTTCCTAGAGAGCCTTCCATCTTGTCTTCCAAGACAAGCAAGTCACAATATTGAGTCTCTCTTGTGAATATGCTTCTAGGATCACCCTTCATCCTATCTTTGATCTATTCATCTTTGTGATCCTTATCATACCAGTTCTCCTCCCATCAGCGAAAGTTCGTAAAGAGTAGGGAGCCTTAGTTGAGGTGATAATGGGCTATTGCTCCATTGTTTCCCTTGACCTCACAATTGTCCCTTTAGGATTCCCTTCTAAGACCCCTACTAGTTTGAGCGGTAACAGGGCATATTCGCCCAAGCTCTAGTCTGATCACTTCTTCGGTAGTGATGGCTAAGAAGAAGGACGGCACCTTGCGGGTGTGTATAGACTACTGGGATCTCAATAAGAAAACAATCAATAACCAATATATTCACATGATCTATGAGTTGATGGATTAGTTGAAAGGGGCCAAATATTTTTCAAATATTGATCTTCGTTTTGGCTACGATTAGATCTGGGTTCGAGAGCAAGACATCCCGAAGGCAGCTTTCAGGTGTCACTATGGGGACTACAAGTTTTTGGTTATCCCATTTAGGCTAATCAATGTTCCAGTGACTTTCCAGCCCTGTACGAACCATGTATTTAATAAGCAGTTGCAAAAGTACTTGCTGGTCTTCTTCAATGACATATTGGTCTACAACAAGACATGGGAAGACCACTTGAGGCACTTGGACGAGATGTTGGGGATTGTTGAGGAGAAGGAATTGTATACAAAGGAGTCCAAGTGTGAGTATGGCATGACAAAGATGCTCTATTTATTGGTCACGATGGGGTACATGTGCATTAGGAGAAAATTTGGGCAATCATTGAATGGCCCACCATAAGGAATGTCACAGAGTTGAAGAGCTTCCTTTGACTTTGCACTTACTACGTAAATTTTGTTAAGGGGTTTTCACAGTTAACAACTCTAACAGATCTCACCAAAAAGGAAGCCTTCAACTGGTCAGAGAAATCACAAAAAACATTTGAAAGGATGAAGGAGGTGATGAGCACTTGCCATGTGCTTGCTTTACTTGATTTCACCAAGCCAATCGTGATGGAATGCGATGCTTTAGGGACAAGAATAGGATCGGTTCTTATGTAGAATCAACACCCCATAGCGTTCAAAAGTCACAAGCTTAGAGATTATGAGCTGCACTATTCGATATATGATAAAGAGATGTTGGCCATAATGCATGCATTGGCCAAATTAAGGAAGTATCTGGTAGGATGCAAATTTAAGGTAAAAACGGACCACATGAGCCTGATATTCATCATGGGGCAGAACCAACTAAGTGAGAGGTAGCAAAAGTGGATAAGAAAGTTGTAGTCCTGCGACTTTTAGATAAAGTACGTCAAGGGCAAGAACAACGTAGTGGTTGATGCTTTATCGATAATGCCACCCACTTTCTCACTCATAGATATGACAGAAGATTGGAAGTCATTGCTGCTGGTAGAGTATTCAAAGAATAAATTCACTTGTGAGATTCTAGATGGATTGATCCATGATGACAGGTATCAGGTTATGAATGACATTATCTACTATAAAGATCAGATCTATCTTGTACTAGAATCAAAACTCAAAGAGGTAGCTCACAACTCAACCTTAGCAGGACATCTGAGATACCTTAAGACCTATAGGAAGGTCAGGGAGAGGTTCACTTGGAAAGGCCTTAAATCAGTTGTGTTGAAATTTGTGAGGGAGTGAAACACTTTCCAGCAAAACAAGATAGAGCATACCCATCCAGCAAGCTTGTTGCAGCCCCTCCCCATCCCGAAGCAGAAGTGGGAGAGCGTTTCCATGGACTTTATCACTACCTCACCACCAGTGCAGGGAAAAGATTGCATATATTTGGTGGTAGATTGGCTCACAAAAATTTCCCATTTCTTTGCCATATCATCAAAATATTTAGCTTCACAGGTGGCCGAGCTATTTTTTTTGGGAGGTTTTCAGATTGCACAAGTTTCCAAAAAACATTGTCAGTTGGTTCATGGGCGGCTTTTGGCAGGAGATTTTCAAACTCGTGGGCTCTAAGCTAACTATGAGCACTAGCTATCAACCACAAACTAATCGATAGACAAAGATAGTCAATAAGTGGCTAGAGGGCTATCTCAAGAATTATGTGACTAGCCAATAAAGGACATGGGTAAAGTGGTTGCATCTGCGGGAACATTACTACAATACCACTTTCCACATGTCCATTGGTATGAATCCCTCCAAAGCATTATATGTATGTTGATGAGCCCCAGAAATGGGTAACTATATGGGCTCATTTAGCCCAATGTTGCATGAAGCGGGGACGAAGCAGGGACGTTTTTTGGAAGCGGGGATGCGGAAGCATCATTTTCCAAAAATCTAGGAAGCGAAGCATCTGCTATATATATATATATATTGCATTTATACTCAAAACAAACATCCCAAATACCAAATTAGTTGTAGAATACATGAAAACATGCATTTTTTTGCATAAATCAAGATAGATATAGCATCCATTGTACATTAATGATTAATTATTCAAGCATCAACCATTTAGATGCATCAACCATCTAGAATCTAGATTGTCTAGCCTTTGCCTCTACCTCGATTATATAGGGATATTAGTCAACATTGCCCAATTTTGATCAAACTGCCTAATTCAAGACTTAAAATATGGTAGAAAAAGCTTAACATGCTTGATCGATGATTTTGACTTGATTGAAAGGTAATTTTTTGCTAAGGGCGTGACAAAGGAGTTCAAAATTAACACCACCAACACTAGGGTACATATAGGGCTTGGTGCTCTTGATTAAATGCTAATCGCATACCTTCATACTTGATATAATCTAATGAAATGCCACAATCCCATTGATCCTGAATTCTTGAAAACTGTTAAGTTTGTTGAATTTTGAAGAGGATATGAAATTCTATTTTCTCCATATGAAGTCCAATGAGACTGGAACCACTCTCAAACATCCTGAGTCATTTCATGGTAATGTTAAAAATTTAAGTAAAAGGATGAAAATGAAAAATAAAGGAGAATGTCACTTTTACTTTAAGAATTTAACATTACCATGAGGGAGCATCTGCTATATTTATATTTTTTTTATATCTTTTTTGCCTTCACCTTCCTCACCCTAACCCAAGGTGGACCCACGGGAATCGTACGGAATTGTACGGAACCATACGGGAAGCACACGCTTTGCCCTTCGAAGCGCCACGCTTCATACGCCTGATGCCTCATACAAAACGCGCTTTGGAGGTTCGGAATCACGCTTCAGAGCCACGCTTCAGAAAATTCTAGGAAGCGGCAAAATCAGGTGGAGGGGAAGCTTCCTAGATGCATTCGCACAGGACGCGCTTCGGGGCTTGGAATCGGCGGGGGGCGGGGCGCGCTTCCTGCAACATTGATTCGGCCTATTATTTTCATTTAATCCACCATTATCAATAGTTTTGTGCATGTTTTTGAATATATTTATGTCAATAGAGTGAATGGGGGTGGTCACTTTGCCATATAGTCTAATGAGTGTTTATTGCAGATTTTTGGATAATTTTGGATAAGGAACGGGAATTTATGAACAAAATGACAGCCAAACTCTAGGAAACAGGGATGAGGACTTATAAGAGGGGTGTCTCCTTCATTAATGACCCCCTCCCTCGAATTCTTCATCAACAGCTCAGAGTACAAAGGCCCACATTGATGACTCCAAGGGGCAACCGAGCAAGTCAAGTAGGGCTGCTATTATATTCAGTTCTAGACAGCCGAGTTCCTTAAGTTTATGAGGACTGTTGGGAGTCCCTACTTGTATAAATAAGAAAACTTCAAGCCTCAGTAGGTTAGCCATTTCATAGTATATTTTCGCACTTTTGTGCAGCTTTGTACTCAACTCATTTTCGAGCTCTTTTTGAAGACAGTTTTGTGATGTAACTGCTATTTTTTGATAAATGAAGATGAACCAAGTTTTGAACCAACACTGATATTTTCTAGAGGGCTGAAGCTCTTGGGTTAGGGCCCAACCCAAGCTGCCTAGCACCTCCTTTGTGTATTTATATGCTTTTGCTTGCATTCATGAGATAATTTCTGTTGTTTAGGTTAATCTTACTTCATTAGATTAGGTTGCTTTTGATGGTTAGAATAGTTGTTTTTGCTTCAAGTTGCTTGAGTAAGTTGCTGCAGTGACAAAAAAAGATCCAAAAAGGCTACCAGTAGGTCTTGATCTCCTTTCTCTCTCCTTGGGACCATGAGTTGAGGTCAAGGCATTATTGCTGCCACCAAAAACACAGTTTTTGCCCTTCATGTAATTGCTAGTGTGATATTTCGAGTTGGAGAAGTTGATATTAGTTTGGATTCACATGCTTAGATCATTTTATGTTCATTTACCATGGTTTTCTCGCATAATCTTCTGTTCATAAAGTTCTGTTCAGCATTTCTTTGGTTTTAGGTCAGAATTTAGGTTAAAATAAACAAAACTCTGTTTTTCAGTTCTTGCTTTGGTCAGTTTTGAGAAGTAAGTGTGCAGCTCTCTTATAGAACATTCCAGCTTATCATTCCTCCATAACACAACCTGTACCAGTTCATCTCTCAAAATTTCCCCACTCATTCGCCACATTTCGCCAATCTGCCCTAATTTCTACATTTTTCTACAAAGTTGCTTTCTTGCCCTTTGAACAAATCCAACCATCTCCTTCATTCCTGATCTTCATTGACAAAGTTCTAGACCCCTCAACACCTTCATCCAGCCTTCATTTCCCTTTTCCCATCATTTTTTCCACCTTCAAACCTCCAAAAACCACTTTCGGCCTCCTCCTATAGATCCTCCTGTAGATCCCATGCAACCTCCTGTAGAATTTCTTGTGAGTGATTTTTCGAAGTCTGATCGCAATGGAAGTCTTCAGAAGGGTACTAGGGGCTTCTTAGGACCTCTCCACACCTTCCTCACCATCTGCAAAAGCCAACTCCATCTTCTTTTGCCACCAACCCTCTACATAGTCACAACCAGTCAAATCAGAAGCATAATAATTTCACATAAAAATACTCAAAAGTACAAAAAGATGATTTCTTCTCATTTCTCTTCAGAGGTAGCTTAAATAAATGCAATTTTCCTTTTTAGTAGTCAATGGCACCCATTTCAGTAGTTTCCATCTTTTTTCTTGCAAAATTAGGGTTTGCTAGGGTTTGCATTTCATTTCAGTTTTCCTTCGTTTTCTGCAAGTAGAATAGCCCCTGTAGAGTTAGTTTCTTTTCATCACAGTTAAAGCTTCTTCTGAGAAGTCATAGAAGTTGGCTTAAGTTCCTAGTGAACTTGCGCCAGCTGATCAAGTGACAACCTGCAGTAAGAGCTAATACTTGTGCATACAGTACCATCGCTTCCAAGTTTGTTACGAACTACCGGGTTTATAAAAGTAAGGAAGGAAGCCCCGGGAGTTGCAGCATTATTGCTGCAACACTGGAGCTCACCACTCTTTTTGGCGCCATTGCCGGGGAAGCGTCAGAGTATTTTGTGAATACTGTTTTTCTTCTATTTTCTACTGCAACATTCTACTAAGTAGTTTATTTGAGAAAGAGTAGAGTAGTTGTTTCATTTCAATTCTGCAATTTCATTTCAGCAAGCGTAGATTAGGCATTTCCTGCTTTCATTTCAATTCTGCAATTTCATTTCAAGAAGCATAGATTAGTCATTTCCTGCTTTCATTTTAATTATGCAATTTCATTTCAACAAGCGTAGATTAGTCATTTCCTACTTTCATTTCAATTCTGTAATTTCCATTCCAGCAAAGTAGATTAGTCATTTCCTTGCTTTCATTTTAATTCTGCAATTTCCATTCTAGCAAAGTAGATTAGTCATTTCCTTGCTTTCATTTCAATTCTGCAATTTCCTTTTAGCAAGTTCATTTCAGTTAGTTGCAATTTGTTGTTCAATCAATTTCATTGTAGGTACAAGCAGAAAAAGAAGAAGAAGAAGAAGAGCAAGATTGTGAGGAAAAGTGCCCCATTCACCTGGATTGGGGGCAATCTTTTTAAACTTGGCCCAGATCAGATTTTGAGGTGATGTGTCAGTGAAGAGAAAGTTTTTGACATCCTCCTAACCTATCATGATGGGCCTTGTGGGGGCCACTTTGCAGCAAAGAGGACTGCCTTCAAAATTCTGCAAGCAGGTTACTATTAGGCCAATCTTCATCAAGATGTCAGGATATATATCAACCAATGTGACCGATGTCAAAGGATGATGAAACCTACTCCAAGGGATGATATGCCCCTGCAACCTCAAGTGACTTTCAAGCCATTTGAGAAGTGGGGCATGGACTTTGTGGGTCCTATCAACCCTCCTTCAAAACAAAAATCTTGCATCATTGTGTGTACTGATTATCTAACAAAATGGGCAGAAACAAAGGCGATCAAGGTAGAAACAAAAGAAAAAGTAGCTGAGTTTTTGAGTGAAAATATTTCTTACAAGTTTGGCTATCCAAGAGAGTTAGTCACAGATCAAGAGAGTCAGTTTACCTCCAATCTGGTTAAAGACCTGCTCACACATCACAAGATTAAGCACAGAACTTACACCCCTTATCATCTGCAAGCAAATGGACAGGCGGAAGTCACTGACAGAGCTTTGGAAGGGATTTTGACTAAGGTAGTGAGTAGCAGCAGAAAAGATTGGGCAGATCGATTGGTTGAGGCCACCTGGGCCTATAACACCACCTGGAAAACCACCACAGGGTTCACACCCTATGATCTGGTATATGAGAAGAAGGCTCTCTGTCAATAGAATTTTAATATAACACCTTAAGAATGGCAGCTCAGCTGGACCTAGATCTCAGCCATGTACAAAAGGAAAGACTGCTTCAGCTAAATGGATTGGATGAACAGAGATTATAGGCCCTTCTCCACTCAAAGGTAGTCCAACTTCAAAGAAAAATATGGCATGACAGACACCTCAAAGAAAAGAAATTCTAGCAAAGAAATTGGGCGCTGCTGTATGATTCAAGATATAAATATTTCAAGGGCAAATTGAGGACAAGATGGTTGGGACCATACACAGTAGAAAATGCAATGACAATGGTTCAATCCTGATCTGGACCATCGATGAAAAAGCCATCTCCATGCTCGTCAATGGGCATAGGTTGAAGATCTATAAGAAGCCCATTTCCAAGTAGGAATTCATTGAGAATCTGAGGAAAACAATGTTGGTAGTGGAGCAGGTCTCTGCCTCCACTCCACCCACACCCTGAGTTTAAAAAAAAAAAGAAAAAAAAGAAAAAACAGAAAAAGAATAAAAGATCCCTGGGTGAAAACCTCTTGGAGGCACCCCAGCTGTCTCAAAAAAAAAAAAAAGAAAAAAAGAAAAAAAAAAAACAAGAAAATAAAAAAGAGAAAAAATAGAAAACAACCTAAATTCTTTTGAATGCATTGCAGATTGCAGGAGGGTCACACAAGAAGAAAAGGACATGGCCAGGCTGCATACACCCTTGATAGTTCATTCCTCCATCACCATTATCTTTTTCCAAGCCTTGGTCTCACTTGTTCTAAAAATTTTGCATCCTACAGGAAACTCTGTGCATTCTACAGGAGGCTCATGTAGAAATAACAGAGAGCTAAAAATCGAGTTTAGGAAGGAATCCGAGGGCTAGGAATTTGTTTAGAAGGCTTATAGACCTCCCTGTCACCATCCATCCTCCTACTTCTCCATTCCATCCCTGCACACCCACATTTCCACTAGCTTTTTCTTTCCCTGCACAGACAAATACATAAATTCTGTTTTTTTCATCCTTTAAACACAAAAAAATGATGGTAAATAAAACAAAAACGTTCTTTACTTATTCTTAGCTAATGCCTTCCAGTTGTTATTCCTTTCATTCAGAACCTTCTTCAGCTGTCTTTTTAGCCCCTACTCAAGCATCAGCTTGAAATTTCAGAAGGAGAAGCAGCTACAGGAAATCCTGCAGGATTCCTGTAGCAGCTGATCTCTTTGAAAAACAAACTCCAGAGACAGGGTCAGCGCAGCCAAGATGTATGCAGCATGCAAAGAGCAGAGCCTGATCGAAACATCACTAGCATAAGCCAAAGTCCGAGCATGCAAAGCACCAGCAGCAGCAGCAATGAGAAAATGAAGTGCCAAAGTCCAGCATGCAGAGCACAACAACGACTAACAGGTAAGTGGCTAAACCTATTCCTCGATTGCATGAATATTATTTAGGAACTGCACGAACTATTGGAATGGTCACGATTAAATGGAATTGGTGGCTAGCTAACTGGCCACCCTCGTTTAGTTCAAACCACCCTCGTGGAGTTCAAATGAGCCTTGTGTAATTCAAACCACAGTTCAGATATGCAGTTAGCACGTGTGGCCTGTCAACTCGGGGAGAAAAACTTAGAACTGGTAGTGGTGGCAGCATATAACGGGAAGAGTGGAGGCGATGGCGGTCAGACGACATGAAAAACCATAATGACATTGGTGTAGGACCAACGGTTCGGATGGGGATAACCTACCCATCCAACCACCTCACCTCGTCACCGTAGATTACGCCATCAGCTTAAGTACAGTGCGGTCTAAGCCTCCACCACCTTTTGTTTCATTTGCATCGACGATCTCTCGACTGTAGTACTCACCTACCACCTTCAAAACAGCCAACCAGTCGTATTATGCCAGTTTTTCAAAACCCTCCCGCCTATCGGGCTCTACAGGAGCACTACTACATTCTACAGGAGCAGGAACACCGTCTACAGGAGGTTTTCTACAGGAAGGCCAGAGAGCAGCTCTGCAGAAGAAAAATTTAGAATTTTTATCAAAATTCGAGCTTGAATTTAGGTAGGCTTAGAAACCCACTCTGCACACGATATATCTATACAAGGTGGTGGGTTAAAAGTAAAGTATTGGGTTGAAAAAAGAAAGGAAAGAGAAGCTTAAAAGTCTGCCTGTGTTTTTCTGAGTTCTACACAGTCTCTCCATTTTCTTCTCTGCATTCAAAATCTGTCTTTTTCTTCCTCACATTCTTCTATAAAAATGGATGCAACCATAGAAACCAAGCCTGTGAAAAAAACGAATTTGCTAGTCTATTTACTATGTGTGAAAAAAACACTGTTTTATATATTCTCTGTTCTGTCAAAATATTGAAGTTCCTCCAAAAGCCGAGAAGTAAATTCAAGGTGAAAACAGTTTGAAGGGAGGGAAAAATTGCAAATTGTTGCTGTCAAAAGAAGAAGAACACGAGGAATCCCCTCTCTAGTTGCAAAAAGACAAACATCAGCCATTCCTCTATTTCCAGTTTTGAAAGTTGTTGCCTTCTTCCTCATTTTCAGAGGTCACTAAACACCATGTCAGGAGGTTTTATGAGAAAGGAGCCTTTGAACTCCAACAAATTACATGAGCACCTAGAAGTGGTGGCCCTCTTCACCAGGGCAAACTGGATGTCTTTCTTTGAGAGAATTCATGGTTACGATGAAGAGGTGACTGAAGAATTTCTATTGTCCTTAAGATCCCATTCCAAAACACATGCTACAATCAGTTTTAGGGGTCTGACCTTAGAGCTTACACCAGATTTTATTAGCAGAATCATAGGTCTTCCACTTGGGCTCCCATGGAGCAAAGAAGAAAAATCGTTAAGACAGGTTGCTAAAAAGACAATTTTTCAGCCTGACGAGAATCCTGTAGAGGATAAGAATGGGGTCAGAAGGACAAGCTTACCTCCTCCATGGAGTGAGGTCAGCTACCAGATCATGAAATATATCACTTGTGAAGGAAGATTCAATATAGTTTATGGTTATCACTTCAGGTTATTGCATGAATTGAGATATGGGATGGACCTACCTGCAGCTAGAAAACTCAGTCTCCCATATTTCCTCCTCCAATCTTTGATAGAATGTGGCACCAAGTTAAATGCAGGGATCCCAGACTAGCTAGTCCACCATGGGCTCATAAAATTGTTGGTAGAAGATTCCCTACACACATACACCATCCCTATAGCATGGGAAATTTTCAGGAACATGTCCAGAGAAGATGCCATCAAAACTCTTACTGATGATCTTAGCCCATCTAGCAGTGAAGAGGAGCAGATAGAGGAACTTGAGAAGGAAATTCATGAGGAAGCACAAAATATTCAAATAAAAGAAAAAAAAGAAAAAAAAACAGAAAGAAGAAGAAAAACCGTACAAAACCGTAGTTGAACCTAGGGCAGAAAAGAAAACAGCATCAAAAGTAGAGAAGAGGAAGAGGACAAAAGCTGAGAAGAAGAAGCCCAAGAAAGCTCAGAAAAAGACTGCCACAGGAAAGGTAGACACTCAACAAGAAAAGGAGAAAACACCACCAAAGATAGCAGAGACAAAAACAGAAACAACAAACACAGGAAAAACTGCAGAGGATGAAGAAGAAGAACAACAAAAAGAAGTGTCCCCTGAGACACTGGCAAGGGAAGCAACAACTGTGCTTGTTGCATTGAGCACTCCAGCTAAGCAAAAGGGAAAAAGAAAAAGACAGACATCTATGTATTTCAAAGCCCGGAGGAGCACCAGGATTAAGGTGGGAAAGCCCCAACCACTATCAAAAGAATCCATTATCATTGAGGATGCACCTACTGTGAAAAAGGAGGAATCTCCCTCCAAAATCTCTATCACCTACGAGAGAGGGAGTCCCAAAACCTCCACTTGGAAGGAAAGAATAAAATTGATGGACTCCAAAGTAGTCCTACAGGAGGCACAAACCTCTCTACATGAGACACTGGCCAAGCTTAAAGAAATTGAAAAATTGGAAAAGAAGGCAGCAGAATAGTCATAAGAGGAAGGTAAGGCAAAAGAAATACTTGAGCCAAGCCCTCAGCCTAATTTAGGCTCCTATTACAATTTTCTAGAAAGTGGGAAGATCATCCCAAAAAAATTCATTGTGCCTCTTTTCTTCGAATTAGAAAAAGAAAGGGTCAAGACCCACACTTGGATGCAGATTGCTAAATCTAAAGGAGTTGAAGATATAGGGCACATAGAAAACAAGTTGAGAGAGTTGAGAAGGAAGTTGGGCATGGTAAGGCACATAGAGAGCATTAGAAGAGCCCAACTACAGGAAGAAAATGAACTGTTAAAAAAGAAGTTATAGGAACTGGAACCTCAAGGGGGAGACAAGTTGCTAATCTTAGAAGGGCAACAACAACAAGAAGGACCCATAGCAGATAATGAAGCAGTAGAGAAACAACAACAAGAGAAGAACCAAAGATCGATGTTGAAACGTTGATGAAACAACAACAAGAAAAAGAATCTCAGGCAGCGACTGAAGTGCTGATTTTGAAAAAGCAATTGCAGGAAAAGGAAGCCCAGATGGCCTGCATGGCCAGCTAGGCAATGGAGGCCTTGCAGTGCAGACAGCCAGCTAGATCCTATGCACTTTATCTCAAAGACCAGTGGCTCCAATTCCATATTAAAACATTGGCCCAGAGGAGCACAATCCCATTCCAAAATTATGGTCAGTTTATGCATTTATGTGATAGTAGTTCAGTCGAGGATAAAGCCAAGCTAACAAAATTTTACCTACACAACATGGCACTTCCTGAGATGAATTTATGTGATCCAAATGCTACATTAGGAGTCCTACAGCTCATGGCTATGGCTTCTTGGTTGAGCCATGAAGAAAAGAGAGCAGTGGAAATTCAGAAAATCATGGCCAAGGAGCTAAGTGAGCCCCTCATGATAAGGGCAGAACCAATAGAACCGTTAGCTCTCATTTATGCCCACCAACACCTAGCAACCAATCCTCAAGTTCTTCCTGACTATGTTGACAAGAAAGCACAGGCTATCGGCCATTTTGAAGATATGGAGAGATTATTTGGCGATGACTGCCTTCATGCTTGCATGTGAAGGTGGAATACATTGCCCCATATCCTAAAGATCAGGGAGTATCACTCCCCAACCAGAATGAGGGAAGCTATGAGGAGAGTGCCCTTATATAAACAATCAATGCAAAACTTGAAAGCCAACTGGATTGGTCTTAAATACAGTCCTCCACTGCTGCTAGGATTGTTGGAAGGGGTTAAGGAGGAGGAAGAACAGAAACAATGGGAGGAAGTGGACAGGAAAGAAGGTTTCCATGACAGAGAGGAAGACATCACATCAGAGGCTTGGGATGTTAGGGAAGCTGTTAAAGCTATTAAAGATGAAGAACTGGATTAGTTTCTCAGAGGCTAAGCAACCCATTCAGTAGGGGGGTGATGATGAGCCCCAGAAATGGGTAACTATATGGGCTCATTTTGCCTATTATTTTCATTTAATCTATCATTCTCAATAGTTTTGTGCATGTTTTTGAATATATTTATGTCAATAGAGTGAATGGGGGTGGTCACTTTGCCATATAGTCTAATGAATGTTTATTGCATATTTTTGGACAATTTTGGACAAAGATTGGGAATTTATGAGCAAAATGACAACCAAACTCGAGGAAACGGGGATGAGGACTTATAGGAGGGGTGTCTCCTTCATTAATGACCGCCTCCCTTGAATTATTCATCAACAGCTCAGAGTACAAAGGCCCACATTGATGACTCCAAGGGGCAGCCGAGCAAGTCAAGTAGGGTTGTTGTTATCTTCAGTTCTAGACAGTCGAGTTCCTTAAGTTTAGGAGGACTATTGGGGGTCCCCACTTATATAAATAAGAAGGCTTCAAGCCTCAGTAGGTTAGCTATTTCATAGTATATTTTCGCACTTTTGTGCAGCCTTGTACTCAGCTCATTTTCAAGCTCTTTTTGAAGACAATTTTGTGATGTAACTGCTATTTTTTGATAAATGAAGATGAACCAAGTTTTGAACCAGCACTGATCTTTTCTAGAGGGCTGAAGCTCTTGGGTTAGGGCCCAACCCAAGCTACCCAGCACCTCCTTTGTGTATTTATATGCTTTTTCTTGCATTCATGAGATAATTTCTGTTGTTTAGGTTAATATTACTTCATTAGATTAGGTTTTTTTTTATGGTTAGAATAGTTGTTTTTTATTCAAGTTGCTTGAGTAAGTTGCTGCAGTGACAGAAAAAGATCCAAAAAGGCTACCAGTAGGTCTTGATCTCCTTTCTCCCTCCTTGGGACCATGATTTGAGGTCAAGGCACTACTGCTGCCACCAAAAACACAGTTTTTGCCCTTCATGCAATTGCTAGTGTGATATTTCGAGTTGGAGAAGCTGATATTAGTTTGGATTCACATGCTTAGATCATTTCATGTTCATTTACCATGGTTTTCTCACATAATCTTTTGTTCATAAAGTTTTGTTCAACATTTCTCTGGTTTTAGGTCAGAATTTAGGTTAAAATAGACAAAACTCTGTTTTTCGGTTCTTGCTTTGGTTAGTTTTGAGAAGTAAGTGTGCAGCTCTCTTGTAAAACATTCCAGCTTATCATTCCTCCATAACACAGCCTGTACCAGTTCATCTCTCAAGATTTCCCCACTCATTCGCCACATTTCGCCAATCTGCCCTAATTTCTGCGTTTTTCCACAAAGTTGCTTTCTTGCCCTTTGAACAAATCCAACCATCTCCTTCATTCCTGATATTCATTGACAAAGTTCTAGACCCCTCAACACCTTCATCCAACCTTCATTTCCCTTTTCCCATCATTTTTCCACCTTCAAACCTCCAAAAACCACTTTCGGCCTCCTCCTGTAGATCCCCTGCAGCCTCCTGTAGAATTTCCTGTGAGTGATTTTTTGAAGTTTGATCGCAATGGAAGTCTTCAGAAGGGTACTAGGGGCTTCTTAGGACCTCTCCACACCTTCCTCACCATCTGCAAAAGCCAACTCCATCTTCTTTTTCCACCAACCCTTTGCACAGTCACAACCAGTCAAATCACAAGCATAATAATTTCACATAAAAATACTCAAAAGTACAAAAAGATGATTTCTTCTCATTTCTCTTTAGAAGTAGCTTGAATAAATGCAATTTGCCTTTTCAGTAGTCAATGGCACCAATTTCAGTAGTTTCCATCTATTTTCTTACAAAATTAGGGTTTGCATTTCATTTCAGTTTTCCTTCACTTTCTGCAAGTAGAATAACCCTTATAGAGTTAGTTTCCTTTCATCATAGTTAAAGCTTCTTCTGAGAACTCATAGAATTTGGCTTAAGCTCCTAGTGAATGTGTGCCTGCTGATCAAGTGATAGCCTGCAGTAAGAGCTAGTACTTGTGCATACAGCACCGTCGCTTCCAAGTTTGTTACGAACTACCAGGTTGATAAAAGTAAAAAAGGAAGCCCCAAGAGTTGCAACATTATTGTTGCAATACTTGAGCTCACCAGATGTGATGCCCCAACTTTTGCAGATAGGATATTTTGGGACAATCGGACACGATTGGCTAAAGATTGGATCCAAGAGAGCCAAGACATTCTTAAAGTCCTGAAGGGCAATCTACATATGGCTCAAAACCAACAAAAATTGTATGCAGAGGGGTGAGGGAAGCTTTGAAGTGGGAGATATGGTGTACCTTTGTCTTCAGCCCCACAGGAAGTCTTCACTCAAAACCAAAGGGGCAGAAAAGTTAAAACCCAGGTTCTATGGACCATTCAAGATCTTGAGAAGAGTAGGAGAGGTGGCCTCTGAACTCGAGCTTATGGACGAATGCAAGATTTGTAACATCTTTCAAGTCTCATGCCTCAAAAGGGCCTTGGGATAGCATGTTGTTGCTTCCACAGAGCCTCCACCATTGGATGAGGAGGGAGAATTGGCCTTAGTTCTCAAGAATATCCTAGATATAAGAGAAAAGAAGTTGTGGAGCAAGACGATCAAGGAGTACCTGGTAGAATGGAGGGATTTGTCGGTAGAAGATGCTACTTGATAAGGCAAACAGGTGCTCAAAAATATTGAATTGAAATTTCTTGAGGACAAACAATCTCGAGCGATAAGGACTGTAATGTCCCTGTCACCATAGGAAGCTTATGATGGAGTTCATAGCCTAAAGTGGTTCCCATAGGCTAAAGTGGGGAAATATTTAATAAGGGGACTTAAATTGCCTAAGGAAACTTTATAAAGTTCAAAAAGGAGAAAGGGTGATATTTCCTAGGCAAGTTAGAAGTCACTTTAACTTTATAAAGTGAAATATCATAAAGTGACTTTATAAAAGTGAATTTAAAAAAAATAAAAATAAAAGGGAAGGTGAAAAGGCAACCCTAAACTCATAAAAGAAGGAAAATGAGGAGACTCTCCTCATTTGTTCATTGTGTGAGTTTGGAGAAAAAACTCTTGGAGAGTTGGAAGGAGCAACTGAGGGTTTGGAACCCTAGCCACCATAACAGACTTCAGTGTTGAAATTAGACACCCTAGTTTGGAGTTCGGGAGTAAAGTCCCACAGATCTCAATACTGAGCTTCAATGGAGTGGAAGATTTTCAGTGGATATCAAGTTATTGTGGTTTTATCAGTTGATTTTACTCATTGATGTTGTGTGTCTTATAAATATTCTCTTTCAGGTGATGGTTATGGACAAATTTCAAAACTATGGGTGTGAGAGGAAGACCCAGTAAAATTTACAGTCACCAACTCTGAGAGAGACGAGTTCTATCCTTCACAAGCCAATATTCTCATTGTGCTATAGCTTGAATCTCTAAAGGCGGCCTAGCTTGAGTTTCCTTGTGTTCATTGCTGGAAACGTGGTCATTGTTGAGTCATTTGGTGTTTTGGAGGAGCAACTCTAGCCCCTGGTCAAAAGTCACAAGCACCCCTTTGTTGTAAGAGTCCTTAATTTCCCGGGTCACATATTGGTGTCTGAGGCAAGCGTATCAGTTAGGGGGCCTATGCTTTGTGGTAATTAGACCCCCTCACTCAGTTGTTGGATGTGTGGCCAACAACTTGTACGTGGATGTAATTAATTACATTTTGGATGTTTCGTGAGCCTTATTGAGCTTTGGTAAGTCGTATCATCACTATTAAATGTGGTTGTGATTACACTATTGTGTGGAGTTATTTCATACACTATGGGGGCAACGAAATAATATAAAGCTGCCTGATATAAGCCTATAAGACCAATGTTGTACATTTTGTTGTGTAATTGGTTACGTGTGGAGGTTCATCACTATTATTCCAACGTGCTGGAGACTCATTCTTCTGGACATCATACCATCTCTGTTACATGCCTCAAGGGGTAAGTTGGTGACGTGGGAACGATTCAAGAAGTTCTGGGCCAACGTATTTATTGTGGGCAATGATTATAATTAAAGCAAGGGCACATGATATTTAGTGGAGATGTTAATCATGAATCCAAGTGCCTATTCGAATTCCCTTACTGTGTGATTTTTGGAAGCTTTCCATTCTCAGGTTCACTTATTCTCTCTTTGTTCTTGAATACTGTATATTGTGCATAAGTAAATGGAGAAGAAGAGCTGTAATATTTACTTTCATTCAATGTATCAACTGTAAGTGAACTTTTGAGCGTTAAATGGTATTAGTTTGAGCTTCCGGAGTGTGATATTTGATGCATGTTATTCACTGTGATTGTTTCTAGAAATAAAAAGTGTGATGAACACCTACAACAGTATATAGATAACCTGTATAAAGAAACATTTCACTGAAATTTCAACCAAAAGCACACATAGAATTTTAGAGAAAAACCAAAAGTTTAACAAGCTAGATTATTATAGAGGAAATGAAAAGGAAACTTAGAGCTAGCATTGAGCTATGGAGTCTACACCATTTCTTTAGTACATGTCCTTCTTTACCCTTGTTTTTTGAAGTCCCCAAATATCTGTGAAGAATGTTTAGTGAGCTTCAAATGTAAGAGATATAAACCTTGCAAAAGTCACAGGGAAGTTAACCCAAAAGTAAAACCACCTAATTATTGCAAACTTAAAAGATTTAAACATAAATCTAGAGTAAGAAGTTAAACCAAGGTTACTTGGATGCGACAGTGAAAGCGAGGAGCAGGAGTGGAAGTCGGAGCAGGGAGTGACATTTTCAAAAGCTCTCGGTTTGAGAGCAAATCAGAAGTGAATTTTTATATTATATATTTTTATATAATTTGAGGCATATATGTAAACAAAAGCATGTAAAATGATATATAGATATAAAAATCATAAAAACATGGATTACACCATGTAACATCAATCATATAGAAGTTATAATATTCATCAACCATGTCCACAAGTTACACATTCTAACTTATATAGCATGTAAGGGTGCACATAGCCAAAATAAAATCAAGTGTAATCCATATCTAAACTGAAAATACATCAACAAATAGGCTCTAGATGGCCTCTAACATCCAAAAAATCATGCTACGACAAATCACTACATATCATCAAAATCATTGCCTATGTTGGGATCTTTGTCATTAATATCACCCTCTAAGCAATTAACATAAAATAGAACAAATGTAGCATGTCAAGTCAAGATTTTGTTTCAGTGGTGGGTACATTTTTAGTAGGGTCATGATAGAGGAATTCGACAACCAATGTCACTAACATGAAGGTACATAGAGGGCTTGGTGCTCTTGATTAAATATGAGTCGCATACCCTAGTAAATGACAAAATCCAATGGAAACATTGCAATCCCCCCAATCCTGAAATCCTAAAAAAAATGATAAGTCTGTTGGATTTTGAGTGAGATCTAAAATTCTACTTTCTCCATGTAAAATCCAATGAGGTTGGAACCACTCTCAAACACCTTGAAGCATTTCATGGTAATGCTAAAAATTTAAGTAGAAGGATGAAAATGAAAGATAAAGGATAATGTCACTTTTACTTCTAAGAATTTAACATTATCATGAATTGCATATTAGTACTAGGGCCATAAGCTTGAATATTAGGCTACTCTGCTCAAAAAATCTTGTTTCGTTGAAAAAAATTGTGTTTGGAACATCTTTGTGACAAAATTTTTGTGAAAAAACTAGGGAGAGATTTTTTATTTTTTATTTTTTTTGTGGGAGCGTAATAGGAGCGAATTATTGGAGCGCGCTCACGATTCGCACCCGCTCGAAGCGCACTTAGGGAGAAATTTGAAGGGGGGGAGTCGCTCCCCCGCAACCCTAGTTAAAACACTAAAATATTCAACCCCAATACTAAAGATCTAGCTTAAAACATTCACAAAGAAATGAAATAGACATATGCCATACCTCCCTTGCAATATTTTCTTTGCAATAGCTCCTTCCTCAATGAATTAATGCACATCAAAACCCTCTTTGATTGAACAAGAACACCTTACTCAATAAACTAGAGAAGAAATTGTTTCCACAAAATCTAACAGGCCTTATGGAGGGGTAACCTAGATGGAAATCACTAAACCAAGTGACAACAATAAGGTATTTTCCCACTATCACCATAGCTACTACCCCCTACTCTTCATGGATTTTCACCAATGGGAGGAGTCCCAGTATAATGTCATTAAAAAGAGATATTCTTGGTTTAGAGGTTCAAGTTGAAAGAATAACCCACTTGGGATTATTTGGCTTAAGAATGAGTTTCAAACTATGAGAAAAGGAAATTTGAATCCCAAGTAGAGGCCAAATTGAGGCAACGTAAGACCTAGGGTTTGATTGATATGTTGTGATTTTGGATTACCTAAGGTCAAGATATGAATAAAAGGTTTCCAATAATGAGTATTGGTAAGATAAAGGCACATGAAAACTTCAAAAAGCACTCAATTTGAGGTCATACCCAAACTAGGGTTTTATCCTAGGGAAAACAACTAGGGCAAGAGGAATTATGGATGAAAATGGAAAGAATAGCCACAAAGGGGAATGATTTTGAGAACCATGACAACCCTTGATGTTGAGGCTGTTACCGATCAAACTAGTAGGGGTCCTAGGAGGGGATCCTATAGGGAAACTACTAGTTCAAGGGAAATAATGGAGCGATAGCCCAATTTCACCTCAGTTAAGGCTCCCTACTCTTTACGGACTTTCACCGATGGGAGGAGACCTAATATAAGAGGAATCATAATAATGGATGTGTCAGTCAGAGGATAAAGGGTGATTCCCAAGGCCTATTCGTAAGAGATTCTCAATTGTGTGGCTTTCTTGCTTGGAAAGCAAGGTGATAGGCTCTCTAGGAAAGGCTAAGAGGATACTCGAGGCTAGGGTTTGGGAATGTATCTTGTAAAGATGATTCCTAGGACTATAAATACTTATGGAGACTTGGTCTTTACGTGATCTTTGTGGAATAAGAGTTGAAAAGTTGTGGGACCACACAAGGCCAAGTGGACCCAAATTTAGGTCAAGGGTATGGAGTTGATAAACCAAGGAGGGGCTTGACCTAATTAGGGAAGAGAAGAGGATGAAAGGAAAAATTTTCTTTTGAGAATTGGATGCAATGATCCTAATGAGGTCAATAACCCAAAATCAACTTAGGAAAATAAATGGCCTTGTGGCTAGGGCTTGCTATATCTCGGGATTCCACCATCGAAATTGCTTCAAATTTGGAGGACCTCTTGAGAAAGCTACAACGCAATAGTTGACTAATTTTCAAGGATTTTGGATGGCTATAAATGATTTGGTGTGATGCCCTAGGAGACCTTTTGGGTTAGGCTTAGAATTGGACGCAATGAAGAAAATAAATGTTCTTTTGACCACCAAAGGGATACGAGGATCTGTTCCTTATTTCTTGGGCTTAATGGAGTCAAGATACATATACATTATGAAATTTCGTGAGCTAAGGCATCCCAATTGACATTTGTTATCCTATTCAAGGGAAACAATTAGCTCACTAGAGATTTATACTTCAAATTTGCGAAAGAGACAAAGTTTCGAGGTCTTTAACCTAAGAGGTGCCTTTCAGAACATTCACCCAATTCCTCAAAGGTCAACGCATGCATTTAAATACTTATTCAAGGTCCCAAAAGAATTTCACATTACAATTAACCCATACAAGAATAAGGATAACAACATACATGCAGTTAACCAGTAAGATAACAAGAATAACATCAAAATTTTCACATACATGAGAGAGAGAATATATCCATTTATCAAGTTCATATTAGAGAAGCTCCAAAGACAATAGAGAAATCCAAACATCATAGTACATCAATAAAATCTCCAAAAATTCATCCTAGCAAAATGTGCAAAAAGTCTCATAAGAGATAGTAATCCAATATAAGTGACGATGAATGAGAGCGAATGCCTCTCTTCTATTTATGCAATGGGATTCTAATGGCCCAATTTGGACTAATAATTACCCTAAAATAAAATAATGTGCATAATAACAGTACTTTTGGTGACAATCCCACCAAATAGCTCAATAACATTAAGATAAGCTTCTCGAGAGGGAAAAATTATCAACATAATGAGTCGTTGGGACATTGAGAAGGCCAAATGAAGTCCAAAGTGTGCCATGATGAGAGAATGGACTCCAAACATAGTGGACAAGGGGTTGGCCCCTTGTTTTTCAAGCAAGAACCTGTGGTGCTCCCAAGTGGGTGTGGGGGCACAAGGACATCCTCATGGGTCTCCAAGTGGATCGAAAGTGCTTGTATACCATCCGTAAGGGCTAGGATGATGACATAATCCCTCCCATTGCAGTGAGAGACATCCTCTGGACCTTGAACCATCTACCAAGTGTATGGAGCAAGTGTGGAGTCGACAGGGAAAAGTGAACCAGGTGCATTATCCTCATCCAAAAGGTGGAACACAAGCAATCAATGAGAGGTGTTGGGGATCCATGAAGTAATCTCTGCTATGGTGGAATCCCATGGCTCTCATCGCTCACCCTACAAGTTCCCATGTGGCCCTCTACAAGGCTAGGATCTCGTATAGGGAGACCAAGCCCCAAATGGAGACCCACCTGCAATCTTGCATAATATCCAATGTGTCCCCTTTCCCTCCAATACAACAAATCATTAAAATCATCAAGTAAAAGTGTTTGCAAATCATGGAATCAATGGGGCACTTCAAGGTGGCATGCCCTTCCATAGTGGGCTTTGTCATATACAAGTGTCTCCAAGCTTAACAAGAGGATTAGCCAAGGACCCTATTAGGTGGTTTCAACTTTTAAAGGGGGTGACATGTCCATGGTAGTCCATCAAATAGTAGGTGGCATATGATATAATGATGAGATGGAATGGGGATCAAGGGAAAAGTCCAAGCCACATGTTAGGGTACAAGGGTTGCTATAATAGGGGAAGCCCACACTTGGGTGTATGAGTGTAGGAGGGAGAAATCGTGGTACATAAGTTACCCTGACCTTTGATTTTCCACCCTTCTTCATATGCTTTTTGCCTTTTTATTGAATTTTCTTCATAACTCGTCGAGGCTCCAGGGGATGAGAGAATGATGTGTGTATATAGTAGTAGGTATCCCCTTTTTAGGTGGGGCATTTCATTTCCCACCAAGGGTTGGGACAATAATGGGTTCCTTAATGTGGAGGGGGTTCATCTAGTGCCCATAGGAACCAGGGTGATCGCCATAGATAAGGGGTAGAGCTTATGATTGGATTTTTCCCACGTGCTAAATGTGTATGTCCCAGCCATCTTTTGCATTTTGTGATACGTTTCCTGTTGTGAGTGGCCAAATTATGTTTTTTATTTTCTATTTAGCTACATCAACCTTTGGGGCATTGTTCCAGGCCCAACCCAAAGTGTGGACAAGGGGATGGGGAGGAAAACACTGTGTGGACCCGGATGGGAAAAATGATGAATGGGGTCAAAATGAGTGCAAGGGAGTGATATATATGGTATCGGAAGTGGAACGATGCAACCAAAATAGGGATTTCCCATGTAGTGCCAACCCCAAAGCTAATAACTAGTAAATGAGGTCCCACAGTATTAGGATACAAGGCTAACCATCAAATTGGGTAGAGGAGAGACGAGCACAGACCTATCCTACTCTTTCCGTCGAATCCCCCCACCAATCCATGCCCAAAAGTGTCCATGAAAAGTAAACAAAATCGCTCAATTAAATCAATGAAAAGTCATGCCTTTGGGGTCGAGAGGTGCACCTTCAAACATACAATCATAACAGATGGGCGAAGGACCACATGGCTGGCTCAGGTGGTGGATAAAGTGGCACATCGAGCTATCTGGTGATTGCAAGGGGCTATTGGCTGCTGGCTGAGGACCATCCAGGAGAAAATTTTACCCTGTGTATATTAACTACAGGTAGTGGGTAACATTTGGCTCCAACTTTGACATGAACTCTCGGAAAGGTGCACACAGCTACTCGAACGGGAGGTTATGAGAACACCAACAATCTATTGGCACCACAAACCTGTTACCTGCACATAACAAAGGCTGAGCACAGGGGGCAACAAGTTTTTGTGGTGTCTAATGATCACCCATGCATAGTATTAGGCCATAAAATCAATAGAAAAATAAAGTTTATTCTAAATACAACTAGTCTACCATGAAAATATCAAATGATGTTAGTTCTAGTAAGGGAATCAATATGAAATGCATCTTACCTAACATGCATATGGTACAAAGCTAATAGTAAGTGTAATCATAAATCTAGTGCAACCAACATATCATCAAATCAATATAAATACGTCGGCCTATATGATTACTCATGTAGCAAATCCCAAAGTGAATGCATAAATAATCACATGGAGGATGAAGCATGTGGGAGGTGGTAAAATATGATCTCCATTTGAGGTAAAAGGAATTCCTAGATGGAAAATAAGTCAACCTTGAAGTGCAGGGCTTTCCCTCTAAGTACACATGGTGGAATGAATGATCACTCTAAAGATATCCTTATCACAATCATTGTTCATAATATTATGCTTTGTGGATGCCACAAGGTTATGATGGGAGGGGAGAGGAGGATGAGTGTGATAAGTGAGTTTCTCAATGTGATGGTCACATTGGAGAGGGGTGGTTATGGAGTGATCATAATCTTGAGGGTGTGTTCGAGGAGGTGAAATATATTTAATGAGGGGCTCTTCCTTGACACTATACTTAGAAGGGGGAAGGGCTCATGGTCACTTGAGATCATATGACAAGGGGATAGGGACTCACTTATGGATGACTCAAAATGATGAACAAGAAGGGAAAGTGATGGAGAAGGTGAAGTATTGTATTCAATGGGATCCTTTTCCTAAAAATCAAATTCTAGAGGCCCAAGTGATTTGAATATACTCCCAGAATCATAAGGCAGGTAGGAGCAAGGGCCTTATCAATTCCATCATCATTAGTATCAAAGATAAGGTCTTCCCAAAAAGGAGAATCAATTACTTCCAACTTCCCTCTTTCATGCAAGGGAAAATAATGATCCTCCTTCCCAAGGGTATCGATGGGTATGTCATCATGAATAATGCCCGGAAGATCAATCTCAACCTCATCTTCTTTGTCAGTGTCATAAATGGGAGCACAATCAAATTGAGGACCAACAATTTCCCATTTCTCCTTTTCAATATGGAAATAATCTCCAATATCAACTTCCAAGGGGCTAATGGGATCACCTTTCCCAAGGTTCTCAAAAGGAGAGTCATTAGGAGTAATATCCTTGAGAACGGTAAGGTTAGCCTCAACTTCATTGTCCATAGACTCATCCTCCCTAACACATGTGTACTCAAAATCATCCCTTTCATCATGTGGACCCAAGGAGAACTCATCTTCCTGCCCATCACTTAGATTCTCAAGGTCCTCTCTAACTTCTTCATCTTTATTACTAGGCAAGTGAGACTTCTCTTCTTCCCTCTTCTCTTGGAGAACAATAGCTAAGGTGTTTGTCACATGAGCTTGGTATAATACTTCTAGAAAGAGTGCCTTAGTAGGGTTTTCTTTATATTCACACTTCATTTTATAGAGCTTCTCCTCTTGGGTATATAAATGGAAGAATAAGTTGTTAGCATTATATTCCCTTACTAACCCCCTGCATGTCCTACTATATTCGTCCACTCTTTCTTGTAGGATCTGGAGGCTTTCAAGATCAAACTCTTCATCATCCTCAGAGGAGATGTTTTCCACCTCCTTTCTATTGGACCCAATTCCATAACTGATATTTGCTCATCATCCTCACTTTCTTGATCATCTTGGTCATCCAAATCCTCATCTGGTAATGAGCCATATTTTTCTTCGATCTTGTGAGACAAGGAATTGAATGCACCAGTATAATAGACAAGCTCAGAGAAGAGATAATTTGTGGGGTTTTCTTCATACTCTTGCCTTATGTTGTGGAGGTTTTACCTGCTCCTATTATATAAATTGAGTATGGAGTCTTAATTTTCATGCTCTAATAGAAGATCATTAAACTCACACCACAAATCCAATCTTTCCCAATGAGCTCATTCTTCTTCAGGGCAAATGTCATGAACACTTTCTTTAACCATTTTTCATGATCTTGTATATAATGTCAAAATGGAGTCCCCAGGGTGAATTAAATACCTTGATAGATGCTTCTTTCACCCCACAAGCATTTAACTTTGGAGTTCAATGAAGAACTAGGGCTTCGTTCTTCCAATGGAGTCACCAAGCATGATATGCCAATGATGTCATAAGGGATAGAAGACACATGTCTCATGTACCCAACAATGACACCAAAGATGTTACCACTCAAACTAGGAGGGGTCCTAGGAGGGGATCCTATAGGGCAACTACTAAGTCAAGGGAAACAATGGTGCAATAGCCTAATGCCACCTCAGCTAAGGCTCCATGCTCTTTACAGACTTTCACCGATGGGAGGAGACCTAATATAAGAGGAAGCACAATAATGGATGTGTCAATGAGAGGATAAAGGGTGATTCTCAACGCATATTCGTAAAAGAGACTTAATTGTGTGGCTTTCTTGCTTGGAAAGCAAGGTGATAGGCTCTCTAGGAAGGGCTAAGAGGATACTCAAGGCTAGTGTTTGGGAATGTATCTTGTAAAGATCATTCCTAGGCCTAGAAATCCTTATGGAGACTTGGTATTTACGTGACCTTTGTGGAAAAAGAGTTGAAAAGTTGCGGGACCAGACATGGCCAAGTGGACCCAAATTTAGGTCAAGGATATGGAGTTGATCAACCAAGGAGGGGATTGACCTAAATAGGGAAGAAAAGAGGATTAAAGGACAATTTTTTTTAGATTTGGATGCAATGATCCTAATGAGGTCACTAACCCAAAATCAACCTAGGGCAAGAAATGTTCTTGTGGCCAGGGCTTGCTATATATGGGGATTCCACTGTCGGAATTTCTTGAAATTTGGCGGACATATTTAGAAAGCTACAACGCAATAGTGGACCAATTTTCAAGGGTTTTGGATGGATACAAATGATTTTTTGTGATGCCCTAGGAGACCTTCTAGGGTTAGGCCTAGAATTGGATGAAATGAAGAAAAGAAATGTTATTTTGACCACCAAAGGAATATGAGGATCAATGCGTTGTTGTTTGGGCCTAATGGAGTCAATATACACATAGATCATGAAATCCCGTAAGCTAAGGAGCCCTAATTGATCTTTTCTAGCCTCTTCAACGACAACAACTAGATCAATAGATATCTATACTTCAAATTTGTGAAAGAGACAAAGTTTTGAGGTCTTTAACCTAATAGGTGCCTCTAGAAACATTCACCCAATCCCTCAAAGGCCAACACATGCATTTAATTACTTATTCAAGGTCCCAGAAGAATTTCGCATTACAATTAACCCATATAAGAATAAAGATAACAACATACATGCAGTTAACCAGTAAGATAACAAGAATAACATCAAAATTTCAACTTACATGAGAGAGAGAGTATATTCATTTATCAACTTCGCATTAGAGAAGCTCCAAAGACAATAGTGAAATCCAAACATCATAGTGCATCAAGAAAATCTCCAAAAATCCATCCCAACAAAAAGTGAAAAAATCTCATAAGAGATACAAATCCAATCCAAGTGATGATGAATGAGAGAGAATGCCTCTCTTCTATTTATACAATCCTATGAGGGATTCAAATGGCTTAATTTGGACTAATAATGCCCCTAAAATAAAATAATGTGCATACTAACAATACTTTTAGTGACAAGCCCACCAAATATCTTAATAACATAAAGATAAGCCTCTCAAGAGGGAATAATGATCAACATAATGAGTCGTTGGTCCATTAATAAGGCCAAATGAAGTCCAAAGTTTGCCATGATGAGAGAATGGACTCAAAAGATAGTGGACAAGGGGTTGGACCCTTGGTTTTCAAGCAAGAACTTGTTGTGTTCCCAAGTGGGTGTGGTGGCACAAGGACATCTTCATGGGTCTCCAAGTGGATCGAAAGTGCCTGTAGACCATATGTAAGGGCTAGGATGATGACATAAGCCCTCCCATTGCAGTGAGAGACATCCTCTGGACCCTAGACCATCTACAAGTGTATGGTGCAAGTGTGGAACCGATTGGGCAAAGTGAACCAGGTGCATCATCCTCATCCAAAAGGTGGAACACAAGAAATCAATGACCAGTGTTGGGGATCCATGAAGTAATCTCTTCTATGTTGGAGGTCCGTGGCTTTCAACATTCACCTTGCAAGTGCCCATGTGGCCCTCTAGAGGGCTAGGACCCTGTATATGGAGACCAAGCCCCAAATGGAGACCCACCTACAACCTTGCATAAGACCCAATGTGTCCCATCGCCCTCCAATACAACATATCTTTAGAATAATCAAGTAAAAGTGTTTACAAATCATGGAATCAATGGGAAACTTCATGGTGGCATGCCCTTCCATAGTGGGCTTTGGAATGTACAAGTGTCTCCAAGTTTAACAAGAGGGTTAACTAAGGACCCTATTAGGTGGTTTTAGCCTTTAATGGGGGTGACATGTCCATGGTTGTTCATCAAATAGTAGGTAGCATATTGTTAAGTTATGGTATGTTCTATGCTTATAACAATTTACTTCTTTTTCTTATTATATTCCATAGATTAGCAGTCACATGTACATAAAGTAAAGTGCAGATAGAACATTAAACGATCAATAGAAAACAAGCCAAGACAAGAGACACATGATGTGGCGGCTAGCCAGGGACAAACCCCACAATGTGTGGGGAAACCCTTTGATCAAATATTCTTTTATCTTCAATAATTCAGTAGAGAGAAATAAAACAATAAATCTGATTTATATCAGCAGTGTCAAACCCTAGATTAGCAGCATCAGCATTAGCGGCTTCATCATCAAAACTAGGGCAGTGGATATCTCACAAACCAACCGTCAGATCGGCTTGATTCCACCAACAAAAGTTGTAGCCTTCAGAGGAGGTTCAGATGAACCTACAGCACAATTCAAAAGAGGAGGTTTGAAGTTCCATGCTGGTCAAACTTTGGATCCGCAATTGCAGCTTTAGTTTCAGCAGCTTCCTTCAAACTAGGGCAGTCGATATCTCGCAAACCGACCGTCGGATCAACTTGATTCCACCACCAAAATTTGCAGCCTTCAGAGGAGGTTCAGATGAACCTATAGTGTAGTTCAAAAGAGGAGGTTTGACGGATTTATTGCTCGACCATAAGGGACGGAGTCACTCACTATTCATATGGTGAGGGTTTTAACGCTCACTCATCATATGGGTGAGGGACGGAGTCACTCACTATTCATATGGTGAGGGATTTATCGCTCGACCATAAGGGACGGAGTCACTCACTATTCATATGGTGAGGGATTTATCGCTCGACCATAAGGGCCGCCATCGTCATAAGCCTCAGGTAATTTTCCAAAAAAGGGATTATTTGAATGAATAAAGGCATCATCTAGAAAAATATTGAACATAACTGGCATTTTTATTCTCCAATAAAAATTAGGGGGGGTAAAGCCAGAAAAGTCTTTGATTGGTCCACACTGGTCAAACTTTGGACCTGCGGTTACAGCTTCAGTTTCAACAGCTTCCTTCAAACTAGGGTAGTCGATATCTTTCAAACCAACCGTCAGATCGACTTGATTCCACCACTAAAAGTTGCAGCCTTCAGAGGAGGTTTAGATGAACCTACAGTGCAGTTCAAAAGAGGAGGTTTAAAGGTCCACGCTGGTCAAACTTTGGATCTGCATTTGCAGCTTCAGTTTCAACAGCTTCCTTCAAAATAGGGCTGTCGATATCTCGCAAACCGACCGTTGGATCGACTTGATTCAACCACCAAAAGTTGAAGCCTTTAGAGGAGGTTTAGATGAACCTACAACGTAGTTCAGAAAAGGAGGTTTGAAGGTCCACGCTGGTCAAACTTTAGATCTGCAGTTGCAGCTTCAGTTTCAGCAGCTTCCTTCAAACTAGGGCAGTGGATATCTCACAAACCGACAGTTGGATCGACTTGATTCCACCACCAAAAGTTGCAGCCTTCAGAAGAGGTTCAGATGAACCTACAATGTAGTTCAGAAGAGGAGGTATGAAGGTCCACTCTGGTCAAACTTTGGATCTGCAGTTGCAGCTTCAGTTTCAGCAGCTTCCTTCAAACTAGGGCAGTGGATATCTCGCAAACCGATCGTCGGATCGACTTGTTTCCACAGCCAAAAGTTGCAGCCTTCAGAGGAGATTCAGATGAACCTACAATGCAGTTCAAAAGAGGAGGTTTGAAGGTCCACACTGGTCAAACTTTGGATCTGCAGTTGCAGCTTTAGTTTCAGCAGCGTCCTTCCACATGTGTGAGAGAGAGACTATTTTCTATGCAGTAGAGAAGACCCTCTTTTCTGCGCGGGAGAGAGAGAGAGATGTGATGAGATGAGTGAGTGAAAATGAGGAGAAGTCCTCTTATATTTATACACAACTGATGATGTTTGAACATATGCGACTGTTGGGCTTCTGAGCCTACATGAGTTGTAGGTCGGCTTGATAATAATTCCATAATCAAAATAAATTCATATCTCCATAAATACTTATCAGAATTGGATGATATTTAGATCAATCCTACACCTCTTAACGAGAGGAATATAATAAAAATATTATTAGCCATGAATAAGATGACCCACATGAAGTTTGACCCTAGTTGCCAATTTAATGTAAAAATCTCTGTTTTCCCACCCCGGTTTTCAGTTTCTCCTTATTTCTCCCATGTAGTTAAATGCCCATTCCCATAACCATACATTTAACAGACTGAAAAAAAAAAATATTGTTGAAAACACAAATTCTGGAAATTTTTCAGAATGCTGGAAATTGCAGAATTAAAAATCAGCAATCAAAAACAACTATTAAAACACATTAAAACACTGATATTTTTGGTCAACTTGACTCTGGAAAAACCCCCTACAACTCTTGGGGAAAACCAGTTTGAGAGCTCTTCTTTATTTCTGAAAATTGCCTTTTTACAGTGAGAATTATTCAGCAAAAAATCAGCAAGCAAATTTACAACTTATCTCCTTTCTCGTGCCTCACAGCAATCTGGAAATTACAGCAAACAGGACAGCAATAAATGTTGTACAACCTCCGTTTTGTGTGCAGAAAAATCAGCAAACTGCTCCTCGATTTTTGTGCAAAAATCTGCCTTTCACTATGTGCTGAATCAGCTGTACAAATCTGCTCAACTGCTGCCTTGGAATGTGTGCCAAGCTATTGTCTCCTTCTCCTCCCTGCTCAGAAATCTCTCTTGCTCTCCTTCTCCCAATCTGCTCATGAAAGAATGAATGACCTTTTCCTCCTTTTCCTCCTTTAATATAACTCCAAGTGACTTTTGGGTGATCCAAGTGACTTTTGGGTGATCTCTAAATCCAATGGTTGAAATAGATTTAGATCAATGGCTGAGATTAAATGCTCATTTAAATCTCACTTTCTATTTTTTAATTCACCCCACTTTAATAAAGACCCACTTAGTCATTTTATTTCCAAAGTCACTTTTCCTTTCTAATTTTTCATTTACTTTATAAAAGTTACTTTAAAATTAGACTTAGTAACTTTATCACTTAAAGTCACTTTTAAATTAGATTTAACTTTATAAAATTATAAAGTCACTTTAGGAGAAAAATTAAATTCTTTTGGACACTTTTCCCTAGGCCAAAGATCAAAGCCTAAGGGAACCACCTATCCTCCGGTACCAAATTTCAACATTTAACACTCCCTCTCAACTAGGGAGAACATCATCTGCAATCTGTCTGTCGGTTGCTACTATTCATCCATCAAATGCACTGCCCTGTACAGCTTGACCCTTGTCTTGCTCTGCTCTATTCTGCTTGTTCTACTTTGTCTTGTTCTGCGCTGCACTAATCTGTATTGTTCTGCTCTGTTCTGCTCTTCTCTTGCATTGTTCTGTTCTGCTCTACTTTTGTCTGAATTATGAAGAAGAAGAAATGATCGAGGATATATCATACTGACTCAAAGTTAGTCCAAGAGTATGTACCACTGGTCCCAAACCAGTCTCAACCAACTCGAAGTTAGCGTCATAGTGAGTACAACTCCACTGGTCCCAGACCAGTATCATCCTCCACTGGCTCAAAGTCAGTCTCAAAGTGCGTACCACTGGTCCCAGACCAGTCTCAATCGACCTGAAGGCAGCTTCATAGTAGGTACCACTCCTACCACTGGTCCTAGACCAGTATTGCAGTCTCAGAGAGTGTATCACTGGTCCCAGACTAGTCTCAACTGACCTGAAGTCAGTGTCATAGTATGTACCACTCCCACTGGTCCCATACTAGTACTGCACTGATACGAAGTTAGTCTCAGAGTATGTACCACTAGTCATAGACCAGTCTCAACCGACCCGAAGTCAGCGTCATAGTATGGTACAACTCCTACCATTGGTCCCAGACCAGTATCATTGATCCCAGATCAATGGAGGTCATCCTAGCGTAGGGAGTACGGTAGATACAGTGATGCATCCATCGGTACTACTATGGTCCCTAACTTCATTTCCCTGCTCATTGATCAGATGAGAGGTACTTCCCATGAGTCCCAGACTGCATGGGTAGGATGCCTCAACAGGAGAACTTAATCAATCTCGTCCTCACAGGAGAACACATCAATATTGCTACAATCGCCATGGAGAACACATCAATCTAGGCCTCACAGGAGGACACATCAATCTTTCTACAATCGCCATGGAGAACACATCAATCCAGGCCTCACAAGAGAACACATCAATCCTGATACAATCACCATGGAGAACATATCAATCCAAGCCTCACAGGAGAGCACATCAATCCTGCTACAATCGCTATGGAGAACACATCAATCCAGGCCTCACAGGAGAACTAATCATCCTGCTACACAGGAGAGCGAATCATGTTGTTCCATAAGAGAGCGAATCATCTTGTTCCACAAGAAACCGAATCATCTTATTCCAGTGCGGACCACCAGGGGAGGGTGAGTCACCTTATGGTTGTATGTTGCTCCAGTAAGAACCGCAAGCCCTAAGAGCTCCCAGAGCTCAATGTATGCAACATGAAGGACCCTTGTACAAGAGTTTCTTGACAACTCCAAGTCGCTTGGGAAAATCACAGATTAGATATTTCCTCGGGGCTTTGACAAGGTGTATCGACCTGCACATCATCTTAATGCGATGGAGCCTCCTTGCTCATCAACTTACCATATCCTAGATGATGTCTATCTGCTGGAGCAATCAACGAATACATGATTCCTCAATAATCGAATCCCACCTCTGGTTGTTACAGAGAATCATAGTGGTATGTGTTCAAATAGCTCATTGAAGAGCTTCCCCAACCAGGCAACTTCATACGAGATCATACTCGTAGATATGTATCTGGTCTCAGTGGTGCTTATGGCAACCGACTTCTACTTCCTGTCATCCATTATATCGAAGCAGAATCCAAAGAGAAACAACACTAAAAATTGCTCCAATGATCTTCCACACTACCTGCCTAATTAGCATTCGAATAATCATGCAGTTTCATATTTCTGACAGTGTATCTCAATCCATGAGAGATTGTGTCCTGAAGACATCTCAGAAGATTCTTGGCACCAATTTAGTGAGGCTCAACCGAATATGAGCTCACAATGCTAACTGCAAAACATATGTTCAGACGGAGGTTCACCATGAACATCAACGCGAATGAGTTTTTGAAACTCAGAGGCATTTCCCAAATATGGTCCGACATCACTACCATATAACTTCTAAAAGTTAATATCCTTGAGGTAGTCACAGGGTTGCAGTCCACAATACCAAATCTTTTCAGAATCTTCACCACATATTTTCCTTGAGATAGGAAAATTTCCCTTGGCTTCTGCCACACTTCAAGTCCTTGGTTCTTCATTTCAAATTCAGAAGCCAATTCCCTCTTACATTTGTGAATGAGAGGGTTTGCACCTGTTAGAAAGAGGTCATCCACATACAACACCAGAATGAGAGGTTTGTCATCTTCAATCTTAAAGTAAAGGTTAGGATCGACTTCACTCCTAGTGAATCCCAGCTTAATCAAGTAGTTATCGATCCTCTCATACCATGCTTGGGGTGCTTGCTTCAGCCCATAGAGAGCCTTCTTCAACCTGCATACATGATATTTTCGATCATAAATCTCAAATCATTTGGGTTGCTCCACATAGAATTCTTTTTTGATCGAACCGTGCAATAACGCGGTCTTGACATCCATCTGATGTACGTTCCATCCTTATGAAGCCACAAGGGCTATGATCAAGCGGATGGTCGTACATCTGGCAATCGGTGCAAATATCACATCATAGTCTATACCTTCTTTCTGGGAGAAACCACGAGCAACAAAACGAGCCTTACACTATTCCATACTTCCATTTGCTGCAGCTTTATCTTGTAAAGCCATTTTGAAGTAATAATTGTCTTGTCCTGGGGTGTGGGAACTACTTCCTAGACATAATTCTCCATAATGGTCATAGCATCTTTCCATACTTGATGCTTCATAGCATCTAAGAATGATGAAGGCTCATTTTGTATGGTTGTGCTCATACTAGTCAGGTATCCCTGATACCTGTTGGGTTTCTTACTTTCACAGAAGGTTCCTCGGGGTGCAGCATGCCTTTCAGCATCATCAAGTATCCCCCTAAGCCATGAAGGCCTCTTCCTGGAAGAGGAAGTCTCAGGTGGATAAATAGGATCCATCTTTTCTTGCACATCAGGCATTATTACATCATCTACCCATAGAGACAGATCCCACTGTCATATGATGCCACACCATTTTGCTCTGGAGTATGTGGTGTAGTAGTCTCGCTCTTAATGCCAACCTTAGGTATCCCTGAGTGAACTAACTGTAATATATCAGAGGTCTTGCTTAGGCTTGAGGGGAATGGTCCCCTTTTGAGTTTTTCTTCGGCACATCCCAAACATACAGCTTCTTTTTCTACTCGGAATTCAGGTATCCCTGTTACCGTATGTCTTACATTGGGTAGATCTTTGTAATGAAGGTGGGAAAACCTCTACTGCCAAAGTTCGGACTGAAGAGATGTTTCATAAGGCATGACACCTACCTGACTTTCATCGACCTGATATAATGAATCAATACGAAACCCAAGAGTAAAGGCATCTTTAACATTATTTTTCGATACACGTACCTTGCCATCGCTAAAGGTTACCTTGTAGCCTTTGTCTTCCATTGCCGAGATGGACACCAGGTTCTTTCGGAGGTCAAGTGCACTTAATACATCTTGGAATTTCTAGCCTTCTTGAATGGTTGTCCTCTTCCTTGATTTCCAACATTCCTTTTACCTTTGCTATTGAATTTTCCATCCCTTCGATTACCATGAGAGGGATTTTGATCATCATCATGGTGGGATTCCTTTCTATCAGGGCACTCCCTTGCATAGTGACTTGCTTTATCGCAGATGTAACATCGTCCTTTTCTTCCACCCTTAGGTCCAGCCTTTCCTTTTGATTTAGTCCCGAAGTTATTTATTTTCTTAGCATGAAAAGGAAAGGCAACAAGAGGACCTTTAGGCATGGGAATTTCTTGCTCTTCTACCCTTATTTCTTCTTAAATGCATCTAGCCATTAATTCCTTGAAACCAGGAATTACATGATTGTTCAGAAGAGTAGTCCTGAACACGTACCATTCGGATGGTAATCATCCAAGAGTCGTGAGTGCCATTTCCCTATCAGTAATAGTCTCCTCAATAGATAGGAGATCGTTCTTGATCTCGGTGATTCTTAAGAAGTATGCTTGCATACTCTCATCTTTACCCTTCTTGATTTCCCTCAGCTTATTTATAAAAAACAAAACTTGATTTGCATCATTAACTTTAAATAAACTCACCAATCTATCATAGATTTCCTTGGAGGTGTTAAGGTCAGAGATGTAGGCCACCAAGTGCTTGTCGATAGAGTCCCGGATGATCTTCTTTGTTTTGACTTCTCTAGTTTTCCATTTGTACCTGGCAGCAGTAGATGCATTTGATGGAGGCTCAACAATATTGCCTCTCACATGGTCCAACACTCCTTGTTCTTCTAGGATAGCCTTGCCTATCTTCTCTTCGGTGATTGCTCTTGCTCTTGCTCGGGCTTTGTCTTCACCTCAGCTCTGATACCATGTTAAGTTATGGTATGTTCTATTCTTATGACAATTTACTTCTTTTTCTTATTATATTCCACATATTAGAAGAGTGCAGATAGAACATTAAACGATCGACAGAAAACAAGCCAAGACAAGAGACACAAGATGTGGTGGCTAGCCAGGGACAAACCCCACAATGTGTGGGGAAACCCTTTGATCAAATCTTCTTTTATCTTCAATAATTCAGCAGAGAGAAATAGTACTATAAATCTGATTTATATCAGCGGTAGCAAACCCTAGATTAGTAGCGTCAGCATTAGCAGCTTCATCATCAAAACTAGGGCAGTCAATATCTCACAAATCAACCGTCGGATCGGCTTGATTCCACCACAAAAAGTTGAAACCTTCATAGGAGGTTCAGATGAACCTACAACGTAGTTCATAAGAGGAGGTTTGAAGGTCCACGCTAGTCAAACTTTGGATATGCAGTTACAGCTTCAGTTTCAGCAGCTTCCTTCAAACTAGGGCAATCGATATCTTGCAAACCGACCATCAGATCAACTTGATTCCACCACCAAAAGTTGCAGCCTTCAGGGGAGATTTAGATGAACCTACATCATAGTTCAGAAGAGGAGGTTTGAAGGTCCACACTGGTCAAACTTTGGATCTGCAGTTGCAGCTTCAGTTTCAGCAGCTTCCATCAAACTAGGGCAGTCGATATCTCGCAAACCGACCGTCGGATCGACTTGATTCCACCACCAAAAGTTGCAGCCTTCAAAGGAGGTTCAGATGAACCTACAACATAGTTCAAAAGAGGAGGTTTGAAGGTCCATGCTGGTCAAACTTTGGATCTGCAGCTGCAACTTCAATTTCAGAAGCTTCCTTCAAACTAGGGCAGTGGATATCTCGCAAACCGACCGTCGGATCGACTTGATTCCACCACCAAAAGTTGAAGCCTTCAGAGGAGGTTTGGATGAACCTAAAACACAGTTCAAAAGAGGAGGTTTGAAGGTCCATGTTGGTCAAACGTTAGATCTGCAGTTGCAGCTTCAGTTTCAACAACTTCCTTCAAACTAGGGCAGTCGATATCTCGCAAATCGACCGTCGTATCGACTTGATTCCACCACCAAAAGTTGCAGCCTTCAAAGGAGGTTCAGATGAACCTACAACATAGTTCAGAAGAGGAGGTTTGAAGGTCCACGTTGGTCAAACTTTGGATCTGCAGTTGCAGCTTCAGTTTCAGTAGCTTCCTTCCACATGTGTGAGAGAGAAACTCTTTTCTGCGCAATAGAGAAGACCCTCTTTTCTACGCAGGAGAGAGAGAGATGTGATGAGATGAGTGAGTGAAAATGAGGAAAATTCCTCTTGTATTTATACAAAACTGATGATGTTTGAATAGATGCGATTGTTGGGCTTCTAAGCCTACATGAGTTGTAGGTTGGCTTGATAATAATTCCATAATCAAAATAAATTCATATCTCCATAAATACTTATCGGAATCGGATAATATTTAGATCAATACTACACCTCTTGACGAGAGGAATATAATAAAAATATTATTAGCCATGAATAAGATGACCCACATGAAGTTTTTCCCTAGTTTCCAATTTAACACATATGATATAATGATGAGATGGAGTGGGGATTATGGAAAAATTCCAAGCTTGATGTTAGGATACAAGGGTAGCTATAATAGGGGAAGCCCACACTTGGGTGTATGAGTGTAGGAGGGAGAAATCATGGTACATAAGTTACCCCGACCTTTGTTTTCTGCCCTTCTTCATATGAATTTTTCCTTTGTATTGATTCTTTTTCATAACTGCTTGGGGCTCCAAGGTATGAGAGCATGATGTTTGGTATATAGTAGTAGGTACCCCCCTTTTTAGGTGAGGTATTTCATTTGCCACCAGGGGTTGGGACAATCATGGGTTCCTTAATGTGGAGGGGGCTCATTTAGGGACCATAGGAACTAGGGTGATGACCATAGATAAGGGGTAGAGCTTATGATTAGATTTTTCCCATGTGCTAAATGTGTAGTGTCTCGACCATATTTTGAATTTTGTGGTACCTTTCATATTGTGAGTGGTCAAATTATGCTTTTTCTTTTCTTTTTAGCTCCATCAAATTTTGGGGCATCGTTCTAGGCCTGACCCAAAGTGTGGACAAGGGGAGGGGGAGGCAAACCCTCTGTGGAACTAGTGCACAAATGTGGACCAAAATGGGAAAAATGATGAATGAGTTCAAAATGAGCAGAAGGGAGTGATATATATGGTCTTAGGAAGTGGATCCATTCAACCAAATTTGGGATTTCCCATGTAGTTCCAACCCAAAGCCAATATCTAGTAAAGGAGATCCCATGGGACTAGGATACAAGTCTAACCATCAAATTGGGCAGAGGAGGCAAGAGAACAGACATAGCCTACTCTTTTTGCCGAATCCCCCCACCAATCCATGCCCAAAAGTGTCCAGGAAAAGTAAACAAAGTCACTCAATTAAATGAATGAAAAGTCATACCTTTAGGGTTGGGAGGCCCACCTTCAAACATACAATCATAATAGATGGGCGAGGGACCACATAGTTGGCTCAGGGGACGGAGAAAGTGGCACATCGAGCTCTCTGGTGGCTGCAAGGGGTTACTGGCTGCCAAGTGAGGACCATCCATGAGGAAATTTTCTCTTATGCATACTACCCACAGGTAGTCGGTAACAAAGACCTTCCAAAACCAAAAATTCCTCTTCTTAGCCAATTTGCACTAAGCCTTAATTGTCCTACTTAGCCTTAAGAGTGTTGAATTAGACAAGAGAGAGAAAAGATAAATTGAATTTGTGGATAAAAGTGACTTGATCACCAACTATATAAGGTCGGTGTCTAGTCCTTCAGTGAATGGAGTTTATGGATTCTTAAGATAAGCTATAACTTGTGAAGGAATAATGATGTTTGATGCCCTAACACAAACCATAACTATTGCCTTTGTGAGGGATCAAGGTCACTTGGTAGTGCTATGATCAAGATACACCAAGGGGATTGAAATTTACATATCATACATGAGTAATGCATACAATAATGAGACCTAGTTTCTATTTAATTGATTTTCAACAAATTAGGGCATAACAAAAAAACTCTAGATCATTAATTTATTCCATACATTAGACATAAAATCATAAATTTCAATAAACAAGCTCACTTACAAGACAATATGCATGAACACTCCTTTATTGATCTAAGGTGACTTCTCCAAAGTTAAGCAAATAGCTCCAATGAAAAAGAACAATCCAATAGATCACATCTTCACCAAGAAACAAGAGGTCGAAATCTCTCTAAGGAGGGCTGAAATAGTCCAGGAGATGATGATCAACAACAAATGATCCTTTCCTCTATTTATATGAGGAGGATGAGTTATAATTTTAGCCTAAAAGCCCATAGATACAATTTAAATCATAATAATGCCTTGGGTTACAATCCAACCCGTTAGCTTTAGACCAAAAGTGAAAAACAAGCCCACAAGTGTGGGTTGTTATCCTTCTAGGGTTGACGTCATGCGTGAGAAGAGCTCCAAATGTCGAGCGTTGAGGCTATTAAGTGCCAAATGTTGTGTATAAGACTCTAAAAATTAAAATTTGATGGTTAGCCCTCAAAGTTCAACCAATATCCCTTTGTGGTCGCCAAAATCCAATGGGGCATTGTTGTCGCCCAAACTATACAGGCAAGATGTGACAACGCTCAAGGCGAGAGTTATCACTCTAATCCTTTCTCTCTCTATTCTATCTATCTCCCTACAACAAGTTATGTGGGGTAGCCCCTATGGAATGTGAAGATGGAAGATTTGTTGGCAACCAACAAATCCGGGAGACACAACTAAATGGCCTAGCAATTTAGTTGAATTAGCAAGTTAAGTGATTTGATTAAATTTATTATGAAGACCAGTGCCTTGAAATGGAGTCAAATACTTGCTTAAAACAAATTATTATCAAGTTATCGAATGAAAAATTGTTTCTTAAGGGATGCTTCACAATCCTAAATGAGATGCAAGTCCTAGAATCTAGGTGAGATGTAAAATCTTGGCTTATTTTAGTTAGATGCCTACTCTAAATGTGTCCTTCCTCTTAATTGTTTTGAAGTTAGTCTCTAGGGTAGGTTGTGAAAGAGAATCTAAGGGGAAGAAGGCTAGGGTCTGGTTAACGATACCTCCTCTTAGGTTCTAACCACCTGATGCCTCTAACGCTTCAGAGACTGTGGCTCTGACAACTGCAAGGTCACTGTGTTAACCACTAAATAGGTGTTAAGCTCCTCAAGCTAGATGAGAAAGGTGGTTCTATTCTCTATCAACCAAGAAATCTTGGAAGTAAATTAATTAATGCAAGATACTAATCCTAGTATGTTAATGCAAAATATGGGTGAGTGCTTCTTAAGGTGAGATCACTTAATTACTCAAGTACGTAATCACAAATGATCTCTAATTATGACAATAGAATACTTAAACAAGATAATCCCAACCACAAGATAAAGTGATCTGATTTGATGGTGCCAGAAAATGTGACAAGTAATATCAATAGAGAATTGCCTAAAAGACAAGATCAATGTAATTTCAATACAATTAGCAACTTCAAGATTATAGTGAATGGATAACCAATATGCCAAGACACACAATTATATTCTCTTATCACACTTATGATTTAAATTGATTATGATATCCATAAGAGATATCCAATTCACCAATGAGAAATGTATCTACTTATCCAACAATGTTACTTAGAGAAATTAACCAAACTTGTTAAACACTTAATTAGAGCATTTGTGTGTGAAAATGCAAGAGTGAAAGTAGATACCAATAGTGCAAAAGAGAATTATTGACCAACAAATTAACATAAGATTACAGCAGTAAAAAAATCACCAAATTACACTCTTAAATGTTTATCCAAGTTTCACAAAGTACAAGGAACATCAACCAAGTGAAATTATGTAATGAACTAAATTTATATAAAAATAAACACAAATAATGTAAAAAATAACAAATAAGATTAATGATTAATTAGTTAGCAATTAAGAAAAGGTATGTCCTTAAAGGACATAACTGTTCGTGAAGGGGTACTTACCTGGCTATATATATAAAAGACCCTCATTCTCATTTGTATCATCCTACATCAATTCTCTTATTCAATATACAATTACAATTATTGTCCTACTATGGATGTCTTTGTCTACGAAGTATTTTAATATTTTCGTTGCGTATACGACTAGTGGTCGTTACATTTGTATCAGAGCCACGTCTGATCTAGCCTTTGGCCATCTACCGATCGTCAATCTTTTTGCAGTTGTGATTTACATGTTCGTCAGTCTTGGAGATTCTCCATGCCACCAATTCGCCACCAGGTCTTTGGCCATTAAAAAAAAAAAAAAACCACATAAAGAAAAAAATAGGAAATATATCTATAAATATATATATATATATATAGATATTATTTCAAAAAAAAAGTCCAAAAAAAATATAAATTAAAAAAAGAAGAATCTATATATATATATATATATATATAAACAGTGGCTGCACAACTACCACCTGTGGAAAATCCCGCTAGGCGGGTCACACCGGATTTCGAAGTGGGTTGAACCTTGCCTTCACCAGGAGTCACGATCGAACACTATCTCTGGTTCACCTCGAGTTGCCGCCAAACACTGTCAGTCTTTTCATTGCAGGACACAACTGCTGGCCACAAAATTCACCACCGTTGATGCCTTCTCACCTGATGTCATAGCTTCGAAAAACTCTGTTCTTCACCATTCTTGCCACCACACCTGCCTGTCCGACCTCCGCTGCCCAACATCTGCCCACCAATATCCCTGCTTCCATCCTGTTTGCCTCACCATGCTCCCGTGCTCCTGTCCCTCACTGATCTGACTTCCCTATCAAACCTCATCCCACTCCACCCCTTGTATCCACGCTGATGTGCACAACTAATTCCTTGTCCTGTTTCGTCCTTCGCTGACTCCTACAGCCTCTATCCACTAGAGCGACGCCCCATTCTGCAATCATGCTCTTTTCTGCAACCCATTCACCTGTTCCTGAGCCCTACCCTTCTGCCATTTTGACAATATTTAACGCGACAGTCAAACACTACGTCCAAAAGTCAAACAATGACGTTGGTTGGGAAATCTGTAACCTGACCTGCACGTCTGCCTTAAGAAAAAAAAATTAGATTGGTTATAAACTATATAACATTAACATAGTTTGATAAGTTTATTATTATAAACTATAATTTATAGTTTTAATATAATTATATATTAATATAATTATTTAAAAAATAATATAAAAAATTAATTAAATTAAAAAAATAAAATAAAAAATTCATATAAAAAAAACAAAATATATATATATATATATATATATATATATTAAATTTATTTAATTAATTAAATTGTTTATTAAAAAAAAGGGGGTTATATTAAGAGAGACAATCAAAGAAAAAAGAGGGTGATTACATAATACCTCAAATCATCTCGACAAAACAAATGAGATCAATCATTTAAAAAAAATGTTGGAGTTCAATTCTAAAATGACGAAGGAAGAAAGGTTTTCCTATAATGGTGTTTCAGTTACAAATCATGGAGTAATTACATTAAAAGGAAGTAACTAAAGAAGAGAAGTTAATGTCGCCATCAGCCCAAGCAACAATAAAAATATTAATTCCGGAGCTAAACATTGGTGTAAAGAAAAATATTTTTGACTAAAACGAGTATAAAATTAGTGATGTACAAGTGACAATAGGTCATTATGAGTACATATCTCAATTTCATGTTGTAAGGATGGATAAAAAGACTAACATCATACTTGGTCAACCCTCGTTTAAGGATTTGGGTATATTCATGTTAAACATAGAAAAACAAGTTTTGACGTTTCCTTATAAAGGGAAGATGGTCACATTTCGAGACATAACAATTAAATCAAAATCAATAAAATCTTCATTAGAAGACCTTAAGGATATCTCAGACTTGTTGTTTCAAGATAACGAAAAAACTATATCAAAGAAGCAAAAAGAACTTGAAGAAGTCATCTGCAACAAAGACAAGGAAATTTTGCGCCTCAGAGATCACCAAGAAAAACTACTCGAACAAGCAAAGAAAGCTAAAGCATCAAAGAAGGATCTCAAGGAGCGTTATTGGAACAAGAAGAAGAAAATTTACGTTTAAAGAGCCTTAACCAAACATTAGTAGAACAATTTAAGTGTTTAAAAGATGAGAAGCATGAAGGCCAAAATAAAGTTGACTCAGAAAATGAGGAATGCTTACGTCTCAAAAATCATAATCAAAATCTGCTCAAACAGATTAAAAAACTTAAGGATGAAAATAAATCATTGATGAATAGGTCCAAAGAACTTGTTGCAAAGGAAGCATCAAAATCTCCAGATATAGCAGTCCAAACTGAAGAAACAAACATCAATACCACTAATCTCACAGTTTAGGCAAATCCAAACCTTATTGAAGTAAAAATTTACTTAGAGGTTGTCGTTCAAATAGAAGACACCCCAAATAAGGATTCAGTGGTTAAGTAAACAACAACAATGCCTGATGGAAATCAGGAAACTGCCATAAAAACATTTAAGGAAGTTCAAACAAGAAAAATTCCTTATCTACATTTTAATCACAAGAGTAGATGCCTTAATAAATCTACAAATCTATATCATACAGAACATAAACAAATTTATGTTTCGAAGAATACTAACTAAGCTCAATCCAGTCATACGATAAATATCACCACACATCTCCAAAGGTCAGAAGATTTCCCAAAAGATTAATCTAGGATGGTATGATCCATTTTTATTACGACAATTATGTCTATCGCTCAGAATATCATATCATCTTGTATCAACAAAGATGACAGCTCATAAATAAGAACATATTCCTATCAACAGAAGAGAAATGATCCTTCATCAGTAAGCTTTGAGGATAAAGCTTTTTGAAGGGGAAGGCAATGTGATGAACTAAATGTATATAAAAATAAACACAAATAACGTAAAAAACAACAAATAAGATTAATGATTAATTAGTTAGCAATTAATGAAAAGGTATGTCCTTAAAGGACATAACTGTTCGTGAAGGGGTACTTACCTGGCTATATATATACAAGACCCTCATTCTCATTTGTATCATCCTACATCAATTCTCTTATTCAATATACAATTACAATTATTGTCCTACTATGGATGTCTTTGTCTACGAAGTATTTTAATATTTCCATTGCGTATACGACTAGTGGTTGTTACAAACTAGATGAGCTTCAACACTTTTAACACTGTTGCAAATTTTTATATCATATCTTAAATTAATATTACAACCTTCAGAAAATGATGAATTATGCCAATAAATCATAAATGCAAGCCCAACGAAAGCAAGTGACAGTATAATGATGGATTATGATTGCTAATGAGATTTTATGTCACTGTTATGAACTTAATTACTGTTGTAGATTAAATGTAGATGCTTGTAGCATAAAAAATAGATCTGAAAAACTAATTAAAATCCACTAGATCCACCTGCATATAATCAATATGATTCCAAGATTTAATCATTAGTGACTTAAGGTTATTTTTCAATATCTTATGTGATTGATTAGTGGATTTAGGCTTAGATTTAGAGTGTTTTAGTACTGAATACACTGTTGTAACAAAATGTTTAAGAACTGAAAAATAGAACAACAAAGAAAATGTGGGGGAAGAGAGAAAACCCTTAGGCCTTAAGGCCTAGTTTGGTGACTAGTTGTCCTTCAATTGACTTGGCATTTGAGCCAGTGACCATAAACCAATGGAAAATAATTTTCAATGATTCCACAAGCCTCCAACCACAGAAATTAGCTGAAGAACTGTTGCAAAACCCCACAAGAACCCCAATGAGAGAAGGGAAAAGCTCAATAGGGCTAACAACTAGGGCTACAAGGCCTCTAAGGTCTACGACTAGGGTAGAGAATGTCTCTAAGGCCTGTGGCTAGGGAAAAAAATCACTAAAAGTGAAGCCACTAGCTCAAATAGGGTTGCGGCCAAGCTCAAAAGGGCTTACAGTAGCAAAAAAGGCCCAAAAAGGATTGAGGCAAGGGCTGACAGAGGGGGACGAAACCTCAAAAGGGATGGACAAGTTTCCTAAAGGGAGGTTGAGCCCTCAAGAATCCAGTGACTAGGGTAAACAAGGGGGATGAGGGCCTAAGAAGCCCTCTCGGGCTCACGGCCAAGAGGAAAGAGGCTGGACGGCTAGGCCTCAGGACAAAAAATAAAAATTGAAACCCCTGCAAATAAAAATTGAAACCCCTGCAAAATTGTTGGATAGATTCCTTTTCAGGCTGGAAGTTGAGATTGGAAGCTAGATCTTGCCTTCCTAGGCCTAGATCTACCCCAACAAAAATTTTATCGATCACTTGAAGTTCACCTATACAAATGAATAAAAAAATATCAAACCCCAAATATATATACAAAAATTAAAAACCCCAAAAATAATAAAACCACAATTGTTGCAAAACAAATAAATTAGAAATATTTTACAAATTATTTAAAATATACAATATCTACAAGCATTAGAATTTTTGAAGTAATTTTTTGAGGAATAGGAGTGGATGAATATATTTTTCAAAAAAATTGAATCTTGGCCAAAAAATCTCGTGCAAAATTAAAATACCATATAGAAATCTTAGAGCCCAAACATAGTCGGCTCTTCCCCACAGTCTGTGAACTTGGAGCCCAAGGGCCAGTGTACTTGCAAATCTCTGTAATTTTTCTCAAGTAGAACTATTCGATCACATGGTGAATCAGATCACCTAAGATAAAAAAAATTACCAATAGAATGCTCTTATCACTGACAAATGAAATGTTGAAATTCGGTACCGGAGGATAGGTGGTTCCCTAAGGCTTTGATCTTTGGCTGAGGGAAAAATGTCCAAAAGAATTTAATTTTTCTCCTAAAGTGACTTTATAATTTTTATAAAGTCAAATCTAATTTAAAAGTGACTTTAAGTGATAAAGTTACTAAAGTCTAATTTTAAAGTGACTTTAATAAAGTCAATGTAAAATTAGAAAGGAAAAATGACTTTGGAAATAAATGACTAAGTGGGTCTTTATTAAAGTGGGGTGAATTAAAAAATAGAAAGTGATATTTAAATGAGCATTTAATCTCAGCCCTAGATCTCAATCTATTTCAGCCATTGGATTTAGGGATTCCCCAAAAGTCACCTAGGGTTAGATTAAAGGAGGGAAATGAGGAAAATGACATTCATTCTTTCATGAGCAGATTGAGAGAAGGAGAGCAAGAGAGCAAGGGAGATTTCTGGACAGTGAGGAGAAGGAGGCAGCAGCTTGGCACACATTCCAAGGCAACGTTTCAGCAAGTCCGTACAGCTGAGTTAGCACACAGTGAAAGGCAGGTTTTGGGCACGATTTTCTAGAAAGGTCGTACAACAGTTTTGGTTCAGATTCCAAGGAGGCCGTACAACAAGTTAGCACAGAAATCGAGGAGCAGAAAATCTGAAGTTTGCTGGCACATTTTTCAAGGGAGGCCGTACAGCAAGTGGTTGTACCTTGGCACACTTTTCTAGGCAGAAATCCGTACAGCCGTACTGTTGTTTTCTGCACAGAAATCGAGGAAAACTGTACAGCAACATTTATGGCAGCATGCACGCTTTTCTAGGCAGTCCATACAGCAGCATTTAAGGCTGAAACTTGGGCACAAAAATTGAGGAAGTCGTACAGCATTTATTGCTGTTCTATTTTGTTGTTTGCAAGTTTTTCCAATTGGCTGTGAGGCACGGAAAACGAGATAAGTTGTAAAAGTTTGCTTGCTGATTTTTTGCTGAATATTTCTCTTACTGTAAAAGCATTTTTCAGAAATAAGAAGGAGCTTTCGAACTGGTTTTCCCCAAGAGTTGTAGGGGGTTTTTCCAGGGTCACCTTGACCAAAAATCACTGTGTTTAAATGTGTTAAATGGCTGTTTGTATGTGCTGATATTTATTTCTGCATTTTCCAGCATTCTGTTATATTTCCAGAATTTGTGTTTTCAGCAAAATTTATTTTCTTGTTGTTGAATGTATGGATATGGGAAAGGGCATTTAACTATTTTGGAGAAATAAGGTGAAACTAAAAACCGGGGTGGGAAATGAGAAATTTCTACATGAAATAACAAATTCATAAAAATTTTAGCACAATACAAGAAAGTACATAACTAGCACGTACCATAGATCAATGGAGGAAAAGCACCATGAACTGAAACCCAATGTCTTTCTATTATGATACAGAAATGTTCCTAGTAGAGCAATGGCTCAATACCAACCTTACAAAATTTACATAATCCAAGGATATCCAAAGATGTGAAAATGAATTCTATTTATAGAGAAATCCCTCCAAGTGGAAAATAACGACTAGTTGGCTTAATCCCCATCAAAATAATCTTGATTGTTGATAACAGCTTGATGATCTCTTAATATCCATCGTCAATTTTTATTATTTTAAGGAAAAAATCGATTTTTTCTTAAAACCGATTTTTAGTTAATCCATTAATATTTTGGATTAATTTCCTCAAAATTTTGGCTTTGACTTAAGCACCAAGGTCCAATGGCTCATTTTTTCTTAAAATATCCATTTTTGCCTTGGTGGGGGATCTCCAAAAAATGATTTTTTTTTTACCCACGAATTTTTTTATTATTTTCCACTTGGAGAAATATTAATTTCTCTATAATTACTTTTGACTCAAAATTAATCAATTTTCCGGCTTAGGATATTTATTTAATTTAGTTGGAAAAATTAATTAATTGACAGTAGAGGGGATTAATATTTTTTCCACTTTCAAATATTTTAGTCATGGTATCTAAGTATGAGGGACCATGCACTAAAATATTTTTTACATCAAATATTACAATTAGTTCAACCCTCAAAGGAGGAATATACCTTTACATATAGACCCTCATGACATTACCCAATTCTATGACACGATATGATCTAGTATTGACCAAGTGGTTTGTAATAAAATATTTTAGCCAAGTGTGCTTAAATTATTCCCAAACCACTTTTATAAAGACTCGATATAACACTAGGACTAACCTAAGACCTTGTCAATGAATTCCACTCTAGATTTAGGGTTTAAGTTGGAGGAAACATTATGTCGATTATTCGTGTTTAGAAACACACATAATTTTATGAGGTTAAAAAACATCCTAGGATGAAATTCGTCACCAAAATAAGAGGCCTACCTAGGTGTTATTACATAATTAAATGGTCATATTAGCATCATTTACATTACAACTCGTAGAAATTGGGTTTACAATGACAAAACATGTGATGGATGATGAATCTAAATTTTGAAAAAATTTCTTCATGCCTTCGCATTCTGTTTCCTTGGACTGTTGACAAAAATGTGGTCAACAGGGCACCATAAAGTGGTATGTTGGGTCTCCAACTACTCATAATGTCTAACTCTGCTCCAACATTGAAGTCTTTCCAGGTGCTACTATCCCTCCCAAGTCTCTAAAGGTGAGACCATCCTTATCTGGGCCCTAGATCAATTTCCATCCCTCATATGGTGCTACGGCTAGCCTAGGGGGCATGCTAGGTCTAGGTGTATCATCTTGAAGAATCGTCAATTGAAGTGCAAAGTGGTAGAATGTTATGGATACAAGAGTTGCCTAGGATGATATGTGATTCACTACTACTACTCGGAGACCCAAGGCTCTCAATGCTTCACTTCTGGGTGCCAATATACTTCCCTAATAGCCTGGGTACTTGTGGGTAAGGTGCCCAGAACCTGGGTTGCTGAACCACTTGACAATCAGAACATAAAGTCTAGTGAAAGAAACAAGTCATCAGGGGCAATAATCATTATTGCATCTAAGTGAATGAAGCTTGAATGTAATGGGTTATTTAATACTTCAAATAGAGTTTTTCTTCTAAATTTGGGCTCTTGAGCTCGCAATGGTGTTTCCTCCATATTGTTGCCTAATCCACACCTTTTGGTTTATGTGGAAAAAAATTTAATCCAATAAGTGTGGCCTTTGGGGGGAGTCTGAGATCGAGTTGATGTCACTCAATCTCGACTCCTCCATCTAAGCTAACTCCTAGCAAAGCCAGGGTGTAGTCCCTAAAAAAACTAAGGTTAATTAATCTATAGTAAACAAGAGATTAATTTAGGAGTTAATTAGATTACAAAAGAGTACATTATGTTAAATTTATAATACTAGCTAGATTTATTTTCACACAACAAATTAATTTATCCTCGATAGTTTATTTATTTACTTATATAAACACTGATTTGCAGAAAAATAAAATCACTAGTATTTTTAATTTTTAGAACTAATAATATGTAGCGGAAATAAACCAGAGAGATCAATCACCCATTCAAAAATTAATTGACCCACAACAATTCTACATCATTTCATTATCAATAAAGTTTGGGTTTTTCAACCCACAAATATACAAGGAGAAATACAAATTTGGAACCTGAAACTCGGTTGCCTCAGAATAAATTCAACCCAAGTAAATCAATCTTAAGGAAATATGCCTCTGGATAAAATCGACTTGCAGAACTCGGCCTCCAACAATTCAATATGCATGCTACCACTAATTCACACTAGGAAAAATCCAACACTCCATCAACTCAGCCTCCTCCAGATAAGTATGATCTCTCTCTGGTAACTCAAACCTAGACTCTCCTCCTACTTGGCCTCCATGGATTCACATGAACACACTTGCACTTGTCCTTCTCTCCATATTGGTCCATTGAGCCACTCGCACTTTAGATAAAATCACTCTCTTAGTGATGACTCACTCACACAACGTGTGCTCTTCGTCTTGAATCTTCACCTCCTCCCTAGGCTCCCTTTATAATCTTGATTTAGTCTAAATCCCTAACCCCAATCTCTCATCTAGAACCATCTTGGAGATCAATGGTTGATATTATTTCTAAGTCAGATAATTAAATTATTTAAGAAAATAACTCAATAGTCCACAATATTTAATTTACTTTAATTATTGTACTTTTCCTAAGTTAAACTTAGGAAATAAGACATAAATCACTAGAATAGGCAAGTATTGTCTTCCACATGCTAAGGTACAAAGCCAATGTAGAATACTTTCTAATGCTACTCACCTCAACACTCCCTCTTAGCAAGGAAGGGGTTCTCCACCACCCCCACCTTATCTAATTACTTCACAAACTTTTCCTTCACTAAAGGTTTCGTGACAACATCTGCCACTTGCTTCTCTGCAGAAACGTATTGCAACCTCACAACACCCCTATGGACCCTGTCTCTAATGAAGTGATATATGATCTTGATATGTTTGGACTGATCATGAAACAAAGGATTCTTAAAGAGTTTAATGCAACTCTTATTATCACGGTGGATCACTATTGGCCCCATCCACAAATCAGATGATATTGCAAGCATCTTGCAAAGCCAAACTGCCTCACAACTCACTATACTCGTTGCCATGTTTTATGCCTTTCATGAACTGAGTGCCACTAATTGCTGCTTGTTGAAATGTGTAGCTTGAGAGGTACTCCCACAACACCTAGGGTATTGGGTTTGTGAGGAGTTGACCCACAAAATGTGGTTTGTGGGCTATGTACCCAAATTCGTGGGCAAAAGACCCAAGGAGATATTGATTGTTTATTCATTGGATGCATGAGGGGAACCCTTGATGAGCTAAACAACACCTAGGGCTTCAATGGAGGTGGAAAAAGTCAAATCAAAATAATTTTATTTCTTATGTTAGTGGGGTGTTTGTATGTAGGATCAAGTATGATTTTCATATAAGTCATGCCCCTTGGTGGTTAATGACTAAACCTATATCACTATAAGAAGAGATAAAGTGGAGATCATTTGGCATTCAACAAAAGTGCAATCATCTAAGAGAAGAAAAGATAAGTATCCACAGTTCCTCATGAAGCCTAGCTGGAGTTGAAGGAAAGAAGTCAAAGTCTCTCTTCTCTTTTGTTCTGGTGGGACAAGTTTAGGGGTTGGTCAAGAATTTTGGGCATAGTTCTATTCGTATGTTTCTATGCTTATCTATGTGATCAAATCAAGTTAATATTTTTCGAGGGGAAAAAGGCTTAGCCTATTGTACAATGTGGCCAAAGTATCACAAGGAGGTATTGTAGTGAAGTTTGAGTCCAATAAAGAGAAAGCATAGGGATTCGAGGGTTGTTAAGGGAGGTACCACAGACCCTAAGTGATTGAGGAGGCCACAAAAACAAGTTGAATTGCGGTGGACATAAAGGTCTATTATTTAGGCCGAGAAATCTAAGTGAAATTGTTGCCTAGGACTAAGGATGCTTAGGATTTTGTTGGGATCCCAAAAGAGGTAAGTATTTTTGTTTTCAAGTGTAAAGGTCTATTCAATAAGGGTTTTGGACAATATGTTGGGAGACCAAATGTAAAATCATTTGTAGAAGACAGAATTGTGATGAAGGCCAAGTTTGTAGCCCTAAGTTTAGTGAGTTTAGGGGGAATTTCCTTGGTGTGAGTGGTGAGCACCAGTATTGCAGCAAGAATGTTGCAACTCCTAGGCTGCCAACTTTAATTTTATCAACCCAGTAGTTTGTAACAAACTTGGAAGCATCGGTGTTGTATGCACAAGTACTAGTTCTTACTGCAGATTGTCACTTGATCAGCCGGCGCAAAATCACTAGGAGATCAAGCCAACTTCTATAGATATCATAAGAAGCTCTATGTGTGATGAAAGAGAGAAAGATTACTCTACAGAAGCTATTCTAATTGCAGAAAGGAAAAAGACTGGAATCTAAAGCAAGAACTAGTAAACCCTAATTAACAAGTTAATTCTACTTTTGCTAAAAACACTATGAAAACCATGAAAGCAATGCCATTACCTACTTAAGAAAGCAAACAACATCTAACCATGCTATTTCTGGAAGTAAATAAAAAAAACATATATTTGGATTTTTATGTGTTTTTATGTGAATTTAACATGCATCTAATTTATTGTGTGTGAGTGTGGCAGTGAACAAGTGGCATTAAAGGGTGGTTTTGGAGCTTGGGAGGATGGAAGATGGTGTGGATGGGTCCTAGGAGGTCTTAGGTGGCCTTCTGGAGGCTTTTCCCACACTCGGCCTTCAAAAGAAAGCCTACAGGAGGACACAGGGAAACTATAGGAGGAAAACGGGGAAACTATAGGAGGCCTACAGGAGGAGACCGAGAGAAATTTTCACTATTTTGAGGGTGTGAGAGTGGGTGGAAAAGGTGGATGAAGGTTGGAAGGAGGTGTTAGGGTGCCTATGGTCTACCGTGAATCACCAGGAGAGAGAAAGATGATTGGGTTTGCTCAATGAGAGAGGAATAATTTCTATGAAAAATGCAAGAAACTAAGGCAGAATTGAGGAGAGGTTTGGGAGACCTATATGGCATGGATCAGATGGAGGGTGTGATTGCTGATAAGCTGGCCTACTACTGCATAGAAACTGATAGTCAGCCAAGAAGATCAAGCAAGCAATGAAATGAGTGCATCTAGGAAAACAAAGTTTTTCATTAAAATGATCTAAACTATGATCTATGAAAGGAAATGCTGAGAAATGTTGCAAGCAAGGAAAGCATGAAAGAGGACTATTGCAAAAGAGGAAATGAACATGATGAAGGAGATCTGAAGCAAAGAAAAACTAGACCATTAACCTACTAAGGAGCTGCAAACACTAGAAGTCCTATGAATGAGGAAAATTTGTGTTTTAGGGATAACAAGAGAGTCTTTGCCTCAAATCATGGTCCCAGAGAGAGGAAGAGATGCCAAGGCTCTATTGCTAGCCTTTTGAATCTTTTTTTGTCGCTACTTAGTGTGCTACAAAAAGCACAAATGGAAGCAAACTACTAAATCATCAAAAACAACCTATTCTTAACCATAAAAGAACTACGTCTAACAACAAACTAATCTACAACTGAAGTAAAGCATACAAATACAATTGAAGAGAAGCTTGGCTGCTTGGATTGTGCCCTAACCCAAGAGCTTCAGCCCTTTGAGGTAACTCAGTGCTAGCTCAACAAGGATTCCATTTTTATTATAAAAAAATAACAAGATTACATGAAACTGTCACACAAAAATAATCTCGAAATTTGAGCAGAGTTTACATAAGAAAAATTCTGACCCTAGTGAGGTCCTAGGCCTCTCTAATTATACACCTGAAGCTACCAATAGCTTCCTTAAAATTAGGGAGGCTTAGCTCCCAAAACTCGAGATAACTATCAGTTATCCTCCACTTGCTCGGTTGCCTTCTAGTGCATGATTCGGCTGCTTGTACTCTGAGCTGAATGAAGGGGAATTCAAAGTGAGGAGTAATAAATGAGGGGGGTTCCCTCCTATAATTCCTCTCCTCTATCTACTTCGAGTTATTGCTTCCATTTGGCCACTGGATCCTTGACTTTGACATCGAAATCCATCAATAATCTGCATTAAATACATGTTAGACCACATGGTATCATAACTAACTCAACTCACTCTATAAGCATAAATATAATCAGAAAATCATACAATAAGCTAAGAGAATGGTTGATTTGACTAGGTTAGGAGGTAAAATGAGCCCATATAATTACCCATTTATGAGGCTCATCATCACCCCCCTATTGAAGGTGTTGCTCATCCTCTAAGCAACTTAGTCAATCTCCTCATCCTTTATGGCCCTGGTGTCTTGCCTAGAATCCCAAGCTTCTGATGTTGTTTGGTCATGTTGGTCATAAAACCCTGTCTTTCTTTCTATGTCCTTCCACTGCTTCTTCTCTTCTTCTTCTCTTCTGCCTTCCAGCATGCTTAATAGGAGTGGATGACTCATTTTGAGGCCAATCCATTTGAACTTCAGCCTTTGCATGGAGTGCTTGTACATGGGCACTCTTTTCAATGCCTCCCTTAGCCTCATGGGGGAATGGTATTCCCTGATCTACAAACTGTGAGTTAAGGTGTTCCATCTTCTCATGCATGCATGCACACAGTCATCCCCAAGTAGCCTTTGTTATATCTTCAAAGTGTGCAATTTCTTGTGCCTAATTGGCTAGATATCTAGGGGCAATCTGAGGGTCATTTAAGTAGGTTGTGTGTGCTAATGAGTGCCATAGGATCTGATGGTTCAACTCTTATCATTAATGGCTCATTTTGCTCTTTTATCATCAATATTTTCATTTCTACTGCCCTCAATTCTTCATGGTTCATCCATGAGGCCATGGCCATTAATTGCAGGTCCCCTAGTTTGGCATTAGGGTCCCACACATTCATGTCTGTGAGGGCCATGTTTTGTAAGTAGAACTCTTCCAACTTTACCTTATCCTCTAAGGTGCTCTGGTCACACAGGTCCATGAACTGCCTATAGTCTTGGAAAGGCATTGTGCCTCTTTGTGCCAAAGTATTTATTTGGAATTGAAGCCATTGATCCTTCAGATAGAGGCCATAAGATTTGGTTGGTGTTATACATTGTAATGCCTCCATGGGTAAGCTGGCCATGAATGCCAGCTGAATCTCGTTCTCTTGCAGCTACCTCTTTAGGATTTCATTCTCATTTTCAAGGTGGCTTCTTGTGATGCCTTCTCAGTCTCTGAGAGCACTCAATTCTCTGCCCATTTCCCTGAGTTTGTTTTCCATATGGACAACATCCTCAACCCCTTTGAATTTGGCTATCTGCATCCATCTGTGTGTTCTCACTCTTTCTCCAATTCAAAAAACAGTGGAATTGCAAATTTCTATGGGATTATTCTGCCTCCCTCAAGCAGATTGTAATAGGAGGCAAGACTAGGCTACGGGTCAGATTCTTATAGCTATTTTGCTTCTTCCTTCACCTCTGGCTATCATTCTATCCTTTCCTTAAGCTTTCGGGTCTACTGTAGTTTAGACAGTGTATCCTGTAGGATTGTCTCAGCCTGCTGTAGGTTTGGCTTTAGGTCTTGTAGTATTGCCTTTCCCTTCCATGTAGAAGACCTTGGAGCCCCCATTTCATATGTGATAGGAGTCTTGGAAGGAGATTCTTTCACCTTGGCAGATGGTGAATCTTCAATGGTAATGGGAACTTTTGAAGAGGGTCATGGTTTTTCCTGTTTTAATCCTTGTGCTCTTCCTTTCCCTGAAATACATGGTGGTCTTTCTTTTCCTCTTCTACTTTGGCTTGACTGGTGTACTGAGGGTAGTGAGGGCAGCTGCTGCCTCTCTTTCCAAAGTCTCAGGGGACTCTTCCCCTTGCCCTACCTTCTCTTCCTCTTTTTCTCCTTCTTCTGTCTCTTTTTCTGCCTCTTCAACTTTTCCCTCCTCTATTTCTTTTCCTTCTTCCTTTCTTGCACTGCTATGTCACCACTGGCTTCACCTTCTCCTCCTTACTGTTCTTCCTCCTCACAGCCAGTAGGATTGACATCATAGGGTAATGATTTTATGTCATCCTCAGCTGTCATATTTCGGAAAAATTCCCATGCTATAGGGAGTGTAAAGGTATGGAGGACTTCCTATACTAGGAGTTTGATTAAGCCATGGTGAGCTAACTGCCCTGAATTTCTTTCTTGTACCTTAGTGCTGGAGTAAATGAGGGACTGAAGGAGAAAATATGGGATACTGAGCTTCTAAGGTGCTGGGGTATCCATGCCATACCTCAAGTCATGGAGGATTCTGAAATGATAACCATAGACAATGTTGTGCCTCCCCTCACAAGAAATGTATTTGATTATTTGGTAGCTAACCTCATCCCAGGGATATGGTATACTAGCCCTTCTAATTCCATTTTTATCTTCCACAGGGGTTTCATTATTTTGGAAGAATTTCTTCTTGGCAACCTGGCCAATGGGTTTTTCATCTTTACTCCAAGGCAGCCCAAGAGGAAGGGTAGTGACCCTACTAATGAATTCTGGGGTTATTTCGATGGAGAGGCCTCTAATGGTTACAATGGCATGTGTTCTTGTGTGAGGGACTAGAGAGAGAGAAAATTCTTGGGCAATCTCCTCATCAAACCCTCGGAATTTCTCAAAGAAGTTCATCCAGTTTGCCCTTGTGAATATGTCCACTACTTGGGGATGTGCATGCGGCCTGGTGGAGTTAGTGGGCTTCCTTCTCATAAACCCTCCTATCATACTGCCTGTGCTTTTTTTTTAAACCAAATATGGAGGTGGAGACAGAGAGTTTTTGAGAAAAATAAAAAAACAGAGGAGACTGCGTTTTTTCAAAAAAATAACAGAATTTTTTTATGTATTTTCTGCCCTCCTAAAGACTTATTTCACCCTCAAATTGAGACTACTTCTTTCATATACTGATATTCAAAAGGGGAATGAATGAACCCTACCTCTTCAGACTGAATTTCGTGTCAAAAACCGTGTTTTCTCCCTTCAAACTAGCTCACTGCCCCTCCTGTAGAAGCCCGTTGTCCCTCATGTAGATTTCCTGTAGGTGCTCCTGTAGAAAATGCCAAGAGAAAAGATAGGGAGGAAATCGATGGAGGATGGTGGTTACGAGGCTGTGGGGGCACAAGAAGGCTACTATAGCTGAGTTACGAGGAGAAAATGAAGAAAAGGTGGTGAGAATACGTGGGGAGGAGTGCTCATTACCCTTTATGGATATTTTCGGTTATGAGTGTTGAGCTGGCAAGGTGTACGTTGGCCATATTTGGACCGTTGGTCCCCACCTGCTTAGTCATCATGGCCCTTCCTCGTAAACATCCCTCATTATTGCACCGGAGTTCACTTTTCCTCCACTACCTGTCCCTGGCATCTTATGCTTGAGTTTATTGTGCGCACGTGTGGGTGACATCTCGGATGAGTGGAGTCAACTAGATGAAGGTGGCCAATTTAACTGGTCACCTTTTCCTCATTCAACCTCAACCATCTTGTTGCCTTCTTATGACTTCTAATTACACAAATGCAAATAGAGAAGTGATTTAGTTACTTACCTGTGATCCGAGTGTATTTGTTGTGAGGTGTTGTGGCTCTCCCTGTTGCATGTCTTCATTCTTCTTCATGCATGCTGTCTCTGCTAGCTAATGTGTGATTGTGGAATTTTGCAGGTTCTTCTTTTGCTGGAGCTAAGCTTTATGTTCCTTTCCAACCTTCAGATGTGCACTCTTTTGTTGTTGGTGTTGGACTTGTATGGGATTAGCTGCTACAGGAATTCCTACGGGAGCTCCTATCGCTACTTCTCCCCTTGAAACTTTAGCTTCTCCCTGTGTTTGGAGCTTGAGAACAATGCCAGAAGTGTCATGCATGATGGAGGGAAAATAGGTAAGCTTCAGGTAAGGTTATTGGTGCCTTTTTCCTTCTTTTCTTTTGTTTTTTTTTTTTTATATTGGAAAATTGTTTTTTTTTTGTTGTGTGTTTTTCTTGGACAGGAAAAGAAATGATGCTTGGGGGTGATGAAGGCTTGGAAATGATAGCAAGGAGGCTTGAAGGTGGTAAGAGGATGATAAGTACCTCATGAAGCTCTCCTGGTCCCTCAAATTTCCTTTTGTAGACGTTTTTGGCTCTTTGTAATTCCCACAGGAACCTCCTACAGAAAACATAGAGCCTCTTGTAGAAAACACAGTTATGAAAAAAAAGTACAGTGGGGTGAAAGAGATGCCAAATATGATGGAGGAAGGTGTGTAGAAGGTGAGATGGATGCTGGTGTGAATGTCAGGGTTCCCTTGGCACCTTCTTCTGCTTTCTGTAGTCCTCCTGCAAACCTACAATGCAACAAAAATTCATTTTTTTCCTATTTTTTGAAAACAATTAGCGCGCCTCAGAGAGGTTTTCACCCTAATTGCTTTCCCTGGGCACCTCCAAGGGAGGTTTTCGCCTAGAGATCTTATTCTTTTTTGTCTTTTTTTTTTTTTTGACATCAGTGGGCCGCCTCAGAAGAGGTTTTCAACTTAATGATGGGACTCAAGCGCCTCATGGAGGTTTTCACTTGAGTCATTATTTTTTTATTTTTTATTTTTTTGCTTTTCTTCAATGAGTGGGTGAAGTGGAAGTTAAGACATGCTCAACTACCATCACTATTTTATTTAGATCTTCAATAAACTCTCGCTTGGAGAGGGGTTTCTTGTAGACTTTCAACCAATGTCCATTGACAAGCATGGGGATGGCTTCATCATCAATGGTTCTAATCAGAACCGAACCATTGTCATTGCATTTCTCCACAGTGTAGGGTCTCAGCCATCTTGTCCTCAGCTTTCCTTTGAAATATTTGTATCTTGAATCATAGAGTAGTGCCCAATCTCCCTCTTGGAATTTCTTCTCCTTGGTATTTCTGTCATGCCATATCTTTCTTTGAAGTTGCACTACCTCTATATGGAGAAGGGCTTGCACTCTATATTCATCCAATCCATTGAGATGAAGTAATCTCTCCTTTTGTGCATGGCTGAGGTCTAGGTCCAGCTGAGCTACCATCCTTGGGTTATTGAATTCAAACTCTATTGACAACAAAGCCTTCTTCCCATAGACCAGTTCATAGGGTGTGAACCTGGTGGTGGTCTTCCATGTTGTGTTGTAGGCCCAAGTGGCCTCAACTAATGTGTCCGCCCAGTCTTTTCTGTTGCTGCTCACTACCTTGGTTAGGATCCCTTCCAATGCTCTGTTAGTGACCTCCACTTGCCCATTGGCTTGTGGATGGTAAGGGTGGAAGTCCTATGCTTGATCTTGTGATGTGTGAGCAGGTCTTCAATCAAGCTAGAAATGAACTGGCTGCCTTGGTTTGTGACCAACTCTCTCAGGTACCCGAATTTATAGAATATGTTTTCTCTCAAAAATTCAGCTACTTTTTCTTCTGTCACTGCTTTGATTGCTTTTGTCTTTGCGCACTTTGTCAGGTAGTCGGTGCACACAATGATGTACTACTTCTGCTTTGAAGGGGGGTTTATAGGACCCACAAAGTCCATGCCCCACTTCTCAAATGGATCAAGGGTCACTTGAGGCTGCATGGGCATTTCATCCTTTGGAGTGGGTTTCCCCATCCTCTGACACTGATCACACTGGCTCGTGTATCTCCTCACATCCTGATGAAGAGTGGGCTAGTAGTAGCCTGCTTGCAATATCTTGAAGGCGATTCTTTTTGCTGCAAAATGACCTCCACAAGGCCTATCATGACAGGTCAAGAGGATGTCAAAGACTTCCTCCTCTCTAACACATCTTCTCAAGATCCGATCTGGGCCAAGTTTGAAGAGATTGCCTCCAATCCAGGTGAAAGGGGCATTTTTCCTTACTATCCTGCTCTTCTCTTTTGACGACAGGTGTGGTGGGAACTGTGCTGAAACCAAGTAGTTTGCTATATCAACAAACCATGGAGAGAGTACTGATATAGAAAATAGGTGTTCATCTGGAATTTGGTCATCCACCATTCCTTCTTCACCTATAGGAAAATTTACTCTAGACAAAAAGTCAACAACAACATTCTCTTTACCAGGCTTATCAATAATGGTCAGATCAAACTGTTGTAGTAAAAGCAACCATCTAATAATGCGAGCATTTACATCTGGTTTTTTCATTAAATATCTAATTGTAGCATGATCAATGTGCACAAAGGTTTGATAGCCTGTGATATAATGTCTGAATTTGTTTAAGGAATGCACGAAAGCTAGGAGTTCCTTCTCGGTCACTGTATAGTTTAACTCTGCCTTCGACAAGTTCTTGCTTATAAAGTATATGGCATAAGGTAACTTTTCATCAACTTGTCCTAAGGTTGCTCCTATCACTTTGCTCGAGGCATCTGTATGAATGTGAAATGGCAGGGCCTAGTTTGGGCCTCTAAGAATTTGGCCAGTCACTAACTTACTCTTCAAGGTATCTAAGGCTTCTTGACAGTTTTCCGACCATATGAACTCAACATATTTTCCTAGGAGGCTAAACAAGAGAGAGGCTATCTTGCTAAAGTCTTTAATGAATCTTCTGTAATATCCGGCTAAGCCCAAGAAACTTCTGACATCTCTCACCTTTTGAGGAGGTGGGACCCTTTGGATGATGGCAATTTTGTTGGGGTCCACCTGTAGTCCTTGTTGAGATATTGCATGACCTATCATGGTCCCTTCAGTCATAAGGAATTCACATTTTTCTAGACTGAGGGACAAGTTCATCTCAATACACTTATCTAGAACTCTTCCTAGGTTAGATAAGCTTCCTGAAAGTCAGAGCCATAAGAAGTAAAATCATCCATGTATATTTCTACTGCATCATGAACCAGTTTAGAAAATATACTCGATACCGCTCTTTGGGAAGTGGCTGGAGCGATGCACAAACCAAAAGGAAGGACCCGGTATGCAAAGGTACCCCAAGGACAAGTGAAAGTGGTCTTATCTTGGTCTTCTGGGCTGATTTGAATCTGATTGTACCCGCTAAACCCATCTAGGAAAGAGAAAAACTTTTTCCCTGCCAGACCATCTAACACTTGATCTATGAAAGGTAAAGGAAAGTGGTCCTTTTTAGTGGATTTGTTCAATTCCCGATAGTCGACACAGATTCTCAACTTACCATTTTTCTTTGGCACTAGCACCAAAGGAGAGACCCATTCACTTTCAGAGATGGGATAGACGAATCCTGCATCAAGCAATTTCTGCAATTCTTCCTTAACAATATCTTTAAGTGCTAGATTCATCCTCCTTTGAGGATGTCTGGCTAGTTTGCAATCTTCCTTGATGTATATATGATGAGTAACTACTGAATGGTGCACTCCCTTCTCCTTATAACTCCAAGCAAAGGCATCTAGATGTTTTCTCAGAAGGCTGTATAGCTCCTTCTCTTGGGAAGTAGATAGGGATGGATTGATTTTCAATGTTCTTTCTGGGCCAAACTCTATATTTTTGACACAGGGACAAGTAGGATCGGCGACATAGAGATCAGTGGAGGGGTTGTTTTGGGTTTCTCTTACTATGTCTTCTAATGGTGATACACTGGGAGGTGGATTCTGAATTAATTTTTCAATCACATCATCCTCATCTTGCAGTTTTCTCCCATGGCGATTTCTAATGTGCAAAGTGGTGTAGAATAAACTTCATCCTCATCCTCCTCCTCCAACTAGAGAGGTAGATCATGTTCTAGCAAGGGTTGGGCAGGAGGATATAGGGTCAACTGCTTGGACATATGCCCGTTCTTTATGGTCATGTTCCCAGCTCGGTAGCTGATATAGACATCGGCCGTAGCCAACCAGGGTCTTCCCAGAATGAGAGGATACCCAGTGAGCTTTGCCTTTGGCTGGAGAACTAAGAAATCAGCAGGGTACTCCCAAGAATCAATGGATACCATCACATCTTCCACAATCTCCTCAGGGGTCATGGTGGAGCGGTCTGCTAACTGAAGTATTGTCGTGGTCTTCCTCAAGGAGCCCTGGAGATTAGGTTTTAGCATTGTGTCCTTTGTCATCACGTTAATGGCAGCTCCCAAATCAATCAAGTTATGTGGGACCATTGTGCCATTGATGTGGACATCAACTACTAGGCTTCCAGGATCTAGATATTTTGGATAGATTATCTCCTCCAACATCAGGTTAGACAGTTGTCCTATGACATTGATGGTTGGGGCATCTCTCTTGCACCTTCCTGGATGGCTAAAACACTTCTCTTTGATCAACCTATTGTAGATAGGCACATCTTTTATGGCTTGGAGAAGTGGTATCTTCAGACATAAATGTTTCAATTCTCACAGGAGTTCAGTGTCTTCTGGTGTAGGCTGGATTGTCGTGGATAGTCTCTCAGGAAAGGGTGGATTTGCTTTAGGTTCACTTTCCTCTTTATCTTTCTCAGCCTCCTTGGGTGGAGGTTGGCTATCTAGGAGAACTTTCCTAGATCACAAGTTGATTTCTTGAATCTCCACAACATAAGTTGGGCATGATGGTTCCCCACTATACAGTTGCTGAGCCTATCTGTTGTTCAGGTTTGGATTTGGCTGTGTAGGCATTTGGGGTTGCCTTGGTGGAGCAGAAGGTAATGGTTGTGGTTGGGCAGGTGGTGGAGGCAGAAGAGTGGGAAGAGAATTGTATTGGGGCCTCCACCCCTGATGAGATGCATTCCACTGAGGTTGCGGCTGAACATAGGATTGAAATGAATGGATGGTTGGTTGGGCATGATATTGAGATGTGAAGGACCAAGGAGGTGGTGTGGACCAGGAAGGATGAGCAGGGGAACCCCAAGAAGGTATGGAGGGAACTTGGTTGGGGTTGTAGTATCCCTGAGATGTCCCTTGCATCCCTTGCTGGTATGGTCTAGGTCTATGCATCCTCCTTTGGTTTATGTAAGAGATCTGTTCAGTGACTCCTTCGGTCCCTTGGTATACAGCTTTAAGTTCAGGCAAGGAAGGGCACTTATTTGTAGAATGATTTTCTTCATAGACTGAACAAACCTCTATAGAGTTCAATGGGCATTCATTCCTAGGATACCTCCCTCCTGGTGCATCTAGGGCAAAAAATGGCCAAAGCCCTCTCTGCTTCCTCTTGTTTTCTTTTGATATGTAAGGTATCCATTTGCATGGCAAGAGTCTGTAGCATTTCACTCTTGAAGTCTTACAGCATGTTTCCAATTTCACCTTTAATGGATGAATTGGAAGAAGAGGTACTGGCTATGGGTTGACCTCCCCTACCTTTCTTTCTGGCTGCTCTAGAATGGTTTCTAAAAACAGTCTTTATGTCTTCATGGGATAGTTGGTAAATGTCTCCCCCGGCCAGCAGATGGAGGGTGTCTAGAAGGTCTTCCCGAATTCCCCTGAGCAGGACTAACTTCAAAGACTCAGGGTCAAGTGTACACCCGACCCTTGTGTTATTGAGCTAGAACCTTTCTTCATAGTCTTCCGAGGACTCATCACTTCCCATGGTCATTTGGAAGATTTCTTCTTTAGTATCTTTTGACATACAATAATCTCGATACTTGTTGTTAAAGGCCTGTTGCATCTGAACCCAATTTGTGATGCTATTGCCAGGTAATCCCATGAACCAGCACAGTGCTGCATCCTTGAGAGTAGAAGGGAATAGTTTCAACTTCTGCTTATCTTCTGCATAGTCATAAATTCGACAGATGATAGAAAACTCAAATAAGAAGGTGTCAGGATATTCTGTAGTCAGACCATGGAAGTGAGGTAGGGCTGAAGGGATTATATTCTTCATTTGGTTGTCCACATTGGTCTCCCGAATGGGAAAAGTACCCTCTATTCTCTCTCCATTCCCTCTAGCATTTCTGTTTTCAGCCATTGGCTCCAGAAGAATGGTTTCTTCTTCTTCTTCCCCTATAGGTTCTTCAAATATGTCTGGTTGTTCACCTAAGGGTTCTTCTTGATCACAGGCACCGAAGAAGAGAGAAGGTTGGCTGTGTGAAGCAGTGGGGGTGTTGGGCAAAAACTTTCCTGAGTTATCTCTATTCCTACAAGGCATGAAAGGAAATATTTTTGGTTGGTTTTTTGTTTCTTTTTTCCCACACTGATAGTACCTACAGAAACTGAAATTGTGATTGAACAAAACAAATTGCAACTAGCTGAAATGAACTTGCTGAAATGGAAATTTGTAGAATTGAAAAGGAAAGCAAGGAAATGAAAAACTTGAAAGAAAAGAAATGACTAATCTACTTTTTCCGAAATGAAATTTGCAGAATTGGAAGGGAAAGCAAGGAAATGCAGAATTGAAAGAAAAGAAACGACTAGTCTACTTTTGCAGCAATAAAATATTAACAGAATGTTGCAATAGGAAATAGAAGAAAGCAGTAATCACAGAATACTCTGACGCTTCCCTGGAACGGTGCCAAAAAGTGGTGAGCACCAGTATTGCAGCAACAATGCTGCAACTCCTGGGCTGCTTTACTTTTATCAACCCGGTAGTTCGTAACAAACTTGGAAGCATCGGTGTTGTATGCACAAGTACTAGTTCTTACTGCAGGTTGTCACTTGGTCAGCTGGCACAAGATCACTAGGAGCTCAAGACAACTTCTATAGATCTCAGAAGAAGCTCTATGTGTGATGAAAGAAAGAAAGATTACTCTATAGAAGCTATTCTAATTGCAGAAAGGAAAAAGACTGGAATGTAAAGCAAGACCTAGTAAACCCTAATTAACAAGCTAATTCTATTTTTTCCAAAAACACTATGAAAACCATGAAAGCAATGCCATTACCTACTTAAGAAAGAAAACAACATCTAACCATGCTATTTCTAGAAGTAATTAAGAAAAAAACATATTTTTGGATTTTTATGTGTTTTTATGTGAATTTGACATGCATCTAATTTATTGTGTGCGAGTGTGGCAGTGAATAGGTGGCGCTAAAGGGTGGTTTTGGAGCTTGGAATGATGGAATATGGTGTGGATGGGTCCTATGAGGTCTTAGGTGGCCTTCTGGAGGCTTTTCCCACACTTGGCCTTCAAAAGAAAGCCTACAAGAAAAACTACAGGAGGACACAAGGAAACTACAGGAAGAAAACGGGGAAACTACAAGAGGCCTACAAGAGGAGGCTAAGGGAAATTTCCACTATTTTGAGGGTGTGAGAGTGGGTGGAAATGGTGGATGAATGTTGGAAGGAGGTGTTAGTGTGCCTATGTTCTACCATGAACCACAAAGAGAGAGAAAGATGATCAGGTTTGCTCAAGGAGAGAGGAATAAGTTCTATGAAAAATGTAGGAAACTAAGGCAGAATTGAGGAGAGGTTTGGGAGACCCATAGGGCATGGATCAGATGGAGGGTGTGATTGCTGATAAGCTGGCCTACTACTGCATAGAAACTGACAGTTAGCCAAGAAGATCAAGCAAGCAATGAAATGAGTGAGGAGTAATAAATGAGGGGGATTCCCTTATATAAGTCCTCTCCTCTGTCTACTTCGAGTTATTGCTGCCATTTGGCCATTGGATCCTTGACTTTGACCTCAAAATCCATCAATAATCTGCATTAAATACATGTTAGACCACATGGAATCATAACTAACTCAACTCACTCTATAAGCATAAATATAATTAGAAAATCATACAATAAGCTAAGAGAATGGTTGATTTGACTAGGTTAGGAGGTAAAATGAGCCCATATAATTACCCATTTATGAGGCTTATCAGTGAGGGTAGCTTGATAAAGACCCTAAACAGTGGTAATTCATTGTTGATAGGGCTTCTTAGTGAAGCCTATGTTCAATGCTAATTGAAGCAGAAATTTAATGTTTGTTGAAGACTCTCAGTGCAACAACCTTTGGATAATATGAAGTGTTTTTAGAGGGAAGAATAATGAAGGCCTATGTTCAGTGATCTTGGAGGAGTAGCGTCATTAAAAGAAAACATAATTTGAGGTGTTGATCATGTAAGAAAATTTGAAGTTGCAGAGGACCTCGTGAGCAACAATGGAAATGTTGTTGGAGCAACAACATCTTTTCAAGTATAGGCAGCAAAGGACCTTCCAGGTGTTCAACGCAAGTGTATTGAAAGCGTTGGTGTAAGCGCTTCTTCAGAAAGTAAGTCAAGTTGTTCTCGTTCAAGGGTAAATTGATGGTCATGTGTTGTTGACATCAATCCCTAGCCTTTTCCTTGTATCAGGGTTAATTGTAAATGTCATAATCCATGGTACGGGAGCCCTATGTTTATTGTATTAAAGTTGTAATATAACCAGTTTTGGGTTGTGTAAATTCTTGTGTACTTCACTGATTCGTTGTTGTACATTTTCCGCTATAAAAGGTGCTTGGTGTTATGGCATTTTAGTGTTTTTGTGATCATGTTTTATACATAGACCTGATTCTAAAGTGCCAAGGAAAAATCAACATTGCTTCTTGTTGAACCATGAGATCATGGCCGATCCCAAGTTGAAACAACATCCAAATGAGGATTTTCTATCCACCACACTCCCTGCCCAATCAGAATTTGTGTACCCCTACAGCTTCACTCCTCCATCTCTGACATATCTCAATGAAAAGTCTACTATCCCTCTCAATTATCTCAACGCATGCTCTCTTTCCACACAATGAACCTGTCTTGGCTCCACCATGAATTGGATGAGTGTGTTCACAACAAAACGTATATCTGGCCTAGTGTTGACCAAAACATCAAGGAACCTATCAGTTGTTTGTACAGTGTGGGATCCACTAATTCACCTTCAGAAGCACTTATCTTCTTCAAGTTAGTGATCATAGGTGTAGGCATAGCCTTGCAATCCTCCATCATGAATCTCCTCAAGAGCTCTAGTGCATACTTTCCCTACTAAAGGAAAATATCTTCTAGTTGCTACCACACCTCTAATCCCAAAAAGTAATGCATCAAGTGGATGTCCTTCATTTCAAATTCAAAAGAAAGATCCTCCTTTCACATCCTTATGAGCTTCTATGATCCTGTCAAGAAGAGATCATCCATGTATAATACCATGATGAGTGGTTCTCCCTCAACAAGTTCAAATTACAAGTTGGGATCCGCCTAACTCTTGGTAAAGCCAAAACCAAGAAGATATCCATCGATCTTTTCATACCATGCACACAGAGCCTACTTTAGCCCATAAAGGGTCTTCTTTAACCTACATACATGAGAATATCTCCCATATACCTCAAAACCTTAAGGTTGCTCGATATACACCTCCTCCTTAATCACTTTGTTGAGGAAAGTAGACTTCACATCCATTTGATGTATCTTCCACCCCATCTATGAAGCAATGGACATAACTACTCTAGTGGATGCATATCTGGTGACATGTGCGAATGTCTCCTCGTAGTCTACTTGAGAACCCTCTTTCCATGAACCTCGATTTATACTTCTCAATATTGCCATCAACTGCATGTATGATCTTATAAATGCACGGAGAAGTGACCACAAACTTCCCTCTCCGCCTTAGCACTATATCCCAAACATCATTGCTCATGATGAAGCTATATGTTAAAATCTGAAAGTTCTATGTAGAAATTTAAAAATTATTTGCAAAAACTTGAAAGTTATATGCAGAAAACTAAATGTACTTTGTATAAAATTAAATGGAACTTAATGTACTTTGCAAAACGCTGAATGTACTTTGCAGAAAACTGAATGTACTTTACAAAAAACTAAATGTTCTATGTTGTTGCAATTACTTAGAATGCATATTTCTTCTTCAAAACTTTTCATATCAGCAATTGTAGATAAAACATAAACTTAAGGATCATATGAAGACAACCAAGCACAAATATAAGACACTGAGAGTTAGGTCCAATGACTAGAGAAAAACTCACAAGGGAGAAATCCAAATGACTCTTCTTTCTATTAGATTTTTTCAATTGTTCAGCAGAGTACAGAGAGAGAGAAAGAATGAGAATGAATAAAGTCACCAATGTCTAATCAACTTGTAGCTGAAGTGCTCTTGCTCTTTGCTTGAAGATCTCATTTTCTTGATCAAATCTTGTCCTTCACACTTTCTCTAGCTCTTCCCTTGCTCTTACTCTTCACTTGCTCTCACACTTCTCTTGCACACACTCAACACTAGCTCTCCTTCTTCACAATGAACATGCTACTCTCAACTCTCACTTGCTCTTGCTTAAATAGATGAGAAAGGAGAGGAGTTACAAAATGAATTCATGCCTTGAGCCAATAATAGGAGAATCAAATTCCATGAGGGAGGAGTTACTTGAGGAGAAGTGTAACTCATCCCAAGAATAGAGAGAGAGGTACACTTGTCTTGAGGAGTTACAATTCGAATTAGGCAAAGAGATACACTTAAACATGAGAGAATATTTGGTGAGAGTTACAAATCAAATTGAATGAGGGAGTTACAAGTGCATTTAATGAGGAGGAGTTACACTTTTGCCATACATTGAATTAGTGAGGGAGAGTTACATTCTCTTAAGTGTGGAGTTACTATTTTATTCCAAGAGAGAGGTTTGATTTTCCAAGTAAGAGATTCTCAATTTAATTTACTTATTCCATGAGAGAATTTGTTTTTATTAATCCATTAAAGGTGAATGACTTTAAACTATTTTATAAATAATAGTGTCATAATAATAATAATACTAGTAAGGATAATATATTAATTCTTGACTTGTATAATCATGATTGATTTGATTGTAAAAGTCATTCCATATGTTGAGATCATCCTTGATCATTTAGACATGACTTTCTATTTTTGGAAAGTCACTTCCAAATTGAGATGTGACTTACTATTTTTGGAAATCCACATTAGAATTGTCAGAAATGAAATTTTATTATACCTGGTTCAAAAAAAATTGAATGATATGATTTCTTCTAGGAGAAATTCATCCCTGGGCTGCCAAATTTTAACATTATATTCCTCTATCATGGTATCTCTCCAGACCTACTTGCCTAGAGCCTTCTAAAAATTGGAAGGCTCAGAATCGTTGACGCTGCTCAACAATGCCAAATAATTGGAATATCTGGTTGGTGGTCTGCTATGCCTGAAAGTGCTGCTGGGAGCCTCCACATGCTCCTCTACATATCTTAGTGTTTGCTTGGCCTATCTTGGCTTTCTCCTGGTAGAGCTCGAAGGAATGTCTAGCTCATTCCCTGACTTTGTTGGTCATGTCTCTATTGGTGTTGTTGGTCCCTGCTCAACCTTAGGAGCCTCTTGTTCCCACTCCTCTACCACTATTGACTTCCTCAAATGAGATCTCCTAAGTGTCTTGTCTTCATCAAATCTGACATCCCGACTTATGATCACCCTTCTCTGTCCTGGAATGTAGACTCGGTAGGACTTTGAGGCCTCACTATAGCCAACAAACACACCATTCTGAAATAAGGGTTCTAGCTTGGTCCTCTTCTCTATAGGCACATGTACATAAATTGGACTACCAAATATGCGCAAATTACTCACATTCGGTTTCACTCATGTAAATAACTCCTTAGGAGTCACGTCATCCAACACCCTATGAAGATTCATGTTCTTCACGTAGACAACTGTATTATAGGCCTCTTCCCACAAAAACATAGGCAACTCTTGATCATAGATCATTGCCCTCGTTTCCTCCATGATGGTCCTATTTGTCCTCTCAACAACCCCATTCTGTTGTGTTGGAAATACTGAGAGGGGGGCATTAGAGAAATTTTAAGGTCTAAAATGGGCCTCAAGACAAAAATGTACAACCAAAATTAACTTTCTAAGAACCAATAGGATTCAATATGCTGATGTCAACTATGGGGGATGATTCACCATTTTTGGAGTAAAAAAGTAAAAAGATTAAAAAAACAAAAACTATTTTTTCAACTTATTTCCATATGAATTTACTTAAATATTGAGTAGGAGCACTTGTTGGATACAAAATTTAATTCCTCATTCAAGGAGTACCGATGTTGCATACTTTCAATGGACTTTGTTGCATGAAAAATGAGAAATACATGAAAAACATGATTGCGATCATGTTTTTCTCATTTTGTGTACCAGGGTCCATTGAAAGTATGCAACATGGGTACTCCTTGGATGAGGAATTAAATTTTGCATCCAGAAAATGCTCCAACTTGATATTTGAGTAAAATCGTAGGGAGATAAGTTGAAAATATGAGTTCAATTTTTTTTTCCTTTTTTCCCTCTAAAATTTGATGATGTAATCTAATCTTATTTTATTATTTACAGTGTTATTTTATAATATTGCTTAGGAGACCCATTTTAGACCTACAAATTTCTCTAATGTGAATCAATATTTCTTATCAATTAGTAAGTTATTAATATTTTTCAGAGCATCAATTAATCTTCAGCATCAAATTCAAAGCATAAACCAACAATAGATAGTACACACTTGAATTTTTAGGTGGAAACCCTTCCAAGAGAAAAACCACCAAACACTTCTCTAATAATTTATGAGTACATTAATGTTTCAACTCCAACTGAAAGGGAATCCCAAACCCCCTGGTACTCTAGAAAAGCGTTCAATTTTCTAGCTCCAACAGGAAGGATGCTCCAATGCCTTGGTTTTATCAGTTGTTGTTGAAAGGATGGTCCAACACCCTTGCAAGCTCTAATTTTCCCTAGCACCACCCTGCTACCCTGAAGTGTTTTTAGGCTCCAACCACCTACCTAGCACTACCCAACCACCCTGAAAATGGTAATATGTTAGATGAACTATTTTGGGCTCTCGTACCAGGGAAAATGACCCACTTACAATGAATAGACTACTATAGAATGATATGACAATGAAATCCCAACAATTTAACCCTTACAAAACCATAACTTTGGAAAATGATGAAACCTTACTTCGATTGAGAAGACAATATACCCTTATCGCCTACCACAAAAAAATAGGCATTGCTAACATGACAATGAAGAGATTGTTGTAGCCAGAATGATGATGAGCCTACTTTGATTATTTTTGAAAGATATTAAAACCCTAAATGGAGACTTCTTCAATAAAATAGTGCCACAACTGTAGAGACCCCTACTTCTAATAGTTAACTCTTATTACCTAACTAGGCCAACAATAATAAAATGTTTAGACAAGATCAACCTTCTATTTATTGGAAGTTCTTAAGAATCACAATGAAAAGCTTCAGTACTGTATGTTCATGCCTCCACAGAATCCTCTCGACATATGTTCTTGCTTGCTCAAAATTGTGACATATAAGAATTTAAGCAATGTATCCAACGCAGGAGTGCAACATACCTCAGCGTTAGCTTGATGAATGACCAATCATAAAAAAACTCAGGTCTGCAACATCCCAAACAAATGATGCCAGAGGATATGTTGTTCTTCAATTAGACATTGTTGTTTTCATTCTTCAAACCATAGGCCACAAATTTATAGAGCACAAAGGTCGGCTCAACTAGATGCACAACAATAGTGTAATGTGTATATGTATGCCAAAGGGACTTCTACAACTAGGCCACTTCTTTGCTAGTCATGCAATGCCTCAAAAAATGTGACTTCTGAAGATATCATATGTCGAAACTTTTGTGTTAATAACCTTCTTTCCTCGAATGGGATAGTGCCTCAGGACTAGCAGTAATCAAAGATCCAAAATAATAATGATGTTTCCTTGCAAGAGGATGTATGCCAAGAATCAATGATAATAGTTCCATAGAGAATAAAGCTTGGTTATAGGTCAAAGCTATAAGTTCTATGCATAGTGAATAGGGTAGTCGTTATACACCTTCGAAGTTCTTAAATTGAGCCTTCAAGGGGCTGCATGCACATAATGCTTATTCAAAGTTTTCAAGTGCCATTCATTAAGATAAACCAAGACCACGGGTACAAAACCTTAGAGATGATAAAATTGTTCATAATGCCCAGATGTATAGCCTAGACATGAACCATTCTTTGTTTGGCTACAAGAAACAAAAAGAAGAAAATTTACAGGGGATAATGGAGCTGCTATTTAAATTAACAACAAATTTTCTAAAGTAGTTATCTGCAAAAATTTTATTTAGGATTTTACATTTGTAGATCTGATCTAGGGAACTACAGTTATGTTTTAATCCAGGGTTAATGGATTTGGGTTTATGAATTCTTCGACATGCATATATATGTATTATTGAAAGGAAGATAATGAAAACTCAATCTGGTTTTCCCAGTTTGGGTTCCAGGAGAAAATATTTCTGTATAATTTTTATGTTCTCACCATTGTTTATTTTTTTTAAGAATTTGTTTGTAGGTGATTTTTGTATAGGGTTAAAGCCTACAGGAGTGTTAGGCACTTGGAGGAGGGAAATTAAACTTTGGAATCTAGGACCATGTGACATGGGTTTTGGTTGAAATTGGGTAGCTTCGTGTGATACTCCCACAAGCCCTTGGTGCTAGGATTATGAGAGAGAAACACCCATAAATGTGATGTGTGGGCTTTGCACCCAAGTTTGGGGTTTTGGACCCAAAGGAGTTGGCTTAGACCCCAAGGAAATAATTTCCTATTCTAATTTAATATTGAGTTTAGAAGTGGGGCTTTTTGAAGGAAAAACGTGGCTTCCAATGCACCTTAAGGAAATGTATAAATAAGAGGTCAATGGGAAGGCATTTGGAGAAACTCATAAGGACAAGATGTGATGAATTTCATCTTAAATGAGCTTGAAATTGAAGGAGGATCTGCAACTAGGGAAGCAAGAGTTTTCTAGCATCTTTTCTATGGTGAAAAGGTTCTAATGGTTTTGTTTTGTTGTTGTTGCAAGTGGAAGGAAGGGTGGACTAAAGGAAAGAGTCCTAGAAGAGGTTGCAAGTGGAAGGAAGGGTGGACTATAGGAAAGAGTACTAGAAGAGGTTGTAGTCTGAGAGAGGCCAAAAGGAGAGGGTTGAACTGTTTTAGGGATGCTATAGCAGCTCGCAGATAAGGATATGTTGTTGCAGAGTCGTAGGCATGTAAGTGAAACAATGCTAGAAGAAGGCAAGTTAAGGAATGTCGAGGTTTGTTTGTCTTAAAAACAAGAAAAGGAAGCTCAAAGGAGGAAACCGCAAGCATTAGGGGATGAAAGAGGGCTACAACAGTTATGTTCATGGAGATAAAATGATACAACAATGACTGAGGAGTGAAATGGCCATGCCAAGTCACTAGGAAGTAGTCCAGCGCTGGTTGTAGGCTATTAAAACTAGAAGGAGTTCGTTGGGAAGTTTTATTAGGGTAAAAAGTGTTTGTTTTTTCTACAGAAGATGGATATAGGTTTCTAATAAAAAGGACAACCTCAAAACATTGGTTTTTGGGCAATTGAGGGCTTGAAGGACTTGGCCTCAGCCCTAGAGTTTTAGTCGAAGGAGAAACTTGTATTTTGGCTTTTGGAAAGGGATATAAAGGGCCATTATTCTTGGTGCAGGAGCCCTGTTAGTTTTGTTATAATTGGAATGATAAGAAACAAGTTTGGGCATATATTATTGTGTACTATATTAATCTAATTGCTGGTGTAATTTCTATTGTGAAAATTTTTAAAGTTAGGCACTTCAACTGTGTTTATGTTTTCTAGCTAAGAGCATAGACCTGACCTAGGGTGCATGGAATTCTAACATGGTATCAAAGCAACTTTGAATAGAAGTTGGCTTAGAAGTGTGTGCAGGGATCAACTCTAAGAGGGAGTTGAGTTGGCTTATTATTGAAGGAAGGACAACTGATCAAAATGGTTTTTGGCTTGAGGTATGAGGACCAGTTGGAAGTGTTATCCAACTATAGTCTATAGAAGGAAAGAATCAAGCTAGTTTTGTTGGTCAATGATCTATGGGGTTATGCCAACACTGAGATCAAGGCACCGACCAATGCAACAACTTTGGCCTTGCATAGAAAAGCTGATTCGAAGGCAAAGTTGATCATTCTTGATGGTATTAAGGATTTCTTGATACCCGATCTCACCAGGAAAGACACTGCATGACACATATGGGAAGCTCTGAAGCGTTATTTCAGAACAAGAACGAGAATGAGAAGATAGTGTTGAGAGAGAAGCTTAGGGACATCATGATGGGAAGTTCAGAGAACATGACTTTGTATCTCACAAGGATTTCACAAGTTCGTGATGAGCTTGTAGCTATAAGGGACAATGTTGAAGAATCAGAGTTGGTGAGGACTAAAATAAAGGGTTTCTTGGAGCAGTGGAAGCCATTCATCAAAGGAGTAGTCTCATGGGAAAAACTTCCAGATTGGAACAAGTTATGAGATAGTTTCGTCCAAGAGGAACTTCAGGTTGAGGAACATGGAAAATTTTAGGGGCTAATTTTCCATGATTTTTCCACAAAAAAAGATTTGCCAATTTCCAATTTTTATAAAAGACGATTCACCCAAATTTTAGAATATAAAATTATTTTACCTTAAAAATTTCCAACATTGTTTAGAGACAATATATAAAATCATTATAAATTTGAATAATTTTACAAATATATCAATAAACATTTTATAGTTTGCATATTAGGGATTAGTGAGATTCGCCAATGTTTTTAAACTTCAAGAAAATTTTCCATCCTTAAAATTTTCCTTGTTGAGGAAATTTATAAAAAGACTAACACAGAGAATGTTTCCCTCCCTAAGAAGCTAAAGAAGGGCAAAGAGAACTTCATCATCAAGAAGAAGGACCCAATCAAAGTGAAAAGCTATGCAGGTGAAGAGTGTGGTCATTATGTGAGCAAGTGTTCGCACAAGAAGAAGAAAGGAGGGAAAGAGAAGAAGACTGTCATGACAATGGTTTCCCTAGCTACATTGACATGCATAATTTCGAGAGGAGGTTCATCGACATGCGCAATTTAGAGAGGAAGTTCAATGAGGACTTTTCTTTAAACTCTCATTTTTCAGGGAGTACTAGTCGTGAGGGTGCTTGGTTCATAGGTAACGGAGCATCGAAGCATATGATAGGATTGTGAGAAGTATTTGAGAGCTTGGCCAAATGGACTCTGATGTACATGTGAATATTGGTGACAGGAGTCAGCATGTATTCAAAGGAATAGGGTCTGTACCATTTAGGATGGAATAAAGAGGATTGTTGCGGGTGCAGGGTGTACTTTGGGTACCCAAGAACAGGTGCAACATGCTTTTAGTCTTAGCAATTGAGGCTAAGGTGTTTAATGTCCTATTCCATAATGAAAAGGTGATTCTCAATCCTAGTGGCTCTAACTCTAGTTTAGGAGCGGTTATTGGATTCATAGGGAATGATCTATACAGGCTAAATGGAAAGTCTATTGACCAAGTAAAGAAGATGCCTTCAGAGACTTCGAGGTAGTCAAGTTCTAGAGGGATATTTTCAATTCAGAGGAAGCGTTAACAACCTTATAACAATGCATCATCAGAGAAAAGAAAGGAGGTTTCCATATTTCACAAGAGGGAGCCATGGAATGGCTTGAAAGACTTTCAGGAAGAGAAGAGGCAGGAGGCTTCTAGTAGCAGGGGCAATTCTAAGAGGGTTCTATTCTTACAACAGGTTTTACTTTTGTGACGAGAGATAAAGCATTTGATGAATGGTGGAGAGAAATCGTCAAAGAGTATTTTGTTCCAGTATGGGGAACAAATATACTTCCAAGCGATGGAAGTACCTCCTGCACTAAGAGGGAGTGTTGAAATTTGGTAGCTTCTGGAGTTACTCCCACAAGCCCTTCATTCTAGTCTTGTGAGAGAGATATACCCACAAATGTGATGTGTGGATTTATACCCAGGTTTAGGGTTTTGGACCTAAAGGAATGGGCTTGGAACCCAAGAAAAAAAATTACTATTCTAATTTAATGTTAAGTTTAAAAGTGGGGCTTCTTGAAGGACAAAAGGGGCTTCCAAGGCACCTTAAGGAAAGTTATAAATAAGAGGCCAATGGAAAGGCATTTGGAGAATCCATAAGGACAAATATGTGATGAATTTAATCTTGAATGAGCTCTAAAATTGAAGGAGAATCTGTGACTAGGGAAACAAAGGTTTTCTAGCATCATTTTAATGGTGAAAGTGTTCTTGGGTTTTTTTTCCTTGTTGCAGGTGGAAGGAAGGGTGGAATAAATCAAAGAGTCTTAGAAGAGGTCACAGTTCGAGAGAGGCCAAAAGGAGAGGATTGAAATATTTTAGATTTTCTATAGTAGCTCGTAGGCAATGATGGGCTACAGGTAGATCACAGGGTCGTAGGCTTGTAAGTGAAATAATGTAGGTAGAAGGAAAGTTAAGGAAGGTTGAGGTCTGTTTCTCTTAATAACAAGAAAAATAAGCCTAAAGGAGGCAACCACAAACAATAGGGGCTGACAAAGAGCTACAACAGTGATGACCGTGGACAAAAAAAGGGTACAACAATGACTGAGGGGTGAGTTTGGCATGCGAGGATGGCTACCAAGTCACCAAGAAGTATTCCAAAGGTGGTTGTAGGCTATTGCAACTAGAAGGAGTTGGATGGGAAGTTGTATGAGGGTCAAAAGTGCCCGAGTTCGCTACAATAGGTGGTTTTAGGTTTCTAAGGAAAAGGATAGCCTCAAAACATTGGTTGTTGGGCAATTGAGGGCTTGAAGAAATTGGCCTTAGCCCTAGATTTTTAGTCAAAATCAAACTTGTATTTTGGCATTTGGACAGGGATATAAAGGGTAATCATCCCTGGTACGGGAGCCCTATGCATTTTCTTATTAATAGACTGATAAGAAACAATTTTGGGCATACATTATTGTGTACTATATTGATCTAATTTCTAGTACAATTTTTCGTTGTGAAAAAGTTTAAAGTTAGGCACTTCCATTGTGTTTATGTTTTCTAGCTAAGAGCATAGACCAGACTTGAGGTGTGTGGAATTATAAGAGTTTTTTGGTGTATATATGAGCCTTTGGTTGGTTTGTGATGGGCATGCAAATGTGGAGGTGGATTTCTCTTGATTTGTTAGACCTCAACTGAATGCATGTGACTTTCTTCTTTGGAGCATTGGAACTCTTGAGATGGCATGTTGCCTAGAGGATGCCATATAAAGGAGGAGGGGAATTAAACATTTTGGATGGGGGTTGTTGAGACCTACTATAAAATTCACAGGTTTGAGATCCAATCCTCACATATGTATAGAATTTCTGATTTCAAGTGCTTTGTGGGTACTTTGATGGTTATCAAAGTATGAAAAACAATATACAAGTGATTGGATATGCATATTTTCTTTACATCATCCCAAAACATTGTTGATGTGATGGCATGCAATTAAAGTAGATTGGAATTAGATTTGGACAATCAAATAAACACTTTGTATATCTCAAAATAATATTTCCAAAGAAAAATGATTATTTGGTTGACCATACATGTAGTTAATCAATTTAAGTTAATTCACACCTCCACTTAAACTATAATAATTAGCTTAAATTGTAAGGATTTCACCCTAAGATATGGTGTTTGGTCAATTTAGTGTGTCCTAAATTGCTACATTAATTATCAATCCGGGAGTCGTAAACTGATGAAGTGTGGCGCACTATATGTGCAAGACAGCCTCTTTCTTACTTTTTGTCATTTTCAATTTTTATTTTGTTTTGGGGCTTTTATCTTCGTTTATCTTCTAATATGAATGGAAGTCCTATTCCTGAGTTTTAAGAATACTCTAGAAGGCAAGTATGGATATAGTTTTTAAGGCAATTATGTCCTCTATAATGATTTCCAGAACTTAACACTTCAGAGAGTCTTAGAACATACTAATGATGAAATTAATACTTGAACAAGAATAAAAATGTGTTGCTATTTAAATCAAGAAAATAATGAACTACTGATCATGAAACCATTATCTTTGCTGCTATCTAAATACAGAAAAATGAATTAAGCTACTGCACTCAAATAAATCAAAAATTGCAATCTAGTAAAAGTAAAATCAATTCACATCATTCATAGTTCGATTCCTCGCCAGTTAGTCTAAGCTATGGCTTTCGAAGATAATCGTCAATGATATGAGCAAGTTGATGTCTAATTGCAGAAAAGTAAAACTAAAATCAAATCACAACATTCATAATCTGATTCCTCGCCAATTAGTCTAAGCTATGGCCTTCAGAGGTAATCGTCGATGATATGAGCAAGTTGATATCTAATTGCAGAAAAGTAAAACTAAAATCAAATCACAACATTCATAATCCAATTCCTCGCCAATTAGTCTAAGCTATGGCTTTCGGAGATAATCGTCAAACTATATGAGAAAGTTGATATCTAATTGCAGAAAAGTAAAACTAAAATCAAATCACAACATTCATAATCTGATTCCTTTCCAGTTAGTCTAAGCTATGGCTTTCAGAGATAATTGTCAATGATATGAACAATTTAATATCTAAGCTAACTAACAAAGCAAGTAAACAAGACTGAAATCAACAAAACAGAATTGGAACTAAAAAGAAAACTAAGAAAAGCAAAGTCAGTAGAGAGGCTAATCTCATGTCACTAGTTATTGTGAAAATTATATGCAAATGCCTGGGCCTACTCTATCTTGAAACATACACACACTGATCAGCATTAACAACAATATACAAAGCTTGTAAAATTATAAACAGGCATGAAATGTTAGTACCATAGCAGAGGAAATATATACACAAGTGAATAACTATGAAACATGTACAGTGAAAATAAAGAAACGATACATAGAAACTGTACAGCATAAAGGAAACGAAACCTCAGCGTATAGGGGCCCTCTGCATAGCCTCAGTCAACAGGCTATCAATCCAAAATTACATTCACGTAATCATGTAGAAACAGAGTCTTCTTGTATATTTCAAAACACAGTTACAGCAATAAGACTAGTGTCACGGCACAGTGAACTTTGAACAACAAAATTACATCCCAAAAAGACTAACTCTATGCGTATAGAAACGTGTTATTTATAACAAAGGTTACATAACTGTTTTCCTGTAAAACTACGTGAACAGAGGACACGTAAAAGACAGTGTCCATGGATTTAGCATAATGGTTGCCGAGATTATTAAATCTATCAACTGTGGCTGTTGGATTCACATCGTGGGGTAGTCTACAGTTGTCGACATGACCCCAAGGATCTAGGAACGGCCACGAATCCTTCACGTGCTTGAAGACAGAGTCCTGTTGCTGTAGGATTCCTCTGTTTTACCATCGCTTGACCATCATTGACCACAACTTTCCTTGATGAATTTGGCTGAACCAATAGGACATGATCCATGTCCAGGTCATTCCTGACCTACCCACGTGTCTCATTTTGCCCGATGACACCTGCAACTTGGAGTTTAACAAAAACAGCTGCGGAAAGTTGAATTAGTTGCGGAAAGTGGCTGCATTCCGCAGCTTATGAGAAAAATCTAAGTCAAACAGCAAACACAAGAACATAGTTAGAAAACCACTTAAATGCTCTTTTAGAATCAATATGCAATGATTTCTGATAGCTTATGGAGTACTCGTAAGGGAAAAAGTCTGGGAAAATGTAGGAGAGGTGTAATTTCAAAGCTCAACATACCCCCACTATGAAGGTGTTGCATGTCCCCATGGAACCAAAACTTTGATCATCCTCCTTTCAGTTCATGTGTTCTGAGACCTCTGCCAATACATCCAACCTTCTTTTCTTCTTTCTTGGGACCACTACCATCCTCGGCTTCCTCACTAGACACCTAAATTTGAGGTTGATGAGAGCCCTGTTCAACCTCCTATTCTTTTTCTTTAATTTTCTATTTTTCTTCTGCCATAGCCCAAGATGTAACATGGTGTTGTCGTGAATAATATTATCTAAACTGCCCTGTTCTTTCAATGTTTCATTTTCTCTTTTGATGTGTCTATTTAAGACCTCCAGCTCAAAAACTTCCTATTTTAGTGATTGGATTTGAGCTTCTTGAGTTGTATTAGGCTGGGCAGATGAAGTGCCTTGGTCTGTGGCTGTTTTCTCCAAGGTCTCAATATAATCATACATTTCTTGTTGGACTGGATCTATCTCAGGTGTAGTCTTCCTTGGGTTGTCCCCAAAATCTGGTTGAGAAGGATTGATCTCAAACTCTGGCCGAGAAGGACTATTTTCAAAATCTGGCTGAGGAATAGGAGTATGGTGTGGGCCACGACCAATAAGGATTGCTGAAGGTTGTTCCGGTGTTTCCCCTCCTAAATCAATAAAGTGGGGCCCTTTAATTTGTATTTTCCTCAATTTCCCTTTTAGTCTAGAACTTCTCCTCAAATTTTGTGAACTAATGTCTTCTTTTTCCACACTCTGTTTTTCTTTCCCTTTTCTCTTTGCTGCAACTGACTGTTCTTGAAGGTAAACTAGTCTTTCAAACAGTATTTGGTGGTCCTCTTCTGAGGAAGGTTCTAGGGTTTGATAGACAGCCTCAATACTTCTTTTCCCTTTTGATTTTCTTGGCTTCTTACCCTCAGTTCTTTCCTTCCTACTTTCAGACAATTTTTCTTCCCTACTAGTTTCTTTGACTATGTTAGTAGGAGTATCCTGAATTTTATCACTTGTTTTCTTTCTTCTGCTTCTCCTTGATGTGCTGCTTTCAGGGGTTTCTTGTGGATCTTTAAAGAAATTTCTAACTAAAAACTGCTCCCAGGTGTCCTTCTTTTCCTTCAATTGTTTTTCTATCAAAATTTTCACAAGGCCGTGATGATACAAGTGGGGTTCTACGTCCCCCAGATTCTTTTGGACGGTGGTGGACATTTTCTTCAGGCTATTTAACAAGAAGTAGGGAAAATTAATAGTTTGGTTTTCTAGAAAATTCATCAGCAACCGGGTGTGGTACATGTACATTGACCCGAATCGTCCCTCACAGGTAATGAATTTCTGGATTATTAATAATAAACTAGCCCACTTTTCTTGTAAAGCAGAGACAGGGATTCCACGATTAAAGATGGTTACATCCATACCTGGATTTCGTAGGATAACCCTCCATGCTCTCTCGTCAAAGCTCTTATTTTTGAACCACCATTCTCCCTCCTGTGGGAGTTCGGTTGCAGCTGCTATGGATGCCTATGTGATTGAGAATTTAAGGTCTCCAACCTCTGCTTCTACGCCGTCAAAAGACCTCGCAAAAGTCTTCGTAACTTCCTTGTTGTAGCCTCTGAATTTCTGAATAAATTGTAGCCACCGGGCCTTCCTTAGCATGCTTTTCACTTGCAGATACCCTTCCATAAATTTGGGCCCTTCCGGTTCTGCTCTCAACAGAGGACCCATTCCTTCCCCTGCTTTAAAGTACGTCTGCGTGAATGATAGACTGACAGAGGTGAGATGGTTGTGCTTGTGGGGAATGTAGGAGGACTGTGGAAAAAACCAGTAGTCGTAAATGGAGGGACAGAGAATAGGTAGCGAGGATGAGTTCACAGAACGAAGGCTAGAATGGGTTTACAAAACGAAGGCTTATGTGAGCAGACCAACAATACAAATGCAACTTCGATGGGCAGTATGGAAATAGAGTGAACCCGGCAAAGTTTTGAACTAGACGGCTGCGGAATAGACGTTAGCTTGCTCACAAAATGGCTGCGGAATTTGTGCGGTAGGAAAGGAGCCGTGACCAAATCGATCACGTCCTCATAATTACCCGGCTTAACAGATGGAATGTCAAAGTACGATTGAACACGAGTTAAAATCGGAGATGGATCATAAAGCCGTTAGGAATTAATGCAAGGTTCGTGGTGAAATTATGAAAAGGTTATGGAGCGGTTATGGAAGCTATCAAGGCGAATCATTACATATAATGGAGCTGGTGGTTTCATAACTATGTAAAATGTGTTTTAAAACGCTATTTGAAACGAACTTTGCTCATACCTTGGAACTTACCACTTCCGTCCACTGACCTTTGATTGGCTGCTTATTGCATGCTCCTAAGTGCTTTATATCTTCAGAATATCTTCCTTTTGCCATACCTGCATTTGATTTTCATGATCATTTAACTAACATCTGACTGTCAATGTTGAAAAACAGAGTGGTGGCTGCGGAATCAGCCTCTGGCTGCGGAAACTGGGTTCAGCTGCGGAAACTGACACAGTAATCATATGACTGAATGGAGATGGATAAATGATGACTGAATGAATGAAAATGGTCATAAAAGGAATTTTATTGGTGGAATGAGATGATGAAATGAAAATGAAATGAAGTGAAGTGAAATGAGGTGAAATGAAGTGAAGTGAGATGTCAGGAAACTATGGATACAATGAGAGAATATTTAATATTATTTTATTTATTTATTTATTTATTTTAACAGAAAAGAACAAAGGCTAGTCTGGTGGATAAGAAGGATTCTTCTTCACCAACCTTATTGCAGAACTATCTTGAAAGATTTTGACAAATTCCTCTTTTGAGAGTGGCTTATGATAGATCTTTAATCTGTGGCCATTCACAGTAAGAGGAGTTTGATGTTCATCAATGGTTTTGATTCTTACCGCTCCATTGCTAAAGATTTTGTCAATCTCATATGGCCCAAGCCAATGAGTCTGAAATTTTCCTTTAAAATCTTTAAACTTGGAATCAAATAGAAATGCCCAATCTCCTTCTTGAAACTTTTTCTCCTTGATGTACTTGTCATGCCACTTAGCTCTTTGATATTGAACTAGATCAGTTCTTAGGATTGCCTCTTGTCTGATCTCATCTAGCTCATTCAACTGCTTCATTCGATGCTTTTGGGCTTCTGATAGATCCATTCCCAATTGAACTGCCATCTTGAAAGTTTTGACTTGGAACTCAATGGGGAGCAGGACTTCTTTCCCATAAACAAGTTCATAGGGAGAATGTCCTGTTGTATTTCTCCATGTAGTTCTGTAGGCCCACAAGGCTTCAGGAAGCCTTTCTGCCCAATCTCTTCTGTGTAGATGAACAGTTTTAGTGATGATGCCTTCAATAACTTTGTTTGTAGACTCCACTTGACCATTTGCTTGCGTATGGTAAGGAGTAGATTTTCTGTGCTTGATTTTGTATTCTTCCATCAGCTTCTCCACCAGGTTGGATGTGAATTGACTTCCCTGATTTGTCACAATTTCTCTTGGAACACCAAAGCGAGTAAAAATATCCTCATAAAGAAAACTAACAACTGAATTTTCAGTAGCAGAAAATAATGCTTTGGCTTCTACCCATTTAGTTACATAATTAGTACATATCAATATATACTTTCTTTGTTTAGATGGTGGGTTAATAGTTCCAATGAAATCTAAAGCCCATTTTTCAAAGGGTTTGATGAGTACCTGTGGTTGCAATGGCATTTCATTTGAAAGGGTAGGTTTCCCTACTCTTTGGCAGCTGTCACACCTTTTGACATATTGTTTTGCATCTTTGAAGAGGGATGGCCAATGATATCCTAAAGAGAGGATTTTATAGGTTGTCATTTTGTTAGCAAAGTGTCCACCACATGGTTCATCATGACATGCCTTGACAATATCAAGCATTTCATCTTCCCTAACACATCTTCTGATCACAAGATCTGGCTCGTTTTAAACAATTTGTTAGAAATCCATGAATATTTTGAACTCTCCTGAATAATCTTTCTTCTTTCACCAGGAAATAAATGTGGAGGTAGTTTCCTTGTAACCAAATAGTTAGCTATCTCTGCATACCAAGGGGTCTTAGTAGTTACTGCAAATAAATATTCATCAGGAAACTTATCCTCTACAAGAGAATCTTCTTTAGTATTCTGGATCCTAGACAAGAAATCAGCCAATGTGTTTTTTTTCACTGGTCTATCCAACACAGTAATATTGAATTATTGTAAAAGTAGGAGCCACCTCGTAACTTTGCCATTAGTAATAGGCTTTTTCTTTAGATATATAATTGCAGAATGATCAGTATGAATAAAATTTTCATAGCCTATTATATAATGTCTAAACTTATTGATTGCATGAACAACAACTAAGAACTCTTTTTTAGTTACAGTATAGTTCAACTCAGTGGGAGTCAAATTTTTATTGGTATAGTAAATGGCATAAGGAACCAAATCTTTCTGACTCAACACAGCTCCTAAAGCTGTATCTGGAGCATCTGTAGAAATATGGAAAGGAAGTTTCCAATTTGGTCCTCTCAAGATAGGCGCTTCAGATATTCTTGTTTTCAAAGTTTTAAATGTTGATTGACAATCAGGATCCCATTTGAATTCACAGTCTTTTGTAAGCAGTTTGAAGAGTGGAGATGCTATTTTAGTGAAGTTTTCTATAAATCTTCTATAATATCCAGTAAATCCTAGAAAACTTCTAACATCTTTTTGACAATTTGGAATAGGTAATTTGAAGATGACTTCAACTTTCGATCTATCAACTTTAATCCCATCCTCTGAAATATGATGTCCTAAAACAATACCTTCAGTAAACATCATAAAGCATTTTTCATGGCTTAATGAAAGGTTTGTCTCTTTACATCTTATAAGGACTTTTTCCAAATTTTCTAATGCCTCTTCAAACGAATCACCATAAACTGTAAAATCATCCATATAAACCTCTACACAATCATGGATTAGATCAGAAAAAATTCCTAGCACTGCTCTTTGGAATGTCGCGGGTGCATTACATAATCCAAAAGGAAGCACTTGATAAGCAAAAGTTCCCCATGGACAGGTAAATGTGGTCTTATCCTGATCCTCAGGTGCTACCTGAATTTGATTATAACCACTAAAACCATCCAGAAATGAAAAGTACTTTTTGCCTGCTAATGTATCTAATACTTGATTGATAAAGGGCAAAGGAAAGTGATCCTTCAAAGTTGCTTTGTTCAATTCCCTATAATCAATGCATACCCTCCATTTACCATTCTTTTTGGGTACTATAACCAAAGGAGAAACCCATCGGCTATCTGAAATTGGATAAATGAAGTTTACATTGAGTAGTTTTTGGAGCTCTTCTTTCACTATCTCCCTAAGATTTGGATTCATCCTTCTCTGAGGTTGTCTAATTGGTCTATTGTTTTCCTCGATATAGATATGATGGATGCAAGTCTTAAGGTAAATACCTTTCATATCAATATACTCCCATGCAAATGCGGTAGAATGTTTTTGCAAGATTTTGCTTAGCTCTTCCTGTTGTGATTTTTCCAAATTTTTGTTGATATTCAATGTTTTACCTGGGAGAATCTCAATGGTAGAACTACCAAACTCTTCCATAGAGTAAAAAGACATTTGTCTTGATGATAAATACTCAATGTCAGAATCTAACTGAAATTGTGTGTGGTCATATTCTGAAGATGTTCCAAAATTTTCTAATGTGTTCAGAATTTGACTATCTTCGCTAATTTCAGAAATGGTAAAGACAGGTTGTATACTGTCCTCATTGTCGACCCATTCATTGTCTCCTACTTCTATAGCTGCTTTTGCTGGAGGATACAAATTGAATTTCTTTGTCGAACTACCATCAGAAATGTACATATCTCCAAATCTACAACTAATGAAAGCATCAGTTGTGGCTAGCCAAGGTCTTCCTAAGATGAGTGGGTGCCCTCCTAAATTACTCTTGGGAGTCAAAATCATGAAATCTACTAGATATTCCCAAGAACCTAAGGAGATTGAAATGTATTCTAATACACCATCTGGTTTGATTATTGATCTATCTGCAAGTTGCAATAAGGTAGGTGTAAAAAGAAGATTAGGAAGTTTAAGTTGTTCCATAGTCTATCTACTCATAATGTTGATAGCAACCCCTAAGTCAATCAAAGTATTTGGAATTTCTATCCCATTTATATGTGTCTTGACAATTGGACTTCCTGGATCTACATATTTCTGCATGGCAATTTTTCCCATCATGATATCTACAATTTTTCCTACCAGGTGGATTCTTCTTGTATCTCTTGGTTTCCTTCCTGGTGTCTTGAGACTCAACTCCTTTATTGTTTTTGCTAGAATAGGAATATCTCTAATGGCTTGTACCAAGGGAATCTTGATACAGACATTCTTTAATTCATCTAGAAAATCATAGTCAGGCAACAAGATTTTTTTTTCCACCCCTTTGTCAATTTGTAATCTTTCAAGGAAAGGCGGTGTGGATGAAGATGCAGGTTTCTCAACTACAGGAGTTGTGGGGGTTGACTCTTTTTCTTTTTCTTTTTGAATTTTTGGGTTTTGAAGAGATGCTTCCTCAGAACCTTTATTGACTTTAAGAGAATCCTCCTTAGAGGTATCTTGCTCCTGAACATCTATAGAAGGTTTTTCTAAAACTCTACCAGACTTGAGTTGTACATTGTTGAGAGGAACAATCATATAGGTAGGAAATTGTTGTCCTTCTACCATGTAAGCATTCTGAGGATTTTTGTTATTGGGATTTGGCAATGGCTGGGCTGGTAGTTGATTTGTCTTTTGTTGAAATGGAAGAAAGAGTTGAGAATTTGGATTTTGTTGAGAAGGTCGTTGTTGGAGAAATGGTAATGAAAGTTGTGGGTTTTGATTTGGAATTTGTGGATTTTGTTGATTTTGAAAAGATGGAGGGCATTGATAAAATTGAGCAAATCTCCCATAAGGATTTTGCATCACTTGTGCCCATGATTGGTATGGATTTTGAGATTGGGGCCAAGGTTGTTGCCAAGAATTCCAATTTGGTGGGAGCTAAAAGTTCATAGGATTGTTAAATCCTTGATTTTGTGGCCCCTGCCATGGTCTTCTTGAAACAAAACAAAGGGACTCTAGTAAATTTGGATCTTCCTGAAAGACACCTTTGAGCCCAGGAATTGAAGGACAATCCTTGGTCTCATGGCTTTCTGAGCAAATCACACATGTTTCTACAACTTTTGCATCCAAGGGACATTCCCTTAAAGCATGTTTCTTCCTACATTTTGGACAAAAGATGGCTAAGGCTTCAACTTCTGTTTTCTGTTTGTTTTGTATTTTAAGGGTGTCTAGTTGTTCACTAAGGCTCCCTAGAATATCAGTTTTGAACTCATCAAGCATATTGCCAATCTCTGCCCTACTTACTGATCCAGTTGCAGATTTGTTTGCTCTAAGAAGAGAAGGATCTCTAGGCCCTTTTCCAGTTTTAGTTTTTTCCCTTGAGAGATGGAGACATAGTTATGCTATGTCATGGAGTGGAAGTTGAGAAATATCTCCCTTCCCCATCATGTTTAAAATATCTATCCATTCATCTCTAATGGCTTTCAATAGAAGGGCTTTCAAGGTTTCCTCATCTAAATTACTCATTTTTTCTCTCTTTAAGTTGTATTGAAATATTTCAAGTAAATCCTCCAAGTTTTCATCTTCTTTTTGCATCATCTTGAATACCTCATCCTTATGATTGGTGGGCATACAATAATCCAAGTATCTATCCAAAAATGTTTGTTTCATATCATTCCAAGTCCTAATAGATTGAGTGACTAATCCCATGAACCATTTCAAAGCAGCTCCTTTCAATGTTGAAGGAAACAATTTGAGTTTTTGAGAGTCTTCCATATAGTCATAGGTTCAGCACAAGACTTCAAACTCAAATAGAAATGTTTCAGGATCCTCACTTCGCAACCCATAAAAGTTTGGGAGGACAGATGGTGAAATGTTTTTCATTGTTGTATGGGTCTCCTCATCGGCTATAGGGAATCCAAATGAGTTGTCTCCATCCCTATTTCCCCCATTGTTACCTCTACCTCCTCCATTGTTTCCTCTTCCTCTACCTCGACCCCCTCCTCCAAATCCATTTACTACTTCCTCTGTCATGATAGTTTCCTCAGAGTTCTCAGAGTCCTCTGGTTCTTCTATTAATGGCGAACAAGGAAGAATTTCTCCCTCCTCTTCTTCAGGTGATTCTACTTATTTGATTACAATATGTTCCTCTATAGAAGTGAAGAAAGGTTCTTCTCCTAGGTCAGATTTAATGGATAGTGTGGGAGAGTCTCCTAATTCAGTCGTTGCCCCTTGAATTCCAGGAATCCTAGGGCTGGGAGTGTGAGTCGGAGATGATGGAGGTGTATCTTGTCTATGCCTTGAAGTAGCTGGAGTTGTGAAAATCGAACTTTTGGCCCTAGCTATAAACCTTCCCCTAAAATCTCTTGCTCTATGCATGTCATTTTTTATTTTTTATTTTTTAAGTTGGGCTAATAATTCTCTTTCTAATCTTCCAGGTCACACTAGGTGCAAGAAGATAGCATAATCAAGAAATTATTGAACTAACAACTATTTTTTTATCCTCCAGATCACACTAGGTGCAAGAGGAGGGCATACTTCAAGAAGTTATCAATTTGTCCCTTCTTTTTTTTTTTAGAGAGATTGGCTACCTAGTTACACTTCCCCGGCAACGGAGCCAAAATGTTTGGTCAATTTAGTGTGTCCTAAATTGCTACGTTAATTATCAATCCGGGAGTCGTAAACTGATGAAGTGTGGCACACTATATGTGCAAGACAGCCTCTTTCTTACTTTTTATCGGTTTCAATTTTTATTTTGTTTTGGGGCTTTTATCTTCGTTTATCTTCTAATATGAATGGAAGTCCTATTCCTGAGTTTTAAGAATACTTTAGAAGGCAAGTATGGATATAGTTTTTAAGGCAATTATGTCCTCTATAATGATTTCCATAACTTAACACTTCAGAGAGTCTTAGAACATACTAATGATGAAATTAATACTTGAACAAGAATAAAAATGTGTTTCTATTTAAATCAAGAAAATAATGAACTACTGATCATGAAACCATTATCTCTGCTGCTATCTAAATACAGAAAAATGAATTAAGCTACTGCACTCAAATAAATCAAAAATTGCAATCTAGTAAAAGTAAAATCAATTCACATCATTCATAGTCTGATTCCTCACCAGTTAGTCTAAGCTATGGCTTTCGGAGATAATCGTCAATGATATGAGCAAGTTGATGTCTAATTGTAAAAAAGCAAAACTAAAATCAAATCACAACATTCATAATCCGATTCCTCGCTATTTAGTCTAAGCTATGGCTTTCGGAGGTAATCGTTGATGACATGAGCAAGTTGATATCTAATTGCAGAAAAGTAAAACTAAAATCAAATCACAACATTCATAATCTGATTCCTCGCCAGTTAGTCTAAGCTATGGCTTTTGGAGATAATCGTCAATGATATGAGAAAGTTGATATCTAATTGCAGAAAAGTAAAACTAAAATCAAATCACAACATTCATAATCCGATTCCTCGCCAGTTAGTCTAAGCTACGGCTTTCGGAGATAATCGTCAATGAAATGAGCAATTTAATATCTAAGCTAACTAACAAAGCAAGTAAACAAGATTGAAATCAACGAAACAGAACTGGAATTAAAAAGAAAACTAAGAAAAGAAAAGTCAGCAAAGAGGCTAATCTCATGTCACTAGTTATTGTGAAAATTATATGAAAATGCCCAGTCCTATTCTATCCTGAAACATACACACACTGATCAGCGTTAACAACAATATACAAAGCTTGTAAAATCATAAACAGGCATGAAATGTTAGTGCCATAGCAGAGGAAATATATACACAGGTGAATAACTATGAAACATGTACAGTGCAAATAAAGAAACGATACATAGAAACTGTACAGCAAAAAGGAAATGAAACCTCAGCATACAAGGGCCCTCTGCACAGCCTCGGTCAATAGGCTATCAATCCAAAATTACGTTCACACAATCATGTAGAAACAGAGTCTTCTTGTATATTTCAAAACACAGTTACAGCAATAAGACTAGTGTCATGGCACAGTGAACTTTGAACAGCAAAATTACATCCCAAAAAGACTAACCCTATGCATATAGAAACGTGTTATTTATAACAAAGGTTACAAAATTGTTTTCCTGTAAAACTACGTGAACAAAGGATACGTAAAAGACAGTGTCCTTGGATTTAGCATAGTGGTTGCCGAGATTATTAAATCTATCAACTGTAGCTGTTGGATTCGCATCGTGGGGCAGTCTACAGCTGTCGACATGACCCCAAGGATCTAGGAATGGCCACGAATCCTTCACGTGCTTGAAGATGGAGTCCTGTTGCTGTAGGATTCCTCTGTTTGACCACCGTTGACCACAACTTTCCTTGATGAATCTGGCTGAACCAATAGGACCTGATCCATGTCCAGGTCATTCCTGACCTACCCACGTGTCCCATTTTTCCTGATGACACATGCAACCTGGAGTTTAACAAAAATAGCTGCGGAAAGTTGAATCAGCTGCGGAAAGTGGCTGCATTCCGCAGCTTATGAGCAAAATCTAAGTCAAACAGCAAACACAAGAACATAGTTAGAAAACCACTTAAATGCTCTTTTAGAATCAATATGCAATGATTTCTGATAGCTTATGGAGTACTGGTGAGGGAAAAAGTCTGGGAAAATGTGTAGGAGAGGTGTAATTTCAAAGCTCAACATGTGGTAACTCATTTTCCTTAGTCTGAAGTGTGGGGAAAGGCTACTGAGGTGACAATAGGTAGCTTGAATGTAATGCATCTATGCTCTTGTGATTTGTGCTTAGGACTTTCTTCACCTAGTGAGAGTGGTGACAAGCCCTGATCTGATATTCACCCTATGAGTGACATCAATTAAAGATTTATTAAACTAAGGTATTACAGACTCATGGTCTGGTTTTATTGTGTCTTCAAGTAGAGGAATTACAATACAGGGACTCAATGTGAGTTCTCCTGAAGCAGGTTTTGCTTGGCAGGGTGGTTCTTGGGTTCCCCAAGCCACTTGAGTACACATAATTCTTCTTCCTACCAGCTTTGTGACCTTCTGGTCTACAGTGGAAAGAGCCAAATGTGATGCTCAGTCCCGACAGACTCCTCTATGGGATGGCTTGAGTCTTCAAGCTCTTTGGTGCTCGATGCTGCCTCTGGTCAGCTCTGGCCCTCTATCTCTTCTGCTTTGTTGTACTGTTCTCTGTGTTCAGTCCTCCCCTCTGGGTTCACTATTCCACTTCTTCGTCTCTCAACTTTTGTCTCCCCCTTATGATTTGACTGTCACTGTTCATGGCTTTAGCCATTCAATCCCTATGCCTGTTTGGTTCCTCTTCCACCTCTGTCTCTTCACCTTCTACGGTTGCGCTTGGAGTTCCCTGTTCGGTGTCATCATGAACGCTCAGGGAGTGGCCATTCGTCCTCCGCTAAATGGTGCCAGCATGCTTCGTCGATTCGTTTCTTCAGTTACGTCGTAGATGCATTCTTCCTCCACCGTGGTGGTCAAACGGATTCCAAATCCCTTCTAAAATGCGGCGTATTCCCTTTTCGATTCCGCTTCCTCCATCGGGAACAATCTCAGTCGTTTGATCTGGGCCCTCCAGATCTGATGCCAAACGCATGTTTCGCGTGGTTGACTTGCTCGACCAATAGCGCGCGATCAACGACAGTTTTCTCTCACCTCCGCCTGCCACGCGTCGATAGATATATGGAATCGCTCCGCTCTCATCCAAAACCTCTTACCATTTAAGGGTGCCCCAATCAATACCGCCGGTTTTCTAGAGCGTGGGTCCCACCTTGTACATTTAGAACTTTTTCCTTTTCCACCCGCGGTCCTCCAGTTCCCAACGCGACTGAGTGCTCGGGCTTCCTCCATTTCGGCCCTATTCACCCAGCAATCTGGGGCTCCCAGGGGCTCCTTTGACCTCCTGCGCAGTCTCCATGGGCCTCGGTCAGCGCGCTTTGACCGAGGTCCTTGTCGTTCCACGTTGGTTTCCATTGCCAATGGTTCAGGGTGTTTTGAATCATTGTTTTGGATTTCTTTAGAGATTTGTTCTGACCTGATACAGTCATGGTTCTTTCACAGCCTTTTATGGATCCAATTCGGATCACGGCCTTCCCACTGAAATATCTTTTGGATCACCAAAAGTTGGTTTTCAAGCATCGACTAAGTGAGGATACTGCTTCTTCACTTGTCCAATCTCAATCCACTTTGCACTGCTCGACTTTGAACCTTTGAGCCCAACTCTGAGGTACTCCACATCTCCCCTGCGCATCATCCTGAACTTCCTGTCCAGCACTGTATCTTCCTACAATTCATTGAGATATTCAAGTAGCAGATCATCGATAGAAGGCAATTGACTCTGCTCTTCAGGGTCCTCAATCATTGAAGGTTCAAACAATCTCAAGAAATCTACATTTACGACTAAGTAGATGTGCATGTAAGTTGGTAAATCAAGGCGAAAAGCATTTTCCCCAATCTTTTCGAGTATCCTAAAAGGCCCATACCTGATAGGATTTAGCTTTTTACCTTCACCTTGCATCCTGTCCTTGCTGATATACAACCAGACTTGGTATCCAACTTGAAAACTATGCTCCATCCAATGCTTGTCATGCCTAACCTTATACTTGGCTTTCCTCCTTTCCAGCTATTCTTGTACTGCCTGGTGGATCTCCTGGATCTGTTCAATGAACCTAGTTGTCTTGTCCACATCATTGTGTCCATCAACCATGGTATCTTTACCAAAGACAAAATCCAAAGGAGACCTTGGTGTGAAACCAAAATAGGTCTCAAAAGGATATCACTGTGTAGAAGAGTGTTTGGCTCTGTTGTAAGCATGTTACACATAACACAAGTGTTCATCCCAAAGCTTAGGACGTTTGCTGCAATAACCCCTCAGTAACTGGATCACCATCATGTTAACTACTTCTGTCTAGCCATCTATTTGTGGATGAAAAGTTGTGCTTTTCTTTAACTTGGTGTCCATCAATTCCCATAGACTCGACCAAAACTTCCCCACAAATCGGGTGTCTCGATCAGATACAATGGAAGTGGGTAATCCAAAATGAACCCATACATGTTCAAAGAACAATTTTGTAGTCTGTTCAGTTGTAATATGTTTACTACAAGGTATCAAAATACACATTTTTCTAAACCTATCCACAACAACATATAGATAATCATGACCTTTCCTAGACTTAAGTAGTCCTCCAACAAAATCCATGGAAACACTTTCCCAAGGGTGAGAAGGAACTGGCAATGGAGTGTACAACCCTAGTTTTCTATTGTTGGGCTTGCTTTTAGCACACATGGCACACCCTCTTACATATCTAGAAACTGTCTCGTTCATTTTCGGCCAATAGAAGAACCTTTGCAGTTGTGAAACTGTTTTACTTACCCCAAAGTGACCTGATATCAGAGAAGTGTGTGATTCCCTAATTATATTTACTCTCTTGGTTTGTGGAATGCAGAGTTTCCCACAATGATATAGGAGTCGGTCCTTCACATGATAGTCCAACTCTTCTATTGTTTTGCCTTGACTGAAAGTTGCATATACATCTTAAAGTCCATATCCTGAGCATATTGTTCTATGAGCTCTCATGTAGCACAGAATTATGCTTAAGTATGGTAGATGCATTTATAATGGGTCTAGATAACATGTCCGCAACCTTTTTATGTATGCCCTTTTTATATATGATGACTAAATGAAATTGTTGCAGAAACCCCATCCATCTGTGATGTCTTGATTGCTGCAACTTAGTTTAGGAGTGTAGATATTGAAGTGGTTGATGATCAGTATGTATTACTGTTTCTTTTCCCATTAAATAATGTTTCCAATTTTTCACACTTTGAACTAATGCACACAATTCTTATCATCTATAGGATAGTTAACTACTGCAGGATTAAAAGTCTCAGAATGATAACATATGGGTTTACCGTGCTGTGTCAACACTGCTCCCATGGCATAGTCACTGGCATCAGTTTGGATCTCAAATGGTCTTTGTAATCTGGCAGTGCTAGTATAGGTGTTGTACTAATTCTCTCTTTCAAGGTGTCGAAGGCTTTCTGATGTTTGCCTTCCCACTGAAACACCTTATTCAATCCTGTTAAAGCATGTAAGGGAGCTGCAATTGAGGAGAAGTTAGAAATGCACTTCCTCCAATATTGTGATACTCCTAAGAAGCTTCTCACTTTTGTAGCAGACCTGGGTTTAGGCCAGTTTACAATGAATACCACTTTAGAGGGATCTATTTTTAATTCACCTCCCCCTACTATATGACCCAAGTAGTTTAGAGATGTTTTGCCAAATTCACATTTTGAGAGTTTAACATATAGTTTTTCTCTTTTCAAAACATCTAATGTTTGCTTAACATGCTTTAAATGTTCTTCCCATGTTTTACTAAAAATCAGAATGTCATCCAAATACACAATAACAAAATCAAGAAAAGGTCTGAGTACATCATTAATTAATCTCATGAAAGTAGCAAGAGCATTGGTCAAGCCAAAAGGCATAACCAGCCATTCGTACAATCCCTGTATTGTTTTGAAAGCAGTCTTCCATGCATCTTGCTCTACAACTCTGACCTGATGGTATCCACTGTGCAAATCTAGCTTGGTGAAATAAACATCTTCCTTTAATTGATCTAGAAGATCATCTATGCGAGGAAGGGGATAACGATTTTTTATTGTTATCTTATTCAGTGCTCGGTAATCAATGCACATTCTCCACAAGCCATCTTTCTTTCTCACCAAAATGATTGGTGACCCACATGGTGATGTGCTAGGTCTGATGAACCTTTTCTTAAGAAACTCCTGCACCTGCTTCTTGATTTCAGCATTCTCTAAAGCAGACAACCTGTACATCCCTATGTTAGGCAAAAGAACATCTTGCTGCAAAATAATATCATGTACTATTCCCTTTTTGGGTGGCAGGCCTTTAGGTTCTTGAAATAAGACATCATACTCTGAAACAACCTTTTCTATATCAGCTTGTTGTTCAACATTACAGCCCTCAAATACATTGGTTTTATTAGGTTTCTTTTCCTTTACAACCATTAGTAAGAATTGTTTGCATGAATTTATCATTCTTTTCATCTGTCATGAGTTTATGAGAGTATAATTATTCTTAAGCTTATAAGCCCTTACAAAGTATTTGATTCCCTCTTTAACAAGTAGATACTTGTTCTCAGCTCTATAGAAAATAGCCTTTCTATCATACAAGTAAGGACTTCCTAAAACAATTCCACATATATCCAAAGGAATTATGTCCAACTCAAGCTCATCTACAGATGTTGACCCAAAAGAAAACTTGAGTTTGCACTGTCTAGTCACTTGTAGTTGTGCTTTATCATTCAACCATCCTAATGGGTCTGGTTTCTTGTGAGGTGTAGTTACTAATCCCAATTTCTTTACAATTGCTTCAGAAATCAAATTTACTTATGATCCACTATCAAACAAAGTATCAATCTTTTGATTTTTGGAAATAACTCGAATATGGAAAATCTCATGTCTTTTTCTCTCATTTTCTTCATCAATAACAGATTAAGCAGAATTACTTGTAGATGCTTCAGAATTCTTAACTTTTATACCTGTGGCTGCTATAGTTGTTTCATCTCCCGAGTCTGACCCCAAATCTTTCTGAATAGCTATAGATGTCTTCTTATTCTTTCCCTTTGACTTCTTAGGTCTCAGCTCTGGATGTAGAATCCAACAATGCTCATCATCATGCCCCTCCTTTTTACAGTGAGTGCATGAAGCTTTGGCTTTCTATGCAGTGTCAGCCTTCCTTGCTTTCCACTTCTTCTTTCTTTTCTCCTTGCTCTTGCTTACAGTGGGTTGGGATGGTCCCCCAAGTTCTGGATTTCCATTCTTTCCTCTAGCTTCTAGATGAGTAGCTTGTACAGATACTTCATCTATACTACTGGGATTAAACATGAGGATGGTATGCCTCATGTAGCTGTGTAGACCACCAATGTACTTTAAAAGAGTCTCTGGTGAGTCTAATGAGATACCCAACATCAATGCTCTCTTTCTGAATTCTTGAGTATAACCTTGCACACTTTTCCCCTTCAACTGTTGAAGAGTTTGCCAACTCATCATGGCTTGTTGCATGTAGGCCAATGGATAGAACTGCTTTTTGATTTCATAAACAAAGTCACTCCAAACAGAGATGGTCTTACCATGTCTTTTCATATCAGCTTGGGTTCTGCCTTCCCACCAAACCAAGGAAGTGCCTCCTAGGCGTAGGCTTGCCAGCTGAATCTTACTCTTGTTTGAGTTTATGTTTTGTACCTTGCAATACACATCATTTTTTCTAATCCAATTGTCCAACTTTTCAGCATTTAGCTCTCCATCATATATAGGCAAATCAAACTTAACATCTAGCTTAATCAAAGATGCTTTCGTATTATGCACAGGGCTATTAGGAGGTGTGAGAAAGCTTTCCTCTTTCCCCTTTCCTTTGGAGTGGTCATGGCAGTGAGACTCATATTCTTCTTTATCTTGTTTAGAACCTCATGAATCTTCAACCTTTTGCTTTCTAAAGTCTCTGTACATTTCTTCTACCATAGAATTTATAGCTAGGAAACTCTCTATGAATTGAGGGTCTGGCCCAACAGAACCTTCCTCTGACATTGTCTTCCAAGAATAGACTCTCCCAATTTCAGGATTAGTTTCCATCAACTCTCCTTCTCCTAATTTGAGCTTTGGTCTTGTGAGCATTCACAGCTAAACCAACACAAGCTTGTCTAACCTTACAACCTAGAGCTCTAATCTAATACCACTTGATCTGATATTCACCCTATGAGTGACATCAATTAAAGATTTATTAAACTAAGGTATTACAGACTCATGTGTTGGTGTGTGTGTTCTGTGTTATTGAAGCAACGGATCGATCAAATTGCCAAGACACAAACAATAAAATGGAAAGACAACAGAGAAATATAGTAAGCAAACATAAAGACACAAGCAATTTTAATAAGGAGTTCACCCTATTCTCCAGGGCTACATCTCCGGTCCAACTTTCAGTGGTGGCCTAGATTTATTGTGTCTTTAAGAAGAGGAATTACAATACAGGGACTCAATGCGAGTTCTCCTGAATTAGGTTTTGCTTGGCAGGGTGGTTCTTGGATTCCCCAAGCCACTTGAGTACACAGACTTCTTCTTCCTACCAGCTCTGTGACCTTCTGGTCTAAAGTGGAAAGGGTCAAATGTGATGCTCAGTCCCGGACAGATTCCTCTATGGGATGGCTTGAGTCTTCAAGTTCTCTGGTGCTCGATGTTGCCTCTGCTCAGCTCGGCCCTCTGTCTCTTCTGCTCTGATGTACTATTCTCTGTGTTTAGTCCTCCCCTCTGGGTTCATCGTTCCACTTCTTCGTCTCTCGACTTCTGTCTCCCCCTTTTGATTCGACTGTCTCTATTCATGGCTTTAGCCATTCGATCCTTATGCCTGTTCGGTTCCTCTTCCACCTCTGTCTCTTCACCTTCTACATGCGCTTGGAGTTCCCTGTTCAGCGTCATCATGAACGCTTAGGGAGTGGCCACTCGTCCTCCGCTAAACGGCGTCAGCATGCTTCGTCGATTCGTTTCTTCAGTTACGTCATGGATGCGTTCTTCCTCCACCGTGGCGGTCAAACAGATTCCAAATCCCTTCTAAAATGTGTCGTATTCCCTTGTTGATTCTGCTACCTCCATTGGGCGCATTCTTAGCCGTTTGATCTGGGCCCTCCAGATCCAACCCCATACGCACGTTTCGCGCGGTTGACTTGCTCGACTGATAACACGCAATCAATGGCAGTTTTCTCTCACCTCCACCTGCCACGCGTCGACCGATGTATGGAATCGCTCCACTCTCGTCCAAAACCTCTTACTATTTAAGGGCGCCCCGATCAATATCGTCGGTTTTCCAAAGCGCGGGTCCCGCCTTGTACGTTTAGTGCTTTTTCCTTTTCTACTTGCGGTCCTCCAGTTCCCAACGTGACCGAGTGCTCGGGCTTCCTCCATTTCGACCCTGTTCGCCAAGCGATACGCGATCCACCTTTGTTTCCCGATCTAGGGCTCCTAGGGGCTACTTTGACCTCTTGCGCAGTCTCCATGGGCCTCGGTCAGCGCGCTTTGATCGAGGTCCTTGTCATTCCACGTTGGTTTCCATTGCCACTGGTTCCGGGTGTTTTTTATCACTGTTTTGGATTTCTTTAGAGATTTGTTCCGACCTGATACAGTCATGGTTCTTTGACAGTCTTTTATGGATCCAAATCGGATCAAGCCCTAAGGCTACAAATTCACAAGGTTAAGATCTAGGAAGCATTTTGTTAATAGGTGAAATTTTCATTATGCAAATCTCTTGAATGCAGATATTTCCACATAGATTTTGGGGTTGTGTGAGGAATAAAGAAAGTACAAGTGATACTTGTACTAGTTGCAACACATGATGAGTAACAACCAAGAAGTGCCATTTGAGATCTAACCATTTGTAAGTTTCTATCTTCATCCTGCCTCAGTAATCTTTTCTTTGATGGCTTCCAAAGCAATTTGCATTTAGGTTGTGACTTCTACAAGGAAACCATCACAAACTACAACATATCTGCACATGTCTCCTGTTAGGTTGTGTTTCAGCCTATTTACACCCCCAAATATTGTAGGGGAACAATGTTTTCACTTGACTTGATGGTCATCATTCGGATCCACCCAAACATGATGTCCCCATGCTTGATCAAGAGGCCCTCCTTTGGGCTTAGGTGCCATGGATAAGAATCTAGATTAGTGGAATGTATGGAAAAATTAGATAATTACTATTAGGCTTTAGAATTGCCTAGCCTAGAAAGCATGGCACAAAGTTCATCTTGTGCTCCATTACATAAAATCAAATGAGTAGAAATAAGGTAGATTTAAACGAATTGTTGGAAATACTAAGAGGGGGTGAAACAATGTTTCTTAGAAATTAATAACTTATTAATATTTTCAAAGCATTTAATTAATCTTTAGCAGCACTTCAAAAACATAAATAAACAGTAGAAAGTGAACACAATTTTTTAGGTGGAAAACCACCTCAGGGTCAAAAACCATTGAACGCTTTTCTAATAAGTTATTTTAATCTTCAACTCCAACTAAAAATAAATCCCTGACTCCCTAGAACTCTATAAAACATTCATTCTCCTGCTCCCTCTGGAAGGACGCCCCAACAACTCAGTTTTATCAGCAGTCAGCTGAAAGGATGCTCCAACAACCTAGCAAGCTCCAACTTTCCATAGCACCACCCTACCACACTAAAGTGTTTTCAAGCTCCAACCTGAAGGTGACTTCAACCACCTCCCTATCACCACCCTACCACCCTGAAAATTACAAAATTTAGTACAATATTGTGGACTCCCGTACCACGGAATCGAGATAATGGTCCACTTACAATGATATATAATTCCTAAAACCCTAAGACCTAAACCCTTACCCAACAACAAACACTAATACCAAATGACTCCTACAATTCCCTATACAATAACGCCTTTAAAAAGATTTCATAAGACTCTAAATTTACATACTACAAATGCATAATGAAAATGTCTCTAAAGTGAGGACATTGCTAATGATGAAACCTTGAGTGCTTTTCGACCTTTACTGTTGTAGAGAATGATGAAATTTCTCTGCTCTCAATAAGACTATTTTGTCCTTGCAAATGCCTAACTTATAGTGATACTGAATAACATCTGGAAGAAACCCTTATTGTTTCATATGTCTATGAACCATCTTCTCAAGGTGACAAAGATACAACAATGTGTAATTGTTTAAAGTGAATGTGAAACCCTTAGAGAATATTCAAATGAAAATCTTGCTGCTCTCAATCCTTAATAACTTGGAAACCCTTACTATGATTGAATGTGAAGTGATAGACCTTTGTCCTTGCTATAAAATTAGATGTTAAAAAAATGATGATTATGAATTCAATGATCATTCAAAATATTCTTGCAATAGATTTTAATACAACTGATGCTATTACAATTCTCACTTATGGAGTCTACTTATATATATTGGAACCTTTTCTCAAATTTATAGTTCTATGTGTCTATAAGAAAAGTTCTACATCATAACACTACAATTACTTCAGGCTACAAGTCGGATTCACTTTAACAAGCATTGTACCAAATATTAGTGTCTTGCAAGAGATATCTTAACTTCAGTGATAAGGTATTTGGAATCTCAGGCTTTTGAAAATCAATGACAATCACATAGTATTTTTTTTCCTATACAATATATTTTTGTGCCTTATCCAAATCTCAAGACAAATGATTCTTGTTTTGGGAACCTAGACTTATCATTTTTATATTCCCAAATGTAAATATTAAGTGTAAGCAAAAGCATGCAAAATGAACAACAATAAAAAATTTCGCACTGATAATTTATCAATTTTCACAAGAAAAATAAGTTGGAAACTGGGTCATTTTATTAATCTGAGTAAAATGGAGTACAAAATGAGTGGAACAAAGGAACCTGGGCTTTCTATAGTAAGTTAGGCAAAACCGATCAATTTTCACAAGAAAAATAAGTTGGAAACTGGGTCATTTTATTAATCTGAGTAAAATGGAGTACAAAATGAGTGGAACAAAGGAACCTGGGCTTTCTATAGTAAGTTAGGCAAAACCGAGGTTGGAATTGTGACGTCCAAGTGTTGGAATGACTCCACCAAAAACCTCTGCGTTGACCCAAAAAATTATTACCACTATTTCTGGAAGGAAATGGGAGTTTAGCCCTCAAATGTGCTCAGAAAATTCTGAAATTTGAGCTGGCACCTCTCCTCAATAAACCCAACCAAACCCAAAAATATCTCACAGACCCAAGTGGTGGAAATGGTCCTAAAGTGAACTACTCCCTCTAGTAATTTTTGTTGCTCATTGCTGATTGGAAAATTGATTTCTACTAGAAATATTGCCAAAAAGTTTCTATGAAATTAACCCCGAACTTCTCCCACTAAACCCACAAAAACCTAGAAAGGGTTTGGGAAATTTCCAACTACCCCAAGAGCCCCTAAAGAGTGTGTACCACCCTCTTTATCAAGCAAAACACACTGTTGGGAAATGTTTCGTTGAATATGTGCCAAATCCTCCCTAGAAGGCCATTCCCAAACTTCTTGCAATAATTTTCCTAAGAAATCTCCTTATTTCTCTAGCTCACCTCTCCCCAAACACCAAGCCTCTCCACCTCTACACAAGCTTGCTAGTGACCCCCTGTGCAAGCCAAAATTTATGATTTTAGCCTTCTGGAATCTTTCGCGTTCAACCCTGCAAAATCCACTAGGAATGTTTCCCTCAAGATGAATGTCTCTCTTGCCAAAAACCTAGATCAATCAACCCTTCAACACCTACAAATTTTTGCACCGCGTGTGGCCCCCTAAGCCCAAGAAAAATGCACACTATTGAATTGGAGCACTGGTCTAACAACTTGGAAGAAGTGTAGTATAATCTGCTTCCTCCCTACTATGGAGACACTCGAGGTTCTCCGAAGAAGGGGTTGGATTCTTGCTTGGAAATCCTTGTGCTAAACAACATTAGTTGTCTTAGGTTAAGCAACTGCAAGAGAACTATGATTTTGAAGTTAAAGTGACAAAAGACCTGAATGGAGGCTTTCATCCTCTATTTAAGCTTCTTGCCTCTCTCTCTTCTTGTGGATCCCATTCTCCACTAGCACACCTTGCATATTCTTTGCCATCTTCCCAGAAGTGTGTGCTTCCTAAGGGAGTGATAATTCCTTATTTTTGGCCCCCCCAACCCACTAAGGAGTCAATGTTCTCCTTTCTCCTAAGTCCCAAGACCCATATGCCAAAATTGTCTCCAATGCCCAAAATTGAAGCATTGCGATATGCCTTAGAAATTTGTGGAATTTGAGATATCAAAATCACTATGTTGTGCCCTAATTCCCAGGTCTGAAGGAGCTTTAGAAGAAAGGTTTCACCAAAAATTCTTCATGGAGATAATACACCTTTTTGCAGAACAATGATTCTCACTCGTGCAACAACTGGCACCCTCCTTTAGTGACTGCAACAACTAATCATCTTCTTTGACCTTGAGATAATTCAAAATTAGATGATCGAAATACTTTCCTTCTTGAAACAGAACTATCATAAGCCTTAGTTGATGAAGCCACAATGCTTAGGGTAATTCTTCAAAGCTCGGTCTTGCCAAAATCAACATCAATTCAACTAGCAGATGATAAAACTCATTTTGCTACCTTGTAGGATGTTTATTTCCCTAGAGAGACAATAGTAGAGTTGCTCCTTCCACCTGCAATGAAAACCTTACCCAAGGAATCCCAAACCAAAAAGAAAAGAAAACCTTAACCCTCTTCTTCTGATTTCTGCATTCTTCCACAAGGGCCGAAAATTCAGAGTTGTACATGATTACTTCATTGGAAAATGCTTATATTAAAGAGTGATATTAGGTCTCCTTTTATAGACTTGTCTTAGGTTGATAGGGGCTTCAAGAAGACCTCCGATTTCTAATTTTGAGGGGGTTTTTCAATTACAAACATTAATTTTCACTTACTTAAGCCCCAAGCAAGAATGCCACTTGCATTTTAGTGAGTGGATTTGGCTTTTTAATTTATGAAAGACTCCTCTTGTGGACACTAAACAATTTTATACCCTCCACGAGGTGATTGCATCATAAATCATGATGAAAAACTCCTAAGCTTGATGTTTAATAGCAAACAACCGATGTTAAAGTGCCATGTCATCACCCCTTGGGGTTTTTACCCACTAACTGGGATCTTCAACTTCAAATACACATCTCTCAAACTGTGAGTCCTCTCGTGGCATGCCACATACCACCAGAAACATATTGTCGAGGAGAATCTATCAAGGATGATCTTGACACGAAAAACCATGAATTTCTATGACATATTAGTCGACAAAAGGCGGGGCATATCCTGGTGTTGCTTGGGTTGAAATCAATGAAAGTCACATATCAACACGAACAATACAAGTGCCATACATTCTATAAGAATCTATCTCGTTCTATATTTTGTAAATGTTGAGGGAAAAGATGATAAATTCATTCAGTCACTTTTTATAATACAAATTTTATATAAAGAATAATAACACTTTATAAGCTTCTAGAGTCTAGGACATTTACATGGGGACTGATACAAATGATTCTTTGGACTGACTATAAATACCTCTCACTCCATTTAGCTTGAAATTAGTCTGGAATTGGCCTTCCATTATCTTTATACAAAAGGATCTCTAATCTCTATACAAATGAAGTTGATGCAATAAGAGAGTTTGACTTGTGTTATAGGCCAATTAAAAGAAGAAATAGTGGCGACCTGTCAGTTTTAGTGCTAGCTTTGAGCCTATATGTGGTAGAAAAAAAAATGATTGATAAGTTGGAAGAAACGTTTTAGTTAAAGTTCAAAATTTTTACAATGGGCAAAGAAAACAAAATTCTAGAGTTATCAACAAAAAACACATAATTATTTTATCTGATAAGATATGGAGTTGTTTCATATCCTAACAGTTTGTAGGATTATCTATTTTTTCAAAGTTCAATATATGTTTGGTGTACAATATGGTTTGCCTATGTATGGATAATTTTTTTCTATTCTTAAGCACATCAATGTAATTTTAGTCTTGTAAGTTGCATAACCTGAATATATTTTAGGCTTCTTACTCTCTCTTAATGTTCCCTTCATTGTTGCATGTCCTTCGACTTCCTGTAGAATTGCCTTAACCAAGTTGTCCTCTTTCGTGTTTATGGAATGATGACTTGTTGCACAAGTTCACTTGGTCCTTCAACTTCTTCATGACTAGTTGCAGGTTCTAGAGTATTTTCATGCCTTGAGACTTCTTCAAAGGTAGGTTCTTCTTCTTCATCATAATCAATGGGAATATCTTTGGACTTTTTATATGCAATATTATTATCAAATATGACATCTCTCCTTAATTCAATACGAAGATATTCCTTGATGTAGACTCTATAAGTCGTTGATGAAGTGCTATATCCGACAAATATGCCTTTTATATTTGTCAGGTCCAACTTCTTCCTCTTGTCCTTAGGAATGTGAATGTATACGGGACATCGAAAAATTCGGAGATGATCAACGCTTGGCTTCCTTCCTATCAATGCTTCTTCCAAAGTCATGTCATTAAGAATTATATAAGGACTTCGATTTTGTATATATATTGTTGTTATAGATGCTTCTCCCCATAATAACTTGGGAATGTCTTGATCATGTAGCATGGCTCTAGCATATTCTTCAATTGATCAGTTCTTCTTTTTAGCCAAACCATTCCGTTGAGGATTGTAGGGAACTATTAGCCCCCTCTTAATTCCTACTTCCTTGCAAAAAGCCACAATATCTCTAGAAGTATATTCTCCACCATTACTTGATCTTAGGGTTTTGATCTTCCTTTCTGTCAATTTTTCCACTTCTGCCTTCAACTCTTGAAATTTCTCAAATACTTAATCCTTAGACTTGAGGAGGTATATCCAAGTCTTTCTAGAGTGATCATCAATGAATGTTACATAGTATTGATGACCACCAAGTGACTTCTCTGTCATGGGTCCACAAACATCAGAATGTATGAGATCCAAAATTTCCTTGGATCTTGTGTCACTGCTTGCAAAATGTTTCTTCACATTCTTTCCAAGAGCACATCCCTTACAGACTCCTTCATGTTCTTCTTTCAGTTCAGGGATACCAATAACCATATGATTCAATGATGGAAATATCTTATAATGAAGGTGACCATACCTTCTATGCCATAGTTCACAAGGGTTAATATCTAAATGCACTAGAGCTTGAGGAGGAGGTGTTAGAAGTCTATACAACCTCCCCTCACGAATCCCAATAGTCTTAGCATTTTCAATACTAGATCCCTTAGCCCATACAATAACTTTGCCATCAACAAATGCAACCCTATCACCTTTATCTTCTAAGCAAGAAATAGAAAGCAAGTTCTTTTTCAAACCTAGAACATAGAGTATATTGTTGAGATGAATATTTCCATCGGTTTCTAGCTCCAATGAGGTAGATCTGATTCCTTTGACTGAAAGGAGATCCCTTTTGATAAAGTTTGAAGTTGACCACATTCCCCTATCATATGTCTTGAAGCTCCATTGTTGGTAACCCATATACTATCATCCTCAAAAGTACATGTAAGAGCGGAAAAGAGACTTCCATCCATAACATCTTTAGATAGCTTGGTGATGAACTTGATGATGCAACCTTTGATAGTTTCAAGGAGACTCCTAAGATTTTTGAAGCCTTTCTTCATATATCTTTCCATTGGAGAAGGAGAGAGAAGATATATGGTTGCTTCAAGAATGTCTTCTACTAAGAGTGCCAACAAAAAGTGACCTTAAAGTTGTCCTTCCTTCACCTTAGCTTTGATACCATGTTGAGAAATCAATATGCTTGTAGATTAGGTTTGAATCCTCTTTATTGACAATTACTTGTGCATTGGTTGGCTTTTATTACTTTATTATATCTTCTTCATCAAGAAATTACCAAAACATAAAGTGCATGAAGATCACAAGAGACAAAGAACATAAGATGTAGGCTCCAAGCCAAGGCAAAACCCCAGAAGGGGGAAACCCAAACAACTTCTCTTCTTATAGAATCAGATCAAAGTGATACATCCAAGACCCAAGACCAAGACCTCCACAAGGAACCAATTCAACCCTCCTTCAGATCTCCTCCAACCAAACCAAGTCAACAAGAATCAAAGTTGGTCAAACCTCTTCAAGACAAAAATTTTGGACTTGCAACTTCACAGAGTTTCCCCAGCACCTTCGTAGAGTTACCCTAGCATCTTCTCAAAATAGAGTTGCCACAATAACTTCGCAAAAAGAGACTTTCGGCCTATAACTTGTAGAGTAATCCCATCAACTTCGCACACGTTAACAAAGACAAGAAAAAAGTCAAATTTTCTTCCTTCCTTGGATTCTTCTCTCTCTTCCTTCACCTTCATACTTATTCTTTTGCTTTCATGTTCATAAATTTAATTTTGAGTGAGTGTGCAAATGAGGTATAAGTCTCTTCCTTTCATAGCCATCTAGGAGGTCAAATTGGACCTCTTCAAGGTCAACTTGACAAGGTAGGGATGACTTGTATTTGTGGAACAAAATGACTCTTTTTGACTCAAAAATAATATTTTTCTTTTTGTTACAAATTGTCCATATGAGACTTCAACACGATACAAAATTTATTCTTGATGCAATAAACCCTAGAAGCATGAAGAACATGCTTTGAATAAAAAACTAATAAATTTATTTTTCTTCTCTTTCCTTTTTACAAGAAATACATATTGATACAAGTACAAAGATAATTATGTAGACCGAACCTAGTTACAATTTTCAACAAACTAAAGTGGTCACAAAGAAGTATATTTTCCCTTGTCTGTGGAAGAGTGGATAAGGAAACGGAACAAGAGAACACTAAATTCTTCAATTATTTGGAAAGTAGTTAGCTTTTTTTTCTTGCATAGAAGAAGGTCTCATTTGGAAATCTGTTAATGGCTCTCAATTAAGAGTTGGTTTGGATCCTTGTGTGGGTAGTCAACTTGATCATAGGTTGTCGCCTAAATTGGTGGAATTTCTTCATGGTCTAGAACGCAGAACCTTAAATCATTTTGTGGATCCTGATTATGGAAACTAGTGGGAACAAGGTTGGTTGTCTTTTGAACAGTTGGGCCTTCCTCAAACCTTCCATGGACAGTGGAAAAAATTTACTAATGTTTTAAGAAGAGCACATAAAAATATCCTAGGATTCTAATGAATTAGTATGGTCTCATAATTCAAGTGGACAATATACTCCTACTTGGTTTTGATTGCTGACAGAATTCAAGTTGTACAAGGAGACTAGTGGAAACTAATATGGAAATTGAAGTTCCTTGCAAAAACAAGACTCTTCATGTGGTGTACTCTCTCAAACAAGTTGAAGAAAGTGTAACTAGGTTCGATCTTCATAAATGTAATTTTGACATTTGTATTTATTCAAGAAAAGAGAAATTATTTTTATATTATTTGTCAATGAGTTTCTTGCTCATTGAAGTAGGTCAAGCACATGTTTAAGTGCTTCTAGGAAGTCAAAGTGTCAATGTATTTATGTAAGACCATTAAAGGGCATGTTACACTATGTAGAATATTGTATAAGGTCAAAGGAATACCTCCAAGCCAAGTACAAGTCCTCTCCATGCAACAACATCCTTCAAAAGAGGCTAAACGATGAAAATTGATGAAGAAAATGTATGTCGGCCTACAGTGAGCAAGTTAGCCTCAAGTCAGCCTAAAGGAGGGACAACCCTATATCAATAAAGGTTGTCCACTCCCTCAAAAGACAATGAAAAACATCTCTGAAATCAGTGAAGTGAAGTAGCCGAAAAAGAGAAGGGAAAACCTTGTCTAAAGGGTCTCCTAGTGCAACGAAGGAAGGAGGAGGAAAACCGAAGTGAAGAGGATTGTTTCTAGGGCTAGAAACAATCACATGTGCAAAGAAAAGGAGGTCAACTCTGTTGGTATGAAAACAGGGAAAAAGCAATCCATGAACTAGTGTTTTTTGGGCTTGGAACTAGGCCTACAAGGCCTCCCAAGTTAAGCGAAGAAGCCTATCTCTCTAGCGAAGGAAAAGGACCCTAATTCTCTAGGGTTCCTACCATACGTGGAAAAACTAGGGTTGTTGTTCAGTCACATCAAGTTTGCAGACCTACCTCAAGAAGAATCTCATTGGATCAAGAGAAGGGTGTCTCCTTAAGTGAAGAACATCTTGAAGAAAGGAAGAAGAATATCTCATCAAGAAGCTAACATAGCCAAGGTCTATCTCTAGACAAAGCAATGAAGAAAAGGATGAAGTGCTGGGGAGAAAAGTGCCGGAAGGAGGAAGTCCATGTGTCGGGAACATAGTGCAGAAAAGAGGAAGGACTTGACTTGTGCTTGGAGGACATCCTAGTCAAGGGTCTAGGGTTTTGAAATTGATCAATAAGAAGCTTCAATAAGAGAAACTTACTAATGGTTTTCCTCTCAAGAGAAGAGAGGTTTTGGCCTTGACAGAGAGCCAAAATCTTGTGTTCATGTTCTTATGTTTTTGGTAGAAATTTGATGAAGTACACACACATGCAATAATAATAAGAATAATATTAAGCTAACAAGAAAAGTAAAAGACTCCAAAAATTGTTATCAAGTTAAGAAGAATAAAATTACACCTAATTTCCCTTGATTCTTCAACATGGTATCACAGCTAAGGTGACACATCAAGGAAAGGGCATCTCAAGAACACTCGTCAAGGAAGGAAATCTACAAAAGTTGAATCATCTAGCCAAGAAGTCTCAATCACTTCAAGGACAAGAAGGTCTACCATCTTTCATTCATGAAGGAAGACTACAAAGAAAGAAGAAGAGCCTTACACAAAGACACCTACAAGAAGATAAAATCAAAGCTGGACCTACATCAACCTACAAGTCATCAAGCAACCCTCATCATCAAGTCAAGTCCACTTGGAGAAAGAAACTTGAAGAACATCAAGATCTAAGGAAGGAAAGCCATCAAGTCTTCAAGGAGAAAGCAAGTCTACTACATCTCAAAATCTATCAAGTAAGTATATGTCCCCTTCTAAATATACATCAATGTATTTTTGCAAGGAAAGCAATAAATTGGTAGGTACCAATAACTTTTTTGCATGGAAGAAGAGGACTGATTTACTTCTCAAGGAGAATGAACTCCTAGAACACATCAAAGGGAATGTTACTATTCCTGCTAAAGAACAAACTCAATCCTTAGCCAAGTACAATAAGGATGAGATAAGAGCTCAAAGGATTCTAATATAATCCATCAAAGACTCTCTCATTCCTTATGTCTCCAAACTTGAAACATCAAAATAAATCTATGATAAATTAGTAGATCTATTCTCAGTAAGCAGGAGAAGTGATATCTCTTCGAAATGAGTTGTACAAGATGAAAATATCAAAGGAAGGAAGCTCCCTGCTTCATGAAGATGTCTAAGATGAGGGGTCAACTTCAAGAGCTAGGGGAAGACATGTCGGACAGAGAAATGAAAACTGTAGTACTCAATGCTCTACCTGAGGATTGGGACATCTTCACATCAAGAATACATGCCATTAAGGAAGCCACCCCACTATGTGAAATGTGGTCTCTATGCAAGATATAGAAAACAAGACTTAAAGCAAAGGAAGATGTGGGATCAAAGGAGCAAGCATTTGCTACCATGGCCAAGAGAAAGGAAAAATTTGGCAAATTTGGTCCATGAAGAACAAATAACAAAGATATGTATAAAATCCAATGCTATGGATGCCAATAATATGGACACTACAAAAGGAATTGTCCTAAACTAAAGAAGGACAACAACAACAAAAGAAAGAGGGAAGAAGCTCACATGACTCAAGAGGTGAAAGAAGAAGAAAACAAGCAAAAGAAGGAAGATCCTCCAAATCTCTACTATGACTAAGTCAAACTCTTTACTTAAATTCTTATTTCAAAGTTTTGAGTAGGATAGGAGTATGTAGGAATTGAATAAAATTGCATGGGTAGAAACATCTTCTAGAATCTAGAAGCATGAAGTACATAGAGTTATAGATACTCATGTAGAAAGAGCATTTATAAATGAGAACAAAATGCATGGGTAGAAATATCTTGTAGAATATAGGAGCATGGTAGATATAGCTCAAGATATTCATGTAGAAGGAGCATACCTAGTATAGGACCTAATGAAACAAAATTGATCATGATTAAGAATCTTAGAATACCTCCATCATCAAAAGGAAATAAATATTTCTAAGGTAAGGGTCTTCAAGATCCTATGATGGAATCTTCAAAAGAAGATCCATAAAGAAAACAAATGTCTCATTGGGAATCCCATTCATGGGATTCAAGAAAAGGATGATATGTAGGCAAGATAAGATGAAGCAAGAAGGGCCACACCAAGGACAACCAAATGAAGCTAAGATGATCAAAGGAGAATCAAGATGCGTTATGTATGCATCAAATTTTAGTCATGTTACCATTTGTATATTATTGAGTCATGGGAATAGTTCTATAACATGATCAAGTAGGAAAGAATCTATTTCACCAATGGCATGCTCGAAGACATGTACTACAATGCAATGAAGGTCAACAAAATAAAATACTCACACAAGAAGTATAAGATTGTTGACTAAGAAGCAAGTAAAGAAGAAATGTTGACTAGTCCTAGAAGCAAGCAATGAAGAAGTTCTCTCACAAGGAGCATAAAGTTGTTGACGAATCTATCCAAGAAGAAGCAAATGAAGAAAGAGATCAAGCATGTGAAGAACACCATGATCACCAAGAATCATTATCTGACAAGGTCCATTGAAGACATCTCTCGAAAGAAGGCAGGACAAGTTTGACTAAGAAAGGAAAAGATCAAAAGACCCTTGAAACATATGAAGGCCTTGGAGATATGAAAGGTGTAGATAATTGATTCTACTATACAAAGATGTCATGATGAAGAAGCCATCCAAAAAATAACCATTTAATGTTGAAGCAATATCAGGATGAAGTCATGAAGGGCTAGTAGATCAAAGCATGGGAACAAGAAAGTACAAAGAAGCATCCATGTGAAGAGTAGTCTGAAGCATAGACAAGAAGACAAGGAATAACCAAATGAAAAGAGAACTTGATATATGACAATAAGGGCACTTTCCACGAAAGAAGCAATGACATGACTAATCGGGAAGGAAATTGATCAATGGATGGTGTCCTACTAAGAAGAAGTTCAAACAAAGACTTCATGACATCAAAGGAAGGAAGGAGATCAAGTAGTTGGAGGACCCACGAAGAAGAAGTTTCTGATGAATGGACAAGTCCCTAGCTAAGAGGGAGTTATAACAAGTTCCCAATTACAAAGGAACTTGGACAAGTGCCTTGTCAGAGGATACTTGGGCATGTCTTCCTCAATTAAGAGGAAGTGATAGACACAACATTCTTGTCTTCACTTGGGAAGAAAGAATGGGAGGATTGGGTAATCATCTGGCATCTGATACTCTTTGAGGATGTGTAGGGCATACAAGACAAGAGTAGGAAAGAGGACCGATATTCTTTAAGGGTTGGGAACCCAAGACAAGAATAGTCCTAGAAGGTCATACTGAGTGAACACTTGGGTGGGTATGTACCTTGAGAGACAATGATTAAGGTGTCTATATGTCATTGGTCTCGCCAACATTGTGCTCTGATATATTGAGAGATAGAGCTGTCAATCAAGGCCTTGCTATGGAAACAATGTTGGTTACTATGATGCTATAACAAATGGATTGACAATCTGGTTTCTCTTATGTAAATTCTTCAAGATTGAAAAATAGCCAAACATCTTGTAACGAGTTGTTAAGCCTCAAAATTACTCTTTTCCTAGCAACTCTTCTCATTCCTTTTCTTTGCTTTTCCATGAAGAAAATGCATTCTTATCATCAATGACCTGTATATACTGTCTTAAGGAGGACATTTAGTGATTTACATGTTATGCTTTTATGTTTTGATGTTTGAATAAATTTTTGTATATTAGCTAGGGGACGCAGCCTATTCTACAGCTAATTGGTTGTTCCGCAACTACCTTCATGTTTTAATAGGTTATAGGTGTCAAACGAGGAAACCGGCCACATGGGCATCTCTAGAATGGTCACGACATGGATCCTATCCTAGTCAACCAGCCCAAATTGATGAAGAAACCAGCTCAAGACCATAGTCAAAGGTGGAGTCAAACAAGGAAACCCGGGAGAAATAGGACTCTGTGTCCATTCTTCATGGCTATTTAATAAATCTGATAGCTTCTGTTGTAGCATTTACTTGAACCAGCCACCAGTGATAACAGTTTCACGCAACTACCTTGCTGACTTAAAGTCACCTGTAGCTGATCACCCATTCACGCAGATCTGTTGTAATACGTGGACCACCTGTAGCTAAATTCTCTCAAAAGACAGTTAGGAGTTTTTCTTTAAATATTAGTTGTAAAGAACTCGGAAGGAGTTCAAATTTCTTCATGTGTTAAGCTCAGACTTACTATTCTGTAATTTGAAACTTATTTCCCTGTTTTTAATATGAAGACCACATGTTTTATGGAAATATGAAGGAGTTTCTTGGAGATTGATTAAGCAAGCATAGCCTGATCAGTTGCAGAGGGCCCCTGCACTGAATAAGGTTTTATTTCATTTTGTTTTTCCTTTTCTAGTTAAACTGTAAATTCATCATTTCCTTTCACAGTGTTCATAATCATTTTCGTACTAACCATGTTTATAATGCAACTTTCATCATTTTCTTACTAATAACATTCATAATGCAGAATAGCTTCTTTTAGTGTAGAATAGCTTCTTTTTGCTTAATCTCTTTCTAATTTTTTATCAGTAGTGTAATTTAGTTTACTTCATTCACTGTTTTACTAGTCTTTAAATTTTCAATTAGATTGATCAGTGCCATTACTATTCTTGCCATTTTATTTCCAGTTTATTGACTCTTGGTGTTAATGAATGTTTCTGAAGAACCCTTCAAGTTGATAACTCATCCTAAACTAAGTGGTTGAACATTTCATTCATGCAATGAGTCTTTGTTGCATTCCTGCATTTATTTTCTCTTAGAATAATGAAGTATAGAATTCCTCAAATGTCATCACAAAGAGATTTTCTCTCAAAATTGAGAGGCAGAGTAACTTAGTATTTCATTTAGTTTTGTTTCTGTAATTAATTAGACATTGTTGCAATTTCAATTTCAGTTTTTATTTCATGATTTGGAAATAATGATAAAATAGGAATAGAAACTATGTTTTCATTTCTTGCTTAAACTTTGCTTCCGAGCCTTCCTTAAGCTCTTTTATTTCTCATTTTTAGATCCTTAGCAGTCTTTACAAAAGTTAGATTTAAATAGTTACATTGTAAATCATTAGAGATTAAAGGACGAAAAACCCCCAAAACAGCATAAAACATAAAAAAAATGAAGTAAGGGTCATCTAGCACAGACAATGCACTACACTTCATCAGTTTACGATACCTAGATTGGTAATTTATGTAGAGAAATTTAGGACACTAAATTGACCAAACACGAGTTATGAATACCTCCGTAGCTAAGAGGGGGTGTTGAAGAAAGTGTAACTAGGTTCGGTCTTCATAAATGTAATTTTGACATTTGTATTTATTCAAGAAAATAGAATTATTTTTATATTATTTGTCAATGAGTTTCTTACTCATTGAAGTAGATCAAGCACATGTTTAAGTCCTTCTAGGAAGTCAAAGTGTCGATGTAATTATGTAAGACCCTTAGAGGGCATGTTACACTATGTAGAATATTGTATAAGGTCAAAGGAATGCCTCCAAGCCAAGTACACGTCCTCTCCATGCAGCAATATCCTTCAAAAGAGGCTAAACTATGAAAATTGATGAAGAAAATGTATGTCAACCTACATTGAGCAAGTCGGCATCAAGTCGGCCTAAAGGAGGGATAATCCTCTATAAATAGAGGATGCCCACTCCCTCAAAATATAACGAAAAACATCTCTAAAATCAACGAAGTGAAGTAGCCGAAAAAGAGAAGGGAAAACCTTGTTTAAAGGGTCTCCTAGTGCAGCGAAGGAAGGAGGAGGAAAACTGAAGTGAAGAGGACTATTCTAGGGCTAGAAACAGTCACACGTGCAAAGAAAAGGAGGTCAGGTCTGTGGGTATGACAGCATAGACAAAATAGTCCATGAACTAGTGTTGTTTGGGCTTGAAACTAGGCCTACAAGGCCTCCCAAGTCAAGTGAAGAAGCTTATCTCTCTAGCGAAGGAAAAGGACCCTAATTCTCTAGGGTTCCTACCATGCATGGCAAAACTAGGGTTGTTGTTCAATCATATCAAGTTTGCATACCTACCTCAAGAAGAATCTCATCGGATCAAGAGAAGGGTGTCTCCTTAAGTGAAGAGCATCTTGAAGAAAGGAAGAAGCATATCTCATCAAGAAGCTAACATAGCCAAGGTCTATCTCTAGACAAATCATTGAAGAAAAGGAAGAAGTGTCGGGGAGCAAAGTGTCAGAAGGAGGAATTCCATGTGCTGTAGAACATAATTTAAAAAAGAGGAAGGACTTGACTTGTGCTTGGAGAACATCCTATTTAAGGGTCTAGGGTTTGGAAATTGATCAATAAGAAGCTTCAATAAGAGACACTTACTAAAGGGTTTTCCTCTAAAGAGAAGAGAGGTTTTGGCCCGGGAAGAGAGCCAACATCTTGTGTTCTTGTTCTTATGTTTTTGGTAGAAGTTTGATGAAGTACAAACAGATGCATTAATAAGAATAAGAAGATTAAACTAAGAAGAAAAGTAAAAAGACTCCACAAATTGTTATCAAGTTAAGAAGAATCACACTACACCTGATGGCCCTTGATTCTTCAACAAAACAAAGTTCACACAATATACAATTTGAACAAAAGAAGTCCTCATGGACCAAATAGATGTGTTCTATGCAGAGAGTAGGAAGAATTTGTAAATCACTTATTTTTACAATGCACATTTTCAAGGGTTGTTTGGCAGGTTCCGCATAATATATTTGGAGAAGACTGTTTATGGCATGGTGATGTGCTAATGGAGGTATGGTTTCAACGGATCCATGTCAAGGGAGTGAAGCCTTATATTGTTATCCCTTTACTTTTTTGTTGGGGCATTTGGTTAGCTAGAAACAATGTCATTTTTCATGATCATCATGTTCCTGTTCATATTGTGGCCACCCAAATCATAGGTATATTTGAACTTCTTTCAGAGAAGATTCGGGCACAAATCGAGAGACATATTAACTTGCTCAATATAAATAGGGATAAGCCTTTGGCTCATTTTAACAAAGCATCTTAGAGGGAGACAAATTTATGTGGTGGGGGAGCCAAATTATCCCTATCTGAAATTCATTCGTTTACTATTAAAATGGGGCCAGTCTCATCTGGAGCCATATGTTCACAGGAGGTGGGTTGTTGCTGCTTTTATTTTACCCTGCCCAGGAGGTTTTATTTGTCTATATATTCTATTGCATATCTACGCTTAACTTATCCATTTGAATAGGTCTCCTTAGGCACCCCACCTACCCATTTCCTATTGTTGTATCAATCAATAGGTCTGCTCCATTGTAGCCAACATGCTTTGAAAGTGATTACTCACGTAATATTAGCTAGACCTGGAACAGCTCCTGGGTATGTAACTACTGCTGGGTAAGGAACTGCTATGACTGGGTCGTAAGGAACTACTACTAGTGGGCCAGGAACTGCCGCTCGTGCTGCTACTTAGTATGAATCGCTTCATGTATGCAAAATTAAAGGCCCTCGGTTTACTGTTGGACTATATTTAGTTTATTGTGGACAATATAAACGATTTCCTATGGGTGGTTTATCACAGACTTTTGCATTTTAGAATATGTATTTTGAAACTTTTGTATGGCTTAATGTCATTTATGGGATCAGATCCATTTTATGGATCCTTATTTGGAATGCATTAGGACATATATGTATGGAAGGTGATTTTATTCTTAAATAAAATTACACTTCTTTTTCTTTTTTTTTGAGGAGGAAACAAAAAACTATAAGTCTAATAAGTTATATACATGATTTCATTAGTTTGTAAGCAAAATTATATTTTCCACTATAAGACACCTACCAAGATAGGACCCAAATATCTCTAACTAAAAGGTTGTAAATTTAACTATTGCGCGCAAAATACACAAGCAGATAACTTCTAAAAAAATTAATTGAATCAATAATTATAATGAAAGAATGTTATAAAGCTCAAAACAAAGTGTTTCATAAGCGAGTTGCCTCATGTCTCAAGCAGCTCACATTCTATTAAATAAACTTTACTCGGTGGTAGATTTGACGTTGTGTCAAGAGTTGTGGTTTTGGGCACCTAGTATTGGTGACTCATGGTATTAAGCTCATGGTCTTACATGTAGTTGAATCCATTTAAAGGCTTGGGGATTTTCCATTGTATTGAACCAAAGTAGAGCAGTGAAGACTCACTTGGTCGGCGCCAAGATGTTAGCCAGCATAGTTGTGTTTTAGAGAAGGACAATAATAGATATACTATTGAATAGTTTTCCCCAATTGGGCTTTTCCAAGGTGAATCATGGTGGATAATAATAGATCTATGGCTGGTTGGTTTTTCCACGAATGGAGTTTTCTAGGGAAAATCATGATGTACATGGTTTGTACATTGTTGCTTGATTATTATATTTATTTCTCTCATAATGTTTTGAATACTAACACATTTTGCAATGAGTCTGCAATCAAATTCACTCTTTTGTCTTAGCCAAGCATCCAATCTTAGCCGAGTCTATGCTCACAATGCATCCCAACCTCAATCCTCTCTCTTGGGATCGTAGGTCAACCTCTAGGAAATGACGGAGGCACTGTTTTCTGATGCGTAGCTACATTCAAAGGCCATGACGAGTGCATTTTTTCTCTAGAAATGGTCACATGCACCCTTCTATATAGTGGGTCCTCCGACAACCACATTTGAGTATGGAGACATGCCCAGATCAATGAGCTCTACAATTTTGGCCATGAGTATGGAGTAGTTGAGTGCATTCTTATTTCTAGCGACAGATCACATAATCAAAATTTGGAAACATGCTAAGAATATGCAACCATTAATCCATGAGCTGGTGGCCACCATGCCAACATTCAAGGATTATGTGATGAACATTATACCACCTAAGAAGTATGTTCAGGGGTGTAGACACAAGAAGGCTCTCTGGATCGAACATGTGGATACCATATCAATTCTATCAGTCACTACAAATCGTATTTTTGCAGGATATTGAAGGTCCTGAGATCTTTTGACATGAGGCACATTGAATCTTTTAGAGCACACAATGTTGTCATCAATACGCTTGTGATTTCCCTAGGAGGTTTTGTTTACAGAGGATATACAAATTCCATAATCAAAGTTTGGGCAAAAGCCTTTGGAAAGAGAAAACATTTTATGGTTGCTACGCTTAAGAGACACAAATCTGTCATCAAATCACTAGTTCTTAACCCCAATGTTTTAAAACTCCAACTTGGCCGAGGGTCAACTCCGACTCCGACTCCAACTCAGTATCGACTTGGTTGGCTCGATTTCAATGACTCGGTCATTTTAAAAAATACATTAAATATTTTTTTATAAAAAACATAATTTTAAATATTTTCATTCATGTTTCCAAACACACAACATTAGAATATAGATAGAAGACAACATATGATCAAAGTAGGCTCATGAATATATACATTATATCAAAATGGCACCCAATGCATTGTCCAATACATACATGATGATGATATAGAGATCAAAACAAAAACACATAACCAAGGAGGCTAGAAATGGCATCTACAACAAAAGTAAAGTGTGACCAGTACTATTGGCTAGTGGTTACTGCTAGAGGAGCCAAGATCATCTGGATCAACCACTGATATCATATCTACATGCTTCATAGTCGGTAACTCATTTTTAATCTTGTACCCTCATCAATCGTCTTAGACCATCTCACCGAGATGGATGTTAATATATGTATTCATGAGAAGAACTACAAAATCAATTTGTATGTGACACAGATCAAGATATAGGATACCTAATGCCAAAACTTCTACATCCACATCTAAATGCAGTCATGACAGACCCATCTACACCCCATAGAATATTTTGTGGCTATTCTCTAGTTTTAGGATCCCTTGGGGCAACTTCAAGTTTGTTCCCATCAACTTTGTAATATGTATAAAGATAAACTGCCATCTTCCAAGAGAGAATTGCACTTATAAACATTCTAACTAGGATCACATGTCTGATCAGCATTTCAATTTCATGTGCCCTGTTTATCACACGGTTCTCAGATAGTATCATTGTTTACTTAGAAATTCACATTGTTCCTTGAGGAATTTTATACAATGAAGGCAGCAAATGTCTTGCTCCATTCTTACAAGAGATTTCATGTTCTTGGAAATAAGTTCACAACATTAGATCCTATCAAATTGCCAGTGCCAGACTCATCACTTTCTATTTTCAAGCACTAAACGATTCATGCCACAAGAAGCCGTGTGAACAAGTAAACAACCTATGAAAATAGTAAGCTAATTTAGAATTCATGTGTCCACCAACTTTTAACACAAGTCTCTTCACCAAAAAGCAAGTAAAAAAAAAATCGTTTTTTTTTAGTTTTCAGGCCACTGTTACCGAGCCGGCCGAGTAGGCTCAGACTCAGCCGAGCCAGCCGGGTTATTACCGAGCTGTCCGAATTGTTAGACAAGTCGGTCGGCTCGGTAATAACCTGGTCGGCCAAACTGGTTTGATGGCCGAGTCGACCCAATGAGGGCTTGACGCAAACCAACTCGGCCGAATCGGTTCCAAGCTGGCCGATTCTTAAAATAGTGCTTAGTCCTAGATTCCTCCAACCATAGATGTCTAAATGCAATAGTGAAAGCCCTAAATTTCTTCAATGTGGGTGGATCAAGCCCTAATTCTTCAAAATTATTTTTTTTTCGTCAACTCGATTGCGTTGGGCAACGTAAAATGGATTTGGTATAGTATTTTATGAAAGAGGCTACTCTTGTTAAACCTGTCATCAGTCATCCAACGAGCAACTCCTATTGAGGCACCTATGAAATCCCTAATCCAGATACGTTCGTCACCATTTAGGATAATAACATGTAAAAATTCATAACAAAGCAATTAATGCTTCTAGTTTTAACAAAAATATCTTGTGTAAGAGCTTTTATAGTTAGAAGAATGAACTCTTATGTTCATTTACATTGCTCGTAACTATTGTTGAAGCGGTCATGGCCACTTTTTCTATCATAATTGATCAATAAGAATTCAGATAGTTTTAAGAGCAGTGCAAGGGAACTATACAATTTTGGGTGAGATAATAGTCTCCTTTTATCTTTTCTTTTTTGGTTCGATTGAGTTGAAAGAAGGCTTTCCTTGTGGTACTACATTTTGGGTAGTTGAAAGTCTTACTTGATGGGATACTTACAAAATAATTCAAATATGTGCCAATCCATAAATTTCCTATTTCCCACCTCTAGTTGGATGGAAAGTCGTTGGCTACCTTCAACTGATCAAAAACTTATTCTTAGTGATTGGGTTCTCCCAATATAAGTAATTGGAAATTACCAATTTCATGTGGAAAGACTAAATTGTCTTTTCCAGCAGAGTACCTCCATTTTTTCAATAGGGCTCCACTCCATTTTATTAAATTTCCAAGATATATTGATGTGTTGTAGCCGCTACAACATCACCCAAAATTTCCAGATTTTATATCTAAATTTTGGGTCCCCCTTTACTTTTCAAGGTCTTAACGGATATCCCTCTGACCATAATGGTAAAAACCCTTTAATAACTCATTCATCATCGAAGCTACAATCGTTTTATGTTCATGAGGCACATTGTCTAAGCTTGTTTTTCCTACTTCATCCTCGACACTGGGGTTTAGGGCATTTTCATTCATTCATTTTTCCAAGGATCTTGTTGTGTTATTCCTCCATGTCTCTTTATTTACGTGGAAAGTATCTCATTTCGATATTTATGTGTGCTTTTGTATGTCCCAAGGTTTGGACAAGGCGGGAACTGAATAAAAAGGTTCATCACCATCAGGAGCAGCTCTTAATGGGCAACATATATCATTATGTCAAGGTTTATAAGATGCATCATAAGCCATTTGTGACTCAATGTCAGCATATTGTCATAGAGGTCAACCTAGCTTCATTCATACTTGAGTTCACAGGGGACAATGAGTTTGCACTCCCCTCCACTTGGAATATTCCCTAGGATCTTTCTCCTATGATTTCTTAGGCTTTGACTCCTCCTTTGACCAAGCCAGGGCTTTCATTTCATTTTGGTAAGCCTAGTCGTAAAGTTCAAAAATTTTGTTTTGCTGACCGAGTTGCAAGTCGCAATCGTAACTTGCAGTGACAGTTTCACTAGCCACTGAAATTGTGGTTTGTGACCTACCCTACGCACCATATACCCTTTGTCACAAATCGCAATTGTAAGTCAAAGTGATTTGGCACTACTCTCTAAAGATGTGACCTGCGAATTCACTATCTTTGGTGCATGTGATAAAACTAGCACACACTTCAGACTTGCAACCTCTTGATAAGTAACAATTGCCTTTTGTTATCATTACTCTTGCTCTATTTTCCAAGTGTTAATTTGTTTCATTTCCCTAGATCTGCGTACTTATACACCCTATGTGTATCGTTTCCTATTACCTCCACGCTCAGCGAGCAAGTTCTTCCCCTTGATTCTCTTCTTAACTTAGACTTGGTACTTGTGATTGTAGAACCTTCACCCATCGATTTCACACCAAGGGTTCCTTCCCTAATTTAACACTAAATCTTATTCGTGTACCCAGTGGCTTCCATAGTGAATTACAAAGCACCAAATAACCTTAACTAGTATTGCATAGTTTAATTATAAGGCTATGCAAATTTGTTTACATTAGAGAAATTTTGAGGCCTTAAATGGGCCTTCTAAGGAATATTATAAAATATAGTGGAAATGATAAAATAACATTAGATTACCTCATCAAGTTTTGGAGGGAAAAAAGAAAGAACTACTTTTTCAACTTGTATTTTCAACTTATCTCCCTACGATTTTACTCAAATTTTGAGCGTGAGGACTCGTTGGATGAATAATTAATTTTGCATCCAAGGAGTACCCATGTTGCATACTTTCGATAGACCTACTACACAAAAAATGTGAAATGCATGAAAAAATGTGATTGCCTACGATTTTACTCAAATTTCAAGCGAGAACACTCGTTGGATGTAGAATTAATTTTACATCCAAGGAGTACCCATGTTGCATACTTTCAATAGACCCTACTACATGAAAAATGTGAAATGCATGAAAAAATGTGATTGTAATCACAATTTTTCATGCATTTCACATTTTTCGTGTAGTAGGGTCTATCAAAAGCATGCAACATGGGTACTCCGTGGAAGCAAAATTAAATTATGCATCCAGCGACTGCTCTTGCTAGAACTTTGAGTAATAGTAGGGAGATAAGTTGAAAAAATATTTTTTTTTAATCATTTTACCGTTTTACTCCAAAAATGGTGAATCGTCGCCCATGGTTGATATCACCATATTGAATCATATTAGTTCTTATAAAGTTGATTTTTGTTGTACATTTTTGTTTTGAGACCCATTTTTTACCTCAAATCTTCTCTAATGGGGCTATGTGAGTTTGTTTCAATGTGTTTTGGGGTTTAGGTGCAATCACATTTTTTCATGCATTTCACATTTTTCGTATAATAGGGTCCATAGAAAGTATGCAACATGGGTACTCCTTGGATGCAAAATTAAATTCTGCATCGAACGAGTGCTCACACTCAAAATTTGAGTAAAATCGTAGGGAGATAAGTTGAAAAATTAGTTTTTTCATTTTTCATTTTTTATATCATTTTACCTTTTTACTCCAAAAATAGTGAATTTCCCCCATGGTTGATATCATCATATTGAATCTTATTGGTTCTTATAAAGTTGATTTTTGTTGTACATTTTTATTTTGAGGCCCATTTTTTACCTCAAAATTTCTCTGATGGGGCTATGTGACTTTGTTTGAATGTGTTTTGGGGATTAGGGATGCGTTGTTCATACAAGTTTTGTTATTAACATTTCCTTCCCATCGAATCATGTAATGATCAAACAATGAGTCCGCTCCCACAAATGATAATTGCACGACAATCAAACCAGGTCATATGACTTCCTTATGATTTGTCTACAAAGAAACCCTTTGTCATCTATCGCAATTTAAGCCACTAAAGTTTTGAGATTTGATTAACAAATTTCACTGGGAAACTTATTCTATGAGTCACATTCATATCTTTAAAGTGCAGGAATATTCAAGCTCAAATTTGCACTCACAATTCACATTTATAACCCTCAATGAAAGTACAATTAAATTATGGAATTAAAATTCTCTCTCTCTCTCCCCTTGTATCGCTAATCGCATATGTAATACTTACTGAAACTATGATCTGGAGATGCGATCTGCGCTAGAGTCTTGAAATGAGACTAGGTTGAAGTCATAATTCACACTTATAGTCTACAACATTGTTGACTATAGATACAACCTGCTATAGGAATGAGAATTGTGATAACATTATGAGCCAGACCGATGATTTGTTATGCATGTCCTTCCTTTGGGTTGCAAGTCACACTTGTAACCTTCAATTATACTACGATTCAAGGATGTGATTGACCCTATAAACAAAATTTGAAACTAATCCTAGATACACCTACATGATCATTCCATTGGTCATAAAATACATTTTTCAGCACTTTTAAAGGGCCACCAATCACATTGCATGGTTTTCCAATTGAATTTTTTGTTGCCAAATGTTGAGGATGTTGTGAAGGTTGCACAAGGAGTTATTATAAGGGTACATCAAGAATGGAAGGAGCCACAAGTTTTAATGTGATGATGCTAGTTGCTCGCGCTCATTTGGAATTAATGTGGTTGTTTTTAAAGGTTTTGCAGCGAGGACAAAAGTCTATGGTTTGAATTGTCAAGGCAAATGATGTTCCTCAAATTTTGTTCCTATGCATGGTAAAGAAGAATATATACTAAAAGAAAATCAACTTTTGAATCAAGACAAAATTAAATAAATGTCTAACAGCAATAGACATAATGGCTTGAATAAAGGGTTAACTGATGGCAGATTTGAGGCAAAATTTGATGCATATTGACTTATACGAGGGATCAATATGTTTAAGGAAGACATGTCATCCTGTGTTATGGGAAATTATGTTGATAGTTGCATATTGTTGGACACTTTTAGTCTAGTCTTTGCTCAAAAGGGCATAATATAGCAACTAGTGAAACAGAAACATTTTATAAGTCGAACTAGTTACAAACATACAAAGGCATATCCTTCCTTTATATAGATGGAAGCTAGTCATCCAACAGAGATTGAGGTACAAGATAATTCTTCATCGTTGATAAGCTTGAACCCCTTTATAAAGCTAGCCAGTCATTCCAAACCATTAAGCAGCAAATTTTAGGCAAGGAAAGTGAGATTTTCTTTCACAAGCCCTGTGGATGAAGTTTTGAGTTGAATGTTAAAATTCAAGTGTTGCATAGGATATTGTCAAGGTTGCAGCTTCTTTTGTACCCAAGCACAAAGTCCCCCAAATACCAGGAAACGTTTAATTAGCAGAACAATAGTGGGGAGAAATTGGTCAACAAATATTATTACTTTTTTGTCTAAGAATTTATAAAGACCTTTCAGGACGAAGAGTCAGCCCACTGTTGGACACAGATTGTCATTGATGTCAATATGGCAATATTTGAGGAGCAGATAGAGACGGGAGGAGCAGACAGAGCCAAAGAAGAGGAGCACACAGAGCCATCGGAGCATATGGAGACGAGAGGAGCAAATATACCACAGATAACGCTATCAGGAGCCATCGGGAGCCGTATAGGCCACAAAAGCTTATTGAATGCTAGTGATTACACTATCGAAAGCTTATCGGGCCTGTAAAGCCCATATATGTGTTTAATACATTATCGGAGCAGAAACCATATAAATATGCATTAACGTAAATGGAGGTGGAATACTATGAATCCCCGGCAAATACACTATCAGAGTTGCACAGATGGATGGCAGATACAGCACGATGGGCAGATCCAACGGTCGCGGGCAATAAAGATGCACGTAGGTTAACGAGCGGGAGGGTCGTACTAAAAGGCGGTAAGAGTTTTACCCACACCGCTCATGGGAAAAGGTGGCTTACGTACGAGATGGCGCGATCCTGTAATAAAGCGCCGCGTGGCAGATGGGACGGCGGGGAAACAGCTTTCCCCGCGGGCTATTGCGTGCGCAAGTTCGCGGGGCGGGAGCTGTGAATGCCATCAGATCTTGTGGTGGATGATCGAACGGCTGGGATAATCATGCACGTTTCGGGGTTGATGTGACAGAGAAAGCCGCGGGCCCGGGATTTTTGTTAAAGCTTAGGGTTATGAGGAAATGGTCATATGGCCGCTTTAACTCTGCGCTTAGGCTAAAAACAAAAAACCCTTATATGTGATTTTAAACAAAGGACCCCGGGAAAGAAGAGAAATGAGGATGAACGAGGTGAAGGGTGACTTAAACATGGTCTTGAGAGAAAAACAGAGATAAATGGGTTTAAAAGAGAATGAAGGAGAATGAAGGGGAGATGAAACCAACTGTTGTGAACCTCTTGAAAGCACAACCAGCACTGCCAAACCTGCTTCTTACCCATCAAAAGCTTAATATTATAGCAGAGCTAACAGTCACGGCGATCAAGGAGGGAATCTGAAAGATCAAGCGAGTCAGAGGAAACGACAGCGACTGAGGAGGAAGCCTAAGAGACGGTGTAAGCGGAAATGAATGGACAAAGGCATGGGAATGTATGAAATAGTAGAAACAGACAATTGTTGGCGCGGTTATGGTGGTGAAGAACCCGAGGGTGAGATAGTAGAAGCAACAGAGGCAAAAGAGGCAGAAAAAGCAGCGGAGGTTGTAGAGGCAGCAGAAGCAGCAGAGGCAGGAGAGCAAGAGTGAGACAACCTCAGCTGAATAGAGTGCAGTAGCATACCTGTTTATACCAAGGTTGGGTTGGAGCCCAAGAGGTTGGAGCCTCAGAACTGAACAGGACTGAAGTCATTGGGGTAGGTGCTCCTAAGTGCAGAACCACTGCAAAACAAAGTTGGTGCTCTGGAGGTTGGAGCCTCACTGAAGTCCAAGTTGGAGCTTGGCAACTATTCACAATTAGATTTATACTTATATTGTATTTATTTCTTTGCACTATCTTGAGTTTTAATAAAAGCATTAAATTCAACTGTTGATTTATGTGTTCTGTGTATACATATACATATCTATATAGGTTGTTGGCAATCACTAGAACAATTAAAAAAAAATTAAATAGTAAGAAATACTAATTCACCCCCCCAGTATTTCCAACAATTGGTATCAGAGCAGGCTTCTTCATACTAGCCTAACAGCTTGAAGAAGGATCGCAACCATGATGAGAAACAACGAAGCATCAGGAAGACCTCCTTTGTTCAATGGCACTAACTTTGGTTTCTAGAAGAAAAGAATGACTTACTACTTAATGTCCCTTGGACCTGAAGTCTGGCATTTTGTTCAAAATGAATACAAAACTACTTCCACTCTTCCAATAGATGAAGACGAGAGGAAAGACTACATCGCAAATGCAAAGGCCATGAACTCCATCACTAGTGGAATCACTGATTCCCAGTTTACAAAAATCATGCATTGTACCTCGGCCAAAGAAATGTGGGAGAAGCTAGTTGGCTTGTACGATGGAGACTCAAAAGTCAAAAAGGCAAAGCTTCAAACTCACAAAAGACAATTTGAAAGTTTGAGGTTGGAAGATGAAGAAGATATTGTAGCATACCTCCTCCGAGTAGCTGAAGTGGTAAATTCCCTGAAAGGATTGGACGAAAAAGTTGAAGAAAGTACCATTGTTCAAAAGGTATTAAGGTCTCTTCTAGACAGGTTTGACTCCAAAATAAGCACTATAGAAGAAGCAAAGGATCTAGATACCCTCAGAATGGATGAACTGCATGAAATTCTCACTGCCTATGAAATGAGGAAAGGTGGCCCAAGCTCCAAAGATGCAGCATTCAAGGCCTCAAGTTCAAAGAAGGGGAAAGAAAGGAATGACTGTAGTGATGAGTCAGATGTGGAATCCGAATTGGCTCAATTTGTACGAAATATGAAGAAAGGATCTAAGCTTAAAGGCAAGTATCCTCTTATCTGTTTTAAATGTGGTAAAATAGGTCATTATGCAGCAAAATGTCCTCATAAACATGACAGTGATGATGAAGGAAATTCTAAAAGAATGGCACATAAATAGAAAGGGTTCAATAAGAAAATCTTCTTCTCCAAGCAAGATGAGTCTGATGAGGATGAGTTTATGGTCGTCAAAAGGAAATCAGATGAAGAAAGCGATCATGATGAAAGCCAAGAAGCATTATTCATGGCACTCGCAGATGATGACTCAGGGCTGGAAGGAAATGCAGATGAACTGTTAATAAGTGCCATTGAAGAAAATGAGAAACTAAGGAACAAAATCATTTCTCTCAAAGTGGAAAATGAGGAAATAAGAAGGAGAGAAGATCTCTTGGAAGCAAAGCTTAAAGAAAAGGAAGAGAATTGTGAAGAACGCGAGACTGAAATAGTGTCTCTGAGAAAAGAGTTGGAGCAAATTAAAAAGGGCTCTAAAAGCTCTCAAATACTTGAGACTATTCTGAAAAATCAAAAGCCTCAACATGACAAGTCCGGAATAGGTTTCAAAGGAGAATCCTCAAGCACTAAGAATAATGCGAAAATCTATACCAATGCACTTTCTTGCAATCCAAAAGATGAAAAGTGCACCCTAGATCCCAAGAATGAAGAGAGAATTACTCCAAAGAAGAATATGGAGTCAAATCATGGACACTACAGCAAATACAAACTTGTACTCCACCAAGGGCCCATCGCAAATCCAAAGAACAAGGGAGGAGTAATTCCCAGGAAGGAAATCGACTCAAACCGTGGTTTCTTCAACAAGTACAAAACCATCTTTCTTGGACACTTCTTTCACTGTAAAAACTTCGGTCATCAAGCCAGACATTGTATGGCTCACAGAAGTGAAAAGACAAAGCTAAAGGATAGAATAATCAACTCATATGCCCCCAAAAGGTAGGGACAAATCAAAACCTTTAATTCATTTGATCCCTTGACAAAATTTGATCTGATTTTCTCTTTCTGCTACAATAATGGACACTATGAACAAGACTGCCCACTCAAAGGAAGAAAGACGAGTAGCAAGAACTCCAACATGGACAAATGCGGCCTGGCTCTATATGCTCAAAATAATGGAAACCAGTGGTTTATAGATAGTGGGTGCTCCAGACACATGACAGGAGACAGAAGGAAGTTTGTCTCACTGAGCAAAAAGGAAGGGAATGTGTCCTTTGGAAGCGGATCTGGAAGAATTGCAGGAAAAGGAACAGTTACTCTGATCAATGGAAAAGGAAAAGCTCAAGATGCTCTGCTGGTTGATGGACTCAAACACAACCTCTTGAGTGTCAGCCAAATCTGTGATCAAGGACATAAGGTTGTTTTCAACACTAAATATTGTGAAATAAGGAACTCTGCCTCAGGGAAACTTGTGGAAAAAGGGGTGAGGACACCAGACAACATTTACATTCTGAACAAGATTCAAGAAAATAAATGCTACCTGAGTCAGACATATGAGAGTTGGCTGTGGCACAAGCGACTTGGACATACAAGCTTCAAAAATCTGATCAATATCAGCAAGATCAAAGTTGTATGAGACATCCCAAGGCTGTTCAAACCAAATCAAGCAGTATGTGGTCCATGTCAACATGGAAAGCAGACCAGAATCAGCCACAAGACAAAGGAACACTCTACATCGAAGCCCTTAGAGATCATCCATGCTGATGTATGTGGGCCAACTAGAAATCAAGCACTCCAAGGAGAAAGGTACTTTGTGTTATTTGTTGATGATTATACTAGAATGATGTGGATATATTTCATAAACTATAAATCTAAAACTTTTGAGTTGTTTCAAGAATCTAAAAGCTCTTGTAGAAAATGAAAAAGATTCAAAAATTAAGTGCCTCAGAACAAACAAAGGAGGAGAATTCACATCAAACGAGTTTAGTGAGTTCTGTAATATTCATGGAATTAAAAGGGAATTCTCGGCTGCCAAAACACCTCAGCAAAATGGGGTAGTTGAAAGAAGAAACCGAACAGTCCAAGAAATGGCAAGAACTATGCTATTAGCAGCAGACTTACAGCCTAGATTCTGGAGAGAAGCAGTAGGGACAGCTGTCTACACATTGAATTGAACTCAATTAAGACCAAATTGTGATAAAACTCCTTATGAGCTATGGAAAGGAAGACCTACTTCGGTGAAGTACTTCAAGATCTTTGGAAGCAAGTGCTTCATAAAAATAAATGATGGTTCACAAGGAAAGTTTGATTCTCGGGTTGATGAAGGGATATTTCTTGGATACTCTACACGGAACAAGGCTTACAAGTGCTACAATTATCGACTGAAGAAAATAGTGGAAAGCATTGATGTAAAGGTTGATGAAGATCTTCCAGCAAAGGAAATTGAAGAACATGAAGATGACTCTCTCATTCAAGAAGAAGAACCTAAAGAAGAAGAAATAGATGAGGAAGAAGAAGAAGAAGAAGAGGAAAGAGAACCACCCAATACCCCTTCTAAGACGAAGTATGTCCAAAGACACCATCTAGAAGAGCAGATCATTGGTAATAAAGATGAAGGTGTGCAGACCCGAAGAAGGATAACAATTACACCCAAGAGAAAAGTCATTGCCCTCCTATCTATGATAGAACTAGAAACATTTGCAGAAGCAAGTAAGGATCCTCATTGGGTAAAATCCATGGAAGAAGAAATGACCCAAATTGAGAAGAACAAGACATGGGAGTTGGTACCTCGTCCAAAGGACAAAAACATAATAGGAACCAAATGGGTGTTCAAAAATAAAATGAATGAGGAAGGACAGGTTATCAGAAACAAGGCAAGACTTGTTTGCAAAGGCTATTCACAAATTGAAGGAATTGACTTTGAAGAGACATTTGCAACAGTGGCCCGTATGGAAGCTATCAGGATGTTCTTGGCATTTTCTTGCTCAAAAGGATTCAAAATGTATCAAATGGACGTGAAATCAGCATTTGTAAATGGGGAACTCAATGAGGAAGTCTACATGGAGCAACCAAAAGGTTTTGATCTAACAACAGGAAAGGACTTAGTTTGTAAGTTGAAAAAGTCTTTATATGGGTTGAAACAAACTCCTAGAGCTTGGTATGCAAGACTGGATCACTATCTACAACAACAAGGCTTCAAAAAAGGGAGTGGATGGAAGCAATCTATACATAAAGACAGATCAAGGTAAGTTACTAGTTTCTCTTGTTTATGTTGATGATCTGATTTTTGCTAGTAATAATGATGAAATGAGCCATGAATTTTCTCAAAACATGTCAAAAGAGTTTGAGATGTCAATGATAGGAGAGCTGTCCCACTTCCTTGGACTTCAAATATCTCAAACTAGAGCAGGATTGTGTATATCTCAAACCAAATATCTAAAAGACATGCTCAAAAAATATGGAATGGAGGATTGTGCACCCATGAGCACACCTATGACCACAAACTGCAAACTGAGCAAAGATGATGACTCCCCTCTAGTAGATGCAACTCATTACAGGTCAATGATTGGAGCCCTTCTATACTTAACAGCTACATGACTAGACATAATGCAAGCAGTAGGAATGGTGGGAAGATTTCAATCTACTCCCAAACAATCCCATTTATTAGTTGTAAAAAGAATTCTCAGATATCTGAAGGGAACTTCTGATTTCGGTCTTTGGTACCCAAAGGACTCAACACTGACTGTAACTGCATACACCGATGTTGATTGGGCTAGAAGTATAGATGATCGGAAAAGCACTAGTGGAAACGCATTCTTCCTAGGAGACTATTTGGTATCCTAGCTCAGCAAAAAATAGTCATCCATATCATTATCCACAGTCGAAGCTAAGTATATTGTTGCAGCAGACTATTGTTCTTAGATACTATGGATGAAGGAAGCTCTAAAAGATATCGACATATGTACAGATCAACCAATTTCCATCTATTGTGACAACACAAGTGCTATCAGTCTCAGCAAAAATCCTGTGATGCACTCAAGAAGCAAACACATACCAATCAAGTATCATTTCCTCCGTGAACAAGTAGCTGAACAAAACATCATCCTGGAATATATCAGTACTAAGGAGCAGATAGCTGATATTTTCACAAAACCTCTTCCTTGAGAAGCATTCGAACATCTGCCTCAAAAGATGGGAGTTATTTCTTTATCATCACTCAAGTTCATTCATAAAGATGTAGCAGGACAGGGGGGGCAGTTTGACAAGGGGATTTCATATGCATCCCTTTTCCATTGATGTCAAAAGGGGAGAAAGCAAAAGAATATTGCCATCAATAACAAAGGGGGAGATTGTTGGACACAGATTGTCATTGATGTCAATATGGAAATATTTGAGGAGCAGATAGAGACGAGAGGAGCAGACAAAGCCGAAGAAGAGGAGCACACAGATCCATCAGAGCAGATGGAGACGAGAGGAGCAAATATACCACAGATAACACTATCAGGAGCCATCGGGAGCTGTATAGGCCACAAAAGCTTATCGGATGCTAGCGATTACACTATCAGAGCTTATCGGACCTATAAAGCCCATATATGCGTTTAATACATTATCGGAGAAGGAACCATATAAATATGCATTAACGTAAACGGAGGCAGAATACTATGAATCCCCGGCAAATACACTATCAGAGTTGCGCATATGGATGGCAGATATAGCACGACGGGTAGATCCAATGGTCGCAAGCGATAAAGATGCAGGTAGGTTAACGAGCGGGAGGGTCGTACTGAAAGGTAGTAAGTGGTTTCCCCGCACCGCTCACAGGAAAATGTGGCTTATGTACGAGATGGCGTGATCCTGTAATAAAGTGTCGCGTGGCAGATGGGACGGCAGGGAAACAACTTTCCCCGCGGGCTATCGCGTGCGTAAGTTCGTTAGGTGGGAGCTGCGAACGTTGTCAGATCTTGTGGCAGATGATCAAATGGTTGGGATAATCGCACACGTTTCGGGGTTGATGTGACAGAGAAAGCCACGGGCCCAGGATTTTTGTTAAATCTTAGGGTTATGAGGAAATTTTCATATGGCCACTTTAACTCTGCGCTCGGGCTAAAAACAAAAAACCCTTATATGTGATTTTAAACAAAGGACCCCGGGAAAGAAGAGAAATGAGGATGAATGAGGTGAAGGGTGACTTAAACAGGGTCTTGAGAGAAAAACAGAGATAAAGGGGTTTAAAAGAGAATGAAGGAGAATGAAGGGGAGATGAAACCAACTGTTGTGAACCTCTTGAAAGCACAACCAGCACTGCCAAACCTGCTTCTTACCCATCAAAAGCTTAATCTTATAGCAAAGCTAACAGTCACAGTGATCAAGAAGGGAAGCTGAAAGATCAAGCGAGTCAGAGGAAACGACAGCGACTGAGGAGGAAGCCTAAGAGACAGTGTAAGCGGAAACAAATGGACAAAGGCATGGGAATGTATAAAACAGTAGAAACAGAGAACTGTTGGCGTGGTTATGGTGGTGAAGAACCCGAGGGTGAGATAGTAGAAGCAGCAGAGGAAAAAGAGGCAGAAAAAGCAGCGGAGGCTGTAGAGGCAGCAGAAGCAGCAGAGGCAAGAGAGCAGGAGTGAGACAACCTCAGCTGAATAGAGTGCAGCAACATACCTGTTTATACCAAGTTTGGGTTGGAGCCCAAGAGGTTGCAGCCTCAGAACTGAACAGGACTGAAGTCATTAGGGTAGGTGCTCCTAAGTGCAGAACCACTGCAAAATAGAGTTGGTGCTCTAGAGGTTGGAGCCTCACTGAAGTCCAAGTTGGAGCTTGGCAACTATTCACAATCAGATTTATACTTATATTGTATTTATTTCTTTGCACTGTCTTGAGTTTTAATAAAATCATTAAATTTAGCTATTGATTTCTGTGTTCTATGTATACATATACATATCTATATAGGTTGTTGGCAATCACTAGAACAATTAAAAAAAAAATAGTAAGAAATACTGATTCACCCCCCCTAGTATTTCCAACACCCACTACTCTTCCATTAGGAAAATATGGTGTCAACAGATGAAACTCCAAGAATTTTTTTGGATTGGATCTAAACAGAAAGGAAAAATATCAGATTACCCAAATCATTGGAAGACTTTGAGATTGGTTTTCTCTCCAATTGGTAATTGCTCTGTGGGGCAAGTTGATGATGGCCCATAGGGTAAGATAGAGACTGATGGCATAATGGGATAGAAAATATATTCCAATTTTCATGAAAGAATGGTAGATGTACCTGGACTTTTAGGGGATCCAGCTACTACAACTGTTTTTCATCAAGAACGGTCAACTTCTTAGGATCTAAGAATTGAAGGCCAAAACCGGAGTTGTCACATTTAGTGATTTCTATGCCTTTACAAATCTTCAATTTTACATCATATTTCATGCATCTTCCAACTTAATGGTAATGCTTTTGGCACAAAATTGTTTTTTGTCCTCCCTTCCTGCCATGTAATTAACTCTGCAAAGGATTAAGGAATGAATGTTGTGTGAAACTAACAACAGGGTGCGCAACCAAGGTTTGCCTATTTTGACTCAATAAAGGTATTTAGGACATCCCAGCATGCGGCTCCCACACACAAAACCATGTTATATTAGTCAAGGTGGAAAGCGTTAATGTTGATGAAGAATCAAATGTGGTAGCAAGAAAATTGGCTCCATACTAGCTTCTAGGACCATTTAATAGTACCAAGGGCAATTGTCTCAAGATTTTCAACGACATTTTCAATAGTAGTTAGGCTCAAACCATGTGTGAATACCTCATTATCTTCCTTTTATGTTAAATGTGATTATGTCATAATGAAAATACCAAAATTCATTAGACATTAGAGAGTCATGATGAAGCTCAAGAGTCATGAGGGTAGGTGATAAGACAGGGTAGGTGAAAAATCACCTCATTTCTATAAATATACCCTCATGCCTCATTTGTGGGGGACTTTAGCCCTTGAGCTAGGCCTAGCATTAGATAGTTATTTTTTTCTTAAGGAGTTGGAGGCACTCAACTCTTGGTAGATAGTAGGGTGAGTTGTGGTAAGGCTAGGTTTTTTCCTTGAGTATGATGTAAGCATCCCATGTTCCACTACTAAGCTTTGATGGATTTTCTTGACATGTATATTGAACTTGCAGCATGAATAATGGGAAGTTCTTCGCTTCCAACATTGGTTCCCGTGCATATTCATAGTGGTCGTCTTGGATATCCGGTATTTCCATTGTGTTCGTACATGTCCTTTCATGTTGATAATATGTTTATGAACTAATTTGTAGCTATTGCATGTGTGTTTGATTTCGAATCTTTGTTCTTTTATTCCATGCTAATGCTAGTAATTTATTGTGAACTATTTTGCAGTTAACCTCTAGCACTCTCTTAATTGTATGTCTTGGATGGTTTTGGCTAACCAAATCCTCTTTGAGATGTACTTCTTCTTATTATTTTGTTTCCTTGTTCTTGTACATTTATTTGTGAGTTTATCAATCATGAGCTGATCTTGTCCCAATTCTCCGAGCATTTCATTTTTTCCCTCACTCTAACATATCCACATTTAATATCCAAAATCAAAACATTCATGGTGGCAGTCAGGCCCACATACCGTATGGGGCTCCTATCCCAAACAGTGTGAGGTCTAATTGGGACTTTATACCAAGGAGACCCCCTAACTGTTGGCGGGACACTTTTCAATGTAAACATCATAATAGTTAGGTATTTGTACCTCAATAACCATATTAGTAATAAATCGACTTTTTCTTGAAGGTTTTTTTTTAAATCCTAATTTAGAGTTATGTTTTGAATTTGGAGGTTGTAAACTAGTGCTTTCATCCTATATGGAAAATAAACAGGATAGTAGTTCCAAGGTGCAACATGTGAACCTCCCTCTGATACCAAGTGTGGGAACCCTCCTAAGTACTCCTAAATTTATTTATTTGTTTTAATTAATTTCATATTGTTGTTGCCATACATACCAGGAATCTTATCAACAAAATAAATTATGAATCCCAAGGTCACATAGTTATAAAAATAATAAATATTAGTAGATGCAACTCTTAAAATTAATTCATCCATCAAATGATTACAAACCAACATAAAGGATTATACACATACAAGTAACTCAAGGTACATTTACCATAAAACAAATATTTTGTAATTATGAACATTCCTTCAAACCTCTAATCAAGTAATTATTACAACCAACAATAATACATTTAGAAAACTTTATAAATGATCATCGATATTGTGCACCAAGGGGATTAAACTAGAAACTCATGCTCTCTTAACGTAGTCCTCATGTGGAAATCATGTGTCCCGACAAAACGTTCTTGACTCATGAGTTGACCTCCCAGGCTTTCCTTGGGTACTCTACTTAATCAAAAGGATAAAAAATTGATCAAAAATGAAATTGCTCAAATGATTTTGAAAATAATTCCATATCGTAGAGCTCGTCACGTTGATTCAAAAAACACTTCAATCGCGTCAAACCGACAGGGTATGGACTACTACGCGGCAGTACGGATGATGCGTGGCAGATGACATGGTTGTGTACAGATGTGTCATGTGGGCGCTGACTAGACAGGGTTGACCATTCACTGGTTGATGTGTGACTGACAAGTGGATGAGTCATATTTGACCATGTGGTGTACGGATGTCAAGTGACCTAATAAGGGCATGACATGTGGCCCAATCATAGGGCATCATGTGGCACCCCTCACTAGGCCAAATTTTGGTTGGTCGACCAAAATAGCCTCCGCGGGATTTAAACCACTAACCTCCAACTCTCGAAACGCCCACCTGACCAATCGAGCTACGTTGGTGCTCATTAACCATAGGGGAAAATTTTTATTATAAGTTTTAAATGGAAACAGGGTAACATATACAATGGCGGGACGATGGGTTGAACCACTAACCGACCTGACCTAAACACTAAACAATCACAAGCTAGCCACAATGGGAGGGTGTGAGGTTTGTTAAACAACTGCCATGCCCTCCCTTTATTTATTACATGGTGGGTGGCCCAAACAAAATGGTAGGGCCAATCCAACTGGCGCTCAAAAATTCTCAACCAAACAAGCCTCCGCTGGATCAAACCTATGATATGTGGGGTAACAACATAAGCACCCAACCAGTTGGGATACAAATTCACTTGTGCCAAGTTAGGCAAAGTTGAATCATTTTGTAACTGAGTTTATTGCAGGCAAATTTTATAAGGGGATATTTTGGCCATTTCTAAGCCTTTTTTAGTGTTGTAAGAGCCTAGGAAGGGGTTTTCGGGCCTTCTGAGCAACATGGAAATGTTAGATTTGCAAATTTAATCTTTTAAATTTATGTATTGATAAATTGAGAATCATAATAAAGCAGTCATCATTGAAAGTTGGACTTGGAGACATAGCCCAAGATGGGTGAACTCCATTATTAATTTGTGTCCTTTCATTGCGGCATTTTCATCCTCTACTATAATTTTCTGAAAATTAACTTGATTTTATGCGTTTTTGCAATTATGATCCATCACAAAAAAGTACATAAACTAACTTGAAAATTCATCAGTAATACCTTCATTTCTAATTTTAGATCAATTTGGTATTAGAGCATGGTTTTGTGAAGGTTTGACGGGATTTGCAGGGATTTTGAATGTTTACAAGGTCTAAACTCAAGAAAGGAGAAGGAATACTTGAAGAACCTAACCCTCAAATTGGCACAAGAAGACCACCTATTCGACAAGCAATGTCGCATGAAGAAGGACATGAGTTGTTTTCCGAGGATGAAAGGGATTTTAGAAAATCGTTTTATGATATGATTGAGATGGTGAAAGTTTTGTATAATGAACAAATAAAATAGTTACAAGGAGAAGGTTCTCGTCAATCAAGAAATGATTATGGTAATGGGAGCTTGCCTCCACCTCCTCCTCCTCCTTCTCCTCCTTCCTCACCTCCTTCTCCTCTTTCTTCACATAGGCCGACTCCTCCAACATCACCAAAAGGACATGCTAAGTCTCCTTTACTTAAGCTTGATGTAAAGTTTGAATTGCCAATGTATGATGGAGAAGTGAATGTTGAAGAGTTGGATAATTGGGTTTGACAATTTATTGCAGGATCCAAAAGATTTATGATGATGTCACAGAAATCCAACTTACTTCTCCTCGATTGGGAGGTGCAACTATCATTTGGTGGGAGGCTAGAACTCAAGAAGATTTGAAGAAAAGTGGTAAACTTGTCACTTCTTGGAATGATTTTATTGTTGCATTAAGGAAGAAATTTTATCAATTTCCTTACATCCAAAAAGCAATGATGGATTGACAAAATTTTAGACAAACTAATGGTCAAAGTGTAAAAATCTATACACACTAATTTAGAAAGAGAGCTTTGATCTTAGGTTTTGATTTTACGTCACAAGAAACTCTCCTCAAATATATAGGTAGATTACATGGTTCTTTAAGGCGTATAATACTTATGTTTAATCCAACCAATCTAGATGAAGTATGTGTTTAGGCTACTCATTTTTTAATCAAGAGGCAAGAATGTTCCTCAAGATTCAAGAAAGAAACCATTTAAAGATGGAGACAAGGGGAAAGGAAAAGCCAAAGGCAAAGGAAAGAAGACTTCTATAGTCAAGAAAGAGGAGGGAAATTTACTTGTAAGAATTGCTCAAAAGATGGCCATGATGAAAACCATTGTTGGAAATTAAATCTAGAATTGAGACCAAAGAAGTTCAATAACAAGGGGAAGCAAAAGATTGTTGCTACAACTCAACAAGATTTGGGATTTATTCGGGTGACAAAACTGAGATCACAACCATGGGAATGAAAGGTATATCTTCTACCACAAGTACTAGTTGTTGTAACAAGTCTTTTGATTCTCAAGATGATAAAAAAAGGAGTGAGCTTTTTCAAATCAGAGATAACAAAACATACTAAGGTTGATACATTTTTTGACAGTGGGTCTCAAGTCAATCTTATTTCTGAAGCAATTTTCAAGAAACTTAATTTAGATGCGACACCTCATGCAAAACCTTACCCTTTGGGTTGGGTATGTGAAGATGCTAAATTGGAAGTGACAAGAAGATGTAAACTCAAATTTTCTATCACTACTAATTTTGTAGATGAGGTTTAACTTGATGTTCTACCACTTTACATTTGTGGGATTGTCTTAGGGAGTCCATATTTGTATGACTGAAAATCCATATTCTATCCTCATGAGAACAAGTATCATATTTTAAAAGATAGGATTGAATACAGTGTTAGAGCACATCACAAGAAGATGAACTTATCCCTTGTTAGTGCCAGACAAATGAAGAGTGATGCAGAAGCATTTAACTCAAAAATTTCATTAGGTGCTATTTAACTTAAGGGGTCTTGTGTTTTCAAGGAAGTTGGATTCCTAGGTATGTAATTATTAATGTTTTAAGTGATTAGAATAGGAATTAATTAGATATTGTGAGGATATTTGTAAATGCTCTCAAATGTAGGAGAACATGAGTGATTAGTGATGACGAGAAAGTTGGAAATCAATTTTAAGTCTTAGACTAGAAAGTGGCATCATGATTCGTGGAACTAGAGAGGATTCTTAGGGATTACTAAAGTTAAAAGTGGACTTAGAGGATATTCAGGATTTAGTTCAATAGATTAAGGATCTGAACTAGAATTGGTTAAACAAAACCTTTTGTATAAATGTAAGTCTAAAAGGCATAGTAGTAAGGTAGAGAGTCAGTCAGTCAGTCAAGAGTCAGAGAGTTAGTCATTTAGACCTGCGGGCAAGAAAGGAAAGGCCACTGATATTGAAAATCAGGCCGAGGAATAAATTCCTGCGTAATGGTTGTTTATTAATACAGATAAGTTGATTCTAAGTTTTTGTGATGTGTATTTGAATTATAATTTGTGTGTAAACTTGAGTAATTCTGCGTAACATTGGTTGCAGGTGTGCAGAATCAGAGAAGAAGTGCAGAGAGGAGTGTTATGGTTTTACACACAAACAGTATTGGAGAAAACCTTTAATGTTACAATGAAGGTGAAGGAAGCATAAAGGCGCGAGCGTAGATCGAGATTAGAACAAGTGAAGATCGTGAGGCGAAGACAAATACACAAGTAGAAATCCAAATGGGCGATTATACAATAAGAACCAAAAGAACGTAACAGTGCACAGGAATCGTTGGATCTGTCAGATCAACGGACAAGTTGGTGTGCAATAGACGACTAAGATTAAGTCGCGCAAAATAAAGTTAAGAAGATGAACGGTGGAGATTAAACCCACGTGCTTGAAGAAGGATGAAGTGGTATTCACAAGGGGTAAGCAGTTTCTCGCACACCCTAAAGGTGGTAAGCGGTCTTTCTAAATTCTACGCGATTACCTTTAGAGGCTGACACGTAGCACACGGTGGAAAGAGAAAACCACTTTTCTCGCATGCTCTCGACTTGATATTGGTTGTGCATGATTCCACACGAGATTGCGTGATAGCCATTGGATCAAGCAGGATTGATCAACAGTGAAGGTCAACCAAGCTAGTTGGCGATCGGGTGATGCGACAGCCGTTGGATTGGGCGGAGTAGATCAACAGTAGAGATCATTCGAGTTAGTTGATTATCAGGTGATGCGATAACCATCGGATCGAGGAACGAGATTGACAGCAGAGATTTAACACGATAATGAGAGCATCGATGTATGTGCAAAGGTTTGTGGAATGGCAGAAAAGTAAAGTTTTAAGCGTGGTTATGAAATATTTCTATTATAATTATAATAGAAATAAGCGGATTAATGTTTTATGGGTTAAGTTTGAGTTTAACCAAAGTTTGAAGACTAAGGTATGGTTGATAAGCGCCAGAGGTGAAAATTAACCCAAAGTTATAACCTGTGGATAGTTAAATGAATGTTTCCATGCAAAGTTTAATTAAAGAGAGTTAAACCTCCATTTGTGAAGGTTTTACTAAGACAAGGAATATTTGAAATTCCTAGGACATGTACGCACATAGTGTGACATGCAATTTATTTGCATATTGTGGGTATATGCGGCTTAGGTTGCATCATTGGGGTATTTGTGGCTTAGATTGGCGTCATTTGGTATTAGAGCAGAAAAAGGAAATTTTGTGTGTAAAAAATTATTTGAGAAAACTTAGAACAAAGTTATGTTGTGAAGGTGTGTATGCAGGCAAGAGGAGATCATATTTTAAATCTGAAAACAGTAGGCGCACAGAGATAAAGTGTAGCAAAATATTGGGAGAATTTGCAGATGTAAAGAAATATAGAACAATCCATTCAAAGTGCGGGTGAATGGTAGAACAAGATCATGTAGAGGTCTTGAAGATAGCAGGTGAGAAGACTGCAGCAACCTAGAGCAAGGAGTGCTCAATTGGTTCTAGAAGAGAGAACCAGAGAAATGCCAAAATACTGAGCTTAGAGAAGAGAAGCTTAGTGAGGCATGTGTAGCAAGAAGGAGACTTGGTACTGCATAGGTTTAGTTGTAGCTCACGGGAAGACCATAAAGGAAATTCCACAGAGGATGTGGGTAGAATTGCTAAGGGTTGGAGAAGCTGGTAAGAATTTCTGAGCGAAAGAAGACGTGGTCAGAACCTATTATTTCATTTGTGATTGAAATACAAGAGGAAAATTGTGTTCTTAAAAGGTGCAAATGAGTTGAAGCCTAAACGGAGCAGAGAGAAGCACTGAAAGAGGTTCGAGAGAATAGAGAACCATGTGCTTGCCAAAAGACCATGTACAGAAGAGAGTTTAGTGAGGTAAGTGGCAGTAGGGAGGACTTGTTGTTGCAGAGGTTTTAATGCAGCTCATAGTAAGTGAGTGAGGAACTCATGAAGATAGAGAAGAATATGACTACTGATAGTCATAACAAAGATAACAGAGGTTTTGAGGAAGACCACAACAGAAGAAAAATGAGGAAGGAGGATGCCAAGGAAAATGGAAAGAGAATGAGTCAAGAGGAGCATGACAAGGAGATTGTAGAGTTAAAAGAAAAACTCAATGTATTAAGGATGCTATTAGAGGAAAACCAAAGACAAGGTTGGGTTTTGAGGAAAAAGCTAGTGAAGTGGTCTAAGTTACAGAAAAGGCTACAACAAAGGCAAGTGAAGTGGCTAGTGGAAGAACTTAGAGAAGCTGAGTTGGAAGTGGAAGTTTCCATTTGTGAAGCAGAACAGAGTGAAGTTCTGAGTGAAGATGAAGATTGGATATCTGTGGAAGATCTTATGAATAATTCAAGACAGCAAGGAGATATGATGACTGAAGCATCAAGTGAGACCACAAGGTCTTATGTTTTTAAAACTGATAATTTGTGTATGATTGCAGGTATTGCAGGAGAAAAGCAACTTTGTGAAGATGTCTTCAAGATGGATGAAGATCTTGAAGTAAAAGGTGACAAAGAAAATTTCTCAGAGGATGAAGAATTTGACTGGTTATAGCAGAAAGAGTCTATGGATGAGTTACTCAATGAGAGAATACAATCATTCAAAGCTGTCATAGAGATAGAAGATTAGGATCTTATTCTGATGAAGAACGAAGGAATATTGTCTCAGAGAGGTAATCTAATGAATTTGATTAATGTTATTGATGAAGAACAAATGCAGGAGGATATTAATGCAGATGATGAGACAATGATAGCTCTGGAAGAAGGGTTACAGAGGGATAGCAATGCAAAATGTATTGAAGAAGAAGGACATCTACTGAAAGATGTTAAGAAAGAAGAAGTCTATGTAAAAGATTTAGCAAAGGGAGAAAGGACATCTGATGATTGGTCACTAACAAAGGAAGGCTTTGAAGAGGATGAGCAGTATTTTGAAGCTGTCAAAAGTATGGAAAAATATCTTTCAGAAGATGAATACTCTGAAGTAAAGAAGGATGGAGAATGTCTCTTAAATGGGAAAAACAGTGAATTATTGCAGCAGAAAGAAAGTAGTAATACATTGATGTTTGAAGTTGTTACAATCCAAGAACAATTTCTTGTGAAAGAAGGAGATGAGAATCAATCTGAAGAGCTAATATGTGATGCAAGAGTTGAGACTGTTGAACCTTATAATTCTCAAACTGATAATTTTTTTATAAGTGCAGGAATTATAATTGATGATGAAGTACTTATGAAGTGTCAAAGAGAAATTGAATTGCTGGAAAAATCATAGTATGACAGTGTGATTGCAGAAGAAGGAGTTCACTACAGTGGACAAGAGCAGAAAGACATCATTGAAGCAGATGGTGTGGAAGAGAGATTTGCTAACAGTCTCAAGAGTCCTTTAGAGAATTCTTTAGAGAGGTTGAATCAGCATACTAATGTGCTGATAGAGGAGGAAAAATCAGAGCAACATACTGAAATGTTGCCAAAGGAAGAAGAGGCACTGAGGCCTTATGTTTTTCATTTTAATAATTGTTTTGTGAGTGCAGGTTTTGTTGCAGATGCTGGAGAAAATTTGGCACATATGAGTAGCCAAGTAAAGATGGAAGAGGAAGGAAAATATGTTGGAATTGATGAACAACATAGTAATGTATTTGAGGGGAATCAAGTACAAAGGAAATTGGAGGACAATTTACTTTTTGAAAGTAAATTTATAGATATTGAATAGAGGTTGTTTGGAAAGCAACAAGATGGTAAGGATGAAAGGGTGATAGTAAGAAACCAACACCTTCAAGGAGAAGACAGTAAACAACAGTTTGAAGATGAGTGAACAGAGTACAACAACAAATGGCAAAGTAATTATCAGTCAAAAGATAAATTGGACATGGAGATTGAAAGAATAATAAGATTGATGATGAAGGTGCCTCAGAAGAAAACAATAGTAAGAAGGCCAAGGTGTAGCAAAAAGAGAGACAACAACAAACTGTGAAAGCATAGCTAGTGGAGAAAAGCAACATAAAGTGTGAAACCTGGAGAACAGTAACAAACAACAACAACAACCAAAGACAAATTATAGAACAAAGTATGGGATCCAGGAAGACAAAGGTCGGAAGCACATAATCAGGAGATCATGATTATTTGAACCTTGGGAGTTTGATACAGGAGCATTCAGCTCAACAATTTCATTATGTTCTAGTTAACTTAAGGGGTCTTGTGTTTTCAAGGAAGTTGGATTCATATGTATGTAATTATTAATGTTTTGAGTGATTAGAATAGGAATGAATTAGATATTGTGAGGATATTTGTAAATTCTCTTGAATGTAGGAAAACATGAGTGATTAGTGATGACGAGAGAGTTGGAAATAAATTATAAGTCTTAGACTAGAAAGTGGTGTCATGATTCATGGAACTAGAGAGGATTCTTAAGGATTACTGAAGTTAAAAGTGGACTTAGAGGATATTCAGGATTTAGTTCAGTAGATTAAGGATCTGAACAAAAATTTGTTAAACAAAACCTTTTGTATAGATGTAAGCCTAAAAGACATAATAGTAAGGTAGAGAGTCAGTCAGTCAGTCAGGAGTCAGAGAGTCAGTCATTTAGGCTTACGGGCAGGAAAGGAAAGGCCACTGATATTTAAAATCAGGCCGAGGAAGAAATTCCTATGTAATGGTTGTATTCTGAGTTTGTGTGATGTGTATTTGAATTATAAGTTGTGTGTGAACTTGAGTAATTATGCATAACGTAGGTTGCAAGTGTGCAGAATCAGAGAAGAAGTGCAGAGAGGAGTGTTATGGTTTTACACACAGACAATATTGGAGAAAGCCTTTAATGTTACAATGAAGGTGAAGGAAGCATAAAGGCGCGAGCAGAGATCGAGATCAGAACAAGTGAAGATCGTGAGGCGAAGACAAATACACAGGCAGAAAGCCGAATGGACGATTATACAGTAAGAACCAAAAGAACATAACGGTGCACAGGAACCGTTGGATCCGTCAGATCAACGAACGAGTTGGTGTGCGATAGATGACTAAGATTAAGTCGCGCAAAATAAAGTTAAGAAGATGAACAACGGAGATTAAACCCACGTGCTTGAAGAAGGATGAAGTGGTATTCGCAAGGGGTGAGCAGTTTCTTGCGTGCCCTAAAGGTGGTAAGTGGTCTTTCTAAATTCTACGTGATTACCTTTAGCGGCTAACACGTAGCACATAGTGGAAAGAGAAAACCACTTTTCTCACGTGCTCTTGACCTAATATCGGTCGTGCACGATTCCACGCGAGATTGCGCGATAACCATTGGATCAAGTGGGATTGATCAATAGTGGAGATCAGCCAAGCTGGTTGGTGATCGGGTGACGCGACAGCCATTGGATTGGGCGGAGCAGATGAATAGTAGAGATCGTCCTGGTTAGTTGGTGATCGGGTGACGCAATAACCGTCGGATCAAGCAACGAGATTGACAACAGAGATTTAACGTGCTAAGGAGAGCATCGATGTATGTGCAAAGGTTTGTGGAATGGCAGAAAGGTAAAGTTTTAAGTGTGGTTATGAAATATTTCTATTATATGGGAATTATAATAGAAATAAGCGGATTAATGTGTTATGGGTTAAGTTTGAGTTTAACCAAAGTCTAAAGACTAGGGTATGGTTGATAAGCATCGGAGGTGAAAAGTAACCCAAAGTTATAACCTATGGATAGTTAAATGAATGTTTCTGCGCAGAGTTTAAGTAAAGAGAGTTAAACCTCCATTTGTGAAGGTTTTACTAAGCCAAGGAATATTTGAAATTCCTGGGACATGTACACACATAGTGTGACATGCAATTTATTTGCACACTGTGGTATATGCAGCTTAGGTTACATCATTGGGGTATTTGCGGCTTAGGCTGGCGTCAAAGAGACTTGTAAATGTAGTAAGAATATTGTATTGTTGATGACAAAAGCTAAGGTAGTATTGACTCTGAAGATTTTTCAGGATGTGATTCTAAAATTAAGCATGATTTGATTGAAGTTGTTAATACTTATGACAAGATGTTTCAGGAACCTAAAGATTTACCTCCAAAAAGGAAAATCCAACATGAAATTCAGTTGCAGCGGGATGCACCACTTCAAAATATTGGCATGTATAGAATGTTAGGCTTGGAGAATGCACAGATCAAAGGACAAGTGCAAGAGTTTCTTGAAAAAGGGGTCATCAAACCTATTACATCTCCTCGTAGGTCTCCTATTGTTTTGGTTCCGAAGAAGGATGGTACATGGCGCATGTGTGTAGATTCTCGAGCTTTGAACAAGATGATAGTAAATAATCGTTATCCTCTTCCTCGCATTGGTGGTTTGCTAAATCAGTTAAAGGATGTTGTTTACTTTACTAAGTTAGACTCAAGAAGTGGTTATCATCAGATAATAATTGTTGAAGGTGATATTTGGAAAACTACTTTTAAGACAAAACAAGGATTGCTTGAATGGTTATTAATGTCATTTGGGCTTTGTAATGCACCCAATACATTCATGAGGGTGGTGAATGATGTATTGCAACCATTCCTTGATGATTTTATCATAGTCTACTTGGATGATATTTTGATTTTCAGTAAAAATTGAGAAGAGTGTGTAAGACATCTAAGGAAAGTTTTAGATGTTTTGAAAAAGGAAAACTTGTATTTGAAGATCTCCAAATGTGAATTTAGCAAAACATATTTGGTTTACTTAGGTCATATTGTAGGCACTGGTGAATTGTAAATAGATCCCTCTAAAGTTGAAGTCATTGTGAATTGGCCTAAGCCCAATAATTTGACAGGTGTTAGGATCCTTTTGGGAGCAACCCAATACTAGAGAAATTTTATTGCTAACTTCTTATCTATTTTAGCACCATTACATGCTTTGAAAAGTGTGAAACATGTCTTTCAGTGGGGAGGCATACAACAGAAACCCTTCGACACTTTGAAAGAGAAGATCAGTACATCACCAGTTCTAGCACTTCCAGATCTCAAACAGTCATTTGCAATTGAAACCAATGCAAGTGAATATGCCATGGGAGAAATATTGATGTAGCATGGTAAGCCAGTATGTTATCATTCTGATACCTTTTCCAATGTGGTAATTAACTATCTGACTTATGATAAAGAGTTGTATGCTTTAGTTCTGAGTGTCAAGAAATGGAAGCATTATTTGATGGGTAAAGAAACGATTATACTATTGGCCATCAAATTTTGCAATATTTTCAATTGCAAACTGAGCTACAACAAGCTAGGCATTTCAGATGGATGGTATTTTTACAACAATTTTATTTGGTCATTAAGTATAAGAAAGGAATTTACAACAAAGTTGCAAATATGTTATCAATACCTATAGTCAATGCATCTATCTGTTAGAAAATTATATATTACAGAGCAATGGAACACATAAAATATTGCAGAAATATAAACACAGAAAATGCATAAAACAAGAGAGACACAGATATACGTGGTTCACCCAGTTTGGGCTACGTCCATGGAGAAACAGCCAATACTTCTTTTATTATATTATCCAGCAAACTGAAGAGATACAACCTACAATAGATCCATTGTAACTCCCTCTTCGCTCTTAATCTCCTCTCTCTTCCTCACTCCGAATACAGATATACATAGACGCAATACAATTCCCTCATATATTGTGAGGGGTTGTCTTCTAGGGGAAAAAACCCTAAATTAAACATAACTTCTACTGTCAGATCTCCACCTAATGAACGGCCCAAATTCACTATGAAATTACAACATTTTACAAGGCAATTTTACATCTATTCTTAGCTTCGGGGGCGCTGCCGATCGAAACCCCCCGCCAGGGGGGGCTCCAAAAAGGTCGTATCCACCCCCCCTAGGACACCCCCTGCAACGAATATTTTACGAGCGACGTTCCTGCCCCATTTCAAACTGGGGTCCAATGCGGTAATACCTTGGAATACATAAGATAATCAGGCTCCACACCCAACAAAGTTGCAAATATGTTATCAATACTTATAGTCAATGCATCTATCATTCTTAAGCATAACTCAATCATGCATGAAAGTTATATCAAACAATATGCTCAAGATTAAACTTTAAAGATGTATATGCAACTTTGAGTCAAGGCAATCATGTAGAAGAATTGGATTATCATGTACATAAAAAATTGTTGTATCAGCTTGGCAAGTTGTGTATTCCATAGGGTGAAAGAGATAATGTCATCAAAGAAGCCCATACTTATTGTTGGTCATTTTGTTGTAGGCAAAAAAGTTTCTCAACTGCAGAGGTATTGTTATTGGCCTCATATGAATGAAATTGTATCAAGATATGTAAAAGGATGTACTATGTGCGCTACTAGTAAGCCGAATAATAGGAAATTGGGTTTGTAGACTCCACTTCCTATCCGTTCTTGTCCTTGGGAAATTCTTTCTATGGATTTTGTGGGGGGTTACCTATGTCTAAAAAAGGTCATGATTACTTCTATGTAGTAGTGGGTAGATTCAACAAAATGTGTATTTTTATGCCTTGTAAGAAATGGGTTACAACAAAACAAACTACACAGATGTTATTTTAGAATGTATGGGTTCACTTTGGGTTACCCACTTCAATTATTTTTGAGAGATTCACGATTTATCAGGAAGTTTTGGTCAATTTTATGGGAACTCATGGACACCAAGTTGAAGAAGAGAACAACATTTTATCAACAAATTGATGGCCAAACAGAGGCAGTGAATAGAACAATAGTGCATCTACTTCGAGGATATTGTGGTAAGCATCCTAGGCTTTCGGATAAACATTTGCATTACATCCAGCATGCCTACAATCGTGTCAAACATTCATATACACAAACATCTCCATTTGAAGCTAATTTTGGATATTTTCCAAAGTCTCCTTTGGATTTTATCTTTGTCAAAGATATTGCAGTTGATTGATAGAGTGATGTGGACAAATCCAAGCATTTCATTGAACAAATCAATTGGTGCATCAAACAATACAAGAAAAACTAGAGAAGAGCCAAGCCAAGTACAAATCCGACATGATAAGCATCGTGTTGATCATGATTTTCAAGTGGGAGATCAAGTTTGGTTATACATCAGCAAGGAAAGATTGCAAGGTGAAGGTAAAATCTCAAACCAATTAGATATGGTCCATTAAAAATATTGGAAAAGATTGATAATAATTCTTTCTGATTAGATTTTCCACCTTATATGCAAATTTATTATGTTGTGAATATGGAAAATTTGGTATTGTATGAGCCTCCTATTATCGTTGATCAAGAGGAAAGAGTCCAGATTCATTCTATAGAATATTTTTCTCCTAAATACTTAAATGAGTTGCAGGAAGACACCACTCTTGACAAAAGAATAAGAACTTCACACAAGGGTAATGTGGATTATCTTCATGTTGGGCTCAAAGGAACCAATCCAAGTAAAGAATGGTGGGTAGAGATAGGGAAAGTGATGGATTTGTACCCTCACTTGCTGAGTGAAAACAAACTTTTGGTGGTCTAAAAGTTTCCAATGGGGAGGAGTGATTCACAAGATAAAAAATTTCTCAAAAATGAAAGTTCTCAAATGCTTCTGAAAATAACAACATGTCGTAGAGCTCGTCGTGTTTATTCTAACGATGTTTGATTCGCATCAAACTGACACAATATGAGGAAGTTATGTTGTTTTGAAGTTTTTACCAAATAGGTAAAAAGTCAAAGTTGTAGGCTGATTATGCAGGGTATGGACTGCCATGTGGCAATACAAATGACACATGGCAGCTGGCATGGAAATGTACAAACATGACATGTGGGCATTGATTGGACAAGGTTGACCATTCACCAGTTGACACATGGCTGACAGGTGGATGAGTCACATTTGGACACGTGGTGTACAGATGACAAGTGATAGGTGATCAAATCAAGGAGTGACACATGGCCTAATCACAGGGTGCTGCGTGGCACCCCTGACCAGGCTAAAATTTGGTTGGTCTATTGAACTAGTATTTGTAAGATTCAAACCACTAATCTCTAGCTCTCGAAACGGTTGTCTGACCAATCAGGCTACAATGGTGCTCATTAACCATAGGGGAAAAAATTATTATATGTTTTAATTAGCGAGAGGGCGACATATAAAATGGTGGGTCGGTGGGTCAAACCCTTGACCCACCCGACCCAACACTTAATGGCCGTGAGCTAGCCACAATGGGCAGGTGCATGGTTTGTTAAACCATCACCATGCCCCCCCCTTTCATTATTACATGTCAGGCGACCCAAACAAAATAGCAGGGCTAGTCCAACCAATGCCCAAAATTTCTTAACCAAATGTGCCTCTGATGGATTGACCCTGTGATAAATGGTGTAGCAACACAAGAATCCAACCAGTTGGGCTACAAATTTACTTGTGCCAAGTTGGGCAGAGTCAAACCTTTTTGGAGCAAAGTTTATTATGAGCAAATTTTGTAAGGGGATATTTTTGGCCACTTTTAAGCATTTTCTAGTATCGTAAGAGCCTAGACAGGGGCTTTTGGGCCTTTTGAGCAACATGGAAGTGTCAGATTTGCAAACCAAAGCTTGTAAATTAATGTATTAAGTATTTGAGCATCTTAATAAAGTGATCACCATTGGAAGTTGGACCCAGAGACATAGACCAAGATGGGTGAACTCCATTATCAATTTGTGTCTTTTCTTTACTGCATTTTCATCCTATTAACACAGAAATTTTCCACAAATTAACTTAAGTTTACGTGTTTTCGCAATTATGATACATTACCCAAAATTATATAAACTAACTTGCAAATTTATTAGTAATACCTTCATTTTTAATTTTAGATCACTTCTTCTTGCATACCCCTGAGTTGAGATGGGGTTATACACAAAAAAATAAATAAATAAATACACTAGCAAGTGGGGCAGAGCACTTAACCTTAAGAGTTTCCCACTCATAAAGCTTCCACTTCCACCAAATTCACCACAAATCTTAATAATTACTCTATGTACACAATGGCATTAGGATAGTCATCCAACAATAGGGTAAAGAGAGCCCCCTTTTCTCATAACTTGTTCTTTCTTTAATAAAAGGTTTCAATAATGACACTTGCCACCTGATGCAAAATATTTGTTTTCTTTATTCCGATATTTTGATTACTCATATATCCATGTGTCAACCTCTCAGCACAGTTCTCCTAAATTTATTTTCTTAATTTCTTATTAAAAACGTTATTTTCCCTCACCCACACATGTTTCTCTATTTGTCCTCTTAGTTGTCCCTTGATCCCAATTTACATTCCAGATTTTGTGTTCATTAACTTAAGTCAATAGGCAAGTCACATATTTTGTCCCCCAACTACTCCCTAATTTTTCTCAAGTTAAACCTTAGTTGGATTTTTGTGTTATGCTCTTACCACATGGAAGTTCTCTCATGAAATTCAATTTCTCAAATTTTAAATTATTGTTCTTGAATTCCATGCATAACCCCACTTTCTTAATGAGAGTAAATTTTCATTGGATTAATGTTTATGTTTTAACTATATGTCTAATTTTCTCTTTGTTATTATAACAATTTAGATACGTGGGAGTTATTTATATATATAATGTTTTCCAATAATTAGGATGGTAGAATTACTTATTCAATTCAGCTTTTATAATTATACATATTCTCCCTTTCCCAAAGTTTACTTCTAATTTACTTTTCTTAAAACCCTATTACTTACATTGTGTGTATTAGTGTTTATCATTACATGAGCATGAACCATCATTTACCTTCCAAGTTTTTCCTAATTCCAAGGGTGCCTAGTCAGTTATGTTTTTCAAGAACTTCCTTTCTAAGTTCCAAGGGTGTCATGTCACTTACCTTTCAAACATCCATGGCTAAGAGGGGAGACTGGGCATGACAATGGAGGCCATTTTCATCTCATGTGTCACCCTCTATGGTGAGACTAATGTTGCCAAGGGTCAAGGAATATGCCTTCAAGATGTGCACCCCCAATAAATACTTGTGAGCGACCCAATCTAGCATCTGCCCTCTAGCATCATGAACTTCAAGGCGAAGTCATCCCAATACCTTCCAGCCCAAGACATGGCAGGAGTGCTAACAAGTGGAATAAGCGACATTTTATCACTCCTCCCATGAAGTTCCATTTTCCTTTTACAAACCCATCACCCTTGTGAGTCGTTTTCCAAACAATTGACCTATACCTATAACCACTATCAAGACATTAGTAACCATATCAGAATATAATTTAAAGCTTGAATTCTAGTATTAATAGCATGCAATCAAACCAGAGGTATTTGATTCAGCACATGCATGTGCATTCAGGTGACCTCCTGCCACACTCAAACAACCATCAGTAACATTTGTTCATAATATTAGGCATTGATATAATTGTACATGTTAGAATATCATTATAACATAAACATCACATAATTGCTAACTAGAATTCAAGAAGGTAGTCCTCAAAATATGTAAACAAGACAACATATAATTAATTCATCGACACGATTACACATAATCATCAATTAGGTGCATCATAATCATCATCAGAACCAATCATAATATCAATTTGGCACATACAATCATCATCACATCTACTAATGATATTAGTAAAAATAATTGGATCCTCAACCAGAAGTCTTCAAAGAATAATGTATGTGCCATAAGGCTATATCAAGGTTAATATAATATTAAAGTCAGTGAACCAGAGCGAGGCACTACATTTTGAAACATTTAGTTTAAATTCCACAAGATTCCACTTATTTAATCAAATCCACGTAGAAGTTTTGTAGCTTCTATCTACTTACACAATTCACACTTGATCACAACGTAAGTATTCATTTCATGACCCACACATATACCTATCATAACATGAATGCTAGTCAACTCAATAATCTAGAACAACCATTGTCGAGTAAGTACATTGCAGAAGTTGCATGCATAGAACATTATTATTCAATTTAAAACAAAAAGAAAAATAATAAAAGAAACAAAAGAAAGCATGACCACTAACTCTCTAGTTAATCCTTGGATTGGCTTCTTAATCTCAAAGGAGATGAAGCAATGAGGGGTGTTACAATAATTAAATCTTACTTACACAATTTAAGAAGTTAAAGAATGATAAGAAATCACAACAATAAAATCTATAGCAACTTATCAATAATGAAACATTGATCATTTTAGTTCAATAAGAAAAAGCGTTAAAGATAAAAATCTCACACATGGAAAAAGGAACCAATACAAATATAATCAATATTGTAAACTAGAACAACACTTATGTTGGAGGGTTATTGATCAAAAATTTATCAAAAGCAACCAATGATGAATGTTCCAATGTTGAAATCAAGAGACAAGATAGAAAGATGCATTATCATCGTCCAAATCACTAGAGCCATTGTAATCAATGACAAACAATATGAATATAAGAAATATTCTTCAAATAATCATAGCAACTACAATTCCAAAATAGAGTGGGGGTGATATTAACACCTTTCCTATAAGCATAAAATGAGAAGTTTCATTCATAGCCAATCAATAAAAATCCTCAATGAAAACTGCCTTGGGATGAATATATACACATGCAATGTAGCAATGCTATTAAGTGCTTCAATGATCATATCATCGTGTCTTCAACCATAAAAAATCTCAATGAAAATTGACTTGGGATGAATCAATTAATATACAATGCAGCGATGTCATTCAATGCTTCAATGATCATATCATCGTGTCTTCAACCATCACAACATCAAGAGTGATGAATAATGTAATTCATTGCAAGGCCACAAAAATGCATAGTTTTTCCATAAATTTTTTTTAACAATAAAGCAATTTGAAGGGAAACGTAATGTAATGAATATAAAGTAATATGATGACGACAATGACAATGATGATAATAAAACACATACACTTACTAAGGGGAATGATTGTTGAATTTCATGGCATCATTATTCACCTTTCTGAATAGTTAATACATGTATATCGTCACAAGTCATTATACATCCATGTCATACCTCTTTTATTTTTCATCCTATATGAATTTCAATTCATTATCCTTATGTCAAATACTTAGTTAATGAATTATTTCCCATTATAAAATGCAACGTTTAGGCATACACAATGAGGACATAAATAATGGGGTTAGAATTTTCACATGGTCATCTATAACTTTATTTTACACATGCCATTTAAGAATAAAAAATTAACATTTAATGCACGAGGAAATTAAATAACTTTATAACTAACTCATTCTATATTCTTTGGATGGCTCAAAGTTCTCCCTTGTCATTTACGCCATTTACAATAAGTCTAGATTTTATTTAGGGAAGTGTGGCAAGGATTTGCAGCTAGGATTAAGACCTTGTGTTAGAGATAGAGACCATGAAGTAGGAAAACCAGGGTTTAGTAGACAACAAACACAGGGATATGGAAAAGGAACATGTGGACTATACAAAATACCCTTTCGAGGGACATTATATGTGGACTTTTCCAATGACTTCATGTGGAAATTGCGCCCTCTCTTCATCATTCCCCAAATAGCCTGAAGCACAACTATTGGAGGAAGAAACATTGGAAGTGTTGGGTTCCATCATTAAGGATATTGTATTTCAAAAGAAACATACAACAGGTGGGAGTATGGATTTTCCAAGCAAACCCATAAGTTTCTTGGATAATATTGGCATGAGGGCTCCTTATAGATTGCATGGATCTGGGGATGGAGAGGATCCACTCATTTACCCCCTTACAAATGATGCAAAGGATGAATCACTATCCTTACTAGTCATCCAACTCCTACCCAATCAATAACAAGGGTGATATTGTGATGGGGATGGGCAATAGATTGAGGCTGCACTCATAAGCCAATTTAGCCATACTCCAAAATGGAGATTTGATTGGAAGATTCCTCTTGGGAAAACTAATGAGTAGCACTACACCTAAGATGAAGATGGATACCAACTCAAAGAGGACAGGAATGGGAGGTCTACTGAAGTATAGGAACAACTTAAAATGAGTCAAAATAAAAATCTAAGATATCAATCTAGAACTAGGATATCAGATAAAGATACATAAAATCATGGAAATGGAGGATTTTGCCTTAGCGAGAAATTTTTCCAAAAAATGAATGTCAACATGAACCCTAAAAGGATGGACATCTGATAATTTTTCCGAAATCATTGGCTATGAGACTTAGTGCTTAATATTCGCAAAAGGGTGGATGGTATGTATTATGAATTCATTGGACAACATAAGAAAAAATCCTTCTCTTAAAATAGAGTTTGGGATCTTAGGATCTATTTTTAAAGAAATGAAAGGTTGGATTTGATGCAACCTCTAAGAAAGTAGAACTAGTTCTAGTTTGAGTCACACTCTTTGGTTTACCGTTGATCATCTAGCCAGAAGAGGTATTCAAAGAGATTGGAAATGAACTAGGGTTTTTCATGAAGTCAATAATTCCTACCAATGTACTACCTAACTAGGCATGGCCCACATTCTGGTGTGTCTAAATTTATCAAAAGGAATAGTGGACTCAATCACCTTAAAGAGGGGAAACGTTGCATTTTGTTAGGAGTTGCATTATCAGTGGATTATATTTAATTGTGGATGATGCCACTCCTATGGAAACCTGGTGTTGAATTGCTCCCTTTCTACTAAATGTAAAATGTGGGCACAAAAAGGATCTGGGGTTGTGGTGGCACTTGTCCACTCTACTCCAAGAGAAATACAATTGAAAAAGTATGCAGTAGCAACTCAACTATCTATTTCAAAAGGTATTGATATCTCGAAGAAAATAATTGAAACGTCAATGAACCAAACCTTGTGTTGAAGGCTCAGCTTTAGGTAAGTCACTTTCTTCCCCCTCTCCTATTACACTTTCATTTGATAAAGAAATCCAATTCAATTCCCTTGGAATTTTCCCTCTACACACGGGAGGCCCTAGAAAATATTTCCTTTTTAGCCTTTCCATTCTTTTGGGACCCCAACCAATGACCTCCATTCCACTTCATGAGTAAACCAAACAAAATGGGATTTTTTTCTTCATACAATGTGTGAATCCCCTACACCAGAACTCTCCCAAACCAAACTCTAACACTCTAAGGGGATAAATGTAACCCCAATATAACCCTAAGGGATCTCTTTCTCTTCTAAGTGAAAGGGGATATGGGTTCATTTGAAAAAAATATTTGACACCTTCCAAGAGATGAAGGAAATATCTCCTTTCCATCACACAAAAGCAAGCCAATTATGAAGTTCAAACTAAAAAACAACCTTCTCTTATTGAGGCTCTTATAGAAAATGTCCCAAGTAGGGATTAATGATAGTTCTCTCCCTAAATTATAGAGGGCTAGCCAATCCCTCCCAAAATTGGTCATCAAAATATTGGTGGATTCATATAATCCATCAATCATCTTATTGCAAGAAATAATGATGGATGGAGATATATATATAAAATTCCCCACTTCCACTCTATTGGGTTGGAAATTCTTGGTTATTGATGCACAAGGTTAGGGGAACTTTTTAGTGTATGGAAAAAGAACCCTTATCTTTAACAAACTCTTGGGTCATTCTAGTTGGGCTCGGTACCTCTCTCCTCTCTTCTAACTTGGAAAAGTAGTTTATATGCATTAATATTTACAGGCCCTATTCTAATAGACAAAGGTTTTGGGAACACACCCTTCAAAATTCATTTATGCAATATGTGTTTGTTCTAGTAAGAGGGAACCTAAATTTCTCTTTGAGTACGTTTGAAATATGAGCCTAGCCACCTAACTAGACCCTTTAGCATATTTATTCATATCCAAATTAAAGATAATATGGAAGCTCAATACACAACCAGAAAAAATTCCCCCCACCTTAGATAAACATAAGAACGAAAAAGATGAGACAAAGTTGGATCTCTCTCATCAAGGTGATGGACATAGGTTTCTAACAATAAGAAGATGAAATAAAATCCCTATAGGAGAACAATAGGAAAATTCTCATATACAAGGAAATAATTGGACAATGAAGACTTGAGCCATTTGGCTACAAGAGGGTGTTGAGATATGTAGCTTGGGAGGTACTCCAAACCCTAGGCTTGAGGGTTGTGAGAGTTAGCACACAAGTGTGGCTTGTGGGCGTGAAACCCAATCCTATGGGATTTTCACCCGAGCATATGGGTGTGATTCCATGAGTAAATTCAAACATGTGATGGATGGAGATGATAGAGGATGCTGAGATGAACCAGACACATCGAAAAACAAAATCTGAGTTGTCTAAGTGGAGATATTAATTTTTGAATATAAATATGTGGTTATGAGGATAAAAGTCAAGTGGGCCTAGTTGAAGGAGTCGTTCGTTGACACCTGGTGAGCACCAGTATTGCAACAATAATGCTGCAACTCCTGGCGGCCTACTTTACTCTTATCAACCCAGTAGTTCGTAACAAACTTGGAAGTGACAATGATATATGCACAAGTACTAGTTATTCCTGTAGGTTGTCACTTGGTCAGCCAGCGCAAGATCAATAGGAGTTCAAGCCAACTTATATGGATTCCGAAAGAAGCTCTATATGTGATGAAAGGAAAAAGAGAGAGATTACTCTACTGATGTTATTCTACTTGCAGAAAGGAAGACTGAAATGTAAAGCAAACCTAGTAAACCCTAATTAACCAACTAATCCTACTTTTGCAGAAAGCACTATGAAAACCATGAAATGAATGCCATTACCTACTCAAGGAAGTAAACAACATCTACTCAAGCTATTTCTGGAAGTAAATGAGAAAAAAACATCTTTTTGGATTTCTATGTATTTTTATGTGAATTTTACATGCATGTATTTTATTGTGTGTGAAGGTGGAAGCGAATAAGTGGGGTTGAAGGGCGACTTTGGGACATGAGAGGATGTAGGATGGTGTGGATGGGTCCTAGGAGGTCTCAGGTGGCCTTCTGGAGGCTTTTCCCACACTTGGCCTTCAAAAGAAAGCCTACAGGAAAATCTACAGGAGGACACAAGGGATCTACAAGAGGTCTACAAGAGGAGGCCGAGAGCAGTTTTGGCTGTTTTGAGGGCGTGAGAGTGGGTGGAAAAGGTGAATTAAGGTTGGAATGAAGTGTTAGGGCACCTAGGGTCTACCAAGAATCATTAGGAGAGAGAAATATGATAGGATCTCCTCAAGGAGAGAAGAAGGAATTCTATGGAAAATGCAGGAAAGTAAGGCAGAATTGAGGGGAAACTTGGGCGACCTATAGGGGATGGATCAGATGGAAAATGGAATGGTTGATAGGCTGGCCTACTGTTACAAGATATCTGCTGCATAAACAACTGACAGGCAACTAATGAGATTAAGCAAGCAATGAAATAAGTATATCTAAAAAAAAGAGTTTTTGCATCAAGTAAACTATGATCTATGAAAGGGAATGTTGATAACCATTGCAGGAAAATAAAGCATGAAAGAAGACTATTGAAAATAAGGAAATGAGCATGATGAATAATTTCTAAAGCAGAGCTAAACTAGACTATGAACCAACTAAGAAGCTGTAAACACTAGAGATCCTATGAATGAGGAAAATCTATGTTTTTGGGGCAGAAAGAGGGACTTTGCCTCAAATCATGCTCTCAAAGGGAGGAAGAGAGGCCAAGGCACTGTTGCTAGCCTTTTGGATCTTTTCTTTATCACTACTTAATCTGCTAAAGAAAGAACAAATGGAATAAAACTACTAAATCATCAAAAGAAACCTATTCTTAACCATGAAAGAGATACATCAAACAACAACTAATCTACAAACTGAAACAATGCATATAAATACAAGTAAAAAGGAGCTTGGATACTTGGATTGGGCCCTAACCCAAGAGCTTCAACCCTCTAAGGTAACTCAATTCTAGCCCAAAAAGTATTCCATCTTCATTATCAAAATAATAACAAGATTACATTAACTGTCAAAATAATAAGCTCGAAGTTGAGCAGAGTTTACATAAGCAATACTGCAGCAAAAATCCAACAAAAATCTGACCCTAGTGAGGCCCTAAGCCTCTCTACTTATACAAATGAAGCTACCAATAGATTCCTTAAAATTAGGGAGGCTTGGCTCCCAAAACTTGAGATAACCATCAGTCATCCTCCACTTGCTCGGCTGCCTCCTAGTGAATTGATTTGGTTGTTTGTACTCCGGCCTGAATGCAGGGGAATTCGAAGTGGGGAGTAATAAATGAGGGGGATTCCCTCTTATAAGTCCTCTCCTTTGTCCACTTCGAGTTATAGCTGCTATTTGTCCACTGAATCTTTGACTTTGTCTTCAAAATTCAACAGTAAGCTGCATTAAACACACATTAGACCACATGGCATCATAATTAACTCAACTCACTCCATAAGCATAAATATAATTTAAAAAAACATATAATAAGCTAAGAGAATGGTTGATTTGACTATGTTAGGAGGTAAAATGAGCCCATATAATTACCCATTTATGGGGCTCATCATCACCTCCTACTGAAAGTGTTTCTCATCCTCTGAGAAACTTAGTCCATCTCCTCATCTTTTACGGCCCTGGTGGCCTCTCTAACATCCCAAGCTTCTGATGTTGTTTCCTCTTCTTTGTCATAGAAGCCTGCCTTTCTGTCTATCTCTCCAACTGCTTCTGTTCTTCCTTCTAGCATGCCTAACAACAATGGGGGACTCAGTTTGAGGCCAATCCAGTTGACCTGCAGCCTCTACATGGAGTGTTTGTACATTGGCACTCTCCTTAGTGCCTCCTTTATCCTCATGGGGGAATGATATTCCATGATTTTCAGACTGTGTGGTAAGGTGTTCCATATCCTCATACATGCATGCACACATTCATCCCCAAGTAGCCTTTCCATGTCCTCAAAATGTGCAATGGCTTGTGCATGATCAGTTATATATCTAGGGGAAATCTGAGGATTATTGGCAAGCAGTTGGTGTGTGCTGATGAGTGCCTTGGGATTTGATGGCTCAGCTCTGATCATTAATGGCTCATTCTTCTCTCTTATCATCAAACTTTTTACTTTGGTTGCCCTCGACTCTTCATGGTTCATCCATGAGGCCATGGCCATTAGTTGTAGGTCCCTTAGCCTAGAATTGGGATCCCACACATTCATGTCTATGAGGGCCATATTATGCAGGTAAAATTCTGCCATCTTTGCCTTATCTTCTATTGTGCTTTGGTCACACAGGTCCATAAACTGCCTGTAATCTTGAAAAGGCATTGTGCCTCTTTGTGCCAAAGTCTTGATCTGAAATTGTAGCCATTGGTCCTTGAGATATAAGCCATAGGATTTTGCTGGTGTTCTACACTGCAATGCCTCCATGGATAAGTTGGCCATGCATGCCAGCTGGGTTTCTTTCTCCTTTAGCTGCCTCCTTAGCAATTCATTTTCAGTTTCCAGTTGGCTTCTTGCAATTGCTTCTCTATGTCTGACAACACTTAACTCTCTGCCCATTTCTCTAAGTTTATTTTCCATATGGCCAACATCCTCAACTCCCTTGGATTTGGCTATTTGCATCCACCGATGTGTTCTTATTCTTTCCTTGGGCTGGGGATTAGGGTCTTGTAGCTCTGTAGCTTCCTCCTTCCCCTTTGACTGTTCTTCTATTCTTTTCTCAAGCTGTTGGGTCTCCTGTAATTTTGACAATGTCTCCTGTAGAACTATCTGATTCTTCTGTAGGGCTGTTTTTGGGTCATGTAGTTGCTCTTTCTCCTTCCAGGTGGAAGATCTGTGAGTCCCTCTTTCATATGTGATAGGTGTTTTGGAAGGAGATTCTTCCCCTTTGACAGAGGGTGAATCTTCAATTGTAATTGGCACTGTTGAAGATGGCTAGGGTTTCCCTGTTTTGACCCTTGTGCTTTTCCTGGCCTTGAAATACATGGAGGCCTGCCTTTTTCTCTTTTCTTTTGGCTTAATTGGTGTGCTCAGGATAGTGGCGATAGTTGTTGCCTCCCTTTCCAGAGTCTTAGGGGACCCTTCTCTTTGTTTTTCCTATGTCGCCTCTTTTTCTCCTCCCTTTGTCTCTTTCTCTTTCTCTATTTGCTCTGTTTCTTCCTATTCTGTTTCTTCACCCTTATCCTCTTCTATCTTAGCTTCTTCATCCTCCCTTTCTTGTCCTGCTAAGTCATCAGTGGCTTCACCTTCTCCCCCTTTTTTCTCTTTCTCCTCACTATCAGAAGGACTGATATCATAGGTGAGGGCCTTTATGTCATCTTTTGTTGTCATGTTTCGGAAGACTTCCCATGCTATAGGGAGTGTGAATGTATGGAGGGCTTCTTCCACTAAGATTTTGATTAACCCATGGTGAGCCAGCTGATCTGAATTCCCTGCCTTAACCTTAATGCTGGAGTCTATGAGGGACTGTAGGAGGAAATAGGGGATGTTGAGTTTCTGGGGTGTTGGAGTGTCCATGCCATATCTTAGTTCATGAAGGATTCTAAAATGGTAACCATAGACTATGTTGTACCTCCCTTCACAGGAAATGTATTTGATGATTTGGTAACTAACCTCATCCCAAGGGTATGGTTTTCTAGCCCTTCTAATGCCATTTTTATCCTCTACAAGGGTTTCATTGTTTTGGAAGAAGTTTTTCTTGGCAGCCTGTCCAATTGGTTTTTCATCTTTGCTCGAAGGTAATCCAAGAGGAAGGGTGGTAACCCGACAATAAATTCAGGGGTTATCTCCATGGAAAGACCTCTATAAGTGATAGTGGCATGTGTTCTTGAGTGAGGGACTAAGGAGAAGGAAAATTCTTGGGCAATTTCCTCATCAAACCCTCGGAATTTCTCAAAAAAGTTCATCCAATTTGCCCTTGTGAATATGGCCACTACTTGGGGATGTTCATGGAGCCTGGTGGAATTAGTGGGCTCCTTCCTCATGAACCCTCCTATCATTGTGTTTATACCCCTTTGGAACACCAAATGTGGAGATGGAGACAATATTTTTTAAGAAAACAGGAAAACAGAGGAAAACTATGTTTTTTTTAAGAAAACAGGCAAAAGTTTTTATGTATTTCTCCTTCTTCTATGGACTTAATTCCTCCTTAAATTGATATCATTTCTTTCATATACTGATAATCGAGGTGGGTATGCATGGAACCTACCTCCTCAAGCCAGAAATCGTGCTAAAAACCCGTGTTCTCTTCTTCAAAACAACTCACTGCACCTCCTGTAGCACTGCCTATAGGTGCTCCTGTAGAACCTATAAGTGATTCTGTAGAGAACACCGAGAGTAGGAGGATGGGATATTTCGATGGAGAACGATGGTTTTGAGGCTGTGGGGGCACAAGGAGTCTGTTGTAGCTTAGTTTACTAGGAGAGAATGAAGGAAAAGGTGGTGAGAGTTCTCGAGGAGGAGTACTTATTACTCTTTTTGGATATTTCCAGTGATGGGGGTGAGCTGGAAAAAGTGTACATTGGCCATATTTGGACCATTGGTCCCCACCTGCCTTGTCATCATGGTTTCTCCCTGCAATCACCTCACATCATTGCATCGGAGTTTACACACCCTCCACTACATGTCCTTGACATCTCTCTTGAGTTGACTGTGCGCACGTGTGGGTGACATCTTTGGATGAGTGCAGTCAACTAGATGAAGGTGGCCAAGTTAACTGGCCACCTTTTCCTCGTTCAACCTCAACCATCTCGTTGCTCATGCATATCTTTCAATTACAGAAATTCAAACAGAGGAGCGGGTTAGTCACTTACCTATGATTCGAATGCATGTGCTGTGAGGCATTTTGGCTCTTTCTACTGCTGCATGTCTGTATTTCATTTGATGCATGTTGTCTGCTTGCTGATGTGTGCTTGTTTATCTTGTGCAGGTATCCTCTGGCTGGATCTAAGCTTCAGATGTCTCCTTTAATCCTCATGGTTGCACTTCTTTTGTTGTTGTGGTTGGATTTTAACAGGATCAGCTGCTACAAGAATTCCTACAGGAGCTCCTGTAGCTGCTTCTCCCCTTGAACCTTCAACTTCTTTCTATGCTGGGAGCTATGAGGATGATGCTAAAGATGCAGATGGAGATGGAGAGGTAATAGGTAAGTTGCAGGTGAGATTTAAGACGTTGCTTCCTCTCTCATTTTTATTTTCTTCTCTTTACTAAAAACTGTTTTTTTTTGTGTTTTTCTGAGACAGGAAGAAAAAATGATGATTGGGGTGTGATGCAGGTGTGGAATCGATGGCAAGGAGGAACTAAGACTGTAGGAGGGTTTATATGTTCTTCCTGAAGCTTCCCTGCCCCTCTAACTGCTTATATTCATTTCTGGCTCTATAATTCCTACAGGAGCCTCCTGTAGAAAACACAGAGCCTCCTATAGAACACACAGTTTATAAAAAAGAAGCACAGTGGGGTGAAAGAGATAAGAGAAGAAATGATGGAGAAGAGTGTGGAGGAGATAAGATAGGTGTTGGTGTGAATGTCAGGGTTCTATGGCATCTTCTCTTGCTCTCTGTAGTCCTCTTGCAAACCTACAATGCACATTAAAATTCAATTTTTTTTTTATTTTTTTTAAATAACTAGGGCGCCTCAAGAAGGTTTTCACCCTAATTGCCTGCCTGGGCACCTCCAAGGGAGGTTTTCACCTAGGGATCTTATTATCTTTTTCTTTTCTTTTTTCTTTTGACATCACTGGGCCGCCTCAGGAAAGCTTTTCAACCCACTGATGGGACTCAAGCGCCTCATGGAGGTTTCCACTTGAGTCCTTATTTTTTTATTTTCCTTCAGTGAGTGGGTGAAGTGGAGGCTAAGACATGCTCCACTACCATCACTGTCTTATTCAAATCTTCAATGAACTCTCGCTTGGAGAGGGGCTTCTTGTAAACTTTCAACCGATGTCCATTGACAAGCATGGGGATGGCTTCATCATCAATGGTTCTGATCAAAACTGAACCATTGTCATTGCATTTTTCCACAGTGTAGGGTCCCAGCCATCTTGTCCTTAGCTTGCCTTTGAAATCTTTATATCTTGAATCATAGAGTAGTGCCCAATCTCCCTCTTGAAATTGCTTCTCCTTGATATTTTTGTCATGCCATATCTTCCTCTGAAGCTGAACTACCTCTGTGTGGAGAAGGGCCTACAATCTTTGTTCATCCAATCCATTGAGCTGGAGTAATATTTCCTTCTGTGCATGGCTGAGGTCTAGGTCCAACTGAGCTGCCATCCTTAGTGTATTGAATTCAAATTCTATTGACAACAAAGCCTTCTTCCCATAGACCAGTTCATAGGGTGTGAACCCTGTAGTGGTCTTCCATGTTGTGTTGTAGGCCCAGGTGGCCTCAACTAATCTATCCGCCCAGTCTTTTCTGCTGCTGCTCACTACCTTGGTCAGGATCCCTTCCAAAGCTCTATTAGTGACTTCCACTTGCCCATTAGCTTGTGGATGGTAATGGGTGGAAGTATTGTGCTTGATTTTATGATGTGTGACCAGATCTTTAATCAAATCGGAAGTGAATTAGCTGCCTTGATCTGTGACCAATTCTCTTGGATACCCAAACTTGTAGAATATGTTCTCTCTAAAAAATTCAGCTACTTTTTCCTCTATCGCTACTTTGATTACTTTTATCTCTGCCCACTTTGTCAAGTAATCAGTGCACACAATGATGTATTGCTTCTGCTTTGCAGGAGGGTTGATAGGCCCCACAAAGTCCATGCCCCACTTCTTAAATGGCTCAAAGGTCACTTGAGGTTGCATGGGCATTTCATCCTTTGGAATAGGTTTCCCCATACTTTGACACTGATCACACTGGCTGGTGTATCTCCTCACATCCTGATGAAGAGTTGGCCAATAGTAGCCTGCTTGCAGTATCTTGAAGGCAGATCTTTTTGTTGCAAAATGACCTCCACAAGGGCCATCATGCTAGGTCAAGAGGATGTCAAAAACTTCCTCCTCCCTGACACATCTTCTCAAGATCTGATCTGGGCCAAGTTTGAAGAGATTTCCCCCAATCCAGGTGAAAGATGTGCTTTTCCTTACTATCTTGCTCTTTTCTTTTCAGGATAAGTGTGGTGGGAACTGTGCTGAAACCAAGTAGTTTGCTATATCAGCAAACCATGGAGAGAGTACTGAGATAGCAAACAGGTGTTCATCTAGCATTTGATCATCCACCATTCCTTCTTCACCTGCAGGCAAATTTACTCTAGACAAAAAGTCAGCAACAACATTTTCTTTACCAGGCTTATCAACAATGGTCAAATCAAACTGCTGCAGTAAAAGCAACCATCTAATAATGCGAGCATTCACATCCGATTTGTTTATTAAATATCTAATTGCAGCATGATCAGTGTGCACAAAGGTTTGATAGCCTGTGATGTAATTTCTGAATTTTTTTAAGGAATGTACGACGACTAGGAGTTCCTTTTCGGTGACTGTATAGTTTAGCTCCGCCTTTGACAAGTTTTTGCTTATAAAGTATATGGCATAAGGCAACTTTTCATCAATTTGTCCCAAGGCTGCTCCTATCGCTTTGTTCGAGGCATCAGTGTGAATGTGGAAAGGTAGGGCCCAGTTTGGGCCTCTGAGAATTGGGGTAGTTACTAACTTTCTCTTCAATGTATCTAGGGCTTTTTGACAGTTTTCGGACCATATGAACTCTACATCTTTGCCTAAGAGACCAAACAAAGGAGAGGCTAGCTTATTGAAATCTTTAATGAATCTTCCGTAATACCCAACTAAGCGTAGGAAACTTCTGACATCTCTCACCTTTTGAGGAGGTGGGACCCTTTGGATGATGGCAATCTTGTTGGGGTCCACCTGCAGTCCTTGTTGAGATATTGCATGACCTAACATAGTCCCTTCAGTCATCAAAAATTCGCATTTTTCCGGACTGAGGGATAGGTTCATCTCAATACACTTGTCTAGAACTTTACCTAGGTTAGCTAAAGCTTCCTGAAAGTCAGAACCATAAGGAGTAAAATCATCCATGTATATTTCCACTGCATCATGAACTAATTCAGAGTATATACTCAATACCACTCTTTGGAAAGTGGCTGGAGCATTACACAAACCAAAAGGAAGGACCCGGTATGCAAAGGTACCCCAAGGACAAGTGAAAGTGATCTTATCTTGGTCTTCTAGGCTGATTTGAATCTGATTGTACCCACTAGACCCATTTAGAAAAGAGAAAAACTTTTTCCCTGCCATGCCGTCTAATACTTGATCTATGAAAGGTAAAGGAAAATGGTCCTTTTTAGTGGCTTTTTTCAATTCCCGATAGTCGACACAAATTCTCCACTTGCCATTTTTCTTTGGCACTAGCACCAAAGGAGAGACCAATTCACTGTCAGAGATAGTATAGATGAATCCTGCATCAAGCAATTTCTACAGTTCTTCCTTAACAATATCTTTAAGTGTTGGATTCATCCTCCTTTGAGGCTGCCTGACTAGTTTGCAATCTTCCTTAATGTATATATGATGAGTACATACTGAAGGGTGCACTCCTTTCATCTCCTTATAACTCCAGGCGAAAGCATCTAAATGTTCTCTCAGTAAGCTGCACAGCTCCTTCTCTTGGGAAGTGGATAAGGATGGACTATTTTTCAAGGTTCTTTCTATGTTGAACTCTATATTCTTAACACGGAGAGAGGTCAAGTCAGCCACACAGAGATCAATTAAGCGGTTGTTTTGGGTTTCTCTCACTATGTCCTCTAAGGGTAATACACTAGGAGGTGGATTCTGAATCAAATTTTCAATCATATCATCCTCATCTTGTGGTTTTCCCCCCATGACGGCTTCTAATGCACAAAGTGGTGCAAAATAGACTTCATCCTCATCCTCCTCCTCCAACCAGAGAGGTAGATCATGTTCTAGCAAGGGTTGGGCAGGAGGGTATAGGATTAATTGCTTGAACATATGCACGTTCTTTATGGTCATGTTCCCAGCTCGACAGCTGATGTAGGCATCGGCGGTAGCCAAACACGGTCTTCCCAGGATGAGAGGATACCCAATGAGCTTTGCCTTCGGCTGGAGAACTAAGAAATCAGCAAGGCACTCCCAAGAATCAATGGAGACCATCACATCTTCCACAATCCTTGGAGGTTAAGTTTGAGCATTGTGTCCTTTGTCATCACATTAATGTCAGCTCCCAGATCAATCAAGGTATGTGGGATCATGGTGCCATTGATGTGGACATCAACTGCTGGGCTTCCAGGTTCCAGATATTTTGGACAAATTACCTGCCCCAACATCAGGTCAGACAGTTGTCCTATGACATTGATGGTTGGGGCATCTCTCTTGCACCTTCCTGGATGCCTAAAGCACTTCTCTTTGATCAACCTATTGTAGATAGGCACATCTTTATGGCTTGGAGAAGTGGTATCTTCACACATAACTATTTCAATTCTCCCGGGAGTTCAGTTTCTTCTGGGGTAGGCTGGACTGTTGTGGATAGCCTCTCAGGAAAGGGTGGATTTGCTTTAGGTTCGCTTTCCTCTTTATCTTCCTCAACCTCCCTGGGTGGAGGCTAGCTATCTGGGAGAACCTTCCCAGATCACAAGTTAATCTCCTGAATCTCCACAGCATAATTTGGGCATGATGGTTCCCCACTATACACTTGCTAAGCATGTCTGTTGTTCGGGTTCGATTTTGGCTGGGCAGGCATTTGGGGTTGCTTTGGTGGAGCAAGAGGTAACAATTGTGGTTGGGCAGGTGGTGGAGGCAAAAGAGCGGGAGAAGAGTTGTATTGGGGCCTCCACCCCTGATGAGATGCATTCCATTGAGGCTATGGCTGAGCATAGGATTGGAATGTATGGGTGGCTGGTTGGGCATGATATGGAGATGTGAAGGACCAAGGAGGAGGTGTGGACCAGGAATGATAAGCAGGAGGGCCCCAAGAAAGTACGGAAGTGACTTGGTTGGGGTGGTAGTATGCCTGAGATGTCCCTTGCATTCCCTGCTGGTATGGTCTAGGTCCATGCGATCTCCTTTGGTTCATAAAATAGAGTGGTTCAGTGGCCCCTTCAGCCCCTCGGTATACCGCTTTAAGTCCGAGCAAGGAAGGGCACTTATCTGTAGAATGATCTTCTTCACAGACTAAACAAACCTCTATAGAGTTCAATGGACATTCATTCCTAGGATTCCTCCTGGTGCATCTAGGACAAAAAATGGCCAAATTCCTCTCTGCTTCCTCTTGTTTTCATTTAATATGTAAGATATCCATTTGCATCGCAAGAGCCTACAACATCTCACTCTTGAAGTCTTCCAGCATGTTTACAATTTATCCTTTAATGGATGAATTGGAAGAAGAGGTATTGGCTATGGGTTGACTCCCCCTACCTTTCTTTCTAGATGATCTAGAATGGTTTCTAAAAACAGTCTTTATGTCCTCATAAAATAGTTGGTAGATGTATCCCCCGGCCAACAGATGGAGGGTGTCTAGAAGGTCTTCTAGAATTCCCCTGAACAGGACCAACTTCAGAGATTCAGGGTCAAGTGTACACCTAGCCCTTTTGTAACTGAGTTGGAACCTCTCTTCATAATCTTCCAAGGGTTCATCACTTCCCATGGTCATTCGAAAGATTTCTTCTTTGGTATCTTTTGACCTATAGTAGTCTCGATACTTGTCATTAAAGGCCTGCTGCATCTAAGCTCAAGTTGTGATGCTATTGCTAGATAACCCCATGAACCAGCGCAATGCTGCATCCTTGAGAGTAGAAGGGAATAGTTTCAACTTTTGCTTGTCTTCTGCATGGTCATAGGTTTGACAGATGACAGCAAACTCAAACAAGAAGGTGTCAGGATTTTCTGTAGTCAAACCATGGAAGTGAGGTAGGGCTGAAAGACTTATATTATTCATTTTGGTATCCCCATTGGTCTCCCGAATGGGAAAGGTACCCTCTATTCTCTCTCCATTCCCCCTAGCGTTTATGTGTTCAGCCATTGGCTCTAAAGAAATGTCTTCTTCTTCTTCTTCCCCTATAAGCTCTTCAAATATCTCAGGTTTCTCACCTAAAGGTTCTTCTTGATCACTGCCACTGAAGAAGAGAGAAGGTTGGCTGTGTGAGGTAGTGGGGGTATTGGGCAAAAAATTTCTTGAATTGTCTCTATTCCTACGAGGCATGAAATGAAATCTTTTTGAGTGGTTTTTGTTTCTTTTTTCCCCACACTGATAGTACCTGCAAAATTGAAATTGATTGAACAAAACAATTTACAACTAACTGAAATGAACTTGCTGAAATGAAATTTGCAGAATTGAAGAGGAAAGCAAGGAAATGCAAAACTGAAAGAAAGGAAGTGACTAATCTACTTTTGCTGAAATGGAAATTGCAAAATTGAAAATGAAAGAAAAAGAAACTGAAAGAAAGGAAATGACTATTCTACTTTTGCTAAAATAAACTATTAGTAGAATGTTGCAAGAAGAAAATAGAAGAAAGCAGTAGTTAGTATTGCTTATGTAAACTCTGCTCAACTTCGAGCTTATGATTTTGACAGTTCATGTAATCTTGTTATTATTTTGATAATAAAGATGGAATAATTTTTGGGCTAGCACTGAGTTACCTCAGAGGGCTGAAGCTCTTGGGTTAGGGCCCAATCCAAGCAGCCAAGCTCCTCTTTACTTGTATTTATATGCTTTGTTTCAGTTTGTAGATTAGTTGTTGTTTGATGTATCTCTTTCATGGTTAAGAATAGGTTGCTTTTGATGATTTAGTAGGTTGCTTCCATTTGTGTTTTCTTTAGTAAATTAAGTAGTGATAAAGAAAAGATCCAAAAGGCTAGCAACAGTGCCTTGGCCTCTATTCCTCCCTTTAGGACCATGATTTGAGACAAAGTCCCTCTTACTGCCCCAAAAACACGGATTTTCTTCATTCATAGGATCTCTAATGTTTGCAACTTCTTAGTTGGTTCATAGTCTAGTTTAGCTTTGCTTCAAAACTTCTTCATCATGCTCATTTCCTTATTTTCAACAGTCTTCTTTCATGTTTTATTTTCCTGCAATGGTTATCAGCATTCCCTTTCATAGATCATAGTTTACTTGATCCAAAAACTCTGTTTTTTTAGATATACTTATTTTCTTGCTTGCTTAATCTCATTGGTTGCCTGTCAGTTGTTTATGCAGCAGATATATTCTAACAGCATGCCAGCCTATCAGCCATTCCATTCTCCATCTGATCCATACCCTACAGGTTTCCCAAGTCTCCCCTCAATTCTGCCTTAGTTTCATGCATTTTCCATAGAATTCCTTCTTCTCTCCTTGAGTAGATCCTATCATATTTCTCTCTCCTAATGATTCTTGGTAGACCCTAGGTGCCCTAACACTTCATTCCAACCTTAATTCACCTTTTACATCCACTCTCACGCCCTAAAAATAGCCAAAAATGCTCTCAGACTCCTCCTGTAGACCTCCTATAGATCCCTTGTGTCCTCCTGTAGATTTTCCTGTAGGCTTTCTTTTGAAGGCCGAATGTGGAAAAAGCCTCCAGAAAGCCACCTGAGACCTCCTAGGACCCATCCACACCATCCTACGACCTCTCATGCCCCAAAGTCGCCCATTAACCCCACTTATTCACTTCCACCTTCACACACAATAAAATACATGCATGTAAAATTCACATAAAAATACATAGAAATCCAAAAAGATGTTTTTTTCTCATTTACTTCCAGAAATAGCTTGAGTAGATGTTTTTTACTTCTTTGAGTAGGTAATGGCATTCATTTCATGGTTTTCATAGTGATTTCTGCAAAAGTAGGATTAGTTGGTTAATTAGGGTTTAATAGGTTTGCTTTACATTTCAGTCTTCCTTTCTACAAGTAGAATAGCATTAGTAGAGTAATCTCTCTCTTTTTCCTTTCATCACATATAGAGCTTCTTTTGGAATCCATAGAAGTTGGCTTGAGCTCCTAGTGATCTTGCGCCAGTTGACCAAGTGACAACCTGCAGTAAGCACTGGTACTTGTGCATATAGCACCGTCGCTTCCAAGTTTGTTACGAATTACCGGGTTGATAAGGGTAAAGTAGGCAACCCAGGAGTTGCAGCAACGGCACCAAAAAAGTGATGAACACCAGTATTGCAGCAATAACGCTGCAACTCCTAGTCTGCCTACTTTACTCTTATCAACTCGGTAGTTCGTAACAAACTTGGAAGTGACGGTGCTATATGCACAAGTACTAGTTCTTACTACAGGTTGTCACTTGGTTAGTCGATGCAAGATCACTAGGAGCTCAAGCCAACTTCTATGGATTCTAGAAGAAGCTATATATGTGATGAAAGAAAAAAGAGAGATATTACTCTACTGATGTTATTCTACTTGCAGAAAGGAAGACTGAAATGTAAATTAAACCTAGTAAACCCTAATTAACCAACTAATCCTAGTTTTGCAGAAAGCACTATGAAAACCATGAAATGAATGCCATTACTTCTCAAGGAAGTAAACAACATCTACTCAAGCTATTTCTGGAAGTAAATGAGAAAAAAACATCTTTTTGGAATTCTATGTATTTTTATGTGAATTTTACATGCATGTATTTTATTGTGTGTGAAGGTGAAAGCGAATAAGTGGGGTTGAAGGGCGACTTTGGGGCATGAGAGGATGTAGGATGGTGTGGATGGGTCCTAGGAGGTCTCAGGTGGCCTTCTGGAGCCTTTTCCCACACTTGGCCTTCAAAAGAAAGCCTACAGGAAAATCTACAGGAGGACACAAGGGATCTACAAGAGGTCTACAAGAGGAGGCCGAGAACAGTTTTAGCTGTTTTGAGGGCGTGAGAGTGGGTGGAAAAGGTGAATTAAGGTTAGAATGAAGTGTTAGGGCACCTAGGGTCTACCAAGAATCATTAGGAGAGAGAAATATGATAGGATCTCCTCAAGGAGAGAAGAAGGAATTCTATGGAAAATGCAGGAAAGTAAGGCAGAATTGAAGGGAAACTTGGGCGACCTATAGGGGATGGATCAGATGGAAAATGGAATGGCTGATAGGCTGGCCTACTGTTACAAGATATCTGCTGCATAAACAACTGACTAGCAACTAATGAGATTAAGCAAGCAATGAAATAAGTATATCTAAAAAAAAGAGTTTTTGCATCAAGTAAACTATGATCTATGAAAGGGAATGTTGATAACCATTGCAGGAAAATAAAGCATGAAAGAAGACTATTGAAAATAAGGAAATGAGCATGATGAATAATTTCTGAAGCAAAAGCTAAACTAGACTGTGAACCAACTAAGAAGCTGCAAACACTAGAGATCCTATGAATGAGGAAAAATTGTGTTTTTGGGGCAGCAAAAGGGACTTTGCCTCAAACCATGGTCCCAAAGGGAGGAAGAGAGGCCAAGGCACTGTTGCTAGCCTTTCGGACCTTTTCTTTATCACTACTCAATCTGCTAAAGAAAGCACAAATGGAAACAAACTACTAAATCATCAAAAGCAACCTATTCTTAACCATGAAAGAGATACATCAAACAACAACTAATCTACAAACTGAAACAAAGCATATAAATACAAGTAAAGAGGAGCTTGGCTGCTTGGATTGGGGCCTGGGCCCTAACCCAAGAGCTTCAACCCTCTGAGATAACTCAGTGCTAGCCCAAAAAGTATTCCATCTTCATTATCAAAATAATAACAAGATTACATGAACTGTCAAAATAATAAGCTCGAAGTTGAGCAGAGTTTACATTAGCAATACTGCAACAAAAATCCAACAAAAATCCGACCCTAGTGAGGCCCTAAGTCTCTCTACTTATAAAACTGAAGCTACCAACAACTTCCTTAAAATCATGGAGGTTTGGCTCCCAAACCTCGAGACAATCATCAGTTATCCTCCACTTGCTCGGCTACCTCCTAGGGCATTGATTTGGTTTTTTGTACTTCGAGCTGAATGAAGGGGAATTCGAAGTGGGGAGTAATAAATGAGGGGGATTCCATCCTATAAGTTCTCTCCTTTGTCCACTTCGAGTTATTTCTTCCATTTGTCCATTGAATCTTTGACTTTGTCTTCAAAATTCAACAATAAGCTACATTAAACACACATTAGACCACATGGCATCATAACTAACTCAACTCACTCCATAAGCATAAATATAATTAAAAAAACATACAATAAGCTAAGATAATGGTTGATTTGACTATGTTAGGAGGTAAAATGAGCCCATATAATTACCCATTGATGGGGCTCATCAACACCCTCATGAAGTGTGTAAATAAGAGGGATCATGGAGTCATTTAGTTACATCCAAGTGCATCCTTCTCATGTGAAATATATCTGAGGCAGTTATAGCTAGAGGATAAGGCTAGACGTGGAGATAAAGAGCTAGTTTGGAGTCTCTTTGTGTGTCTTGTAGGTCTGAGTTGAGCTACAGGTGGAAATGACAGCCCTTAAAGGTAGTTTCGGTGATGGTTTTGGCATAATTTGGTGGCACAACTCTCCTACAAGTAGGTCGTAGTCATTGTTGGAGGTTTTAGGCAAGTTGTAGGCCTTAAACTCTTGGAAACATGGTGTCGAGGATTTGTTTGTGGGTTCAGGCAGGCTACAAGCCTAGTCTCATTAGAGTTGGGTGGTCGTAAGTCATGTTTGGGGGCTAGAAATAGCCCAGATCAGCAGAGGAAGGTGGGCATACTTGATTGGAGAGAGGTCGCGGTTAAGAAGGGGACTAGAAGTGAATAAGAGGGGTTGTAGCAGCTTGCTAGCAAGCCCTAATCAGTGACAAGAATTTCAAAGGAAGACATCAACCCTTAAGGACTTACAGAGGTATGTGTTTTGATGTATTTGAGTTGAGTTGGATGGTCCTAGGTTGGACATTTTTGGATAAGTCTATTGACAACCAGGAGGAAGGGTTTCCTAAGTGGTTGAATTCCCTAACCAGTGGCAGATGCTATAGTGGTGATTGGGTGCCTAGATTTGTGCAATAGCTCCTCTATTGCAGAGCAAAGGGCATATCTTTAGAGCTTTAGTTTGATGATGATTAAGCAGATCTAAAGGACATGATGTTTGGTGTTGTATTAGGAATTTTATATTTGTTAGAGAGCAGCATGAGATTTCCCAAGAGTGAATCCCTAAGTCCAGTGCAGGGAAGGACACTTGGCTACTAGGAGGGGTAGTTTGTTGGAGCTCATAGGTCTGATCAGCCAGAAGAGAAATTTGTTGGAGCCTGTGTTCATAATTGGAGAAGCAACATTTGATAGTGATAGGTGGCAACCCTCCTGCCCTATGTTAGTCTTCTTTGGAGCAGCGCAGGAAGACTATAGTGGGAAGAAGTCCCTGAGTAGATAAACAGCAACAGTGGGAAGTTGTAATTTGTTCACAAACAGAATTGTGAACAACTCAACAGGAGTCATGATGTGTTGATGCATTGATGGACAAACGATCAATGAGAGAGTAAATTGGATAACCAAGATTCAGTGGTCAGATGGAGCATTGATAGAGGCATATGCTGCAAATTGGGAGCCGAAGGACCGGGCAGATGTGTATAGGGTACGACCAAGGTAGTTGTGAGGAGCTCTACATCTGCTAGGAGATCAAAGTATCTTGTGTTGGGTAGATTGGTGGTCATCACAACAGAAATGAAGCCCTAGTTATTGTATCTTGTGTTAGGTAGATTGGTGGTCATCACAACAGACACGAAGCCCTAGTTATTGTATCTTGTGTTGGGTAGATTGGTGGTCATCACACTAGACACAAAACCCTAGTTATTGTATCTTGTACTAGTGGATGTATGAGGGCCATTCCCTCATACGAGATCCCTAGACTATTGTATTATTCAAGTTGATTAAAAAGACCAGATTGGGTTATTGTACATATTGTGTAAAAATTTGTGTATATTTTGTACACTAGTAGATTTACTGTTGTTTATATTCTTCTATGAAAAGTAGACTCTTTGTGATATTTGGTTTGGTAGCATCAGTGATTTAAGATTTTATCCTAGACACCAGTATCGTGGAAAAACAATAGAGGGAGATGAAAACACAAGGTTTTCCACCATTTTGCAAATAACCGAAAGCTTGTGAGCATTATTTGGGGTATAGGCAAAACAAATGGAACTATGACTACCTCTATAATCGATCTGGTTGAAGAAGGTATCAATCACTTTCATGCTCTTTTTAAAGTAAATTCCAAAGCAACAATAGATGTTATTTTAAAAGTTGCCAATTTCTTCCCTCAATTCTTATATCAAAATGAAAATAGGAAACTTATGGCCAAAATCACTCAAGAGAAACTCCTCAGTGTCCTTCATAGTTTTAATGAGGAAAAAATCCTAGGCCCACTCCTTGTGGAGTTCTACTTGCAATGTTTTGAATTTATCGATCTTCTAAAGGTGGTTGAATACTTGAGGATCACAAAACAAGCTTTGGCTATGTTTAATTCTAAATTCATAGTTTTGATTCCAAATTTAGACAACCCCACAAATTTTTCTCAATTTAAGCCAATCTCTCTTTGTAATAGGGTATAGAAAAATCATCTCAAAGTTGATATCTTAACGGTTGAAGAAAACTCTTAAACCATATCTCCCTAGAATAATTTGGGTTTCCTTAGACAAACAAATTCATTAATCCATTAACATAGCTCAAGAAGTGCTCCATTATATAAGGATAGGTAACTAGAAATCCCTCACTTTAAAAGTGGAACTTTCCAAGCCCTTCGATAGCGTAAGTTGGTTATAAATCAAACTCCTTATCTTTTGGGTATTTAGTCACTCTTTTGTAACTTATAATTTCAATTGTATGAACTCTTCTTCATTTTCTATCCTTATAAACAAATAAGCATCTCCTTTTTTCAAAGAAAAATAAGAATAAGATAAGAATGTCCTCTTTCCCCCTTCTCTTCTTACTAGTTGAAAGTTTTGGCAGAATATTGAAGGAATCCTTAGCTTTGAAAAGGACCAAAGTTATATCCATAGTTCCTTCTTGTATAATCATACATCTCTAATTTGTATATGACATCTTAATCTTATGTGAAGAGATTAGTAGATCAGTGGAGCATTTAAATGAGTTTCCGAATATCTTTTGTAAAGCCATAGATATTATGATCAAAATAAAGAAATCCCCCCTAATAACTAGGAGACTCGGTGATCAGGAAAATAATTAAACTTCCCAAATCCTCTCCTTATAGTCTAGGTAAATTGCCTCACGACTTAAATACTTGAACTTAATGCTAAAATCCAACATCGATCAAAACGTCACTAGTTATGCTTACTAGCAAAGTTGGAAAGAAAATCCAATGACTAGTGCAACAAATGACCCTTTACATCGAGGTGATTGACACTTGTAAGGCTTTCTTTGAAGCCATATTGATTCATTAGACCTTCTTTGGCTTAGATCCCAAGGGGATTCTACCACAAATAAAAGAACTTTTTTCAATTCTTATGGTCAAGATGCTCACGAAAGAAAAATATATCATCTTAGCCTTATGGAAAAAACTTACCACTCCAAAATCTCTCAAAGGGTTGAGGCTTAAAAAATATCCATCTCTTCTCGAAAAAATTAGTAGCCAAAAATGTGTGAGGGCTTATCGAAGGATCAAGCATATGCGCACAAGTTATAAAGGTGAAATACTTCCCTCAAGAAAAAAGAAAAGTATGGATTGGATAAGGGAATGTAATTAATAAATTGTTAAATGGTTCCACCATCTAGAGAGCAACCCCGAATGCCTTAACTCATTAAAAATGGGTGATTTGAAAAATTGGAAACAAGGCTCAAGTACTATTAGGTAAGGATCCTTAATAGGTAGAAAATATAACCATATACTCCCAGATCATCTAATACGTGCCCTCAGTGTGACAAGTATTTATTATCTAAACCAAGTTACAAGAGGGGATCAAGGAACAAGACAATTCAAGTGGCTTTTTTGGCAAGAGTTAGGCCTTGGAGACGAATGTGCTCCATTGTGGAATAACTACATAAGATCTCCCCACAATTCATTCATTTTTATCTTGAATTGTGAGGACCAACATCTATAGCCTTGAACCTAACTTATGATTATGAACCGGTGCTAGGATATACTACAATAGCCCAAGATAAAAGATAGGAACCTCCATCTTGGATGGGGAGAAATCTTTGAAAAGTCAAATGTCATGCCAAAGCAAAAAAATGTGGTTATTATTGCACAAGGCTCTTACATGGGACAAATTACAAAGGAGGAATTTTCAAGCTTTGGAAGATGGTGTCTCTACAGCTAGGATATAGAAACAAATCATGAATATGATCCCTTGTGGAATAGCCGCATATGATCTCTCCATTATTCATTCATTTCTATCTTGAATTAGGACCAATGTCTCTTGCCTTGCACCCAACTAAATATTATGATCCAATGCTAGGATATACTATACTAGCCCAAGATAAAAGATAGGAACGTCCACCTTAGTCAGGGAAAAATCTTTGAAAACTCAAATGTCCTGCCAAAGCAAAAAAAGTTATGGTTATTATTGCACAATAAGGCTCTTACATGGGACAAATTACAGAGGAGGAATTTTCAAGGTTTGGAATATGTTGTCTCTATAGCTAGGATATATAAATGAATCACCATCTAATTATTACTTGTAAATTATCCTCAAAAGTTTGGACAAAGATTTAGCAATCACAAGTCTTTCACTTTTTAGGGTGGAACCACCATAAAGGAAGATTTAAAATCATGGCTTTGCAATTAGGCAACAAAAAACATCAAAGCTTTTCCCCTCGCCGTGTGGAGTATTTGGATAGCCAGGAATCATTCCATTTTTTATGACAAGAATGCCTCTCCTTTAAAATGTGCTCTCTAAAGCTTAAACATACTATTAGCCTTTCCTCAATGCCCAAAAATATCTCTTACAATTATTCATCAAGAAACTCAAATCCAAAATGACATGTTGTTGGCTTTCTTTGATGGGGCTTCCCAGGAAGAACCCCCTCATGGAGGTGTTAGATGCATTATTCATATTTCAATTGAACAAACTATCTCCCTCTTAGCTAATATTGGGAATGCAACAAACGTTTTTTTGTTAATTCATGACCCTCAAGCTCACTTGACACATTTCCAGTGAAAGGGGTCTCAAGCAATTGCATATATATAGGCATTCATTGCTTATTACGAAATAGATGAATGGGGACATCATGTTGTGCAACTATTCTCTCACGGTTCTTTTTATCACATGTACAGGAACAAGAACCAAGTGGATAGACTCTCAAACATTCGATTGCCATTGGACCAAGACGTATGAAAAATCTCAAAAAAATCCTAGGCTATCCTCTTTGAATATCTTCACAACACTTGGTTATAATAATGAATAGTGGTGTCTTTCTTACAATATTAATACTTTAAGATACTCTACTTAAGAGATATTACCAATATAAAGACTTCAACAAACCTCTATTGTATTTTCTAAACACTTCCAACAACTCTAAAAGTTGGTATTTTTTGTAAAAATGGATAGTATTTTTTCTTTCTTTCTTTCTTTCTTTTTTTTCTCTCTTTATATTTGTTTTTTTCTCTATTTTTTTCAATTTTATTTTGTGACTAGAGGAACCAACAAGTAGGTCGGTTTCATACTCACATAACATGGGGTTGATTCTAATCATTACCACTATAACCTCTAGGCATCTACATATGCCCCTTTTGCAAACACAGGTAAATTGGGGGATTTGAACCTTGAATCTCTCGGTACATTACACTTCATTTTCACAATGTAAATTACATCTTCTAACTAATCAAATTAGCAAGTCATCAACCTACGTAACAACCTTGAAATATTTAATACAAAACAAATCCATCTTAACCCTGAATCTAATAAACACTAAAATGAATGAAAAATAGGACATACTCTCTTAATTGTTTTATTGGAGTTGGCCATTTTTTAATTTTTCATTCTTCTAGACCACAAAATTTTTTCATTTTTCTTAATTAATATCTTAGAAGTAACACATCCACTTAGAATGCAAATATGTATCATTGTCATGGATACAAAAAGCTAGACCACAAACATTTTTCATTTTTCTTAATTAATATCATAGAAGTAACACATCTACTTAAAATGAAAATATGTATCACTATCATGGATATGAAAAGGGAATGATTCAAAACAAAATTCAAGAGATCTTCATCCAACTCCTTCTAACTTCAAGCCCTCGTCAAAATGTTTTCCACTTCCTCTTTCTTTACTTCTACATCTTTATACAAATTAAGATCTTAAATAAAGGTGTTTTGTAAACCCATTTATGGGAGTGATTTTGTTCTTGAAGCTATATATATATATATATATATATATATATATATATATACATTGAATTCTCATATGTGATATGTCTAACTCACAAACAAGAGGGTCTCATACACTAATTTGGTATCTAGCTTGGTTGTAACCCCGTATATGTATCCTTATAATGGATTTGAGCTTTGTTGTTTAAGAGTCCCTCAAAGACCATAACATGTACATTCTTCATGTAGTAAATGAATGTTTGTAAATAATTAATCATGCCTTCTTAATTAGGGCCTTAAAACCTAAGCTCAAAAGATCAAATTAAACTTTAAAGCTAGAGTTTGTAAAGCCTGGATAAAAAATGAATATATGTGGTTGATATGAAGGATATGTGGTAAAAATACATCACTCTCACTCTCAACTATAAATAAAATATTTCACTGTCCATGTTTTATATTAACTTTCGAGAGATAAAATAACTAAAAGTAAAAAACAATATGCATAATTCTTATAGTTTTTAAATATTTTAATACTAACCAATTTATTTCAAAATCAAATAGAGTATATATATATATAAGTAATTGAAAGTTAAATATATATATATATATATATATATATATATATATATATATATATATATATATATATAACTAATAAAATCAAGATGTATACTTCATTTAATTCTTAATATAAAATTTTATGGAGGTGGTAGTAAACTTGACAATAAGCATGTTGGGAAGCCCTTGTGTATCAAGTGATTGGAAGTTCAATCCCCTCAGACATGTCTAACCCAACAAACTTATAAACTATGAAAAAAAAACTAATAAAATTATTATGTGATGTTTAAAAAATATAATTAATGATTAAAAAATTCAATGTGAATAATATATATATATATAGTAATTGAAAAAATAATTTTTTTTGGTGAAAATATTTCAAGAATTCTCACCATTCTATATTTTGGACCCTTTTCACACATATTTTTAAGTCAAATTTGTACTAAATTCAGTAATGAAAGCTAGCTCTATGTAATATACACAATCTAAATGCCCAAAAAGATTTTTCAAAAGTACAATTTAAGTAATGGAAAATCATATATGGAATGCAATTTAAATAATGAAAAATGCAATGGGGACAAAATCTCTCCAATTGCAAATCATTTTTCAAGTTTTACACTCTAAAAAATTTGCACCTACAAAGATTTGATCCCTCTAAGCGCTTGCTAGATCCATGATTAAGATAAATATATACTAATCTATTAAATCTCCATCATCAATTTTATTTTTTTTCAAACACAAAAATCCAATATGAGCATAATCCAGAATTCAATCATTTGATTCCACTTTTAAAAATTGCGTAAAATTAATTCTCCTAATTTGGGAATGTGATTCCACATTAAAAAAAACACTAAAAATTATTCCTCATAGTTTTTGTGAACAAACATTTGGCTTATTTTTCATTTACTAGAATTCAATGTGAACATAATTGAGAATGCAATCTTTGAACATGATTCCACTCATAAAAATCACACAAAATTATTTCCTAAATTTTTAACATGATTGCACTTATAAAAATTGTTTACAAATATTTTACCTCATTTTTTACTTCACACTAGACAATTTGTTTTGTTTCTTTATCCTTTACTAGTTTTCTTATAGTTATTGATTAAAATTTATTTAATTTTATGTTGATGATGATGATGATGATGGTTAACGTCCACTGAGACCAAATTGGTCTATCAGACCTAAGATTTTCTTAGTTTCTAATTGTCTGGCTCCTCGTCTTTCTTGGCGAGATTGGTGTTGTAGCTTTCTTTTTTTCTCTACGGTTTTCCAACTTTCTTTATCTTGCATCTCCTTCATCTCTTCTGGTTCTTGGGACATTGGTGTCTTAGCTTCGCGATCTATTGTGTTCATCATTTTGAAGATAGTCGGAAAAGAAGTTTGGTCTAGGAGATCTGCTTTGCTGTTAAATGAAGATTTATTTTGTATGGTATTCGAATCTTCATAGATGTTGATGCTTGAGGGGTTGTCGAGTTCACTCTTTTGTTGTTGGGCGGGGCTTTCCCCCTGCTTGTCTTGAGTGTTGTTTCTTTCTTGCCCGATTTCTTCTGATTCAGGGTTTTCTCGAGAGTGTTCTTCTTTGATGACAGTGTGGTGTTCTTTTTGTGCTCCTTCCCACCATGTAGATCTGTGGTGATTTTTTCTCGCAGAATTTTTCTGGGAGGCTTTTGGGCAACTTTTGGCTAGGTGGCCTGTCTCAAAGCAGGATCAACATCTGAAGAGGACACTTTCATAATCGAGTTTCTAATTCCACACATAGTCTTTACTTGTTAGGTGTATTTCTACTGGGAATCCGGAGCTGAAGTCCATTTCCACACAGATGCGTGCATAGATGGTTGTAGCATATTCCTCTATTTCTGGGCACCTGCAGTAAAATTTCTCAATTGCATTTCCAATGGCTTTTAGCGAAGAGAAATTTCAGAGATGCAAGGGTAGGTTTGGAAATCTCACCCAAACTGGTGATGAAGTTATGACTGTTGTTGAGGGATCGAATGATGGGTTTCATGGCCTCATGAATAGCCCTAATTTTTCCCAAAACCAAGGGCCGGAATCTAGAATACATTGTCTGCTTTCAGGGCTTTCAAAATCTACTATAAAGAAACCCCTAGCACAGGGGTATATATTAATTGCATCAGGAATTAGAGGCTTCCATACTTCCGAGATCCAATTGTGAAGAGCTGTCAGCCGCAACCAAAAGCCATTGAATCAGTAGATTATGGCACTTTTAGAGAACTTCAAACCCTCATCGAGTGAGGCCTGGACCACCTGGACGGTGGGAGCTGAGGCTTCACTGACGATATGGGCAGCAGCGTGCCCCCCAAAGGCGGACGGAACTGAGTGGAAAAATCTATTATAACTCAGTTTCAAATCAACAATGAGGACAGTCATCACTGGCTCCTATCCGTTAATGCAGGTAAACTCATCATTATTATTTAAGAAAAACCACACCTGTTGACAGTGCTTAAGGAGACAAGCTTTCACTAGGATAAGACAAAATAATTAAATATACCAGCCAATTTGTTTTTTTAATTAACAAATTATATTTAAAAACCCAAATATTATTTTTATTTTTAAAAGACTACTTATAAAAAAATTAACTGAAAGTCACTGCCATGATTTATTCATGCAAATTGTTTCAATAAATTTAAATGTAAGCCACTAACATAAAAATACAAATTTATTAAGATACAATTCATTCAGGTAAATAATAATTTATTGTAATTGATCCTAATTAATAGCGTTTATTCAATTAACATAGTTTTCATAGGTACTTAAAAATTATGGTTTATTGTTCTATTCTCATTTTCACCACTTTCAAGTGAAATAGATCAAAATTGTAAAACACAGTGAAAATTGATGTCTTTCCTGAAGAATGGTGTGATTCAGTAATTGATTTTCAAATGAATTGCAAAATTAACAGTATGTAATATTTTTCAACACCATGGATCCTCTCTGATATCTTGAAATTAAAAAGGTTCAACAAAGTGAGACACTGAAGCACCAGACCCTCCTTTAGAGAGAGCAACCCGAGTCAAGACCCTGAGTATGTTGGGAGCTGCCAAGTGAATATGAATAGTATTTTTCTTGTTTTATAACGTAGTTGTCTAAAATTGCCAAATGAATATGTTATTTATTAGTCCCTGCCTGGGACTAATAGTAGTTGTCTAAAATTGCCAAATGAATATGTTATTTATTAGTCCCTGCCTGGGACTAATAGTCATCGATCCATCGTTGACCATACATTAACCGGTCTTTTGACCAAAAAAATTTATCCACTATCAAAGTTTAACCAAAGTTTATTTCTGCAAATATTGGTGTAAGAAATTTATAACCAAAGTTGTGAATTGGAGGTCTTATTGCACGCTTCACGTGCCCCGATGCAAATGAACTATGAACTTTAAAATCTTTCCCTATCTTAATTATTTGATCTATTTGATATTTTCAGTTTACATAATTGTTTACTTTAAAATCTTTCGTATCTCAATTATTTGATCTGGCTGTATGACTAAGGACACCGTAAAAAATGCAATTGCATAAAATAATTTTTATATTATTATATTAATTGAAAATAAATATTATTGGGTGTTAGATAAAATTTACAAGTGTATGAGTTACGAATGTAAGGTGAAATAACAAAGTTATATTAATAATAATAAAATTTGAATAAGAGGCTATGTTAACCACAACTGGTTGTTGGCATGTTAGCCATTTGTCATCTATGAAGCTTCCCACAACTGCTAAAACAACAATTTGTGGCTCCTCTCTTCGCTTTTGGGGTTGGGTCTTCCCACAACAATTCTTCGCTCCTCTCTTCGCTTTTGGATGGGGATGAACAGAGTTGGGTCTAGTACTCGATCTTCAAGTGCACTTTTTTCTTTGTGATGCAGATAACCCCAATTAATTAGTCATAGTAGCTTCCAGAAGACAATTTCTGTAATTTCCGCTGGTTTTGAACATCAAATAACCTTGTTCTTCGGTGTGGTTTGTACGCTCTTTCCAGTGCAGATGCAGATAGAGTAACAGTTTTAGCAGCACTACCAGCAATTGCATTTACTCGAGGAGAAGTGAGGATGTAGATAGAGTAACAGTTTTATCAGCACTACCAATAGTTTCATTTTCTCGAGGGGACCATAACCCATTTACCAAGTTGAACCAGTATCCAAGGTTGAATAGAACAAACTCATAATAGAACACTCTCCAGAAAGTGCAGAATAAGAGTTGGTTTGTCTGTTGTTGAACTTCCAATATTTTCTTTTGAATTTTCATGAATATTGATGCATTATAAATTAATACTGAAGTTTGTTTATGTTTGATTTAAAATTTACTTATGTTTTCTCTTGAATTTTTAGTGTTTAATTTTCAAAGTTTTGTCTAAGTTTTGTCTAAAATTTATTCATATTTGCTTTACTGTCTAAAATTGATTGATATTTGCTTTACTGTCTATGTTTGGTCTAAAATTCATTCACGTTTTCTTTTGAATTTTGGAATTTTGGAATTTTCAAGAATATGGGAGGAACTTTACTGTCTATGTTTGGTCTAAAATTTATTCACGTTTTCTTTTGAATTTTGGAATTTTCAAGAATATGGGAGGATTCTTTGCTTTACTGTCTATGTTTGGTCTAAAATTTATTCACGTTTTCTTTTGAATTTTGGAATTTTCAAGAATATGGGAGGATTCAAATTTCCAAGAATATTTGGCTTCAGAATTTTATTAAATAATTTGTTGAAATACAAACATTTTTCATTCAATTCAAATTTACTTATGTTTGGCTTCAGAATTTTATTAAATAATTTGTTGAAATACAAACATTTTTCATTTAATTCTTTGCTTAATTATAAGATTCTTCTTATAATTCCAGGATTAGGCTTAAAACAATTGATATACATGTAAACTCAAAAGCCACAACTTCAAAATCTTTAATAAAAAGTATTATACAAAACTCGACTCAAGCATATTCACAACGCTGCATGCATTGTGATTTAAATGAAAATAATTTTAACTTCAATATCCTTAATAAAACGTGTTAGCCGAAACTCAACTCAATCAATCATATTCACAAGGTTGAATTCACTCTGATTTAAATGAAAATAAATTTAATTTGGCCCCATAAAACAACAATTGTAACTCAAAAATTAACACTCTTGAAAAACCAGTTTCAATTTACAATCGCAACTCAAAAAATAACACTCTTGAAAAACCTGTTTCAGTTTACGCCTAGCCTCTCTTTCAGGTCTAAAACTTCCAACTTCCTTCATATGATCCAGGTACTTCAGGTGTCTTCTGCACCTTTGTTTCTTCCTTTTTATACATTTCCTTTTTTCTAACCTTTGTTGCTTTTATGTACATTTTTTTTCCATTTCCTTTTTTTCAAACTTCTATTTATACCTGCCATTTCCTTTTGTCCAACCTGTAACAAATGCCTTTTTTTCCATTTCCTTTTTTCGTACTTCTATTTATACCTGCCCGATTACTATATCTAAAGGGGCATCAATAGAGCAGTTGGTTGATTAGGCAATTGCTATGGCTGATGATGCAGTAGCTATGGCACAAAAATGATTTGGTTATTTATGTTTTTCTTTCATGATGTTCCAGCCAACAGTGGTTTGCATCGTTGTCCACCTGTTTCAATGGTGCTTTGCATGGAGGCCCATGTGTCAATCCATACTTTTTCCGTTAAATAACAAGATATCCGTGGTGTGATATGTTGGGTTATAATCCAAGATAGTGGCTCCATTTAATAGACCATTCCAATAAGTTCCAGAATTCAAAAATCAATGCTGACTTGGAACATTTTTATAAAATTCATTTATATACATTGATTTTATATTAAAATAACCCTCTCATAATATTCAAAGTATCTTAGTAAATACTTAAAACAAGTGACGTGATTATATCAATTCATCCTCATGCCGTGAACGCATTGTTCATGAATGGTAGAAATATACTAATAAGTAGAGGACCAATGTCCTTGGGATTCCCTATTGGTTAATGTAATCACACAGTGCATTGGCATTACTTATAAAAATATATATTTTTCAATATAAAATATTATTTTTATGATTTCGTGAATTTTTAAATATTTTTATTATTGTTATTTTTGTTTTTGTTTTATTAGGGAAATTGGAGAGTATTGGATTCTAATTACAGTTGGTTAATTATTGTAGTTTTTTTTCTTTTAAATTATATAAATATTTTGAAATTTTCTTTACATTAAAAATTAAAGTAATTTAAATCAAATATATATATATATATATAATATATAACTTTATAACTCCATTTATTTAGTAAAAATGAAATGCATAATTATACATTTTTTTGTGTTACATATAATATAATCAAATATATTGAAAGTCATTGAAAGATTAAGTATATATAATTTTTTAGTGTAAAATCTTTTATATTTTATGATGTTATTGGTTTTATTGAAGTTTGAACATAATAAATTGTAATATCTTGTTTCCTAAAAAATGGATGATGTAAAGAATTAATATTTAATATCAAAAACTTGTACAAATAAAAATGTAAAAAGATTTAAGAATTTCTAACTTAAAAATATTGTAAAAGATTTAAGAATTCCCAAGTTAAAAATATCCAGATCAATTACATAATTGCAAAATCAATAAAAACACTACTCTTTTCTTCAAAACACTGCACTGCATTATGAATAATGAAAATTGTCTTATAGTTTAGGTGGTGAACATCTTTGCTAGTTTTTAAATCTGAATTAAGTCTTAAAAAATATTTATTTTTAAGAATTTCTAACTTAAAAATATTGTAAAAGATTTAAGAATTCCCAAGTTAAAAATATCCAGATCAATTACATAATTGCAAATCAATAAAAACACTACTCTTTTCTTCAAAACACTGCACTGCATTATGAATAATGAAAAATGTCTTATAGTTTAGGTGGTGAACATCTTTGCTAGTTTTTAAATCTGAATTAAGTCTTAAAAAATATTTATTTTTATGTGTAGTAGCATGCATCTATTTTAACTATTATATTATTTAATGTTAATAAAGATAAAATAAAATTATATATCCATTTTAACCATTATATTATTTAATCTTAATAAAGATAAAAGAAAATTAAACAAAATATTTTGTTCACATAAATATATATAAACTTTTATTAAAAAAAAACAAAAACAAAAACAAAACCATTATTTTTCACTACCTAAAAAGTAGGAAACTTTTCCTTAGCATTCCAATAAAACCATGGAAGAGATCTCCCAATGCACTAAGCTTGATATATAAAGCTTTTATTATATAATTTTATATGCTTTTATTATATAATTTTATTTTATTTTAAATATATATTTATACGTTTGGGAAAAATATTAAAAATACACATATGTGTGACTAAGACATATGCAGGATAAAACATCAAAATTTTCTCACCATAAAATCCAATTATATACATTGAGCTTGGGTTAAAATAACCTTTTCATAATATTCAAAATATGTCAATAAATATTGAAATCTGTTTCAGCTAATCAGTAGGTCTAACTAAAACAAAATCCATAAGTTTCGAATAAAACCCAATTACATATCAAATTCCGCACATCACCATCGATTTGACAGCTCTAAGTGAACTATTTCAGTTCCATTTCAAATCCCATTTCAAATCGGACAGTGTACAATCCATTTGTGTTGTCTTTGCTCTAAGTGAACTATTTCAGTTCCATTTCAAATCCCATTTCAAATCGGACAGTATACAATCCATTTGTGTTGTCTTTGCAGACCCGGCAGGGCTCCTTGTTTCAATAGAGTATTTTTCTTCCTTTATAACGTAGTTGTCTGAAATCCTTATCGCAAATTTAAAAAGCCTTACTATTATTACCTGCTGTATGGAATAGTTTATCATTAAAAAATTCCTGTTAAATTAATCTAATTTTTCTACTTTATTTACCTATAATATAATACATGTAGATTATCTATTAAATTAATATCATTTTTGCAGCACCGCCTTCCACTTCATTATTAAATTTTTGTCATTATAACACGAGATTGATATTAAATATCTTTTGTCATTATAACACAGGAAGGATTGAGATTAAATATCAATCTATGTTAAATGCCACTTGTTATTTTAAAAATTATATGACCTTCTATTTAATAAAATTGATTAGTTTATATGACTTTATATTTAATAAAATTGATTAGTGTCATTAGTTTCATTTCGTTATCCCAGTCTGCACGCTCCAACCCTCGTGTCCTTGCTCTTAGCCTCTACGCTCCAACCCTCATGTCCTTGGCTACTTATATCTGCATGGTAATTAGGTAGGGTGGCGAAACAATTTTGTTACGGTAGTGACCTATGAGCCATACTTCGGCAGGAGCGGAAGTATAATAAATTTGTGTTGCATTCAACTTTTTACAACAAGTTTGTGTCATAACAGTGTGAAATCAAGGATATTTTTGTGTTTTAGAGTCTGGAACTTATATTGCTCATTAATTAATTATAAGGGTAAATGTTCTTTGTTTTCTTTCTCCATAATTTGGGGTCTGGTCTGACTTTTGAGCTGGTGGCGATTTTACCCATGGTGGATCCATAGAATTCTGACTCTGCCGGAATATCTTTTCACTGTCCAATCTTGGTATGTGGAGTGTGATACCAAGGTACCTTCTTCATTTGGTTTTAATTGGGTCGTTAGGCTAGGTTTTGGTCAAATTTACAATGTCTGCTTCCATGTTCTGGCTCCAAACAGTGTGTGGTTATGTGCTTTACCCTACCTCATATACTACCTCAAACTCTTATCGTTGTCCATGTTTTCTCACCTTTAGAGTATGTGGCTTATTTGGAACTTAGATACCCAGAGTTTCAACCTATACAAGTGGGTCACTGCACCACGGTCCTCATTGGTTTCTTTTGGATGTCAATTGCTTATATGGCTCTGTATCATTGTCTTCCTAGTTGCATGGGTGGCAACACTACTGGCACATCTTCATCGAGAGGAAGGCGTTTATTTGAATGCGAATCAATTGCAAGGTTCTTTGAGGCAACCCCACTAGAATTCTAGAAGGAAATCCTCCATCTGGAGGCAAAAGAGTTTGGGGATAGTGTTTATTTCTCTAACTCAGAGATTGGTGGAAATAGTCTCAAATGGGTTCGAGACCCGGGAAATTTCCGCAAGAGAAGGTTGCATTTCCTTCACTCCATCACCCATCATCGTCAACTGGAAACTTTGCTCAGTATGGTCATTAGAGATAAGAAAATTGATAATTACAAGTTGTTTGCGGGTCAGGAGGAGATAAAAGGAATTCTTCGGGACATTAGATATAATGTGGTCTCCGATTTAGACAATGAATCAAATGAACACTATGATGTGCCGACAATCTTCAACCATTGAGCTCCAACCTCTCCACACGCCAACTCTTCTGCCACATCACCATTAATCATCTTGGACTAACGAGTCCACTTTGCATTTAATCTATGGGTCTCAGGGTGACAGTTTGTGTTTTTTTTAAACGCTACCATAAATGTTTTTGCAAAGACTAATCTTTAGAAGGAATATATGTAATTTGGTACTTATCATAGTTTTGGTAGGATTGGAAAAGAAGAAGAATTAGCTGTCAACAACTACAGCCTTGACGAATCTTAGTTCGCTATGGGTAGTTGGTAGTTTTTGAAAATTCTAATGCCAAACCTTGGGGCAATCAAGATTTACCAAGTCATTTGGAAATCTTATAAAGGCTTGCTTTTGAAAAGTTTGCAATGTAAAATGTTATCTAGATAATCAATAGAAATCTATGAAAAAATTACAAAAAAAACATATTAGCGTGAATCATTTTCACCCATTTACTTGACAAAACTTCCTCAAAATTTCCTATTAAGATTATCTAACACATCTAGAGTTAGAATGCAATCTCCATATAATATAAATTGAGTGTATAATTTTATGTAATTTTAATATATTTTATAATCAATTGATCAAATATATTATTTTTAATTACATTAACCAATTATACAATAAATCTCAGATAGTTGGTAAAGTAATCATAACTATTTAATGTTAAGCTTTGAAAATTGGACTTTCCAGATTACAAATTTTGGGTGATTCAAAGGTGATAATAGACTAGAGCCAAAAATAAGGCCCAAATCCAAAATGTAAGGCTTCAGCCCATCCTCAATCAAACAAAATATTTCATCCAGAACCTATAAAGGTCATCCCCGTACTAAAAAGTAATTTATTTTTTTAATTTCAATTACTTTATCTCACTATATAAAGTCTAATGTAAAATAAAGGTGAAAAGTAATTTATTTATGGCCTACATTGATTTTTAAAGTAACCTTATTATTCACCCACAACATCTCTCTCGCATATACATATATTAGTCAGCGTGCGCGCGCACACAATGTATATATATATATATATATATATATATATATATATATATAGAGAATGTAATGTCACGTGACAACATCTCCCTCATGTACTTCGTTGTAGAGTGCCTCTCAGTGCAATGAATTAACACGTGACATCATCTCTCTCATGTACTTGGTTGTAGAGCGCCTCTCGGCGCAATGAATTAACACATGACAAATAGCTCTTTATGAATTTGCAGAATCCAGATAGCATGCTCAATGGATGCTTACCTCAAATCATTGTTGGCTTAGTGTTATTCCCTTATGCATTGGAATTATCTTGATAGTTTAGTGGATGTCATTCACTGGGGCCCCAGAAAGGATCCATGTGCTTTAGGGTGCTTTATATGGGTTGAGGAAAGCAATGCGACCTAATTGTGATGCAACAATTTTGATTCCTATTTGGAGGATTGGAGATGGATCTAGGATGCCTATAGCTTTGACAATATTCTTGCAAGGGAATTTGACCTAATGGAGTAGATTGCTTACAAGGACCAATGGAATCCGTGGAAGTTTGCAATGGAAGAATTTGGATTTTCCTTACATAGCTACATCACCTTTGAGCCATTATTGTGGACCATATCACCTTGGAGCATGACACATAAGTGTATTGTCTCACTTGCATTGACCTAAAAGGGCTCATTGTAGCTAGTTTCTAAGGGCTAAGGCATATTATTGGCCTCCCGGGAAGGAGAGAGTCTTTCCATTCATATATGTTTAATTCCTCACTTGTATTCACTCTTGTGATGAGACGTGACCTACAAAAGGGTGTGCACTAACCTCTTTCTAGCGTCTTGACATACACTCTCTCTCTCTCTCTCTCTCTCTCTCTCGTAGCTAGGGTTTCTTGGGTAAAATTATGAAGAATAAGAGAGGACATCTTGCCTTAGAGCATGTGTTACAATGATTCTTGCACATTGGATCTTCTTGGTTGTTAGGGTTTTGTTCATTTTTCCCTTGCTAGGGATAGAAAGTTGAGATGATTTGTACTAGCCCTAAAGGCTATGATATGTACATGTACTTCAACTTGAGCATATAATGAGGCTTCCAAGTCTCCAAAATTTATGCAATTTCGCGATATTATTTTCAGTTATATGCGATCTTTATGCATTGCTGTTTAGGAATATATGGCTTGATAATTTGACATCGGTAAAAGAAAATTGTTAAGTTATTTGACACCTAGATGAAAAATACAAGGGGTTGATTTTACTTTTGAAAAATATTATTTTAAGAATAGTTATAGGCCACTTTCTAGGTTGAAGGTGATACTTTTGTTTTGCCTTGAACTTTGAATTCCAATAAATTTCCATTAGGGAATTATTCTAGATCGATAAAAATTACTCTCAATCTTAGAGAGTGAGACAAGGTGAAAGGGGCCCACAAATTTGTTCCTTGGTGGCTTAGACTTCAATTACTTATGAAGGAGGTTGATATTTAGGAGCACATTAATCCTAAAAATATTGATCCAACATAGTGGGCCACTCATTAGAAGAAGGTAACCAAGGTGAATAGAATGGTTGTTAACTTTGTGAAGAATCATTTCATCTCTCACATTGCAAAGAAATCAATAGGTAAGAGCGTGTTTGATTCTTTGGTTGAGTTATTTTAGAACTCTTGTGCTTCTTGACAAATGCTTTTACAAAACCAGTTCTTAATTGTTCACATGAGCAAGGAAAATACTATGTTGAGCTATTTAACCATGATTATTTAACTGAAGGATCACTTAACAACATTGGAATCAATGTGGAGGATCAAGAGTTAAAGTCCATCACCTAAAAGGACTTACTCCTTCCTAAACACATTTTGCGCAAGGTATTTGTGCTCGATAAAAAAACACAAAGTTTCCAAAGCTTTGGGTTGATCTTGTGCAAGAAGAAATCATATTGTAATCTTATTCAAAATATCAAGGTGAAATAAATGTTATTGGTCTCACTAGGGAGACAAAGAAGAATAAAAAGAAAGGCTCCAAGAAGAAGGGAAAGGGTGCCAAGTTGCAACTAGCATTATTGCAAGACTAAAGAAGATGAACAATCAAATATCTTCTAACATTGTGTTTAGTGTTGGTATGTGGATAGACAAGCTTCAAAACACAACATATCATAGGTCTCTATTCAAAAATATTTAAAAGCAAGTGGGAGGCATGACCATGGGGGGCTTGGCAATGATGACACTTACTCTATGAGAGGAGTTGGTTGTTCTTGAGTTGGATCACACCGTATTTGTTCTTGGTTTGAGGAAGAACCTCCTTTCAACTTCTTATATGAAAAATATACAATACAAAGTTTCCTTTGAGGGACAGCAACACACCATCAATCATTGAAGGACATTAATGGACCATCAATGATTGTAGTCTAGATAGTTCGAGGATTTTGGCTAGAGCGGTGAAAGAGGGTGGCCTTTTGAAGGTGTTTGTTGATCTAATGGCATATGTACAATCAAGTGAGAGGATGGAAGAACCTTCTAGCTTCAAGGAGGCACATGCATGGCAAGAGATCATATAGCCAAGTTTGGCATCAATTGTAAACACTCTAATAGCATCTTACATTGATGAGGATGTAAGATTCAATTTATGGGATTCTTCTTCAATGATCAAGGAGAATGTTAATCTAGAAACACACACTATTAGAAATTATGAATAGCAAACACACAATGTGAAACTCTCAATAGTACATCCTAATCACATAATTGAAGTTCGAATTCAAATTTGACAACAATAAAATTCGATGAGTTCAAATTTTTCCATGAGGTTCAAATAAGGTTTGTCATTAGGTTCAAATCCCTAGTAAATCATGGTCTATGGAATGCAACCAACGATGTTGTGCACACAATGAACAACAAATGGAAACAATGGACACCTTCACCTATCATTTGTTGCAAAGTATGGTCATTAAACACCATAGGTATGGAATCACTTACTTACCGGTCGCCAAGTGGAGTAAATCACATGTTAAAGTTGGAAACTAGGGCCAAACTCCATATGGATCATTTTATTCATAGTAGCTAATATTTTTCTTAGATTCCTCTCGTCGAGAGGTGTAGGATTGATCTAAAGATCATCTGATTCTGACACGTATTCATGGAGATATGAATTTATTTGTGTTATGGGACAAATCGTCAAGGTTGGTCAACAACCAAATTGCCCCCACTTGTGCGCAACATTTTAGTATAAAAAGAGGTGGCTTGTTAGTCATTTGCACACACACTCTTCTTGTGATCTCTTCCTCTCCACTTGTGTTTGGGTTTTGGTGGGAGGAGAGATCCTAAGAATATACACTTCGCTAAGAGGCGTTGCCCTAGATGCTGCCATGGGAAAGAAGGATCTACGTTGCCATAAAGAAGATGCCCTAGCTCCTAACGCTAGCATGAAAATAAAGGCTTAACACAGTCATGAAGATGGGTTTCTAATGTTTCCCTAATGAAGCTCTAATGCTGCCCTAATGAAGCCCTAGCGCTGCCCTAATGAAGAAGCCTTAACATTGCCCTAGCAAAAAGACCTAGCTGCAGTCAAGTAGAAGGTTTCTATGCCCAACAAGCTGCAGTCCTAATGGGAGGACTATAGTCTTACCCTAGCCATAGAAAATGACAAGATTTGGCCAGCCTAAAAGGGTACCTAATCTGTTGTCTCAAAGTCTGCCCTAGCCGCAGTAAGGAAGTGTCGTATCTGGCCGCTATCCCAGCCCTAGACACAGTGCCCTAATCCGCAATTAAGGACACCTTCACACTGGTATAAAGGAGTTCTAACACAACATTCTAATCTGTTGTTCTAATGTGCCCTGATTTGCAGTTATGTGAAGCCCTATTTGTATAGAAGGGCTGATAAGCAGTGATCTATTCACTATAAAAGGGACCCTAAATACGCAATTTGGAAGGGCTTATATTTGTTGTCCCTAGCCGCAGCAAAGTAGCCTAAGTTAATGGTTTCTTCCTTCTTAGGAGGCCGAGTCAAAAGAAGCATTGGATCAACCTACTGGGGTATTATTGTGCTTCAGGGAAACTGTGTGTTAGACCGCAGGGCATAACATCACAGTCATATATCTCTCATGGGCATTCGAGTGCTTAGATGATCATGATCTAAGGAGTTGTCAATAGATGGACAATAATGATAGATGCAGCATGTTGAATATAGCACAGGTATGTTGGGTACAACATAGTGTAAATGGCAATAGCATTATATTGTTGCAGCATGATGATGGGCATAGTAATGAAGTGTATCACAACGTGATGAGTGCAGCACAAATGTAACAAAGTGCAACACAACGATGATGAATGCTGCAATGAGGTGCAACAATATGATAAACTGCAACAACAGAATTGTGATACATTGCAGTATGCCTTGAGTGCATAAAGGGTACAACATAGTGCAACATGAAGGATGCAACAAAATGTTGATGAAGTACAACATGATGGGCACATCATGATGATTGGATGCAGTTCAGTCATGAGAGCAACATAGTGTGATGAGAGCAACATAGTGTGATGAGAGCAGCTCAGTGATTGGGTGCAACACAGTGACGAATGCAGCATGATGATGAGGTGCAACACCATGATGTGTGTAGCATGGTGATGGAATCATGTTGGAGGATCAGTTGAAGCAAGTTCAAATCAGCGACCTCATGTGCCATCTTCTTAGAGAAGATCTCTACGCTTATTTAGATAAGTCAAAATGTTGACTTTTGACGTATATGTACTATCTCTCTCTCTGCTGAACTATTGAAGAACATATAAGAAGAATTGATCAAGGGTTTCCCCACATTGGGGTTTGTCCCTGGCTGAAGCCACATCTTGTGTCCTCTTGCCTTCGCTTGTTTTCTGCAATTTATGTTTATGTTCTATCTGTGTTTTACTATCATGCTAAATGTGATTGCTAATCTGGAATTGATATTGAGCTAATATGAAAAATTGAAGTAAATTTGCTCTCAGCATAGAACATACCTAAAATTAACATGGTATCAAGGCTAAGGCAAAGAAAAAGCCCAAGCAAGAGTGAAAGAGCAATCACCGAAGACAGTTGGAAAGGACAAAAGGGTCAATGGGTTCCTCATCCCACTTCATATTCACCAAGGGTGAAGTCGAAGCAGAGAATATTATCCTAATGGTGCAACAGAAGCATATGATGGCCTACATAAAGATCACTTCAACGGGAAGTCTAGATCTAAGGGTGGAAGGAAAGGCAAATGCCTTGCTTGCAATAAGTTTGGCCATTATGCGAAAGAGTGTCCGAATGGTAGGGACACATCACTTCATAATGATAACAATCATTCTAGGGACATCTTCAATGACCAGAGGAATGACAAGTAATGTAGGTCATCAAGGAAATGGCAGACTCTTCAAAGAAAGCAAGGAACTCCAGATATGAAGAATCAAATGATGTTTCCGATAAGCTAAAAAAGTATTATCTTATATTGGCCCTCTCCATTAATCCTCTAGACTCTTTGGGAATCTGGCTTATTAATAGTAGTGCTTCAAGGCACTTCATCGGATAGAAGGAAGCTCTCTCTAATTTGATAGTGAAGGAGACAATCATGGAGATTATTCTTGGAGACAATGCCACCCATCCCGGAAAGGGTATAGGGAATATTACTCCTCAATTGAATGAGGGTAACATGATTCATTCCCCTCAATTGAATGAGGGTAACACAATTCATTTAAAAGAAGAACCTGGTGTCCATTTCGAAAATGGAAGTGAAAGGTTTCAAGGTGGCATTCATCAATGGAAAGGTACATGTTTGAAAATAGAATTTTCAAGATGCTTTTACTCATGGGTTCAGGGATTGGCAATTTGTATCAAGTTGCAGGAAGTCCATTGGGGACCATGTTGTGTGACACATCTCTTCAGTGGCACCAGAGGGCTACTCATCTTCATTGTAAGACCCTACCCGATGTGAGTCAAATGGTGACAAGGATGCCTGAATTCAAGAAGAGCATGAACGTACATGTACGAGATGTACTGAAAGAAAACTTACAAGGGGACCATTCTCCTCATGATGCAAGACCTCAAATGTGGAACAACCTGAGGGGTTTGAGATTCATGATTGGGAATCTCAAGTATGCAGGTGGAAGAAAGCTCTCTATGTTTTAGAACAAACACCCCGCGCTTGATATGAGATGATTGATAACTGTCTGATGAAGTTGAGATTCACTAGGAGTGAAGTCGATCCAAACCATTGCTTGAAGGTGGTGGATTATAGACCTCTCATACTGGAACCTTATGAGGACAACCTCTCTCTGGCGGGTGCAGACCCTCTCATTTGCAAAAGTAAGAGGAAGTTGGACACCAGATTTGGAATGGTGAACTACAAGCATGTGACTACCTCGATGGAGCTTAACTTTCAGAAGGTATGTGGTAGTAGTGATGCCAGAATTGATTTGGGAAATGCCTCTAAGTTTAATAAAATCATTCGCATTGATGTTCTTGGTGAACTTATGTTCGGATATATGTTTTGCAGTTAGCATGTTGGGCTTATATATGGTTGAGTCTCACTGGATTGGTGCAAAGAATCTTCTGAGATATCTTTAGGGCATAATCTCTCATGGATTGAGATACACTGCCGGAAATATGAAGTCGCATGATTATTCCGATGATGATTAGGCAGGAAGTGTGGAGGATTGCAAGAGCACTTCTAACCACTGCTTCTCCTTGGGTTCTGCTTTGATAACCTGGATGAGCAGGAAACAGAAGTCGATTGCTTTGAGCACCGCTTAGACCGAATACATAGCTATGAGTATGACCTCGTGTGAACCTGTCTGGTTGAGGAAGCTCTTCAATGAGTTGTTCGGACACGTGTTGGATATCATCGTGATCTTCTGTGACAACCAGAAGGGGATTCAATTGTTGAGGAATCCTGTATCGCTCCAAGCATATAGACATTAGGTACCACTTTATCTGGGATATGGTACATCGGAGCAAGAAGGCTCCATCGCATTGGGATTGATGTGCAGGCCGCCAACATTCTGCTGAAGCCCCTGGGAAAGGTTAAATTTGTGACTTTCCGAGAACGACTACAAGTCGTGGAGAGACTCTCTCCTAAGGGTCTTATATGATATGGACATTGAGCTCTGGGAGCTCTGGGGGCTTGGGGGTACTTCTTGGAGAAATGAGCAACCATAGGGTGAGCGGTTCAACCTTCCCGTAGTGGTCTGCTATGTAGGTAGGATGCGTGGTTCATCCTTCCCCTATCGAGACATAATCATAGGGTGAGTGGTTCAGCCTTCCCCTAGTGATTTGTTGTGTACAGGATGAGTGGTTCAGCCTTCCCCTGGGATACCCCTGGCGACATGTAGGCAGGATGAGTGGTTCATCCTTCTCCTGCTAAGACATCCTACCCATGCAGTCTGGGACTCGTGGGAAGTACCTCTCATCTGGCCAATGAATAGGGAAATGAGGATAGGGACCATAGTAGTACCGATGGACGCATCGTGTTACTATAGTACTCCCTATGCTAAGATGATATTGATCTGGGATCAATTGGAACTGACTTCAGATCAGTAAGAGTGGTATGACACACTCTCTTTATTAGAACTGACTTCGAGTCAGTAAGAGTGGTATGACACACTCTTTTTTATATGGAATTGACTTCGGGTCAGTAGAGGATGGTATCATACTTTCTCGATCACTTCTTCTTCTTCTTAGTTCAGTCGAGCAGAGCAGAGCAGTGCAGGGCACTGATGGCAGAGATAGTACAGTCTGGCAGATGGATTAGCAGATGGAATTCTTCCTAGTCGAGAGGGAGTGTTAAAATTGGCAACTAGGGCCAAACTCCATATGGGTCATCTTATTCATGGCAGTTGATATGTTTCTTGGATTCCTCTCGTAGAGAGGTGTAGGATTGATCTAAAGATCATCCGATTCCTACATGTATTCATGGAGATATGAATTTATTTGTGTTATGGGACAATTCGTCAAGGTCGGCGAGCAACCAAATTGCCCCCACTTGTGCTCAACGTTTTAGCATAAAAAGAGGTGGCTTGCTAATCATTTGCGCACACACCCTTCTTGTGATCTCTTCCTCTCCACTTGTCATTGGGTTTTGGTGGGAGGAGAGATCCTAAGAATATACACCACCCTAAGAGGAGCTACCCTGGACGTTGCCATGGGAAAGAAGGATCTACGCTGATCTAAAGAAGATGCCCTAGCTCCTAACGCTGTCATGAAGATGAAGGCTTAACAGAGTCATGAAGATGGGCTTCTAATGTTTCCCTAATGAAGCTCTAACGCTGCCCTAATGAAGCCCTAATGTTGCCCTAATGAAGAAGCCTTAACGTTGTCCTAGCAGAAAGACCTCGCTGCAGTCAAGTAGAAGGTTTCTATGCCCAGCAAGTTGCAATCCTAATGGGAGGACTATAGTCTTACCCTAGCTGCAAAAAATGACAAGATTTGGCAAACCTAAAAGGGTTCCTAATCTGCGGTCTCAAAGTCTGCCCTAGCCGTAGTAAGGAAGTGTCTTATCTGGCTGCTATCCCAACCCTGGACACAGTTCCCTAATCCGCAATTAAGAGGAACACCTTCACGCCAGTATAAAGGAGTTCTAACACAACATTCTAATTTGTTGTTTTGATGTGCCCTGATTTGCAGTTATGATGAAGCCCTATTTGTATAGAAGGGCTAATAAGCAATAATCTATACACTATAAAAGGGACCTTAAATACACAGTTTGGAAGGGCTTATATTTGTTCCCTAGTCGCAACAAAGTAGCCTAAGTTAAGGGTGTGTTCCTTCTTAGGAGGCCAAGTCAAAAGAAGCACTGGATCAACTTGTTCGGGTATCATTGTGCTTCAGGAAAATTGTGTGTTAGACCGCATGCCATAACACCACAGTCATATATCTCTTATGGGCATTCGAGGGCTCAAATGATCATGATCTAAGGAGCTATCAATAGATGGATAGTAATGATAGATGCAGCATGTTGAATATAGCATAGGTATGTTGGGTACGACATAGTGTAAATGGTAGCAACATTATATCGCTACAGCGTGATGATGGGCATGGTAATGAAGTGTATCACAGAATGATGAGTGCAGCACAAATGTAACAAAGTGCATCACAGTGATGAAGTGCTGCAAGGAGGTGCAGCAGTATGATGGACTGCAGCAACATAATTGTGATATACTGCAATATGCATTAAGTGCATAAAGGGTACAACATAGTGCAGCATGAAGGATGCAACAGAATGTTGATGAAGTACAACAGGATGGGCACAACATGATGATTGGATGCAACTCAGTGATGAGAGCAGCTCAGTCATTGGGTGCAGCACAGTGACGAGCGCAGCATGATGATGAGGTGCAGCACCGTGATGGGTGCAACATGGTGATGGAATCACATTGGAGGATCAATTGAAGCAGTATGTCTTCACCTAAGTTCAAATCAGCTACCTCATGTGCCATCTTCTTAGAGAAGATCTCTACTCTTATTTAGATAAGTCAAAATGTTGACTTCTGATGTATATGTATTATTTCTCTCTCCGTTGAACTATTGAAAAACATATAAGAAGAACTGATAAAGGGTTTCCCCACATTGGGGTTTGTTCTTGGCTGGCGCCACATCTTGTGTCCTCTTGCCTTGGCTTGTTTTCTGCGATTTATGTTTATGTTCTATCTACATTTTACTATCATGCTAAATGTGATTGCTAATCTGGAATTGATATTGAGCTAATATGAAAAATTGAAGTAAATTTGCCCTCAACATAGAACATACCTAAAATTAACATCACACAATGCCACAATGCAAAGATGAGACTCGAGAGTTAGTAAAATTGAGTGGCCAGTATGGAGAGGATGTGTAGAGGTCGACCATACCACAACATGTTGAAGCGAGCTGACAACGCCATACCAAAACAACCCAAGGTCATACCAAATCGAACTTGAAGTTTTATTTGGGTTTCATTGAATTTCAACCCTCAACCAAGAGTTCGGCGAGCCATGTAACTTAGACTACATCTAACTTATATTTACTAAAAAAAGAGAAAATTTACACTACTATAGCTCAAAACTAAAACTCACCAATCAACAGAGTGGTGCACCTAAGGTTTCCTTTTCAAAACAAGAGACACAAAGAGGATATAATATATATGCATCTAGTCACATGCATAAAGCACACAAGTTGGATCAATACAATCTAACCCTAATCTACTTAGCTAGTGCGCCACTATGCACCCTCAATCAAACTCTAGCCCTAATCTACTCAAACAATTCACCCTCTTGCATGGATAGAATTGCCAAAGATTGTATGCCCCACCAAAGGGTAACTGACACTGTTGTATGCATGTATGCAAATTGGTCCTTTGGATATGCACCTTCCTCACACTCTTGCAAGTATCTTTCCTACCCCATCCCTCAAAATTCTGATACTTTCCATGCCAGCATATCTACAAGGAACACAGTCAGACAACAAACAGAATATCTGAGCAAACTTGCAGCAAACAGGTGGGCTCTCTTTTGCTGACAATCCATCATGAAAGGCTGAGGATGTCCTCCTCCCGAGGCAAATCTTGATTTCACATCTTTGATCTCATGTTGGTAACTCATGGTTATCCTTTTTTAGGGGTTTTCCCTCCGAATATAAGGTATCTAGTATCTTAGGAGATTCTCGATTTGTATATTACCATATAGTTTGGTATAGTACTCTTTGGTTCTACCTTACTAATGGTATTGATTACAATAGATGTCTTTGTGTGGTATAATGTCATATACATAAAAAGAATACAAATGAATAGGCATGGCTCGTCAACGAAACTACAAATACAATGACAAACCATAACGCTTGTTGCTAGGCCTGAAGCAAAACTTCCTATTCGGATCAGAACTGTGCAAGGCAGCCAAGTAGTTGTCTCCATTATGGGAAAATTGGTTGTATTTCAAACTGCCCAAGCTATCTTACAGATTCTGAAAATCTAAGTCCGTATAACAATGCCTACCAACAGAAGGAAGACCCTTCCAGGTCTATGTCATTGAGACAAATAAGGCAGGTAGAAAACAGAAGTGACTATTTTAATCAATACATCTGATGGAAAAGCATTCCACTACACAAAATAAGACTTGTATTCCCAATTAGACCTTGGTTTACTGGTGACAGAAAACAACCATTAAACAGTCCACCAGGATTCCATTCTTGCAGTGGTCTGCAACAACCGAATAGCTCGGGATGTTGGTGGGTACAAGTCAACGGTGATTCTGATAGAATACTTACTTATCATACATGGTAACTAAGCTGAAGGAACCCGGTGTTTTGTGGTCTAGGGGGTGTGGTTCTTGCTGCAAATTCCAGAAAACACACACAAGGCTAACAATTAAGGCTTTTACAACATACCAGCCCTATAATCTTCTTTCCGAACTCAATGTGGCGCAATTTTACAAATGTCTTCGTACTCAATTGCCGACAGCACTCTTCCATCATAGATGCTCTTCTCAATCTGCACCTTTGCACAGTACTTATCCGTGTCAATTGCCAGCAGCCTCGCATTGCATCCCCGGTAAGCGCCATTCACAATCCTCACAAGCCCGCCGATCTGTGGTATCACCGTCTCGAGCTCCTCCTGATCAACCCTGAGGACATGGCCACTCTCGATCATCCTAATCTCCCCAACATACTTACCAATGACCTCAACTACAACCCCCTTCTGCTTATAATAACCCTTGTCAGCTAAACTCTTACTCATAACTTTGACCACAATTCCTTCACAGAGCCAATAATCCTTCCTATTCATCTTTTCCTTCGCACGCTCCTGCTCCTCCATCAACTGCGACAAAACAGCAGAGTCGCTAGATTTATCCCCATTAATCCCCATACTCACCTGGTCTTTGCCGCGATCTTTTTCACCATCTCCAAATAAAGAGGACTCAATTTTTCTCTTTTCCGCAGACTCGCCGTTATTTAAAGCGGACTTGGATAGGGAGAAAGCAATCTTGCCGTTAGAAATACCCTGTCCCTTCGCTAAATTTGGAGAAGGCGAGGGTTTGTCCTCCATTTTCGCTGGATCTGGAGAAGTCGAGGGTCTGGCCACCATTTTCGCAGCCCGTTCAATTTGCTCCTGAATTTCCCTCTCACGCCGTTCTTCTTCCGCCAAATCTGACCGTATCCTCTTATTCTTCAAAGATTCCTTGAGCAGAGTTTCGGGCTCTCTATCAATATATGTAATAAACCAACCCTTGGGGGTTTCGTCGACCTTGCATTTGCCCGTTCGCCCCAAATACTTCACGAATTCCGTCAAAGTCGCCCACTGCGTCGAATTCATGTGGATATGATGCCGGTCGGCGATGTATTCATTGTATACGACGGTGGCGGCCACACGACTGAACCTGTGCGTTCTCTTCACATGCTCCAAAAATGCCTTTTCAAATTCTTCAGAGTACCCGTCGAGAAATCTGTCGGGGTTTTGGCCAAAGACATACATTTGGCGCTGGTGACTCTCCGACATGCAGTGGCACTTGAAACCGTTCTCGTCCCTGCACTGTTTCTGGCACATTTGACAGTACCATTTCAGCTTCTGCAGGCCCTTGGCTTTGATACGGTTCGCTATGGCTTTCGGCGTCAGAAATTCGTTCTTCCCCATTGAATTTGATGGACCAAAAAGGGAATCGCAACGAGAGATGACGATCAAAAGGGTTTTCAAAATTTGGGGACGAAACTCTCTGTATGTATATTCAACGTATCAATCCCATTCACGATATCGAAACCCGCAGCCTCCACAATTCCTGCCCTGCAATTGGTCCGGAAATCTGGTTGAAGGTTCGAACAATCAATTTAAAGTGGAGATTAGAAGCATCATTTTATATTAACTATATATTAAAATTATTTTTATTTTCAATTTAAGGTCCGTGGGTTCGGTTAGTTTCTAAGGTGTACTTCGAGGTTGAAATTTCTATTGATACCGTTTCTAGGAATAAACACCTGAGTGCATTTTGGGAAGAACTCTTTAAAATATTTTGTGGGCTATCTCATTTAAATATGTTTTCAATTCTCGGGTTAGATTTGATACCAATTCAATTTGCTGTATGGATTAATTGGTAAGTTAAATATATTAATAATTCATGAGTTGGTGAAGTTTGAGATGTTTTGAGGTATATTTAAATAAACTTTTATTCAGAGGTGTTTATCTTTTCAGTTTTATCAAAGTCTCATTAACACTTAAAAGATGTTATTAGAAGTTAAAAGGATCGTTGACATTACAATTTAACTAAAGACTTATTTGTGTTTTAGTTTGAAAAAGAGAATTGAGTTTTTTAAGTCATTTAAGGTAGCTCATAGTTTTGTGGAAGTATATTATTATTTACTCTTTAAAGAAGTGAATCTCAATGTTTATTGGTGGATTATTTTATGATTATTCTATGATGAGTGTGAGTGTTTTCTTAACCACGAGTTTTAATGTAAGATTTGTTTCAAAGTTAACTTACCCAAAAGACATGAAGGAATTTATCTTTATAAGATTGGGAAAAAATACATAAGGAAAATGGTTAGGTATATCAATTTGAATCTTTATTTTTTTATGTCAAAGCCTAAAGCATTTTCTCGATAATGATTGTTCATTGATGGAGTTGTTTAACTCCCCACTCACCTTAAGCACTTAAGGAGCACAAATAAGTTTTAAGGCCAATAATGTCATTGAAGGTGGATGAAGCTACATAATTCAATACAATAAGAACAATGGGCCTCAAAATACCCCAATGTAAGAGGTTATAGCAATAACTAATCAAAATTAGATTAAGGAAAATGAAGCAATATGATAATATAAATGGAGTATAAAACCCGAGAAAAAAGAAGTGGAATATTGAAAACAAATTATTACATTGAAAATGAACTTATATTAATGAATCAAATGGTGAAAAACATTACAGTATACATAGTAATGCAAAATGGTTAGATTCGGGGTAATGTATCTATAAGAAGAGATGTTATAGCTACATTCATTTTTTAAAACCCATAACAAGATGTTGAAGCCACAATTTATAGTGATGCAAGCAAAAAACCTAAATCACAAGAACCTTAATTCTATGATGACTGTGGTTAAGTGGGAAATCAAGCTAGACAAATCTAGTAGTCTAAAACAAATTGTAGCCCCATCATATCATAACCATTTGATTTGTGCTTTATTTTGGGTCTTCTTTAACTTGTTGGAAAGAATATTAGCACAATGAGTTGGGGCTCTAATCTTAGTGTGTAATTGCACCCAAAAATGCATGGGCAAAGCTCAAAAAAATCATGACTAGAAACTATGAGTATCAAGGTTTATTTTTGAGATACAATGGGATGGGCACTTGGATCAATGCTTCTCCTTGAGTAGAAATAGTCCCTAAAGTTCTTGTACTAGATGGTGAGATTTCTGCTATATTTGCTTCCTAGTAAACCACTTGCTCTAGGAAAGATGTTGCCTTTCTTTGGCAACTCGATATGGTTTTGATTTCCCACTAGTAAATGCTCTTCATCTTGTTTTACATGATCCACCACACTATAGATTTCTCAATGTAGTCAAGGTTGACCTACATAGTGACCAAGTACTCTACCACCTCCAAGGTGTCCAACAAAGGTGGACAGTATCAATGAGACAACACCACATTAAACACGAGATGCAATCCAAAAAAAGGTGAAAGATTCAATTCAAAATTATTCTCACTCGTGCCTTTGGCGATAGTTTAAGGCCCATGTAGAGTGGTCTAAGTTCCAGGTGCGGTCATGTGTTTCTCTCTTTCTATGAGTGCAACAATAACTTGTAACCAATATGAAACTTGTGTGGAACCCGTGATGATCCATCTTTAATCATGTCATTTCTTACACTTATCATTTGATTCCAAACGAATATCATGAACTTGTTAGATGCAAATAATTGTTTCAACAATTTTTTTTGCTTTGTTTATGCCATTCTAGGCATGGGAGGATGTTTCGTGTATTGATTTATGGACAAAGCTACATCAATTAGGACCAATGATTGGATCCCCAAGCATGCATGAAAGGGTTATGGTTGATATTACTATGAAGAGTTCCATCACAATTATGTTGAGCATTACACAAGTTTCCACCTTAGATAGGTGGATGCTTAGAGTTGTACATTTTGAGTATATGCACAATCATCTCATTTACTAATTTTTTTTATGCATATGTCTGGTAGTGGAATCAGTCAATTTGGTGTCCATCGTAGACCAAAAGACAATGAGGAACCTATTGTTCCTATAAGAAACAATAGTCTTTGGCAACCCAAAATGAACCCAAACATTCTTGAATAGATTTTAGCATTAGCTTCTATTGTGATGCTCTTCTTATAGGATATCAAAATTAACATCTTGGAGAATTGATCAACAACAACAAAAACACAATTGTTACCACGTTTAATTAATGGTACCCTTTACATAAAATACATGGAATCTAAACCCTAAGGCTTATATGAAGGGGGAAAAGGAATGGATAGTCCCTACTTCTTGATCATAAGGGTGGTGATGGCACAAGGAGTGCACAATCTAACATACCTATTGATGTTATATCAAAGCTTTGCCTAATAGAAATACTTAGGCAAAGCCATTACTGCATTCTCCACATTGAAATGCCCCATCAAACCACTATATCATGCCTCCCAAATAATCTTCTCACACTCCCTTAAATACATACAAAGATGCAGTAAAAGTATATCCTAGAGGCGAAAGTCAAAAACTTGTTTGCCTGTGACTATTTTCTACTATGTAGTAGTGAAGTCAAGATTGTTGTCATATAGATCGTGCCACCATGAAGTCTTATATCTATAAAATTAAGGATTACGGTCAGTGCCATGTACAAAGATATATTGAGGCAATTTGCAATTCGGCTAGTGTTTTCCTTGTTATACTTGATGTTTATGGAAATTGTTGAAGGTAGATGGACCACTTCTAAATACATTGGTCATTTGAAACTTGTTTTGCATTTGCATAAAATATAAAGGCTTATGGTTAGTGTGGATGATCATTTCCTTTACTAATATATTAGTTTTCCATTGCCAACATCCTTAGACAATGAGTAGAGCTCCTTGTTGTAGGTGGGGTATCTATGAACCATGTCAGGGAATGCCTCTTTATAATAGGGCATTAGATGTCCATGTTGTGTGAGAATTGCATCAATGACATAATCTGAGGTTTTTGGCTTGATTTGAAATGGTTGTTGCAAGTGTGGAAAAATCAAGGATGACATTGTGTAGAGATGATGCTTCAAGTCCTTGAATGCTTCTAGTTGTGCCTTGACCTAGAAAACTTGGCCTTATTTCAATATTATGTTACCCAACTCAAGGGATAAGTAATATGAGAGAGCGCTAATGCAAACAGTCATGTGGTAAAATTTGGTGAGGCTTAAGAAGCTACAAAGCTCCATTGGTGTTTTTAGCGTTGGGCAATCTTATATGACCTAGATCTTCATTGGATAAACATGCACACTACACTCATCCACGATGTACCCCAAATATTGGATTATTTTCATGTCAAATGAGCACCTCTCTAGATTGGCATATAGTTTGTGTTGTCACATGGTGCTTGAAATGTTCTTCCCAAGTTCCATCAAAGATTGTGATATTTTCTAGGTATATAACCACAAAAGTATTAGTGAATGGTCACAAAATATCATCCATCTTCCTCACGAACATTTCCAATGCACTGGTCAAGCCAAAGGGCATGACCAACCACTCAAAGAGACCTTCCTCAGACTTCAAGGTTAACTTCCACACATACATGGGCTCAATTAGCAATCAGTGATACCTTGACTTGAAATCAATCTTTCTGAAAACTTGGAACCTTTGATAACATCAAGAAAATCATTAATCTCAAGGATGGGGCATTGATTCTTAACTATGATTTCATTCAAGCATTTGTAGTTAATATAGAATTGTCATATATGTAGTGTAATTAACATGAATATGGTGCAAAACCCAAGAACATGAGAAAAAGGATAGATAAACACCAAGAAAGATCTCTTTGATAATAGAAAATAGAGAGTTGTGTTTACGTGCCTCTTCAAGGGGCTAAAATCCTAAAGAAATGCTCCAAATACAATCGCAATTCTTCACAACAAATTTCTACTCTCTATATATTTATTTATAAAGAATCTTAACTACCTGTGGGCCCCCTATAATGAGGGTCAACCAACTAATTTGGATCTTACTAATAAAAATAACCCTTTTTACAATGAATGATAATTAATTGATTATTTAATGGGCCTTCTTCAAGGAAGGTGGCCTCATACATTAATAAAGTAATTAGGTAAGGGGGTTAGGATAGGACCCTAACATGCCCCCTTCCTTCAAAAGAAGCATCATCCTCGAAGCTAAAGGTGAGGAAATTGTTGGAGAATTGTTGTTGGTTCCCATGTAGAATCTTTTGGTTGCATAACTTTCTATAGGATCAATACTTCCTTGATAATGTGCCAGTGCAATTAGCACTCTCTAGTATCCAATACTACTTATGGTTATAGCCAAATGGAACCTTCTTCATCAAGTTCTAATGGGTTGGTCTACACTTTGCAATTTGATCCCACAACCTTCTTCAAACAAGACACATGAAACACTTGTTGAATCTTGGAGTAGGCTAGAAGAGTTATTTCTTAGGCAACCTGAATAATGTGTTATATGATCTTATAGGGCCCATAGAACTTAAAAGCTAGCTTCTAGGGAACTTTATTGTTCAGTGGTGTCTATTTATGACATTGTGGGAGAAGGAACACTTGATCCCTTTTGGCAAAAGAATGTTCAAATCTACGTCAATCAACTTGTTGCTTCATTTGATTTTTCTTGAAAACCAAGTTGTCCTTGAAGATACAGGTAATTATTTATCTGGTGTGAAGTGTTATATCTACTGCATGAACCTTGGATGTGCCCCCATGGATATTTTTCCATAAAATGATTCTTATGGTTTCATATTAGTAGCTCCAAGATAAGTGGTATTGTACCACTATTCTATAAGGGGAATCCATTATGCCCATTGTTGTGGATTTTTAGAAGAAAAGCATTTCAAATAGGTTTTAAAACACTTGTTGACCACCTCTATTTGATCATCATCTTAAGGATGATATGCAATGTTCATATTTAGTTATGTACCTTGAAATTTAAATAGCTCTTACCAAAATTTGTTGGTGAATGTGGGTCTCGATTTCAAACAACAGAAGTGTGATCCGAATGGAAAATGGCATCAACCCATGGTACTCATCCACCCATATTATTCATCAACCCATGGAATTTACCCATGGTATTGTAAATGGCATCCGCTCGTGGTATTGTAAAATCCACCCATGGTACTCACATACCCATATTATTCATAGACCCATGGAATTTACCCATGGTATTGTAAATGGCATCCGCCCGTGGTATTGTAAAATCCACCCATGGTATTCATTCACCCATGGAATTGACCCGTGGTATTGTAACTGAAAAATACTATAAGTAACAAGTCACATTTTGTAAAAGGACAGATTGTCCGCCACAATGTAGCCTTTACAGCTCAAAGGCATGTAGCCGCCACATCTCTTCTCAGAGATAAGCTACATCGCCCTAGCTGGTTTATTTCCATTTCTGGTTGTAAGCATATTTCAGTGTTTTCCATTAATGAAATGAAGTATTATTTCCGCTGCATAATTATCTTTATGGTCACCTCTGTATTTTGTTGCATTTATGTTTAAATCAAGATCAGTGGGTTTTCATAAAAAGTTTCTTTGTGGTTTTGTTTATTGGGCATTCTCCTATTTTTCTTCTGGCAATGCAAGTTTTCAGATCTTGGGGGTCTCTATCTCAAGATCCATTTCAATCTTTCAGATCTTGGGAGCCACTGATCCGGATCTTGGGAGGAGGCCCCCAAGATCTAAAAGATTGAAATGGATCTTGATATAGAGACCCCCAAGATCTGAAAACTTGCATTGCCAGAAGAAAAATAGGAGAATGCCCAATAAACAAAACCACAAAGAAACTTTTTATGAAAACCCACTGATCTTGATTTAAACATAAATGCAACAAAATACAGAGGTAACCATAAAGATAGTTATGCAGCGGAAATAATACTTCATTTCATTAATGGAAAACACTGAAATATGCTTACAACCAGAAATGGAAATAAACCAGCTAGGGCGATGGTAGCTTATCTCTGAGAAGAGATGTGGCAGCTACATGCCTTTGAGCTGTAAAGGCTACATTGTGGCGGACAATCTGTCCTTTTACAAAATGTGACTTGTTACTTATAGTATTTTTCAGTTACAATACCACGGGTCAATTCCATGGGTGAATGAATACCATGGGTGGATTTTACAATACCACGGGCGGATGCCATTTACAATACCATGGGTAAATTCCATGGGTCTATGAATAATATGGGTATGTGAGTACCATGGGTGGATTTTACAATACCACGAGCGGATGCCATTTACAATACCATGGGTAAATTCCATGGGTCGATGAATAATATGGGTGGATGAGTACCATGGGTTGATGCCATTTTCCATTCGGATCATTCCTCCCTCCTTAAGAAGCAATGGTCCCCATTGCGTAAAGTTCCCTCCTGCGAAGCCTTTGTGGAATATGAAGAGCCACAGAAGATAAGGGTTTTATGTGGTTAACCCAAAACCCTGATAAATGAAGATCCGAGGATAGAGATATCCTGTAATGCTTGTGACCAACTGTGATTCTGACAGTGTGCGGCCTAGCAAATGGACTTCAATGACAAGGATTTTATGCGGTTGACCCATAACCATGATGTTGGTTGCTGAAGAAGTAGCAGGTGCCTACATAGCTTGGGGTGGGAGGGCATGTCTCCAAATAGCCCAAGCTGAATGCTGCTATGTTGAAACTGATGAATGTGAAGCAGGTGCCTACGAAAGTGGGGTGGGAGGGCACGTCTCCAATGGAAACCCACTCTGAATGCTGCGCCAGAATTAAAATGGACATAACTCGGCCAATATAACTCAGAATATTTATTATAACCTATTTTTAGAAGCAGAAGGATCATTTTTCATCTTCCCATGAGTTGGAAATCCTTATCTGGACACTCTAAGATCTCAGATTCGCGCTGCGACAGTTCCGCCGTCACAAAAATTCTGATAAAATAGCTGATTTTAAATCAGCGATATCTTCCACATCCGAACTCCGATTCGACCCATTTTTTTTTGAAATTGGGTGATTTTTCGAGAGGAATCCAGATCTGGCATTTTTTTTGTAAATTTTGTACCAAATGTTTCAAATCTGATTTGAAAACGTGCCGCCCAAAAAAATTCCTGCAAAAAATTGAGAAGAGAAAAATTCTTCCTGCTAGACCCAAGAAAGTGCTCTGTGGAGGTTGTAGCACATGCCTGAAGTTTGTTGAAGATTGCTGCAAAATTTGAAACTGAAATATGCATCAAACCCTCATTCCCATGGAATCATAACCTGCTCTGATACCACTGATCCGGATCTTGGGGGGAGGCCCCCAAGATCTAAAATATTGAAATGGATCTTGGGGGGAGAGACCCCCAAGATCTGAAAAATTGAAATTGCCAGAAGAAAAATAAGGAGAATGCCCAATAAACAAAACCACAAAGAAACTTTTTATGAAAACCCACTGATCTTGATTTAAACATAAATGCAACAAAATACAGAGGTAACCATAAAGATAGTTATGCAGCGGAAATAATACTTCATTTCATTAATGGAAAACACTGAAATATGCTTACAACCAGAAATGGAAATAAACCAGCTAGGGCGATGGTAGCTTATCTCTGAGAAGAGATGTGGCGGCTACATGCCTTTGAGCTGTAAAGGCTACATTGTGGCGGACAATCTGTCCTTTTACAAAATGTGACTTGTTACTTATAGTATTTTTCAGTTACAATACCACGGGTCAATTCCATGGGTGAATGAATACCATGGGTGGATTTTAAAATACCACGGGCGGATGCCATTTACAATACCATGGGTAAATTCCATGGGTCTATGAATAATATGGGTATGTGAGTACCATGGGTGGATTTTACAATACCAAGAGCGGATGCCATTTACAATACCATGGGTAAATTCCATGGGTCGATGAATAATATGGGTGGATGAGTACCATGGGTTGATGCCATTTTCCATTCGGATCAAAGTGTGCATACCATGTAGCTTAAAGCTCTGATTTGTGAAGGCTTTGGGCAACCAAGGAAGGAGTGAAAGGATGAGCTTGGGAATAAAACTAAGCATCTTTCAAAAGAAGATCTACCACCACCATGATGATTGATTTGTTGCCCAAATTTGAGAGTCTCACAATAAAATCCATTGAAATCTATGGCCAAATATGTGTTGGGATTGGTAGAGGTTATAATGCCCATGGTATATTTATTGTCTCTCCTTTGTTTCTTTGGAAACCATCAAAAGATGCTACAAAATCCTCGATATCTATTTTTATGCCTTCCAAGAAAAATGAATGTTTAGGTATTTCATAGGTTTTATGAAAACCAAAGTGACTTATTGTTTGTGATGAGTGTGGTTTCTCTGAGACACATTTTATTGTTGAATCTTTTGCCTAAACAATATGCCCTTTATACCACAATGTATCTTGTCACCATGTATACTTTTTAAGAGGGTGGGGATCTATGTGAAGTCATTGGATGAGCTAGCTCAAAGTACTATTTGCTAGCAATTCCCCTTTTGGCTTCCTCAAGACATCCTCAACTTAGCAATGATAATGAAAAGAGTGACGCATTCTCCTCAATTTGTATAGATAAGGCACCAACGACAACATTCTCTTTACTATTCTTATATATGATCTCATAATCATATTCCAACATCTTGGTGACCCATTTATCTTTCTATAGTGAAGACCACCATTGTTTGAGGAAGTGCTTTAGGAAATGGTCATCAATTTTCATCTAAAAATGCCTCCATATGAGATATCATTCCCAAGATTCCATTGCATGAAGGATAGTCATCATCTTGTTCTCATATGTGGATTTTCCCAAATTATGGTCACATGATTGCTTACTAGTGAATGCCAAAGGGCATCCTCTTGTATCAATACTACTCCTAGACTTGTTCTTTAGCATCACATTCCAAAACAAAAGTCTTATTAAATTCAAGCATTGCTAATATTGGAGTAGTGCACATGGCTTCCTTTAACGCAAATACTGCATGTGTGGCTTCCTCACTCAAAACAAAGGCATTCTTTTAAGGAGTGTTAAGTTAGCAGAGATGCAACTTTGTCATAATTTTCACAAATTTTTTGTAATACTTGTAATTCCAAGAATCCCCCTCAAACACTTTAGTGTTTTAGGATTGGGTCAATCTTGTGTATCCTCTACAACATAGTTACCAACTTAAGAGGAACAATGTCAAGTTCTCATTTTTTACAAGTCACATTTGGTGGTGAATTTTACCCTTGTTTTGAGAAGTAGTGTTATTAGTAGCAACCCTTTTTTACGAGGGGCAATTTTTTGATATTTTAAATCTTCCTATCTATAAAGTATAAACATTTAGTTTTTCAAATGTTTATTTTTTAAAAGTTTTTCAATTTTGTCTTCTTATTTTTTCCCCAATGGTGTTTTTAATTATTTTTCCATTTTTTCCTTAATGTTAAAAAAATGTAAAATTTGTGGTTAACACACGACACTTAATATTTTTCATCTAATTATATTTCACTAATTAATTTAGGGTGACATAATTTTTAAATATAGTGTAAAATATTATTTGTAACATTGTTTACCAACAAATAGTTGTTTCGACAAACACTATTTTTAAACATTTAACAAAAAAAAATATACATTAAAAAGATAGATATAATAAAAAAAATCATGCACATTTCAGAAGCCTTTTTCTTAAATGGCATGTCAAGTAAAACATTTATATGGGGATAATTGAACCAAAAAAAAAGAGAATATATATATAAAAGATTACTATCTTTAATGTTATTTTATCTAAAATAGTGATTCACACAAAAATTAAAGTAAAAATAACATAATAAAAATATTCATCATAAAATACGGGTGGCAGGAGGAGGAGGGGCACTCTATGACTCCAAGGAAGCTAAAGTTGCAGAGTATTCATGGGGCATAGGATGCATGACAAACAACCAAACTAAAGGTTATTCCCTCTACTAGGGCGTTCAGTTAACCAATGAAATTCGAGTAGCTTCTCTCACTATTTTCAGAGACTCCATCCTTCTTATTTAAAATTTGGTGAAGGGTTCCTCTCCAAGGTACAAAACATTAGAAAGTCCTATGAAAATAATTAGGAAAGAAAATGAGTGGTTCTCTTCAATAACATATTTCCATGTTCTACGTGATATCAACAAAGATGAAAACTTATGTGCTAATGAAGGGTGCAAATTAAGATTAAGAGATTTAAAAATCAATGGTCGAATCAAACCTTCTCCTATTCCTTAGAGCTAAATGGATTGGAATTGCATAGTTATGAAGGATTACATTCTCAATCAGTTATAGTATGACATGTAAATTTTGTTTTTTGGTGGGTCAACTTTGTATGGTATATACCTACAAAACTTCGTTTTCTGTTGTCTAATTTGGAGTCCCTCTGGAAAAATTTGTAGTTTTACTGGATCAGAGGGTTCGGGAAAGTTTATTGAAGACATAGCTATGTACTATCTAATGTATTTGTCGTGATCCATGCACAAATTTGCATATAAATACAAAATTATCATTTTGGTTAGAAAAAATACTCATCATAAAACAACAACAAATGAATATTTATTATTATCATAAAATCTCAAAGTAAAAGCATTACAACTATAATTTATTAACAGTTTGGTAAATTGAGCATGTTTTTCAAGTACATCTTAAAATCAATGAACAACAATATATATTCCAAGTTCATCATCTTTATGAGCCTTATTATCATTTTCTTCTATGTTATTATGTGGTTCCACTAGGCCATTTTTCTCTTCCATTGGATTTTTGATGTCTGCAAGTCCCCCAAGGTGATCATTTTCAAACAATTTTGTTGAGGTTCCTTTGACATTGTTGCCATATGTGATACACTAAAATATCATTTTCTCAAACTAGTTGTCTTGCATTTCAACTAGAAGAGATTTAATAACATTAATTTTGTGTTGAATAAAATTACATTGTAGTGGATCATTTCAATGGCTATGCAATGTATTCCTTTTTTACATGTAACATGCTAATGTTGTACCTAATCACCAAATACAAAAGAAATAATTAAGTAAATTAGTGTAAACATACATAAATTAAAAAATGATAAAGATTGAATTTTAACTTCATGTATGTTATATCATAAATCTGACTAAAAACTGAGAACAAATCTAAAACCCAATAACCTTCACATGAAAATGTATCTATAAGAGAATTAATTAGTATTTTTTGTTTTTCATAAATGTTAATGATATCTCATTTCTAATCATTTTCCTCATATGTTAGCTTTCTTGCCATAATATTTTAAAACAATACTTTATTATATTTTCCAACCATATTTTTTATTGATAAGAATAAATCATAAGCATTATATTTTTCCCGACATGTATGTTCTCATTATCACTTGCGAATGAATCACTATTAGAGATATTAATATTAGGCTTTTTCATGTAACATGAAATAGTAAAAAAATCAATCAACTTATAAATAAATAAACATTAATTTTAATTTTAATAAGTAAGCATGCAATTAAATGTCTTACCAAACAAGTTGTTTCCTTGATTTTGCTTTACCCTTGAAGCTTGATAGTAATAATCGTAATGGTGTGTCTAAATGAAAATTCGCAAAATATCCAAAATGATGATGTTGCGACTTCTACAAATCGTGTAACCACTTTATTGAAAGTTTAGTAAGTATAAGACTATCATATTCAATGCTCTGGATATTGAAACCATGAGGGTTATCAATAATAATTAGGGAGTAATCTTTTTTAGGAGCAATCTTCACAACTTTTTCACAATCACTTAATTTTACTTGATACTGGACAATGTCGAGTCCTCTCCAAATGTAGTGATCAAGAATGTCATCAAGTTGAGCATTTTGAAGGGGTTATTTTCTTTGTTTTCTAAACTTGGCTTTTTGAATAAAGCTTTTGAATATTTCGGTACTCCTTCGGTATTCTTCTTCAACATCTTTGATGAAATAGACATCTTTGATGAAATAGACAAATATATAGTTATATATCTATAAGTAACAAAATAGAGAAACTCTACAAATGAATAAATTAAATATAACAAGTTAACACACCTTTTTTAATGCAACCAAAAATTGTTTTAGTGCTACTATAAAGCATAAATTTGGATAGTTGTGTTTAACATCATCATTTTAATTATATGCCCTTATATTCTCATATAAACCTTGTGACTAAGTAAATATAAAAAATAATGTTATCACGATATATATAATAAAATATTTAAAACAACAATATGTTAAAAAAAAAGTTAAAATCCTAATATAAATGATAGATAAATAAAATAATATTTTTGTTTAATTTTGGATGGAAAATATCAAAGAGAAATTGTAATATCCCAAATTTTCTACTTGGAAAATTGTAATTAAATTTGTTAAAATTTATGCACGGATATTTTATTTCTGGTTTACTCATCACCATGAGGTAAATATACCATGGCATAGTAAACATTGTGAATTTTTTGATTTTGTAGTGAAGAAAATTATAATGTCCAAGTCTAATAGACATAAGCGCCTATAGGGGTTATGGTACCACAAGTGGGGAAAGGTAAGGGGTCCAAGATATTTCTTTATTGGTTCTTCTATCTAGGATACCTTCTCATATTCACCTTATTTAAGCCATTAGTAGTGGAGAGAACCATTTCCGAGAGTTAAGTCATCACTCCTATACTTTAGTAAGGTGTCTCCTCTACATTCTTGGAAAATGTTAATTCATGGAAAAGTGTGGAAGGGAGGGGATAGGTTGAGAATGAGGGACGAAAAGAGAAGTTTTAGGGAGGAGCATAGTAAAAACCAAATAACCTTGATGATATAGACTAGACCAATCAAGAAAACAAGAAAATATTCTTGTTTACTCTTCTATTGAAAGAGTCAGGAAACTGAGTAAACATAAAAGAAATTTTGTGACATCAATTATACCTTTTTATATCCTCACTAAAAAGATTCAGAATGAAATATTTTTTAGGAATTGAGAAACAAAGAAGGGAGTACTACTTGTGTTGTGAGAGGTAGGTAATGTGGGTGTTCAAAGTTGCTCAGTCTTTTGCAAACTAGGTAGAGAGAATTATCCTAGTTGAATTCCTTATAGGTTGAACTTAGAGCTAATTATTCCCACTTCACCCTAGTGGTATCATAACATAGATAGGTTGTGAATTCTACAATGAATTTCCTACGATTGGGTGGAAATCACTCAATCTCGCTTGGTTTGTTGGTCATGTTCATTGCATTTGGATAAATTTTTGTATATGTTTTTTATGTTAGTACTTTACACTATTCAATGTATTTATTATGGTGTAACTATTTTTGTTATTTAGTTATGAGCTCCATTTAAAAAAAACACACACACCTTTAAGTCTTTCTGATAATAATTCTTTATATTGGAGTTGTAAATAGTCTTTCCATCATACATTGTTTGCAAAGTGAATTATTTTGAATTCTGAGTAATTATTTTATGACTTTTAGAGTAAATTCCTCTTTATGGTGAAATGTCTGATCTAGATAAGGTTACTAGATGCTTGGACATTAAATTGGGACTTAAGGAAAATTTATAGGCTATATGAATCCAAAACCATAAAAATTCCTCTGGACCAATTGTAAGAGATGTATTTGCTAGAAATCAATAGAAATCATCGAGTTCTCTCCCTGATATAAACATATATTGTTATTGTGTTATCCTTTGAATACTCTGAATTGTTAACTAGCCCCAAGGGTTAGCTCATTTGATCGAGTCCCTGTATTTAAAAACACCTTTCATTGAGAGATCATGTGTTCAATTCTCTCGACGCTCTCGGGGTTAGGCTCTTTGGTTGAGATGACAAGAAGTGATCCTTTCAGGTAGCTATGCATGTTACAATTATTTTGTAGACGTATCGATCACTAATCTCCAAGGACTGTGAACCACATAGGGAAAAAACCCCAAATTGTTAACTGCAAAGCCAATCCACAATCATAAATCTATATAGAGTAATTTTTAGCTAAGATGTGATACATGGGATCCAAAACTATCAATGAACATAACTTAATTGAAAAAATTGAAACCTATATTTGGATGTCGGGTGGATGGTACATGTGGCATATAAGCAAATATGCCAGGTGGATGGTACATGTGGCATACAAGCATATTCCATGTAAGCTAACACCATATTGTGTTGATGAGTAGGCACATGATGTATCACAAGACATGGCATGTTAATGTAGCATGTGGAGTGAATACAAAGTCTGATGTGGTGTGGTGCTTTGGTGTCCACGATGGCATTTTACATATCATTTGAGAATCTAGAAATCTAGCTTTACATCTAAATCATATTTTTATGAGTTCTCTAGATGGTTGACTTGATTGGGTCACATATTTGTATTGATCCATATATATGATGATGTGGACTTCTAAAAAAATGTATATGTGGGAATTAAACTGTAGGGAATGTTTTCCCCCAAAAACCTGAGTTGAGATGTTGATATGGAAGCTAGCATGTCAGAGCCACAAACATGGCACTATCATGTGATGAAATGTGTACAAGGATTGTCACAACATTTTCCATGTGTCATTTGTATGGATAGGTCGATATGACATAAATAGAAAAATATTTTGAGGGTCATAAATTTATGTCCAGAGTTGGAAATGAGGTAACATTTATATCAACAGAAAGCTCTCAAATAGTAGAAGACAACGGTAGTCTCAAAAAAGAGGTCTGATATAGTCAAAAAAATAAGAATTCTAAGATACCCACCTCCTCAAGGTAACCTAGAGGGTTGGGTCACAAATCAAGAAATGGGTCCTCAGTAAAGTAACTTTGATATAAGTCATGTATATTGTCTTCCGTTGTCTTTATTACAAGTTTTTAGTTTTTTTTTTCTTTTTTTTTTAGGGTATGTTACAAAAAATTTAGGGGAAAATTTGGGCGCGGAATCTGAAGAGAAAGTTGATTTGGGCGACGGGGGGGAATGGAGGGAAATTTTCATTCTACAAGTTATAATATTGTCGCTGGGAGAGTGAGCATTTGTATCATTATAGGTTTTTAGAGAAATGCTAAATATTACAAGAAGGCCTCTACTATTAATAAAAAATCATATTTTTCACTTGTTGAGGAGTTTGATCATAATGGAAGAAATGATATTGAGCATGTTGATAAAGAATGTCCCAAATATAAGGACTTTGAAGGCACCATTGATGAAGGGTAGGAATATTATGGGGATCATTATTCTTAGTAATTTAATGATTACATCAATGATGAGGAAAATACTCAAGATCTAGCTCTAATTAAGTATTTTAATGAGAGCATGTTAATAGTGTTGGATACCGTTAACTTTCAGGGGATCTCCCCAATATAAGGTCCCAATTAGACCTTACACTGTTAGGTGTAGGAGTCCCATCCGGTTATCTGGGCTGACTGCCATTTTCTTAAAGCTTTTCCTTAGCTTAAACAATTAGCATGAGAGAGTAACATGCATGTGCTTTTCAATGAATAAGAGAGAGTGCCTTGTGGAATGTTCAATTGTCGATGTATCAAGGTTCTATCACTGAAAGGAAAAGAAATGAGTCTCTAAAAGACAAGTAATAGTAATAATCTGGAAGAGGCACACCCCGACAATAAGGAAGAGTCATTAAATATCAAGAGAAATAGTTCACATAGATGCAACGATCGTTAAAACATCACAACACATTATCAACAAGGTAAGCACTAAAGCCACCGAAATAGTTCGATTTATTCAGTACATGTGAAAACCAACATAAATCACAAACATTACAAGAATAGCCTCAAAACATCCACGACCCATGCATGAAAATGTGTCGGTTGAAAGGCTTCAATATTAAGCAGAAGTTCCAAGATACATAAGTACAATGAACACGAATAGCTCCAATAGTGGAGTGTTAGAGCCACTACTTACTTCCTCTATCTCTCTATTGCCTTGGGGAAGAAGTGAAGGTTAAAAGTCCTCTTCATGAGTAATGAGGCTCCTTTTATAACTCTAGGCATGACCTTTCACATCCTCATGACTCTTGGCTTTCCAACTTATAATGACTCTTGGACTTCTATGACTTTTGAATTTCCAAATGACTTTTGGAATTACATATGACTCTTGGGATTACATGTCCTTTGGACTTATTTACATGAATCTTTTGTGCATACATGAATCTTGGTCTTCCACTTCTTTGTCTTTACAATGATTACATAATTACATCATGACTGCCACATCATCATGTGATGGGAATATGATAAGTCACTAATCATTGATGACTTGGACTTGTAGTGACTGATGATATTGAATTATTGAATAGGTGACATGGATGCCACTTGTGTCTCTATTCTTGCATGCAACTTCGGTTGTTGATGTCTTCACCCTCCAAAGGGTCTTTGATCTGAGAGTCTTTAGGGTGCTTTGATAATTAGAATTTTAATGTGTTCTTGTCCTTGAATGCTTCCTTTTGACCACCTTATTTTTCTAATCTTCCTCATGCATCCTTGTCACGGTGCTCTTGAGATATCTGTAACTGCAATCACTCATGAAAAGTAAACATCAACCTTAAAAATCTCATATTCTATCATTTTTGTGCAAATTTTTTGTTCATAAATTGACAATGCGCTTGGAAGAAGTAATGAGAACTCTTCGGTGCAAAAGCACACTTTGAATGTTTGAAGGGATAAATAATTGAAGCTTCGTTGCTTTGGGATGTGCTCATGCGCTCAATAGAAGAGTGTGAACTTAAGGAGGGCGCAGGGTGCAAGTTCGAAGGACAAAATTTGGGGCTTTAGGCTTCCCAAGTGCACTATGCACTCAAGGGAGAGAAGGAGCATGCATGGTACATTGCTGAAGGCTGAAGGAAGAGTCTTCCGGTCTTCGGGGTGTGCTTATGCACTCAAGAGGCCAATGAAGGTGCATGGTGCAATTCTAAAGTCTGAAGGGTGATCCTTCGGGTCTTCGAGGTGTGCTCATGCACTCAAGGGGGAAGGAGGGTGCTTGGTGCATTGTTGAAGGATGGAGCTTCATTTATTTGGAGTGCACTCATGTGCTAAGAAAGGAGGAGGCATTCTTTTGAGGGTGCAATTCAGAATGAGGAAGGGAATGACGTTTCAAGAGTGCGTTATCCACTTTGGAGGGTGGAGGGTGCACTTTCGAACAATGAAGGATTACTGATCAAGGCTTATGAGTGCGCCCTTGCGCTCCTTGCCTTAATGGGTTGGCTTGCACACTCAAAATTTGTCCAAGTCTGAAAGATAAAACAAGGAGTGAACACAATGAGTTTAGACATAGAACTGAGTAAGGCACACACTAACTCACTAGTAAGACTTAGAATAACTTGAATAATGATAATTAGACATCAAAATGCCATTTCTCAAACACCCCCATTGTACAATAGGCAAAGTATGTATGACTGCGACCCAAAAGTGTGATTTTACAACAAACTAACATGTTATGACCATGAAGTGTACAAGAGATGTTCGGATGGATGCGATGACACTTAAGAACACTTGAAACATGTACTATAATTGAAATGACACTTGATGAAAAAAGAGACAATTGGTACGACAGTTTGTAGGCTCTGAAATTTGAGTGTAGCAAAATGTTGGAGGCTGCTGTAGTAGCGACAACACTTGATGACAAACTCGTAGAATTCCAACCTCTCTGTTTAGGTTGAATTCTCTAAGTGCAAGGTCTCAGTCCTATAGGAAGTATTGTTTTTCCATATAGATTACCCCGAATTCGCCACTTATCCTGGTTAAGGATATAGTCCCCTCTATTCTTCGCTCAACTTAAAACACATTAATACAAGACTAGCCATACCTCAATTGTTTCAATAGGTGAGAAGGATAGTAAGTACATCAAGCCTTTACATGCATTCCCTAGTGTTGCTCTGCTACCAGCGAGCCTGAACAATACCCTGACGTAGTCACCTCAAGAGAGCACAAGCATAAATTTTCTTCCAGCAAGCCTGGACAATACCTCAACGAAGTTGCTTCTTTCACCTCTCTATGCAAGAAGCCTTTCTCTTCTTTCACCCTTTATTTATTTTAGTTATATAATTGTGCTTAGGAACTTATTCATTTGCTAAGGCAGAATAGGGATCCTGACTTATTGAGAGTAGAAGAGGTTATTCCTTATTTTAAGGGATTTAAAAGATACATGCTCATTTTTAAAGTTTTCCCCCTTTCCTTTCTCTACTAGGTCAAGTTGACAGGTTGAAACACCATTCAATAGAAGGCTGAGTTAAGAATGAAAGTCCTAATAAATATATGGGCTTCATAGTTCGACCAAAGGCTTTCTTTCTGGACGAATCATATTTTCCATCTAGAAATCATTGACTTTAAAGATATGTAAACCCCAAAAAGAGAAGATGCGACAAATAAGCGAAGCGTTGTGGTTTCCACATTCCTATCAGATTTTTCCACCGTGCCATTTCGAACCGTCACACTTTCACACAAGGTCTTATCTATGTACAATGACCAAAACACTAACACAACGAACATGACTTGACATAATAGACACGAAACGAAAGACAAAGGACAAAGAAAGAGATTGTACGAGGAACACAACTTAGCACTTCTACTGGAAGTAATGTTTCAAATATCGACCATTGACAGGAAGAGGGCCATTCCTTCGATTTAAGGATTTCAACTTGAAAGCATTATGATCGAATTTGTCTTCAACAGTGAAAGGGCCTATCCACAGAGGTATGTATTTCTTGTGTTTGCCTTTCTCTTCATGGGCTTTATCCCACTTTAATACTAAGCCATCCACATCGAAACTCTTAGCCCCTTCATATTTCTTTTGGAACGAACATTTGATTCAATTTTGGCGCATGACAAATATTTCCTTAGCTTTGAGCCTTTCTTCCTCGAGTTTAAGCAAGTTTTTTATCTAACATTGAACCAAAAGGAATATTTTCTTTGGGACTCTTGTGAGAGTTACAAGGTTGGTAGATATAGGTTTGGTGGCAGGATAACTTTCTTTCCATACAGAAGGAAGTATGGTGAAGTTTTGAGAGTAGGCTTAGGAGTTACATGATCAACTCAAAGTGCATTCACCAAAGCATTGTGCCAATTCTTTTTCTCAAAGAAAATGGTTTTCTTAATGATGTGAAGGAGATTCTTGTTTGTCAATTTAGCTAGACCATTTCCCTATGGGTAATAATTAGATGCATGCTTTAATACAATCCCATTTTCTAATGCAAAATCATAAAGTCTTAATGAAGAAAAGTAGGTTGCATTATTAAAGACAAGTGACGTTGGAACATTGAACTTGGTTATGATATTTTGCTTTAGGAACTGGATGAATTCTTGGTCATTCACTTGTCTCAACGACACTACTTCAGCCCACCGGGTGAAATAATCTGCTACTGTCAGAATGTACCGATGTTGCTTCAAGGAATGTAGAAATATCTCTCCAATAACATCTAAGCCCCACTGTTGGAAAGGTTCCTCAACAACTATTGGTAATAGTGGGATGACTGACCTCTGATCTCAACCAACATATCTTTGACAAGTCGGACACTTGTCAGCATAAGCATGTGTGTCCTTAAACAAAGTGGGCCAATAATAACTAGCCCTCATTACGTTATGCATAGTTGTGTCACCCGCAAAGTGCCCTCTTGTTGGTCTATCATGCAATTCTTTTAATACCTTCTTAGTGTCATGTGGCTCCAAACATCTCAACAAGACACCATTATGGTGCTTTCTAAAAAGAACGTTATGAATGAGTTGATAAGATAAATCTTTGGGGCGAATTTCCCTCTTTTGTTTATTCAATAAGTGTTAGGGCAAGGTGCCATGCTCTAGATATTACCGAATGTATGAATACCAGTGCGATGTAGAACTTGTTTGGGGAATTTTCTCAATGTTTTACATTTAAATCTCCTGCTCCCATCCTGAAAGATATTGCTCTACATTGTCCCGGGCTTCTGCTGTAAGCTTGCAAAGGCCATGACCCTTAATGCTATGAACTAGTTTGAATTCTAGATCATATTATTGTAAGAAGGTCATCTATTTTGCCCTCTTCTCACCCAGCGCTTGTTGCACAAAGAGTGTTCTGATTGTTGGGTGAGGTACATAAATGATTGTGTGAGATTTAAGAAAATAGGGCCTGAAGTGTTTGATTGCCTTATATAATGCATATGCTTGTTTATCAATGGTAGGATAATTGAGTTCTGACCCCTGCATCCAGCACTCATAAAAGAAATAGGTTGTTCATTTCCTTCATGATCCTTTTGAGACATTACAGTCGTAATGGATGAATTAGAAGAAAAAGTATAAAGCAAAAATTCCTTGCTATAATCAAGATTGTATAATGCAAACGCGTCAGTGATAACTTGCTTAATGTGAGCGAAAAAATCTTTCTCCCTTTTGTCCCATTTATAGATTGCATCTTTCTTAATCATCTATTGTAGTGATTTGACTATCTGAGCGTAATCCGAGATGAATTTTTGAGGAAGTAAATATTCCCAAGAAATATTGCATCGCCTTCTTGTTCATTGGGAAAGGGATTTGAGATATAGTTTTGACCCTTTCTAGATCAACCTTAATTTTTCCCTTTGAAATAATAGGTCCCAAAGGAGTTCCTTCGAAGACACCAAAAATGTTTTTCTTGGGATTAAGAGAAATCCCATATTTTTTACATCACTCAAATATTTTTTTAAGATGACACAGATGGTATGATCTTCATTTGGAAAATATGGTCGCATCATCCATATACACTACTACACTTTCACCAATAAGGCCATGAAAAGCAATGTCTGTTGCTCTTTGTAAGGTAGCACCAACATTGATTAGTTCGAATGGCATAAATTTGAATGCAAAGGTTCCCCATTTGTTTTTTGAATATGGTTTTGAGTCGGTCCTATTTTTCCACTAGCACTTGATTATAGCTAGAGAAACGATTTAGCAGCGAGAACATATCAGACCCAAATACTGTCTGGAGGATTTGTTCCATCGATGGGACAAGATAATTATCTTTTTCTGATGCTCAATTCAAACTACGGAAATTAACACAACCTGATTTCACCAGACTTATTTCTCACATGGACCAAATTTGAAACCCAAGTTGAATGTCTAACTTTAAAAATGATCCAAGCATCCAACAAATTTCTGAATTCCTTTTGAATTAGGGGCTCTAGTGTTGGATGAACTTTTGTTAACTTCTACTGAAATGGTTTTTCCCCTTCTTTGATGGGAGTTACGTATTGGATAATTTGAGTATCGTATGTCTTCATATCATCATAAGTTCATGAAACCACATCCTGATACTTCTTGAAAAAACAAATAAATGCTTTTCGTTCCTGTAATAAGGTTCACATATTTCGGATCCTATTGAGTTCCTAAGTTGACTTGTTCATGTGATAGCTTTGATCTCTGAGTATTAGTATTGATTTGCCCTCTGAAGTAGTTTTGCATGTCATATAGTTTTTCCAGAGATAATACACCTTTAGGCATAATATTCCCTTTCGTTGTATCAACAACTTCCTGCAAAACTCTATCGTTCTCATCTTCATTGATGGTTGCTTCCTTGAAGATGTATGCATTAGCCATAAATTGTAGTATCTGTTGGTTGTCATTAAAAACACGAAAAGTAGCAATGTTATGAGGCATAAATGGTTTATAAATAATCTCTATAGAAAAACCATTTTTCAACGACAACAACCTAGTGGCTGCATTGGCTAACATATCTGCAGTGACCTTTCTAATTCTTGGAACAACAATAATATTGAAAGCTTTGAAATGATTAATCAAAAACCATACCTCTTGTTGGTAGTTTTTCAAATTTGGCGAAACATAATGGATAGTATTTCATACCTGACGTGTCACCACTTCGAAATCACCAATTACCTTGAGCATTTCTACCTTCAGGTCAATAGCTTTCTTTATACCAAGAATGAGTGCTTCATATTCAACAACGTTGTTCGTGCACTCAAACTCCAAAAAACATGAAAGGATGTGCTTTCTGTTATAGGGGTCTATAAGAATACAACCTACTCTATAACCATCTTGGGTTTTTGATCCATAAAAGTACAAATTTCAGATAGTATCATGTACTAAACTAGTTCCTACATTATTAACATTATGTACATCTATGTTGCAGGGTTCATGAGCATCAATTGGAGAACAAGGAAGGATTTCCAGCTATGTGTATGATGGAACGGGTTATTGTTGTGCCTCATAACACCCATGATCTATTTCCAAAAAACAATTCCCAAAGATCATGTCTGCAAATTTGACAACTTCATTATGACCCTCAAGAGGTGTCACAATATGTTTCATGTAAGGTTCTGATTCTACCCGAATCTGGTTATTCTTGCCCTTGTATGGAAGCCATAAATGTGACCAGTCTATTGCAAAATACCCTTGTAATTTCCTAGACCAGTCTCTACTCAAAAGTAGGCCATATGCTTCAAGGATATCCATAATTACAATGTTTATGCATTGGTGTACTATATTATCTTTTGATAGATGAATAAGAACATCTTTGAGTTCACCAATGGCTTGGACTAGTTTTCTATCCGGTTAGATGATTTGTGCATATGTTTGATCCCATTTAGCATTAATTTTCTTAGAAACTGATAATGGCATTACATTCGCAGAAACACTAGAATCAACCAAACAATTGTGGACGTTGTAATTAAATATCTCAAAGGTTAACAAAAATGGAGGGCATATATGTTTAATATCTAAGTTCAAAGAACTAACAACGATTTCGAGAGCTCCAAAAGGTTTACCTGACACCACTTGAGAAGTAGAATAATTTTCACCTGTGGGAGGTTGCGAAGAGAACGCTTGGACAAGTAATTCATGTTGGCTTACTATTTTTGCAAGCTCAAAGATTGAAATATTGGCACGAGCTCTTTTCATATCTTCAACAATGTTATAATCAATCACTTCATTTTTAGCAAGCAGTGTTGAAGTGTCTGGAGGTGTAGCTTTTATTGTCTTTTAGAATATTTGTCTTACTTTTACTACCATTGGAAGCATTCTTATAAGAAGTAGTACCTCCAGACTTGTTTTGTATGTTCTAAGCAGGATTTTCTGGTGGTGTGATCTTTCTCAACTGTTTTTTCCTCAGCTCTTGCTTTGATTTTTGTTGTTCAGAAACTGCCCCTTTACTCGTCAAATTGTAACAACTAATTTGTTACTGGGGGGGCTTGATTTTGGGGTATTTCTTCAACACTTTTCTTCTCTATATTAAGAAGAAAATAAAAAATATTGATGGAATTTCCAATAATCGTACTTTCTTTAGCCATGGACGACTCATTTGTTTCCTCTACGTGTTCAGACAAATCATTAGCTACTAAAGCATCAATAATATGGACTGCCATGGCAGTCATGTTGTGGTTCCATTGTGGGCAAGTTTTCTCTGAATGTCATTCCTGATGGAACGTACAATAGTTGTCCATGCCCAGGTTTTCAACATTCATCACAACATTGAAAATTTAGGTAGATTTAGCTTGTTGATTAGTGTTGTTCCTTCCGAGGAAGGAAAAATTTGGGGGTTTTCTACTGGTAGATGTCTCACCTGACCTTTGATTCAATTATGATATCTCATTAGTAAGTGATTTAACAATCTTGGTCAAGCTCTCAATATCGACAGATTATTTATCTTTATCTTTACTTAAAGAAGCTTGATACTTCTTACTAGCATCCTTGGAGTCTTTAGATTGTATATCATCAATAATAGCTCCAGTGGCATGCAAGTCCTTTTCGACTACAATAACTTCAACAAAATTTAAATCTAATGTCTCTTTTGCAACTTTCTTTACAAAGATGGAAATGTTAGTTTTTTTCGCCATAGGAAAATCTAGGCAGATCAACCCCGAAGGGAATCTTTTAAAGCTTGTCGTCTAGACTAGCAGGGCCTAACCCTAAGGGCATCGAGGAGAATTGACCCTATGGCTTCCCAATTGGCGAGGTACTTAACAACAGGATCTTGACCAGTTGAGCTAACCCTTGGGGCTTATGGAAATGTTATTTATCAAGGCACATGTATAGTGATTTATAGTGATAGAATCACGAGGTTGCGTGTTTGGGGTAAACTTATTCAATATCTGATTGAACCTTTGATTGGAATATTTAACTTTCTCTTTTTCCCCCATTTTCAAGTTCCCTAGTTCTTTCAACAATGTGGCAGGAGTCTTACCATCAACAAACTTTTCCAAGAATAACTTTTTAAACTCCTTCCAATTGTGAATTGAATTGACGGAAGACTATGGCACCATACATATGCTCTGCCTTATAAAGTAAATGGAAAGATCCTACAAGCAACATCATCAAAGCGTACCTCTAGCATCTGTAATTGTAAGTAGAAAGTATCGAGATGATCTTCTGCTTTAATTGACTTATCAGAGTCAAACTTTGTTAACTTTTCTGGATGTCTCGACATCTTATGAAGATTCTCTGGAAGAGCAATCGGGCCTGGGCCATCCAATCCAAATCTTGGTCAGCCATGTCTTCGTCTCTTTCCTCCTCCTCTTCCTCTGATTCTGAAGGAGCTTCCACTTCACTATTCAAGTCTTCGTTATGCTCAGGATGTTCCCCATCAGAGAACTGAAAGTCTTCTCCCTTGTTGTATAACTTCTCCTCAATGATTGGAATTTCCCCTTGGTGATTGGTTCCTTCAGCGGGCTCAACCAGCTGGTCAAGAGTTGCAATAACCAACTCTTCTACCAAAGAGAAAAATATACCACTTGGAGTTTTCTCTTTCTTAGCAGGTTTATGAGGTAAAATAACAACGGCATGGATAACACCAAGAGCTTTCGCAAAATGACAGGTAATGGGTTGGATAGTCCATAACTAGTCAAAGGTAACCTCAAATGCTTGTCCTAGACAAAATGTATGTCTCCTCTGTGACAAGGATATTAGATGGAGTGGAAATTGGAACATTATGCCTTGATCGAAAGTTTTCTTATTGGAGTATGGTGATTTCTCATCCATCAAAAGGTAGCGACCCTCCTTCTAGTGCCAAAGATGTTGACAATGCTGGATATTGCCAACATTTAGGGGATCTCCCTAATATAAGGTCCTGTTGAAGCCTCGAAAATCGCTGCAACAACATGGGGGAGACCACCCGGTCCAGACCTTGGTTAGCAGCTCCTTTTCTATTTGGAATGGTGGTTCCAACTGATTCAACTAGGTCTAGTTACCTTTTCTCAATTTCCAATGGCTTTAAAATACGACTTTCATTTGCCAATGGAAAAGAGACATCAGATCGTCCTTCTTGCTGATCAGGCAAGAAAGGGATCCTTAAGCTGATTTAGGGCTCAGCCAATCCACTACTAAAGTTTGCCTCTTTGGGAAGAAGACTTAAAAGAATGTAAAATTTACTCTAATTGCAAACTTGTTCTAAGATGCAAGCAAAAGAAACTATCCTAATCCTATCTCAATTAGGCAGATATAGATCTAACCTAACCAAGAGCAGGTATTTAAAATATTGAGATTGAAATGTGTCGTTTATAATGAATATCAAGTTAATGAAGTAGTTCAATTAACCAACATTATGGATACCAAACATATCCTATTGAGACCCTTTAACTGAAATAATCAATCAACAACACTCAGGAAGTAGTTCACAAAATGGTATTGATCATTTAATCAATAACTTGAATAATTAAACAATAATATGCGGAAGAAGTTCACAACATATCACTATCTATTCATCCAATATTAAAAGATAGATTTATGAGTAAATAGTTACTTAGAAATCAGAATTCAATCCATAAGAGCAGAGATAAATAACAACATAAAATAGAAGAAAATTACCCATACCGACAAAAGTGCACAAATATGTAAGCAAATTGACACCATTCCTGTTATCATAAAATGAAACCAACATTTAAAACAATAGTATTCGAAATACCAGTTTTTTAAATCCATTTCTCCAGCTCTGGTCTCTAATAGTCCTTTACAATGCCTGGGCTTCTGCTTTCAAAAGCAGAGCTACAATAGTGCAAACTCTGTTCATTATACATAACTCAGGATGTAAAATAAAAACCTCAATAATCTCTAGATCTGAGATTCCACTCCTCCCACCTACATCTCTAAATTCCTATTACAAAAGTGCTTTTAGAATTCCAGAATTGTAGAGGAGAGCAGCCCCTATTACATTCTGCAATCTGCTATTTGTAATCTTTGCAAAGGAATTCCCAAGATGAAAGTTTGTTGAAGAGAAATCTGCCCAATCCAATTTTATTTGCTCCAATTTCCCATCTTTAATTGCTGGAGCATTGTCATTGATTGAGATCTTTTCTCCATATCTCTGCTACTGTTTTCCTGCAAAAAGAAATCAAAATGAATTAAAATGTAACAATAAAATCAAAATACCATTTCTGACATTAAAACAAATCCAAACAAATTCTATTTAAATAAATAATTGAAAATAAAATATAAGCTCTCTATTGATGCCTGAGATGGTTTAATTGGCCAAGGATATTATTGACGAATGGATCTGCAATTAGAAGAGGCTTGGACAAATGAAAATGTAGAAAATAACTCAGAAAATTAATTTTGTTCTTAGAAATTCGGAGCTTGATCTTTTGCATGATTTTCGACCTAATAAATGACCAAATCTATTAGTGAAACCTCCTCAGAAATGTTTTCCTTGATTTCATCGTTCCAATGAGCTGTCCTGGGCCTCATTTGGCCAAGTAAAACTTAATCTATGGACCTCCAAAGTAGATGAGTCAAATTTGACATAAATCTAGAAATTTTGTTGTTGGGCTAAGAATCAGACTTTTAATTAAAAATCTAATCCTAAATTAGAATTCTAATTAACTCTAGTTTAATTATTAATTATAAACTAAACTTAATTAATTAATAAACTATTTATTAATCTAAATAATATTATTTTATTTTAATTAAATCAATTAAATTATATATTAATTAGTTTAAAATTAATTATTAAATATCAAAACTTCTTTTATTTTTAAACTCTAACTAACTACTATCATGTTCATTCCTATGTGAATGATATTTCAAACAAAAACAAATTACATGGTTTTGAATACTTGGGTTAATACCTTTTAAACTCTCGTAATCGGAAGATCGCAAAAATGGGATTATTGAGTTTCGTTAACAATGTTGCGATTGAAATCTGCAATGCGATGTAGCGATCCTATTGTTGATTTTTTTAATTTTAATATTAAATTATTTTATTTTAACATTCCATTACCATTTCACTTTTTCGCATGAATGTTAACGTAAGTTTTACGAAAACTAAGGTTAATGCCCCAAGTCTTTTGACCTTTAGCCTTTTCGCAATCGCAAGAAACTTTGGATCGAGGTTTTTCAAGATTGGTATGTTATGAAAATTGCGATGGTTGTGATATGTGATCTAGTTTTTATTTATTTATTTATATATATATTTATTAATATTAAGTTTTATTTTAATTAAATTAATCATATTAATTTAATTAATTCAAAATTTAATATTACATATCAATTTTTTATTTTTGGTTTTATCTGAATAAAATTAGTTATGAAATTATCTAAACTACAATCACTCCAAAAATAAATAAAAAGAATAAAAATAGCATTTTTAACTCAGACTAGAAAAATTATGGGACTTCAAAGGAGTGCTATTTTTAAACCAGTTGACCAAACGAGGCGAAACAATTGTCAATGGGAAGCTTATAAAAATTTGATTCTAACAAAACAATCAAAACAAGAATCCAAAAAAATGAAAAATTAACAATCGTGTAGGATAATCAAATAAAATAAAAATATTAAAAGGTGTTTAGCCAAGATTTTTTATAGAAGGGGTCCCCATTATTTGAAGTGAAGACATCAATAATGGGGTGTTGTGTTTTTACCACAACAATGGCGACACACGGGAGAAGAACCAGTTATCTCTGTTTGATATGAATGAGATTTTCCTAAAATTCAAGAAAAAATAATTAAAGAAAAGAGAATTATGCTTAAAATGCTTGACTAGGTTCATTACTCTGAATAAAAGCAAGAATCATCTAACTGTAATTTTTCTTAAAATTTCTCATAAATTAAAATATTTCAAAACTCTATATCAGTCTTTAATTAGTTGTAGAGATAAAGCAGGGGGCACTTTACAACTTAGCTTTTAAAATACACTCATTTGTCACAGGTAGAGCCACTGCTGCCAGCAAACGTCTATGGTCTCGACAGGGTTACCTTTTAATCATCAATGATTCAGAATCCCATCCCTTTAAGAATTATTGACCTAGATATAAATCCATTTATATATGTTTATTTTTATTTTTTATTTTTATTATAAATCTTAAAAGCCATTGTCCCGGTATGGTGGCCAGATAGTTGACAATGCCATTCACTGGTTATAATCGGACTGAACAAGCTGGCTCGTGATGAGACCCCTTGTCTTATAATTGTTTACAATCATAAGCCATTACCCTAGTTTTTTTAGCAGTGTTAGTAATGTCAGCCTATTTTTCCCCTATGATCATGGTAAGTAGGCTCATGATGAGACCTCTTATCTTTTAAGTTTAAATATATTTCTGGATTATACTCTAGAAAAATAAGACTCTTTGGGACAGGAAGAACCATTGACTCCTTAAGAGTTAGGAATGACAATTTCAGAGTTTAAGGTGCTTTGCTATAAAGTGTCTTTACTTGGCTAAAAATAACTTTTCTTGACTGATAATAGAACTTCGAAAGATCCTAATAAAATTTTGAAATCTCAAAATGATTACAATTTTGATGAAAAATAAATTTCTCCAGATTTTATGATACTTTGCCAACTTTTCTAAATTGGTAATCTCTTCCTTAATTAATGTTTACTTTTATAATAAGAAAATCAAACTTTACTAAGAGATTTAAAAACAAGCTAATAGATGAATATTAACAATTTTTTCCCATGTATGCTGACCATTGTTAGGTGACAAGTAGGCTTTTCATATAAATCATGGCAAAGTTACCAAAACCAAAACTAAAAACCAAAGGAAAAGAATTCTTATGCTAAAATGAGAAAGAAATCAGCGAAAATAAAAATGAAGAAAGTTTTAAAATGCAAAGGAAAATCGAAGTTTCGCAAGATAAACTCAAACAAGAATGTTTATACCAACGTCTCAACAATATGAAGAAAGAAAATAATCATGTAATCAATCCTTCTTATGTCGAGATTTAGAAAAATCATACCTTGCAAGGTTGTAACTGCTTTATGCTTTTTAGATAGCAGTGATGATAAAATTCAGCCACAATGAAAATTTCCTGTCTGATATCAATTTTCTTGTTTCAAAGCATCAACTTAATCATTTTCTAATAAAAAGAATGCTTAGACAAACAAGCTAAAGGTTCCGAAACTTCCTGGTGTAGCTGTTTCAATGAGGATTATCGTTGCTTCTTGAAATTAAGCCAAAAGAAAAGTATGGACTTCAAAAATATGATCTGGCTGAGGATTGGAAGCTTTTATGAAGAGCTGCAAAACAGATTTATATATCAGAAAATAAAAACTGAAACTAAAGTAACGAAATGGAAATAAATGAAAGTGGGTACATGAATCTTACCATTGGATAATTGCTTTTGATCTTACCTGAAAGGTATCAGTTTCTCCAAACTAGCTGACTTCTTATTTTAATTAACATTAAAAACTTGAAGAAGTCAAACTAACCAAAATCCTATAACCCAAAATCATTATTTATTTTATCTAAACTAAAGCAAGCAGTAAAATGCAAAAATGGAATGCTTAGTGCTCAAGGGAATTGAAATTAAAACCAATGCATCAGAAATGAGAATGAGAATTTGCAGTAATGATTGTTTCTCAAAATATTATAAGTTCATATAAACTCCATGATTTTGTAAATTGTCCAGAATCAAGACCAAATCCAAGATGATAAAATTTAAATATGAAGATAGAAAGGTCTTGAATTTCTTATTTAATTATGGAATTATATATTTAAAACTGAAATATATGAGAAATCAAAATGATTTAAATATGCTGCAAATTGGTCATTAACTGCTCTCTTACCATAGTGGTTACCCAAGCTTGCTTTAAATTAACACATCGCCGTATTGGATGATTCACATCATATGTTTCTTTACCATGCTTCAAGTTTAATCAGCAAGACTTCACCTTTGTTGCTATGCCATATATTGATTAAATCTTAATGGCTTCGAGGCATGCATTGGAAAGTATCGCATCGGAGGTTGCAATGGCAAGTTGCCGATAAGAACAGGCGATGAGAACATGTGCAATGAAATGAAACGATCGCATCATTAAAGATATATTGTATTGTGGATCGGGGAATATTTAAATTGCGCTTCCCACATCGCACATCGCAGAGTCAGAAATGTGATGTGAGCATAAATATAAATGCGATGAAGCGATTGCAATATCAGCGATGCGATGGATGACATCACTAATCGGCGATCGGAAATTCTTAAGCGCACGATGTAACAATTCTCAATACGTCGATATGCGATGAAGAGCAGATGCGATATTTTTATGGATTTTATTTGAATTTCATATCATATCCGAAATTATGTGGTCATCGCAATATCGGTAAAGTCATTTATCGAAGATCGGCCATTCATGATAATGGAAGTATACTTCACTTGCAAACCCGATATGCGAAATGCGATATGGATGATGTGATTGACGAAGATGAGCAAACTGAGAATATTGCAAACATTTTCACTGAAGTATCAGCAATACAAAAATCAAGTTGAATGCTATGATATTGCTTGACATTTCAATTGGGTTTTTTGATGGTTGAAAGCAAAGTTAAAAATGTTCAAATTTTAATGAATCAAAAATAAAATTTCCCTGAACCTATTGCAAATTTAAAATGGGTTTGCTGCTTACTTCAAGTTTTGAGAAAACAAATGAAAATCTATAAATAAAATAGAACAAGAATAAAAAATAAACTAAGGAAAAGATAAACTTAATAAGAGATGAGAACAAGCTTGTAAATGCATACCTTGAAGGAAATTGTCTGCAGATCTTACCTCACAAATCTTCAAATCTTTCCTTGGATTTATCAAAATTCTGACTTCGTTCAACATCATCTTATTATTTATTCTAAATCGGAGTGTGCAATCAGCCTAAATAAAATCTGTTTATTCATGTTCAGGAAATCTGAAATTTACCAGAATTAAATATGAAAATAGTCTTCCCTTTTGAATTGAAACAACAATTTATTACCTCTGCTCATTCCGAATTAATCTTGAGAAAAATCTGTATTGTTATAGTGACTGTTCAATAATGCCTTTAGTAAATAAATATGATGCGTTTTACAACATCAGATAATAAGCTAAAGGACCGAATGGGATAAAGCCACTAATTGTGATGAATATCAACACAGATTTAGATGTGTGCCAGGTGCATATTCTGTCAATACATTATTTGAAATAGGCAGAGATGTATTCATGGGTAGAGGTATTGCTGCAAGAGATTTTGATTTAAAAATGGGAAGGAAGAATTAGAAATTTTCTGATGAGAGGCAAATATTTCCTTGAACATGTATATGATATGAGAAGGGCTAATTGCTTCCTTTATTTTTAATCTGCAGAACTATTAAAAATAAATTAACTACATTAACTCTACTCCTATTCTAACCATATACATGAAAAATGACTAGGTATAGTCATATTTCCAATGTAACCATTTCCTCATTTTAATCCCTGCATGTATGTACAATTCAAATGTTAGTAATAAAAATAGAAATCTTATTGAAATAAGAAAGTTAAATCTGAAACCAGAATGTACAACTATTGTTAGAAGCTTATTTGAAATCTCCTTCTTATGAAATTTTCTTTCCAATTGAGTACCAATTGGATCATAGAAATCTGGATGGATTTCTATTAAGGGTTGGGAAATATTCAAAGGAAGAGATAAAAGGTCAGATTGTGGATATGAGCTTTTAAATTCAAAGGCCTGGAAGAAACTGTTAGTGTTATGTGTAAATGTTAAGTTATTAACAATCTTCCATGAAGGAAAAGTTTCCAAATATTTTTCAAATGAATTAATGAAAAATGGATGGAAATCTTTCAAATGAAATGGAAAATTATTAATTAAATTAGATTGCTGGCAGATTTCTAAAAATACATTCTCTTGTTGATATTGCCTTTGAGAAGATAGAAGCTTTTGATAAAACATTAGCATTGATTGAAATTGATATTGAAATTGAAATAGCTTTTGATGCTCTTGATTACAATATAAAACTTCAATGTTCCAACAGGGCAATGCATCAATTGAATGTTTGATAGTAAAGTGCTCAATATGCCAGCGTAATGTATCAAAAATCTGAAAATTAAAGTCTGAAAATAAATCTGATTTTATACAACATAAGTGAGGAAACAAAAATAAAATGAAATCACTATTTGTACAACTAATGTTACAACACAATTGGGATCGTTTTGAAATAATTTCTCTTTCACAAGGATTGGCCAGAATTATGGAATTTGAGTAATTTCGAATTCCAACTTGTGAACTAAAAAGAGAATTATGATTATGAACAGGAATGAAGGCTTGATCATTGCAAATTTCAGATTCCAGATCATTCCTTTGTGTGCTCATGCTCTTTTGAAGAAGATTGCTTTGCTGCTCTGATTTCGGTATTTGTTCATCATGGAAAGATTCAGAAATTTGTACAGCTGTTTGCATTTGCTGATTTCCAATTTGATTTTCTGAATTTACCTCAAAGTAGCTTTCAGATTTCAAGGTGGCTCTTTCTCCAAAATTGCTGCTATTGTCTTCTTGTATTTGATCAGAAATATTTTCCAAGCTTTGTGAAACCTCTTCATCACAATTTATTTCCACATCCGAATTGGATTTCTCATTTATATTGGAAGGGGATGGAACAAAGCTTGAACTAATTTCATATGGATCGGGAATAGGAGGAATAGAATAATTATGTTCAAACCAACCTAGTGATTCTTCTTTCATAGGTTCATCTTTGACATTAAATTTTAAACAATTCAAATGAAATCGAATATTAAAATCTCTAACAGACTCATTTTCATTTCGTAGATATTCAATTTCATCACATACCTGATCATAATCATAGCGGTCAAATTTACAAACGAAAATTGTAACAAATTGATCCCAGCTCTGAATTGAGGCAACCGGAAGAGCTCTACACCAGTTTCTAGCTTCTGCCGCAAATGTGAGAGTAAAAATTCTGCATAATATGCCTTCATCAATTCCTTGAAAATCATAATTTGAAACATTCTGAATAAATTGAAGGACATGATTAAAAGCGGAAGAATTTCTCTTACCATTGAATTTTACCTGAGACAAGAGTCTTACCACTTCAGGTGGAGTATTGGAAGATGCACGTCCATGGATACAACTCCAAATTGGAAGTTTAAGAGGAGCCATCGTAATTAAATACAATGTTAAAATTGAGAAAACTCCAACAGACAACAAGTTTCAGGCCCTCCTTCTAGCGCCATTATGTTGAAACCTCGAAAATCGCTGCAACAACATGGGGGAGACCACCCTGTCCGGACCTTGGTTAGCAACTCCTTTTCCGTTTGGAATGGTGGTTCCAACTGATTCAACTAGGTCCTATTATGCTCTTAACCTGCAAAGCGATACCCAAACATAGAATTTGCGAAGAAAAGATACCGAGAACACAAAATATGCGAAGAAAATATACCCAGAGCATAGAATAGCAATGATTTTATTATCCAAAGAGAAATGTTCACGGGCCTCTTCGAGGGGGCAACCTCCAATAGAGCAGAGCCCGATTACAAAACAAGACACAATGCTCCTCGCAGGGAGTCTCTATCCTTTATATATGACTCATACATGCAATACCACGAGCCACTATCGTGGGTTTTATTAATACCATCTATCTAATACTACCGCCCATTTACCATCTAACTAATACTACCGCCCATTTGCAACTAACTGTGGTCCCGTCATTAATTGCGGGTTAACCACTTACAATTATTAATATGGGCTTTATTGACTCTTGACTATGACGTGATCCCCTGACATAAATAAGGGGGTTAGGGTGGGACCCTAACATGCCCTCCCCCTTAAGACTAGCCTTGTCCTCAAGGCTGAAGCTGCGGAAACTGCTGAAGAATAGCGGCTGGTTCCCAAGTTGCATCTTCCGGCGAGGTGTCTTTCCATTTGACTAGGACCTCCTTAATCACGCGGCCACGCAGGTGCTTGTCCCGTGTGTCTAGAACCTGTTCAGGTTGAAGCCAGATTGATCCTTCTTCATCCAATTCAGGTAGACTGGTTTGAACTCGGAAATTGTTCCCAATCACTTTCTTGAGGCACGATACATGGAAAACTGGGTGGATTTTTGCTGTAGGTGGCAAAGCCAGCTTGTAAGCCACTTCTCCAATGCGCTGAAGTGCTTGATATGGTCCGTAGAATTTTGGAGAGAGCTTTTGACAGCCCTTGTCTTTGAGTGATGTTTGTTTATATGGTTGCAACTTCAAAAAGATCTGATCCCCTTCTTGAAATTGGCGCTCTGAGCGATGTTGGTCAGCCTGTTGCTTCATACGGTTCTGAGCTTGATGAAGATTCTCGCGCAAGTGGGCCAGCATGGTTGCACGGTGTTGTAAGAGTTGTTCCATTGCTTGTACTTTGGAGCACCCCGTGAGATAAGAAGTAGGGGACGGCGGAAGTTGTCCATAGACTGCTTCATAGGGAGTCATTTTGGTGGTGGCATGATAGTTGGTGTTATACCACCATTCCGCCAGAGGTAACCACTGTGCCCAAAGATGTTGTTTTTCTGAAGTGAAACACCTAAGGTAGGTTTCTAGACATTTGTTGACTGCTTCGGTTTGACCATCTGTTTGCGGATGATATGAAGTACTGAGTTTGAGTTGAGTGCCTTGTATTCTGAAGAGCTCCTGCCAAAAATTACTGGTGAAGATTGGGTCGCGGTCGGACACAATCGAAGTGGGCATGCCATGCAATTTTAAGATTTGATCCATGAAAGTTTGAGCAACCAAAGTAGGTGTGAATGGTTGGGGTAGAGCGCAGAAATGAGCATACTTCGATAGCCGGTCCACAACCACCATGATGACTGATTTGTTCCCAGACTTTGGAAGACCTGTAATGAAATCCATGGAGACCTCCATCCAAATTGACGCCGGAATGGGCAATGGTTGTAATGTGCCTGGTGTGTTGACGGTTTCCCCCTTGTGGCGTTGACAGACGTCACATTCTGCTACAAAAGTAAGGATGTCTTGTTTCATGCCGGTCCAAAAAAATGATCTTCTGGTGCGAGCGTATGTCTTCTGAAAGCCCGAATGTCCTGCAATGGGAGAGGAGTGCAATTCTGCCAAAATGCGACTTTTGAGGGTGGAAGTTGGTGATATGACGATTCTGTCCTTGTAGCGAAGAATATCATTCTGCCATGAGTAGCCCTTGCTGGAATTAGAATCTGCCTGTAATTGAGAAATGAGTTGGGAGAGCTCAGGATGTGAAAACCATTCCCCGCGAGCCTCTTCAATCCAGTCTGGAATGGGGAGGGATATTGCGAGCAAAGTACTTTCCTCCTCAAATTGTCGTGACAATGCATCTGCTACCCTGTTGTCTTTCCCTTTCTTGTAAATGATCTCATAATCATAACCCAGCATTTTGGCTAACCATTTATTTTGTTGGGGGGAAGATAGGCGTTGCTCCAAAAAATATTTAAGACTGTGATGATCTGTGCGGATTTGGAAACGTCGCCCCAACAAGTAAGGTCGCCAGGTCTCAACTGCATGTAAGATGGCCATCATTTCCTTCTCATAGGTAGATTGGCCCAAGTTCTTCCCACTTAGTTGTTGGCTGGTGAAGGCCAATGGTCGTCCTTCCTGCATTAAGACTGCTCCAATACCTGTTCCCGAAGCATCAGATTCAATGACAAATGTTTTGGTGAAGTCCGGTAGTGCTAAGACCGGAGTGGAACACATGGCGGTTTTGAGAGCGGTAAATGCCTGTTGTGCTTCTTCGTTCCAGAAGAAGGAATTTTTCTTGAGAAGTTGCGTCAGGGGCTTCGCTATGCGGCCATAGTTGCGGACAAATTTACGATAATAGCCTGTGAGACCCAAAAATCCTCTCAAGCTTTTCAAGGTCTTAGGTTGAGGCCATTCTTGCATTGCCTGGATCTTTTTGGGATCAACCTTGACACCTTCACGGCCCACAATGTGGCCTAAATACTCAACTTCTTCCATGCCAAACGCACACTTAGACATTTTGACAAATAGTTTATGCTTGCTGAGCAGTTGCAAGAGGATATCTACATGCTTAAGATGTGCCGCCCAAGTGCCACTATAGATGAGGATGTCATCGAAGAAGACCAGGACAAATTTTCTGAGATATGGTCTGAGGAGGTGATTCATAAGGCTCTGAAAAGTAGAGGGGGCATTACAGAGACCAAATGGCATGACCAAGAACTCATAATGGCCTTCATGAGTTCTGAAAGCTGTCTTGGGAATGTCAACTTCCTTCATGCGAATTTGGTGGTAGCCTGAGCGAAGATCCAATTTAGTGAAGAATTGAGCCCCATTGAGTTCGTCCAACAAATCGTCAACCACTGGGATGGGAAATTTATCTTTGACTGTTAACTTATTGAGGGCCCTGAAGTCTGGACACATCCGCCACTCCCCATCTTTCTTGAGGACCATGACGACTGGAGATGAATAAGGACTAATACTAGGATGAATGACACCTGCTTCCAACAATTCCTTGATGATTTTTTCTATTTGATTCTTTTGGGTGAACGGATGTCTGTATGGCCGCACATTTGGGGGTTGGGCCCCTGGGACCAATGTGATGCTATGATCATGTTCCCCTCGCGAGGGTGGAAGTTCATGAGGTTTGTCAAAGACCGTCCGATGTTTATTCAAAATCTGTTGCATCTCAGGATGAATTGGCGAAGACATGGTATCTACTACCTGTATGGCATTAAATTGAGCTACTACTCCATGATGGCCCTTTTTTAACAATTTTTCCATACGATGCGAGCTTATGATAGAAGGGGCTCCCGCTTGTAGCCCATGGAGGGTATGTGTGTAGTCGTTCTGCTTAAAACTCATATATAACTCCTAGAAATCCATTGTGATTGGCCCAAGAGTGCGGAGCCATTCCGCCCCTAGGACAATGTCGCAACCCCCCATGTGTATTGCAAATGTGGGTTTTCAATTGATAATCCCCCATTTGAATTTTGACATTTTCACAGCGACCTTCACATTTCATTGTGCCTCCATCTGCAATCTGGACTTGGAAGTTAGAAACTGCTCGGACATAACAATGTGCTGCTTCAGCGATCTTTTGGTGGATGAAATTATGGGTACTTCCACTATCAATAAAAACTATTACTGGCCGATGTTTAAGAAAACCCTTGATTTTGAGAGTTTGAGGTGAAGAAATTCCTGCCAATGCATGTAGCGAAATCATTGGTTCATCAGATACCATCTCCTGTTGGTTATATTCTTCGGTTGCCTCTGGTTCCTCAAGTGGTGGATCTTCCTCGGTGGAGCTGTAGTCAGTGGCATCTATTTGAAAAAACTTGTGCTCTTTGCATTTATGACCCGGGGAATATTTTTCATCACAGTAGTAACATAGTCCTTGCTTCCTTCTTTCGGCCATTTCTGCAGGTGACACCTTTTGAATCTTAAGTGTTTGGGTCATATTAGGAGCCTGTGAGGGACGACCTTTAGCGGGAAAGTTGGGGCGGCTGGATTGAGCTGTTAATGCCCATTCCACCTTACGGGCTACCTGGCAAGCCTCGTTCCATGTGGGGGGATGGTGGAGTAGAACCTGAGCTTTGATGGCTTCTTTAAGACCGCTGATAAAGCATTCCATGTAGAATTCATCTGTGAGACCCTTAGTGCGGAAGGCTAAGGCTTCAAAAGCGGTAATATATTCATCCACTGTACCCGTCTGTCGGAGCTTAGTGAGACGCCCCAAAAAAGAGTCTTCCTGTTCAAAGCGATTTCGAAGAGCTTTGGTAAATTGGCCCCAATTCTGAAATTGTCCATTGCAACGCTGATACCATTCCTTCCATTGCCATCGTTCACTGTCCAAGTACATGGTGCCCACCATAAGCTTAGTCCCCTCATCTATGATATGATTCAATTGAAAATACTACTCCATTTGTGCTAGCCATGTGGACGTGTGAGAACCGTCAAATTTATGCATATCCAACTTGGGAGGTCTCTGATTAGGTGGTGGATGGGTGTGCCAGACGTGAGGAGAGTGGCTAGACTCCCCCTCATGGTATTCATGACCCTTATACGCCTCCTCGTGGGCTGGCTCCTTGCCCTTGTCCTGTATTAGGCACTCTAATCCTTTAAGATGATTTTCGATCCTTTCCACCACAGAGTGGAGGGAGTGCACCTCTTCTTCTATTTTTTCTATCCTTTCATTGGCCATTGCTTGAGTCCTTTCATTGGCCATTGCTTGAGCGCGAGTTTCTACCATACACCCGTCTGACTAAAATTTGGGACCGCCGAATTTTTTTTTTTTTGCCAAGAATTGAATGGTACCACCTTGCTCAGCTCGTCGTCCTGATTCTGATGGGCTAGGTCACCAATAAGCGCCCTGGAAGATCTCAGACTTTTTTTTTTTTTTTGAAAACTCCTAACGGAGTTTTACTCCTTTCTGATCAATACTGCAGTCGCCAAATCCTCAAAATGTCAATGCCACCAAAAGTCCTGCGAAAATTATATCCAGGTACAGGAACCCTTTCCAACTACTCCGATCTGGCGAATCTGGGAGATCTGAATGGTGGAACAACTGTTGCTGCTGATCTGGAATATCAGATCTGGTGGATCTGAGAGATCTGAATGGTGGAACAACTGCTGCTGCTGATCTGGAATAGATGATGTGTGATCCCTCGAGAGAAAGGGAACTATGGTCTTGGGGAGTGTCAGGTGCTACAGATCGCAATATACATAAGGGTCTGACAGTAGTACTCGGCCCAATGTTTCAGGGCTCTAACTAAGGAGGATCGACCGTACCCTTAGCCGTACAACCCGACTACCCTATCGTACGGGCGAGTAATCTCTCCGAGTGCTGTTCTCGGTGTACTGTAGCAACAAGACGGCCGAAGGTTTATCTATGGCGAGGTTTCAAGGGAGCTAGGGGGCTTCCTATATACCCAGAGGGTACGTGGAAGACAGTCCATGCGCGGTTCTGTCTAATGCGCTACTACTCGAAGGGGTACCCACAGGGGTTACAAGGGAGTCCAACAGACGTGACCACCTCTTGTATTTCCTGCGTGCATGCCTCCCCAAATCCGCAGGTTTATGCGCTTAACGACAGATCTCGTGGTTTAAAGACGCTGGAACACGTCTCTAGCCTAAAAAAATTTTGCTAAAATTTGGAGATCCCACCGAGCCCTGGAAAGTGCTCTGATACCACTTGTTATGCTCTTAACCTGCAAAGCGATACCCAAACATAGAATTTGCGAAGTAAAGATACCGAGAACACAAAATATGTGAAGAAAATATACCCAGAGCACAAAATAGCAATGATTTTATTATCCAGAGAGAAATGTTCACGGGCCTCTTCGAGGGGGCAACCTCCAATAGAGCAAAGCTCGATTACAAAACAAGACACAATGCTCCTCGCAGGGAGTCTCTATCCTTTATATATGACTCATACATGCAATACCACGAGCCACTATCGTGGGTTTTATTAATACCATCTATCTAATACTACCGCCCATTTACCATCTAACTAATACTACCACCCATTTGCAACTAACTGTGGTCCCGTCATTAATTGCGGGTTAACCACTTACAATTATTAATATGGGCTTTATTGACTCTTGACTATGACGTGATCCCCTGACATAAATAAGGGGGTTAGGGTGGGACCCTAACAGGTCCAGTTACCTTTTCTCAATTTCCAATGGCTTTAAAATATGACTTTCATTTTCCAATGGAAAAGAGACATCAGATCGTCCTTCTTGCTGATCAGGCAAGAAAGGGATCCTTAAGCTGATTTAGGGCTCAGCCAATCCACTACTAAAGTTTGCCTCTTTGGGAAGAGGACTTAAAAGAATGTAAAATTTACTCTAAATGCAAACTTGTTCTAAGATGCAAGCAAAAGAAACTATCCTAATCCTATCTCAATTAGGCAGATATAGATCTAACCTAACCAAGAGCAGGTATTTAAAATATTGAGATTGAAATGTGTCGTTTATAATGAATATCAAGTTAATGAAGTAGTTCAATTAACCGACATTATGGATACCAAACACATCCTATTGAGACCCTTTAACTGAAATAATCAATCAACAACACTCAGGAAGTAGTTCACAAAATGGTATTGATCATTTAATCAGTAACTTGAATAATTAAACAATAATATGCGGAAGAAGTTCACAACATATCACTATCTATTCATCCAATATTAAAAGACAGATTTATGAGTAAATAGTTACTTAGAAATCAGAATTCAATCCATAAGAGCAGAGATAAATAACAACATAAAATAGAAGCAAATTACCCATACCGACAAAAGTGCACAAATATGTAAGCAAATTGACACCATTCATGTTATCATAAAATGAAACCAGCATTTAAAACAATAGTATTCGAAATACCAGTTTATTAAATCCATTTCTCCAGCTCTGGTCTCTAATAGTCCTTTACAATGCCTGGGCTTCTGCTTTCAAAAGCAGAGCTACAATAGTGCAAACTCTGTTCATTATACATAACTCAGGATGTAAAAGAAAAACCTCAATAATCTCAAGATCTGAGATTCCACTCCTCCCACCTACAACTCTAAATTCCTATTACAAAAGTGCTTTTAGAATTCCAGAATTGCAGAGGAGAGCAGCCCCTATTACATTCTGCAATCTGCTATTTATAATCTTTGCAAAGGAATTCCCAAGATGAAAGTTTGTTGAAGAGAAATCTGCCCAATCCAATTTTATTTGCTCCAATTTCCCATCTTTAATTGCTGGAGCATTTTCATTGATTGAGATCTTTTCTCCATAAGTCTTCTACTTTTTTCCTGCAAAAAGAAATCAAAATGAATTAAAATATAACAATAAAATCAAAATACCATTTCTGGCATTAAAACAAATCCAAACAAATTCTATTTAAATAAATAATTGAAAATAAAATATAAGCTCTCTATTGATGTCTGGGATGGTTTAGTTGGCCAAGGATATTATTGACGAATGGATCTGCAATTAGAAGAGGCTTGGACAAATGAAAATGCAGAAAATAACTTAGAAAATTAATTTTGTTCTTAGAAATTCGGAGCTTGATCTTCTGCATAATTTTCGACCCAATAAATGACCAAATCTGTTAGTAAAACCTCCTTAGAAATGTTCTCCTTGATTTCATCTTTCCAATGAGCTGTCCTGGGCCTCATTTGGCCAAGTAAAACTTAATCTATGGGCCTCCAAAGTAGATGAGTCAATTTTGGCATAAATCTGGAAATTCTGTTGCTGTCTAAAAATCAGACTTTTAATTAAAAATCTAATCCTAAATTAGAATTTTAATTAACTATAATTTAATTATTAATTATAAACTAAACTTAATTAATTAATAAACTATTTATTAATCTAACTTAATCTAAATAATAATTTATTTTATTTTAATTAAATCAATTAAATTATATATTAATTAATTTAAAATTAATTATTAAATATCAAAACTTATTTTATTTTTGAACTCTAACTAACTACTATCATATTCATTCCTACGTGAATGATATTTCAAAGAAAAACAAATTACATGGTTTTGAATACTTGGGTTAATACCTTTTAAACTCTCGCAATCGGAAGATCGCAAAAATGGGATTATTGAGTTTCGTTAACAATGTTGCGATTGAAATCTGCGATGCGATGTTGCGATCGTATTGTTAATTTTTTATTTTAATATTAAATCATTTTATTTTAACATTCCATTACCATTTCACTTTTTCGCATGAATGTTAATTTAAAACAAAACGTAAGTTTTACGAAAACTAAGGTTAATGCCCAAAGTCCTTTGACCTTTAGCCTTTTCGCAATCGCAAGAAACCTTGGATCGGGGTTTTTCAAGATTGGCATGTTATGAAAATTGCGATGGTTGCGATATGCGATCTAGTTTTTATTTATTTATTTATTTATATATTTATTAAATTTTAATTAAATTAATCATATTAATTTAATTAATTCAAAATTTAATATTAAATATCAGTTTTTTTATTTTTGGTTTTATTTGAATAAAATTAGTTATGAAATTATCTAAACTATAGCCACTCCAAAAATAGATAAAAAGAATAAAAATAGCATTTTTAACGCAGACTAGAAAAATGATGGGACTTCAAAGGAGTGCCATTTTTAAACCAGTTGACCAAACGAGGCGAAACAATTGTCAATGGGAAGCTTATAAAAATTTGATTCTAACAAAACGATCAAAACAAGAATCCAAAAAAATGAAAAATTAACAATCGCGTAGGATAATCAAATAAAATAAAAATATTAAAAGGTGTTTAGCCAAGATTTTTTATAGAAAGGGTCCCCATTATTTGAAGTGAAGACATCAATAATGGGGTGTTGTGTTTTTACCACAACAGGTCCCAATTAGACCTTACACTGTTTGGTGTAGGAGTTCCATCGAGTTATATGTCCCAAGTGCCATTTTCTTAAAGATTTTCCTTAGCTTAAACAATCAACATGAGAGAGTAACATGCATGTGATTTTTAATGAGTAAGAGAGTGTGCCTTGTGGAATGTTATGTTGTTGATGTATCAAGGTTCTATCACTGAAAGGAAAAGAAGTAAGTCTCTAAAAGACAAGTAATAGTACTAATCTGGAAGAGACACACCTCAATAATAAGGAAGAATCATTAAACATCAAGTGAAATATTTCACATACATGAAACGATCATTAAAACATCACAACACATTCTCAACAAGATAAGCACTAAACCCACTGAAATAGTTCAATTTATTCAATACATGTGAAAACCAACATAAATCACAAATATTAGAAGAATAGTCTTAAAAGATCCATAATCCATGTATGAAAATGTGTTGGTCGAAAGGCTTCAATATTAAGCAGAAGTTCCAAGATACATAAGTACAATGAACACCTATGCCTCCAATAGTGGAGTGTTAGAGAAACTACTTGCTCCCCAAAATTACTAACTCTATCTCTCTAATGCCTTGGGGAATAAGCTATGGTTAAAAGTCCTCTTCATGAGTAATGAGGTTCCTTTTATAACTATAGGCATAACCTTTCACATCCTCATGAGCCTTGGCTTTCCAAATTCTAATGAATCTTGGACTTATATGACTTTTGAATTTCCAAATGACTTTTGGAATTACATATGACTCTTGGGATTACATGTCCTTTGGAATTCTTTACATGACTCTTTTGTGCATACATCACTCTTGGTCTTCCACTTCTTTGTCTTTACAATGGTTACATAATTACATCATGACTTCCACATCAACATGTGATGGGAATATGATAAGTCACTATCATTGATGACTTGGACTTGTAGTGACTGATGACATGGACTCCTTCAATAGGTGACAAGGCTGCCACATGTGTCTCTATTCTTGCATGCAACTTTTGTTGTTGATTTCTTCGCCCCCCAAAGGGTCTTTGATCTGGGAGTTTTTAGGGTGCTTCAATCATTAGGATTTCAATGTGTTCTTCCTTGAATGATTCCTTTTGACTAGCTTCTTTTCCTGATCTTCCTCATGCATCCTTGTTATGGTGCTCTTGAGATACCTATAACTACAATCACTCATGACAAGAAAACATCAACCTTAAAAATCTACTATTTTATCATGTTTATGCATATCTTATGTTCATAACTTGACAGTGCGCTTGGAAGAAGCAATGAGAACTCCTAGGTGCAAAAGCACACTTTAAAAGGCTGAAGGGCTGAAGAACTAAGGCTCGTGTCTTCGAGATGCGCTCAAGGGAAGAGTGTGAAGTCAAGGAGGGTGTACGACGCAAGTCTGAAGGACAAAGGCTAGGGCTTCAAGCTTCCCAAGTGCATTATGTGCTCAAGTGAGAGAAGGAGGGTGCATGAAACATTGTTGAAGGTTGAAGGAAGACTCTTCAGGTCTTCGGGGTGCGCTCTTGCACTCAAGAGGCCAAGGAGGGCACATGGCGCAAGTCTTAAGTATGAAGGGTGATGCTTCGGGTCTTCGGGGTGTGCTCATACACTCAAGGGGGGAGGAGGGTGCATGGTGCATTATTGAAGGTTGAAGGATGGAGCTTCGTGCCTTTGGAGTATGCTCATGTGCTCAACAAGGAGGAGGCATTGTTTTTAGGGCGCAGTTCAAAACTGGGAAGGGAATGAGGCTTTAGGAGTGCACTATGTGCTTTGGAGGGCATAAGGTGCACTTCCAAACAATGAAGGATTCTCGATCAAGGCTTAAGAGTGCACTCTTGTGCTTCTTTCCTTAATGGGTTGGATTTCACACTCAAAATTCGTCTAAGTTTGAAAGATAGAACAAGGGATGAAGACAATGATTTTAGACATAGAACTGAGTGTGACACACACTAACTCACCAATAAGACTTAGACTGACTTGAAAAATGATAAATAGACATCAAAATGCCAATTCTCAAACACTACACATGCATAATAGGTAAAGTATGTACGATTGCAACCCAAAATTGTCATTTTACAACAAACTAACGTGTTATGACCATGAAGTCTACAAGAGATGTTCAACAAAAGTTCAGAACACTTGAAACATTTAGTATGACTTGAAACGACACTTGACGACCAAAGTGACACTTGGTATGACAATTTGTAGGCTCCGAAATTTGAGTGTAGAAAAATTTTGGAGGGTGTTGTAGCAACAACAACAATGTCCAAAATTATTGCAATGATAATTTTCCTCCAAATGTTTATATTAATGGATGTTAAAATTGGAAACTAGGGCGAAACTCCATGTGGGTCTTCTTATTCATGGCAGTTGATATTTTTCTTGGATTCTTCTCATCGAGAGGTGTAGGATTGATCTAAAGATCATCCAATTCTGACAAGTATTCATGGAGATATGAATTTATTTGTGTTATGTGACAATTCGTCAAGGTTGGCCAACAACCAAATTACCCCAACTTGTCCTCCAGGTTTTAGTATAAATAGAGGTGCCTTGCAAGTCATTTTAGACTCACCTCTTGTGATATCTTCTCTCCATTTCTTTGAGTTTTAGTGGAAGGGGAAGTCCCCAAGAGGATACATTGTCCTAAGAAGAGGTCTGTCATACCCTAAACCACAATTTTGAAAGGGACTAGGACGCAGTCAAATGATGGACTAGAATGCAGTAAAACAAGGACTTATATGCTAGTTGCAATATCCCTAAATGCTAAGATGAGGAAGCCCTACTTACAGTTAAGTAGAAGCCCAAACACTGCCCTAAATGAGGGATGCCCTAACTATTGTTCTAATTGAGATCGAGGCACAGTCAATAAAGCATTCCCTTGACCTTAACGTAGTCAAGAAGGATAGATCCTATCACAGTCATGGAGGGATCCTAACATTGTCAACTTAACGTTGTCATGGAGGATCTATCCTTACCCTAGCCGCAATCCTAAAGGGTGAGCTAAGACGCAGAGGGAGATGCCTTAACCAGCAACGTGTGAAGGCCTAAACCGCAGTTCTAAGGAGCCCTCATTGCTATTCAAAGGGTGACCCTTATACACAGTCAAGAGACCCCTATACGTTGCTGGAAAAATCACTATTTGTAAAGCTCTTATACGCAGCAAGCAGAAGGAGCCTTTAGGTAAGGAAAATGGTCTCTATTCTAAGACCAAGGGTAGTGGAACTCCCAGCATGGAAGAGAAGGACTACCATTGTTTAGAAGTAGTCATGGAGGAAGACTTATTACGCATCCCTTATCTACAGCTAAGAGGGGCCCATTATTAGTCTTGTATTTCTTTTCAAAGAGATCCTTACTCCTATCCTAAGGTGACCTAAACCATTGTCTATTAGTAGCTCAAAGAGAACTTGTTGCAGTCACCTTACTTGCTGCCACATGTTACAGTGTGGCATAATTAAGGACTGCCTGGGCATATTGGTGATGATTCGTGAGCTTAATTTGAAGGGTTTCTTAATCTACAGTTACAACCAATTGCTTTGCTACGCTGCAAGCCATAGTAAGCAGCTAAGGCTGTCCCATGACAGTATTGTAGTATGCAACATATAGGTGACAGTGATGATGGGTGCAACGTGGTGCAGGATAGTGATGATTAGTGCAGCATGATGAGATGAAACATAGTGGTGATGGGTGCAACATGGTGCAACACATTGATGATTAGTGCAACATGATGAGATGCAACATAGTGATGATGGGTGCAGCATAGTGATGATTAGTGCAACATGATGATGAGGTGCAACATTGTGATGGATGCAGCATGGGTGAAACATGATGATGAAGTGCAGCATAATGAACAGTAATGGGTGCAGCATGACAATGAGGTGCAACGTAATGATGGATGCAGTTCAGTGATGGGTACAGCATGGTGATGGAATCACCTGCGTTTAGATCTGCTACCTCATGTGTGATCTTCTTAAATAATATCTCTGCTCTTAGTTTGTCAAGTCAAAATGTTTACTTCTTATGTATATGTACTATCTCTCTCTCTCTGCTGAACTATTGAAGAACATAAGAAGAATTGATCAAGGGTTTCCCCGAATTGGGGTTTGTCCCTGGCTGGTGCCACGTCTTGTGTCCTCTTGTCGTGGCTTGTTTTCTGCGATTTATGTTTATGTTCTATCTGTATTTTACTATCATGTTAGATGTGATTGCTAATCTGGAATTGATATTGAGCTAATATGGAAAATTGAAGTAAATTTGCTCTCAGCATAGAACATACCTAAAATTAACAAAATGACAATGGAGAATTCAATTTTATTATTGGTGTAGAGGAGAAATATGGCGATGACATTAATAATGATGAATATTTTTCTCTAATGGTAGCAATTAGAGGATTTTATGAAGATGATGGAGATTTTCCTTCGAGAAAATATTTTCAAGGCATTAGAATGATGAATAATTCGCCCCAACAATAGAATTGAAAGGCTTCGATGAAGATGATGAAAAAATTCCTCAGAGCAAGGATTTTCAAGGTGTTGGAAAATGTAACTAGTTTCAGTCTTCACAATTGTCTATGTACTCATGTCATTATGTATATATTATGTTACAAGAAAAACGAAAGAATTTTTTTATTTTTAAGCATGGGTTTCATGCTCCATTTTGATGGTATTCTAGGTCAAGCATGTTCTTCGTGCTTCTAGGTTTTGTCATGTCAAAAGAATATTTCTCTTGAGTCAATAGAGTCCTTTTCAATTGTATAAGACCCTATTTGGCAAGTTGAAACATGTAAAAGATATTGATTTTGAGTCTAGAAAGTTCTACATGCCTCCTAGTGCAATTCATCCTTGCCAACAAGAATTCGACGTAAATGAGGATATGAAAATCCATCAGATGTGTATAAATAGAAGCATCATCAACCTCATTTAACACCAATTCAATCTCTCTTAAGAAGAAGTTTGAATTGGAGCTCAGAACAAGGAAATAGCAAGAGTGAAAGTCTAAGAAGCAATGAAAAGCCAAGAAGGAGAGAGAAAGTTCATTTTTTAGGCTCTATTCTCTCACATGTGTGAACGTTAGGGTTCCTTCAACTTCTAGAAGCCTAAAAATTGTAGGTTCAAATTGCAAGGTCAAAATTGTAGGTCGAAGTTGGGGGTTGAAGTTGTAGCTGGAAACTGGTTGAATTAGAATTGATCCTTGTTGATTTGGTTGATCTCTGACCTAATTGGAATGGATTCTTAGAGGGCTGACTCAGTTCTTGGAGGAGGAATTGGTCTAGGGTTTTGGGTCTTGGTTTTCTCATTTGAAGCATATTCTATAAGAAGAGAAGAGATTTTCTGGGTTTTCCCCTTGGAGGGGTTTTGCCTTGGCTTAAAGCCTAATTTTTATGTCCATTGTCTTTACTATTTTTGTTCTTGATAATTGTTTGATGAGAATATCTAAGAAAGAGACACAAGAAGATAAATAAAGTTCACAAGAAAATATTAAGGTTAAAGAATTAATTGAATTAATAGTTTCCCTATTGCTTTATCCAACACAAATCACTAATGAAGATGATGAATTTCCTCCATATGAGGATTTTAAAGGTGCTAATGAGGATGATGAAGAATATTCTCTAAGCAGGATTTCAAAGGATCTAATGAGGATGATGAAAAATATTGTCTAAGCAAGGATTTCAAAGTAACTAATTAGGATGATGAAGAATTTTCATAAAGCAAGAATTTTAAAGGCATTAATTAGGTTTATGTTGAATCTCCTCAAAGTGAGGATTTTAAAGGTAATGGTGAATATGATGAATATTTTCTCTAAAAAAGGATTTTAAGGGTACTGATGAGAATGATGAAGATAATAATAAAAAAAAAAAAACTGAAGATGATTATGATGAGGGTGGGAACTTGTTGGGTATGTATTATATTCTTTGCACAAGATGTAGTAGGAGGGATGTCACAAGTGGGGTTGCATGGGGAGTGGTAGGCCTCATGCAAGGCCCTAAGGGGGCCGGCTAAGCAAAAATAGTTGATAGATATTGATCGGTATGGTTTTTTCCTTGGAAGCTTTATGGCACACAATTTGTCGGTCCATGGTAATCTAATTATGGTTAAGAAACTATGGTTGTATTCTATTCCAAGGTTAAATTAATTACAAGTTTAGGATGTTTCAATACCGTATAAACTGTATTGTAAATAATGAAGTTGATTAATAATAAAAATCAAAGGTGCAAAAGAACCAAAAACTATTGTCACACTGTACATCTCTACAACACTGCGAGGGTTTTTGCAATGCTCAATATACCTCCTTCATCCTGCCCCTAGATTGGGTGGCCCTACTTTCCCATCCCCTCCACCAATGCCTAATATAACTGCCTTGAATGCTCCAATCTCCAGTGGACAAAAGTTCCAGAAGATGAAACCCTCATGCTTTGTCAAAAAACTTTAGGATATTCCGAAGATAGATATCAATGCTTCTGAGTTCAGAACAAGGTCTCTTTAGCTTTCAGAATGAATTTTAGTGGGCCAATTCATCGAGATTTGGCCTTCCTTACTCTCCTTGAAGCAGTGTGTAAATAAAACTTGGTAGCCACTGATAAAGGGTCAAGTTTCCTCTTCTTTCAATGGGGGAGGGTTGTATACCTTCTTCTTTGAGAATAAGGAAACTGGGACTTGATCTTTAGAAGCAACCCTTATTTCATGGGTTCTCAAGGTCTCTATTTAGATAAATGGAGCTCGAACTTTAACCCAGAATGTGATGTTCCTTCATAAATTTAGGTCTCGGTTAAAATCCCCTTCCTTCCTTTGCATTGTTGGTATGATGCCACTTTTAAAAGAATTGGAAACACCTTGAGTAAGTAAATTGATCGTGTTGAGCCACAAGAGTGTTTGTTTTCTTGTGCCAATATTTGTGTGGAAATAGACATGGGAAAAGGGCTTCCATCCGCAATAAATATCAACCTAAATAAATGGTCCCATATCTAATAGGTTTCTTATGACTAACTTCCTTTTAAGTGTAAGGTTTGTCATGAGTATATACACTTTGCTAAAATTTGCAAAAAGAAGATTGAGAAGCAACATAGTGGAAGAAACAGATCAATGGCAATAGCCCAAAAGCTGAAGAGGTCTGTCTAAATAGATTAATAACCAACCACAATAGATTGATCCAATAACAAAAAAAGGAAAGGGGCTAGACTCTCCATCCCAAGTGAAATCGACTCTATGAGATGGTACCAACAATCAGGGTGCAATGAAAGCTAATAACAATAGTTTCAAAGCACTATGACCTAGTTGAAGAGGAAGGTGAGATTCCCTCAAGCAATGCCCCTCCCTCTCTTGGGAAGGACTCCAAAGCCTCTCCTAATCTTCCCAAGAATGGAATTCTGCCCCTTGAGGATTCCCTTCTACATGTGATAGGCAAGATCAACTCTTCCTCGGATGAGGGTGAGTTCTACTCTCTTAGGGAAACTCAAACTAGTCCCACCCTTGCCAATTCAACCGATGAAATATCAAAGAAAAAGAAAGAGAAGCAACAAGATCACATTCATTGTAAGGTGGGAAGAAAAAAAAAGGAGAGGTTCAAATCAAAAAAGTTGAAAAGGACAAAGAATTGAGAAGATAAGGTATTTTGGAAAGACATATCATAGGGAATTGAGAGACAAGGAAAGGAAGCAATTTAGGCCCCAATTAACAGGCCACAACATACAATAGTAAATGATGAAATTAATCTCCTAGAATTTTAGGGGGTTGGAATTGGATGAAAGAATGTCAGAGGTTAAATCATTAGTTCAAAAATAAAAACCTTATATTCTTCTCCTCCATGAGACTAAAATAGGGATCAAGAGATCTCCCAAAGCTAATATAAATTATGGAATGGTAGTGGTATTTCAACAGTTAGTTTAAGGCGGGTTTCAAGTGGTCTTTGCACTCTCTAGGATTCCTCATCTTTGAGGCTTTTATATCAACGTTCCTCTCCTTTATGGTTGGAGATGTGTTTTTTACTTCTCTCCTCCCAAAAGGTATGTTATGTAATTAATTTATATATGCTAGTTCAATTTTGAGAAAAAGCATATTGCTAAGCTTCTTTCATAAACTTAGAAGACTCAGAATATGGATAAGATTGCATCATATTTGGAGATTTAATTACTATCCTATATTCTTGGGAAGAAAAATGAGGCTCTATAGTCAAATACCAATTTCAAGAAAAAATGGACGATCTGATAAAAAAATTAAATCTTCTCGAAATCAACCCCTCCTCCAACAAGTATAGTTGGATCAAAAAAATATTGAGCCCTAGTCATATCATTGCTTGCTTGGATAATTTTTTAGTACCAGATTCTCTTCTAGTCCAATATTTTATGTTTGCTAAAAATTTGCCTTGATGTAGCTCATATCATAGACCCATTTCTCTTGAAATTTATGAAATCTGAGACTATGTTCACATTCCCTCCAGATTCAATCCAATTTGGATTATATTAGAATGATTGAATATTCTAGTTAAATTAGTTTGGAGCTAGTGGATTGCAGACATTCCAATCACAATTTGGGAAGGGAATTCAAGCTTCTAAAAGCTACTTTGAAAAGTTGGGCCAAGGCACAGAAGGATTCGACATCCTCCAAAATGATTCTCCTCCAATCTAAATTAGGATTGACCCAACTAGTATTAGAGCGCAACCATGTGATCTGCAATCTCCTTTTTTAGGAAAAAACTAAGTTTGAGCAATATCATAGTGTGTTGGAGGAAGAGGGAGAATGGTGGAGACTCAAATTGTGAAGTCTCTGGATCCAAGTAGGTGATATGAATACAATATTATTCCATAATTAGGCAAGTGATTGAGTTTGGAAGAATAATATTAGAGAAATCATAGTTCAAGGAAACAAAATAGTTTATTTCTCTCAAATACAGTCAGAGGTTATTCTTCATTATCAAGAGATCTACAACAATGTGGGCCCAATTAAAGAAGAACCATAACATTATATGTTGGAGCACATCCTAGAATTGATCACTGAGGAAGATAAGATTTATCTTCTATAAGAAGTTTATAAAGAAGAAATGAAATTCATTGTGTTCTTTAGCCCAAATAAGACCCCTGACCCTGATGGGTTTTCTTCCCCTTTTTTTTCAACAATATTGGGATGTCATAAAGTTTGACCTTTGTAGAATGATTAATTATTCCTTCAAACGTAATTTATTTGGGGGTGGTATTAAGTTAACTTTTTTGGATCTCGTCCCAAAGGAGTCTAATCCCTCCTCCTGCGCTCAATTCATGCATATTCGATGTATAATGTATCTTATACAGTGATATCTAAGATTTTTCCATCTAGGCTTAAGCTTATTCTTCCAAAAATCATTAGTGAAAATAAAGGCGGGTTTTTTCATCAACAACAAATTTTTGACATCATCATTTTGGTCTAGGAAGCAATACACTATAGTAAATCAATAAGTGAAAGTGGCGATAAAACAAGATATAGAAAATGCTTTAATCATGTCCGACATAGCTTCCTCTTCAAGGTAATGACTAAATTTGGTTTTGACAATAGATTTATACAATGGTTTGCACCCGTGATCAATGGGAACTTTGATAGGTTTTTTAAAGCCTCCATGGGTTTTCGTCAAGATTATCCCCTTTTCTCCTTCCTTTATATTATTATGGAAGACTCTTTAAGCATGTGCTTGGAGTATGCAAGGAAAAATTGTTGTCTTCTGGGTATTCGTTATACAAGGGGAATCAAGAGTATCAATCACTCTCAAATTGTGGATGATACCTTGCTTCTCAATGGAGTTTCAAACATTATTTCTAGGATATTTAAAATTGTGTCAGATCAATTTCTTGATGCATCTAAAGGTCTGTTCAATTATGGGAAATCATAGATCTATTCTTGGAATATTAACACAAGGAAGCAAAACCAAATTATGAGAATTTTAGGATTTCACTTGGTGGAATCCCAAAAGGACTTTAAGTATCTCGACATCCTAATCTACCTAAAAAGCCACTCATCTCAAGCCTGGGAAGGGAAATTTAATATGTTCAAAATTAAGTTTTCTAAATGGGGTACTCACTAGATGAATTTAGTAGTTTGGTTGGTTTTGATTAAGGTTGTTCTCATAGCCCTTCCTCTTTATCAATTTGTTGCTTACTTTCTCCTTAGAATATTCTTAACAATATGGCAAAAGAAATATGTAAATTCCTTTGGGAAGGAGAAAAATACAACACAAAGAAGTTTCATTTGATTGAGTGGGCCACAATCCAACTGCCTAGAATGCATGGAGGACTTGGTAACAAGGATCCATCATTATGTAAAAAGTTATTGGGGTCAAACTAGTTTGGAGGTTCTTAACCCTAAAATAAGAATGGTGGAAGGAAGTGTTGCAAGAAAAATATCTCCTTGAGTGTTCTATCTGTTTGGAATCTCTTCAACTACAATGTAGAACTTCTTTAATTTGGAATCTCTTTGTGTCCTCTATCTCTCTCATAAATTCAAATATATTTTAGAAGCTTGGGAATGGGATGTGTATTAATATTGTGTTCCCCAAATCTTTGTATCATTTTAGCTAGATGTGCTCCTTCGAATCAGGATATTGAGGATGAGCATGGCTAAAAGTCTTCCACTTAATGAGTTCATGAAGGGTACTCCTCCCTCCTCTTTCCTAGGGGCTTCGCCAAAATCATGTTGTTGGTCCAAGGTATGGATTACAAAATGCCTCCCTAAAATTAACTCATTTTATTGGCTACTGGTTCACAAGAAGATTTTAATATAATTTTTTTTTGAAGAAGTGAGGTCTTCAGGGTCCTTCCTACTTCCCCTTATGTAAACAAAATTAAGAGACCATACAACATATTTTCTTAGAATGCTCTTTTACCAAGGAAGTCTCATCTTGGGATTTGTCTCCTCTATCTGATATATTGATCTAGATGGATTCGATCTTTGGATTCTTCTCTTCCTGGGACTTGAAATATGCTAGAAGATTCATTTAAAAGCCCCTTATCAAGCAAATCTAGGAGGCATTTCCAAAGTTCATTTTCTAGAAAGTTTGGTTAACTCGAAATAAGTGTATCTTTAATGCTTCAAAAGCGCCTCCCTAGTCAATAGCATTGAAAGTGTTGCACATGTGCTCAAAATTTTGGTTTAATACTACATCTATAACTCTTTAAAACTATGGAATGTATTATTCTAAAGTTGCATGGCTCTCCAAATTTTCCTTTAATTCAATTAAATCTTAACTTTTGGGGGTTGTTAAAAGGCCATATGAAGAGGCATGGAAATTTCATCTTCAGCAAATGGACTTCAAGAATTGGATGCAAGCCTATTTTGACAACATTCTCAGCTTTGATGGTGCATCAAAAGGAAATCTAGGGGTGGCAGGAGGGAGGGGTCCTTTATGGCCCTAGAGAAATTAAGTTTTTAGAGTATTCTTGGGGCTTAGGGAAGTAACAAATAATTAGGCAGAAGACTATGGTTTACTCGAAGGAATTTTTCTCACCAAAGAATTCCAAGTCTCTTCTCTCATTATCTTTGCTGACTCTCTTTAAATAATTCAGTATTTTGTCAAATGATCTTCCACTAGAGGCAAAGTTTTGGATAATCTCATGAATCGGATTAAGAAGGTATTAAAATATATCCAAAATATGAGTTTCAAGCACATTCTAAGGGATAATAATGAGGAAGTAGATCAATGTGCCAACCAAGGTTGCAATTTGAAGTTTGGAGAGTTGATGATTAATGGTCAATTAAGACCATCTTCCATCCCTTAGTGGATTAAGCATGAATCCTATGTTCAAGTATCAATCCAACAACTCTAATGTCAAGTATCCAGACCTAAATGATCCAGTAAATATGAGGAACTATGTTGTAATCAAGGATTATATTTTGAAGTAGGCTATATGTACTACAAGTTTTGTCTAATTTTGGAACTCTATGGGAAGATATTCAGCTCCAAAGACCCATGTATTCTTAGTATTAGTTATATTCCTCTTAAAAGGATAATTTTGGTTCAATAGTCTGTAGAAGATACTAAATATGGAAGAAAATCATAATGTAACTCTCAATGTACATTTGTGAATTGGGCACAGATTTTGTAGCTAATATAAATATTCTCATTATTATCAGAAAAAAATTAGAGGTGCAACTCTAAACGATTAGTTGGTTTTCCCAGTCTGGATTTCCAAGGAAAATCTCTATGTAATATATGATTGCCAACATTTCACTTTTTATGTATGCAAGGTTTAAAACTTATAGGAATTTATTCCTAGTCGGGAGTCTTAATGCATTACTGGGGATGATGAATTTTCTTGAAGTGAGGATTTTAAAGGAACTGAAATTGATGTGTTAATGATCAAGACATTCCTCTTAGAGAAAAATTTAATGACACTGGTAGTGTTAAGGGTGATGATTATTTTACTTTAAGTGAATACCTTTCACGAGATATCCAATGAAAATGATGAGGATGATATTCATTTTTTTTTACCGAGTTTGATATTTCTCTTATCAACACGATTACCAATGAAGCTGGTGATGGGTCTAGGAATGAAGATCATGTCCTAAGTCATTTAGGTGTAGTAATTCAAGATTGTCAACATTATTTTATTGGGTTTTCTAACAGTGTTGAGTATGATTATGGTGAGGATAATATTTCTCCTAGTGATGAGGAAATTTTGTGTGCTGAGGATGATGAAATGATGGAGACATCGCAAACAAATATTGTATCTAGGACTACAACTAAACCATTTTATATCAATCCAAAATAGTTTGGTTATATAAGGTATAGGAAAGAATTTCTCATGGTATTAAGTTCCATTATTAATTTGATTTCAATTGAAAGTTATCAAAATAAATTATTTAAGAGTAGAGACTTCATGCATGCCTTGGAGAAAAGGAAAATATATTTGTCAATGAATAAAAGCATGCATAAATTATATTTAGCAAGGTATATGATATCTAAAAAGACATTTGATGATTATTGCATTAGGAAATTTTTACTATGTAGAAAGGCTTTACAAAATTTCACTCAATTAGTAATATTCATCTATCAAGAATCCAAACAAGATTGGAAAAAGATCCTACATTTATTCAAAAGTACATCATAGACAAGAGAGTGGGCCATTAACAAACACTACATTATTGTGAATGCATAACTTCTTTTCCAAACATGTAGAGTGTATGATGGATAGAGACACAATACATATTCTAAATAATTTATTGAGACAAGAAATCTACTGCTTATGCAATGAGTATGTTGAAGGTGTTGAAGGAAATGGTAATTTTACTATGCAAGCATATTTCACAATGACATGGAAGAAACAATTCAACAATGACCATATTCTTAGGAAGTCAAGGATGGAGTTTATATTACTTGTGCTTCTCTTAAGTCGATAAAGGGATGATTCTAAAGGGGTAGAAAGAGGTATGTATTTACAAAATTATTTGATATAATTGGATAGTTATCAATCATGAAAATGTATTATCAATATTTTACTTTTATGTTATATGTAATTTACATTGTTAAAGAATTTCAAGAGTATCGCGATCAACAATCAAGTGAAGAAAAAAAGTTGTACAAGCATTAAAAGAAGTGTTATGATGATCTAAATAAAAATATTTTTGTTTGTGTTGTCGCTACTACAACACCCTCCAAAATTTTGGCTCGTACCAAATTTCGGAGCCTACCTTGGTCTTGTATATTGTCGTCACAAACATTGAAATCCATTGTATATGTTTTATCTAAGTGTTTGGGTCCCTTTTACAAGAAAAGAAAAATGTCGTCTTTTCATATGTTAAGTGTCATACGATGTATATGAACTTGTTTTAGTGGTTTCAAGGGGTTATCGTTGTGAAAATGAGTTTGTATTACCATGTAAACATTCGTCGCACTCATTCCCAAAGCTGTAAATACTATCAAACAAGTGTCGTCACAGTTGTTGCAAAGTGTATCTTTAGTGTCGCACTTGCCATAAGTCGTCACAAAGTTTTCGCACTGAGAGAAGCATGTTGTTCATCTGTCCTGGATGATCTATGTTGTTGTGTCATCAAGTGTTCTAAGTGTGTGATCACAGTCGAGTCTTATCAGTGTTCACATTAGTTCATCGATCCCCCACTTAGTCAAATTCTGAAAGATCTCCAACCAAGCAACTTAGCCTCATCCGACCCTATTGAACTATACATTATGTAGTCTCAGCCCTCTAGTTGCAACCCTACCTCTTGACACTATGCAATGCGCAACTCTTGCCTCCCAGAATTGTGCATTGCACAGTTCTAGTGCTCAAGCCTAGACCTTGGCCTAAAAAACAGCGCAATTCATCCCTCCATCTTGGCTTCAACTATGCATTGCATAGTATCAAACCTCAAGCCTAGTCCTTGAGCTCTTGAACTGCGCAACTGCGCAGTCACCTAACCTCCTCTACCTTCCATAAATGTGCAGTAGGTTGAATCAATGTTCAACCCGTCATCCTAGCTCAATAAGCTTGCAAACTGCAAAATTTTCTTCCTCAGTCCAGCCTGGACTACGCATTGCGTAGTCTCAAGGCTCGAGCTTCACCCCTGACTACCTGAGTTGTGCAATTACGTAGTTAGTAAGCCTCTCCCTCAACTTGCAACCCAATCCTAACTCAGTCAATGGATGAACATGCACCATATTAGCCTAGGGGTTTATCAGACTAATGTCATCTTGTCGTGAGTGAGTTGTAGATGCTGGTACTCTATCAGTCCATGACATGATGATGAAGAAGGAGATGGAGAAAGGAAATATGACAAAAGACATTTTTATAGCTGATTATGCAAGCTAATCAATCAAGAGAAAGAAAAGGGCCACCAGTTTGCGATCGCAACTCAAGACCTGATATCATTGAAGAGTCCTTACCTCTAAGTCATATGGAGGTGGATAGAAGAGCATTCCCAAGAAGATACATAACAGGGACCAACAAGCATGGCTTGACATTTCCATGCCATCAAGAAGTCCATGTCAGCAGTGTCATGTCATGAGTTATCACATGGCACATCATTATTGTGGATTATGTAATTTACTATTCCAAAATGCATCGTAAAGTGGAAATCCAAAGGACATGCACATAAGATGAAGATTCATGTAAAATTGAAAATTCATAGGAATTCAAACAATCATGAGGGTAGTCAAAGAGTCACAAGGGAGGTGAAGAATCACCCCATTGTTTATACATATACACCCTCGGTGTATAAGAAAAATACTTTTCACCTTGGCTCCTCCCACAAGGCATCAGAGAGACAAGATAGTTCTTTTGAGGAGCAAGTAGTGGCTCCAATGCTCCACTATTGGAGTTAGTGGTGTTCATTGTATACACATGTCCTGGAACTTTTACGTAATATATGAAACCTAATGACCAGCATGTTCTTAATGCATGGATTATGAACGTTTATAAGATTGTGCTATACAAAAAAATGACCTCCTCATCAACTCAAAGGAGAAAGACATGATGGTTGAAGCAATAGCCAAAATCACAGGCCTTGTTTCCACACTAACGTTGTCTATACACTGACAACATGCTTTATAAAGCTTCTCTGTAAGCCTAAGGGAGCGTTAGTGACCCTACTAACTCTACTTGTTGGTTCGGGGACAACATTAGTGGATCCTAATGAGAATATAGAGGTTAAAGGAGCGAATTGACTCATAAATATATCTATATTCCCTCCTAAATCTACTCAAAAAAGCAAGGAAACATCTAGAGTTCGACCTATTTGAGGGATTTCTAATCGTAATGAAGGAGATAAATGGGAAAGAGCTCAAAAGCATGGCAACATCATTGATTTTACCTAAAGAAACTCATGGAGGAACTTGGCAACCCTAACTCAAATGCTACATACATAAGCAAATCTAGGGCTATGGTGATGGAGGTTAGATCATTTGAAAGGATAGCTTACTTGATTGTCAAGCGTAGTCTCAAATCTAAGCATAAGAAGTTGGTAATAAGGGAGAGAGAGAGAGAGGAGCTGGAGAGGTAAGGGAAGGCTGATGCAACAAATGGTTGTAATCACTCTTCCGACAAAAATATAGAAATGTAGTTGTATTGTCTACTCCGTGGTGTTGGTACTATCATTCATTTATTTGTTTGTCCAATACCTTTTAGCATGAGTAGCTTAGTTATGTGTAACTAGATGTCTTTTATATATTCATGTATTAATTATCAAGGTTGTATGTTGTGATTATGCTTGTCTCTTCTATGTGCAGGACTTGATTTGGAGAAAGCTCAGGGGACTTCCACCTAGCTGCATTGTGCTCTCCAGCAAACCTACACGGAGGCTTGAGGTAATGAATCTTTCTTGCTTTGATAGCTAAGTTATTGTTTATGGACATGCATGTAGCTTTGTGACAGCTGCAGATAATCTTACTGTCTGCCAAGGGTCCTGGGAAGACCCTTGAGGCCATTTCCATTCTCCATACACCGTGCATTTTATCCTAGAGCAGAATTGGCGACTTCGCTGGGGACTATACATTAGTTCCCAATCCACTCAGAAAGTTCCTAATTTCCTCCTCCTTCTAGACCTTCCTATACTTCTGCATTCCTTTTCTGGGCCATCAAGACCTTGTAGCATTCTTCCCTCATATATTCAACCTTGGATCTGGATCCCAAAGCCCTGCTTTGAACTCTTTTCCCACACTAACGCAGGTTAGCAGAGTAAACAGAGCTTTATAAAGCTCTGTGTCTGTACAAACAGTGTGTTAGTACCTCCAGTAACTCTCTGTGGCCTCTGGCACAGAGCGTTAGTCACCCAAATTTTGACATGCAGCTGTGTCTGTAACCTCAAAAGGGATGGGAAACCTGCTCATGGACTGATAAAGGATCTACAACTGTATTTTGTTAGCAAGATCTGTGTCCTAAAAGAATTTTTTTTTAGGAAATAGTTTTTTTTTCTTTCTTAAAAGTTTTTATAAAGGAAAAATCAAATTTTTTTATTCATTATTCTGCTTAGCTGGTTAAAATCTGCTTTATTTGGTTTCAAATAAGTTGTTAGAAAGCATTGAAAAATTTTTATCGGTTATGCTAGTGTTATAATGACTAGGATGCATGGAACAAATATGAATGTATGAAAGACTCTCCCCTATAGAATACAACTTATTTCATCAAATTGAATATTTTCAAGCATTGTCTTTTGCATGATTTTGAGTCAGAGTCCCACCAAATATCATACATCAACACCCCTACCGAAGACACTAAAAAAAGTACACATTAAATCTACCTAAAATCAATCAGTCACTCTTTATAGAGAAACCAAACATTAGTTCAGGCTAGGATCATGGGATAGGCAGTGTGAGTAAACTACCCAATATTAGAAACCAAAAATAGAGTCATTAAAAGAGAGAAAATTCCTTCTGCACTCATACTATCGGGACCACTCCAGTAAAAGCGGAGCTAAATACAAGACACCATCGGACTGTAAGTGAAGGTAGCCCACAATAAATAACAGAGAGGGCTGGCCAAATGTACCAATAATGTTTTTTTCTTCAAGAGTATCATTCAGAAAAAAAAACATGCTCGCAATGGAACCGCAACATGAATTATCTAGTTGTGAATATTATTGATATGGTACTTTCAGATGAGTAGATTGAGCCTATGAAAGAGAAGGAAGAAACTATTGTAGCCGAAGAAACTGTGAGTGTTTGGCACGCAATGAATACACTTAGTTGTGTTTACACAGTAGAAAAGAAAAGTTTCGTAGAACAACCACTGAGCGAGGACCCGCCCGAAAAGCAGAATAATCGATACAACTTAAGAAGCCAAGGGACGGTTACCGAACAAGAGTTGACAAGGAAGAAATTGAAAGAGCATTTGCTAAGGAAAACCATATCACCCATCATCTCAACCTAGAACAGTTAGAGTAAGTCTGGAAATGTGGTCACACTGAAAAGTACTTCCACGAATGATAAAATAAGGTCCATCATTCTGGAAGCGGTCGATAAGGTTACTTCTCTAGACACTTTGGCAATGTCTCCCGCACTTGATTATAACCTCGTTGATGACATGAAGAAAGTGTTGGCATTATGATTCAGGTTTGGTGCTATGACACAGGTGTTGTACTTGATGGCAACTCACTCAAGTGGCAAATCTCTGTTCAGGCTCTCAAAATCATAGAAAATGAGATACCCGCAGGTGAGCCTAAGAAAAGCTGCGGACCCGCAGGTGCCTCGAACAAGAAGTGCAGGCATACCCGCAGGTTCTCCGAACAAAAGGTGCGGGCGTCAAATTCACTCACTTCAATGCAGAGAAGCGCGCGCACGTGGGAATTTTTATGATTGGTCCATGGTATCTAGTCCGACGTGTTTGATCCTATGGTTTTGGTCCATGGTATAGCATCTAAATTATTGAACCCCAGTTTTTGGGTCCCTTGTATTGGTTTTCTATGGTTTTGGTCCATGGTTTGAGTAAGGGCTTGCCTATAAAAAGGAAAGGAGATCATTTGGCTAGACACTTGTGAAAATTGAATATCTTAAGATCTGAAATTTTGGGTGATCGGTTTGAAAAGCTAGATCTAAATCAAGGTGAAAACTGTAAATTGTAAGGCGGATCTATTGATAGGTCGTGATCTCTTTGGCGCATGATCAGATTTGTGGATCTGACAGTCTGTGGCACATTGGAGGACTGATAATTTGGCTCTATTCGGAGGTTTGCAGGCGATCCACAGCGCAGGTGCGGAGGTACGCAACGCAGCAGAAGGCACAGGTGTGGAGGTACGCAGCGCAGCAGAAGGCGTAGTGCGGAGGTACGCAGCGCAGCAGAAGGTGCAGTGCGGAGGTACACAGCGCAGGTGCGGAGGTATGCAGCGCAGTAGAAGGCACAGTTGCGGAGGTACACAGTGTAGCAGAAGGCGCAGGTGTGGAGGTACACAACGCAGAAGACAGATCAGGTGCAGAGGTGCGCTGTCGGGTAGACAGTGCAGGTGCGGAGCTCCGCAGTCTAGACACAGAAGAACTGCGGATATTCGCAGGTTTCTATTGGTGAAGTTGCGGACTTTTCTTGAAATATTTGTTGGCTGCCTTTTGTCTATTGCTGCAGAGTTCTGGGTTTAGATTAATGGTATTGCTTTTCTGGTTACTGCATTCTGAGAGGCTATTGGTTGATTCATTAGTTGATAGTAAAAGGAGATTGGTTGATTCACATGTACTTGATGATTATTTGATGCTCATGGATCCAGTCTGAAAATTAATGAAACGTGGTCCTTGGAAGAAAAGAAGTAGGTCAGCACCTACGTACTAGTAACTCAGCTAGTACAAGAGCTAAGGGGGTTGTAGCTCCCTTCCAGGAGAGACTGGAAAACGAGAGAGGGTTGTAGCTCTCTGCAGGTTGCAACCTGCGTACTGGTAAAGGACTGCACCAGTACAGAATCATTGTAAAAGAAGTTTCTAATTGAAAGAAGATAGAGACACATTGCAGCAGGTGGTTTTCACCCACATTGGGTTTCCACCTTATATCTGGTGTTCTTTGGTGTGACTGTCTGTTTTTCTTGTTCCTGTTCATTATTATATGGTACTGACATTCAAATTAATGGTCAACATCTGAAGAATAAATTAAATTATAAATATAGAAGGAATATTGAAAAGAATTTCATAATACTGATTCACCCCCCCTCTCAGTATTATTTCCAACAATTAGTATCGGAGCAGGTCCTTCAGAAGAAGCTTGATCGCTTGAAGGAAGATCTATCATCATGAGCAACTACGAGAGGGAAGCATCGATCAGGCCACCGATTTTTGATGGGACAAACTTCGTATATTGGAAGGTAAGAGTCACTGCCTATCTTCAATCTCTTGGTACAAAAGTCTGGGATATCATAGATACAGGGCACACCTTTCCGTCAGCAACACCTGCAGATCCGGCTGGTAAGAAGCAATATGAAACAAATGCAAAGGCTATTAATACTCTATTAGGATGTCTATCTCAATCAGAATTCGTCAAGGTTATGCAGTATAAATCCGCAAAAGAAATATGGGACAAGATTGTTCTGAGCTATGAAGGAGATGAACAAGGTAACAATTATATACTCTTAATGGCTTTTGAAGATGATGATTTTATGGATGCTATAGATGAAGAAGGTCTTTATGAAGAAATTTCTAGACTCAAAATATGTTTAGAAGAGAAGAATGTGATCATTGATACTCTTCAATTCCAACTTGCTGAAAAGGAAAAACTTCATGAAAAGTTAGAATGTGAAATTGTTGGTCTTAGAAAAGAGATTGAGAAAACAAAAGCTCTTAATCTTAGATTTGTTAAAGGATCAGAAACTCTAGATGAGATTATCAATGTACAACGTTCTCCACTAATCAAGACAAGTCTGGGGTATAATGAAGAAGCATCTCAAGCGCAGCAACCATCCACCTCCAAAAGTTATCTTGATGCAGCAAGGAGGAGTGAGCAAAGGTCAAATAAAAATCACCAGGTAAATCAGGGACAATTTACCTCAAGAATGAACAAAGACTACCAGGTAAATCAAGGGCTATCCACCTTAAGGATGAACAGAAGCTACAACCAGCCACAGGTAAAATCTTCCCAATTTGCCTCAAGAATGGATGTCAGTAGAAACTACAATCGGTTGGTTGATAGATTTGATAATCGCAGGAGTTTATTCAATGGCCAATGTTTTTCTTGTCATAACTTTGGTCACAAAGCAGCTCAGTGTGTTGCCTATAAGACAATCATGACTAGAGAAGCTCAAAAACAAAGGAGCATGACTGGGATCGTGAAAAGAACCTACAATAACTTTTATGCTCTTGAAAATGAAATAGAATGCTCTATTTGTAACAACTTTGGTCATGAAGATTCTGAATGCAGGAGCAGGTTTCGGCAGACAACTCAGAAGGAGCAAGCCTCAAGTGTCAAAACATGGAGAATGAAGGAACCACAACCAGAGAGATGTGGTATAGCTTTATATGCAGAAGGGCAAGAAAATCAATGGTACATTGACAGTGGCTATTCGAAACACATGATAGGTGATAAAGAAAAACTCCAGTCATATAGTGCCTTAGAGAAGGAGAAGAAGGTCTCTTTTGGAAATGACACCCCTGCGCTCATAAAAGGTAAAGGTTCTGTTCAGTTGAAAGAAAAGGTCAAAGCTGGAAATGTTATGTATGTTGATGGGTTAAAGCATAATTTGTTGAGTGTCAGTCAGATGTGTGATCAAGGAACGGAGGTAATATTTCGATCAAATGGATGTAGTGTTCGTGATCTTGATACAGGAAAAATAGTGATCAAAGGCGTAAGGACTCCAAATAATTTATACATATTCAAAGAAGGACAACATCAATGCTATCTAAGCAAGAATGATGAACACTGATTATGGCACAGAAGATTGAGGCATCTTAGCTTCTCACAGACAAGGAAAGCATGTAAATACCAGGCAGTTCATGGTCTTCCAGACATCAGAATTCCAGACAATACAATTTGCAAATCGTGTCAGTTTGGTAAGCAAACCAGAAATAACTTCCCTGAGAAGGAAGGATCAGCTAGCAGGCCACTTGAACTTGTCCATACTGATGTATGTGGCCCATCTAGGAAAAGGTCACCTCGAGGAGAGAAATATTTCATATTATTCATTGACGAGTTTTCCAAGATGTGTTGGATAAGACTTATGAAGCACAAAGATGAAGCCTTTGAAAAGTTCAAATCATTCAAAGCCTTGGTGGAGAACGAATCAGATCATAAAATCAAATGCCTCAGGTCTGATAGAGGTGGGGAGTTTACCTCGAATGAATTTTTCAACTTTTGTGAAGAACATGGAATAAGAAGGGAATTCTCTACAGCTAGGACTCCTCAGCAAAATGGAGTGGTAGAAAGGATGAACAAAATTGTTCAACAAATGGCTCGTGCTATGCATGATGAGTCTGGAACTCCCGCAACCTTATGGGGTGAAGCCGCATTTGCTGCAGTTGTTATTCTCAACAAGACAAATATTCGGGTGAACAACACTCAAACTCCTCATGAGCTCTGGTATGGTGAGACTCCTTCAGTAAAACATTTCAAAATTTTTGGAAGCAAATGCTATATTAAAAATAATGACGAAAATCTTGGCAAGTTTAAACCTAGAGCAGATGAAGGCATTCTCCTTGGTTATTCTCCTCACATCAAAGCATACAAATGTTATAATAAAAGGCTTGGAAGAATTGTCGACAACATTGATGTAGTGGTGGATGAAAAAGAAAACACTCCTCGGCAGGTAAGATCTGAAGACTTCGAAGATGATGAGGACTATCCATCACCATCAAATCAGATTCATGATGAAGAAGAAACCCATGAGGTACCAGAGGAACATATAAGGATAGAAGAAAAGACTCCATCCAGGTATGTTCGAAAGAATCATCCAGAATCTCAAATTTTGGGGCAAAAGGAGGCAGGCATACAAACAAGAAGAACAATTGCAGAAGCTTCAAGCTATTTGGCATTACTCTCCTCCACTGAACCACAAAATGTAATAGAGGCATGCAAAGATGAATTCTGGGTCAAGGCAATGGATGAAGAACTTGAGCAGATTGAAAAGAACAACACTTGGGAGTTGGTTCCTAGACCAAGAGATAAGAATGTCATAGGGACAAAATGGATCTTCAAAAACAAGTTGAATGAAAATGGGGAAGTAATTAGAAACAAGGCCAGACTTGTTTGTAAAGGGTATGCTCAACAAGAAGGAATAGACTTTGAAGAAACTTTTGCTCCTGTTGCAAGACTTGAGGCCATCAGAATGTTCCTTGCTCTCTCTAGCTTTCAGAAGTTCAAAGTATTTCAAATGGATGTGAAATCAGCCTTTCTGAATGGAGACTTAGAAGAAGAAGTGTACATTGATCAACCAGATGGTTTCATCCTTGGGAATGATCCAAATCTTGTATGCAAGCCAAAAAAGTCTCTCTATGGTCTCAAACAGGCTCCAAGGGCTTGGTACTATCGGTTGGACAAATACCTTCATCAACAAGGTTTTTCAAAAGGATCAGCAGATAGCAATCTTTATATAAAAATTGAAAATGACAAATTGCTAATACTTGTTGTGTATGTAGATGATATTATCTTTGGCAGTAATGAAGAAGCTATGAGTCAAAACTTTGCCTTGGTAATGAAGAAAGAATTCGAAATGTCTTTCCTTGGAGAGCTGACATATTTTCTTGGTCTACAAATCCAACAAAATGAAGGCGGTATCTTTTTATCTCAAACCAAGTACCTCAAGCAGATCTTGAAGAAATATGGCATGGAAGATTCGAAACCAGTATGTACCCCTATGGTTACAGGATGCAGCCTCAGTGCAAATGATGAATCTGCAGCAGTGCATCAACCAACCTATAGATCCATGATTGGAAGTCTGCTTTATTTGACAGGTACCCGACCAGATATCATGCATGCAGTGGGAATAGTTGGAAGATTTCAGGCAAATCCAAAGGAAACTCATCTTCAGGCAGTTAAGAGAATCTTCAAGTACCTTCAAGGAACTCAAAACTATGGCTTATGGTATCCTAGAGATACAAATCTCACACTTCATGCTTATACAGATGCAGATTGGGACGGAAGCGTGGATGACAGAAAAAGCACTAGTGGGGGTGCATTCTTCACGGGTTCCAGATTAGTATCTTGGTTCAGCAAGAAACAAAGTTCAATTTCCTTATCTACAGTTGAAGCAAAGTATGTGGCTGCCGCATCTTGTTGCACACAACTTCTTTGGATGATGCAAACTTTGCAGGACTTTCAAATCACTTGTACTCCACCTATCTCCATCCTATGTGATAATACAAGTGCTATCAGCATTTCAAAGAACCCAGTCATGCATTCAAAGACCAAGCATATACCTATCAAATATCATTTTCTTTGGGAACAAGTGCTTGAACAAAAGGTCAAGTTGGAGTATGCTCCTTCTAAGGAACAAGTTGCTGATGTACTCACCAAACCACTGCCCAGGGAGACCTTTGAATACCTCAGACAAAAGTTGGGGGTAGTTGATGCATCATATTGTTGTTGAATCTTATCTGTTTCAGAGATGGTTGGTTGTACGCATGGGGTATACGCGTACATTCGCTAGTTTATGGTTTGGTCAAAGACCAACTTGGCACAGGTTCAGGGGGAGCATATATTCTTCTAATAATGCATTGTTGGCATTATTGTAGAAGATCTTGGAGGAGAATGTACAGAAGGAGAGCATGGATGCTGATCTGAATATTGCTGCTAATTTTTTGTCTCTACTTTTCTTTTGTCAAGTTCATGTAACGGCCTATGTCCGGGATGAATGATGTAATGTACTTGGTTGTCATATGTAAATTTCTGATGTAACCCCACTTGGTTGGGTGATGAATGTATTTATAGAGTCTTTTGGTGATAGGAAGGTCATTTGGTGTATGGTGGATTATGGTTCTTCTTGAAGAAAATTTCTTTTGTAGATCTGGCCTACAGTCAGGGGGAGCATGTTCAGCATAGCAGAGCAGAGTTTTCAGCATGCTCTCTGGGGGAGCATAACCCTTTGCCCTTGATGATAAAGGGGGAGAATGACTTTGAGGATCTTGGGGTTGCCATCAAGTCCAAAGGGGGAGATTGTTGGCATTATGATTCAGGTTTGGCACTATGACACAGGTGTTGTACTTGATGGCAACTCACTCAAGTGGCAAATCTCTATTCAGGCTCTCAAAATCATAGAAAATGAGATACCCGCAGGTACCCCGAACAAGAAGTGCGGGCAAACCCGCAGGTTCTCCGAACAAAAGGTGCGGGCGTCAAATTCACTCACTTCAATGCAGAGAAGTGCGCGCACGTGGGAATTTTTATGATTGGTCCATGGTATCTAGTCCGACGTGTTTGATCCTATGGTTTTGGTCCGTGGTATAACATCTAAATTATTGAACCCCAGTTTTTGGGTCCCTTGTATTGGTTTTCTATGGTTTTGTTCCATGGTTTGAGTAAGGGCTTGCCTATAAAAAGGAAAGGAGATCATTTGGCTAGACACTTGTGAAAATTGAATATCTTAAGATCTGAAATTTTGGGTGATCGTTTTGAAAAGCTAGATCTAAATCAAGGTGAAAACTGTAAATTGTAAGGCGGATCTATTGATAGGTCGTGATCTCTTTGGCGCATGATCAGATCTGTGGATCTGACAGTCTATGGCACATTGGAGGACTGATAATTTGGCTCTATTCGAAGGTCCGCAGGCGATCCACAGCGCAGGTGCGGAGGTACGCAGCGTAGTAGAAGGCGCAGGTGCGGAGGTACACAACACAACAGAAGGCGCAGTGCGGAGGTACGCAGCGCAGAAGAAGGCTCAGTGCGGAGGTACGCAGCGCAGCAGAAGGCGCAGGTGCGGAGGTACACAGCGCAACAGAAGGCACAGTTGCGGAGGTATGCAGTGCAGCAGAAGGCGCAGGTGCGGAGGTACGCAGCGCAGAAGACGGATCAGGTGCGGAGGTGCGCTGTCGGGTAGACAGTGCAGGTGCGGAGCTGCGCAGTCTAGACACAGAAGAACTGTGGATATTCGCAGGTTTCTATTGGTGAAGTTGCAGACTTTTCTTGAAATATTTGTTGGCTGCCTTTTGTCTATTGCTGCAGAGTTCTGGGTTTAGATTACTGGTATTGCTTTTCTGGTTACTGCATTCTGAGAGGCTATTGGCTGATTCATTAGTTGATAGTAAAAGGAGATTGGTTGATTCACATGTACTTGATGATTATTTGATGCTCATGGATCCAGTCTGAAAATTAATGAAATGTGGTCCTTGGAAGAAAAGAAGTAGGTCAACACCTATGTACTAGTAACTCAGCTAGTACAAGAGCTAAGGGGGTTGTAGCTCCCTTCCAGGAGAGATTGGAAAACGAGAGAGGGTTGTAGCTCTCTACAGGTTGCAGCCTGCGTACTAGTAAAGGACTACACCAGTACAGAATCATTGTAAAAGAAGTTTCTAATTGAAAGAAGATAGAGACACATTGCAGCAGGTGGTTTTCACCCACATTGGGTTTCCACCTTATATCTGGTGTTCTTTGGTGTGACTGTCTGTTTTTCTTGTTCCTTTTCATTATTATATGGTACCGACATTCAAATTAATGGTCAACATCTGAAGAATAAATTAAATTATAAATATAGAAGGAATATTGAAAAGAATTTGATGATACTGATTCACCCCCCCCCCTCTCAGTATTATTTCCAACAGAAAGCTCGCGCCAACATCTCACTCTTTGAATTTACAAGGATCATGATCCAGCAGGAACTGCTTATCTACGCTCTCGAACAATATTCCTTAGGTAACAATGCTTCTTCACAGAAGGGATCTAGTAATTCCCCTGGTCCCCTGGAATTTGTACTCAATGCTTTAACATTAGATTCAAATACATTATGCCCTCCATTCTTGTCAACATTCAGAATTTTCAATTATAATGTACACAATTGCTTAGTTGATTCTACTGCATCAGTGAATGTAATGCCATTATCTGTAGCCAAGAAAATAAATGCAAAATGGGATAACATATATGCACATATCATTCAGCTAGACAGGACCCTTTTCCATGTTATAGGTTAACTCAGAAATGTGCTTATTCGCTTATATTTCGATCAACGAGTTCACCGGTGTATAAATATATTAATTGTGGGCATTCTAGAAGCATACAATGTATTGTTGAGCAGAGTCTGGTCTAGCAAACTACAAGGGTATTTTTCCACAGACTCGTCACATTTATGGCTTTCGTATAAGGGCAGAAACAACCAAATTTGGGTAAACTTAGAGCCTTACATGAATCACACTGTCACACCCTTCAAGAGAAAAATGAACCAGTTGCTTTTGCAAATATAATATTTTGAAATTACTTTCTAGAAACTTATCTAGGGTGTTATCTTTCGCAGCCATCCCTAGTCCCACTTGACACACAGTTAGATCTCCTTCCTAGTCCAACTGGCGCAAATGACTTATGTATAGTAGATAGTAATAATAGTAGTAGTAGTAGTACCAGTGTAGGGTCTGGAACTTGTACACATGATGTTTGGTTTTTTTATTTTGATGGTTCAAAGACGTAGGAGGGCTTCGGAGCTGGTTGTGTTTCAATAGACCCATGATAGAGGAAACACCTGATGTCAAGCCGCTTGGAATTAGAGTGCACAAACAACACGACAAAATATGAGGTACTCATGTTGGGTTTATAAAAAACCATTGACCTCAGTGTTGGAGTTCTCAAAGTAGTAGGTTACTTTGAAATCATCCTACAATAGGTACGCAATACCATTCACTGTGTGTCACCTCATCTGAAAGGTTATCAATGAGAGGTATGGTGTTTGATTTCTTATTTCCAAGCTTTTAATATTATATATGTTCCTAGAATGCATAACACAGTTGCAGATGTATTAAAAAATGTTGTTGCTAGGTTATCACCATTTAGGGATGGTTTTTCTGTTGAAATTCTTTATAAGCCATCCGTTCCTCACATTATCACTAATTTACGTGCTTTCAATGATGACCAACATATACTACACTTTATGGCGAACATTGATGTAATCAAAGATGTAGTTATCGACAAAGACGAGCACGAAAATGTGTTGCAAGATGCAGTCCACACAAACAAAGAAAACCCCATGCCTAAGGGCATGGTATCATTGGAAAAGTTGAATGATTTGCATAATCGCTTTCGACGGTCGGTTAACACAAAAACCCATAGTTCAATGCTGTCGCACGAGAAAGTAAATCTTGGAACATAAAAGGATCTAAAATTTGTCAATCTTGGTACTTGCTACACACCACAAGAGTGCAAATATTTCATTCATCTATTCAAGAAGTACCAAGATACTTTCGCGTGGACATATCATGATTTCAAAACTTAGAACACGCGGATAATCCAACATGTTATACTGATCAAGGAAGGGGCCAAGCCCTTTTAGGAAAGGTTGTGAAAGGTACATCCAACGCTTGAGGCCCTGATTAAAAAAGAGTTGAGAAAGTTGTTGGATGATCAGATCATCTATAAAGTATGACATTCAACCTGGGTATCTAATCTAGTCCCAGTAAGGAAGAAGTTCAGGGAAATCCACTTGTGTGTTGATTTCTGAAACTTGAATCATGCCTTAGACAAAGATAACTACCCTGTGTCATCTATGGAGAAGATACTGCAGATAATATCACGGTCAAAGATGTTCTTCTTACTCAATGGTTATTTAGGCTACAACTAGGTTCTAGTCTTAGAGCCTGATAGACTAAAAACGACATTTTGCACCAAGTGGGGCATGTTCGCATTCCAAAGAATGCTATTTAGGCTAGTTAATGTAGGTGTGACATTTCAACGCGCAATGGACACCGTATTTCATGGATTGATCAAGCAGAGCATAGTGGTGTATCTCGATGATGTCACTATGTTTTCTAAGAAGAGATTTGACCACTTATGCCATTTGAAGAAAATCTTCAAGTGATGTCAGAAGTATGGGATATCCCTTAATCCCAAGAAGAGTGTTTTTGAAGTGTCCGAGGGTAATCTCTTGGGCCACATTATCACGAAAAGTGGGATTAAAGTTGACCCTAAAAGGGTTAGAGCTATTATGCAAATTCCCTTCCCATTGAACAAGAAAGCTATGCAGTCTTTCCTGGGGAATATTAACATTATCCACAAGTTCATCTCCGATTATGCTCAAATTGTGAAACCTACACAAGAGATTGTAAAGAAGGATGCATTATAAAAGTGGGAAAAAAAGGAAAAGGACATATTTTCCCATATTAAGTAGGCTATCAGAGAAGAACTAGCCTTGTGCAACCCAAATTTGAATAAATATTTTATGCCATACAGCTTCGCTTCTTATACTTCTCTTATCGTTGTAATTACAGATAAGGATGATCAATATAATGAGAAAACAATATCTTTCATGAGCCCCAACCTATAAGGACTTGAACTTAACTATCCCACCATTGAGAAGCAGATGTAAGCAGTCTGTAAGGCAGTAAATCACTTCTGACCCTACCTCTTGAAAAATCAATGTATCATCTTTGTGCCACACCCATTAGTCAGATCATTGTTTGTTCAACAAGAGTTGGGTGAGAGAAGAGCAAACTGGATGATGGGTATGCTAGAGTATTATTTAAAGTTCAAACTAGTTCAAATGATTAAGGGCCACGGTTTATGTAAGCTAGCAGCAGAAGCGATGGATGCAAAAGAAGAAGATCCATATGGATGGGAGCAAGAAATCAAAATGTATAACGTTGAGCGAGCTTCCCCCATTATTATCACAAACTCTTGGTACACTAACGTGTGCCAGTATCTTGAGCACAACACAGTGCCCTCACACTTATCTGCATGATAGAAGAGGGCACTCAAACTAAAAGCGTTATCTTATCGGTTGGTGCATGGGGTGATTTTCAAAAAGCACCATAACGGGGTATTTCTCAGGTGCTTGGAAGCACATGACTCAGAGAAAGTATTGCGTGATATCCATGATGGATCAGCTGGGGGGCACTTTGAGGGTAACAAAACAATGCATAAAGTTATGCAGACCAGTTTTCACTGGCCCACATTATTAAAATATGCTCACGCATATGCCCGCAAGTGTCTGGTCTGCCAGAAGTGTGTCGACTAAGGAAAGAAGTCAGTCACCCTGTTGCAGCCCGTCATTGTGGAAGAATCATTTAACCAATGGAGCCTAGATGTGATTGGTAATATTTCCATGCACTCATTAAAGAGGCACCGTTATATTTTCACTTCCACAGACTACTTCACGCGGTGGACAGAAGCAGTGTCACTCAAACAGGTGAATGATCAAGAAGTCATCAACTTCCTCAAGTAGAATATCGTTTCAAGGTTTGACATTCCGACTTCACTTGTTTTTGATAATGCAACATATTTTTCATCGTTAAGATTATATCATTTTGCATTAGAAAATGCAATTGTATTGAAACATTCAGCTAATTACTATTCACAAGGAAATGGTCTTGCTGAGTCTACAAACAAAAACCTTATATGTATTATCAAGAATATCATTTTCTCTAAATAGAGGAATTGGCACTCTGCTTTGGTGAATGCCTTATGGGCTAAACGAGTCATACCAAAACCTTCTTTGAATACCTCTCCTTACTTCCTGGTGTATGGAAAACAATCCATCTTACCCTCGAACATATATTTACTTGCCCTTTAACTTTCACAAGAATCCCAGGGTAAGCCATGCCTATTTGTTCAAAGTAAGATAGCCACCCTATGCAGGCTAGAGGAAGAAAGAAAAAAGGCTAAAGGATTTTTTCCTCTTCACTAGAGTCATATCAAGAGGTGGTTCGACAAGAACTCTGCAGGGAATAATGAATTTGGTGTGGGTGACCTGTTCTTGAAGCGGGACAAAGGCCACAAGGACAAAGGCAAACACACTAAGTTCCAATCCTTGTGGATTGGACCGTTCACCATACACGAAAAGCTTGGCCAACACACACATCGTCTTCAATCAATAGACAGGAAGATTAAATCTCTTCGTGTGAATGGACAAGACTTAAAACAATATTTTCAATGATGATCTCGAGTTGTGCCCCACTCTCTGTACATAATTTATTTTTTTGTTTGTTTGATTGATCTTGTGTTTGTTTTTATTTCTGTAAATAAGCATCGTATGTGAATGTGTTTTGGCTTCTTTGTGTGTGGCTGAGTTGAAGAGAGTCTTGTGACACTGAAAAATTTGGCTAACCTTCGGTCCTCCTTCTTTGTGTTGGTTATATCTTTTGGTCAATGATGTTCTGATGGAAAATACGATCCGTCTGTAAGGGGAAATTTGTGTTGAACCATGATACTTGTGTCTATTTTGGAAACCTTACGCCCAAAATTAGTTCTTTATGTTTCGATGTTTTCACACTTATCCAATCAGTAGAGGAGGAAAAGGGGAAAAAAAATCAAATAAGAAAATATAAATTAGAGGTCTCTATATGCTTCTATGAAGGAACAACATTCCCTTCTCTCAATAAGTCAGGATCCCGCTTCTGCCCATAAAATGAATAATATCCTATCCACATTCCTATATAAATATATAAATAAAAGTGAAAGAAGAGAATGACCTCCTACATAGAGAGGTGAAGCAAGCAACTCCGCCAATGTATTGTCTAGGCTCGCTGGTAGCGGGGCAATGTTTTTGTTCCTATAGTGACTCCTCTAGGGTACTTCCTAGGCCTCCTGGAAACAGAGCAACACTAAAGATGAAAAACTATACTCTAAAAATCTAAATCTCGCAAACTATGCTACCCTTCCCGATTCAAAACATTGTGATATTGTTGAATCTTATGATTGTGTTCAACCGAGAAGGCACAAAGGGGACCATGTTTACTCACAGGGTAAGTGGGGAAGCCAAAATAATTTGCACAATGAATCAATACTCGCTGAAGAACTGAGACCCTGCACAGAGGAGTCAACCAAGACAGAGAAGTTGGAATTATACTAGTGTGTCGCCAAGTGTTGTTGCAACTACAACACCCTACAAAATTTTGGCCTATACCAAATTTTGGAGCCTACCTTGGTCTTGCATATTGTCGTCACAAACATTGAAATTCATTGTATATGTTTTCTGTAAGTTTTTAAGTCCCTTTTGCAACAAAAGAAAAATGTCGTCTTTTTGCATGTTAAGTGTCACACGATGTATATGAGCTTGTTTTGGTGGTTTCAAGGGGTTACCTTTAGGTAAAGTATTTGATCTTACCATGTAAACATATGTCACACTCATTCCCAAAGTTGTAAATATTTTCGCACAAGTGCCGTCGTGGTCATCGCAAAGTGTATCTTTAGTGTCGCACTTGTCGTAAGTTGTCGCAAAGTTATCGCATTGAGGGAAGTATGTTGTTCATGTGTCCTGGATGATCTATGTTGTTGTGTCGTCAAGTGTTCTAACTGTGTGATCATAGTCGAGTCTTATCATTGTTCACATCAGTTCATCGATCCTGCACTTAGTCAAATTCTGAAACTCTCTAACCAAGCAACTTAGCCTCATCCGACCCTCCTAAACTGTGCATTGTGCAGTCTCAGCCCTCTAGCTAGAATCTTGCTTCTTGACACTGTGCAATGAATAATTCATGCCTCCTAGGACTGCTCATAATGTAGTTCCAGTGCTCAAGCCCGAACCTTGGTCTAAAAAACTGCGAAATTCAGCCCTCCAACCTGGCCTCAACTATACATTTCATAGTCTCAGACCTCAAGCCTAGTCCTTAAGCTCCTGAACTGTGCAATTGTGCAGTCACCCAGCCTCCTCTTCCTACCATAACTATGTAGTAGGTTGAATCATTGTTCAACCCCTCATCCTGACTCACTGAGCTCCCAAACTGTGCAAGTTTCTTCCTTATTTCAGCCTGGACTATGCATTGCGTAGTCTCAAGGCTCAAGCTTCACCCTTAACTACCTAAGTTGTGTAATTATGTAGCCACTGAGCCTCTCCCTCAACCTGCAACCCAGTTTCTTCTAAGTCAGTGGATCAACATTGATCATCTTAGCCTAGGGGTTTATTGAACTGATGTCGTCTTGTCATGAATGAGTTGCAGATGAAGGTACTCTATCAGCCCATGACAGGATGGTGAAGAAGGATATGGAGAAGGGAAACGTGCTAAAAGACATATTTATAGCTGATTAAGCAAGTTGATCAATCAATAGAAAGCAAAGGGACACCAATTTTTGACCGCAGCTCAAGACCTGATATCATCGAAGACTCCTTACCTCTAAGCCATATGGAGGTGGATAGAAGAGCATTCCCAAGAAGATACATAGCAAGGACCAACAAGAATGGCTTGACATTTCCATATCATCAAGAGGTTCATGTCAATAGTGTCATCTCATGTCATGTCATGACTCATCGAATGTCACATCATTATTGTGGATTATATAATTTACTATTCCAAAATGCATCGTATAGTGGAAGTTTAAAGGACATGTACAAAATATGAAGAGTCATGTAAAGTTTAAAAGTCATAGGAAGCCAAACAGTCATGAGGGTTCAAAGAGTCATAAGGGAGGCGAAGCATCAAGCCATTGGTTATATATACACCCTCATTATATGAGAAAAAGACTTTTCACCTTGGCTCCTCTTGTAAGGCATCAAAGAGACAAGCTAGTTCTTTTGAGGAGCAAGCAGTGGCTCCAATGCTCCATTATTGGAGCTAGTGGTGTTCGTTGTATGCATGTGTCCTGGAAATTTTACTTAATATATGAAGCCTGATGGCCAACACGTTCTTCATGCATGGATTATGAATGTTTATAAGACTGTTATGTGAATATTTGTGATTCATGTTTGTTTTCACCTGTACTAAAGTAGTTGAACTATTTTAGTTATTTTAGTGTTTATTATATTGAGAATGTGATGTAATGGTTGCAATGTTTGCCACATCTTTGTGGAGTATTCCACTGGATGTTAGGCAGACCTTTCCTATTTATGTTGGTTACATCCTTGTGGACTATTCCGTTGGATGCTAGACAAATATCTCTTGTTTGTGTGTGTTTCTATTAGAAAGGTACTATTACCTCTCTCCTAGAGGCTCACTTTCTTTTCCCTCCGCAATAGAAGAACCTTGACATACCTACAATTGAACACTCATTAGGCACACTCACTTGCTTTTAGAAGGTACATGTGCATTCCTCTCTTGTGATGACAGTTAGAGCCATGGTAAATCTTTAAGATAATGGTAACTTGGTCTTATTCCGAATGGGGCTCCTATCTCAAAGGGTGTGAGGTCTAATTGGGACCACATATCAGGGAGACCCCTTGAATGTTGGCAAGTCCAACACTATCAACAATTTGATAATTGATGGTATGGACCAAAAGAAAACACTCCTACCACATTTTATCTGCACACCAAAAATTTACAAGGTTTTTTTTTTTTTTTTTTTTTAAGTTTCACTTGGTTAGCTATATTTTTTTAATGGAAAAATGTGTTCAAGGGTTTACTTCAATGCTCCAAAAATGCATAATGATGCAAATATGGCCATCGCCATAATTCATCATGTGCTCACTCATTGGTCTAGTAATCTTTTGCTATGTGGCTCTTCTGTAAGATGAAGCCACGAGAGATATCGTCTCCGAGGACATGGAATTGACGACTCATAAATTCATTAAAATGATGGTATCAATTGGTATCACTATCATTCAAGCTTATAAATAGAGCTGGATAATGGGAGGAATGCAGGTTATCATAATGCTTGGAGTGCAATGCAGATAAGTTGGGAGTGCTATGAGGCTATGTAGAGGGGTAAGTGAAGATAGTAGTGGAGTAGCATGACAGGGGAGATCAAAATATTGAAGAAGGCCTTAGAGTTGAGAACACAATGATGAATAGAAATGCAGACAAACTCATAATTCAAATAGGGAATATTACTAACATCCTCTCCTTACATAGGCAACAATTTAATAACCTCAACCTTGACCTTCAGTGCCTTTAAGTTCAATTACAGGAGTTGTTGGCTCAAAATGAAAGAGAAACACAGAGACCAAGGGCACAAGCTTCATCTGTCAACTTATTCTAGCCAATTCAACATGAGTAACTTGATGTCAAATGGGTAGCAATTGAACGAAATCTCATTATTATTGATGATTAATGATGTATTCATCATTGCAATTATGTTTAATTCCATATATATACATATAGATATAGATATAGATATCTGAGGTATTTTTTGAGAATGTACCCATACAGGCATAGATGGTGTAATGGTAGTAGACAAACTAGTAATTTGAAGGGTTGTCTTGTATTAGCGTTCAAACTTTTTTCTTCTTATTATATCAAGAGAAAATAGTTGTACTCTTTTACTGTGTAAGCACAATTTGTTAATAAAAACCTATTATGTTACCGTTAAAAAATAGTATTTATTTTGATTTAAAGTAAAAAAATATTTGGGATTAATGCTGAATTTATAAATTATATGGTGATATTGTCATGCCATTATGTATTATCGTGTGCTTGGAGTAATAAACAAACTCTAAAGGGGTGAACCTTTTAGGGTTAATTTTATGGTTTTGTTTGCACCATTGATAATTTTCTAGATCATAGTTTTAAAAATGTTGCAATTTTAATCTCCCATTGAAGAGGAAGTGTTATTGATTTGATTGAAATTATACAAGTTGTTCATATTCAGCTTTAAAAAATGTTTCAATTTAAAGTTAAATAGAAAAAGAGGTACCACTGCTAGTAGTACTTTTCAAATTTTCAATTTGTTGTTGATTTTTAAGTTTTGGTTACAATGATACCAATTGTTAAGGCTAAGATCTCAAATGAGCTATAATTTTAATGTTCAAAGGAAAAAAAAAAAATTGCTCTTGGTAGAACCACTTTTGAGTTAAGTGTTGATTTTTAAGATTTTTCTTAGTAATGATATTGACTTTTTATCAGTGCCATGCTTGAAAAATGTTGAAATTTTATCCCTAAAATGGGTGCTATTAGTAGCACCACTTTTTGATTTAAGAGTCGATTTTCATGTTTTTAATGCAAATACATGGGTTTTGAGGGCTAGAGTTATCATTTGAGGTCACAAATCTTGTTAAGTTCGTAACATTGTTCCACTTTCTTTGGATCAACTCATATTCCTTCATGATTTACAATATGACCCAAATATTCAACCCCAAGTGCCTAAAAAGCACATTTAAAGCATTTCATATTCAATTGTTTTTCTCTCAAGAGTTGCAAACACTTATCAATATGTTATTTGTGTGATCTCCATGATTTAATGTAGATTAAGATATCATATAAGAAGACTAGCACAAACTTGTGTAGGAAGGGTTTGAAAGTCTTGTTCATGAAGCTCTAGAAAGTGGGTGGAGCATTAAAAAGATTGTAAGAAATCACTATAAACTCATAATGATTGTGTTATCTAAAAGATATCTTAGGGATGTCTATTTTTTTCATTCTGAATTGGTGGTATCCTAAACATAAGTCAAGCTTAGTTAAAACCTTTACTCCATGAATTTCAACTAGGAGACCTTCATAACTAAGATGGAAAAAAATTCCTTGATCTTCAACTAATTGATATCCCTACAATTAGGACAAACACACCGATTTCCATTTTTTTAACACCATGACGATTGGTGATGAGAAAGGCTTATATGGGGATGCATGACCCTAGGCTCCAATAGTTCTTGAATGGTTTTCCTCTCTTTCATTATTGTGTACAAAAGGGTGTCCCTAAGCACATATATTTGATGGTTGACTTCTTGGAATCAAGGGAATTTCAAGGTCATTCTTGTTACCACTCAAACTAGTAGGGGACCTAAAAGGGGTTCCTAAGAGGGAAACTGCTAGGTCAAGGGCAATGGTGGAGGCTTAGCGCACTATCACCACAACTAAGTCTCCTTGTTGTTTACCGAATTTCACTGACAAGAGGAGTCCCAGTAGTGTAGAGATAAATTTGTAAAGTAGATGTCATTGGATAGGTGAGAAGTGACCCTAAAAACCATTTCCCAAGGATGGAGTGAAAAATGGAACTTGCTCGCTCTTTAAGAAAGGGACTTGGTCTGTTAGGTCCCTATAATACTAATGATTCCCCCATTACTATTGTCATTGTAGCCCTTATTGTTATTATTGTGCCCCTATTGTCCCCATATTGTTATCAGTATGCACCATAGAAGCCCACTATTGTTATTTTTGTGCCCTTATATTATTATTGTTATGTCGGCTTTGATTATATTGTGACCCCTTAGACTACTATATATAGAAAGGAGGTTTAGTAATTTGTATCATCCAATAATTATTCATTTGTGCAATGTAAAGGAGGCTTCCCCCTAGAAGAGGTTGATTTTGAGGTCGTTGATCTATATTTTCTATCTTTTTGTGAGCTGGTTCATAACATTTGGTATTAGAGGTTTGGATTCTAAGGTTTCATTGCTCCAAACAGGCCATCGTGGAATTTTCGCTATAATTTTATTTTATTTTGTTTTTTGTTTTTTGTTTTTGTTTTTGTTTTTTTTGTTTTGTTTTGTTTTGTTTTGTTTTTTTGTTTTTGTTTTTGTTTTTTGTTTTTTGTTTTTGTTTTTTGTTTTTTGTTTGTTTGTTTGTTTGTTTGTTTGTTTGTTTGTTTGTTTGTTGTTTTTTTCTTTTTTTTTTGCGATGTTTCAGAAGCTAGAAAAAAAACCATATTTGAGTAGAACTCTCAATTATCCTTGGGTCCAAATTTTAGACCTTGTCTCTTTATATTTTTGGAGATATGGTCTAAAGAAGTTAGGGTTTTTGTAGGCTCCCAGATTACGTCCCAAGTAGGTGACGTTGAGAAAATCGCCATAACTTTCCCTCTGAGTATCAGATTGAAATTTCGTAAGACGTTACAGAAAGAGGGCAGACTGTAGTTTTGTGCATCGTTTTCAGGTCCGAAGGTTGAAACAGTGACACGTGTCACTTCATACAAGTTCTCTCTACTGAAAATGTGTATAATTAGGTCATCTTGGGATATTGGGCATAACTCTTTCTTGGAGAATCCAATTTTGATCAGGCTGGTGGCGTAGGAACGAGAACTTAGAGAGTTACCATAGTTCACAATTTCAGATCTTGAAGATCTAAAATTTCAAAGATACATCAGATTCAATATCAAGCGCCTACAAAGTGAAAAAAGGTGTGTAGTTTTTATTTTTATTTTGCATAAGTTTGGTTTGAAAAATTAGTTTGAAGGAATTCGAAGGGCATAGTGAAGCATAATTATCATTAATTGATGCCCTGAAGAAAGAAAATGGAAACGGCTGGTAAGCAACTTGAAATCTCTAGCATGAATCATGAAGAAGAGGAAGAAATGCAACATGATATATCAAAATTACGAGACCAAGTGCAACAAATTTCACTCTCACAAAAAGTAACAGAAGCTAAGACGGATGGCTTAAAGAAAGGCATGGAAGCTAAGATGGATGGCATGGAAGCTAATATGGATGGTTTAAATAAATGCGTGGAAGCTGAGATGAATGATGTGGAAGCTAAGATGGAAGGCAAAATGGAAGGTTTAATGACAAATTTGACAAAGTTGCTATAAGAAATGTTTACTAATGGTGAAAGGGTAATAAAGGAAACTCATGATGAGAACAAAAGAAATTTTAATCATGACTTCATAGACTCTAACTTTGGATTAAAGACCCACCATGTTCCAAAGATCGATATGAGGAATTTTGATGGCAAGGATCCCGTAACATGGATACTACAGATGGAGCAATATTTCGATCTCCATAATGTGAAAAGCACACAAAATGTATGCATTGCAACTTTATATTTGGAACCAAATGAGTTTGTATGGTATCTATGGCTTTGCTCTTGTAAACAAATTGTCATTTGGGAAATTTTTATGGAAGAAATGATAACAAATTATGAGGATACAAAAAGAAACACTTTTTTAGCCAATTGATAAATCTCAAACAAAAGGGTTCAATGATGGAGCACATTGAGGACTTCCAAAAATTGAATGTAAGGGTAAGAGATATTCCAAAGGAGCATAGGATTGGTGTGTTCATAGGGAATTTAAAAGATAACATCCAACATGAGGTTTGCCTTTGGGAACCTAATTCATTGAAGAAGGCATTCAGGTTGGAAAGAAAAATAGAAAACAAAATTATGGCAACCAGGAAGTCTACCACTCACAACAATAAAGATGGAAGTGTTATTTCCCCTAGCCTTCCACAACCTACAAGGTTGACACCACAACAACTGGAAGAGAAAAGGGAAAAAGATCTTTGTTACAGTTGTGATAGCAAATACACTAAAGGTCATAAGTGTGCTGAGAAGAAATTATTTTACATAGATTGTGAAAAGGAGGAAGAAAAGGAACAAGAAATGTCAAAGAAGAGGATATACACCAGGAACAAACCCTAGAGAAAGAACAAATTAATTCGACCATATCTTGTAATGCATTGGTTAGAATTACGACTCCTCAAGCTATCAAGATAGAAGGACATATCAAGAAGAAAAAAGTAATAGTGTTGATTGATTCGGGAAGTACCCATAATTTTTTTCATTTTAAGATAGCCAAGGAATTAAATTGCTTCCTATATCCAACACCAGAGTGTCAAGTGATGGTTGCAAGTGGATGCACCATAAATTGCTCTGGAAAGTGCCATAATATTAAGCTATCCATGGGAGAAGATGTATTGAATAGCCCAATGTTTTCCATTCCAATGGGTGGTGCTGATGTTGTACTAGGAGTCCAATGGATACAATGCTTGGGTACAATAGCTTTTACTTTTCAAGAACTTTTCATGAAATTTTGTTTGGAAGGAAAGGAAGTTGAATTAAGGGGTATCGCAGGGAAACCGAGAAAGATAATCAACTATAACGAAATGACAAAGCTTCTAAATAAAGAACGATGAGGCGTAATTGCACAATTATGTTCGGTAGAGTTTCCCACATCGAAATCATCTATTTCTCCAGATCTCCAAAATGTGTTGGACAATCATTCCAAGGTATTTGAGACTCCCAAAGGCCTCCCACCTATTTGTGATCATGATCATTCTATTCATTTGATTCCAGGAAGTGTTCCTCCAAACATCCGACCTTATAGATATCCATATGCCTAAAAGAGTGAAATTCAACATATGGTTGCATAAATGGAAGAGTTTGGTATAATTCAACCTAGTCAAAGTTCTTTCTCTGCTCCAATAGTATTGGTGCACAAGAAAGATGGATCATGTCGCATATGTCCAGATTATAGGGAGCTCAACAAGCTCATTATTAAAGATAAATTTCCCATTCCTGTCATTGATGAATTATTGGATGAATTGCATGGATCAATTTACTTCACCAAGTTGGATCTTCGTTCAGGATATCATCAAATCAAAATGAAGACTGAAGACATTCTAAAAACATTATTTAGAACTAATGAGGGTCATTATGAATTTTTGGTCATGCATTTTTGCCTTACCAATGCACCTTCTACATTTCAAGGTTTGATGAATTCCATTTTCAAACCCTTCCTTAGAAAATTTGTGTTAGTATTTTTTGATGATATACTAATCTACAACAAGTCTTGGAAGGTTCATGTTCAACATGTTGACGGGGTGCTCAAACTATTGGAGGAGACACAATTATATGCAAAAAGCTCCAAATGTTTCTTTGGAGTACAAGAGGTGGAATATCTCAGTCATATTATACCTCATGAAGGTGTTAAGGTGGACCCTTGAAAAATTAAAGCCATTAAGGAATGGAAGATCCCTACATCCATAAATCATCTACGAGGATTTGTCAGGTTGACAGGTTATTATCGCAAGTTTGTTAAGAATTATGGGAGAATAGCAGCACCTCTAGCAACATTATTGAAGAAAGACACATTTTCATGGACTCTAGAAGCAACAAAGGCCTCTGAACATCTTAAAGAGGCAATGTGCCAAGAACCAGTCTTAGCTACACCAGACTTCACAAAAACCTTTATTGTGGAATGTGATGCCTCAGGAAATGGAATTGGTGTTGTTTTAATGCAAGTAGAAAGACCCATTGCTTTCGAAAGTCGTCCAATCAAAGGAAAATATTTACACAAAGCTATTTATGAGAAAGAAATGTTGGCAATGCTACATGCACTTAAGAAATGGAAATCCCACCTAATGGGAAGACACTTCAAGGTAAAAATGGATCATGATAGTCTTAAATACTTTTTAGAACAAAGATTATCTTTAGAAGAGAAGCAAAAATGGGTCACAAAGATGTTGGTTTATGACTTTGAAATCATCTACAAAAAAGGGAAGTAAAATGTTGTGGTAGATGCACTCTCAAGAAAGGATGAAGATGTGGAAACATTGCTTTGAGCCATTTATATTATCCAACCAGATTGGATAAACGAAGCAAGGGATGAATGGAAGAATGACGAAGAAGTGTGGGCATTCATTCAAAAGTTACAACAAGATCCCAGTACATCTGATACATTTAGCTGGAAAAATGTTTCGTTATGTTACAAAGATTGCTTATACCTAAGTAAGAATCCCCAACTCAAACAAAATATTCTTATGGAATTGCACACTTCTCCCTTAGGAGGGCACTTAGGATTTTTAAAAACTTACCACCGGGTTAAGAAGGATTTTTTTTGGGATGGCCTTAGACCAGATATTCAAAAGTTTGTGGCAGAACGTTTGGTTTGCAAACAAAATAAAGTTGAAACAATTAAGACCCCAGGTCTATTACAACCTTTATCCATTCCAAGCCAACATTGGGAGGAGGTTTCAATGGATTTTATCACAAGTTTACCCAAGTCCGAAGGAAAGAGTGTCATCATGGTGATAGTTGACAAACTTACCAAGTATGCACACTTTTGTGCATTATCTCATCCATTTAAAGCCAATACACTTTCTATTGCATTTATGAAAACAATTCAAAGCTAGATGGAAACCCAAAGATTATTGTAAGCGACAGAGATCCCATTTTGACTGGAAATTTTTGGACAAAATTATTTTCTTGTCTCGGTACTCAGTTAGCTCATAGCTCATCTTATCATCCTCAATCTGATGGGTAAACTGAGATAGTAAACAATTTTTTGGAAGGATATCTTCATTGCTTTCTCTTTAATAAACAAACACAATGGGTCAAATGGTTGCCTCTGGCTGAATGGTGGTATAACACTTCCTTCCATATTGCAACAACAATGACCCCATTTATGGCACTTTATGGATATCATCCACCATCCATCACATCATATTTAAGAGAAAATTCTAAGGTTTAAGTAGTGGAAGATTACATCGAGCATCAACAACAAGTTCTCCAACTCTTAAAGGATAACCTCACTTTGGTGCAGAATAGAATGAAACAACAGGCAGATCAACATCGCAAGGAAAGATGTTTTGATGTAGGTGACTGGGTATTCCTACGACTACAACCATATAAACAAATGTCCCTCAAGCAAGCTAAGAAGGATAATAAATTACCACCAAAGTATTATGGTCCATACAAGGTGTTGCAAAAGATTAGTACTATGGCATACAAATTGGAGCTTCGTGTAGCTTCCCGAGTGCACCAAGTTTTCCATGTTTCATGTTTAAATAAGGTTATAGGTGACAAGCTCCCAGTTCAAATAATATTGCCAGAACTTAACAAGGAAGGAAAAATCATATTGGAACTTGAAGCAGTCACAGAAACAAGAACTCAACAGTTATGAAATTGATCAATTTCAGAGTATCTCATCAAGTGGAAGAACTTACCCGCTAAATATTCCACATGGGAGGATGAGAATTTTATACAGAAGCATCCAGAACTACTGAAGTGTTGAGCACAACACTTTTTTGAAGGAGAGGGACATGTTAGGTCCCTATAATACTAGTGATTCCCCCATTACCATTTTCATTGTAGCCCTTACTGTTATTATTGTGCCCCTATTGTCCCCATATTATTATTAGTGTACCCCATAGAAGCTCACTATTGTTATTGTTGTGCCCTTATATTATTATTATTATGTCGGATTTGATTATATTGTGACCCCTTAGACTCCTATATATAGAAAGGAGGTGTAGTCATTTGTATCATCCAAGAATTGTTCATTTGTGTAATGTAAAGGAGGTTGCCCCCTCGAATAGGTTGGTTTTGAAGTCGTTGATATATATTTTCTATCTTTTTGTGAGTTGGTTCATAACATGGTCCGCCAGGGGTAAGGGGTGAGGATTGGAGGGTTGAGGGAGAAATAATAGGCTTATAAAGGAGTTTTTCAATCCCTATAATCCTTGGAAACTTGGATTCCCAAATGATCCTTAACAAATAGTCTTTATTGAGAAGTGGGACCACATAGGGCCAAGTGGACCCAACCTAGGTTCGGGGATGGAATATAGCAAACAATGATGTTCCTATCCTGAAAAAGTGAGGGGAAAGGACCAAACAATAACATTTACTTCAAAAGGTTGAATTGATCCTATTAGTGTCTAGCCTTGGGGATGCCTACGCAAAATTCAATCCTAGAAATAGGTCTTGAGGTTCCCAGAGTTTCCTCCATTAGAATGGCCTCAAACTTGGAGGAGAGGGAGGGGACCCACCAACACATTAGCGTAGAGGAGATCAAAATTTTTCCTTGGGCTAATTGCTGAGAATATTTTTCCCTAGATGACCCATTGCGGCTAGACTTGGGGAAAAGGGAGAAAATGGTAAAAAGAGGGTTAAAATGATCACCGCTTCAAGGGACCAGTGTCTAATTCACTTGGGGATATGGAGTCAAGGATGATGATGAGTAAGAACTTGGTTTCTTGATCAAGGAGGCCCAGAAATTCAGCTTCATCCAGTGTTGAGAGAAAGAAAAGAAAAGTGATCTTCAAGCATTTATACCTCAAAGGAAACGATGCAAGCCTATCAAGACAAATAATCTCTATAAAACTTCATTCATATAACAATGGCCTATACATCAAATTATCTAAAACATGCTTAGTTCCACATTTCAATCATGCAACAACTAGCCCTAATTTTAGCAGTACGCAACAACAAGAATAATAACCCTGATACGGCTAAGTTAGTTGAGCTTTGCCTTACCTCTACCTTTTTCAGCTTCGAGGGAGAATTCTATGAGCAGACTTGCGGAGTTGCCATGGGCTCCCCTTTGTCCCCTGTCGTGGCTAATCTCTTCATGGAAGATTTTGAGTCTAAGGCTCTGGCCTCCTCTCGCCTCTTACCAAAGCTTTGGAGAAGATTCGTTGATGACACCGGTGTGGTCTGGTCTCATGGGCCTGAAGAGCTGGATCGTTTCTTCAGTCACCTCAATAGCCAGTCCGCCGCCATTAAATTCACGATGGAAAAAGAAGATAATGGTTGTCTCCCGTTCTTGGATGTTCTCATCTCTAAGAAGGTGGGTGGTTCCTTTTCTCATCAGGTGTATAGAAAGAAGACGCATACTGAGCAATACTTGCATGCTTCTTCTCATCATTTCCCCGCTCAGAAGATAGGGGTTCTTAGCACGCTTGCCACCCGTGCTGTCAGAATTTCGGATGAGGAGAGCTTGGAGTCGGAGAAGGCTCACCTCCTGGAAGTCTTTGAGAAGAATGGTTACAAGAGGCACCTCGGTCAAAAAGCCTTCCTCAGGGCCAAGAAGGAGCCTTCAATCCGAAAGGCTCCAGGTGATCATTTCTTGGGTGTGAATCTTCCTTACATCCAGGGAACCACGGACAGGATTGCGAGGATTCTGAAGAGGTATAATGTTCCCGCAACTTTCAGACCTCTCAATACTATCCGTGGCTCCCTCAGGTCTGTGAAAGACCCGATTGACCCTAAAGACATGAAGGGCGTCTATGTCATTCCTTGTTCCTGTGGGACCCCTTATATTGGTGAGACTGGTCGCTCTATCAATCAACGGATCAGCGAGCATTCGACGGATTTAAGACATGGTAGGACCAAGTCCTCGGCCCTGGCTGAGCATGCTGGGAAGACTATGCATCATGTATGTATAGAGGAGGCTCAAGTCATTGCCAAAGTTGCGCAGTTTCACCATCGAAAATTCAGAGAGGCCCTGGAGATCGAGAAAAGGCCAGTAAATCTTAATAGGGATGATGGATGGAAGATCAGCAGTTGCTGGGTCCCAGCCTTATCTTCCTAGCCTCCTCATTCCCCTGTCTTTTGGTTTTAGGTTTCTATCTTCCCCTTTCCTTGATTTTCTTTTAACAGTTTTGTCTGATTATTCTGGAGTTTTGATTAGTGTGGAATCAATCTCGGGCTTATAAGTGTATTAACCTTAACCTTTTTATGATACTATTAGGCATTTCTATTTTCTTAAATTTAGTAATTATACCTTGATAATTGATTCTTTGATTAATTGAGTTTCCCTTTAACTATTGTCTAATACGACCCCCCCCCCCCCCCCCCTTTTTTAATCCTTATAAATTTGTTGACCTTATAGCCGAATTGACTTTAATATCTTTTAGATAAATAATATTTGAATAAATATCGACTATTAATAGAACCTTACCTTAGATTTTAAGGATAAGTTATGATTGACCAATGATTTTAGTTATATTCTTAAGAATAATCATTCAACCCTATAAGTAATAATTTACCTAAGGGCTAAGTTACCTCTAATATTTTTGAATAAAAAAATATTGAACTGATATGGATTAGTTGACCATTAAAGGAATAATACTATTATGAATTAACTTGGACCTTACCCTTAATTATGGCATTTCCTAGGATAACAAAACTCTAGGAAGAATAATGTTTTAACAATTTGTTAATTTAGGAGTTATTGATTATTCGATAAGCATATATTATAAGTTTAATACTATTATATTTTGAATAATAAATAACTAACTTACCAATGGACCATTAAGAAATTATTACATAATTAACCAATGTAACTAAATTATATAAAAAATGGTAGTGAATTAATACACAATAATTAGATAGCAATTGAATAATAGTAAATCATTTAATATATACTATATAATGACCATGATAATTGAAATAATATTAAACTAACAAATGAATTCAATTATATATATATATTTTATTAGTATTATTAAATTATTAATAATAATTAGTTAGTAATATAATTAAATAATAATAAATCAATTAAAAACATATATATAAGGACCATTATAATTAATAGATCCTCTTAATATTCGAAATAATATTATTAATATATCGAATTTAATTAAATAATAATTGAATAATATTAAATCATTGAATATATATTAGATAATGACCATTATAATTAAAATATTAATATTATCCTTAAATTAACAAATAAACTCCTTATTTACCTAATTTATCTATTTCTTTAAACATTAATTAAATATTTGAGTAGTTTGACCAGGTTCATTAAGTCAAATTAGCCGTTACCTTATAGCTGTTGGAGTCTCTGCACACTCTATTTAATCGAGCTAAGCATGTTTAGATCTTCAACTTGTCCTGACGATGAACCACACTGGTTGGTTCGAAACGCGTCGACAAAAGTCTAGTTATGTGATTTTGCCGAAGATTATCTTAACAAGAATAATAACATCAAAATTTACTTACAACGTTATAGAGTATATCCAACCAGCATTTCATTTAAAAGACAAAGCTCCAAGACAAGATAAATAGGCCAAATCCATACGTCAAAATTCATCCATCTCCAAAAAAAAATCCACCAAGCAGAAAATGTTAAGTTCTCTAAAGATAGAGAGATCCCAAGTCAAGTGATGATACAAGTGAGTGTATCTAATATCAATACATAGCTTCCTAAGGAGTTCAAATTATCCTATGGGCCCCCAATGATAAAATAATATGCAAATAATAATCCTAATGGAGATAATCCCACCATACTAGCTCATAATGTAAAAATAAGGCTCGCAAGGGGCCAAATAATAATGTATGCATGTCATAGGGTCCTTCAAAGGCTCAATAGCATCATGAAGTGCCATATTGAGGAGTAAATTCCTCGGAATATGATGGACAAGGGGGTGGCCCCTTGTTCTCCAAGTAGTAGACTTGTGGTGCTCTCAGTGGGTCTGAGGGCACATCAATGACCCCATGGGTCTCCATATGAATTAGAGATGCCTGTAGATCCTCTGCAATGGTCCAAGTGGTGGAATGAATGTTTCCATGACATCGTACAAGTGCTGGGACACCTTCCAAGAGTGTGGGGATCCTTTGGGGGCTTGCTGGGCACAATGTACCAGGCATTTCACCATCATCCCAAAAGTGGATCACTAGTAGTTTAATAACATCCATACAGATATGTGGAGTGCTTTGGAGGCCCATGGCTCTCTATGCACACCCTACATGTGCCAATGTGGGCCTTTGGGGGTCAGGATCCCATATAGGAAAGCCAAACCCAAATGGACACCACTTGTAATCCTTCATAAGATCCAATGTGTCCCCTAGGCTTCTAGTACAATCAGTCATTTGAATAATCGAGTAAAGGAGCTTACAAATCATGGATAACAAAGTGGGCATTTGATAATGACATGCCCTTCTGTAGCGGGCTTTGGCATGTGCTAGTGTTTCCAAACTCCAAAGGGGGTTAACCAAGTACCTTATTAGGTGGTTTCAACCATTAGAGGGGATAGTGTGTCTAATATGCATCCCTCTAATTGGGGTGGAAAGTGACAAATAGGTGATATGGAATAGGGAATGAGAGGGCAACCCTGGGCCACATAATGGGGCATATGGGTAGCTAGATAAGTGGAAGTCCACACCTGGGTATATAATGTATAGGAGGGAGCATTCATGGTACATGAGGTGCCCCGACCTTGATTTTTCCACCCTTATTATATGTCTTTTGAATTTTATGATTTTTGTTTAATTAACTGCTCGGGGCTCAAAGGACAAGAGCCTGACGTGTATAATATAGCAGTGATTACCCCCTTTAAGGTAGGGCGGTTCATTGCCCTCCATGGGTTGGGACAATCATGGGTTCCTGAATGATAAAGGAGACTCATCTAGGGCCTATGGAACTAGGGTGATGGCCATGGATGGGGTAGAGCTCATGTGTTGGATTTTTCCCACATGTTAATTATTTTTGTCTCAGCCATCTTTTGCATTTTGTGGTACAATTTCATGTTAAATGTGGCCAATTATGCTTTTTCTTCTTGTTTTAGTTGCTTCAACCTTCGAGGTATTATTCCATGCCTAACCCAAGGTGGGGGCAAGGGCATAGGGAGGCTAACCCTATGTGGATCCAAAATGGGATGGGAGAAATGATAAATGGGGGTATAGTGCGTGGAAATAGAGTAATATGTGTGGGTAAAGGAGCGGGACCACGCACCCAAAGTCGAGGTTTCCCAAGTAGTACCACCCTAGAACCAAATGGTCAATAAAGGAGATCCCACGGGACTAAGATCCAAGGGTAACAACCAAAAGATATAAAGGGGACCAGAGTACAAGCTAAGCTCATTCTTTCTGCCAAATCCCCCCATCAATCCATACCCAAAAGAATCTATGTTAGGTAAACCCAATACTCAATTATCAAATGACAAGACATACTTTTAGATTCGGGAGGCCCACCTTCAAACACACAATCAATACAAGTGGGTGAGGAACCACATGGCTGGCTCAGGTGGCAGAGAAATGGCACAACAAGCTGGTAGTAGGCATCCAGTGGCTACTAACTGCCCACTGAGGCTCATCACAAAGAAAAATTTCACCTCATGACATCACCCATGAAGTGGTGGGTAACAATTCTCTCCTCAAGAAGGGGTAAACCCTTTAGTGTTTCAAAGACCCGATGACGTTTGTCAAGGACCAATTGAAAATCTAGGAATATTTCTTGTGCATATTATCCTTAATTTGTATGGCATTAAGTTGGGAAATAATGCTAGAGTGGCATTTCTTTAATAACTTCCTCATACAATGAGAGTTAACTATTGTAAGGATTTTTTCTCAAAGCCCTTAAAAGGTGTGCACATGTCCCTCTTTTATGAAACACATATATATTTCTTTGAAATCCATTGTGACTAGTCCCAACAAGCATAGCCATCCCCCCCTGCCACCAATACTATATACAACCACTCATGTTGATGGAAAATAGATTTGAGTTAATAGTCCCCCATGTTGAGCTTGACATGTTCACATATGCCCCCACATTGCATCATATCTCCATTGGCATCGTGATTTGAAAGTTATACATAGTTGTACAAAACAATGGGTTTCTTCTACCACTCTCTTATGAATGGAATTGTGAGAATTTCCACTATAAACTAGGACTACAAATTTCTGCTGCTTGATGAATCCCATGGGTTTCAAATATTTTCTTGATTCCAAGGGCTAGTGTATTCAACTTGTAATGTCAATATATATTTGTTACCTCTACCTTTGATCAGGGCCTGAGTGGTCATATCAATTTGGAACAATTTCTATTCTTTACGCCTGTGATTTGGAGCATGTTTTTCATCATAATTATAACATAATCCACATCTTTGCCAGTCTATTGTTTCTGTTGGAGACAACCTTTGACTTTTAAGGGATGAGTGGGAGCTATGTTTAGTGAAATACCTTGGGGAGGATGAGTGGTGAGAATGAATGTTGCTTTTTTTATTTGTGCATAAATCACCATATTTGTTTCCAGGGCCCTACTAGTTGCTTCTAACCATGTAGTAGGATGTTGCAGTATGACTTGTGCTTCAATCTCCTCCTTGAGGTTGCTAATGAAATATTCTTCCAAAAAAGAATCTATTAAGTTCTTTGTATGGATGACTAATTTCTCAAAGACTTCCCTAAAGTCAATGATTGAGCTTATTTTAGGTAACTTGGTAAGTCACCCCAAGTAATGAGTATCCCTCTCAAACATTATGTGGATAACTTTAACAAAATGACTCCTTGTAATGTAGCATAGATAGGTTTTTTTATGTGATTCGCACCATTTCCATTATTCTAGATCCAAATATAGGACTCTCACCCAAAGTTTCATCATGTCATTGGCAATGCCATGGAGGATGAAGTAATGTTCCATATCAAAGACCTATCCTAATAGGTCAAAATAATCAACTTATTTAATTCCACCTTAGGCGAAATTCCATATGTTATTATCCATTGGTATATTAATGTATGAACTTGAAGAGTGTTTGGGGTGGTTATATAGTCTTGAGTTAAAGGTTTCTTCATGTTGTGGTTTAATGTGTTGTGTAGTCTTCTATGGTTCTTCTGGTATTCCTTGAGCTGACCTCTTTGACAACATATTAGTCTAGTTCTTACTAAACTTCTTAATCAACACCTTATCAAAAATATCCAATTTATTCTAAATATTCTCCTCTAACCTTGTAAATTAGTTTTTTAATTTGTTCACTTTTTCTAAAGCGGAATGGGTGTTCATGTTGTCTAGTGAAGAATGAGGATGTTTAGAGGAAATATCCTTCATGGGTGAGATCATTAGAACAAGTTCCTAGGTCCAAAGGATAAGGGAGTGCGAGGTCCTATAACTCTCTAATATATGTGCATGATCATATAATAGTACTTGGCCCAATATCTTAGGGCACTAATTAAGGTGGCTCAATCGTGCCCTTAATTGTACTACTCGATTATCAAGGTATAGAGAGTGGTATCCTCGAGTGTTGTTCTTAATGTGCTATAGCAACAATATGGCCATTTAGTTTTCTAAAGTTTTTTTTGGCATCCTTAGGGGACCTCTGATATAGCCAAAGGTATGAGGAAGTGATATTTTGTATACAAGTATTGTCTGATGTGGTACAACATGAAGGGATACCAACTAAAGTTACAAGAGTTTTGAACTAGGTGAAACCATGTGTAGTTAGTTATAAATAATTAATTATTTAGCCACTTTACAAAGGAAATTATAAAAGTAATTATAAATAAAGTTACTTTCTAAAAGTAACTAAATTTACCTTCTTTTCTTTGTATTAGAGGAATCAGCGACTCGGCTGGTCTCATACTGATGTGACACAAGGTCGATTGCAACCGTTGCCACTGTAACCTCTAGGGGGATATGTATTCCCTTTCTGCAAGCACGGGTGAATCAAGGGGATTTGAACCTTGAACCTCCTCGCACATAACACTTAATTTTCATAGCCATGGAAATTGTGATGGAAAATTGTGTTAAGAATGTGGAATGATGACAAGGACGAAGCTACAAAGATAGTTCACTACCATGATGAACAAATAATTTGGCTGATTGTGAGGGTATATGCATTAATTACACAACCCTTAAACCAACAAGGACCAATAGCAAGCCCACAAGCAAAAAATACAGGCGACCAAGAATAAGAAGAAATAATTGAGATAGTACTTTTAGGTAGTAGGTATCACAATAAAATACCCGATCAAAATAATTAAATAATTAAATGGGAATTACCAAAGTATGATGGTAAGGACCACTGAGGAGCAATCATTTGGGTTAATAAGGCTAAAGGAATTTTCGAATATAACCAATCATTAGGTGAAAGAGAAAAATAATGTTAGATTCCAACAACTTAGAAGGGGAAGCATATGATTTGTTCCTGGTGTGGAACACGAAGTGTGACTTTCATTCCTTTAATTGGAAGAGTTTTACGATAAAATTATTAAAAAGGTTTCACGATGAAGAAGACAATGATTTATACAACAAATTTGTACATCTCAAATAGAAGGGGAATATAAATGACTATACACACGAATGGGAAGTTTTGGTAAGTAGACAAAATGGACTCATAGATGAATAACTAGTAAAAATGTACATTTTTGGATTAAAATATTATATACGTGGTGAAATAAAGCTATGGAAGCCTAAAAAAATTGGGGATGCTAAACATGCAAAAAAATTGATTGAACAAAATAATAAGCTCGACAAGAAATTTTTTCAGCTCTAGAAAAATAAAATATATACTCAAATGATAGGTCAAAAAAGTATCCCATGGACAAGTCCAACAAATATATACCTTCGCCATTGAGAGAAGAAGAAAAAAGAGAACCAACAATAGAGCATAAAGAAAAAATGGGTCAATAGATGTAGGATTGTGGAGGAAACTGGCCACCCAAGCGTACATGCAATCACAAAAAACTATATACATGTGAAGCCGAGGAAAAATATGAAACTTCTAATGTTGACTCAGAAGAAGAGTATAAAGAAGAAAATAATATTCCTAATACAAAATATGAGGAGGCCATGCCTAAGATATCACTCACCCCAATAATAGGAATAACATAACACCAAATTTTGAAACTAAGAGGGCACACAAAAAAGGAAAATGTCACTGTTCTCATAGACACAAGAAGTACCCATAACTTCATAGATACAAAACTCCCCAAAAGACTAAATCTATTCATATACCCAACCACAAACATAAGAGTAATGTTAGGAGATTGAAAACACATTAATGGAGTCAGGAAATGTCACAAGGTCAAGCTATAGGTATATGAATTAGAATCTGGGTTCTACACTATGGCCTTGGGAGGAGTAGACATCGTATTAAGGATTCAATGGCTGCAAAACCTGGGAACATACTTTGTGAATCACCATAAATAATTTATCAAGTTCAAATCGAAAGGAAGAAAATATAAATTGTTCAGATTCCAAGCACCACTAACTCAAATTATATCTTCTTAGCATATGATGAAACTAATTAAAAGGGGACCACTAGTCTATATCACACAATGCCATCAAATAAAGATAATAACTCTAAAAATAGTGAATTCTCAACCCTTGAAGATTGAAGCATTAGTCCGTAAATATGACAAGGTATTTCAAGACTCACCTATAAAGCTGCCTCTAGAAAGAAAGATAAAATATATAATGGAGGTTAAGCAAGATGAAACGTTGGTGAAAATCAAATGATATCAATATCGTCACCACTATAAAACTGAAATAGAGAGATTAAGTCAAGACCTATTAAGATATTGAGTTATCACAACGAGCAGATGCCCATATGCAACACCAGTAGTGTTAGTTCAGAAAAAAATATGGATCTTTTAGACTATGCATAGATCATTGAGTCCTAAACAAGATAGCTATAAAAAAAATTCCTATCTCGTCACCACTATAAAATCGAAATAGAGAGATTAAGTCAAGATCTATTAAGATATTGAGTTATCACAACGAGCAGATGCCCATATGCAACACCAGTAGTGTTATTTCAGAAAAAATATGGATCTTTCAGACTATGCATAGATCATTGAGACCTAAACAAGATAGCTATAAAAAAAATTCCTATCTCGTTTATAAATGAAATGCTAGAAAAAATTCATGGAGCAAAATATTTCTCCAAGTTAGATTTAAGGTCAAGGTATTATCGAATCTGAGTAAGATTACAAAATGCACCAAAGACTGCTTTCAAAATGCATGAGGGTCATTATGAATTCAATGCGATGCCATTTGGTTTAACTAACACCCCTACAACCATTCAGGTAACCATGAATGAACTCTTTAAACCCTACCTAAGAAAGTTTGTTCTAGTCTTTTTTGATGATATCCTTATCTATAGTAAGACATGGAAATAATATCTTAAGCATTTGGAGCAAGTACTTTCCCTCTCAGAGGAAAATTATTTTTGTGCAAAAAAGTCAAATTGTACTTTTGGTAAGCATAAGAAGTTGAATATCTCGGATTCTAGTATCGTGGAATGGCCAAAACCGAATAACGTATAAAAACTAAGAGTATTTATAGGTTTGATTGGGTATTATAAAAGGTTCATTAAAAAATATGCCCAGTTAATAAATTTTCTATCAAATTAGTTAAAGAAAAATTCCTTCCAATGGGGCAACCAAGCAAAAAATTGTTTTGAGACGCTAAAGAGAGTTATGTCTTCTACACTTATGTTAGCAACACCATATTTCATAAAAATCTATGTGGTAGAATGTGATGCCTCAGGAGTCAGGATAGGTGCAATATTAATGCAAAATGACCACCTAATATATTTTGAAAGTTGAAAACTCGAAAAAGGAGAAACGTTAAAGTCCACATATGATAAAGAGATGCTCGCCATTATCCATGCATTAGCTAAATGGAAACAATACCTTTAGCAAGTAAATTATCAAGACGTACAGATCACAACAGTCTTCAATTCTTATTACAAAAAAAGTCGCTATCCACTAAACAACAAAAAAGGATGGAAAAAAATGTCCACTTTTGATATGGAAATATTACACAAAAAGGGGAAGGGCATTGTAGTTGTAGATGCAACAATAGTGGTGATTCTTAATTGGTTAGATGAAATTTGAGTTGAATATGCCAAAAATCCCAAATTGTACTCCATAATCAATAATTTAGACCAAAATTGAAAATTTGAATGGAAAAGTGCATCTTATAGTACAAATATAGAATCTACCTAAGTCCTTCAAGATTTAAATAGTAAGTGCTAAAGGAAACACATAGTTCTCCAACAACATGTCAGGTGGGATCTTCTTAAAACATAGTACAACGCGGAAGGAGGTGAGAAAAGATATTAAAAATTGGTCACTGAATGTGACACATGTCAAAGGCATAAAAATGAGAATATTTTGACACCAAGGTTACTTCACCCCTTACACAACCCTAACAAAAAATGGGAAGAAATTTCAATGGACTTCATAAAAAATGTCTCATGGAAAATATAAGTTTTTTGTCATGGTTGACATAATAAATAAATATGTGTATTTTATGGCAATAAAAAGGATAGATCCAGGAAATAATTTGCCAATGTACTATGTAAGAACATCTATAAATTGCATGGCTTTTTGAAGGTCATTGCCAATGACAGGGACCCAAAATTTAATGGGAGTTTTTGGAAACAAAGAAAAATATCCCTCAATATGAGTTCATCTTACCATCCACATTCAAATGGCCATACATAAATTGTAAATAATTGTGTGGAAACTTACCTTTGTTTTTTGATAGATAAGTAGAGCAAGTGGTCCCAATGGTTGCATTTAGCTGAATGGTGGTATAATTCTACCTACCACATATATATCAAAATGACCCCCTTCCGGTCCCTATATGGGTATGAACCACCGAATTGGAAGGAATTTTCACTAACTAACATTAAGGTCCAATAGGTCAAGAATCAAATTGACGAAGAGAAAAATATCATCAAAATATTAAAAGAATATTTAGCAACAACTTGAAATAGAATGAAATAAAAATCAGATTGACGTAGATTAGAGAGAAATTTTGAAGAAGGCAATTGGGTGTTTGTAAGACTCCAACCTTATAAATAGTTATCCCTTAAACAATAAGGGAAAAATAATTTGGCTCCTAAATTCTATGAGCCTTTTGAAATCAACAAAAAAAATAGCGAAGTAACCTATGAATTGAAATTTAGATAATTTTATATCTAAGACTTTTTTGATCCATAATGTATATATTAGTATTTTGGATTAATCCGAAAAGACTGATATTTACATTCTAGAACCATCAAAGAATACATTATTAAATGGAAAAACATCCTGGAAGACGACTTATCATGGGAGACATAAAATTTCCACCAAAAATGCCCATCATTACCTTTGCATTATAGGAATTTTGAGGTTTGAAATTTGCCTCCTAAGAAAAATGTACAACCAAAATAAATTTTATAAGAACCAATAGGATTCAATATGATGATGTCAACCATGGGAATTGATTCACCATTTTTGGAATAAAAAAGTAAAAGGATTAAAAAATAATAAAACTATTTTTTCAACTCATATTTTCAACTTATGTCCCTAAGGTTTTACTCAAATTTTGATGGGAGTACTCATTGGATGAAAAATTTACTTCCTCATCCAAGGAGTACCCATGTTGCATACTTTTGATGGACCCTGCTACACGAAAAATGAGAAATACATGAAAACAGTGTGATTCCAATCACGTTTTTCATGTATTTCTCATTTTTGATCTAGTAGGGCCCATCAAAAGTATGCAACATGGGTACTCCTTGGATGAGGAATCAAATTATACATCCAACGAGTGTTTTTTCTTGAAACTTGAGTAAACCCATAGGGAGATAAGTTTAAAATACGAGTTGACTTTTTTTTCTTTTTTCCCTCTAAAATTGCATGATGTAATCTAATATTATTTTATAATTTCCTTAGGAGGCCCATTTTAGACCTCAAAATTGCCCTAATGATTTGAGGACAGAGCAATTTTTTAAAGAGGGTGGAAATGTAACAAACATAATGTGTTAGGAGATATAGGGACGTGCCATGTTCTGAGAGACATGACTCTTCATGTAAACTAGGCACCCACCTAGTATAATTATAAGGGGGATCCATTGTAATTCTTCATCTATATTTTAATACTCATCAATGATATACATGTTACATTTATAAATTGTGTATAAAGTTGTTCAAATGTTGGTCTAGGTCTTCCTCTTGGTAATGGAGGCCACTGAATAATTAAAAAGAGGCTTACAACACCATTTCTACTCCTATTGCTGCCAATGGTCCTTCTATGTGTGGTTGGATGGAATCCAACCACATCATTATTTGAAGATGAACAATCAATTAAAACATTTGATTATGAATCCATGGACCTTCTCTGATCTCTCCAATTGATTTGTTTGCACTCCATGGTTAAATTTCCGGTAGAATGGCTTACCCAATGCTCCATAGTTGAGCTTCAAATTTTTACATATTCCTCTCTCATCCAATTTGAATGAAAAATTTGGGGTGAGTAAGCATGATTCCATTTAACCCATTGAATTGAAAATTATGAATGCATAACCAAGACCCATCTAAGAATATGAGTAGCCCATGAAAAAAATCAATTGGACTCTGAAAGTCCATTTAGGGTTAGCTAAAAATTGAACTTGTAAATGTAGAAGAAGATACCTAAGCACAAATCCATTGCAAAATTTGGAATATACATGTTTGAAGTCAAACAATTGACCTCATTCATATCAATCATATTTTCAAAATATGCGAGAATTTGTACTATACATAAAAATAGCCAAAGAAGATTGAATCTCGGTAAATGTGACAGTGGAGAGAAGAACATGATCCATTAGAATGGTGTGAGACACGCCAACCTTACTTGATCCTGGCCAATACTTGACCATGATCAACCAAGGTTGAACAAGTGGTCAACATGGTCAACCATGGGTAAGTAGGTAACCATGTTAATCATTATCAAGTGGGAAACCTTGGTGAACCATTTTGACCTTAGGCAACATGGGAACCAGTTGTAACATATTTTTACCCTTACAATAGTTTGTAAATTTCCTTTTATTTAAAAAAAAATAGAAAAAAATAAGAAAAAAATGGAAAAAAAATCAAAAGAAAGAACTTAATTTTTATGCAACTTTTGACGACTACAATCAAGTGCCCTAAGATCAACGACATTTGAAGGATTACGGGACCCCACATGTTCCTGAAAGTTAATAAATGGGGGGGGGGGGGGGTCTACAAAGTGGTTTCCCCTGATCCCACTTTTGTTACATATCTGCTCCTCATGCATTGTGACACCCCCCCGCTTGAAACCACAAACCACCACCACCACCCCTCCCGCAAACTGCTTATCTCACTTCGCCACTATTCCCGCCATTATCACCTTCCACCAACCTTCTGCTATGTTAGCCATGACTATCTCTCCTACCATATTTATCAGACAACCATTATATCATTTATTTCTCTCGCCAACCTTCAAATGCATTAAATCCTCTGTGCCATTAACGATTAATCTTACAAAAATCCGTTATGATTGCCTTAATAAAAGTTATTATCCCCATCAAACCAGATCCTTTTACTATTCCACTTGCAACCAGAGCTTCTAGAATGATATCCAATCGAATTTAAGTGAAAATGAGCTTCCAATCATCATTACTTCCAGGTAATTTTTCAATTGTTCTTAGTAATTTCTATTTTTTCCCAAATGGTCAACCATCAAGGAAAATCTAAAACATTTGTAGACAATACACCCTGTGATCATTTTAGATGAAATGCCCCTTATTGACACCCATTTCACAATTATTGAAACCAATTTTGAATTCGACTTGTACAAGCTTCACAATTAGGTGTTTCAAAAGTATGAAGATGCCAATGACGAATTCTCTTTCTGGGAATCCTTACTTCCTAAGTTTTGTCTCCCGCAAACATATTATTTTCCAGAATTTGTCACCTAGTGTGGAGCTTGATGCCTTCCTAGTTAGAGAGTTGTAATTACTCAACATAATGAGACTCTTTTCTAAATAACCTTTGAGTCAATTTGTCAGGTCCTGTAGTTAAACCCTCATAACTCCCTTCACCCTTTTTCCACTAATGCCCTTATGGAGATTTACCAAAGAATTTATTTTTGAGAGAAAGCACATAACTTTGAGCCTTTTCTACCAAAAAATTTTGAATTACCCAGGACAAACCCACCTTATCCCTTTGCAATGTTTCTTGAGATGTCTAGGCAGGTTATTTCCACGGTCTCTTGTCTGTTAGCATATCCCAATGATCAGTGGGTAGATGAAGTTATTTTGGGGTTCTTATCAATGTTTTCTTCTGGTAAAAAACCTTCAATTATGTTCAATTATAGACAGTTTCTGTCAGATGCAATTCATGATCGGTTCCTAAAGTTAGTGTTGAAGGGTCATTTAAGCACCAATCAATTTTGGTTTACTTATTTTTATATCATTAGTAAAAAAGGTTCAAGTTTCCTCTACAAAAATTGGATGCTGAAGAAAAACCATATTTAGTGATTCATTGCACCTCATTAGTGAGGAAAACTTCCGAAGAATTCTCTTTCAATGACTTTGTCAATCAATTTTTATATATGGAAATTTGTTTGTTAAGTAGTGATGCAGTTCCCTAAGTTTCCACAGAGATCAAAAGGATTCTACATTTCAATGAGTAGTCTAAAGTTGGAGAGTGGTATTTATACCAGAATTTTACAAAGACTAGAATCTATGGTTGCAAGCTTCCACCTTAAAAAATACCAGTGTTCCTCCCCATGAGGATTTTTGTACTAGAATATATCAGACAAATGATGAACATGGATAATGTTCATTTTGTTTCCGGGAAGAAAAAAGCTCAATTTAAGCTAAAGGCATAGGTTGACCCATACATATTCAACACTAGAGTTGTAGAAAAAGAAGTCAATGATTTGTTAAGTCATACGAAGTTTAGATTGAGTTTCAGTTGGTAATATGATCCACTGGGAGTAATATCATCAATGATAGTTGGGCAGAAGTCAACACCAGATGTGCACATTGCAAAACCTGAGATTGAACAATATGATAATAAAATAGAATGGGAAGAGAACACACTGCAGGAGGTTGAGAAGCTAGTTTCTAGTCAAACAACATTGGAAACTCCAAGGATGACAAAAAAATAATTGAAAAGACCAAGAAAAAGTTTATATGTAGCAGGATTAGAGTTACAAAAGGCAACATCCAAAGTGTTTAAGAGAAGAAAGACCATAAATGTTGAAGAAGAGTTCTCAGAATTTTAAACTTCTGAAGAACCTACCATAGTCATACTTTCCGGAGAATCTTCATTTTCATTACAAAAAATTGAAGAAACCACCATAGATTCTCCTTCATCTTCAAGACAACGAAGTACTTTTGCAAAATTATTAGAGATGAAAAAGAAAAACGAGGCACTACACATATGGAGAGTTCTAGAAATAGTCTTCGACAACTCAGATTAGGTTACTTTTTGTCAAGGAATATTTTAAGGATGGAAAATTTTGTTGAAGTTTAAAAACATTGGCAAATCTCACCTATCCCTAATATGCAAACTATAAAATGTTTATTGATATATTTGTAAAATTATTCAAATTTATAATTATTTTATATATAGTCTCTATATAATGTTGGCGATTTTTAAGGTAAAATAATTTTATATTCTAAAATTTGGGCGAATCATCTTTTATAAAAATTGGAAATTGGCGAATATTTTTTGTCGAAAAATCATGGAAAATTAGCCCACTGGGCGAATAATAGCCCCTAAAATTTTCCATGCTTTTTGTCTTAGATAGTGAAAGAGGACAGTTCCAATTATCATTTTTGGAACCAAAGGTCCCCGTGCCTAAGAGTGTTGAAGATTACAAAACCTTTGTATTTTCATTTGATACTAAACATATACATCCTATAGATCAAATTGATCTTCACAAGAAAGCAGGAGAAATGATCTACACATCCTTGACAAGTTATGCCATGGCAACTTCCAAGCTACAAACATCTCTGAACAATATTCACTCTCAGTTGAAGCTAGAAAATATGTCTTCTCTAGCTAAGAATACCAAAATTAAGGGGCTGGAAGATCTGGTTTTAAGTTAGGATCGAAGCATAAAGATTTAAAGCAGAAATGCAAATATTCAGGCATTAAGGAAACAACTGAAATTACCAACAACTGAACATCCCCAAGCACAAGAAGTAGGTGAGCTGGAGAAGGAAAAGGAAAACATTTTTTGAATGATTGTGGAAAAAAATGTGTAGATTCAAAAAATGGAGGCAGGGATGGAAAAAATAATCAAGGAAAGTGAACTTCAAATCAGGACTCGAGTAGGGAAATCTACAACAACAATGTCAACAACAGAAATAGAGTCTACTAAATAGAATTCAACAGAGAAATGATCAAAAACTATGGGATACCTGTCATTAAAAGATATGGAGATTGAGAAGCTCAGAACTCAATTGGAGAAGACCCAAGATAAAAAAATAAAGGCTGTCAATGCATTTCTTTCCTAAGTACAGAAGAACTTAAGATTAACCAAGTAACTTGAAAAATATGAAAATGAATCATTGATTGCATAGATATTATGTGAAGAAAAAGAAAAAATATGGATTGATATAAATTCAACCATAACTGAACTCTGGACATCTAATGAAATCATTTTTGAACATGAGGAACTACTGTGAAAGGCAACTATTACAGAAATCAAAGAAAACTTAGATCACAAACCAGGACAAGTAACTAGAATAATCAAAGTGTTGAATTTTAAAACAAAAGAAGAATTGGAGGAATTTGGAATTTAAGACAGGACTTAGTGACAATCCTAGAAGTAAAATGAGTTTTGACAAAAAGGAATTTAATGTTAAGGTTATAAAATAAATGTAAAAACTTGGAAGTACAAGGGAAAAAAATTCATAGAAATATTGTCTGTAAAGCTAATTTTGCATTCTTTACTTTGGATGCAAGTGATCTCTTTAATCCTCAAACCAAAATTGAAGATATTGTCAATATACCTTAGTTTTCAGATAGTGATATTTGGGAAATGTATTTTGATGAAGCATTTTCTAAGGATGGAGTTGTTAGAAAATTATATATTACAAAGCAATGGAACACATAAAATATTACAGAAATATAAACACAGAAAACACATAAAACAAGAGAGACGCAAATATACGTGGTTCACCCAATTTGGGCTATGTCCACAGAGAAAACCAATCCTTCCTTTTATATTATTCAACAAAATGAAGAGATACAACCTACAGCAGATCCACTGTAATTCCCTCTTCACTCTCACACAACCTCCTCTCTCTTTCTCACTTAGAATACACATCTACATAGTCGAAATACAATTCCCTCATATATAGTGAGGGGTTGCCTTCTAGGGAAAAAAACCTTAATTTAAACATAACTTCGACCGTCAGATTTCCACCTAATGAACGACCCAAATTGACTACGAAATTACAACATTTACAAGGAAAATTTACATCTATTTTTAGCTTTGGAGGCGCTGCCCCCAATCCCCCACTAGGAGAGGGGGCCTCTAAAGAATCATCATCGCCCCCCTTGGACCCCCCTGACAGTGCGCAAAAATGGGCGGCATTGCCGCCTCATTACGAACTAGGGTCCAATGTGGCGATACCTTTGAATAAAGAAGATAATCAGGCTCCACAGCCAACATGAGCTGGCGCAGTAATTGTACTCATTTCCCCATAAAAGAAAAGCATAGCCCAATCCTTCAAATTGGATTTTGAAGTCACAAATAATGTGGCAGAATATGAGGCTTTAATTTTAGGATTGAAATTATCTAAAAGTTTGAAAGTACAAAACCTGGTAGTATATGGTGATTCATAATTAATTGTAAAACATATCAGGAATCTTTGTCAAACAAAGCATCCTAGACTCAGAGCTTATAAGAGTGAAGTATGGAACCGTGTGGAAAACTATTTTCATACTTGCAATATCTCATCAATTCTGAAAGAAGATAATATCCATGCAGATTCTTTGGCAATTTCTGAAGGTTGTTTTAAAATACTCGATCCTTTACAATTACATTACCATATTGAAGTAAAATATAGACCTTCCATCCCTGATAATTTAAGACACTGGAAAGTCTTTGAAGATGATGAGCAGTTCGATAATTTATTATAGGACATTGATGCATTTTTTGGTTTACATGTTGAAGAAGACAATAGTAATGAAATCAAATCAAATGATGGTGACTTATATTTGAACTTTAAACAGAAAATTGTTGATCATGACACCATTCAATTATCTAATAATTATATTCCAAAGGGATTATTTTCCCTTGATTTTTTTTTTGATCAAAATGATGTATCAAAACTTCACTACTAAGTTCACAACAAGAAGATGTACAAGATTGTAATATTGGTACTACAAAAGAAATCATAAATGTCAAAATCTCAGCGAGTTTGCCTAAGGACATAAAGGAAAAATATGGTAGTTTGTTTAAGAGATACAAAGATGTATTTGCATGGTCATATGAAGAATTAACCCAGTCCTACTGCCTATTATTGAGAAAGAAGTAAGAAAGTTGTTGGATGCTAAAATACTTGTTCCTTTAAGATATTCTGAATGGATAACTAACATGGTACATGTTAGGAAGAAAAATGGAGAAATAAGACTGTGTAGATTTTAGAAACTTGAACAAACTATCCTTGAAAGATAATTATCCATTACCAAAAGGGACCAATTGCTTCAAAGAGTATCAGGTTCTTACAAGATTTCAATGTTAGATGGTTTTTCTAGACACAACTAGATTTTGTCCAGTTAAGAAGAAAAAGAAAATACAACATTCACAACTCCATGGGGTACTTTCATGTATGCCAAGGTGCCATTTGGCCTAATAAATGTTGGAGAAACATTTCAAAGGGAAATGTATCTGGAATTTGTTGGTAAGGTAAATAAATTCATAGTCATTAACCTTGATGATTTGATAGTATTTTCTGACTCTGACGTTAAACACCTCAAATGCTTGAGGAAAGTTTTTGAGAGATGCAAAAAAATTGGGATTTCTCTTAACCCTAAAAAGTCATTTTTGTAATGAGGGAAGGAAGATTGTTGGGAAACACAATTTCAAGAGGAGTTATAATTGATCTTAAAAGAGTTTTAGTTATCCGAGTAATCAATTTTCCTAGAAATAAGAAAAATAATTAGTCATTATTAGGGAAAATAATGTTTTTAAGGAGATTCATACCTACTATGCTAAAATTGTTAAAGATATTACTGATATGCTCAAGAAAGATAATGAATTTAAATGGAAAATCCATGCTAGATACTCTTTCTCATATATCAAAAAGGAAATTACAGAAGCTTCAGTCCTTGCCAGCCCTGATTATTCAAAACTTTTTAGTATTTTCTCCTTCGCCTTAGATAATACCATAGCAACAATTTTATTGCAGAGAAATGATGATCAACATGAGCAGCCAATTGATTTCTTTAGTAAGGTTATGAGAGACGATGAACTAAAATATGAAATCATAGAAAAACAAGCTTATGCATTGGTACAAGCTTTGAAAGCATTTAGAATTTATGTTTTACATTCTCCTATAATTTCTTATGTGCCTAAAAATGCAGTAAAGACAATGTTGACTCATCTTGATACAGATGGAAAGAGGGAGAGATGAATTGCTAATATACTTGAGTTTGATTTAGATATTAGACCTACAAAGGTTGTGAAAGGACAGGGTTTAGCTAAGTTGTTCGCATAATCAAACTGCAAAATACTTCATATCAATACCATAATGCATATTTCAAGTGAGAAGAATCCACAAGAACTTTCTGAGATTTCAGGTGAGAATAATCCACAAGAACCTTCTCATATTTTAGGAGAGAAGAATCCACAAGAACCTTCTTATATTTCAGCAGAGAATAATCCACAAGAACCTTATTCCAATGTAGTTCCTATTCCTATTCCTTTACACATTGATGAAAAGTTTTTACTATCATATTGGTATAAAGACATAGTGCATTTTCTACGTGATTTTGAATACCCTCTTGAATTCACAAAGAATCAATATAGATCTCTCAGACTCAAGGCTATGAAGTACTGCATAGTAAATTCAAACTTATATTGGAAGGATCCCTTAAATATCCTCTTACTATGTTTGACTGAAAGTGAAACAGATGGAGTAATTGAGTAATTTCATGAAGGAGTTTGTGGAGGACATTATGCTTGGAAGGCAACTGCATATAAAATACTAAGAGCAGGTTTCTATTGGCCAAAATTGTTTGCACAGGTTGGAGCAAAGGTGAGGAGCTATATTTGTAGAAAAACAGAGGTTAACAACACTTCCCCTTATTCAGGTTTTAGTGGAAGCTCCTTTCTTGTAGTGGGGGTTGGATTTCATTAGTGAAATAGTTCCTGCTTCCAGTAATCAACACAGATGGATATTAACAACCACTTATTTTTTTTTAACATGGTCGATTACTTTTGTATTATAAAATGAACAGAAGAAGGACTAAGTCCTATTACATTTCGAGAGCAAATGGTCTTTAATAGAGGAACAAAAGGGGAACGTAGTCCCTACCTTATCTTGAGAGACCTTGTTTCTAAAGTACTGGAAATTTAAAAACACATACTGTCTGACAAACTGCCCAAGCAGCAAACAAAATTTACATAGCATTGATGAAAGGATGCATGATGTTCACCAAAATTGGTTCACAGACTCCTCTGGTTGCTGACCCTTTTTCTTACTGTATCTGGAGGAAGTTTCACCTTGCTGGATTTGGTTCAACGAGTTGATGTAGTCTACTGCATCCTCCAGATGCTTGCACTTGTCCTTCAACTCTTCAATCTCTGCTTTTTGTTTCTCAATTTCAATTTGTTTGTAGTTGTTTATGCTCTTCATCTCTAAACGAAGATCTTTGAGAGTTTGAATAAATCGCCCTATCATGAATCTGTTGGCACGACACATTGCACAACTCTCATTCTTTTCCACTTTTTCTAAGGGGTTGCAAGACATCTTTGTTGAGCTGTCAACTATATTACTCTTTGGATCTCTATTCTTTGGCTGAGAGCTTCTGTGCTTTTTGTTTTGTTGGACTTCTGGCTGTTTGCTTTGATCTCTCTTCTTGTCTGTTGAAGTGTTCCTTTCAGTATGCCAGTGAGACTGCTTTCTCTTGCTGATGCTGAGAGCTTTGGGGTTCTGCTTCTGAGTAATGGAAAAGAGGTGAGTAATAGGCTCAGGGCTTAAAGACTGAAGATTACAGATGGATGAGTTGTTGAGGGGCTGGTGAAGTCCGAGAGTACCAACAAGAGAATTAACGAGGTGGTTTCTCTGCTTTTTTGCAAATGTCCAAGAGCGCAGCTACAAAGGCTGGGTAATGCAGGAGCTAGGACAGTAAGATCAGACTGAAGTTGGGAACAATGGCCAGGAGTTCTATTCGGATGGGACTGACTCTGATCAGGATGGTATAGATTAGGAGATTGAAAAGAAAGAATTTTGAGAGGAGTGGAGTGCGATGAGTTAAGAATTTCTATTCTGATGGCGATGGGGTACAGAAACAGAGCCTCTGTTAATAGGGACCTATAGACTCTTAACACAACGACTACCCAGCAGTTAGTATCAGCTTGCAAAACAGAGCAATTTCTACAGTGTTTATTTCCTCTGATAATATCAGCAACTCGCTTACCTCTGCTCAGATCCTGCGTAGTGAGGTTGATCCTTAGATTGCTGACCACTCTTGGCACGCCTCCCGCCTGATACTTTAATTCGAAGCACACTTTTTTACTAGCTATTCGTTGCTCATTAACGCATATTTCCCAGTGATTTCTCTAATAGTGGTGGTTCCTATGCTTATGGTTCCTTTTATAGGCATGATTGAGAATGCTGGGCTCGTGACTCTTCTCAGCCTTCACGAAAATATCCCTCAAACTTCTGCGCTTGCCCGAATCTCTGTTCAGATCAATGCGATCACTATATTGACTGATATGACCTTTAACTGCTGCGTTCTGCTCATGGGGACGATTTCTGATCTGGTGCCAATCTCGACACGTCCTTTTCTTCATTATGAAGATTTTCTTCATTACACGAGAAGGATTGACTGTGATTTTGCTGCTTGTTGTGTTCAGGTGTATCTCCTGCTGCTTGGTCGTATTTTGATTCCTTGCTTCTATTGATTTGATGTAATAAACTCTACTTTGAGCCTCAGACCTGTCCTCCAGAGGGGATGAATTATGGGATAGCTTCTTCATAGATGCTTTGGTTTTCTTTCACCATTCCAGCTTGCCGGTCCACTGCCTTGTTGGCCAGTGAGTCAACCTCCTTATTTTGAGTTCTAAGGACATGTTTAAAAACAACTTTCCCCATGTTCTTTGTGTTGTCCAGAATTCGCTGCCTGATTTTATTTAAGGCTACATTTTTGAAATCTCTCCCTGCTTCCATTGCAGCTATAATAATTACTGAGTCACCAATTATTATAGGGTCTTTTATCTGATTTTTTTTAGAATCTTGGTACCTAATAACAAACTGTATGCCTCTGCCTTATTATTTGTCATTGTTCCTAGACCCCATTCATAAGTTGTTGTTGTCTCGCCTTTCAGATCCAAGATTAATCCGCCTGCCCCTGCTCTTCCTAGATTGTTCTTTGAAGCACCATCGAAGAAAAGAATGTGTTTTCTTTGATTTTTAATCCATTCCTCCATTTCCTTGTCGTTCCACCGAAGCTTCTAGTCTTTGATTTTTCCTCCTACCTTATTTAGATTTTGGCTCCTCGCTAAGCTTTCAATGAGGGCTTTGGTGTACCAATCATTTTCTTCTTGCTGCAGTATGTTTTGATCTATACTTGAAGCTCCATTTGCACTTATCATTTCCGAGACTTGACCCCAAGTCTTCGCTAGAATGGTTCCTATTTTTGGCTTTTGGCCTTTGAAGATACACTTATTCCTGGCTAGCCATAGATGCCAGCAAAGAGTAGAGGGAAGGCACTTCCAAATTCGACTTATGACTGTTTTTTTTCTTTGCATATGGGTAGCTTTGAGCCCAATTTTTATTTAGAGTTGTCAGCTACTCTATTGTGTCAATGTTCAATTCTAAAGGACTGATAATTTGCTTCCAGCATTGTCTTGCAATAATGTAATTCAAGAATAAGTGCTGAATACTTTCTTCTTCTCTTTGACACATGACGCGTATGGAGGGGCCTTGGAAACCTTTTTTCCTTAAATTTTCCGCTGTAAGAATCTTGCCTTTCAGTAAAGTCTAGGTAAAAATTTTTATTTTGGGAAGGCATTTGTTCTTCCATACAGCTGTCCATAGGTTCCAATTGTCATAATTGTTGTATTTTTGTAGGAAGTTGTAGCCGATTTTACTGTAAATTTTCCCCCATTTGGGTCCCATATATAACTATCTTGGCTCTCTTTATTTATTGGGGTTGCTCCTACTAGTAGAAGCTTTAATTCTCCCCACTGATTTTTCAGCCTATCTAGGAGTGTCTGCACTCTCCAAGCTATCCAACTATTTTGTTCCCATTCAGATATGGAATATAAAGAAGTTATACTTTTCTCCTCCATCCATTCTTTCAATCCTCTTAATTTTTGCTGATGGTTCAGAGGGGCTGCTCCCATGATTCTGTCATCCCAGATAGAGATAGTTTTCCCATTCCCTGGATTTTTGGAAATTTGGTCTCTAATTTGTGGAATAATTTTTTTGATAAGTTTCCAAAATTGAGTACAAGGCTTGTCTGGAATTATTTCGGTGAGCATCTTTGACCGATGACAGTTGAGGTATTTCCTTGATAGAGCTTCGCTCCACCATTGTTCCTTCCCATTTAACATTCTCCAAAATAACTTGATCCCAAGTGCATTGTTTGTCAAGCCTGGTATCCTGATTGAGATGCCTCCTTTTTCAAATGGGAGAGTTACTTGTTCCCATCGAACAAGGCTGAATTTTTTGGTTTCTTGTTTTCCTCCTTGCCATAGAAAGCCTCTAGTTATTAATTCCATTTGTTTGTGTGCGCTTGCCAGTGCCATAATTATGGCATATTGATATATTGGCAGTGCTGAGAGGAGGGCTTTGATTAATATTGATCTCCTTGCTAGATTTAGCCACGTCATTCCCCAACTTTGAATTTTCCCCCTCATTTTTTCTATTTGTTTGTTCCATACTTCTGCCTTGACTACTTCTTTTGCCAATGGTAATCCAAGATATGTAAAATGGCTCCATTTTAGTTGCACCGGGATTTCCATTATTTGTGAGATCCTCTGCATTATGTTGATTGGAACGTTCCAGCTGTATATTCTGCACTTCTTATTATTTAAAAGACCTCCTGAAACATAAAGGAAATCATCAAGAACTTTTTTAAACTGTCTGGCTATTATGCTAGAAGCTCCCCCAATGAGAAGAGTGTCATCTGCAAAGAGAGAGTGGTTTATTTCTTTGACCCCTCTAGCGATTCTAATACCTGTAATTTTTCTTTTTTCCCTTTGATTTTCTAGCTGAATACTCAACGTTTCAGCCATTATAATGTAGAGGAAAGGGGAAAGCGGGCACCCTTGTCTCAATCCTCTTGTGCTTCGGAAATAACTACTTGGCCTCCCATTGATCAATGGTGCTATCCAGGGGGTGGAGATGCATGCCATAACAATATCTATGAACTTGGAAGAAATGCCAAACTTTTGAAGGACAACCATAAGAAATTTATGATTAACTCTGTCGAAGGCATTGGCCATATCCAGCTTTATGACCATGCCCTTTTCCTTTCTTTGTATACTACTGTGTATGGCCTCCTGCACTATAATTACATTGTCTATAATTTGTCTTTTTGGGACAAAGCCACCTTGGTTTTCTGAGATGATGCAAGGAAGAATTCTTTTTAGTCTATTTGCCAAGATTTTCGTGATGATTTTGTAAGAAGAGTTGCATAGAGAGATTGGCCTGTATCTATCAAAGGAGATAGGATTTGGTTCTTTAGGGATGAGAGCCAAGAGAGATGCTTTGGTATTTTCTCCCACTTTATTTTTTTTGAAAACATTTTTGATCATTCTCACCAAATCTTTTTTGATTGTTACCCAATGGTTCTTGTAGAAGGCAATTGTGAAACCGTCCAGCCCTGGTGCTTTTTCCGGGTGCATACTCCATATTGCTTCTCTTATTTCCTCTTCTGTGACCTCTTTCTCTAGATCTCTGTTTTGTTGTTCGCTGATTTTGCTGCTAGTTTGCCGAAGAAAGTCTTCACTGTCCACTTGTTGGTCCCCTACGGAGAGGAGGTTTTTATAATAGTTATGTGCTGCCTTTTTAATTTCTTCCATTCCTCTTATTTCCTACCCTTCCACTTGTATTTTGTCAATTTGATTGCCTGCTCTTCTTATCTTTAAATTGTTATGGAAAAAAGCGGTGTTTTTATCTCCCGCTTTTAGCCATAAACATCTTGACTTTTGCCTGCTTTCCTCCTCCTCTTGCCTGTTTTGCTTGTATAGGTCCAAGAAAATTTCTTTTTTCATGCGCATACTCTTGCTCGCTATCTTGCTTATTTTCTTTTTCCTTGCTCATATTTTCTAGTTTCTCTTGCAGTTCTATTTTTTTTTTCCTTGAGAGCATTTTCTCTTGCCCATGCTTTTAGTAGAAGTCTTAAATTTTTCAGCTTAGTTTCCCATACATAATGGGGAGAGCCTATTACAGTGTTTTTCCAGCTTTCCCTTATTAGCTTGCCGAAGTCTTCCTTGCTGTCCCACATTTTGTTGTATTTGAAAGGGATCGGTCCTTGATTCTCCAGCCTATCCAAGGTCAAAACCACTGGCTTATGGTCGGAAGCTGAAGCATGCACTATTTTGCTTTTCACTATGGAAAAGGCTGCTGCTATATTTTCTTGAATCAGTATTCTATCTAATCTTTCCTTTATGTTGTGTGCTCCCGTTCTTTTATTGCTCCAGGTATATTTTCCATTACTTGGAGGTATATCAAGTAGTTTGTACTCTTCTATGAGTTCTTCCAGCGCTGCTCTTGAGGGATCACTGAAATAATTGCCTCCCAGTTTCTCATCTATATTTCTAATCATATTTAGATCCCCTCCTATAATTAATTTGCCTCTTTTCCCTTCTTGAACTTCTTCTTTCACTGATTTCCAGCATTGAGCTTTATCTCTATAGTGGTTTGGAGAGTATATATTTATGAAGCTAAACTCTTCGTTTGAAATCTTATTTTTTAGATCTGTTCTAACCCAATAATTATTGAGTTTTTGTTTGGCAAGTTCCCATTTCCATTTGTTCCACAATGTACATATACCGCTAGAGGCTCCATTAGAGTCTATGGCTGTTCCTTAAAAAAAAATTGTTTTTTGATCATTTTTTGAACTTCTTGCATGCTGACTTTGGTCTCTTGGATCATAAGAATGTCTGGTTGTTCCTGTTTTATTAAGTCTCGAACTGCGTTGATTTTAAATGTGGATCCCAAACCCCTGCTATTCCAAGAGACCGTAATCATTATTTACTGGATTTGTGGTGAGTCCCTCCCTTTTCCTTTTGCTGATTTTTTTCTCCACTTCCCTTTTGTTTGCCAAGGAAGGAGTCCATTAGCTGTTGAGTACCTATGGCCATTTCCTTTGCTGCTGCCTCATCCCTTATTTCTTTGTTGGATTTCCTTCCAACTTTTTTTGGCTGATCCCATGCTTGGTTGTTTTCTTTTGCTTTGTTTCTTGTTTGTATTTGGTCGACTGTGGGTGGAGGGGAGGATGGACTCTGTATGGGGGATGAAATAATGGCTAATGCATTAACTTGGGAAGGTGAGCGAGGGGATGGCAGATCTTCTCCTAGAAGTTCGAATGGGTTTGAGGAAGGGTTGGCTAGAGGGGCCGTATTTATTGGGGGAATAGAGGTTGTTGCGTTGTTTTCATGAGGCTAAGAGGAGTTCGGTGCAACTTGTTTATTATGGGGTTTCTTTATTTTTACTTGTTCCCAAGTATCTTCTTGGGCTTCAGCATTCTCAACATTCTTTAATTCTTTTAGCTTACTACACCTATTTGCAAAATGACCATATTCATGGCATACCTTGCATTTGAATGGGATTTGTTCGTAGTCTAGCTGCTGGATGTGTGTCCATTGATCCACTTTGATTTTTATAGCCTCCAGTAAAACTTTTCCCAGATCTACTTCCACACAAATTCTAGCACAAGCATGCATATTATCTTTGGGTTCACATCTGTCTATGTATTTGCCTACCGCATTTCCGATAGCTTTCACCGATTCATCGCCCCAACAGTGAAGGGGAAGATGAGGCAACCTTACCCAAACCAGAACAGCGCTTGGAATATCCATCTCTGGATCAAAATTAGGTGACCATCTATTCAGATATAAACCTCTTGAGTCCATAAAATAGGGTCCATTTCTGAATATTAAGTTCCTATCTCCCTTAGTTTCAAATAAGAATGTAGAATAACCCCTTCTGCAAAAATGTATGGCTATTTTTCCTTGTATATTTGCACTCTAGTTTATTTATACCCATTTTTGGATTGCTCTGGGAGAAGGCCACAACCCTATAAATTGTCCCACCAAACCACGTTCTGCTAATGAGATAGCTGCTTTTCTGGGGAGTGTTGGAGGTAATGAGATCTCTGGTATGTTTGCTAGTTTCTTCACAAATTTACTAGTAAGTTGGCCTGGCTTTTGGAGCTCCATTTTGTAGGAATTTACAGGGTAAGTTCCACAGAAAGAATACCAAAAGGACACCGCTCACAACCAGATCTCAAATCAATACACCAGTATTTTTGACGTGGTTAAAACCCTCAGAGTGCAAGGAGGGAAACAGTCCACGGCCTGTCCCAACGTGGGTACTACAGGCAATTTATTAATCAAAGAATGAAAATTTACATAAGCTTCTCTCATGCACGGATTACTCGAACAATGACCCTCCATGCGCTTTAAATAGAACTCATGGACCAATCGGGTGTCAAGCCACGGATCAAGTGTCGGTAATACCGAGGTGAGAGTGAACCGTCGGATCACTACATATCGTGACCGTCGGATTGTAAGTTACAAAATGTACAACGGTAAAGAAACACACTTTACCTAACTCTAACCTAACTCTATACTAGACCAAGTTGAACTTAACTATATCCTATGTGTCGGAATATCCTAACATCCCCCCTTAAGAACAACTTGGGATAGGATTGAAGGATTTACAAATATGACACAATAGGAGAAGGAGGGAGGCACTAGAGCCTATCCCCCCTTAGTGACAACTTCCTGAACTCCAAGCATATATCGAAGTTTAGTGAACTTCGCCTCTGTGAGAGCCTTTGTGAAGATGTCTGCAACCTGATCATCTGTTGGACAATATTGCACTTCAAGAACATGGTCATGAATGAGCTTTCTGATGAAGTGCATGTGTAGTTCAATGTGTTTGCTGCGCTGATGCTGGACTGGATCTTTGCATAGCTGAATGGCACTTTGATTATCACACCAAAGTGTGGTTGGATGCTGCTGCTCAAAGCCAAACTCTGATAGGATCTGACGAAGCCACAAGGCTTCCTTACTAGCTTCCACGGCACCACGATACTCTGCTTCTGCTGACGAAAGAGAAATGGCAGCCTGTTTCTTACAAGCCCATGTAATAGGTCCTGAACCAAGAGTGAAGACATAACCGGCAGTAGACTTCCGATCATCAGGGTCACCAACCCAATCAGAATCAGTGAAACCAACTAACAGAGGAGCTGCTTTGGCACTGTAATGAATCCCAAACTGTACTGTACCTCGAACATAACGAAGTATTCTTTTAGCTGCTTTCCAATGACTTTCACGGGGGTTTTGCATAAAACGAGCAACAAGGCCAACAGCAAAGGAAAGATCAGGACGAGTATGGGTTAAAAACAAGAGTTTTCCGACAAGTTGACGGTATAAGGTAGCATCAACTTCAGGAGAAGTACAAGAGACTGAAAGTTTGACTCCAGACTGAAAGGGAGAAGGGGCTGGCTTACAGTCTTCCATGTGAAAATGACGAAGAATATCACAAGCATACTTGGACTGGGAAAGGAAAATACCCTCTTGGGATTGCAAGACTTGAAGACCGAGAAAATAGTGTAAGTGTCCTAAGTCTGTCATTTCAAATTTCTTTTTAAGGCTGGACTTCACATGGTTTATAAGGTTGGGATCACTACCAGTAAGAATAAGATCATCAACATAAAGAACAAGGATGATAAGAGAGTTGCCCACTTTCTTGGTGTAGACAGTATTGTCAGAATGACACCTAGAAAAGCCAGATTCTAAAAGAAAGCTATCCATTTTGGCATACCAAGCCCGAGGAGCTTGCTTGAGGCCATAAAGGGATTTCTTAAGTCGACAAACAAGGCTGGAGTCTGTTTGTATGAAGCCAATGGGTTGTTCCATATAGATTTCTTCCTGCAAGTCCCCATGCAAGAAGGCAGATTTAACATCCATCTGATGGACTTCCCATTTTAAAGAGGCAGCAAGGGAAAGAACAAGGCGGATAGAGTTCATTTTGGCAACAGGGGAGAAGGTTTCAGTGTAGTCAATGCCTTCAACCTGTGAAAAGCCCTTAGCAACGAGACGAGCTTTATGTTTATCAACTTTCCCATCTGGTCCATACTTGGTTCTGTAAACCCATTTACATCTAACAAGTTTGCGTCCCTTTGGTAGAGGAACAAGATCCCATGTATCATTTGTCATCAATGAATGATATTCTTCATTCATAGCTGCTTCCCAATGTGGATGGCCTGAAGCTTCTGCAAAAGTGTCAGGATCATGATTTACTGGAGCTTGAGCCAGTAAAGAAGAGGCTCTTTCAAACTGAGAACGTGTACGTCGCTGATCTGTAGGATCACCGGCAAGATCACCTGCTGCATCCCGAGTAGCACGGACCCATCTTGGAAGTTGAGGATCCTGAGAAGGTGGGGGAGGATTATCATCCTCGCTTTCATCATCTGAAGAAGAAATGTTTTCAAAAGTAGAAGAGATAGGAAGAGGTGGCACATCCGCCGGACTAGGCTCGCAGGCCGATTTATTTTCATCAAATTTTACATCTCTTCTAATGATAACATTTTTGGACTTAAATGGAATAAGTCTATAACCTTTTACATCTTCAGAATATCCAACAAAAGTACATTTCTCACTCTTAGGTTCTAAAGCTTTATGCTTTTCATCTGGAATATGGGCCCATGCTTCACTTCCAAACACACGAAAGTGACTTACATCTGGTTTAATGGAACTCCAAGCTTCTTCTGGAGTGATATTCTCTAGAACCTTAGTAGGAGTGCGATTGATTATATAATTTGCACAATTAATTGCTTCGGCCCAAAAACTAAGACTGAGTCCTTTAGATTGCAGCATACAATTAGCCATTTCCTTTAAGGTGCGATTTTTCCTTTCAGCTACACCATTTTGTTGTGGAGTGTATGGAACAGTATGTTGCATTTGAATTCCATTTTCGGTGCAAAAGTTGATGAATGTTTTTTTAACATATTCTCCACCATTATCAGTTCTTAGCTTAAGAATTTGATGTCCAGATTGTTTTTCAACAAAGGCTTTGAAGGCCAAAAAAGTGTTAAATACTTCGCTCTTGAGTTTTAAGAAGTATACCCAAGTGCGTCTGGAGAAATCATCAATGAAAGTTAAGAAGTACTTGCAGCCAGAGAATGAAGCAACAGGAAGAGGACCACATAAATCACTGTGCACAAGCTGTAAAGGGGCTGAGGCGTGCCAAGAGGCACGTTTGTCAAAACTGTCCCGATGATGTTTTCCGAGTACACATCCGGAACAAACACCATCTCTGCAAGATACCATAGGAAGACCTGTCACCATATTTTCTTTACATAGATGCTGAAGGGAGCGATAGTTTAAGTGACCAAATCGCTCATGCCAAAGTTTGCTCACTTCATCATTATGAGCAACAAATACTGAGGGAAGATTGGATGACCCAAAGTTGTGAAACTTATACAACCTTTTGGAATCATCAGCAAGACCAGTAGCTAGAATCTGTTTAGGATCTTTTAGATCCTTGATTACAACATCATGAGGTGAAAATTCAACAATTTTACCTTCACCTGAATGAGTTATCTGATAGACAGATAGAAGGTTGCAGGATAAGGTTGGAACACATAATACATCATTAAACTGACCATTGTCTAGATGAACAGTTCCAGTCCCTACAACATTAAGAGATCTATCATCACCAATATATATATTTTTGGTGTTACAATCATTTAAAGAAGAAAACATGGCTTGGTTTTTGGCCATGTGACAAGAGGCTCCAGAATCAATGAGCCACTCATGAGAATGAGAAGAAGAAGAAGATACATTTAATGCATAACCAGACTGAGATGATTGACAATGACATGCAGAAAGTGCCATTCCGGAAGTTGAAGTTGAAGTAGGCTCCACATGGATGTTATGTTTCTTCATTGCGGCTTCCAAGGCTTCCATCTTCTTAAAGCATTTAGATTCTAAGTGGCCATCTCGATTACAAAAGTTACAATGTCTATCAGTCTTCTTCCATTTGTTTTTATTGGTCTTATCATTTTGCTGAAATGATCTTTCATTTTGAGGCTGAGATGGTTTAGGACCATTCTTTTGAGGATATGACTTCTTAGGATTCTTTGAATTTGGTTGCTGCTGGGCGGCTAACGCTTTCGTGGAAGAGTTTCCAAGATTAAGAAGACCAAGGTGTAAGAGTTTTTCTTGTTCTCTTATTAAGGAATCACAAAAGGAGTCAAAGGAAGGGGCCTTGTAGTCTTGTCCTTGACAAATGAAAGCTTCCCTTGTAGAATGGAAAGTGGAAACAAATACAGAGTAGGCTGGTCCCAACTTAGTAAGGATGGAATAAATAAGGTTACCATCTTCTTTCTTAACTTTAACACCTTCCAAGAGATATCTAAGGGTCTTGAATTTGGACAAGAAATCTTCAATGCAAGAAAAATTATTAGGATCCAAAGTAAGCAGCTCATTTTCAAGTTGATGGGCTCTAATTTCATTTTTAATCCCAAAAACTTTAGCAAGTTTTTCTAATGCTTCATGAGGAGTCTCAAGTCCTGCAATGTGGAATCTAAGATCAGGAGAAATAGACATCCCTATCAAACCACGTGCTTGATCTTGTCTATTTTCCCATTTTGCCGCCTTGTCTTCATCTTTTGGTTTCTTCTCTTGGTCTGTGGCTATTCTGAAGAGACCTTTACTTCTAAGTAAATCTTCCATGTAGGCTACCCATTGGAAGTAGTTAGTGCTGTCAAGAATGACTTGGCATGGACTTTCCATTTTAAAAAAAACTGAAGCTGAAGATGCTGAAAGTAAGTGTTCCAATGGATAGATCTCGAAAAAATAGGCGGTTTTAAAAAAAACGGCTCTGAAAAAGGCTTCCGGATGAAGAAGTTATGGCTTTTTGAAAAAAAATTGTTGACGTTGCCGGCAAAGTGCGCGAATGTGCGGGAATGAAAAAATCCGCCCCCACAAAATGGAGACTTGAACCCAAGACCTCTACTCTCTTAAAATAGCTTTGAACCAATTGATCTATACAAAAAATTTGAGAGAGAGAGAGAGAGAGGGGGGGGGGGGGGCTTGGTTTGCGTGCTTGCCTTGAGAAAGCTCTTTTTCCCTACAAAACACAAAACACAAAACCCAACACGAATATGCAAAGAAAAACGAACCTTACGGCTCGAAGTTAGCTTTAGCCAAAAAACTAGAAATTTTTAAAAAAATCTCAAAGTTAGCTTTAGCCGAAAAACTAAATATTTTTCTCAATGTTTCTGATTTTCCGAGATCACACTAAGGTGCAGGGAAAAGAGCATACGCATGAGAAAAATCCTTCCTTTCTGTTTCTGATTTGCCCAGATCGCACAGAGTCGCAGGGCAAAGAGCATACGCAGAAATGAAAGGTATAGATCCGGTTAAAAAAAAAGGCTAAATAAACTGAGACCGAAATAAGCAGAGAGAAAATAACAGTAAACTGCAAAAAAACACTGTATACCTCCCGATCTGAAAAATGACGCAGCTAGGGCTACCGGAAACCTTTTCGCGTGAAACGAAAGGGGTTCCTCACTAGAACAGATGCTCCGAACGCAACAGAGCAGTCCTCTCGGCCCGAAAGCAGTCAGAAACAACAGATCTAGGAAACGACAGCCGCATGCAGTTCTACCGGCTTCAGATTTGGATCACCAACGGACGCGGCCCTCAAATAGCTCTGATACCATGTAGGAATTTACAGGGTAAGTTCCACAGAAAGAATACCAAAAGGACACCGCTCACAACCAGATCTCAAATCAATACACCAGTATTTTTGACGTGGTTAAAACCCTCAGAGTGCAAGGAGGGAAACAGTCCACGGCCTGTCCCAACGTGGGTACTACAAGCAATTTATTAATCAAAGAATGAAAATTTACATAAGCTTCTCTCATGCACGGATTACCCGAACAATGACCCTCCATGCGCTTTAAATAGAACTCATGGACCAATCGGGTGTCAAGCCACGGATCAAGTGTCGGTAATACCGAGGTGAGAGTGAACCGTCGGATCACTACATATCGTGACCGTCGGATTGTAAGTTACAAAATGTACAACGGTAAAGAAACACACATTACCTAACTCTAACCTAACTCTATACTAGACCAAGTTGAACTTAACTATATCCTATGTGTCAGAATATCCTAACACATTTTTTGCTATTAGCGATGAGAATGTTGCTTCATGATCATCAATCCCTTGATGGGAGGAAGAATCTCCTCCTTCTAAAAGGGGCATGGTATGGAAGATCTCAACAGCAGGAGGCTGCCGAGAAAAGAGTGGAAGGCGGAAAGATGTGCAGGTAGAGGGCATGCATCGGCTCAGAGAGGCAAAATCGAGCTCAAGAGAGCTCAGCACTAGGAGGCAGCGATGGCTACTAGGTCAGGCCTACTACGCACGTGATATTAACAACCACTTATTACTTCACAAAGTGCGTAGAAGAAATTCCTATTAAGAATGCAACTAACACATTGGTGATAAAATTCATTGAAGAAAACATTTTGTCTAGATTCGGTTGTCTAAGACAAATAGTTACAGATAATGCTCAAGCTTTCAATAGCATGAAGATGATAGATTTTTGTCAAAAATATAATATTTCTTTACATCACTCTACACCTTATTATACACAAGGTAATGGGCTGACATAATCATCAAATAAAAGTCTAATTAAAGTCATCAAGAAAGTGTTAGCAGATCATAAAAGGAACTGGGACAGTCATCTCAAATATGTAGTATGGGAAAACAGGGTTTCACCTAAAAGGTCTACTGGTAAATCTCCTTTTCAACTTGTTTATGGAATAGAAGCTATATTCCCTACACAATTAGCATTTCCAGTCATGAAGTTTTTGCAAGAGTCATATGAAGAAGCAAATGATTTTCAAGAAGGATAAATAAAATTATTGAGATAAATCAAGATAGAGATGAAGTTCAACATAAAATTTGACAATATTAAGAGAAGATGAAGAGATTGATTGATAGAAAGATCATAGAAATATATTTCAGACATGGAGATTTAGTTCTTAGATGGGATGCAATAAGAGAAGAAAGAGGAAAACATGGGAAGTTTGATAACCTATGGTTAGGACCTTTCAGCATTGCAGAAGTCAAAGGAAATAATACATTCATCCTATGCAATCTAGAAGGAGAATATTTCTCATTTCCAGTCAATGGGAAATATCTCAAGCATTATATCTAGTATTGAGTGTTTTTTATAATCATCATTGTACATTTCCAGTTTTTCTTTAAAATTCTAGAGCAAGTCTGATTTTCATAGCAAAGACTCTATAGCCCAAGTATAAAGCACATGGATCTGTAGGTTCTTTGCATCCCGTAGGGGGAAGTAGTCCCGATATGGAGTTGATGTTGTAACTTATCTTTACCCTTACAATAGTTTATAAATTTCCTTTTATTTTCAAAAAAAAAGAAAAGAAATCAGTAAAATAGAAAAAAATAAGAAAAAGAATGGAAAAAAAATCAAAAGAAAGAAATGAAAAATAAAAGGGGAAAAAAATAAAAAAAATTACCCCTGGAATAAGCAAGCACATTGAAATGTCGCTCTTTATATTTTTATTTGGCAATTTAAATAATTATTTTTATTATAATAAATGTTGATGTGATTTTCGCCCATTGAAGACTTGATTTTTATGTAGCTTCTGATGGCTACAATCAAGCGTGCTAAGATCAATGACATCTGATGGATTGCAGGACCCCTAGCATTCCTGAAAGTTAATGGGGCGGGGGGGTACACAAAGTGGTTTCCCCCGATCCTACTTTTGTTACATATCCATTTCTCATGCATAATGGAACCCACCACCCCACCCCCCTCCCCCCCCCCCTTGAAACCAAAACTATCACCACACACCTCCCCCCCCCTCCCACCCCCCCTCCACGCAAGCCACTTATCTCACTCTGCCACTATTCTCGCCATTCTCACCTTGCGCCAACCTTCCACTATGTTAGCCATGACTATCTCTCCCGCCAAATTTATCAAACGACCGTTATATCATTTATTTCTCCTGCCAACATTCAAATGCATCAAATCTTTCGCGTCATTGACGGTTAATCTAACAAAAAGTTGTTATGATTTCCTTAATAAAAATTTTATCCCTATCAAGCCAGATTCTTTTACCATTCCACCTGCAATCAGAGCTTCTAGAACGATATCCAAGAAAATTTCAACGAATAACAACTTCCAATCGTCGTTACTTCTAGATAATTTTTTAATTATTCTCAGTAATTTCTATTTTTTCCTAAATGGCCAGCCATAAAGGAAAATATAAAATATCTGTAGACAATCCCTTGTTACCCGTTAAAATCAATTTAGATGAACTTCTCCTTATTGAAACCCATTTCAAAATTATTGAAACCAATTGTGAATTTCACTTGTACGAGCTTCACAATTGGGCATTTTAGAAATATGAAGACGAAAGTGAAAAATTCTCTTTCTGGGAATCCTTACTTCCTCATTTTTGTTTCCCGTGAACATATCATTTTCCAAAATTTGTCACCTGGTGTGGAGGCTGATACCTTCCTAGTTAGAGATTTGTAATTGCTCAAAATAATGAGACTCTTTTCTACATAACCTATGATTCAATTTGTGAGGACCTTCGATTAAACCCTCAGAACTCCCTTCAACCTTTTTCACTGATGCTCTGATGGATATTTACCAAAGACTTTCTTTTTCAGAGAGAGCACATATCTTTGAGCCTTTACTACCAAAAAATTCTAAATTACCCAGGACAAACCCACCTTATCCCTCTGCAATGTTTCCTTAGATGACGAGGCGAGTTATTTCCATGGTATCTTATTTGTTAGGATATCCAAATGATCAGTGGGTAGATGAAGTTATTTTGGGGTTCTTATCAATGTTTTATTTTGGTAAAAAAAATTCAATTATGTTTAATTACAGTTGGTTTCTGTTAGATGCAATTCATGTTCAGTTCCTAAATTTTAGTGTTGAAAGGTGATTCAAGCACCAATCAACTTTGGTTTTCTTATTTTTATATCATCTGTCAGAAAGGTTCAAGTTTCCTCTACAAAAATTGGATGCTGAAGGAAAACCACCATCAGTGATTCATTGAACCTCATTAGTGAGGAAAACTTCCGAAGAATTTTCTTTCAGTGACTTTTTCAATCAATTTTTATATATGGCAATATGTTTGTTAAGTAGTGATGCAGTTCCCAGAGTTTCTATACAAGTCAAAATGATTCTACATTTGAGTGAGGAGTCTAAAGATGGATACTAGTATTTATACCAGAATTTTACAGAGATTAGAATCTATGGTTGCGGGCTTCCACCTTACAAACTGCTAGTGTTCCTCCCCATCAGGATTTTTTCACTAGAATATATCATACATATGATGAATATGGATGATGTTAATGTTGTTTCTAGGAAGAAAAAATATCAATTTAAACTAAAGGCACAGGTTAGCCCATTCATAGTCAACACTAGAGATGCAGAAAAATAAGTCAATGATTTGTTAAGTTAGATAAATTTTAAATTGAGTTTCAGTTGGCCATATGATCCATTAGGAGTAATATCATCAATGAGAGTTGGCGAGAAGTCTGCACCATATCTGCACATTGCAAAACCTAAAATTGAATAGTACGTTAACAAAGAAGAATGGGATGAGAACACACTGCAAGAGGCTGAAGAGCTAGTTTCCAGTGATACAACATTGGAAACTCCAAGGATGACAAAAAAATAATTGAAAAGACCAAGAGAAAGTTTATCTGCAGCAGGATCAGAGTTACATAAGGAAACATTCAAAGTGTTTAAGATAAGAACAACCATAAATGTTGAAGAAGAGTCCTCAAAAGTTTAAACTTCTAAAGAACCTACCATAGTCATAATTTTAGGAGAATCTGCATTTTCATTACAGAAAATTGAAGAAAGCACCACAGATTCCCCTTCTTATTCAAGACAACAGAGTATCTTTGAAAAATTCATAGAGATGAAGAATAAGAACAAGGCATTAAAAACTTCGACATATACAAAGTTTTGGAAACAGTTTTCCAAAACTTAGACTAGGTTACTTTCTACCTTAGATAGTGAAAGAGGACAGTTCCAATTAGCATTTCTGGAACCAAAGGTGCCTATGCCTATGAGTGCTGAATATTACAAAACCTTTGTATTTTCATTTGATACTAAATAGGTACATCCTTTAGATCAAATTCATCTTCGCAAGCAAGCAAGAGAAATGATCTACACATCCTTGACAAGTTCTGCCATGGCAACATCCAAGCTACAAGAATCTTTGAACAATATTCACTCTCAGTTGAAGCTAGAAAAGATTTCTTCTCTAGGTAAGGATACCAAAATTAAGGGGCTGTAAGATCTGGTTTTAAGTTAGGGTTGAATCATAAAGATGTAAAGATAGTTGTAGAAATAACTAAAAGTAGAAATGAAGACATTCACGCACTAACGAAACAACTAAAATTACCAACAATTGATCATCTCTGAGCACAAGAAGTAGGTCAGCTAGAGAAAGAAAAGGAAAACATGTTTCAAATGATTGTTGAACAAAATTGTGCAGATTCAGAAAATGGAGGCAGATATGGAAAAATTAATCAAGGAAAGAGAACTTCAAATCAGGACTTGAGTAGGGACATCTATAATAGCAATGTCAACAACAGAAACAGAGTCTACTAGTCAGAATCCAGCAGAGCAATTATCAAAAGCTATGGGAGACCTATCATTAAAAGATATGGATATTGAGAAGCTCAAAAATCAATTAGAGAAGAACCAAGATAATAAAATAAAGGTCGATAATGCATATCTTTTCTAAGTACAGAAAACTTCATACTAACCAAGCAACTTGAAAAATATGACAATGAATCATTGATTGCATAGACATTATCTGAAGAAAAAGAAAAAATATGGATTGATATAAATTCAATCATAACTAAACTCTTGACATCTACTAAAATCATTTTTGAACAGGAGGAACTGGTGACAACGTCAAAGTCATCCATTACAAAAATTAAAGAAGACTTAGATCACAAGTCAGGAGAAGCAACCAGAATAATAAAAGTGTTGAATTCTAAAAACAAAAAGAATAATCAGAGGAATTTGGAATTGAAGACAGGACTAATATAGGCCTAGAAGTAAGAATAGTTTTGAAAAACAAAAATTAGAATCAGAGGTGAAAAAAATCATAGAAATTTTAATGTTTATGCTAGAAATGACTTCCAACTCTAAGAGATTCTGGTGGCCAATTGATTCCACTAGAAAATTACCAGCACATATTGCATGAGATAAAAACAGATAGAACAAATTTTTCTAAATTCAAAGGCATAATTAGTGGTAAAGCATTCATTGAAGGCCTAGAATATGATATTTTTATCCAACATGAAATTCAACTGTATTTGTTCATTACTAGGCCAACCTTTGAGAAGCATAGAGAGGTGGACGAGGCATATAGAAAAGTAACAAATTTTTCTATTCTATATGACAATATGATCTGAATGGAAAAGTTAGTGTTTGTTGTGATAATTCCAATTCATAATAATAAACAAAGTGCTTGAGGATTATGAGGTAAATTGCAAGTTTTACATGAGTTTTTTTATGTGTTTTTATGTAAATTTCATGAGAAAACTAACATAAGTAAAACATTGAACAACATCATAATAGTAATATACTCAACAATTGATAAAGGAGTTCACCCCTCCTGGGCTGCGTCTCCTTGGTCCAGCCTCCAATGGCTTGACCGAATCTCATTAGGCTCAAAATACTTCAGTGATAAAGAGTACATAAAGTGTGTCGACCAAAAGAGTGGCTAGTTTCCCCTTCAAGGAAACATTCTTCTGCAAAGAAATCTCACTCTAAAGACATGAAAACCTACAGTTAGTCATGAAACAATCAACAAGAAAATGGTTCTCAAATCAAGACCCCAAACTTCATTTGACAATGAGCATAACAAGTACAACAATTCACTTGAAGTACTAAAAAAGAGCTTTCCTCAAAGAAACAATGACAAAAGAGAAACATGAGCTATGCCATAGATGTCTTAGCTGCAACGGAAAATATATGAAGGCTAGGAAACCCCTACAAGTTCCTCTCCATTCTCAAAAGCCTTCAAAAATTGATTCAACCTCCTAGTTGATCCTCGCACCCATAGAATTAGACCTACAAAAAAATCTCTTCATAAGTGCTCCAATGGCTCTAAAACCTATTCCATTAGCTTCATAAGGCCCAAAAATGCCTAAGAAGCCTCTTTCTACTCCTCAATTGGATCAAAACTCCTTCAGTTATGGCTTCCCCAAGTTTTGGCACTAATCACACCACAAACTCCACCAAACCTGACACCTAACCTACAAATTTTCCTCCAAATCCTCTATCGAAGCACCAATTTTCCCAATTTCCCAGTGAAATTGGTGGGGCACTAATTTTCCCACTAAATCCTTAATTCTAAAATTTTCAGGCATGTGGGGCGCATGGGACTGGGGGTTGGGCTCTTAACTCCTACCCCCTCCCAATCCGCTAACCACCAAATAACCAGGCGGCATTGGAGTGGTCACATGCGGAAAGATTGCGCAGTCACGTTAAATGTTAACTTGGCAGTTTACAAACTCGGCGTAACATATTTTGCGGGCAGGTTAATTCCGGTGTGGTCACATGTTCTAGAAACAGTTATCATTGCGGTTAAGGTTAATGGTGGGAGAAGGGGGGGCGCGTAGTGCAGGGCTAGCCTCCTGCGTGTGGTCTGCCCCTAGCCCCTAGGGTGTGGTGACTAGGGTTGGGGCTAGACCCCAGCCCCCACACCTAATGTCGAAACCATATTACAACAAAACCATGTGAAAACCATAGTATAATAAGAAACATTGCATAGTTGGTTTGGTTAAGTCGTGTGGTTGTCTGCCGTGAGGTTGAGGGTTCGACCCTAACTGCCATTTTTCAGACCTTGCCATATATTTTGGTGGCCCTCAGGCTGCCAAGTGGTGGTCGTTGTCCATGCCACGTGGCAGCTTGCGTTTGGCCATTACCAAAAACCAAAAAACCAATAAAAAGCTGCCAACTCGGACCAATAGAACTGTGCCACTTGGCACCCTGCCATTCATCAGAGGAGCCCAGTCATCGGTATAGTCAACTGCCACATCAGCTACCCAGTCAGCCTACCATGTCAGTAGTACAGAATGCTGACTGTGCGATGTTGCATATTTTTGTAAAATTTGCCTATTTAGGAAAATGAACAGGACTTGTTTCTGGGAGCATATAGTGTTCTTTTCATGCGAAACGAGTTGTGACAGATTCAATATTATGAGCACTACGCAGTCGTTTAGGTTCCACACTGATCTGACAACTTTTAATTTTAAGCAAATTTTTGAGCACCTGATCATTCCTCCCCAGTGGAAGATTTTGGACCCCAAAATATTACTTTCAGTTGTTCAATAGGTGAGGGTACAATTTCCTCATCTTTCTAGTCTTGATCCATTTGGCTTTGGAATGATTTGTTCCTTTGAGGCCCACATGAAGGTAATCCACATTCCCTCGTTTTGAAGACCTTGTTCTTCTGTCAAGAATGGTGTCTTGTTGTAGATCATCAAGGTATTTAGGAGATAAATCTTTAATGGATGTAATTTGAACATTCTCTCCTTGATCTTCAATCAAAGGAGGATCATACAACCTTAAATTTTCCACATTAACAACAACATAAATTTGCATATATGAAGGCAAATCCAACCTAAAGGCATTGTCACCAATCTTTTCCAGAATTTTGAATGGACCATATCTAATTGGTTTCAAGTTTTTACCTTCTCCTTGAAGACTTTCTTTGCTAATGTGAAGCCAAACTTCATCACTGACTTGGAACTTGTGATCTACTCAATGCTTGTCATGCCTTTACTTGTACTTGCCTTGGCTCTTTTCAAGCTAATCCTGAATTGTTTGAGGTACCATGTGGAATCGTTCAATGAACTTCTTGGCTTTGTCCATGTCACCATCAATATTAACATCATTCTTACTAATATGGTACAACAAATTATGACGCAAATGGTAATCAAATTCCCCTACTCGGTTCTCTTGACTCAAGCTTAAATGTACATTTTGAAAGTATGCATATTGTTGAACATACCTTCATGCAAAACAAAATTATGCTTGAGTAAAGTAGTTGCATTAATAATAGGCCTAGACAACATATCATCAACCTTGTTCTATATACCTTTCTTATACTTGCTGACCAAGTGGAATTGTTGTAAGGATCCCATCCGTCGAAAGTGCCTTTATTGCTACAACTTTGTCACTGCACCATTGACAATTTATGAATGACATAAAATGGGCTTACCATATTGCATGAGGACTGCACCCATGGCACAATCACATGCAATTATAGGAGTTGAAATGATGTTTTCTTTCAAGACATCAAATTCCTTTTATTGCTTGTTGTTTTGGAGAATTTGGTATCTACGGATAAATACTAATTCCCTAGATAAATAGCCATATCATGAACAACAGTTTAAAGCAGTTTAGCCTTTTCCTATAAGCAATAGATAAGACAAATAAGATGAGAAGACCTACTTGTAGTTCCGCTTTCCTTTTGTCTCCTTTGTATCGATCTTGTCACTCCTTCTCGTACTTAACATGCTTGAGAAGTACCTGTAAACATCAACAGAAGACAAAGAACTGATCAAAGCAAAAGATCTATTGAATACAAGTAAATTGAATCATATACATTCACACATATAAGCATCATATAACAAGATAAGCATATGGGAAAAAGGTTCAAATACTTTATTGAAATAGAAGAAGGAATTACAACCATCAAGTCTGATTTGAAGTCACTCCTCCAGCTTGGATCCCATCCACATCACATCAAAAGCGTGATAAACTTGTAGCATAACAATACTTGTCTCAAAGTCAATTCTCATAGCAACATTATCTCCTTACAATTCAACATAGTCCAACCCCTCATCACTTAGATGAGTGTTCAAGTTATAGGAGGATGAAGGAGTTTATATCATAAATTGGGGTATTGAATGGCCTTCCATACTTAGAATTAGTTCCATGGAGGAATTGATGAGAGGACTGGATGCATCTTAACTCATTCCTCATCCATTTTAGAGCTCATAGGAGTTGATAAGTGAGGGAAACTTCTAGATGACTCCAAGAGATAAGAATATTCCCCAAACCCTATGTGAATTTCGCTCTATCTCGCCCAACGCAAGTGAAAGAGGGCCTAAGTGCTCTGCAGAGCACCCTGGCATGGACTCAACTGCTCTGCAGCACACCCTTACAACGGGTCTACCTGCGCTGGTCCCTTTAGAGGTCATTTCAAGATGTCTTCAAGTCATGAAACTGTCTGGGAAGGAGGCATTCAAAAGGGTGACTTTTTTAGGGTATGCATCAACTGAAATTAGGGTTTGATGAGCACTAAAACAATGATCTGGATGATAGGAGTGATGTGCCAAAATGGATCTGTAACACTTGCCTCCCCATTGGAAGACCTTTTCCACACTAGTCAATGCATGCAAATGAGTTGCGATAGAAGAAAAGTTAGCAATAAACTTTCTCCAATATTGGGATGCTCCTAAAAAACTTCCTACTCCAGTGACTGTCTTGGGCGTTGGCCAATTCATCATGGCATCGACCTTGGAGGGGTCTATCTTCAACTCACCTCCTCCAAAAATATGCCTCAAGCACACCAAAGAAGTTTTACTGAATTCATACTTTGACATCTTCAAAAACAATTGTTCTTTCTTCAAGAAATCAAGTACTTTTCTCACATGCATGACATGTTCATCAAGATATTTTCTAAAAACTAGGATGTCATCTAAATATACTATCTCATCTAGAAATGGCTCCAATATATCATTCATCATACACATGAAAGTAGTAGGAGCATGACAAAGACCAAAAAGCATAACTAGCCATTCAAACAAACCTTGCTTTGTTTTGAAAGTCATCTTCCATGTGTCTCCTTCAAAAATTCTACTTTGATGAAAGCCACTCCTTAAGTTCCACTTAGTGACATGCTTTCCATTCTTCTTGGGCACAAAAACAATAAGTGACCCATATGGCGAAAGAGATGGTCGGATGATCCCTTTGTTCAAAAACCCTTGGGTTCACTTTTGTATTTCTGCATTTTCCATTATTTACATCCTGTACATGCCAATGTTAGAAAGATGACAATATTGCCGCAATGGTATTTCATATTGGATTCCCCTCTTGGGAGGCAATCCATTTGGTTCTTGAAACATCTCATCATTTTGATTAATCAGCTCAATCAAATCAGATTTCAATCTTGTATGACAACCTTCAAACACTTCATAATCAACATCATTCTTTCGTTTGATCATAAGAAGCACTAAATTCTTGCTTGAATTCACTAGTATTTTGATTTTCCCTGCATTAACTAATGAAATATTTAGTTTCTTGTGATGAGCTCTCACAATATACTCCACACCTTATTTTAACAAGTGGTACTTGTTTTCATGGCGACAGAAGATTTCTTTTCTATCATAGAGGTAAGGACTACCCAAAACAATTCCTAAAATATCAAGTGGTACAACATCTAATTCAACTTCGTGAATGAAGTTTGTTGTGATTGTAACCTGAAGAATACATTTCCTTGTAACCTGTAAGTTTTTGTCCTTGCATATCCAAACTAATGGATAAGGCTTGGGATGAAGAATGGTTTCAAGATTAAGTTTCTTGACCAAGTCTTCAGATATCAAGTTGGCTTGAGACCCACTATCAAATAGTGTGTCTATTTTTGTATGTTTTACAATAACCCTCACATGAAATAATTCAATACTTGTTTCTTCATTTGGAGTGCTAGTGTGACAATTTGATGTACTAGTGCTAGCAATGGATTCTTTTCCTTTTATACCCATGGGTGTGATTTTAGTTTCATCACCCGAATCAGATCCTAAATCCTCTTGAATGATTGCAACTGTATTTTCTTTTCCTTTGTTGTTGAGTTTCATAGGCCTCATCTCTGGATGAATCTTCCAACAATGGTCTTCATCGTGACCCTCTTTGGAACAATTTTCACATATTTTTTTCTCTCCTTCCTCTTTAATGGATGCATTTTTCTTTCCTTTCCCTTTGAAACCATTTTCTTTTTCTTTACCCTTAAATGACTTTTTTCTACCCTCTTCTCGAATATTTCTCCCTCTTGCCTCGAGATGAGTGTCTTGCACACAAACCTCATCTAGACTATTGGGATTAAACATAAGGATCATATGCCTAAGGCAACTTTGTAAACCCCCTATATACTTCAACAATGTTTCTTGTGATTGCTATTGGGTTGTGTTATATTCTTTCCACGACTAGCCCACGTAGTTAACCGAGGGGTTAGAGGGGGGAGGAACCCCCCTTCGTTGCGTCAATTGTGTAGCAGGGGGGGGGGGGTAACAGAGGTTTTGAGGCGTACCCGTAACCCCACTTTATGGGGTCCGAGGCAACACCCCAAAAAATTTTGGTTTTGGACCCTATGTTAGGATGGGTGGACCCACCTATGGTTTTGTGCATGATTTTCGCACATGTTTTTGGACACGATGGTTTTCGGTCCATGGTATTGGATGCTTCAGCATGTATAAATATGTATTATAACATTGAAAGGAAAATAATGAAACATCAAGTTGGTAGTCCTGGTTTTGGGATCCAGGGGAAAATCTCTGTGTATATGTGTTTTATGTGTTATGCTCTCGCATTGCTTATTTTTGTGTTTTAGAATTTGTATGCAGCTAATTTATGTACGGGGTTAAAACCTACATTTGGTATCGGAGCAGTTTTGGCTTCAAGGGGACGCCTTTGTTGCTGAGGGGTTTCACTCAGGCTTGTGGTAGACCCTGTTCAGTGGAAGATCTGCAAGATCGATTTTGGTGGTGAAAGAAGATGGCGAGTAGTGGAAAGATAGAGATCGAGAAATTTAATGGTCAGAGTTTTGAGTTGTGGAAACTCAAGATGGAGGATTTGTTGGTGGATAAAGATCAGTGGATCGCGGTAGATCCGGGTACTAAACCAACAAGAGTGTCCGATGAAGAATGGAAGAAGCTGGATTGGAAGGCAAAGAGCACAATATGATTGTGTGTCTCAGATTCAGTATTGCTAAATGTATTAGGGGAAGCTATGGTGAAGGCTTTGTGGGACAAGTTAGGTTCTTTGTACCAATCTAAGTCTCTGCTGAATAAACTGTTCCTATGGAAAAAGCTATATAACCTGAGGATGAAAGATGGATACTTGGTGACAGAGCATCTGAACGCATTTAATACTGTGGTAAGTCAATTAGCATCTGTTGATATTAAAATTTCAGATGAAGATAAGTTCATCAATTTGTTGTGTTCTCTACCAGATTCGTGGGATAGTTTGGTTATTGTAATAGGTAGTAATGCAACTGCCTTGCAGTTTGATGAAATAGTCTCATCCTTGCTAACGGAGGAGATGAGACGGAAAAATATGGAGAGCCAGAATGGTGATGCCTTGTCTGTACGAGGACGGTCCCAGAACAGAAACAAAAATAAGTCTTTGAGTGGGAGATCTAAATCTAGAGGGAGATTTAAATCTAGAGGGAGATCTAAATCTCCAGGAAAACCTATAAAAGTGGTGTGTTGGAAATGTGGAAAGGAAGGGCACTAGAAAAGGGACTATAAATCTAAAGCCCCTGATAAAGGAAAGGGATCTAATGACACTTCTTCTGCAGAGGTGAAAACCACCTCAGATGAAGGTGGGGATGCGTACTTGGCTTCTCCAAGTACACATGTCGATTATGAGTCATGTTTGATTGACTCAGGTGCATCCTTTCACTTCACTCCCCATAGAGAGTGGTTCTACAAGTATGAGAAATACGATGGTGGTGATGTCTTCTTAGGGGATGATAGGAAGGCTAGAATCGTTGGGCGTGGAAAAGTAAAGTTGAAGTTGCAAGGTGGAAGGGTTAGAACACTTCCGGGTGTTCTGCATATTCCTGCATTGGCCAGAAATATGATTTCTATAAGCAAGTTGGATGATGCATGTGTAAAAACAGTGTTTGAGAAGGATACCTACAAAATGGTTCGAGGAGCACTGGTATTAATGCGGAGAGTTCGAATTGGAACTCTGTACAAGCTGCAAGGTAGCACTGTTATTGATGGGTGCAACAGTTCTTTAGTTCCTGAAAGTGGAGCAGAAAATCTAGTGGTCTCTAGAGAGAAGACCATGTTGTGGCATCAAAGGCTTGGACATATTAGAGAGAAGGGCCTTCGAATACTTTATGGTAAAGGTATGGTATGAGGTATGAGTAATAGCTCTCTGGATTTTTATTTCTATGAAAATTGTGTATATGGGAAGTTGAATCAGGTGAGTTTCCCCTTTGGTAGTAAGAGGGCGAAACAGATATTAGAACTTGTGTACAGTGATGTGTTTGGACCTATGAAGGTTCCATCACTGGGTAAGTCTGTGTACTATCTATCATTTGTAGATGACTTCTCAAGGAATACATGGATATATTTCCTTAAGAAGAAATCTGAAGCCTTTGACAGGTTTAAAGAATTTAAGGCTCTCATGGAAAATCAGACAGAGAAGAATATAAAGGTGTTGAGGACAGATAACGGTGGAGAGTTTTGCAGAAAGGTATTTGAAGAATTCTGTAAGAAGTGTGATATAGCACGACATAAGACTACTCCATATACACCTCAGCAAAATGGAGTTGTAGAAAAAATGAATAAGACGTTGATGGAAAGGGCAAGAAGCATGCTCATTGGTGCCAGGTTAGGAAAGGAATTCTGGGCAGAGGCAGTGGATACTGCATGTTACCTGGTCAACAGGTCACCTTCATCAGCGTTGGAGGATAAGACTCCATAAGAGGTATGGACTGGTAAGAAACCATCTCTTTCACATCTGAGGGTATTTGGATGTGATGCATGTTGAGACCCGAAACCACACTTTTCCTACACATTTTCCTAAACTTTATCCATCCACCTGGACCTCATAAGCTATCAACATCATTGCATATTGAGTTTAAAAGAGCACATAAAGTGGTTTTCTAACTATGTTCTGTGTTTGCTGTTTGAACTAGATTTTTGCTTATAAGCTGCGGAATCTTGTCACTTTCCGCAGCCTTTTTGTTAAAGTCTATATTGCAGGTGTCTATAGGCAAATCGAGCCACATGGACATTGTCGTTCATGTGTCTTCTGTCAGCGCAGTTTTTAGGAAATCAGTTATGTAGCCTTCTGTTATAAATAATGCATTTCCATACGCATAATAGTTAGTTTTTTTGAATGTATTGTTGACTGTTAACGAGCCCACAGTGCCGTGACATTGTTTCGTTGTTATGACTGCGTTCTGAATATATGAGAAGACTCTGTTTCTGAGCATAATTCGTGGCTAATAGCTGTTGCCCAAGGTTGTGCAGAGGGCCCCTGCACACGCAGAGGTTTTGTTTATTGCTAACAGTTTCACGTTGTGTTTCTTTATGTTTATCATGCCATAGTTATTCACTTATGTATATTGCATTTCCTATGGTACTAACGTTTCATTTTTGTCCATAACTTTACATGTTTTACATTGTTGTTAACGTTGATCAGTGTATTTGTTCCAGATTACAGTAGGCAGCCCGAGCATTTGCATATAGTTTTCACAATGACTAATGACATGGAATCAGTGTTGTCTTTCTGCTGATTTACTTTTCTTAGCTTTTAATTCCAGTTCTATTTTGTTTATTTCAGTTTTGTTCATTGGCTTTATTAGTTAGCTTAGATATTAAATTACTTATATCATTGTCAGTTACCTCTGAAAGCCATAGCGAGACTAATGGTAAGGGATTGAAATATGAGTGTGTAATTTGATATTAGTTTTATTTTTCTGCAAATTAGATATCAGATTGCTCAAGTTGTTGATGATTACCTCCGAAAGCCATAGCGAGACTAACTGGCAAGGGGTCAGACTATGAATTGATGTGATTTGATTTTAAGTTTACTTTTCTGCAAATAGATATCAGATTGCTCAAGTTGTTTATGATTACCTCCGAAAGCCATAGCGAGACTAACTGGCGAGGGGTCAGAATATGAATTGATGTAATTTGATTTTAGCTCTACTTTACTTGCAATTTTTGGATTTCTTTGAGTACAGTAGCTTAATTCATTTCTCTTGTATTTAGACAGCAGCAGGGATAATGGTTTCATGATCAATAGTTCACTGTTTGTTTGATTAGAATAGTGGCACATTTTTATTTTCTTTTAGGAATTAATTTCATCATTGCATGTTCTAAGGCCTTCTGAAGTTTGAAGTTTTGGAAATCATTATAAAGGACATAATTGCCTTGAAAATTTATATCCATACTTGTCTTTTAGAATTTCCATTTCACATTAGGAGATAAACGAAGATAAAAACCCCCAAAACAAATAAAAAAATCAAAAACGACAAAAAGTAAGAAATAGGTTATCTTGCACATATAGTGCGCCACACTTCAACAGTTTACGACTCCCGGATTGACAATTAATATAGCAATTTAGGACACTCTAAATTGACCAAACATTTTGGCGACATTGTCGGGGAAGTGTAACTAGGTAGCCAATTTCTTAATTTTTTTTTTTTCAAAGAAGGGAAAAATTGGTAACTTCTCAAAGTATGCTCTCCTCTTGCACCTAGTGTGATCTGGAGGATCAGAAAAGAGAGTTATTGGTTCAATAATTTCTTGAGTATGCTCTCTTCTTGCACCTAGTGTGATCTGGAAGATCAGAAACAGAATTATTAGCCTGACTTGAAGATAAAAATAAAAAATGACATGCATAGAGCAAGAGATTATAGGGGAAGGTTTATAGCTAGGGCCAAGAGTTCGATTTTTACAACTCCATCTACTTCAAGGCATAGACAAGATACACCTCCATCATCTCCAACTCACACTCCCAGCCTTAGGATTCCTGGAATTCAAGAGGTAGTAGCTGAATTAGGAGACTCTCCCAGACTATCCATCAAATCTGACCTAGGGAAAGAACCTTTCTTCACTTCTACAGGGGAAGATATTGTAATCAAAGAAGTAGAATCACTTGAAGAAGAAGAGGGAGAAATTCCTCCTCATTTTCCATTAAGAGAAGAACCAGAGGACTCTAAAAACTCTGAGGAAACTATCATGATAGAGGAATTAGTAAACGGATTTGGAGGATGAGGTAGAGGTAGAGGTAGAGGTAGAGGAGGAGGAAACAATGGAGGAGGTAGAGGCAACAATGGGGGAAATAGGGATGGAGATAACTCGTTTGGATTTCCTATAGTTGATGAGGAAACTCATACAACAATGAAAAACATCTCACCATCTGTCCTCCCAAACTTTTATGGGTTGCGAAGTGAGGATCCTGAAACATTTCTATTTGAGTTTGAAGTCGCGTGCCGAACTTATGACTATATGGAAGACTCTCAAAAACTCAAATTGTTTCCTTCAACATTGAAGGGAGCTGCTTTGAAATGGTTCATGGGATTAGTCACTCAATCTATTAGGACTTCGAATGATATGAAAAAAAAAATTTTGGATAGATACCTAGACTATTGCATGCCCACCAACCATAAGGATGAGGTATTCAAAACGGTGCAAAAAGAAGATGAAAACTTGGAGGATTTACTTGAAAGATTTCAATACAACTTAAAAAGAGCAAAAATGAGTAACTTAGATGAGGAGACCTTGAAAGCCCTTCTATTAAAAGCCATTAGAGATGAATGGATGGATATTTTAAACATGATGGGAAAGGGAGATATTTCTCAACTTCCACTTCATGACATAGCAGAACTATGTGTCCATCTCTCGAGGGGAAAATCTAAAACGGGAAAAGGGCCTAGATATCCTTCTCTTATTAGAGCAAACAAATCTGAAACTGGATCAGTAAGTAGGGCAGAGATTGGCAATATGCTTGATGAGTTCAAAATTGATATTTTAGGGAGCCTTAGTGAACAACTAGACACCCTTAAAATACAAAACAAGCAGAAAGCAGAAGCTGAAGCTTTGGCCATCTTTTGTCCAAAATGTAGGAAGAAACATGCTCTAAGGGAATGCCCCTTGGATGCAAAAGTTGTAGAAACATGTATGATTTGCTCAGAAAGCCATGAGACCAAGGATTGTCCTTCAATTCCTAGGCTCAAAGCTGTCTTTCAAGAAGATCCAAATTCAGTGGAGTCTCTCTGTTTTGTTTCAAGGAGACCATGGCAGGGGCAACAAAATCAAGGGTTTAACAACCCTATGAACTTTCAACCCCCGCCAAATTGGAATCCTTGGCAACAACCTTGGTCCCAACCTCAAAATCCATATCAATCATGGGTACAAGGTATGCAAAATCCTTATGGGAGATTTGCTCAATTTTATCAATATCCTCCATCTTTTCAAAATCAACAAGCTCCACAACTTCCAAATCAAAATCCACAACTTTCATTGCCATTTCCACAACAACAACAACCTTCTCAACAAAATCCAAATTCTCAACTCTTGCTTCCATTTCAGCAAAAGACAAATCAACTACCAGCCCAGCTGTCATGCGGAAAGAGTCAATTTCGCGGACAAAACCGACCTCCCTAGAAGCTAAGGCTTTCTAGTGACAAACAAGACAAGTAAACACTACCTTTCTCTAAATATGCATTTAGAATACAAGTAATCAGGTGATTATAACATACCTTTAGTCCAACGCTTTGTAGTAGTCCAGCCTCGTCGATCCGGATGAGCTCCTCCTTCTCTTCGAAACCTGCATTCACTAATAAGCCAAAAGATTAAATAGCACCTGATAAACTTATAAAATAACACATATTCATCATACAGACCAAGGAGTATATGAAACAAATCATGAATAACAATCTGTTGAGAAAAATGAGTTTATTTGCATTAAGTGGAAACAAAAGAAACCATTACAACCTGAGCCTTGGTGTTGTGCAGGTCCCTCCTAGGGTCCAGCAAGAGTTTTCCTTTACTTTGATCAGCTCACCCACTTCCAAATAAGGCTAGGAAAGGATGGGAATCTCTCCTCTTCAAGCTCTGTAAGGGAGTCCTAATTCCAGCAGCATCTACCCTTAGGAATGTTCAGCTTTCAACCTCTCCTCCCTCTGGCCCAATGCCTGTATTTATAGTGCTCTAGAGGAAGTTAATCAGGTCCACCATCAATGGGATAAGCCCCTCTTTGAATGGGATAGCTCCCCTCTTGATGGGATAAGTTCCTCTTTCATAGGGATACATGAACCATCTGGGGGCGCTCAATACACGTCAAACAAGCTTCTAGAATGCTCTAGAAATGACCACAAGTAACTTTTTTGGAGTGAAACTTGCGCCTTTTGACCTTTACAGGAGTACGCACCCACCCCTTTACAGACAGAGCGTACAAGTACGCAGGTATTGTGAACTTGAGGTGCGTACACGCAGGTAAGGCTAAGAGAAACTGCGTACCCAGAGATATATAGATTTTTAAAGACTTTCTCTCTTTCTTGGAGTTTGACATGAAGAGCAGAGGTATGAGACTTGCCAAGGAGGATAGTATGACAGTTGATGGAGCCATACTAACTGAAAATAGTCATGGTACAAAGTTTAGTGTAACAGATTACCCCCTAAAGTGCGAAGCCTGTAGTAGATTAGGGTTTCATATCATCTAGGAAGGGTGAAGTATTTTATCATTTCAAGGATTATCTTGTGGAGACCCTAGTCGAAACCTACAGATATTCAACACAAAATACATATATAAGATCATATCATCGCTGAGGTAGGCATTCCCATACTCAGATTGAAAACTTTAACTAACAAACTAACTACTGCTCTGATACATGAATGATTTTGCAGCACATCATAATCATAGACTTTTGTAGACACAGTATGGACACAGCCATCTGTTTATGATTAGTCTAATGTATAATGAATACAAAACTCCTCGCAGCCTGGATGGTGGAAACTAGATCCAGGGTCTTCATTTCTACTTCCCGAAATAGTGCGATTCTATCCATGCGAATAAATGAGTTGATGTCGAACATGGTAGAAACCACTTGATTACCAGTCAATGATGTAAACTGTTAACAAGTGTGAGAGAGACCACCAGTGATGTCAATGGTTCTCAAAGTACCCAGTACAATCCATGAGATGTGAATGAATGAGTTGATGTCGAACATTTCACGAAATCCTTCGATCGAAAGTCAATGATATAAACCGTCGTCAAAGGCGAGAAACCTGCCATTGATGTATGCAGATTTCAAGGTACTAACGATTTCTAGGTCATCTTTCTAAATAACGTGCTGATGTCGATAGAAAGCGACCCGTTGCAGGCAAGCCCACAACACGAAATCATAGATCAAGTTGAAGAAATGTAGCTGTAAGGACTGACTCAGGGATGGTCGAGATGGATGACAGGTATTTTGCAGATGAATGGTTTATTTGCAGTGACCTCTTGAACACATAACGACACAACAGATGGCTTGGTGACATTTGACCCAAAGTTAATACCCAGCTGAAGACTTTTAATGTGGTTTGATCAACTGTGAGGCAAAGGATTTCCCAACCCAGGTGAATGAAAAGTGTCGTGTTCAAGAGCGGTGATAAGGCTTCTTCTGAGACAAAGGATAACAAATAGGCTCATTTTTCTCTCTTTTCCCCCACCATTTCTGGCAAGTACCTCTTTATTTTTTACAAGCTTGAGGAGGATAACATATGTTTGATTATAAGCTCATCCTTCGAATGAGTCCAACTTAGTTTAGATTCGAACCCTAAGAAGGAGCGGTCCGTTCCTGTTTGTAATCGAACAGGTCCTTTACTGTGAAATTTTAACGAGTCCAGTATAGGAGAAACTCGGTGTTTTTCAATTTTAGAGAGTCTGAAAAAACTTAAGAAGACTCCAGGGTTGACCTTTTTCATAAATTTGTGTCTCCCAAGCCCGAAAAAGTATAAAATAATACTTGAGAGAACCACTTGATCTTGCAACCAAGGAGTACTTTCATGATTAGTGTCTTTGACCTGAAAAGTAAAAAGCGATCAAGGACACGTCGTTTTATTTCCAATATCGAATTTGAAACGACAAAAATCCGACAATCTTTTCATGTTTTTACGGTCAGAAAAGGGCTGTAAGAGGACCGTCTTTTTAGTTTCGTTTTAACGAGTTTAAAAAGAAAAACTTGGCAATCTTTTCATGTTTTAGGAGTCTGAAAAGGGCTTAAAAGAGAACTCCAAGGTTTCACTTTTTCGTAAGTTTTAACGAGTTCGAAAAAATGATAAAAATGTACTCATGGTTTTCATTTTTCGTAAGTTTTAATGAGTTCGAAAAAATGATAAAAAATGTACTCATATGACCAGCTTTCAATTTAATTTACGAGCAGGAAAAGACGGAAAGAACTCGACATTTTCATTTGTTTTATGAGAATGAAAGATAGCAAAATAATCTCGGGATTTTCATGAGTTTAACGAGTCTTGAAAATAACTAAAATTGACTCGAGATAGGTTTCATTTTTACAAAAGCTTGAAACAAAGAAAAACTATGCTTCGAAGTAGTTTCATTTTTACACAAGCTTGAAACAGAGAGAAAACTGTGCTTGATGCCCCCTAAGCGTAACTGCTAGAGCGCATGCCCCCCAGCTTCATTTCATTCAACCAGTTGGATGAAATGAAGGTTGAGTTACGAGATCATTTGAAAGACTCGACCTAAAACTGTAAGAAAATTATGCAAAAACTGAAATAACTAACCTAAATATACAACTTGACATTTATGAGATCTAGCCAAACTCTCGACTCAATTAGAGGAGGATTTGTTTCATTTTTTAACGAGCTTGACACAGGAAAAGAACTATGCTCGGATTCAGTTTCATGTTTACGCAAGCTTGAAACAAAAACTATGCTTGTTATAAGTTCACATGCCCCCAACATAATGACGCAAATCAAGGTACATGCCCCCCAAGCTTCATTGCATTCAAACAGGTGGATGAAATGAAGGTTTACTTTCAAGATCTTGGAAAGACTTGTGGGAGTTGTTTCATTTTTTAGTGAGGTTGACACAGGAAAAGAACTATCCTCAAAACCCTTGTTTCATTTTTTAAATGAGCTTGACACAAGATAAGGAACTATGCTCATAACTACTCTCTACAATCTACCTAACCAACCTACCCTTGTTTCATTTTTAACGAGCTTGACACAAGACAAGGAACTATGCTCAAGACTCCTTGTTTCATTTTTTAACGAGCCTGACACAAGACAAGGAACTATGCTAAAAAATCCTCGATTCATTTTTTAACGAGCTTGACACAAGACAAGGAACTACGCTCAAGACTCCTCTCTACAATCTACCTACTTAACCTACCCTTGTTTCATTTTTTAACGAGCTTGACACAAGACAAGGAACTATGCTCAAGACTCTTTGTTTCATTTTTTAACGAGCTTGACACAAGAAAAGGAACTATGCTCAAACCTGATTCATTTTTTAACGAGGTTGACTCAGTAACAGGAACTTTCCTCATATAACTGATTCATTTTTTAATGAGGTTGACACAGTAAAAGGAACTTTCCTCGTACTAGCCTGTTTCATTTTTTAACGAGGTTGATACAGGAAAAAACTATCCTCGCACACACTGATTCATTTTTTAACGAGGTTGACACAGTAAAAGGAACTTTCATCACACACACTGATTTATTTTTTAACGAGGTTGACACAGTAAAAGGAACTTTCCTCACTCACACTGATTCATTTTTTAACGAGGTTGACACAGTAAAAGGAACTTTCCTCGTTACATCCAGTTTCATTTTTTAATGAGGTTGAGACGGGAACAAACTATCCTCGCACACACTGATTCATTTTTTAACGAGGTTGACACAGTAAAAGGAACTTTCCTCACACTCACTGATCATGGCTTCCAACTGGAAGAAAGACATGTCAATGGACACACCTTGATCATGGCTTCCAAAAGGTCTTCATCAGAAGGAAGAATAGTTCTTTGGAAGGAACACATATCAAGGGACTCAAAAGGGATAAGAACATCGTGTTCAAGTAATCCCATAGAGTTTTCCATGTCAATTACCGAATCTAAATCAAAGGAAGATGAGCAAACAGTGAGAGGCTCACTTACATCGGTAACTGAAAACATGGGACCAGTTGCCACATAATTAACCCGTGGCAGGATAGATACCACTTTAGAATCAGGAACATTTAGGGGTGTCATATTATTGGTAGTTGAGACAAGACTAGGAAACGAAAGCTGGTCTACAGTCACAATACTGCCATTGTGAGGGAAAGACATCACGCGAAAGAGTGTCGATACGACAGCTTTCATTGCATAAACATAGTCTCGCCCAAGGAGTAATGTTATGCTCTTAACCTGCAAAGCGATACCCAAACAGAGAATTTGCGAAGAAAAGATACCGATAACACAAAATATGCGAAGAAAAGATACCCAGAGCACAGAATAGCAATGATTTTATTATCCAGAGAGAAATGTTCACAGGCCTCTTCGAGGGGGAAACCTCCAATAGAGCAGAGCTCGATTACAAAACAAGACACAATACTCCTCGCAGGGAGTCTCTATCCTTTATATATGACTCATACATGCAATACCACGAGCCAATATCGTGGATTTTATTAATACCATCTATCTAATACTACCGCCCATTTACCATCTAACTAATACTTCCGCCCATTTGCAACTAACTGTAGTCCCGTCATTAATTGCGGGTTAACCACTTACAATTATTAATATGGGCTTTATTGACTCTTGACTATGACGTGATCCCATGACATAAATAAGGGGGTTAGGGTGGGACCCTAACATGCCCTCCCCCTTAAGACTAGCCTTGTCCTCAAGGCCGAAGCTGCGGAAACTGCTGAAGAATAGCGGCTGGTTCCCAAGTTGCATCTTCCGGCGAGGTGTCTTTCCATTTGACTAGGACCTCCTTAATCACGCGGCCACACAGGTGCTTGTCTCGTGTGTCTAGAACCTATTCAGGTTGAAGCCAGATTGATCCTTCTTCATCCAATTCAGGTAGACTGGTTTGAACTCGGCAATTGTTCCCAATCACTTTCTTGAGGCACGATACATGGAAAACTGGGTGGATTTTTGCTGTAGGTGGCAAAGCCAGCTTGTAAGCCACTTCTCCAATGTGCTGAAGTACTTGATATGGTCCGTAGAATTTTGAAGAGAGCTTTTGACAGCCCTTGTCTTTGAGTGATGTTTGCTTATATGGTTGTAGCTTCAAAAAGACCTGATCCCCTTCTTGAAATTGGTGCTCTGAGCGATGTTGGTCAGCCTGTTGCTTCATACGGTTCTGAGCTTGATGAAGATTCTCGCGCAAGTGGGCCAGCATGGTTGCACGGTGTTGTAAGAGTTGATCCACTGCTTGTACTTTGGAGCACCCCGTGAGATAAGAAGTAGGAGACGGCGGAAGTTGTCCATAGACTGCTTCATAGGGAGTCATTTTGGTGGTGGCATGATAGTTGGTGTTATACCACCATTCCGCCAGAGGTAACCACTGTGCCCAAAGGTGTTGTTTTTCTGAAGTGAAACACCTCAGGTAGGTTTCTAGGCATTTGTTGACGGCTTCGGTTTGACCATCTGTTTGCGTATGATATGAAGTACTGAGTTTGAGTTGAGTGCCTTGTATTCTGAAGAGCTCCTGCCAAAAATTACTGGTGAAGATTGGGTCGCGGTCGGACACAATCGAAGTAGGCATGCCATGCAATTTGAAGATTTGATCCATGAAAGTTTGAGCAACCAAAGTAGGTGTGAATGGTTGAGGTAGAGCGCAGAAATGAGCATACTTCGATAGTCGGTCCACAACCACCATGATGACTGATTTGTTCCCAGACTTTGGAAGACCTGTAATGAAATCCATGGAGACCTCCATCCAAATTGACGCCGGAATGGGCAATGGTTGTAATGTGCCTGGTGTGTTGACGGTTTCCCCCTTGTGGCGTTGACAGACGTCACATTCTGCTACAAAAGTAAGGATGTCCTGTTTCATGCCGGTCCAAAAAAATGATCTTCTGGTGCGAGCGTATGTCTTCTGAAAGCCCGAATGTCCTGCAATGGGAGAGGAGTGCAATTCTGCCAAAATGCGACTTTTGAGGGTGGATGTTGGTGATATGACGACTCTGTCCTTGTAGCGAAGAATATCATTCTGCCATGAGTAGCCCTTGCTGGAATTAGGATCTGCCTGTAATTGAGAAATGAGTTGGGAGAGCTCAGGATGTGAAAACCATTCCCCGCGAGCCTCTTCAATCCAGTCTGGAATGGGGAGGGATATTGCGAGCAGAGTACTTTCCTCCTCAAATTGGCGTGACAATGCATCTGCTACCCTGTTGTCTTTCCCTTTCTTGTAAATGATCTCATAATCATAACCCAACATTTTGGCTAACCATTTATTTTGTTGGGGGGAAGATAGGCGTTGCTCCAAAAAATATTTAAGACTGTGATGATCTGTGCGGATTTGGAAACGTCGCCCCAACAAGTAAGGTCGCCAGGTCTCAACTGCATGTAAGATGGCCATCATTTCCTTCTCATAGGTAGATTGGCCCAAGTTCTTCCCACTTAGTTGTTGGCTGGTGAAGGCCAATGGTCGCCCTTCCTGCATTAAGACTGCTCCAATACCTGTTCCCGAAGCATCAGATTCAATGACAAATGTTTTGGTGAAGTCCGGTAGTGCTAAGACCGGAGTGGAACACATGGCGGTTTTGAGAGCGGTAAATGCCTGTTGTGCTTCTTCGTTCCAGAAGAAGGAATTTTTCTTGAGAAGTTGCGTCAGGGGCTTCGCTATGCGGCCATAGTTGCGAACAAATTTACGATAATAGCCTGTGAGACCCAAAAATCCTCTCAAGCTTTTCAAGGTCTTAGGTTGAGGCCATTCTTGCATTGCCTGGATCTTTTTGGGATCAACCTTGACACCTTCACGGCCCACAATGTGGCCTAAATACTCAACTTCTTCCATGCCAAACGCACACTTAGACATTTTGACAAATAGTTTATGCTTGCTGAGCAGTTGCAAGAGGATATCTACATGCTTAAGATGTGCCGCCCAAGTGCCACTATAAATGAGGATGTCATCGAAGAAGACCAGGACAAATTTTCTGAGATATGGTCTGAGGAGGTGATTCATAAGGCTCTGAAAAGTAGAGGGGGCATTACAGAGACCAAATGGCATGACCAAGAACTCATAATGGCCTTCATGAGTTCTGAAAGCTGTCTTGGGAATGTCAACTTCCTTCATGCGAATTTGGTGGTAGCCTGAGCGAAGATCCAATTTAGTGAAGAATTGAGCCCCATTGAGTTCGTCCAGCAAATCGTTAACCACTGGGATGGGAAATTTATCTTTGACTGTTAACTTATTGAGGGCCCTGAAGTCTGGACACATCCGCCACTCCCCATCTTTCTTGAGGACCATGACGACTGGAGATGAGTAAGGACTAATACTAGGACGAATGACACCTGCTTCCAACAATTCCTTGATGATTTTTTCTATTTCATTCTTTTGGGTGAACGGATGTCTGTATGGCCGCACATTTGGGGGTTGGGCCCCTGGGACCAATGTGATGCTATGATCATGTTCCCCTCGCGAGGGTGGAAGTTCATGAGGTTTGTCAAAGACCGTCCGATGTTTATTCAAAATCTGTTGCATCTCAGGATGAATTGGCGAAGACATGGTATCTACTACCTGGATGGCATTAAATTGAGATACTACTCCATGATGGCCCTTTTTTAACAATTTTTCCATACGATGCGAGCTTATGATAGAAGGGGCTCCCGCTTGTAGCCCACGGAGGGTATGTGTGTAGTCGTTCTGCTTAAAACTCATATATAACTCCTGGAAATCCATTGTGATTGGCCCAAGAGTGCGGAGCCATTCCGCACCTAGGACAATGTCGCAACCCCCCATGTGTATTGCAAACATGTGGGTTTTCAATTGATAATCCCCCATTTGAATTTTGACATTTTCACAGTGACCTTCACATTTCATTGTGCCTCCATCTGCAATCTGGACTTGGAAGTTAGAAACTGCTCGGACATAACAATGTGCTGCTTCAGCGATCTTTTGGTGGATGAAATTATGGGTACTTCCACTATCTATCAAAACTATTACTGGCCGATGTTTAAGAAAACCCCTGATTTTGAGAGTTTGAGGTGAAGAAATTCCTGCCAATGCATGTAGCGAAATCATTGGTTCATCAGATACCATCTCCTGTTGGTTATCTACTTCGGTCGCCTCTGGTTCCTCAAGTGGTGGATCTTCCTCGGTGGAGCTGTAGTCAGTGGCATCTATTTGAAAAAACTTGTGCTCTTTGCATTTATGACCCGGGGAATATTTTTCATCACAGTAGTAACATAGTCCTTGCTTCCTTCTTTCGGCCATTTCTGCAGGTGACACCTTTTGAATCTTAAGTGTTTGGGTCATATTGGGAGCCTATGAGGGACGACCTTTAGCGGGAAAGTTGGGGCGGCTGGATTGAGCTGCTAATGCCCGTTCCACCTTACGGGCTACCTGGCAAGCCTCGTTCCATGTGGGGGGGTGGTGGAGTAGAACCTGAGCTTTGATGGCTTCTTTAAGACCGCTGATAAAGCATTCCATGTAGAATTCATCTGTGAGACCCTTAGTGCAGAAGGCTAAGGCTTCAAAAGCGGTAATATATTCATCCACTGTACCCGTCTGTTGGAGCTTAGTGAGACGCCCCAAAAAAGAGTCTTCCTGTTCAAAGCGATTTCGAAGAGCTTTGGTAAATTGGCCCCAATTCTTAAATTGTCCATTGCAACGCTGATACCATTCCTTCCATTGCCATCGTTCACTGTCCAAGTACATGGTGCCCACCATAAGCTTAGTCCCCTCATCTATGATATGATTCAATTGAAAATACTGCTCCATTTGTGCTAGCCATGCGGACGTGTGAGAACCGTCAAATTTATGCATATCCAACTTGGGAGGTCTCTGATTGGGTGGTGGATGGGTGTGCCAGACGTGAGGAGAGTGGCTAGACTCCCCCTCATGGTATTCATGACCCTTATACGCCTCCTCGTGGGCTGGCTCCTTGCCCTTGTCCTGTAGTAGGTAATCTAATCCTTTAAGATGATTTTCGATCCTTTCCACCACAGAGTGGAGGGAGTGCACCTCTTCTTCTAGTTTTTCTACCCTTTCATTGGCCATTGCTTGAGCGCGAGTTTCTACCATACACCCGTCTGACGAAAATTTGGGACCGCCGAAATTTTTTTTACTAAGAATTGAATGGTACCACCTTGCTCAGCTCGTCGTCCTGATTCTGATGGGCTAGGTCACCAATAAGCGCCCTGGAAGATCTCAGACTTTTTTTTTTTTTTTTTTTGAAAACTCCTAACGGAGTTTTACTCCTTTCTGATCAATACTGCAGTCGCCAAATCCTCAAAATGTCAATGCCACCAAAAGTCCTGCGAAAATTATATCCAGGTACAGGAACCCTTTCCCACTACTCCGATCTGGCGAATCTGGGAGATCTGAATGGTGGAACAACTGCTGCTGCTGATCTGGAATGTCCGATCTGGTGGATCTGAGAGATCTGAATGGTGGAACAACTGCTGCCGCTGATCTGGAGATGATGTGTGATCCCTCGAGAGAAAGGGAACTATGGTCTTGGGGAGTGTCAGGTGCTACAGATCGCAATATACATAAGGGTCTGACAGTAGTACTCGGCCCAATGTTTCAGGGCTCTAACTAAGGAGGATCGACCGTACCCTTAGCCGTACAACCCGACTACCCTATCGTACGGGCGAGTAATCTCTCCGAGTGCTGTTCTCGGTGTACTGTAGCCACAAGATGGCCGAAGTTTTATCTATGGCGAGGTTTCAAGGGAGCTAGGGGGCTTCCTATATACCCAGAGGGTACGTGGAAGACAGTCCGTGCGCGATTCTGTCTAATGCGCTACTACTCGAAGGGGTACCCACAGGGGTTACAAGGGAGTCCAACAGACGTGACCACCTCTTGTATTTCCTGCGTGCATGCCTCCCCAAATCCACAGATTTATGCGCTTAACGACAGATCTCGTGGTTTAAAGACGCCGGAACACGTCTCTAGCCTAAAAAAAAAATTTGCTAAAATTTGGAGATCCCACCGAGCCCTGGAAAGTGCTCTGATACCACTTGTTATGCTCTTAACCTGCAAAGCGATACCCAAACAGAGAATTTGCAAAGAAAAGATACCGAGAACACAAAATATGCGAAGAAAAGATACCCAGAGCACAGAATAGCAATGATTTTATTATCCAGAGAGAAATGTTCACAGGCCTCTTCGAGGGGGCAACCTCCAATAGAGCAGAGCTCGATTACAAAACAAGACACAATACTCCTCGCAGGGAGTCTCTATCCTTTATATATGACTCATACATGCAATACCACGAGCCAATATCGTGGATTTTATTAATACCATCTATCTAATACTACCGCCCATTTACCATCTAACTAATACTTCCGCCCATTTGCAACTAACTGTAGTCTCGTCATTAATTGCGGGTTAACCACTTACAATTATTAATATGGGCTTTATTGACTCTTGACTATGACGTGATCCCATGACATAAATAAGGGGGTTAGGGTGGGACCCTAACAAGTAAATTGAAATCCAAGGGACCTCGAACTACCATAAGATCAATACAGACAGTTTTACCTTCCAAGGTAATAGAAAACTTAGGAAGGATCCCTAAAGGTTCACTAATGGTTCTGTTAAAAGCTTTCAGATTCTGCGTAATAGGTGCAAGCTGAGGGGAACCCAAAGCTTTCCAAACAGTTGAGGATAAAATACTAACAGAAGCACCTTCATCTACCTGAGTACGATGTATGTCCCTACCACCAGCCTTGACAATGATTTGGAAAGGGATGGAGGAAGGAAGACGAGGTTCTGTCAGTCTATTCCAGTCAAAGGAAAAGAACTCAATACTTGGAGGGGGTTCTGTATGAACAGGTGAAATGCCCCCCGTCATAGAAGAATCTGATGTAACAAGAAGAACCTGAGCGGTATGAAGTTCACTTTCTAAAGGGAAAGTGGGATCGACTGAATGTGAAATTGAATCGACCACTTGATCAACTAATGGATCATCAACCTGAGTGACATGAGTTTCACTCTCCAATGGGAGAGTGTGATTGACTGTACTTGAATTTAGATCAATCACTCTGTTAGTTGACGGTAGGTTGGGAGAAAGTTTACGGTAACCAGTTGGAAATTCTTGCTGTGGAACAGTAAGGTCTTCCAACAATTTTGAGGCTTCATCCATGTGAGGGCAAATGTGAGTTTGATGACTCCCTTTGCATAACTTACAAGGAAACCTAACTTTACCCTTTTTCCTAGGAACCTGACTATCACTGGTTGATGGATCAACGGAAAGTTGATGAGATTTTTCTGACCATACTTCCAAGACCTTTGGAATACCAGGACAATTGACAAGGAAGTGGTCACCCTTACAAAGCCTGCAAGGGTATTTGGGTTAACAATGCATGTCGGAATTTTCCTCAACACAACTAACACTTACAGCCATGGTTGGTTGGTTGACTTCGTTTTTATCTTGCTTCTTCTTCTTCTTCTTCTTCTTCTTCTTCTTCCCTGTCTTCTTCTTCTTCTTAGACACCTGGTTACTAGCATCAAGGATTTTACCAGGTGAAGAGGAAGAAATGGAGGAAGAAAAATTAGGCGAAGAAGGTAAAGGGTCAACAGAAGGTTGGTGATGTTGAGATGGTGAACTCTGTTGAGGTGAAGCATTCGGTTGAGGTGGAACAATTGGAGTATTTTGGGCCAACGAAGTTGAAAATAACCATATCGGTAATCCTATTGTAAATCCAGGTAATGACAAAGTAGCCATAAAAGGAGGACCAACATTTCCAAAGTAAGGAAAAGTACTAGGATTCTCGTTAGGAGGGGTTCCTAGGTTGGTAAATTCCGGAACATTTGCCATTATATTCAACTTCAGTGAATTTTATTAACAATTTTAAAACTAAAATTCACAATTCACACCTAACAATTAAAATCCACAATTCACACCTATGGTCTCTAAAAGTAAAAACAAACAAATTAACACGCGCTATCAAATCTAGGAGTCAAACCATACACAAACAGTAACCTTCCGGACCGAAAACACTAGTTGGGGATGAAATCCAACATCGCAGAATTCAGTACAGAAGTGGCGGGTGGAACAGTTACCCCGGCAACCTGCTTAATGAATAGACTGGACCAAGTTCCTCCACTTTAACCGTCTCGAGTGAAGTGAACCCCCCAGAAAATCCAAGTGAGTCTAGCCGACGTCTGCTCCAGGTACAGTGGGATCTTCCCTCCACCGTCACCTTGGGTAGAACCCTAAAGATAATAGTCACTAAGGTTACCAACAGCAACAAATACACCTGGGGGAACAGTCTACGATCCGATAGCATGCAAGGGCAGAGTATCAAGCTCAATCCCCTTTCCGGCTCCTTGACAATAATCCAAGGTTTACCGACAAGTGACCCCAGGCTCCTCGACAATAATCCGAGGTTTACCGTTTGTAGTACGTGCGTATCTGGAGTCGTTCCCAATGAAGGAGGATTGATCCCCTCACTGGTTCGGACATGATCTCGTGCTTCTCCTTTAAGAGGAGCTTTCCCAGAGTATAAATGTAACAGTTGGATTTATCCGACCGCAAGATAAGCTACTTGTTTGGTTTTACTGTCTTGGAGAGTTAACTAAAACCTATTCCAAGACACTATCCTAAGCTATGTTGGTGTATCAGAGCCCTAGAAATGTAAAGATTACTAGATGAATTTTAATTAAGCGCTGTGTTATTAAGGCTGTTATTACTCAAATGGGTAAATGGATATGAAACCAATGGTGTTATGACCCGACTCAACTGAATGCAATCGAATATGATAATGTAAACTTTTCAATTCGATGAATCCTAACTAAAGTAAGGAGAGAGTTTCCATTCACTTCCAACAATGCAAAAAATTGATCACTAAGAGAAAATATAACAAATTCTCTAAGGCACTAATTTTATCAAGAAAAACTAATGCAAATCAATTCCAAACCATTTTTTATTTTTTTATTTTGTGTAAATTCAAATCAAAGAAAACTGATCTAAATCTACGATTGATTTTTCAGAATGTAAACTATGCAATTGTAATCTATGCACAATTCACTTGAAAAGTATGCAAATGTAATCTATGCACATTTTTCATTCATATTCTGAAAATGAGAATTCTAATTATGCAAATATGATCTATGCAAGAGAATTCTCAAACACAAGATGATTCTAATGTAATCTAAGAACCAATCAAGTGCAAGTCGAGAAAATTGGGTGAGAGTTCCAAAGATCAAAACTAAAAACACTCAAAGGCGATTAACACTCAAAAACAAAAGCAAAAAGATGCAAAATTGTGAAAGGATTGAGAGAAACCTCCAAGTAATGACCAAAGGAAAATAAATCAAGAATTTCTCAAAAAGAGACTCAAGACACCCAATTGATGAAATCTTGAAGCAGGAATGCCAATGAAATTAGCCAAGATGAAAGCTTCTGACAGGTGAACAGTGGATCTGGGCAGCAAAAATAAGCTATAAACAAAATCTAATAGGAGAAAAAGGAAAAAATGGAAATTTTCTAAGCTTTTGACAGGGGTACACAGGCAACCTGTTTGCACAGGTGCGTGTACGCTCTGTGTACAAAGCTGCAGTGCGTACAGGTACGCACTGTGCTCAACGCAGAGGCTGCGTACTTCTAGCAAAACCAAGAAAAACTAAAATCTAATTTAACCCTAAGCTATCCCACCCAAATGCACAGTCAAACAGCCAAAAACCAGAAAACAAACGACTTTTCTCAAATCAAAGTTTCACACAAAGGAAAAATCATTCACATCAATGGAGTTCCCCAGTGGAGTCGCCATTTTGTCATGCGGAAAGAGTCAATTTTGCGGACAAAACCGACCTCCCTAGAAGCTAAGGCTTTCTAGTGACAAACAAGACAAGTAAACACTACCTTTCTCTAAATATGCATTTAGAATACAAGTAATCAGGGGATTATAGCATACCTTTAGTCCAACGCTTTGTAGTAGTCCAGCCTCGCCGATCCGGATGAGCTCCTCCTTCTCTTCGAAACCTGCATTCACTAACAAGCCAAAAGATTAAATAGCACCTGATAAACTTATAAAATAACACATATTCATCATACAGACCAAGGAGTATATGAAACAAATCATGATTAACAATCTGTTGAGAAAAATGAGTTTATTTGCATTAAGTGGAAACAAAAGAAACCATTACAACCTGAGCCTTGGTGTTGTGCAGGTCCCTCCTAGGGTCCAGCAAGAGTTTTCCTTTACTTTGATCAGCTCACCCACTTCCAAATAAGGCTAGGAAAGGATGGGAATCTCTCCTCTTCAAGCTCTATAAGGGAGTCCTAATTCCAGCAGCATCTACCCTTAGGAATGTTCAGCTTTCAACCTCTCCTCCCTCTGGCCCAATGCCTGTATTTATAGTGCTCTAGAGGAAGTTAATCAGGTCCACCATCAATGGGATAAGCCCCTCTTTGAATGGGATAGCTCCCCTCTTGATGGGATAAGTTCCTCTTTCATAGGGATACATGAACCATCTGGGGGCGCTCAATACACGTCAAACAAGCTTCTAGAATGCTCTATAAATGACCACAAGTAACTTTTTTGGAGTGAAACTTGCGCCTTTTGACCTTTACAGGAGTACGCACCCACCCCTTTACAGACAGAGCGTACAAGTACGCAGGTATTGTGAACTTGAGGTGTGTACACACAGGTAAGGCTAAGAGAAACTGCGTACCCAGAGATATATAGATTTTTAAAGACTTTCTCTCTTTCTTGGAGTTTGACATGAAGAGCAGAGGTATGAGACTTGCCAAGGAGGATAGTATGACAGTTGATGGAGCCATACTAACTACAAATAGTCATGGTGACAAATTTTAGTGTAACACCAGCCATTTCCAAATCCCAATAATAAAAATCCTCAGAATGCTTTCATGGTAGAAGGACAACAATTTCCTACCTATATGATTGTTCCTCTTAATGATGTACAACTTAGATCTGGTAGAGTTTTAGAAAAACCTTCTATAGAGCTCAAAAGAAAAGTACTTCTGAGGAAGATTCTCTTAAAGCCAATAAAGTTTCTGAAGCATCTCTTCAAAACCCAAACACTCAAAAAGAAAAAGAAAAAGAGTCAACCCCCACAACTCCTATAGTTGAGCAACCTGCATCTTCATCCACATCTCCTCTCCCTGAAATATTACAAATTGACAAAGGGGTGGAAAACAAATCTTGTTGCCTGACTATGATTTCCTAGATGAATTAAAGAATGTATGTATCAAGATTCCCTTGCTACAAGCCATTAGAGAGATTCATATTCTAGCAAAAACAATAAAGGAGTTGAGTCTCAAAAGACCAGGAAGGAAACCAAGATATACAAGAAGAATTCACCTGGTAGGAAAAATTGCAGATATCATGATGGGAAAAATTACCATGCATAAATATGTAGATCCAGGTAGTCCAATCGTCAAGACACATATAAATGGGGTAGAAATTCCAAATACTTTGACTGACTTAGGGGCTGCTATCAACATTATGAGTAGACAGACTATGGAACAGCTTAAACTTCCTATTCTTGTTTTTCCACCTACCTTTCTGCAACTTGCAGATAGATCAATAATCAAACTAGATGGCATATTATAAGATATTTCAGTCTCCTTAGATTCTTGGGAATATCCAGTAGATTTCATGATTTTGACTCCCAAGAGTAATTTAGGAGGGCACCCACTCATCTTAGGAAGACCTTGGCTAGCCACAACTGATGCTTTCATTAGTTGTAGATTTGGAGATATGTACATTTCTGAGGGTAATTCGACAAAGAAGTTCAATTTGTATCCTCCAGCAAAAGCAATTACAGAAGTAGGAGATAATGAATGGGTCGATGATGAGGACACTATACAACCTGTCTTTACCATTTCTGAAATTAGTGAAGATAGTCAAATTCTGAATACATTAGAAAACTTTGAAACATCTTCAGAATATGACCACACACAATTTCAGTTAGATTTTGACATTGAGTATTTATCATCAAGACAAATGTCTCTTTACTCTATGGAAGAGTTCGGTAGTTCCGCCATTGATATTTTTCCAGGTAAAACATTGAATATCAATAAAAATTTGGAAAAGTCACAATAGGAAGAACTAACCAAAATCTTGCAAAAACATTCTACTGCATTTGCATGGGAGTATACTGATATGAAAGGTATTGACCCTAAGACTTGCATTCATCACATCTACATCGAGGAAAATAGTAGACCAATCAGACAACCTCAGAGAAGGTTGAATCCAAATCTTAGGGAGATAGTGAAAGAAGAGCTCCAAAAACTACTCAATGTAAACTTCATTTATCCAATTTCAGATAGCCGATGGGTTTCTCCTTTGGTTATAGTACCTAAAAAGAATGGTAAATGGAGGGTATGCATAAATTACAGGGAATTGAATAAAGCAACTTTGAAGGATCACTTTCCTTTGCCCTTTATCGATCAAGTATTAGACACACTAGCAGGCAAAAAGTACTTTTCATTTTTGGATGGTTTTAGTGGCTATAATCAAATTCAGGTAGCACCTGAAGATCAAGATAAGACCACATTTACCTGTCCATGGGGAACTTTTGCTTATTGAGTGCTTCCTTTTGGATTATGTAATGCACCTGCAACATTCCAAAGAGCAGTACTAGGAATCTTTTCTGATCTAATCCATGATTGTGTAGAGGTTTATATGGATGATTTTACAGTTTATGGTAATTCGTTTGAAGAGGCATTAGAGAATTTGGAAAAAGTCCTTATAAGATGTAAAGAAACAAACCTTTCATTAAGTCATGAAAAATGCTTTATGATGTTTACTAAAGGGATTGTTTTGAGACATCACATTTCAGGGGATGGGATTAAAGTCGATAGATCAAAAATTGAAGTCATCTCCAAGTTTCATGTTCAAAATTGTCAAAAAGATGTTAGAAGTTTTCTGGGATTTACTGGGTACTATAGAAGATTTATAAAGAAATTCACTAAAATAGCATCTCCACTCTTCAAATTTCTTACAAAAGACTGTGAATTCAAATGGGATCCTGATTGCCAATAAGCATTTGAAACTTTGAAGACAAGAATACCTGAAGCACCTATCTTGAGAGGAAAAAATTGGAAACTTCCTTTCCATATTTCTACAAATGCTTTAGATACAGCTCTAGGAGCTGTGTTGGGACAAAAAGATCTAGTTCCTTATGCCATTTACTATACCAGTAAAAATTTGACTCCCACTGAGTTGAACTATACTGTAACTGAAAAAGAGTTCTTAGTTGTTGTTCATGCAATCAATAAGCTAAGACATTATATAACAGGTTATGAAACTTTTATTCATACTGATCATTCTGCGATTAGATATCTAATGAATAAACCTATTACTAATGGTAGAGTTACAAGGTGGCTCTTACTTTTACAAGAATTCAATATTACTGTGTTGGATAGACCAGGGAAACAAAATACAGTAGCTGATTTCTTGTCTAGGATCCAGAATACTAAAGAAGATTCTCCTGTAGAGGATAAGTTTCCGGATGAATATTTATTTGCAGTAACTACTAAGACCCATTGGTATGCAGATATTGCTAACTATTTGGTTATAGGGAAAATACCTCCACGTCTATTTCCTAGTGAAAGAAGAAAGATTATTCAGGAGAGTTCAAAATATTCATGGATTTCTGACGAATTGTTTAAAACAAGGCCAAATCTTGTGATCAGAAGATGTGTTAGGGAAGATGAAATGCTTGACATCCTCAAGGCATGTCATGATGAACCATGCGGCGAACACTTTGATGACAAAAGGACAACTTATAAAATCCACTGTTTAGGATATCATTGGCCTTCCCTCTTCAAAGATGCAAAAGAATATGTCAAAAGGTGTGACAGCTGCCAAAGAGTAGGGAAACCGACCCTTTCAAATGAAATGCCATTGCAACCGCAGGTACTCATCGAACCCTTTGAAAAATGGGCTTTAGATTTCATTAGACCTATTAATCCACCATCTAAACAAAAGAAGTATATATTGGTATGTACTGATTATGTCACTAAATGGGTAGAAGCCAAAGCATTATTTTCTGCTACTGAAAATTTAGTTGTTACTTTTCTTTATGAGTATATTTTTACTCGCTTTGTTGTTCCAAGAGAAATTGTGACAGATCAGGGAAGTCAATTCACATCCAACCTGGTGGAGAAGCTGATGGAAGAATACACAATCAAGCACATAAAATCTACTCCTTACCATCCACAAGCAAATGGTCAAGTGGAGTCTACAAACAAAGTTCTTGAAGGCATCATTACCGAGACTATTCATCTACATAGAAGAGATTGGGCAAAAAGGCTTCCTGAAGCCTTATGGGCCTACAGAACTACATGGAGGAATACAATAGGACATCCTCCCTATGAACTTGTTTATGGGAAAGAAGTCCTGCTCCCCATTGAGTTTCAAGTCAAAACTTTCAAGATGGCAGTTCAGTTGGGAATGAATATATTAGAAGCCCAAAAGCATAGAATGGAGCAGTTGAATGAGCTAGATGAGATCAGACAAGAAGCAATCCTAAGAACTGATCTAGTTCAGTATCAAAGAGCTAAGTGGCATGATAAATACATCAAAGAGAAAAAGTTTCAAGAAGGAGACTGGGCATTGCTATTTGATTCCAAGTTTAAAGACTTCAAAGGTAAATTCCACACTCATTGGCTTGGGCCATATGAAATTGACAAAGTTTTTAGCAATGGAGCGGTAAGAATCAAAACCATTGATGAATTTCAAACTCCTCTTATTATGAATGGCCACAGATTAAAGGTCTATCATAAGCCACTCTCAAAAGAAGAATTTGTCAAAATGTTTCAAGATAGTTCTGAAATAAGGCTGGTCCAGCCTAGCCTTTGTTCCTTTCTGTTCTAAAAAAAAAATAAAAAAAATGTAAAGCCTGAAAACCAATCACAGATTGGCAGTCTTATACAGAAAATACAGGGTGAAAATCATAATCCTCTGATGCCCTATATTTTCCAAAAAAAAAAAAAAAATCTTTTCCATTTTCATTCCACTCCACTTCATTTTCATTTCACTCCATTTCATTTTCATTCCACTCCACTTCATTTCATTCCACTTTATTTCATTCACTTCATTTCATTCTACCAATAAAAGTTTTTATGACCATTTTTATTCATTCAGTCATCATTTATCCATCTTCATTCAATCAAATGATCGTTGTGTCAGTTTCCACAGCTATCACTCTGTTTTTCAAAACTGACAGTCAGATGTTAGTTAAATAATCATGAAATCAAATGCAGGTATGACCGAGGACATATTATGAAGACATGGGGCACCTAAAGGCATCAATAAGGAGCAACTGATCAAGGGTTAATGGACAAAAAATGGCAAAAATTCCAAGGTATGAGTAAAATTTATTTCAAATAGCAATCAAAGCACATTTTTGCATAGTTATTAAACAATAAGCTCCACTCTATGCAATGATTGGCGTGATAGCCTCCATAACCATTCCATGACATTCCTCCACGAACCATGCATTTATTTTCCAAACGGTCTTATGATTAGCCTTCAGATTTAATTTGTGTTGGCTGCATTTTAACACTCCACCTGTAATCATGAGGACGTGGTCGATTTGACTACGGCTCTTCTTAGCCTCACAAAATCCGCAGCCGTTTCATAAACATGTTCGCGTCTACTCTGCAGCCACTCAATTTAAAATTCTGTCGGATGCACTTTACTCCCCCTACTGTTCTATTGACATCATGGCTGCATTTCCACCTTGCTCACATAAGCCTTCACCCCATTTCACGAATTCACTTCTGTTGCCTGTCCTTTGTTTTCCGCTCACAGTCACTGGTTTTCTCCATAAAATCTGTTCACTCCCATAACCCATCCGTCTCACTTCCGCCAAACCCTCCTCACGCAGATGAGTTTTAAGAACAGAAGGAAGGATGGGTCTGTTGTTGAGGGCAGAACCGGAAGGGCCCAAGTTTTTGGAAGGATACTCGCAAGTGAAAAACATACTAAAGAAGGCAAGATGGCTACGGTTTATTCAAAATTCAAGGGCTACAACAAGGAGATTACAAAGACTTTTGCGAGGTCTTTTAACGGCCAAGAGGTGGAAATTTGGGACCTTAAGTTTACAATCACCAAGGCATCCATAGCAGCCACTACAGAACTCCCGCAAGAGGGTGAACGTTGGTTCAAGAACAAGAGCTTTGACGAGAAGGCTTGGAGAGTCATACTACGCAATCCAGGTATGGATGTAGCTATATTCAAATGAGGAATTCCTATCCATGCTTTAAAAGAGGAGTGGGCCAGTTTATTGTTAATTATTCAAAAGTTCATTACTTGTGAGGGTCGTTTCGGGTCAATGTATATGTATCATACCCGATTGCTGATGAACTTTTTAGAAAACCAAACCCTCAATCTGCCCTACTTTTTATTGCTGAGCTTGAAAAAGATGTGCACAACAGTCCAAAAGAATATAGAAGACATAGAACCCCACTTGTATCATCATGGGCTTGTGAAAATTCTAATTGAAGACCAGTTGAAGAAAAAGAGGGACACCTGGGAACGATTTTTGGTGAGAAACTACTTTCAAGAGCCACCCGAGGTACCTGAGAGTAGTACAGTAAGAAGGAGTAGGAGGAAGGAGACAAGTGTAAAAATTCAAGACCCTCCTATTAGCAAAACCAAAGAAGTTAATCAAGAAGAGAGGCTGGAAAGAACCAAGGATAGAAACCAAGGAAAATCAAAAGGGAAACGAAACATAGAAGTTGTATATCAAACTTCAGAGCCTTCTCAAAAAGAAGACCACCAAACACTGTCTAAAAGATTAGGTTATCTTCGAGAACAAGCAGCTGCAGCCAAGAAGAAACGAAAGGAAAAGCAGAGTATGGAGGAAGATACTAGTCCACAGCATGTAAGAAGAAGCTCTAGGCTTAAAGGGAAATTAAAGATAGTAAAAACCAAAGGGCCCCACTTTATTGATTTGGGGGGGGAAACCCCAGAAAAGCCTCCAACAACCTCTTCTAATCGTAGCCCACACCATACTTCCATTTCACAGCCAGATGTTGACATGAGTCCCTCTCGGAAAAATTTTGAGATCAGTCCCTCTCAACAGGATTTTGGGGTCAGCCCAAGGAAGACTACACCCGAGGTAGACCCGAATCAGTAGGAGATGTATGATTATATAAAATCCTTAGAGAAGACAATTGCAGGTCCAAGCACGTCATCCACTCAGCCTCACACAGCACAAGAAGCTCTAGTCCAATCATTGAAACAAGAAGTTTTTGAATTGGAGGTCTTAAACAAACACATTAAACAAGAAAATGAAGCACTAAAGGAACAAAGTAGATTGGACAATATCATTCATGACAACACAATGTTACACCTTGGGCTATGGCAAAAGAAGAACAGGAAATTAAAGAGAAAGTGTAGGAAGTTGAGTAGGGCATTGATCAACCTCAAATTTAGATGCTTGATGAGGAAGCCAAGGATGTTAGTAGTACCAAAGAAGAAAAGGAGAGGGCTGGATGTACTGGCAGAAGTTTCAAAGCACATGGACTAAAGGGAGGATGATCAAAATTTTGGTTGCATGGGGACATGCAACACCTTTGCAGTGGGGGTATGTTGAGCCCCGAAACCACACTTTTCCTACACATTTTCCTAAACTTTCTCCATCCACCTAGACCTCATAAGCTATCAACATCATTGCATATTGAGTTTAAAAGAGCACATAAAGTGGTTTTCTAACTATGTTCTGTGTTTGCTGTTTGAACTAGATTTTTGCTCATAAGCTGCAGAATCTTGTCACTTTCCGCAGCCAGTTCAACTTTCCGCAGCCTTGTTAAAGTATATATTGCAGGTGTCTTTAGGAAAATCGAGCCACATGGACATTGTCGTTCACGTGTCCTCTGTCAGCGCAGTTTTTAGGAAATCAGTTATGTAACCTTCTGTTATAAAAATGTGTTTCCATACGCATAATAGTTAGTCTTTTTGAATGTATTGTAGACTGTTAACGAGCCCACTGTGTCGTGACATTGTTTTGTTGTTATGACTGCGTTCTGAATATATGAGAATACTCTGTTTCTGAGCATAATTCGTGGTTGATAGCTGTTGCCTGAGGTTGTGCAGAGGGCCCCTGCACAAGCCGAGGTTTTGTTTATTGCTGTACAGTTTCACGTTGTGTTTCTTTATGTTTATCATGCCATAGTTATTCACTTATGTATATTGCATTTCCCATGGTACTAACGTTTCATTTTTGTCCATAACTTTACATGTTTTACATTGCTGTTAATGCTGATCAGTGTATTTGTTCCAAATTACAGTAGGCAGCCCGGGCATTTGCATATAGTTTTCATAATGACTAATGACATGGAATCAGTCTTGTCTTTCTGCTTATTTACTTTTCTTAGCTTTTAATTCCAATTCTGTTTTGTTTATTTCAGTTCTGTTCATTGGCTTTATTAGTTAGCTTAGATATTAAATTACTCATATCATTGTCAGTTACCTCCGAAAGCCATAGCGAGACTAATGGTGAGGGATTGAAGTATGAGTGTGTAATTTGATATTAGTTTTATTTTTCTGCAAATTAGATATCAGATTTCTCAAGTTGTTGATGATTACCTCCAAAAGCCATAGCGAGACTAACTGGCGAGGGGTCAGACTATGAATTGATGTGATTTGATTTTAAGTTTACACTTCTGCAAATAGATATCAGATTGCTCATGTTGTTTATGATTACCTCCGAAAGCCATAGCAAGACTAACTGGCGAGGGGTCAGAATATGAATTGATGTAATTTGATTTTAGCTCTACTTTACTTGCAATTTTTGGATTTCTTTGAGTACAGTAGCTTAATTCATTTCTCTTGTATTTAAACAACAGTAGGGATAATTGTTTCATGATCAATAGTTCACTGTTTGTTTGATTAGAATAGTGGCACATTTTTATTTTCTTTTAGGAATTAATTTCATCATTGCATGTTCTAAGGCCTTTTGAAGTTTGAAGTTTTGGAAATCATTATAAAGGACATAATTGCCTTGAAAATTTATATCCATACTTGTCTTTTAGAATTTCCATTTCACATTAGGAGATAAACGAAGATAAAAACCCCCAAAACAAATAAAAAAATCAAAAACGACAAAAAGTAAGAAATAGGTTATCTTGCACATATAGTGCGCCACACTTCAACAGTTTACGACTCCCGGATTGACAATTAATATAGCAATTTAGGACACTCTAAATTGACCAAACAATGCATATGTACATGTTCCAAAGGAGAAACGAACCAAGTTGGATAGTAAATCTAAAAAGTGAAACTTTATTGGGTATAAGGATGGTTTAAAGGGTTATAAGCTTTGGAACCTAGTCACACGGAAGGTTGTGTACAGCCAAGATGTTCAGAGAGGTAAAAGATGTTATTAAACATGAAGTCCAACCAAAGGAACCTGAGAAGATAGAGTTTGAGCTTAAGGAGGAAGAATCAAACTCTACAACAGAGGAGGAATCAGAAGATGAAGAGCCACAAACTCCGGTGTGAGAAGATCAGTTCGAGAAAGAAGGCAGCCAGAAAGGTATAGTCTATCTGCTTTCTATTCAAATTTTTCTTTATCTATTATTGACGATGATCCCAGAACTGTGAAGGAAGTAGTAGATTCAGAGGATGGCAAACTCTGGAAAGAGGCCATGGTTGATGAAATGACATCTTTGCACAAAAATGAGGCTTGGGATCTGGTGGAGTTGCCGGCTGGAAGGAAACCAATTGGCAGCAAATGGGTGTTCAAGAAGAAGAAAAATGCAGAAGGAAAGGTGGAGAAATACAAAGCTCGGTTGGTAGCAAAAGGTTATTCCCAGGTGCCAGGAATTGATTTTGGTGATATTTTTTCTCCTGTTGCCAAGTAATTTCTATTAGATTACTTTTATCTGTTTCTGCTGCTTTTGATTTTAAGGTCAAACAGATAGATGCGAAGACAACATTTCTTCACGAGGATCTGGAAGAGGAAATATACATGAAGCAACCTAAAGGCTTTGCGGTGAAGGGTAAGAAAGAACTGGTATGCAAGTTAAAGAAGTCTCTGTATGGGTTAAAACAGTCACCAAGGATGTGGTATCAAAAATTTGATACATTTATACAAGGACTTGGCTTCACCAGAAGCAAAGCAAATCACTGTTTGTATTTTAAATTAATTGGTGACCATGTTATTTATCTGGTCTTGTATGTGGATGATATGTTGCTAGTTGGAAATGACAAAGAAATTATCCAGGATTTGAAGACCCAATTGTCCTCCAAATTCGACATGAAATATCTTGGTAATGCAAACTATATTTTGGGCATGGAAATTAAAAGATATTGGGCAAAGAGGAAGCTCTGCTTAAACCAGAGGAATTATGTTGAGACAATACTGCAGAGGTTTAATATGCAGGATAGTAAACCGGTGAAGGTTCCTATTCCTGTAGGTGTGAGGTTATCTGCTAAACAGTGTCCCAAGACACAAGAAGGGTAAGAGGACATGTCCCGTGTTCCATATGCAAGTACAATCGGTAGCCTAATGTATGCGATGGTCTGTACTAGACCAGACATTACACATGCAGTGGGAGTATTAAGTAGGTTTATGTCAAAACCAAGGAAGGAGCACTGGACAACAGTGAAGCGGGTTTTCAAGTATTTGCGTGGCACTAGTGATTATGGTTTGTGCTACCAAGGAAGATCAAGATTGGACAGAATGTTGGATATTCATGGCTTTGTTGATGCAGACTGGGCTAAATATCTGGATCAGAGAAGATCTACAAGTGGGTATGTGTTTAACCTATTTGGAGGTGCAGTCAGTTGGATGAGTAAGATACAATCTGTAGTGGCACTACCAACTACAGACGCAGAATACATGGCAGCCACTCATGCAAGCAAGGAAGCAGTTTGGTTGCAGAGATTGTGTTCAAGTATGGGGTTAGTACAGGGAGCTATAAGGATAGACTGTGACAGCCAAAGTGCAATTTTCTTGGCAAAGAACCCCACATATCATTCAAAGACAAAGCATATTGATGTTCAGTATCACTTTGTGAGGGATATGATAGAAGACAAAAGGGTGTTGTTGGTAAAGGTGGAAACTTTGAAGAATATTGCAGATGCATTGACAAAATCTGTGAGCTCTGAGAAGTTCTCTTGGTGTAGAGAGACAATGGGCGTTTCAGGGCTGGAAAAATGACTAAGCTCTCTTGTGGCCCCTTGTGGAAAGAAAACAACAAGTGGGAGAATGTTTGGTTGTGTTATATTCTTTCCACAACTAGCCCACGTAGTTAACCGAGGGGTTAGAGGGGGGGCGGAGCCCCCCTTCGTTGCGTCAATTGTGTAATGGGGGGGTGGAGGGTCACAAAGGTTTTAAGGCATACCCATAACCCCACTTTATGGAGTCCGAGGCAGTTCCCCAGAAAATTTTGGTTTTGGACCCTATGTTAGGATGGGTGGACCCACCTATGGTTTTGTGTATGATTTTTGCACATGTTTTTGGATGCGATGGTTTTCGGTCCATGGTATTGGACGCGATGGTTTTTCGGTCCATGGTATTGGATGCTTCAGCATGTATAAATATGTATTATAACATTGAAAGGAAAATAACGAAAAATCAAGCTGGTAGTTCCGGTTTTGGGATCCAGGTGAAAATCTCTGTGTATATGTGTTTTATGTGTTATTCTCTCGCATTGTTTATTTTTGTGTTTTAGAATTCATATGCAGCTAATTTCTGTACAGGGTTAAAACCTACAATTGCAAATATACACCTAACATTAGAGACCTCCTTCTAAATTCTTGGGTGTAATCTTGCACATTTTGACCTTTAAGTTGTCTAAAGTTATGCCAATTCATGATCGATTTCTGTATATATGCTAGAGGGTAAAACTGTCCAAGAAATTGAGATCTTACCATGTTTTTTAATCTCTTCTTGTGTCTTGGCTTCCCACCATATTAGTGTTGCACCCTCCATTCTAAAGGAAGCTAGTTGAATCTTTGTGTCACCATCTTGAAGGTTTTGAATTCTGCAATAGACCTCCAACTAACGAATGCAATTTTCAAGCTTCTCTGCATTCACTTCACCATTATACATAGGCAGCTCAAATTTAATATCAAGTTTTAACAAGGGTGTTTTACCAATTCCTTTTGAGGTATGTTGATGAGTATGAGTAAGGGTTGTATTAGTGGAAGAGGATTAAGATGTCTGTGAAGATGAAGATGAAGATGAAGATGATGGTGGAGATGGTGGAGGTTTGCCTCCATTTCCATTACCTCCTCCTCCTGAAGAACCTTCTCCTTTTGGAGTCTTGGAGCTTTCACCCTACAGTATTGTATTCCTCTCTTCATAGAGAACTTTCACCATCTTTTCCATGTCAAAGAAAGCCTTCCTAAAAATCTTCTCATCTTCTGACATATTTCCATGCTCTCCTTCATGTGACATGCTTACTGAAGCTTCAACTGCAATTTGAGGTAGAACTGGTGGTGGAGATTGTGGCAATCTTACATTCCTTCTCCTTGACCCAACTTCAGCACCTTCAACCAACTTCCCTTCTCCTCTCTTGAGCTTCAACCTTGTAAGCATCACATTCACTTGCAAATAGTTAAATCCTCCTTTCACAAAGAAAACCAAGAGCTCCGATACCAACTTAATCTGAATGGGAAAGTTAGTGTTTGATGTGATAAATTTCAATTCAGAATAGTAAACAAAGTGCTTGAGGATTATGAGGTAAATTGCAAGTTTTACATGAGTTTTTTTTATGTGTTTTTATGTAAATTTCATGAGAAAATTAACATAAGTAAAACACTAAACAACAACATAATAGTAATACACTCAGAAATTGATAAAGGAGTTCACCCCTCCTGGGCTACATCTCCTTGGTCCAGCCTCCAATGGCTTGACCCAATCTCATTATGCTCAAAATACTTCAGTGATAAAGAGTACATAAAGTGTGTTGACCAAAAGAGTGGCTAGTTTCCCCTTTAAGGAAACATTCTTCTGCAAATAACTCTCACTCTAAAGACATGACAACCTACAGTTAGTCATGAAACAATCAACAAGAAAATATTTCTCAAATCAAGCCCCATACTCCATCTGACAATAGGAATAACAAGTGCGAAAATTCACTTGAAGTACTAAAAGAGATATTTCCTCAAAGACACAATGAGAAAAGAGAAACATGAGCTACACCATAGATGTCTTAGTTGTTGCAGAAAACATATGAAGGCTGGGAAACCCCTACAAGGTCCTCTCCATTCGCAAAAGTCTTCAATACTTGATTCAACCTCCGGTTGATCCTAGTACCCATAGACTTAAAATTACAAAAATTCTCTTCAAAAGTGCTCCAATGGCTCTGAAACATGTTCCATTAGCTTCAGAAGACCCTAAAATGCCTAAAAAACCTCTTTCTGCTCCTCAATTGGATCAAAACTCCTTTAATTATGGCTTCCCCAAGTTTTGGCACTAATCACACCACAAACTCCACCAAACTCGGCACCTAACCTACAAATTTTCTTCCAAATCCTCTATTGGAGCACCAATTTTCGCAATTTCCCAGTGAACTTGACCTAGCGCTAATTTTTCCCACTAAGCCCTTAATTCCAAAATTTTCGGGCATGTCGGGCGCATGGGACCGAGGGTCAGGCTCTTAACTCTCGCCCCTGTCCAATCCGCTAAACACCAACTAACCGGGCAGCATTAGAGTGCTCACATGTGGAAATATTGGGTGGTCATGTTAAATGTTAATGTTGGCGGTTTACAAACTCCGCGTAACATCTTGCGCGAGAGGCTTAATTTTGGTGTGGTCACATGTTCCAAAAATGGTTATCATCGCGGTTAAGGTTAGTAGGGGGGGCTATCCTCTAGCTCGTGGTCCCACCCCTAGACCCTAGGGTGCAATGACCAGGGCTGGGGCTAGACCCCGGCCCCATCCCCAATGCCGAAACCATATTACAACAAAACCATGTGAAAACCATAGTATAATAAGAAACATTACATAGCCGGTTTGGTGAAGTTGTTTGGTTATCCGCTGTGAGGTCGTGGGTTCGACCCATAGGGGCTTCATCAGGGAAGCAATACCATACCACATGCATTCATATTGGGGGATATATATTGAGGAAAAAATTACATAATATATTGGGGGATATATAAGGGGTAAAGGGTTTTTATATTGACAAGTATAAAAAATGGAGCTCAAAGTTAATGAAAAAATATAAAGGGGTATAAAAAATGTTAATGAAAAAATGGATACCTACAATATCTAGTGAAAGTAAGGGTTTTTTAAATTGGGAAGGTGTATTGGGTTCATTTTTGTAGGGAGTTAAATAATGTGATTTTTAGAGGTATTTTCCAATATGTAGTCAAATTAAGGGTATTGTTTAATATGCCACGAACACATGTGATATGTCAGAGGTTCATTGAGTGAAGCCCCTATGGTTCAACCCCACTCGCCGTTGTTCATAACTTGCCATAAATTTTGGTGGCCCTTGGGCTGCCATGTGGTGGCCCCTGGCCATGCCATGTGCAGCGTGTGATTGGCCACCACTAAAATCCAAAAAACCAATAAAATGCTACTAACCCAAACAAATAGAACCGTGCCACTTGGTACCCTGTCATTTGCCAGAGGAGCCCAATCAACTGCCACATCAACTACTTAGTCAAGCTGCCACGTCAGAAGTATGGACTGTTGATTGTGTGACGCTGCACATTTTTGCAAAATTCGCCTATTTAGGAAAACGAACAGAACTCGTTTCTGGGAGCATACGGTGTCCGTTTCGTGTGAAATGAGTTGCGTCAAATTCAGGATGATGAGCACTACATGGTCATTTAGGTTCCACATCGATATGATAACTTTGAATTTTGAGTAAATTTTTGTGCCCCTGATCACAAAAGATGGGATAAATTACTCGAACTCATTGAGTAAAACAAAATGTAGAATTCCAGCAACCAGTTGTAGTGAAATAAGGACCAGAAACCAGGATAACAGGAGCATAAAGCAGAGAATTCAATTTGAAGCAGCAATCATCAAACAACATCCTTGACTTGTGTGCTGATTAGTCAAATTAGTTCAGAAAAGCGATTTTTGTGTTCTATTTTTGTAATGTCCAAATCAGTTTTGGATAATATTATATTTTGTAATAAATTTTATTAGACTTAGATATTTTTGAGTTACACTATAGTATTTTGTAATTCGAAGAAAGAATGGTTGAACCCTTGTGATGATCCAGTGACACTATTGTACTACTTTGAAATCTCTGAAGATAATGAAAGGATTATGGCTTCATTCTTAACAACTTTTGTGTTCATATGAGTTTTTCTTGTTTATTCATTTATGTTTTTCATAATCTATTTCTGCATATGTTTAAGGTAACATAGGAGTTAGGGCAAGTCTATATTGAGTATCAATCTCCCTGACATCCCACTGCAAAGTTATAATCATTATGGAGATTAATTAACTAAACAATTTGTTTAAGTTAGTTCCTCTACATCTTTTAATTGTTTCATTTTATCATCTCTTGAACATATATTGTTTGGCTATAGAATTCGTTTGCACGCATAAATTGTATTTGATTAGTTAAATATTCAATATGGATGTTTGATTATCAAATATTTTCTTATTTTCCACTTTCAAACTCAACTAAAAGATTTATACTATTATGAATGAAAATTAGCCCTTTGAACTTCTTAGAAATATCTAGATTTTACAAGTGTTAAAGGTTTAATACATTGGTCATCCAATTCAATTAAACCCTTACTTAGATTCTTTGGCATAGTTATTGAGCTTAGAACTGTCTACAAAGATACAAGAGGAACCCATGGTTAACCATGATCAAACTATGGTCAACCATAGTCAATAATAATATATCATAGTAAACTATAGTTAAATGTGGACAACTAAGGTCAACCACGATCAACTATAGTCAATCATATGTTTACCATAATTAACCCCCATCATCCATAGCTTGACCATGTTGTACCATAGTCAACCATGGTCTATTAGTCCTTCCCACACATGTCATCTATCAACTAGCAAAATCCACATTATAGTAAAACTGATTGATAAACAATCAACACCATTAGTTTTAAAAGATATAAAATGACATTGGTTGCTTTATATAAACCACTTTTACTTTAATATAGTTGTTATTTGTAGAAAAAATGTTATAAAAAAATTATTTGTTCATTTAATGGATAAACAACTAGATTCTAAAATACAATTAGTAGAAAATATGATGAAAATGAAGTGTGCTTCTATGCATGTTATGCAAAGTGGAAAATTAGCTACATGCTAAAAGGAAATCTTGCATAATTTTTTAAACACACACATGGCAAAAATAGCATAGGAAAGATAAACATGAGAGTGCATTTATTGTTAACAAATGATATACATTTATAGTACATGATGTGACCGTTGGGTTCCACATCCCAAGGTCTCTTGGACTTCCTTAGTCTATTCGGTTTCCACACTAACCCTTAGAGGATTGGGTGTCCAACATTCCCCCCCTAAATCCAAAGGGTTATGCATGAGTCCAAGAAGAGAGCTGTAATACAAAACGTGCAAAAAATGCATGGTAGCACTAGGCTGAATGTGCTCTCTGAAATGTTGGTATAAAGGGCGATGGTTTAAGGATGGCCACCAACACTAGAACACTTAGTGCAGTTCCCGGAACTCTTCCAATTCTGGCATGAAGCTCAAGTCTTTTGCTAGAGGAAGTGTTCCTGATGTTTTGAAGAGGGAAACCTTCAACCATGAAAGGGAGGTCTCACCCCGCATAAAAGGGAGAACTTCAACTTGAAAAGGGAAGTCTCAACCTGTGATGGTTTAAGGATGACCAACAACTCTGGAATGCTTAATGCAATTCCTGGAACTCTTCCGAAACTGGCAAGAAGCTAAAGTCTTCTGCTAGAGGAAGTGTCCCAAATTACCAACTGAAGGCATGCTTAGGGGCATCTTTGTCTCTGACTACAACTTTGAATCTGGTATGGCAGGTTGTGGCTCAGGCTCGCTTGATGTGGTTTTGAAGCTTGTAGATGACCATCATTTCCCCCCCTATCAGATACAAGGTGAGATGATGGAGAAACTCAACTGCAAGACTGTTCAATACTCTTGAACAAGTTCTGACATGTGACTGAAATATCTTCTTGGCTGTTGATGCCCATTTCCAAGAAGCGATCCATCCAAGATGAATCTTTGTTCTTGCAGGAGGTTTGTTTCTGAAGCATCTATTTTAAGAATTATTGGTTTTATGACAGTGCTTACATGGATGAAGATCAAAACAGTAACCTTTCAGATGGCCAACTTGGTCACAGTGTTGGCATTTCACAATCTATTACTGTGGAAGAGGGGTAAAATCTGGAATAGCTGGAGGTGAACTTTCATGAAGGAATTTAGCACTCTGAAACTGAATGGGCTTTGAGTAGTTTGGAATTTGAAAGGACAAGTGCTTCTCATATCCAAGACCATTTTTGTGCTTGTTATGGACAAGCTCTTCCCAAGGTCTCATGGTGGACTTGGGAAGCGAAAACTGAATTTCTGCATCTGCATGTACAATTGCTTATTTATTGGGCACTGGATCTGAATCAATTGTAACATTATTGTCTTGCTGTGTATAGGAGTCTGTTTCAATCTTCTGAATAGAAACAGGTTCAGAATGATGACTCCACTGCGGTAATTCTTCCTGCTGTAGTTGACATTCAAGCTGAAAAAATTCAATTTTCTCTTGTGCATTTTGTAGATAAGTTCGAATATTAGAGAGACCATTTTTGCTAATTTTTACCATATGATGAACAGTGGAATGAATGAGGTTATTCAACAACTCTAATGCATCATCAATTTTAGCCATTTTTCTCAACAAATCAAACTTACACTTCCAACATTGATCACAACTATGAACCAAGAATCAACACCCACTCACAATACAATGTCACTACAATTGGATTATACAACAGCTTGCAATTGTCTTCTTAAATATACATATCTTTGTGAAGTAGAATATGCAACAACAATCCCTACTAATATATAAATTATAGAAACCTCAATTAATATGTTGATTGGAAAGAATAGATCAAACCAAAAGTATTGGACTGCCGTGGGCAGTGCCTGAATCTGGCACTTTTAACAGAAGGGGTACTCTCCTTTTCCTTTCCCCATTGTCACCCAAGTGAATTTTCATTTAAAACTATTAAATATAGCTTTATGCAAAATTATCCTTACTGAACTTTTCAATTATGTGTACAAGCTGTCCTATTTTTGTTTGTATGAGTCTGGAAATATGGGTGGCTGTAGATGACTGTTGTTGGTCCAAATCACACCCAAACTTAAACTAAAGTCGTGTTCCTCTATTCTCTACCACTTTCCAGCTCTAAAACACAAGTATGAACCTCCCACAATAGGTACCTTAGTTCTGTTTGTAAACTGCGAGGAGTATGGGTTGATTTCACTCTATTTCAGACTGCCACGACCCTCCAAAACCTGCTCTAACCCTTAGCTCATGGAATATTAATGATATTAGTTGGTGACCCCGTGTTGCTTCTTCAAAGTTCTCCCATTTTTGTGCTAAGGGGACCCCTCTAACTAGTTGTTATTAATTAGGGACAACTACAGCCTGTAAGTGTCCCCTTCCTTTGTAAAACCTCTGCAATGAATCGTGGATGTTTCTTAAAGAATTGTACCCTCTAAACCAAGGAGAATTTGCATAGTTTTGAACAACATCAACGCATCAGCAGAATACATCAATGCATTCCATGCTCACTACCAAGTTTTGAACAACATGTACAACTACGCTCAATGCGCATGCCAGGACTGCTTCAATGATGGTAGCAGGTCATCTTTACAAGTCAGTGATCAACCATAGTTCAGGACTAGCGTTCATCACTGCGAGTAGCAAAGAGTATGATCGCCAACACACATGAAAGCTCTGCAACACACAGAACTATTATACCCTACACTCTATTTCTGTGACCAATATCACATATCGAGCTGCTCTTTGTTTCAATTATGACTTGAACATGCTCACTAGAGTCAAATTAACCTCAATAACTGATATACATGAAATTCCTCAGAACATAAAAGCCGAACAACAACTTTCGAACCTGTAGTTTTGAATTAAAAACTCCACAATTAACGTGATGACAAGTTGCGACTTGAAAATAATGTTTCAAATGCACTGGAGGTTGTTGAATTATGAGACTGTCAGTGGTATTCTTCACATGCATTAAACACACAACACTGAATAAAAAGACAGAATCATATTCATGTGCGTTATTACTATCACTGCTAGTTCCTAGATTCCTCTCCTTTCTTCCAACAACCGCGTCAAACCAAAAATAGTTCCAATTACTTTCAAACATATGCACACCATTTTTTACAGTTGCAAATAGTCATATGCATGATTTGTAGCAATGAGTTCATTCAAATATGTGTATATAATGCAGGTTTCGACAAACGCATACCAACATACATTGTTACCAAACCAATGAACACACACTTAATTATTCTTCTCAGGCTTTCATTCAACAATTATTGTGGACTATACACCCTCAATTCAGCCTCCAATAGCCCTTTCCACAATGAAAATCGACCCTTATTTCACCGCAAGAATTTCAAACACCAATAGAAGGAGAAGTGCGTCCCAATATCTCTAGAACTTCACTCTTCAGATTTGCAATTACAAATTTATCTCATGGCACAATTATTTATGGAAAATTCAAGAGATTAGTACCTCAATGAGTTGCAAATTCTCACAAATCTGCATCTTTGTCATTTTTTTCTTCCACGGCAATGCACCCAATGGCTGAACCTGGATGATCCCGCTCTAATCCAGCTAAACAATTTCAAGGATACCATGTAAACTATTGTAAGGTATGTGCCATCACTATATGCTCTTCACTTTATTCAAGGTTCCAAATGCATAGTTTTTGTACCAATCAAGAAGTTCAAGGCTCTGTAACGTACATTCAACACTCGTATTCTGGTAGTCTTCAATTCAATGCACCGCCATTAAACAACTCACAGCATAATGAAACAGTGTCAACACGGCTTCCAAAAATTGATGTAGATTTCTACGGCTTCAAGCTTTGAACAGCTACGCTTTGAAGAAATTCAGGCCACGGATATCACAACCTGATCACTAGAGTTTCGACCAGCATTCACCAGCAGTGTTCAGTCCTTAGAAAATTCAACACAAATTTTGTTTTAACACTTCAATACCAGGAAGCAACCGCATCACACCACCTTTGGCTTCAATTTACATAGTAGTGAAGACCGTTACCCTTAATCACAGGTATGAGAGAGGAGCGCTCTTAGACTGTCAGAACCAGGATGAGCAACGATTTTATGAAAGGCAAAACATAGGCAAAATAGGGAGTTAAAGAGTAGAGGGAAGCCAAAATGGCATGGAGAAATGACAGAGGTTGCAGCTAGAATTTAGCTAGAATTTAGCTGAGAAAATATTCATGAAATGCAGAAGTGATGGCAGAAATGACCTGCACAGAAAGGCCATAAAACAAATGGCTCAAAGTAATTATGGAGGGTAGGAATACGCCTGCTCTGATACCATGTTAAACACACACATGGTAACAACAACATAGGAAAGATAAACATGAGAGTGCATTTATTATTAACAAATGATATACATTTATAGTACATGGTGTGACCATTGGGTTCCACATCCCAAGGTCTCTTAGACTTCCTTAGTCTATTCGGCTTCCACACAAACCCTTAGAGGATTAGGTGTCCAACATAATTTTCACTCCCAAGGCATGCAAAAATGTCACTAAGGTAACCCTAAACCACCAAAAATGAGTAGATTGAGATAGAGCATAAAATTTAGTGCTTATAGTAGTCTCTCCCTCTTGGACATGGGTGGAAGGCAAAATGCATGTAAAGGTTTAGTTCCATTGAGTCTCATATGTTTAGTTGTAGGCTCATAATCTTGTAAATTTATACCACCTCTTTTAGTTAGACTAAGAATTATAATAAGCTTTCCAAGGCCTATTTTGATGAGTAGAGGAAATCCATATATTGTGGATAAAACACCAATTTTAGTGTGACCCATAGCAGATGAAGTAACATTCAATGGGAGAGAAAATCTTCTTTAGTGGAAAATCCAAGAACCTCCCATTTGGAGTTGAAGCACCTATTGATTGAGACATAGAAGTGGGAAAGGTAGGGTAAACTATAGGTCCACCATCAATAAGGACTGCATGGGTGCAAATTCAAAGGCAGATGCAACAATAAATCCTACTAAGAGATCGTCAAGAGTGAGGCAACATCAAAGGTCAAGGCATATAGAATTAACCTAGTTCAAGTAAGATAATTATTGTATTAGGCTTATACATAAGTTGTAAGTTCAATTTTTGCTTCAAATTCCTTTCTGAAATCAACTTAAGGAGTTATGTGACTTGTGTACTAGTTTGAAAGGGAATAATGGTGGAACTTATGTAGGACCATAATCCTTTTCCCTTTGGTCGAGTTCTCATTTCTTCACCCTTGAAAATTTCTTTAATTGATATTTAGGTATGCCAATGCTACATATAAAAAGCATAAGTGAAATTGCTTATGAACCTATCATTTGGCATCATCAAGGCCTTACTTATAGAGGCATAGTGTAGTGCACGAGTGGTTGAGTCAATCACTAGATAGATGGATATATTTATGCCTATATATTGGGGATTATAATAAGTACAATCACTAGAAATCTGTGTGATTATTTGAAACTTTTCAAACCCTTATCTCATATACATGAACACATGCATACAACTTCCTTGCTTCTAGACTATTTATTTGGGTATGCACTAGAGATTATTGTGTTATTTGTCAGTTGATACTAGCATAAAATTAGCCACAGTCAAGTTTCCATTGTTGCTTTCTTAAATCCAATGAGCCAACAATTCTATAGTAAAACCTCTAGTCATAGATTGCTACAAAATCAATAGCATGGATAGTAATACATATGCTTGTTGTTATAATGACCGTGGTCATCTTGAAAAGTATGTAGATATTGTGCTAATGGTCCCAATCATGATACATTCATGTATATAATGTAATTGTTGTCCTAGTCACCTTGCATTTGCATGGTTATCGCAAATACTTTCTTAGTTATATTTGTATACATGTTTAATATAATAAATATACTTATGCTTTATGTGGTTGCCTTACGATGGTGTAAGTACTATAAAAAGTTTAGGGCATAAACCTTTACTGCTCATGCATAATTATGTAGTTAGTGGAAAAAGATAAATTTCCACTACCTTCTGAAATGGGTAGAGGAATTGTGTGTGGATATAAAGTCCAAGGGTTCAAGGATTACAAGGAAAAGGAAATAATAAATACTCCCATATGGAAGGAGAATTTAAAGACCTCCCGAGGAAAGAGAAGATATTAAGGTGGTTAGGGATTTCTCTTGTAGTGCATATATTCTTCATAATCTTGGCGCTGGAAATATCCTTATTAACTAATCCAATTCAAGACACCAATTAAGACCTAAAAAAAGAAACAATGGAAATATTGATAACAACATAGAAGGAGGATTAGGGTAATGACCCATAAGCCAATATTTTGTCAGCCATTATGATTTGTTATGTATGAATGTCTGTTATATGTTGTATTATTTCAACACCGAGATCTAACAAGTTTCTATATGCTCGCAAGCATTAGTGTTCTTATAGCTCGAAATATTTATAGATATGTTGCTAAATATCCTTAAAAAATACACATATGTAGATATTCATAAGGTTACTGACAAATGGTGGACAAGATTTTTCTTCACACTCTGTTGATTCTACAACAGGTCCTAGAAAGATGGAAGATGGCAGGTAAGGAGGGAGAAAGGGGCCAAATGGTAGGAAATTGATTGGCCTACAAAACTGATTAGTAGTGACAAGGCCAAAATGGATGGGGGGTCACCTCTGGTTGGTCTAGAGGGGTTGGGTCCTAACTAACTAAAGGTAGTATTCAGATAGTATAAAAAGAAGGGGATTCGAACCAGGAGGGGGCACGAATAACAAGAAGAAGAAGAGAGCGATGGAGAAAGAAAGAAAGAGAGAGAACGAGTTAGTGACAGGGATAAAAATTTGAGGAACAAAACCAAGGGAATTTGATTGCAAGGAAGGGAGAACACATGATTTTGGTTATTGGATGCTCTGCACCACAAGTACAACAGGTTAAACTTGTGCCATATTAAGGATCGTGACACTAGAGGTTAGTAACTGAGATGTTGTTGATATTTACTTTCCATGTCTATTGTTTTAGATCTCTTGCTATTGTTGCACCTATTTAGTATCCAGACATTAGGGCGTAGTCACTGTGTTCATAAACCCATATTGGCAAATACATATGCTTTTGAATAGAAAAATGTAAGACCATGAATGTGATTCTAATTTCTGACTCTATTTTATGTGCTCTTGTGTGAATTGACTATGAGGCATTCATACCTTCCTTTAGTAGAGAATAGCTAGAGCTAAGTTTCAGTGATGCTATAACTTGATTCACTACACCTTGTAGAGTGCGAGAACCTTGTAGCCATCCTTGTTTGGCTTAGTTTCTTCTAGATGGGTTAGAGTGAGAACTCCTAGATTAACCTTCATATCTCACAATAATGAATAGTAACCATGGATTCCGAAAATGAGGCTATTTATTATATTTTTGGAGATATCTGAATTGACTGAGGATGGAGGTTTTCATCTATGGAGTCCCTCATTCGATAATGGCTAGAAGTCTCTGGCTTCCTTGAAATAGCCTTCGTTAATGAGTTTTCAGATTTCAGTATACTCTAGAGTCCCTATACATGTGGAGTTATTGTTGTATCAATCTAAGGGTGGAGGTTCTTACCTTTGGAGTCCCTCATTAGCTGATGGTTGGAGGAGGCTTACCTCTGGAGTCCTTGTACTAGCATAAAACTGAATATTTTTATGCCAAAAGGATGGAGGTAGGATAAGACCTCTGGAATCCCTGGTACATCTGGAGGCCTGTTCATTGGGATAGTATTCATAAGTTATGGGGTGACAACTGTATTGGCAGTCTGTTAATGGTTGGGAGGAGAATTAGTGACTATGTCCTAGCTCCCACCCTCATTTCCATACTACCAAGTATCTTATTAATTGTGACACCCAAATATGTCTATATTGTGTGTATGGGTTCCAACTTTCAGTACTGTGTGTAATTTCGTAAATTGCATGGTAGAATGATGTGGACTGGTGGCTATAACTATAATATTGTGTATGTTGTAGAATAGAATAATGTGTGTCACTTCCTAGGCCAAGAATAATAACCATATGACATATAGATATCTCTTATGTAAACACTAATGTGTGATCAAGATTTGCATAACGTATTCTACCATTGAAGTTGGTTTCCAAGGCTATGACATTAATGCAATATATTGGAAAATAATAGTCTTTTCAACGAGAATTTTTTGTCGACATATTTACATAATAAGTTTTTCTAATTTTTCAATTGTGTTAAAAAACACTAGGGTGACTATTTGGCAAACAAATCTTAACCTGCTGATAGGAAAAACCTCCCTAGAATTGGAGACCAATTCTAGAAACAAACAAAAAAATACAAGAAAACATTCCTAATTTATCATTAAATCATATATGTTATTGGAATGCATAGCTCATACCTTTTTCCGAAATGCTTGATGATGGTCCTCTATGTTGTCCTTTGTATATTTTTACCTCTTTCTCAATGCTCTAAGAAGAGACCTCCAAAGACAAAATTATATATATATATATATATATATATATATATATATATATATATATATATATATATATATATTAATATATATATTTAATAATAAACTATGTAAGTGATTAAGGAATGTTACAACACACATCATGATAAATGAGAGTGTGAAAGAAACATATATTTGTATTAAGAATGAAGAAAAGGAGAATTACAACCATGCCTTGATGATGGAAGCCTCCTTCCAATGATCCTCAATACCAACCCTTGCAATCTAAAAGTCTCCAATAGATACTCGGACAACAAGTATAGTTAAAAAGTAAAAAATGGCAACCCAATTATCTTTGAGTGCTTTGTACTTATAGGGAAAGAGTGGAAGTTGAGAGAACCATAAAGAGAGGAGATAGATCCACAATGAAGGGGATGGATCCACTATGGTAGGAAGGCAGTCCAAGATAGAAAAAGCTTGAGCCCAATCTCCACACTTTTGAATAAATACCAATCTCGAGGCTTCTAGAATAGGAATCTTCTTTTACTTTTTTTATTTATTTTATTTTTACCTCTGAAGAAGATTTTCACAACTTTAACAAAGGAAAACTGCAATAACATCACTCTCTGTTTACTCTACAACATGCAAAATCACAGGTCGTGAATTGAGGACCCAAGATGATCTCCAAAATTAAGGTTTTTAAAGTATTTAATCCAAGATTCTTATACTTCATAGAGAGGTATTTCTTCCATACTTACCAAGGATTCATGACAATAGTTCATTAGATAATGAAATATTTGGATTTTGCATCATTTGCATGGATGTGACAAATTGATGTGTAATAGATTTCCCCTGAAGTTCAAATCCAAGAAGGGTATAATGGCTAAAGTATTGGAATTAAAGAGTCATTGGTTGGAGACCTGCAAGTCAAAAATCAAGGAATTACAATACAATATCATCATATGATCATCACTAATTTAGCATTCCTATACTCAGAGTACAAGTATCTCAAAAGTAAAGTATGGAAATATGCAAAGATCCATATCAAAATGAGGTTATGGCCACCATATATACATTGTGGATCCATGTTACAATCATGAATACTAAAAAATCCACGCATCCCAGATGTATCAAACAAGATCTAGGGTCTTCATCTCTATCCATCCACAGTACAAATCTAACCATGTGAATAAATGTCTTGAATTCAAACATGGTAGAAACCATCTAATTACGGGCCATTGATGAGGATCATTAACAGAGAAAAACTGCCAATAATAAAAATGGCCTTCAAGGTACTCTAATACAATCTATGAGGTGTGAATAAATTATTTGAATTTGAACACACATATAATCATCCAATTACAGGTAAATGATGAGAACATGTTGTTGAAAGTGAGGAAGCCTGCCATTGAGGCATGCATGCTCCAAGGTACTAAAAGGGGGTTTCTTGATCAACTTCCTATAGGTTGTGCTGAAGTTGATAAGAAGTGATCCATCACAGGAAGGCCTCTGACACAGAATAAATATCAAGTTTCTAGGGATGGTTCATGCAATAGAAGGATTTAAATACTGTACAATGATTTTAACTAAGTTGGACATCTATTGAACATATTGGTGACATGACAATTGACTTGGCGACATTTGACTCAAAATAGGACCAGAAACCAATATGAAGAGTTTCACTGAGGTATGATCAAATGAGAGGCAAATGGATTTCCCAACCTTGACATAAAAAAGTGACAGAGTGTCATGTTCAAGAGCAACATACTGCCTTCTCAAATACAAACGATAAATATTTATTCCCCATTCCCCCGCCATTTTTGGCAAGCACCTCTTTATTTTTACAAAGCTTGAGGAGGATGACATATGCTTGTCATATAAGCTCATCCTTTGGAGTACTTTTAATGAACCCTAGGAAGGAGTGGCTTCTAATGAAGGGGTAAATTGACTTCATTTTCACGTTTAGAGAGTTTTAAAAAGAAATAAAAATGAAACTCCATAAGGTCCTTTTTCGTAAATTTAGTCTCTCGAGGTTGAAAAAGTATAAAATAATACAAGAGAGAACTCTTTTAGTCATGACTGACTAAAGTATTCCTTTTTTGTAAATAATTTACTCAGTCCAGAAAAGGGTTATACTAGGTAAACATTTCTTCATATATTTTTATGAGTGTGAATCAAACAAGTTTACTCGGTTATCTTTTCATGTTTAGAGAGTTAGAAAAGAGATTTAAAGATACCATTTTCATATAGTTTTACCATTTGATTTTTTTTACCAATTTCAAAGCTAAAAAGCCCTTTTTACCCTCAATCTTCTGGAGCATATTGCGATCAATCCAGTGGACGATTTCAGACGTCGTTTCTTCTAAGTAAGAGCTCTCTCCATCCTCTTCATTTTCATGGTTTTATTTTTCATTTTTAACAATTAAAATTATGGATTTGACCTTGTTAAGCAACATAGGTTACGTCGTATAACCGTCACGAGTTTTCTCTTAGCCTCGCGATGGTCACGAATCTGAAGAGAAAACCCATGATGACATCACTTTGTTATGAAAAATAGGTGCGATGGGTAGAAAATGCATAAAAATTTAAAATTTCTCATGAAATCACTTCAAAATTTCCAAATTATTGTGATCTAACGGTTTCCCCTTTGCTTTTAACAAAATTTTGATCCATCATGGTGGTCAAATGGAGAGAAATAGAACATGAGGCTTAAGATTTCATAGCAGCCATTGACCCAAACACCATGTTAGCACTGAGATGATGTCAATTGGCCAATTTTTACTTAAATCCTAACATGAGATCTCAGTTAGAGCTCTTGGATTTCTTAGTAAGGGCATGGAATATCAATGAGAAACATTTTCAAATTAGATCTCATACCCTGACAATTGAAATAGAAGAAATTTATTTTCTGACTAGATTGTCAGGGAAGAATATGCTCCTCGTTAAAAACTCCACCTTTGGAAACATCTTCCATAATATCGGGAAGTAACGATTTTACAAACCATTCCACTAATAACTAATTCATAATATAACCTTTGACGAAACGATGACATCATATCCATTCATGTATATGATCAGAGATGTGTGTGGAGTCTGAAAATTGTAATGAAGTTAAAAGTTCCATACTAATTTCATATCAGATTGGTAGTTGAAAATGCATTAAAACTGTTGTTGCCAAAGAGTTGAAGTTACCAAAGGATGTCTATGGTAGTTCAATATACCCCTTGGATGTCGGACCAGTAAGAGTCCTCTGGAAAAGATGAAGTCGAATGGAATCATAATTTAGGGAGTTAGATGAACACCATAAATGATAATTCATCACATGATTAGATGGGTCTTCCCTAGGCTTACCATCAAACTTCGGTCTATCACTTGGTAACTTTACAAGAAGAAGCAATCATAATGGATGATGATAAATTAGATCATTGGTAAGCCGAATTAAATCTGGCAAATCTAATGTATAAATGAATGGTAACTTCTAGTTAAATTCAGGTTGAGAGTATTGATAAACTTATGGATAAATTCCAACTGTTAGAGGAGGATACCCAAGATAAGTTGGAGGAGGAAATCCAGGGTAACCTAGAGTAGGTTGAGTCGTAAGTGGAACTCCTTGGAAGGGTTGACCTATTTGTATTTGAGGATAACCTTGACATGGCATTTGAGGTACAACTTGAACAAATTTCCCAGTGGGTATTTGAGGTGTAGCTTACATAGGTTAACCAACAGGAGCCTGCAATGCAGCTTGAATAGGTTGACCAGAAGGAATTTGAGGTATTTCCTAGACAGGTTGACCAAAGGGAATCTGTGGTAAACCTTGAACAGGTTGACTAGAGGGAATCTGAGGCATACTTACATAAGCAAGCCTTCCAAGGAGTACCAACCATTCCAGGGAATGGGGCACCAGTAAAAGGTTAAGTTCCAGTAGGTTGTGGTAAATTGCCTAAGGTGTTTGATTAGGAGATTTGTAGGATCTAACAGTAGGTTTCCCCCCAGGTGGAGGATATACCCCAACAAAAGGCTTCTCTCTTATGGGAAATAAGGACCATAAGAGGATTTCCCCCCAGTAGAATAAGATCCTGTGAGGGATTGTTGTCTAAATCCTAGACCACTAGATACCGAAAATAAAGTAAGCTATTGATCTAATCCTAGTTGTACCCGAGGTATGAAAGTTTGTGAGGTAATTGTTGTTTGGGTAGTTTGACCAATGGTTGTTGGAGATGAACCAGATGGAAGTTTTGAAGACCATGTGGGAAATTGAGGAAAGGCAGGGCCACTAGTAGCTCCTGAAAAGACCCCACTGAGTGACTGATATCTAGCAAGTACAAAAGGTCCACCATAAAGATAGAAATTAGGAGGTCCAGTAAACATGGAAGTCTTACTTGACTCAAAGGGAACACTTAAGAGAGTAGATAAAGTTTTGCTTTATGATGTAGACTCAGGCATGGTTGGAAATGATGTAAAAGATGAAGGAGTGCATAACATGGGTACTCTTTTAGCTGGAGTAACCCAAATAGGTATTGAAGAGCTAAGCAGAGCTCGATACCAAGGAATTTGTTATAAAGGAGATTCTAGTTGAATAATATGAGGTTCTTTAACTCTAGTAAAGGGAGGGTTAACAAGACCAAATTCTTGAGTAATCTCCTCTATACTCAATAGATCAAGTGGAAGATCGTCTCCTTCAGTACTTAATGTCACAGTTTCTAGAAATATAACAGTAAGAGAGGTATATACTAAAACTAATTAAGGAGATATATAACTTACTGGAGTTCTTGGATCAATAACTTTTGCTTCTTTAGGTAAATGTAATTCTGGTTAAGAAGTTTCGGTTTAATTACTTCAAGTTGTAAAGCTCATATTTAATTACTTTAGGTTTTGCTTCTTCAGGTAAATGTAATTCTGGTTAAGAAGTTTCAGTTTAATTACTTCAGGTTGTAAAATCTCATATTTAATTACTTTAGGTTCGGGACTTACTTTAGGTTTTGCTTCTTCAGGTAAATGTAGTTATGGTTAAGAAGTTTCAGTTTAATTACTTCAGGTTGTAAAATCTCATATTTAATTACTTTAGGTTCGGGACTTCGATTTTTTTTTTTTCTCAGTTTTTACCTCTTCAATATGTAACATTTTAGATTTTGTAATCTCATGTTCTGTAACAATATGTGAATACATTTCGGGTTGTTGTGATGTTCTAGGTTTTGTAGTTTTAGATTTTTGTAGTTTTTTGTTTTTCAATTTACTAGGTGTAAACTCAGGGGTAAACCTTGCATTCTATGAGAACGTCAAGGTAAACTTGCCATAGTGAATTTAATTACGAATTTTAATAATATTTAACAATTCAGATTCACAATTCACACCTAAGGTCTCACTAAAAAGTAAAACAAAAAAGATAACACATGATAATAAATCTAAGGAGTCAAACCATAAAAAAACCCATTTCACAGCGAAATCACTAGTTGGTGATGAAACCAAATGTCACATAAATCAATGTGAAAAGGGGCTAGAATAGAGTGGGTGGAACCAATTACGCTAACAACCTACTTAATGGTCATGACTTGGTGTAAGTAACTTCACATATACCATCTCAAGTGAAGCACCCTCCAAGAATTCCCAGGTGAGTATAGCCAATGTCTGTTCCAGGTATAACAGGGACTCCCCCCCCCCACCGTCACCTTCGATAAAAGCCCTAAGATTATGGTCACTAAGGTTACCACATACAACAAACTAGACTTGGGAGACAATCGCAGATTGGATATAAACACAGGGGTGGAGTAACAAAGCTCAATCCCCTTAAAATATTTGTTGGAATAAGGAATTGCTGAGGGGGGGGTGAATCAGTAATTTAAGAAACTGTTAATTTTCTTTTCTTACTATGTTTATAGTTCCTTCTTATGTTCTTTCATATGTGAGAGCATTCATTCATGAAGAAGTAAATCAATAAACTTTCAGACACATACTCAAATGACAATATCATGAGAAGCACACATTTGACACAATGTTTTCACGTGGAAACCCAGAGGGAAAAAACCACCAATTTTATTGTTTGTTTTATGATGTAAATTAAGCACCAACTTAATTACATATGTTTGTTTGTGAGCACCCACTCACTGGAGGCACTGACCCCCTTTGTTTAGCAAGCACCAACTTACCAAGAGGCACTAATCTCTTTGTTTAGCAAGCACCAACTTGCCAAGAGGCACCAACCTCTTAAGTATGCAGGAACCAACCTGCCACTACCACTGTTCTACTATTTCATACAATTTTCAAACTGAAAATAGAGGCATACAATTTTACAAGTAAAATACCAACTAATGGCTATCTACAGATTCAAATTCTGCACTCTGCTTTCTGAACACTTGTGGCAGACCTCCTCTTGCTGCTCACATAAACACTTCCTCTGTTCTCTACTCTCACTGTCCAAGGCTCTCCACTGACTTCAACTCAGTACTACCCTTGCAACACATTGTTTAGATGCACAAGCTCACTGCTCTGCTCTCTCACACATATGCCCACTCAACCCCACTAGCTCAATGGAGGTTCTGACTTTTGTTCTAGCGATGCACTAGGCTCGATATATCCATTGTCACCACTGTCCAAACATGTACCTTGGCATGGCACCCCATTCTTTTGTTGTTTCACGATTTCTCCAGTTCTGTTGCTGCATTAAATTCATAAGAATGGGCGATGATCACTTCTCTGTCTCACTACTGACTCTTCATGTTGCGTATTTAATTTTAGTCCCCTTACACATGTCATAGAGACTCCCCATGCATATTTATGGCTTGCATAGATCTAGCTGTATAGCCTCATGGAGTCTTTGTTCTTCATTTATACTACAATGCATACATGGGAAATCTTCGGCCATCAACCTTATTGTTCTGCATTCAAGACCAAAACTACCGATTCATACATCTTTAATGGCTCCCTGTACCATCATATCAGATATTTTCATCATGGTGTTGTGTAGTGGTGTAACACTACAAAATATTCGATTGCTGACCTCCGATTATGTCTAGCCCCTTTTGATTTGACCCTTATCGAACTTCCATCATAGGACCGGGGGTGGTGACCGAGGGCTCAGCCTCAAGGCGCTAAGACCTCCAGACCCTCGATGGGGGCTATATTTCCTTTTTTATCCCCTTTGCCTTTGGTTTCATGTTTGTTTCAAACACAAGTGCTTAATACCAATGAAGCCCTTTTATCGGGGATTTCTACCTATTGCTCCTTATGCCAGCAACCATAAATCATCAATTGTCGATTGCTGATAGGCTCCTCTACTAAGCCCTAGCCTTCAGTTCGTTAAGACTTCACGACCACCTATTAGCCCTCAAATTGGTGATTCCCCATTGTGGCCAATGTGCCAACCATCGCAAACCTCTGATCACTTATTTCTTATGTGACATCATCACCACCATGTGGTATCTTCTGACTGGTGACATGTTTCTCCTAAATACGGCCCATTAGGTTGCCTCAAAACACCAAAACTGCCTGTCACATGTCCCTCCATACCACCATGTCATACTTACGTCAGCGCCACTTTGTGTTATTGGAACCAATAAGATCTTGCCATGTGTTCACATCAAAACTCATTTGTGACTGCCATCTGTCATTATCGGACCCAACCGGATTCCTCCATGTGTTCTGCTTGGAGGAGATACAAAGGGGCCTGACCTACCCTTGTTTTTCATCAAATTCCTTTGTAAATTTCTCTTTTGGCTCTCCCGATGATTTAACAAAGGATGCACTGTCCTGGCTTATTTAACTCAATCTACATTTGCTGATCGACGAATTTCCTTAGCTGTTGCACCGCACCCTAGAGTCCTCTGATTGCTTATATGTCATGACCTACGACATGCAAGATCGCAAGTCATTAATCGATGAATTCCTTAGCTATTTGCACCACACCTTGGAGTCTTCTGATTTCTGATATGTTGGGACCTCCGACATGCAAGATCGCAAGTCGCTAATTAGCGAATGGCTTAGTTTTTTGCGCCACACCTTGGAGTCTTCTTATTACTAATATGCTGGGACCTCCGACATGCGATATCGCTAATCGCTATTTGGCGATTCACAATCGTTGTGTGCTACTTCTTAGAACCTCCAAACATCGATGTGTGATATGACGGGACCTCCGATTGGACACGTGTCAGAAGGACACCAAACCATTTTCCTTTGTCTTCTGGTTTGGAGAGACAAAACTTCAACTAGCTCTAACTTTTGATCCAGAAGTCCATTCTGGGACTTCCACATACTACTGGAAATCTTATTCTAAGAATTATCTAATGGAGGGGGTCTGGTTGATCTTTGAGCCCATCTGCTACCTCAAGGATGGATCCTAAGTCTCTGCACAACTAAAATACAACCATTAAGGCATGAAGCCCAATCGTCAGGTTGAGCCTTGTTTGACATCAATGCCAACACTTACACAAACAACCAACTACATACCATACAATGTACAACAATCTCCCCCTTTGGCATTGATGGAAACACTGCAGACACCCCATTAGGCTTGGCATGGTATGCTCTGATGCCAATCTTCTCCCCTTTTGACATCAGTGGCAAAGAAAACTTCACTTGCACTCTTGTTGAACTAATGCAGCCTACCCTGATGAATTCCACCTGCTGAGTAGCTGCCACCACCTATCAAAATGAAGTATTTGGAGGGGGGAGTCACAACTCCTATCTACTGCCTCAAATACTCAAATGGTTCCCTTGTCAGTGGCTTGGTAAATATATCTACCAGTTGCTCTTTAGTGGGTACATATACAAGTTTAATAATGTTGGCTGCAACTTGTTCCCTCAAGAAATGATAATTGATAGGACTATGTTTGGTTTTTGAATGCATGGCTAGATTTTTTTAGATGTTGATTGCACTAGTGTTGTCACAAATTATTGGAATGGGATTAGACAACTCTACCTGTATATCCTTTAAGGGTTTATTCACCCATAGATCTGTGTACAACAGGTAGCAACAAAAATATATTCTGCTTCAGCAGTCGATAGAGAGATAGAGCCTTGTTTCTTACTAATCCACAATACCAAGCATTCACCCAAAAAGAGCGCTGCACCAGAAGTACTCTTCCTGTCATCAAAACTTCCAGCCCAATCTGCATCTATGTAGGCCTTTAGATTGAAGCCTTTACTCCTAGCATACCACAGTCCATACTATGTTGATCTAGGCAGATATTGGTGGCCTCCCACCTATTCCACTTAGACCCCCAGTCAGTTTCATCAGTTTCCTTGTTCATTTTAGCATTTACTATTTTTAGCAGTTTTTCGGGTCCTAAATTTTCGGAGTAGTTTTGACCCCCTAGACAACGTTTTTTTGGAGTCCGCAATAGATACATAACCATAGTTGAGATCCTACAACGAAACCTATAGTACTCGGTGAGACCTTTCCAACAAGGTATCATACACACCAAATGGAGATAATATGACCAAGTTATGACCCCGGGAAGTTGGCTGCCCAACTAACCCCAACGGGGCCCACAAACTCTTGGTGTTACATCTCTTGGGTTAGGGTTTTGGTTGTTTAGGGGTTTCTCATGTTTTCCAATAATAAATATGCCCCTAAGCGCCATTGTAACAGAGTTCAGAGACATGTAGCTACCGCATCACTTCTCATAGATAAGCTACCATCACCCGAGCTATCTTATTTCCATTCTGTTTGTAAGCATAGTTCAATATTTTTCTATTAATGAAATGAAGTGTTTTTTAGCTCCATCTATGTGTTTATGGTTATATATGTAATTTTTTCATTCCTGTTTAAGTTCAGATTAGTGGTATAAGAGCATGTCCCCAATGAGCTCAGGGTATAAGGAGTTAGGGTCTGATCTAGTTGAACCATTGCAAGATTAGCCTTGCAAAACTCGATGACCTCCCATGGCAGAAGAAAAGAAATACGAGGGGGCAAGAGATCCGTTCAAAATGTTGCTTGAGGAATCCCTTGAGAGACAGAGGGACGCGATGATGGATAAATTTTCCCAGATCCTTCGACGGATACCCACAAGCGATTCATATTCATCAAGGAACCACTCTGGAGGCACCACTCCTTTTAAGGTACAAGTTAACTTCGATATTTTGATATTCGAAGGCCTAATAGATGCAGATGTTGTGGATAAATGGTTAAATCTATTGGAAGGATATTTTTCAGTTCATGACTTTTCCAATCAGGAAAATATTACTTTTGCACTTCTCAAAGTCGCCCCACACGTCAAGGACTGGCGGGAAACATACTGTGAACAAAAGGACGAGAGTGAACCCTCGTTGTTTTCAGCCATACCTACCTAGAATTATTTCCAAGATGCCATCAAGGAACAATATTACCCTGTCGGGAGCTATGAAGACAAATACATAAAGTGGACCACGCTATGGTAGGGAAGGGACCAAGATGTGCTAGAGTTCACAAATATTTTCCATACCCTTCGCACAAAACTGAGCATCAAGGATACTGAGCAACATTTTATGCTCAAGTACCACGACTATCTACACAAGTAAATCCAGGACGAGATGGAGTTCCTGGACATTTCCTCGCTCGGTACGACGTATCGGTAAACTTTCAAGATTGAGCAGAAGTTTAAATAGAAGAAGCAGGACTTTGGATCTAAAAATTCAACGCAAGGAAAAAGCACCCCCAAACCATAGAACAAAGGATCAAGCCAAGGCAGGGCTACCCTGGACAGCCTACCAAAGACGCAAGCAAAGAATGACACCACTAAGATGAAGAAGGACACAGGAAAATGGTGTGAGTTCCATAAGAGCTCCACTCACAATACAAGTGAGTGTCAGGCCAAGTAGTCACTCGTGGCCGAGCTGAAGGCTTCTGAATCATATGCAGGTTCCGACTTTGAATCAAAACCAGATAAGGGAACTAACAAAGGGAAGCAGATCATTGATGCGGAGCCAAGTGCCACTGTGGCCACCACTAAGATCCAGAAGATTGAGTCTAAAGATAAAGAGGAGGGGGAATGCCTCTTCCACTCACAAATGTGGGTTGAAGGGTTCTTCGCTGCAGTTCATTATCAACAATGGGAGCTAAAATAACATCATTTCAACAAAGGTTGTGAAGCGGATGGGCCTAAAGACTACAACACATCCATAGTCATACACCATCAAGCGGTTTCACCAAGGATGAGAGCTTCGCATTAACCAACAGTGCCACCTTCCCTATAACATGAAGCCCTCCATGGATGAGGTACTATGTGACTTTGTTCCTCTTGAAGTTTGTGATGTATTGTTAGGACAACCATACTTGTGGAAGCGACATGTTGTATATGAGTCTAGAACTCACTCTATGATTATTACTTTGGCTAATATGTTGTACATGATACCAGAGGTAGCCCCGCCTACTGCCATCTCTTTGATCACTGCAAGCAATGCAGTAAGATCATTTCCCAGACCAGGAAATTTGTTTTCCTTATTATTCACCCCCAGGGAAAGAAGAAGCTTGTGGCCATGGATTCTAGGCAGGGCTCCTCTACACATCAAAAACAGATGGACAAGGTCATGGAGGAGTACAGGGATATTTTCACCTCATCCACAGGGGTACCTCTGCATTGTGAGGTCAAGCACTCCATGTTGTGGAACCAACTCATAAAAAAATAGAAAATATAGATCAACGACTTAGAAATCAACCTCTTCGAGGGGGAAACCTCCTTTACATTACACAAATGAACAATTCTTGGATGATACAAATGACAATACCTCCTTTCTATATATAGGAGTCTAAGGGGTCATAATATAGTAAGAGTCGACATAACAATAATAATGTAAGGGCACAACAATAACAATAGTGGGCTTCTATAGGGCACAATAATAACAATATGGGTACTACATGGGCACAACAATATAATAAAGGGGTTTCACTAATAGCAATAAGGGGTTACACTAGTAGTATAGGGACCTAACATGCCCCTCTCCTTCAAAAAGTGTTGTCCTCAACGCTTGAGTAGTTCTAGATGCTTTTGTATAAAATTGTCGTCCTCCCATGTGGAATCTTTAGTGGGCAAGTTCTTCCACTTGATGAGATACTCTGAAATTGATCGATAAGGGGGTTTCACTAATAACAATAAGGGGTTACACTAGTAGTATAAGGACCTAACATGCACCTCTCCTTCAAAAAGTGTTGTCCTAAATGCTTGAGTAGTTCTGGATGCTTCTGTATAAAATTCTTGTCCTCCCATGTGGAATCTTCAGTGGGCAAGTTCTTCCACTTGGTGAGATACTTTGAAATTGATCGATTTCGTAGCTATCGGGTTCTTGTTTCCGTGACTTCTTCAGGTTCCAATATGATTTTTTCTTCCTCGTCAAGTTCCGGAAATATTGTTTCAACTGGGATCTTCTCACCTATAACCTTCTTTAAGCACGAAACATGGAAAACTAGGTGCACTCGGGAAGATGCAAGAAGCTCCAATTTGTATGCCATAGTACCAATATTTTGTTTTAAAATGGAATTCATCAAACCTTGAAATGTAGAAGGTGCATTGGTAAGGCCAAACAGAAAGACAAAAAATTCATAATGACCCTCATGAGTTCTAAATGTTGTTTTTGGAATGTCTTCAGTCTTCATTCTGATTTGATGATATCCTAAATGAAGATCCAACTTGGTGAAGTAAATTGCTCCATGTAATTCATCCAATAATTCATCAATGACAAGAATTTTAAATTTACCTTTAATAGTAAGCTTGTTGAGCTCCCTATGATCTGAACACATGTGCCATGATCCATCCTTCTTGTGTACCAATACCACTGGATCATAGAAAGAACTTTGACTAGGTTGAATTATACCAACCTCTAGCATTTCTGGAACCATACGTTCAATGTCACTCTTTTGGGCATATGGATATCTGTAAGGCCTGATGTTTGGGGGAACACTTCCTGGAATCGAATGAATAGCATGATCATGATCACGAATAGGTGGGAGGCCTTTGGGAGTCTCAAATACCTTTAACTGATTGTCCAAAACGTTATGGAGATTTGGAGAAATAGATGATTTCGATGTGGGAACGTCTAGTGAACATAATTGTGCAATTACGCCCCGCTGTTCTTTCTTTAGAAGCTTTGTTATGCTGTTAGAGATGATTATCTTTCTCGATTTCCCTTTGATACCCCTTAATTCAACTTCCTTTCCTTCCCAAAACAAATTCAAGAGAAGTTCTTGAAAATTAAAAGCTATCATACCCAAAGATTGTAGCCATTGGACTCCTAGTACAACAACTGCACCACCCATTGGAATGGAAAGCATTGGACTATTCAAGACATATTCTCCCATGGATATCTTGATATTATCGCACTTTCCGTAGAAATTTATGCTTCCTCCATCTGCAACCATTACTTGACACTCTAGTGTTGCAGATAGGAAGCAATTCAATTCCTTGACTATCTTACAATGAATAAAATTATGGGTACTGTTAGTGTCAGTCTTTTTAGCCTTCCTCCAGTGATCAAATATGCTCTTACAAAGTGGTCTCAGAGTGTCAAGGTCAAATTTTGTCATTTCAAAGAGTTTTCAAGCAAAATTTGGTCACTAAGCATTAGGTCTAGGGTTTGCTTTAACTCCTTCTAAAGTTTCCCGAATGTCAATCCATGTCACTATTCAGCTGAGTCTATCATCATTCATAGGGTTGTCATTATCATCTCAGTGTCTAATGAGTCATTTTACACCTTGTTCATGCTTCAGTTGCGCCTAGGCAAGTTCATTTCCCTCTCCTAGGGTTTTGAAGGCAATTTCTCTTGGATGGTCAAATCATCGGCAAAACTTGTTTCCTGATGTTCATACACCTTCCCCTATCCTTAAAGTACCTTACCAAATGCTTTCCATCACTGAGATCCCCCAAATTCCTCATTTTTGCACAAACCCTAGTTTTTAGCTACAACCTGGCAATTTTCTAGGTTTGGCCTGTGTTTCGCCCTTTTGGACCCCTTCCCCTCACTCGATCTCCACGATTCCACTTTCCCCTGCTTCCTAACATCCCTCCCCACTCCCAAAAATTTCCCCAAGGATTTAGAAGCCCCTTATCCCCTTCATTTCGCTTCATTTCGACAAAATTCCTTGTTTCACACATCGGGGCAAGTTTCACTCAAATGATGTTTCAGAGAAATCAAAGATGAATTTTGAAAAACTGAGAGAGGTTTTTGTCCATAACATGCCAAATAAGAAAAACCTCCTTCACGTTTTTCACAGGTGTCATGGTTTTAGAGAAATGTCAAAATTGCAATCACCAGATCCAAGGAGGTTGGCCAAGGCACTAAAACGACGGAAAAGGCCCGATCCACTCCAAATTTTGGTCAAAGCCTCTTTGAATGAGCATGGTACTTGATTGGGGACTCCCAGCCCAAATTTCAAGAAATTTGGAGAAAATTTTGTCATTTGTGAATTTTTTGTGCCATAAACAGGTTTTCTCCATTAACGGGTCTCACCCCCCGCGCGACCCTTCATCCTGGCAACTCCATTTTGCAAAAACTCAGCATTTCCAGATTTTTCATGAGAAGTTACATATGCTCATCCATGGCCAAGAGATTTTATGAAGTTTTGGGCCTCCAGAAAGTCAAAAAACAAGCAAAAAATGACTTTCTGCCACATTTTTGAGACACAGAAAGCAGTCTTGGGAGATTGCAATTTTGGAGGGGCAAATGACCACCAAATTCAGAAATTCCAGTTGGGTTGGAAAGTAGACTCACAGACCTTTCCAACAAGCCTACTCTTGCTCAATTTGGACACCTAGAAGTGCCCCAAAAGTGGTCCCAAATGCGCACGACCCGTCAAGCAGAGGCACGCGACCCGTCAGGCAAATTTCTCCAAATTTCAATGTACAGCTCAGAAAAACGCAGTTTGACCCTGTTTGACTTTTTGGGGTGGATTATTATCCTCTTTGATGTAATTAATGTAATTTTATGACACTTTTATACTTATGTACCTCTTCTAGAAGATTCATTCATGAAATAGGTGAAAATTAAATGAATGAATTGGTTTCCTAGCTTATAGAGGCAAGTTGTTTTGACTGCCTAGTTTTCAGTGCTTAGTTTAGAAGTGGTTGAAACAGATCCTAGGATAGTGAGCTCGACCCATGGAGGCAGGGAAAGAGGTTAGATTATCTATATTATGTACTTTCTTGCTCATTTTCATGGTTGGACTCTTGAGGGAGAAGCATTCATTGTATTATTCACTGTATCTCTGCAATTTTTGGCTAAGGAAGACCAGGGTTTTGCAGTCCTTTTTTGGATTCTTGTGGTTACATGTATTGATGGTGTGTTTCTCTATATACTTGTAAGTGTGTTATGTGAATCATTTCCTTTCTTTTCCTTCTGCACATTAAACAAATGAAGTGTTAAAGTAGAATTCATGACTGTCATGCTCTGCTTTTAAGTTTGTTTAATTTCAATGTTTTCTACTGTTTAAGGAGAATTCAAAGTTATTGTTTGCTCTCCTTAGCTCCTCACCTGTCTTTCTCATCCATTCACCTCAATCTAAGGCATCAATACTGTATCCTATCTCGCCCCAAAGAACCCCCTGCAGAAACTGTGTCCTATCCCCGCACCCAAAATTGCTACTCCTCAATTTGCCACCAAAAACCCTAAAAATCCCAAATCAACCCTTTTGATCAGTTTACTAGCCTAAAATCAGTGTTACCCTATTGGTTATCTCGCCCATTGAAGATCTTTATCGAGATAGACCGGAGAGAGCCCTCTCCCGCCCCGTAGGGCTAGCTACGAGGCTAAGTGGTTTGATGTTGCCTTGAGGTTTACCTTTCTCAGCCTGAGGTGAAATTTCAAGCGCTAACATATTGGCGACCATACTGGGGAGAACAAACTTGTTTGTGGGTTGATGTGTTTGTTTTATAAGCTACAGACGGAGCCTGAAGTTATGCCAGGTAGCCTTCGAAACGCTTTTGCTTTGCATTAGCGAAAGTAGATAAACGCTGCTTTAGTCAATCTCCGGTCTAGCTTGTAAACGTGACATTTAACTTGTTCATTACCCCAGTACATGTATCAAGTTCAGATCTGATTGTTGATGGTGGACAACGATCAGACACTTGAAAGGATGAAATCATTCACTTGGCGACTCTAAATCATTTTCGAGATCAGATCCAAAGACTCCACTGGAGGATGATCCCGACCAGCAAAAACATGAAAGGACAACATGGACAGACCAGGTATTCAAGTTGGAATTTCATCCAAGACATTTTGTTCTTTGTCATAAATTATTTCTTCTCTTTTCCCAAGAATGTCAAGAAGGTTTTGCAAAGTATATTGTATTTGAGACGAGATCCTCGGCCTGCAGTTGATTCTTTCCCTTTGAAGATTGTGAATACCAAAGATTTGCATACCTTTGAGCTTGATCAAGACCTTTCTTCTAAATTTTTTGATGACGATCTTCAGATTGATGAATCTCAAGAGACCAAGACTGATTCTATACCTTCTGTACATACCCCTATACCTTGTAAAATTCCAGATCGGTATAAACCTCTTGTTTTACCTTCTGTTCTTCATGCTTTCCCCAAAAACTATGATCTATACTTGCCGAGGTTTGATGGTGAATGTAAGAATGTCAACGCTGAGCAACATGTGCAGAATGTTGAGACTTTTCTAGATCTTTTTGAAGTTGATGATGAAGATGTTAGTATTAGGCTTTTTGCTCTTTCTTTGCAAGCCAAAGTGAAGAGTTGGTTCAAAGCCCTGCCTGATGCAAGCATCTCAGATTTCCAGCAGTTTGTCAAAGTTTTTCTCGACAGGTGGATGATCGGGCATAACCTTTTCTTGATTATAGAAGAGTATAACCAGCTGAAAAGATTGCCAGGGGAGACAGTACAACAGTTTTCAGCCAGATTTAATCAAGTTTATTATTCAATGCCATTTGATATAAGGCCTACTCCTAGATCTGCTCTCTTGCACTATCCGGGTGCCTTTGATCCGGAGATGGAGTTTCAACTGAGAGAAAAGGATATTGCAACACTACACGAGATGCAAAACAGTGCAGTAAATGTAGAGGCTCATCTGTTGATCCGAAGGGCAAGGATGAAGGAAGAAGAGATGAAAAACATAGATCCGGCCGAATCAACATCTCTAGAGGTGAAGCTCGACATTTTGGTAAGTGCAGTGGAAAAGATGATGGACAAGATCAACGCAAGAAATGATTATAATGTTCAAGCTCATGGCTCGTTGATTGAAGAAGAACAAATTGCTGATCCAAAACATTCTGTTTCTTATCCTAGTTGTCATAGATCTGATAATGATTGTTTTGTAGATTACCTTGGCGAAGAAAGAACTGTTGATATGACCTGCATGCTTGATGATATGTTTTATACCAATGATTTGCCTCAGTTTGATGAGTATGATGATGATTATGCTCTCCAAACAAAAGCTAATCTTACAGACAAATCAGCAACTAGTTTGTGGGAGGAGGAAGTTCATTTTCAGCAGTTTGAAAACAATGTTCAGCCATCACATATCAGCTATGACAGTGATGAGGAAAGTGCAACAAAGTTTGAAGTAAGTGAAGGATCTTTACCTTTTTGTTTTGATTCATGTCAGTTCATTAGAGACAACTTCCATGAACTTAGAAATCAGCTGTCAACAAGTCTTGATCTAGACCATCTTGAAGGCAATAAAAACCTTGTTCCAGACTTCTCATATTCAGATTTGCAGCCCCCAAATGCCATTGGTTGTCAAGTTGCAGAAGAAGGCATGGAAGCTGACATATTTGATCAAATGATACAAGAAGGTTCCCTACCATTCTGTTTCGAAACATTTCAGTATTTGAATGGAAATTTGCATAGTCCATCTTCAGTGAAGAATGAGCAGCATGTGGGCAATCATGTAATCACAATGGAACCAATAGAAATGGGATTGCAGCAGTCTTTTCAAGTTTTTCATGATCCAATAGCTGATGTTTTGGATGAGGTTTGCAGTCAAAGTTTTTCTCCATTGTCTATATGTGAGCTTGAAACATGTGTTGATATGAACTTGATCCGGCAGCCGGTTTTTTCGTCATTTTCAGTAGAGGTCTCGTCACAAGGCTCAGATCAAAGTTTGCATTCATGGTATGAAGGAAAGAGAAGTAATCCATTGGATGAGCTAAGTTCCAGTGTGCTTGAATTTCAAGATCCTTATGCAGTGTTTTTGGAGGTGGATAGAGAATTCATATCTTTCAACGGATCTGTTTCTAAGTTGTCATGGGAGTTGCCTTTCAGTGGTTCTCTCTTGTTATTCATAAGCGAGAACTTGTGGAGAATTCAAACAACAGACAGAATACTTACTTGGTTGCATTGGTTGTTTCATTTCACTTGATCAGGTGATGAATGAAACTGTTAGAGTAGGTTTTGATGAATAAGCTCCACTTTGAGCATCATTTTCAGTTTGTCGGTTGTGTTTAAGTATTGAGTCAGTTTCTAGTTGAGTGAGAGTCAATTTGTGTTATCAAGTCATCAGTATTCAGTCATGCATTTCAGCTTGAGTTTTTGACTCCATTGCCCAATGGTTGAAAGCACTTGTCTGCTCTCCCAGAGGTCTGCGGTTCTTGGCACCTCCAAGGAGCTACCATCCCCATTGGAGCCAATGTTAGTGTCAGTATTTTCAGCCTTCCTCCAGTGATCAAATATGCTCTTACAAAGTGGTCTCAGAGTGTCAAGGTCAAATTTTGTCATTTCAAAGAGTTTTCAAGCAAAATTTGGTCACTAAGCATTAGGTCTAGGGTTTGCTTTAACTCCTTCTAAAGTTGCCCGAATGTCAATCTATGTCACTATTCAGCTGAGTCTATCATCATTCATAGGGTTTTCCTTATCATCTCAGTGTCTAATGAGTCATTTTACACCTTGTTCATGCTTCAGTTGCGCCTAGGCAAGTTCATTTCCCTCTCCTAGGGTTTTGAAGGCAATTTCTCTTGGATGGTCAAATCATTGGCAAAACTTGTTTCCTGATGTTCATACACCTTCCCCTATCCTTAAAGTACCTTAACAAATGCTTTCCATCACTGAGATCCCCCAAATTCCTCATTTTTGCACAAACCCTAGTTTCTAGCTACAACCTGGCAATTTTCTAGGTTTGGCCTGTGTTTCGCCCTTTTGGACCCCTTCCCCTCACTCGATCTCCACGATTCCACTTTCCCCTGCTTCCTAACATCCCTCCCCACTCCCAAAAATTTCCCCAAGAATTTAGAAGCCCCTTATCCCCTTCATTTCGCTTCATTTCGACAAAATTCCTTGTTTCACACATCGGGGCAAGTTTCACTCAAATGATGTTTCAGAGCAATCAAAGATGAATTTTGCAAAACTGAGAGAGGTTTTTGTCCATAACATGCCAAAGAAGAAAAACCTCCTTCACTTTTTGCACAGGTTTTATGGTTTTAGAGAAATGTCAAAATTGCAATCGCTAGATCCAAGGAGGTTGGCCAAGGCACTAAAACGACGGAAAAGGCCCGATCCACTCCAAATTTTGGTCAAAGCCTCTTTGACTGAGCATGGTACTTGATTGGGGACTCCCATCCCAAATTTCAAGAAATTTGGAGAAAATTTTGTCATTTGTGAATTTTTTGTGCCATAAACAGGTTTTCTCCATTAACGGGTCTCACCCCCCGCGCGACCCTTCATCCTGGCAACTCCATTTTGAAAAAACTCAGCATTTCCAGATTTTTCATGAGAAGTTACATATGCTCATCCATGGCCAAGATATTTTATGAAGTTTTGGGTCTCCAGAAAGTCAAAAAACAAGCAAAAAATGACTTTCTGCCACATTTTTGAGACACAGAAAGCAGTCTTGGGAGATTGAAATTTTGGAGGGGCAAATGACAACCAAATTCAGAAATTCCAGTTGGGTTGGAAAGTAGACTCATATAAATTTCCAACAACCCTACTCTTGCTCAATTTTGACACCTGGAAGTGCCCCAAAAGTGGTCCCAAAGGCGCGTGACCCGTCAGGCAGAGGCGCGCGACCCATCAGGCAAATTTCTCCAAATTTCAGTGTACAGCTCAGAAAAACGCAGTTTGGCCCTGTTTGACTTTTTGGGGTGGATTATTATCCTCTTTGATGTAATTAATGTACTTTTATGACACTTTTACACTTATGTACCTCTTCTAGAAGATTCATTCATGAAATAGGTGAAAATTAAATGAATGAATTGGTTTCCTAGCTTATAGAGGCAAGTTGTTTTCACTGCCTAGTTTTCAATGCTTAGTTTAGAAGTGGTTGAAACAGCTCCTAGGATAGTGAGCTCGACCCATGGAGGCGTGGAAAGAGGTTAGATGATCTATATTATGTACTTTCTTGCTCATTTTCATGGTTGGACTCTTGAGGGAGAAGCATTCATTGTATTATTCACTGTATCTCTGCAATTTTTGGCTAAGGAAGACCAGGGTTTTGCAGTCCTTTTTGGGATTCTTGTGGTTACATGTATTGATGGTGTGTTTCTCTATATACTTGTAAGTGTGTTATGTGAATCATTTCCTTTCTTTTCCTTCTGCACATTAAACAAATGAAGTGTTAAAGTAGAATTCATGACTGTCATGCTCTGCTTTTAAGTTTGTTTAATTTCAATGTTTTCTACTGTTTAAGGAGAATTCAAAGTTATTGTTTGCTCTCCTTAGCTCCTCACCTGTCTTTCTAATCCATTCACCTCAATCTAAGGCATCAATACTGTATCCTATCTCGCCCCAAAGAACCCCCTGCAGAAACTGTGTCCTATCCCCGCACCCAAAATTGCTACTCCTCAATTTGCCACCAAAAACCCTAAAAATCCCAAATCAACCCTTTTGATCAGTTTACTAGCCTAAAATCAGTGTTACCCTATTGGTTATCTCGCCCATTGAAGATCTTTATCGAGATAGACCGGAGAGAGCCCTCTCCCGCCCCGTAGGGCTAGCTACGAGGCTAAGTGGTTTGATGTTGCCTTGAGGTTTACCTTTCTCAGCCTGAGGTGAAATTTCAAGCGCTAACAGGTACTACCTGAATCAATCAACACTATTACCTTTTTCTTTTTGATACGCCCTTCTATCTTGAGAGTGTGAGGAGTGCTAGTTCCTTTCAATGCAATACAAGATATGGTCAGATTCATTTCTTCTTTCTCTAGGATTGGTTCCTGGTGTATATATTCTTCTTTCGATGTTTTTTGTTCCTTTTCTTGCTCCTCTTCCCCATCTATGTAAATTAATTTCTTCTTAGCATACTTATGACCTTTAGTGTATTTTCTATCACAACTGTAACAAAGCCCTTTTGCTCTTTTTTCTTCCAATTGTTGTGGTGTCAACCTTGTAGGTGGTGAAAGGCTAGGAGAAAAAACACTTCCATCTTTATAGTTGTGAGTGGTAGGCTTCCTTGTTGCCATAATTTTTCTTTCCATTTTTCTTGCCAACCTGAATGCCTTCTCCAATGAATCAGGTTCTGAAAGGTGAACCTCATGTTGGATGTTATCCTTTAAATTCCCTATGAAAACATCAATCCTATGCTCCTGTGGAATATATTTTACCCTTATATTCAATTTTTGGAAGTCCTCAATGTGTTCCATCATTGAACCCTTTTGTTTTAGATTTATCAATTGGCTAAAAAGGGTGTTGCTCTTTGTATCCTCATAATGTGCTATCATTTCCTCCGTGAAAATTGAACAGGTGACAAGTTGTTTACGAGAAGAAATCCCTCTATAACATACAAACTGATTTGGTTCTAAATACAAAGATGCAATACATACCTTTTGTGTGTTTTGCACATTATGTAGATCAAAATATTTCTCCATCTGTAGTATGCATGTTATGGGATCCTTGCCATCAAACTTCCTCATATCTATCTTTGGAATATGTTGGGTCTTCAATCCAACGTTAGATTCTATGGAATCATGATTAACATTACTTTTTTTCTCATCACGAGTTTCCTCTACTACCTTTTCTCCATTAGGAGGCCTTTCTTGTAGTAGTTTTGTCCCACCTTCCTTCAAACCTTCCATATATATATTCAAATCTTCCATGCCTTTCTTCCAATATTCTTTCATACCATCAATATCAACTTCCATGGCATAGATAAAACTATTTATATTAGCTTCGATTGCATTCTTCAAATCATCCATCCAATTTTGATTACTAGGTGTTTCTATTTTCTTGATTCGAGTCATTCCTTTTCTTGCTTTTAGGATCTCGATATTGAATCTGTTGTATCTTTGAAAGTTCGAATCTCCAAGGTTTGGAATTGCGACATGCAATAGCCCTCTGCATTCTCCTTCCAATGCCACAAGTCTGATCGAAATTTGATTCTCCAAGAAAGAGTTATGCCCAATCTCCCAAGATGACCTGATTATATACTTTTTCAATAGAGCGAACTTCTACGAAGTGCCGGGTTTCACCATTTCGACCTTCAAACCTGAAAACGATATGCAAAGAAGTACAAGTTTTCCTCTTTCTATAACTTCTTACGAAATTTCAATTTAATGCTCCGGGAGAAAGTTATGACGATTTTCCCAAGGTCCCCTGTTTGGGATGTAATTCGGGAGCCTGCAAAACCCTAGATGTCTTGGACCATATCTCCTAAAATATAACGAAACAAGATTTGAAATTCGAGCCCAAGATTCACCAAGATTTTAGCTCCAATGAATTTTAATTTCAGAGTCTAAACCTTTGTAGAAACAAAAGTATAGCGAAAATGCCACGATGACCTGTTTGAGATGGAATTTTGGAGCTTGCAAAAACCCTAACTTCCTGAGACCATATCTCTAAAAATATAGCGAGACAAGATCTAAAATTCAGACCAAAGGTTCAGAATGATTCTAGCTCAAATGGTTTTTTTTTCACTTATGAAACTTTGTAGAGAAAAAGTTATAGTGAATATTCCACGATGACATGTTTGGAGTAGCAAAACCCTAGAATCCAAGTCTCTGATACCAAATGCTATGAAACTAGCTCACAAAAAGATAGAAAAGATAGATCAAAGACATAGAAATTAGCCTCTTCGAGGGGGAAACCTCATTTACATTACTCAAATGAACAATTTTTGGATGAAACAAATGACAAGACCTCCTTTCTATATATAGGAGTCTAAGGGGTCATAATATAATCAGAGCCGACATAACAATAATAATGTAAGGACACAACAATAACAATAGTGGGCTTCTATGGGGCACAATAATAACAATATGGGGACTACATGGGCACAACAATATAATAAGGGGGTTGCACTAATAACAATAAGGGGTTACACTAGTAACATAGGGACCCAACACTCCATCGATCTGACCTTGAGTGCGCTGCTGCCCAATGGACCGATCTATCGACGCTCTATTCTAGAGAACGATGAGATCAAGAGGCAGATTCATGATTTACAGAAAGGGAACATCAAGCCAATCTCATCACCTTTTGGGAGCCCGATTGTATTGGTACAGAAGAAGGATGGGACCTGGAGGCTCTGTATTAACTATCAGGCACTGAACAAGATCACTGTTCGGAATAGGTACCTAATCCCGAGGATTGATGACCTTCTAGACCAGCTCAAAGGGGCCAAATATTTCAGCAAGATTGACTTGAAGTCAGGTTATCATCGGGTTCCTATCAAACCCTCCAATGTGTGGAAGACTGCCTTAAAATCCAAGGAGAGCCTTTTCGAATGGTTGGTCATGCCGTTTGGATTGACGAACGCCCCTGCAACTGTCATGAGACTAATGGACGACATCTTGCGACCCTTCACCAATGCATTCGTGGTGGTGTATTTAGATGACATCTTGATCTTTAGCCAAAGTTGGGAAGAGAACCTCCACCATATTCGACAGGGCCTTCAAACCCTGCGCCAACACAAGTTGTGTGCTAACATTGAGAAATGCACCTTTGGCCTGACCTAGGTTCAATATCTGGGATACATCATCGATGAGCAGGGTGTACATGTGGACCCATCCAAGATACAAGTCATTTGGGATTGACCAGCCCAAACCACTCTAACAAAGCTCCGCAAATTTTTGGGTCTTTCCAATTTCTACCCTAGCTTCGTGTCGGGGTTCTCTCATATCACTTTTCCTTTAAGTCAAGTCACTAAGGGTGGAGCGAAAGAAAAAAAAAAAAATTGGTTAGAAGCCCAACAAAAATCATTCTCCGAGTTGAAGAATCGCCTCTGTTCTGCACCAATGCTCACATTGCCATACCTACAAAAACCATTTGAGATTGAGACAGATGCCTCTGACTATGCTATTGGTGTGGTTCTTACTCAGCATGGGCATCCAATAACTTACCACAGTGAGACACTTTCAGAAATAGTCTGAAAGTACCCTACTGACAACAAAGAAATGTATTCCATTGTGCAGGCCTAGCGTCAATGGAAGCATTACATTATGGGGAAGGAAACAATCATCCACATAGACCACCGACCTCTATAGTTCATACAGACACAAGGGAAGTTGCAGAACGATCGCCATTGGAAATGGTCCACCTATATGCAACAGTTCCATTTGAACATTAAGTATAAGAAGGGCAACACCAATAACGTCGATGATTTCCTTAGCCAGCCACCAGTCATGGCGTTTATCACTATGCTGGACTCCTGTGGGCATGAGACATTGGGATGGCTACATATTTACAAGATTGATCCAAAATTCGGCAGCATATACCAGACACTCCTCGAAGGGAAGAAAGTTCCAAATTTTCACCTTCGGGATGCACTATTATGCCACCTGGGACACATTTGTGTTCCTTCAAGTGAGCGTGGAAAGATGATTTGGGAGGTGCACTACAGTCGGGTCGCTGGACATTTCAGAGTAGAGAAAACAATGGCAGTATTGCAGAAGTATTTTTATTGGTCGAAACTTCATCAGAATGTTTGGAAGTACATTAGATCTTGCACCGCCTGTGCCATTGCCAAACCAACCATCAAGAAGCAAGGCCTGTATACTCCTCTACCGACTCCTAGCCAACCTTGGGAATCTGTCTCCATGGATTACATGTCAGGCCTTCCTTATACTAAGCACAGTAATGATTGTGTTTTCAAGGTCGTCAACAGATTCTCTAAGATGGCCATCATGACGGCTTGCAAGAAGAGTATCACAACAGAGGCCACTACTAAGCTCTTCTATGAGCGAGTGTGGGTACACTTTGGGATCCCACAGTCCATTGCATCAGATCGAGATGGCAGATTCCTGAGTGCATTTTGGTTAAGTCTCTAGTCGATGCTGGATACAAAACTTACTAAGTCCATGACTTTCCATCCCCAAATTGATGGCCAAACACATGCCAAATTGATCGTACACATTTTTCGCATGTACAATTCGAATCATCCACGCACGTGGCATGAAAGTCTCTCCTATGTCCAACACAACTACAATAAAGCTCTCCACAGCTCAACATGCCACAACCCCTTTCAGGTAGGGCTGGTTTTTCAGCCATTATGCCCCATTGATGTGGCCATACCATTTGCAGCCACTCAGGTAGATTCGACTCACATTCAATCTGAAGTTAAAAGGGCTAACAATTTTGTTGAGCACATTCAACACATCTACGAACAGGTCCATGATATATTGGACAGATCTAATGCTAAGTACAAGCATCGCCATGATCAACATCAAGCGTCGCACAAGTTCCAGGTGGGCAACAAAGTTTGGATACATTTGTAGAAGGAGCACCTTGCTGGACCCCACCACAAGCTTTTCCCGCTCCGAGATGGGTCATACACCATCACCAAGGTCGCAATGACAATTCCTTTAAGCTTAGAATCCCACTGTTCCTTTGTCTGCACCTAGTGTTCATTGTAGATCGCCTTCAACCATACTTTCCACCATTGTTGGACACATCTAACATTGCAGAACAACTCACACCAACAGAGCTCAACCTAGACTACATGGAATAGGCCATAACTGATCAGGTCATGGACACACAAATCAAGAACACTCACCAACAAAGGATACAATTATATCGAGTTGCCAAAGAAGGCCAACCCCTTCACCAGGGACTGTGGTTCACCAGGGACTAGGTTCAAGAGAAATTTCCTCACCTCATCGAGGCTCTGCACGTAATGGGGACCATTGCTTCCTAGGGGGGAGGAATGATCTAGGTGGATATTGGTGTCCACCCGCCTATTCCACCTAGACCCCCAGTCAGTTTCATCGGTTTCCTTATTCATTTCAACATTTACTATTTTTAGCCGTTTTTTAGGTCCTAAACTTTCAGAGCAATTTTGACCCCCTAAACGACATTTTTTTGGGGTCAGCGGTAGGCATATAGCCACAAGTAGGGTCCTATGGAAAAAATTATAGTACTCAGCGAGATCTTTCCAACAAGGTATCATATGCGCCAAATAAAGATAATATGACCAAGTTATGACCCCAGGAAGTTGGTTGCCCAACTATCCCCAACGGGGCCCACAAAATCTTGGTGTTACATCTCCTGGGGTTAGGGTTTTGGTTTTTTAGGGTTTTATCATGTTTTCCAATAATAAATAGGCCCTTGAGCCTCATTGGAACAGAGTTCAGAGGCATGTAGCCACCACATCTCTTCTCAGAGATAAGCTGCCATCGCCTGAGCTATCTTATTTCCATTCTATTTGTAAGCATAATTCATTATTTTTCTATTAAAGAAATGAAGTGTTTTTCTGCTCCATCTCCATGTTTATGATTATATCTGTAAGTTGTTAATGTTATACCTTGAAGATATTTGAAGGTCCTCTTAACAACAACCACATGACTTTCTTGTGGAAAAGATTGAAATATTGCCACAATTCCCATTGCTTTCATGAAATCTATACTTGAAGTTTTCAGATACAATACGCTTCCTATCATTGGCCTGTATTCAGTCTGATTTACATGTGGTGTTGCATCTTCTTTGCACAATTTACAACCTGTAGTCATGGGCATACTAACAGGTTTATAATCCTCCATTCCAAGTTTGTTCAGAGTTACCTTGAGATATTTTGATTGGGATATGAAATTCTCATGGAGACTGAGTAATTTGGAGACCCAAGAAGAAATATAGCTCACCAATCATGGAAATTTCAAAATATGTTTTCATACATTTTTCAAACCAATGCCCCAACTGCTCCACATCACTGCCAAATATTATGTCATCCACATACACAACCACTATTAGTAGATGATCATCTTCAGATTTTACATAAAGATTATTTTCAACTGAGCCTTTCTTAAACCCTTGTTGTTGGAGATACTTATCTAGCCTTTCATACCAGGCTCTAGGGGCCTGTTTCAAACCATACAGGGCCTTCTTTAGTTTGCATACGAGCCCTTCATCGGAGGAGAGAAGAAAACCTTCAAGCTACTCAATGTAAACCTCCTCTTCTAAATCTCCATTGAGAAAGGTAGACTTCACATCCATCTGATATACTTTGATGTTCGTATGAATGGAAAGAGCAAGAAATATTCTTATGGCTTCTAGTCGGGCTACTGGTGCAAATATTTCTTCAAAATCTACCCCTTCTATTTGGGCATACCCTTTGCAGACCAATCAAGCTTTGTTCTTGATTACTTGACCCTTTTCATTTAGTTTGTTCTTGAAAACCCACTTGGTTCCAATAAAATGTTTCTCTTTTGGCCTTGGAACAAGCTCCTAGGTGTCATTCTTTTCAATCTGGTCTAGCTCTTCATTCATGGCTTTCACCCAGAACTTATCTTCACTTGCTTGACAAAGGTTCTTGGGTTCTATTTGTGATAGTAGAGCCAAATTTGCATGATTTTTACTTTCCACAAGTTTCCTTCTGGTCTAGAAACCCTGTCTTTGATCTCCAAGAATCTGACTCTCAGGGTGTTCCTTCTGCACATACCTATAAGGTGTTTTTGGCCTTGAAGACGTGTCTGCTTCCTCGCCTTCATTTTCTGAATTTGTTTTATTTAGATTAACAACCCTCAACTCTGAACTTTCTTCATCATCTGAGTTCAAATTACTTTCAGAGGGTTCAGGTTGTGATCCTACTTCAATGCAATCTTCTATCTTCCTTTTCCTCTTGTTGTAGCATCTATACCCTTTGCTTCGAATACAATATCCAACCAGTGTTCCTTCATCAACGTGCGAGTCAAACTTCCCAAGGTTCTTTTCATTTCTTTTAATTAAGCACTTGCTCCCAAACACCTTGAGGTGCTTAATTGATGCAGGTCTTCCCTTCCATTACTCTTAGGGAGTTTTGTCACTGTCAGGCCTGAGATGAGTTCTGTTTGACAAGTATACTTTTGCTTGAGCTGGTTCTCCCCAGAAGTTGTGAGACACTACTGCTTCATCTAACATCACTTTGGCCATTTTGTGGATTGTTTTGTTCTTCCTCTCCACTACTTCATTTTGCTAAGGAGTTCTGGCCATTAAGTTACTGCCTTCTAATGCCTTTCCCTTCACATAATTGCTCAAACTCTATTGAGGTGAACTCCCCCCTCGTATGATCTTAAGCATTTTATCTTCAAATCTTTCTCATTCTCTACCTAAGCCTTAAACTTCTTGAAGTGTTCAAATGCTTTCGACTTTTCTTTTAAGAGGAGAATCCAAGTAGCCCTGGTGAAATCATCAATGAACAACAAGAAATACCTCTCTCCTTTTGATTTTTTTTCTCTAGTTGGGCCACAAATATCTATATGAATAAGCTCTAGAGGTCTGGATCAAGAGAGCTCTTTCGATTTGAAATGAGTCCTAGTTTGCTTGCCAAATTGACATGACTTGCAGATGGTCTTATCAGACCTTGATAATCTAGGTAATCCTTTTAATGCGCCTATCTTTCTTATCTTTATCAAGCTATCAAAATTCATGTTCCTGAGCCTCTTATGCCACAATTGTGCTTCACTTTTTTTGCTCAAGTAACAATGTTATGAAACCAGCTCAAGAAAAGATAGAAAAGATAGATCAACGCCTTAGAATTCAGCCTCTTCGAGGGGCCAACCTCCTTTACATTACATAAATGAACAATTCTTTGATGATTCAAATGACAAAACCTCCTTTCTATATATAGGAGTCTAAGGAGTCACAATATAATCCAGCCGACCTAACAATAATAATATAAAGCCACAAAAATAACAATAGAGGGATTCTATGGGGCACAGTAATAACAATATGGGGGCAATAGGGGCACAACAACATTAATAAGGGGTATAAATACAATAGTAATGGGGTAATCACTAGTATTATAGGGACCCAAAATGCCCCTCTCCTTCAAAAAAGTGTTTTCCTCAACGCTTGAGTAGTTCTTGATACTTCTGCATAAAATTCTCATCCTCCCATGTGGAATCTTCAGCGGATAAGTTCTTCCACTTGATAAGATACTCTGAAATTGATCGATTTCGTAGCTGTCGAGTTCTTTTTTCTATGACTGCTTCCGGTTCCAATATAATTTTTCCTTTCTCGTCAAGTTCTGGCAATATTGTTTGAACTAGGAGCTTGTCGCCTATAACCTTCTTTAAACATGAAACATGGAAAACTGGGTGCAATCGAGAAGCTACAGGAAGCTCCAATTTGTATGCCATAGTACCAATCTTTTGCAACACCTTGTACGGACCATAATACTTTGGTGATAATTTATTATCCTTCTTAGCTTGCTTGAGGGACATTTTCTTATATGGTTGTAGCCGTAGGAATACCCAATCACCTACATCAAAACTTCTTTCACTGCGATGTTGATCTGCCTGTTGTTTCATTCTATTCTGTGCCAACACGAGGTTATCCTTTAAGAGTTGGAGGACTTGTTGTTGATGTTCGATGTGATGTTCCACTGCCTGAACCTTAGAATTTTCTCTTAAATATGATGTGATGGATGGTGGTTGATACCCATAAAGTGCCATAAATGGGGTCATTTTTGTTGCTGTATGGAAGGAAGTGTTATACCACCATTCAGCCAGAGGCAACCATTTGACCCATTGTGTCTGTTTATCAGATACAAAGCAACGAAGATATCCTTCCAAACATTTGTTTACTATCTCAGTTTTCCCATCAGATTGAGGATGATAAGATGAGCTATGAGCTAACTGAGTACCAAGACAAGAAAATAATTCTGTCCAAAAATTTCCAGTGAAAATGGGATCTCTGTCACTTACAATAATCTTTGGGTTTCCATGTAGCTTTTGAATTGTTTCCATAAATGCAGTAGAAACTGTACTGGCTTTAAATGGATGTGATAATGCACAAAAGTGTGCATACTTGGTAAGTCTGTCAACTACCACCATGATGACACTCTTTCCCTCAGACTTGGGTAAACCTGTGATAAAATCCATTGAAACCTCCTCCCAACGTTGGCTTGGAATGGATAAAGGTTGTAATAGACCCGGTGTCTTAATTGTTTCAACTTTATTTTGTTGGCAAACCAAACATTCCGCCACAAACTTTTGAATATCTGATTTAAGGCCATCCCAAAAAAATTCCTTCTTAACCCTGTGGTAAGTTTTTAAAAATCCTGAGTGCCCTCCTAAGGGAGAAGTGTGCAATTCCATAAGAATCTTTTGTTTTAGCTGGGAATTCTTACAGAGGTATAAGCGATCTTTGTACCATAACGAATCATTTTGCCAGCTAAATGTATCAGACATACTAGAATCTTGTTGTAACTTTCGAATAAGTGCCCACACTTCTTCATCATTCTTCCTTTCCTCCCTTGCTTCGTTTATCCAATCTGGTTGGATAATAGAAATGGTGCACAACAATGCTTCCACATCCTCATCCTTTCTTGAGAGTGCATCTGCCACCACATTTTGCTTCCCTTTTTTGTAGATGATTTCAAAGTCATAACCCAACATCTTTGTGACCCACTTTTGTTGCTCTTCAGAGGATAATCTTTGTTCTAAAAAGTATTTAAGGCTATCATGATCCGTTTTTACCTTGAAGTGTCTTCCCATTAGGTAGGGTCGCCATTTCTTAAGTGCATGGAGTATTGCCAACATTTCCTTCTCATAAATAGCTTTGCTTAAAAATTTTCCCTTGATTGGACGACTTTCAAAAGCAATGGGTCTTTCATCTTGCATTAGAACAGCACCAATTCCATTTCCTGAAGCATCACATTCCACAATAAAGGTTTTTGTGAAGTCCGGTGTAGCTAAGACCGGTGCTTGGCACATTGCCTCTTTAAGATGTTCAAAGGCCTTTGTTGCTTCCGGAGTCCATGAAAATGCATCTTTCTTCAATAATGTTGTTAGAGGTGCTGCTATTCTCCCATAATTCTTAACAAACTTGCGATAATACCCTGTCAACCCGAGAAATCCTCGCAGATGCTTTATGGATGTGGGGATTTTCCATTCCTTAATGGCTTTAATTTTGCTAGGGTCTACCTTAACTCCTTCATGAGATACAATATGACCCAGATATTCCACCTCCTGGACTCCAAAGAAACATTTGGATCTTTTTGCATATAATTGTTTCTCCTCCAATAGTTGTAGCACCATGTCAACATGTTCAACATGATCCTTCCAAGACTTGCTGTAGATTAGTATATCATCAAAAAATACTAACACAAATTTTCTAAGGAATGGTTTGAAAATTGAATTCATCAAACCTTGAAATGTTGAAGGTGCATTGGTAAGGCCAAAAGGCATGACCAAAAATTCATAATGACCCTCATGAGTTCTAAATGCTGTTTTCGGAATGTCTTCAGTCTTCATTCTGATTTGATGATATCCTGAACGAAGATCCAACTTGGTGAAGTAAATTGATCCATGCAATTCATCCAGTAATTCATCAATGACAGGAATGGGGAACTTATCTTTAATAGTGAGCTTGTTGAGCTCCCTATAATCTGGACACATGCGCCATGATCCATCCTTCTTGTGCACCAATACTACTGGAGCAGAGAAAGAACTTTGACTCGGTTGAATTATACCAGCCTCTAGCATTTCTGCAACCATACGTTCAATTTCACTTTTTTGACATAGGGATATCTGTAGGGCCTGATGTTTGGAGGAACACTTCCTGGAATCAGATGAATAGCATGATCATGATCACGCATAGGTGGGAGACCTTTGGGAGTCTCAAATACCTTGGAATGATTGTCCAGGACTTTTTGGAGATCTGGAAAAATAGATGATTCTGATGTGGAAACATCTAGCGAACATAATTGTGCAATTACACCTCTTTGCTCCTTTTTTAGAAGCTTTGTCATACCATTAGAGTTGATTCTTTCCTGGTTTCCCTGCAATACCCCTTAATTCAACTTCCTTTCCTTCCGTAGAAAATTTGATGAAAATTTCTTGAAAATTAAAAGCTATTGTACCCAAGGATTGTAGCCATTGGACTCCTAGTACAACATCAGCACCTCCCATTGGAATGGAAAGCATTGGGCTAGTCAATACATATTCTCCCATGGATAGCTTGATATTATGGCACTTTCCAGAGCAATTTATTGTTCCTCCATTTGCAATCATCACTTGACACTTTGGTGCTGGATATAGGAAGCAATTCAATTCTTTTGCTACCTTACAATGAATAAAATTGTGGGTGCTTCCTGAATCAATCAACACTATTACCTTTTTCTTCTTGATTTGTCCTTCTATCTTGATGGTTTGAGGAGTGGTAATTCCTACAATGCATTACAAGATATGGTCGGATTTATTTGTTCTTCATCTAGGCTTTGTTCCTGGAGTATATCCTCTTCTTTTGACCTTTCTTGCTCCTTTTCTTCTTCCTCTTCACAATCTATGTAGAATAATTTCTTCTCAGCACACTTATGACCTTTAGTGTATTTGCTATCACAACTGTAACAAAGCCCTTTTGCTCTTTTTTCTTCCAATTTTTGTGGTGTCAACCTTATAGGTTGTGGAAGACTAGGGGCAACAACACTTCCGTCTTTATAGTTGTGAGTGGTATGCTTCCTGGTTGCCATAATTTTGCTTTCCATTTTTCTTGCTAACCTGAATGCCTTCTCTAATGAATCAGGTTCCCAAAGGCGAACATCATGTTGGATATTATCCTTTAAAGACCCTATGAACACATCAATCCTATGCTCCTCTAGAATATCTTTTACCCTTATGTTCAATTTTTGGAACTCCTCAATGTGCTCCATTATTGAACCCTTTTGTTTGAGACTTATCAATTGGCTAAAAAAAGTGTTGCTTTTTGTATCCTCATAATGTGCTATCAATTCTTCCGTAAAAATTGCCCAAGTGATAAATTGTTTACAAGAGAAAAGCCATTGATACCATACAAACTGATTTGGTTCCAAATATAAAGTTGCCATACGTACCTTTTGTGTGTTTTTCACATTATTGAGATCGAAGAATTGCTCCATCTGTAATATCCATGTGGCGGGATCCTTGCCATCAAACTTCCTCATATCGATTTTTGGAACATGGTGAGTCTTCGATCCAACATTAGAGTCTATGGAATCATGATTAACATTTCTTTTGTTCTCATCATGAGTTTCCTTTAGTACCCTTTCACCCTTAGTGACCATTTCTTGTAGCAACTTATTCATATTTATCTTCAATTCTTCCATCTTATCATCCATGCCATCAATTTTAGTGTCCATGCCATTCACCTTAGCTTCCATGCCATCCATCTTAGCTTCTACACCTTTCTCTAAACCATCCATCTTAGCTTCTACATCTTTCCTTAAACCATCCATCTTAGATTCTGTTGCTTTTTGTGTAAGTGACACTCGTTGCACTTGTTCTTGTAATTTTGATATATCATATAGCATTTCTTCTTCTTCTTCATGAGTCATGCTAGAGCTTTCAGGTTCCTTACTAGGTGTTTGCATTTTCTTTCCTCGGGGCATCAGTTGCCGATAATAATGCTCTATTATGCCCTTTGAATTCCTTCAAAATAAATTTTCAAACCAAGCTTAAGCAAAAATTTAAGAAAATCTACACACCTTTTTTCACTTTGTAGGAGCTCGATATTGCCTCTGATGTATATTTGCACTTTTTGATCATCTAGTTCTGAATTTGTGACTTGCAGTAGCCCTCTGTGTCCTCTTTCCAATGCCACAAGTCTGATCCAAATTGGATTCTCCAAGGAAGAGTTATGCGAAATCTCCCACAGTGACTTGATTATAGACTAGTTCAGTAGAGCGAACTTGTACAACGTGCCACGAGTCACTGTTTCAACCTTTGGATCTGAAAAATGCATACAAGAAACTACAGTCCGTCCTCTTTCTGTACCTTCTTACGAAATTTCAATCTGATCCCCAGAGAGAAAGTTATGATGATTTTCCCCAGGTCACCTGTTTGGAATGTAATTCAGGAGTCTGCAAAAATACCAACTTCCTCAGATCATATCTCCGCAAATATAGCGCGAGGCTCTGAAATTCAGACCCGAGGTTCAGCACGATTTCTTCTCAAATGGGTTTTTTTTGCAACTTCTGAAACATCGCAGAAAAAAAGTTATAGTGAAAATTCCACGATGACCTGTTTGGAGCAGCGAAACCCTAGAATCCAAAGCTCTGATACCAAATGTTATGAAACCAGCTCAAGAAAAGATAGAAAAGATAGATCAACGCCTTAGAATTCAACATCTTCGAGGGGGAAACCTCCTTTACATTACATAAATGAACAATTCTTTGATGATTCAAATGACAAAACCTCCTTTCTATATATAGGAGTCTAAGGAGTCACAATATAATCCAGTCGACCTAACAATAATAATATAAAGCCACAAAAATAACAATAGAGGGATTCTATGGGGCACAATAATAAAAATATGGGGGCAATAGGGGCACAAAAATATTAATAAGGGGTATAACTACAATAGTAATGGGGTAATCACTAGTATTATAGGGACCCAACAAACAATTAACCCTTGAGTCGTCGAACACATATACGTTATTGTGAGCCATGATTGCCTTTCCCACTAGTTTTCCATCCTTTATATTACGGATATCACAATATTTTGATCGAAAGGTCACATCATATCCATTGTCACACATCTGGCTAACACTGAGAATATTGTGTTTGAGGCCTTCCACATACAACACATTCTATGCTTATGTCCTTTGATCAAGATTGGCCACTCCTTTTCCCTTGATTCTTGTTGCAGCGTTGTTTCCAAAAGTAACATTGCATCCTCTCTCTTTTTCTTTCAGTGATAGAAACTTGCTTTTGTCCCCAATCATGTGTTTGGAACAACCACTATCCACATACCATTTTTTTTCTTTATCATGCATTGATAAGGCAAGTCCACATGGCATGCTCTTTTTGGTCTTTAGTTTCCAACTTCCTTTATCCTTTTGGATATGTGTCTGTCTGTCATTTTGATATTTAGATAGGTATTCAAACTTGCTTCTACACTCACTGGCCTTGTGCCTAAAATTATTACATTTAAAGCATTCAACTTCACTTTGTAGGGGTGAGAAGACATTCTGAATCCTAAGAGTGGAATCTTGAGACTTAGCAGTCCAGTGTGTATTAAATCTGAGATTTTCATCTAATTCAACTTTGACACTTCTACAATCAATGGCTTTGTGTCCAAAGATATGACACTTATAGCAGTGACCATAAAACAAGTAGGCACTCCTATTATTAAAAGCACTATGTGGTTTAGCAGAAAAATACCTTGGTCGACTGATTGTTTGGTTCGTCCTCCATTGACGATATCCTCTTTATCTGGCTACTCCTTTTTCTTCATGAACTCTTTCATGATGATTATTCCTATGATTCTGTGGTTCTTCAACTACTGCGGACCTGAAGTTTAACTTCTTCTTACCGAGATAATATTCTTGTCCCTTAGAGGACCCCAGTCTAGTTTTGATTCCTGAGGGCCTTTGATAACTCAGAATATGATTTAGTCTTCTAGTCCCTTAAGCAAATTTCTCATTTAGACCCTTCTCGATCTTTTCTTTCTCATGGTCAGTTCTTACATAGACAATCTTTGCTTCAGGACACTAACAATTTTCTTCCCATTCTTGAATCATATCTTAAAGAACCTCTTCCTTTTGTTTGGTCTCCTCTAGTTCAACCTTCAAAGACAGAAAAATCATCTTTGCAGATTTTTGAGGTCTTTTCCCTTTTCAACTTAAGCAACTCCTATTTCAACTGCTTTTTCTCCTCTTCCAGTCTTTCACGATTTCCCTGTTCTCCTTTCAATAGAAGAGCTAGACTATCCTTGCTCTTGATAACTTCTTCAAGTTTCTCTTTCTGATAGGAAAACTCCTCATTATCAGAGTTATACGTTCCTTCTTTTGCACGCTGCAATTGTTCCTTCAACTGCTTATTTTTCTTCATTTCTTTCTTCAACTCATCAAGGGCACTAATGAGTTCTCCTTCAAGATCTACCACTCCTTCCTCTTCAGAGTCCATAATACTCTGTTTCTTGGAGTTTGTTTTGAGGGCCATAAGAAGATACTTATTTGACTCATTTTCCGATGAGTCCTCATAGTCTGATTTCGGTGCTGAGCTTTCCTCTTTGGAATAGAACCCCTTCTTCTTGTAGGCTTTCTTCTTCTGATATGTCTGAGACTCATTTCTAAATTTCAGATCTTCTTCTCTTTCATCCTTTTCTTTGTAAGGGTACTTGGAAGATAAATTTCCAACTCTTCCATAGTCAAAACACTTAAAGGGGAACTTGCCTTTGTATTTACTTGAGGCACACTTCAATTTTGTGGCTAGTTGAGCCAAATCCTGATCAGATTCACTGCTAGAGCAGTCTTGATGAACTTTGTGCTCCTTTCCCTTATTGGATACTCTGAATGTCGCTTCCTTCGTTTAGATTTATCCATTCCTACTCTCATCTCGTATAATGTGAGAGTACCATGTCGTTGATCCACCTTGAGATCCTTTAAGTTAGGAATTTCTTCAATAACTGAGATTTTGGCATTAAATCTCATGGGTAGAGATCTCAATACTTTCTGAATGATCATTTATTCCTTGAATTCTTCACCAAGTCCTCTAATCATGTTAAACACTTCATCAACTCTAAGGAAGTATTCTGCTATGCTTTCATTCTCAGTCATCTTCATGCTTTCAAACCTCATTCTGAAAGTCTGAAGTTTCGCTTGCTTGACTTTCTTCAAGCTTTCAAACCTCATTCTAAAATTCTGAAGTTATGCTTGCTTGACTTTGTCATATCCTTCATGACACTGGTTAAGCTTCTCCCACATTTCATAAGCATACTTACATTACATAACTTTCACAAGTTATGACTAACTGATACCATTGCTCAGATACGGTTTCTTGCCATATGAGTACTTTTCTAGCCATAAGTATGGTTGGTATTAGTACCTCACTCCTAATTAAATGAAAAAAACTTAGTCATTTGATTAATCCACCTTGAATAGTCATTTCCCATACATTTCTCTCGCTTGACCACACCTTGCAGAGGGTGAGAACCTTGTATCCATCCTTATTTATATTAGTTGTTTCTAGCTAGGTTAGAGTGAGAACTCCTAGGTTAACCTTCATATCTAAAAAAATGCACAATAACCATGGATTCCTAAAATGAGACTATTATTTAGAGCTCTAGATATCTCTGAATTGACTAAGGGTGAATGTTTTCATCTCTAGAGTCCCTCATTGGCTAATTGTTATTTTTTATTAGGGCTATATTATTCTTTGCTTTAATAATTGCATTTCTTCATTAACACATTACATTCATCCCATAACATCATATCATTATTCATATTTACATCATTATTCAACAACATATGCAATTATATAGAAAGAACAATATCATCATCATCAATGCAGCGAAACATAAAGGAACAATAGAAGAAAAGCATTCACACATAGAGACACCAGGATTGGTCAGAGACCAGGGCAAAACCCACTATGGGGAAAACCCTTTCAAATTATTCTTCTCATTAGATTGTCATTGAATGATTCAATAAAACATAGTTCAATGATATATATCTTCATCCATATAAATATTCATAAAAATAAACTGTGACATATATGAAATGAAACGAAAAATGCTTATACTCAAAATCCTGATTCTAAAGCCCATAAAGAACTATCACTATCTACGGTCAATCTGCCGAAAACTACAATCACTGAGCGAAATCATTGGACAATTGAAATTATATCATTTAGGCCCTAATCGAATGGAGGAGAAGTCATTGGTGTGGTTGGGAAGCTTTCAGTCGCTCTCTAGAGTCTACAAGTGAGCCACTGTAGTTTGTAACTAAACTTCTGAAACCCTGGGTGTCAGTTGCACAAATGTAGAGTTGTTCGTGCGACTAGAAAGTTCCATTCACATGAATGAGATTCTGTTTGAGCGACTGTGGTCAACTTCTTCCTGTGTTGTGCTAGCGATTGAGGCCCAAAGCACTAAAACTGATATGTGAGCTTTAGACCCTGCAATTTCATCTTTGAGCAAACCTATTCCTCCGCGGGCGAACCTAAGACCTGTGCAATTCAAAAACCAAGATAAAAGAGTGTCTTATGATCATGTCCAAATAAGGTATAGGTCACTTGTATTTATGACCTTCCAAGGCTGTCCACTTTTCTTTAGGGGCAACCTTATGAAATATGCACATGTTGGCTTTTCTTCATAAGTACATTTTCCCTTATCCAATTTGAGTGATTTTTAAGTCGATTTTGGTCCTCTCAAAAAGATAAATTAAATGCAATCATTATCTCCATCGAGTGAGTTTTCCAAAGTGGAATTTGACTGTAGTTTCATATTTTAACACTAATGGGTGGAGGCCTTTGGCTACATTGAACTAGCCTTCCTTTTTTATTGTTCAGATTTCAGTATACTTTGGATTCCATTTACAAGGTGGAGTTACTATTGTAGCAATATAAGGGCGCAGGTTCTTACCTCTGAAGTCCCTCATTTCTGATGAGTGGAGGAGGCTTACCTCTGGAGTCCCTGTACTAGCTTACAACTGAATATTTTTATGCTATAAGGGTTGAGGTAGGATTAGATAAATGGAGTCTAATGATTGGGACAATATTCATAAGCTAGAGGGTGACAATTGTATTGGTAGTCTGTCAGTGGTTGGGAGGAGAGTCAATGACTATGTCCCGGTGCCCACCCTCATTTCCATAGTTTTGAGTATCTTATTAATTGTGACACCCAAATATGTTTTGATTATTTGTATGGGTTCTAAGTTTTAGTACTGTGTGTAATTTACTAAATTGCACGGTCGAATGATGTGGACTTATGGTTATAACTATAGTGTTGTGTATGTTGCAGAATAGAACAATGTGTGTCACTTCCTAGGCCAAAAAGAATAACCATATGACATATAGATATCTCTTGTGCAAAGACTAATGTGTGATCGAAATTTGAATAATATATTCTACCCTTGAAGTTGGTTTCCAAGGCTATGACATTAATGCAATATATTGGCAAATAATAGTATTTTCAACGAGAAGTTTTTGTCGACATATTTACATAATAGGTTTTTCTAAATTTCCAACTGTGTTAAATAACACTAGGGTCACTGTTTGGCGGACAAATCTTAACTTGTTGATACGAAAAATCTCCCTAGACTTGGAGACCAAGTCTAGGAACAAACAAAAAAATACATGAAAACATTTTTAATTTATCATTAAATCATACATGTAAATGGAATGCATAGCTCATACCTTTTTCCGAAATGCTTGATGATGGTGCTCCCTGTTGTCCTTTGTATCTTTTTACCTCTTTCTCAATGCTCCAAGAAGAGACCTCTAAAGACAAAGAAGTTTTCTACTAACTTAGGCAAGATTGTCATCTCTTCTATCACTACAATTTTTGCTCTCAACTCCTGTAAAATCCTCATGAAATTTAGAGGTCCCAATAGTTTCCATTCCCATAAATTGCTTCCTTTTAAAAGAATTTGAGGTAGAGCTTATGCCCAAGCTAAAAAGGGTGTTATTGGGCCAAAGATAGAAGAGATGTTGTAATTTCCCATTCAAAAATAAAAAATTTAAGACCCCATTCTCTTAATTGTACCTTAGGAGTTGGGTCTACTTATTAACCACCTCCTCAGGTGTATAATTGTAAAGGGGTGTGCTACAATTATTGAGCAAATAAAGGCCATAATCGACATGGCTCGATATAAATTCACTATAATATAACCAAGTAAATTCCAACACCCTTTGTCATGGGATGATACATTTTTTATCTTCTTTAATCAACACTCAAACAATACTTGAAAATAAAAAAACTTTAGTAACATCTTAATTGCATCTTTTACCGTAAGAGGTATTGAAATGAAAAATATAACCATGAAAATAAAGTAAGAACATAGAAGAAATCTAATAATCAGACAGACATGAAAGCTATAACAAAATACATGTAAATTAAGTAGTGTAAAACTATAACAATACAACCATCAAAATATACACACATGACCACCGGGACAACAAGCACATATGTACAACAACCTCAGCTTGCTATAGCTACAAGATAACGCTTATGAATACTCTTTGAGAACCAAAATATGTAAGGAAAACGAGTACATGTAAAGTCATAATACAAATAAAGGTTCATAAAATAAAATGTAGATAACTAATGTTAAACCACAAATAACACTAATACATAACATTAATATTACTAATTTATTAATTTTTCACCATGCCCAACTTAAAACATAACCAAACGTGTGATAAATAAAAGTCACATCAATATGATGCGAAATAAGACCAAAGATTAGTTAATTAGTAGAAATTTTGTAATATTTTTTGTTTTTGTTTTAAATAATGTAGAGATGCTTCCCTCATGATTGAAACATTGTAAAATGGGATACAAGAAATAAATATGGTGATTTTTTTATTTTATTTTTAAATAATATTTTGATTTGTCCCTAAAAAGTGTTTTCAATATCTTTCTAACCAGAGTTAAGATAAAAGATTGTAATGTATGTTGGTCTAGGTAAAATTTGATACGCTGATTCATATCGTCGAAGTTGAAGTAGGGACTAAGAAGGAGGCCTTGGAAAAATATATTAAGTTAATTAATTGTTTTTCAGTGCTTGTTTTATTTTTTTTAAAGTATATGGATGCATAGTTATATTAATATAGAATATAAAATAAGTTAATTATATTAATAATTTTTTTTACAATAAAAATTTAGAAATTTTAAGTATGGATATAATATTATTTTAATAGGTATGGCGTATTTTTTTTAAATTTCTTATAATATTAAATTGATTTAAATTATAAATTTTTTATAATATCAAATTGATTTAAATTATAAGTTAATTATATTAATAAATTATTTATTTTAATAGGTATGATGTATTATTTAATAATATTTTTATAAAATATTTATAATATCAAATTGATTTAAATTATAAAAAAATTGATTAGAGTTCTAAATTAATAGGATTTAATTTATATAATTGTATTAACATTATCGAATAAAAAATTTGAATACAAAATTAGATGACTATATATTAATAATAATAAAAAAATTAATAGGTAATTAATGATCAAGTTTTTTCAATGAACATTCTTAATCTACAATGAATGATTTGATGATTTACTAAATTAATGAATATTATACTAAAAGTGTTTATACAATTGAATTAGTAATTAGGGAATTAGTGAACATTATACAAAGGATATTTATATAATTGGGAGGTTTAAAATTCTAAAAAATAAAAGAAATACATTACTCACCTATGAAGATTTTTAATATATTAAAAACAAATAAGTAATTGGGGATAGAAAATTAAGTATGAGTTAAATAAATAATTTTAGGGTACATTTTTCTAATTTTTCAAGAACCATAATGACACATTTGTCTTTTTAGACTCTTTCAAGAACCATAATGACATATTTGTCTTTCTTAAACTTTTGCCTAAAACTTATTGTACAATATGGTCACATCTATTTCCTTTATTGTTTAAGCCCAAAATCTTTTATGCAATATGGTCATATCTATTGTAATTAGTCATATCTCCCAACTTTCCCATGTTACATCTATTCTTGCATCAATATAATAACTATCAAATCAATAATTTCATTAAAATATGAAAAAAATTATTAAATAAAAAAATTGTATAACAAATATTATTATATAAACTAAATATGAATTATAAGATTAACAAAATGTAGATATTGCTTTAATAATGATTAATTTTTTAATTAATTATAACTTATAAAAAATATATTAATAACTTAAATATAACTTCAATGTGAAGAAAAATTATAATAATATAATTTTGAATGATAGATAATATTTTAATATTAATTTATAATATATTTTATATAAATTTCAAACATTTCCAATACACACTTATCTCTATTAAATATTAATTTCATGGTTATAATATTTAATGTGAATCTCACTATCCACCCTTTCTGACAAATTAAAATCATTGGGTTGATCAATGTTTTTTAATATATATATATTATAAAAAGTTAATTATATAATTTTTAATGTGGGTTAATCACGGAAAATAAAAAATATAGGGGTAATGTTGTTATTATGTTAAAAAAATAAAATTAGCAATTGCTCTATATGTTGCAATGGAAACGTTGTAAGGTTATCTTTGTGAGGAGTTTCCTTTTCTTAATTGTTAGGGTTTGAAATCTAATGAAATTTTGTGGATAACCCTATTCTAGCTTGGTATCTTTTGGCATTCCTCCATAATGGATGTGCACATAAAATCACATGCATTGATTTGAATAGCCTCTGAAAGACTCTTATTTATATCAAATGTTGACAAACTTTTGCGAGAAAAACAAAAGTCTAAACCAATTGTTACGATAATAAAAACATAATTGGTTGGAAAATATTAAACCTATATTTTGGATCAATCATATGAAAGAAAATACAATAATAAAAAACTTAAAAGAATCATGCACTATATTTCCTCTATCATTGTTAGTGATTTACATTCAGCAAACGAACAATCAAGTAATATATATATAAAATCGAACCAACAATCAAGTAATATATATGTATAATCAAGTAATATATATGTATGTATGTATATAAAGTAATATATATATATATATATATATATATATATAATCGAACAAAAAATTAAAATATAGGATTTTAGAATAAAACCTTATAATATAGGATTTGAAAACTAAGAAAAACTGCTGAGAAAAATTGATTCAAACATAACTCTAAAAACACATAACAAACTCTAATAATAAGAGATTCTAGATTTCTGACATGCGAGACATAGCAAAAATTAACAAAAATTACATCTATCCGAGGAATCCCCAAAAGCAAAAAATTGATGCTTTGAACTCATCTTTCTTATATTATGTCTTTGTTATATGCTTTCTTATACTATTGCTCTCTAATAACTATATAAATATAATATAGGTTATACCATAAAATACATGATATATTGATATTATTTTATTAATCTATATTAATTGCAATGTATTAAAAATATATATATTTCTAAATATAATAATATATTTATATCTTTCATATATGTGAATATAGTATTCATTTACACATGCATATCCCATGTCGTTAATTAACCTTAGAATATTACTGTCACGTCATTCTCAATTTGATTGAGTAAAAGTCATTTCAAGCCTATAAATTATACTACGCATACTTTCCTCGATTTGCTTGTGCAAGGTTTACCTTTACTGTTAAGCATTAACGACAAGCAACTGTGAGTTGAAATTAATTGTGTTGTAAGAAGACTACCCATACCCTCAAACCACATCGTGTTACTTTAAGAGTACATTATGCAAATCTTCTCGCTGCGTTCATTTCTGCATCAAAATTTCGACCAATGAGTTGAGTTCATTATATCTCATCATATAACTCATGCCACATAATCATTAGGATTATCCATGGTAGTAGGATTACAATTCATTGATATTTTTCTTGTGAAACATTTACCTTTACTATTAAGCATTAACGACAAGCAACTGTGAGTTGAAATGAATTGTGTTGTAACAAGACTAGCCATGCCCTCAAATCACACTACGTTAATTTAAGAGTACATTATGCAAATCTTCTCGCTGCGTACGTTTCTGCATCAAAATTTCAACTAGTGAGTTGAGTTCATTATATCGTCATCATATATCTCATGCCACATAATCATTAGGATTATCCATGGCAGTAGGATTATGTTTGAGTTCATTATATCGTCATCATATATCTCATGCCAAATAATCATTAGGATTATCCATGGCAGTAGGATTATGTTTCATTGATGCATGCCATTTATATTTTTAAAGATATAACTTGATAAAAAATACCCTGAATTGCTTTTCCTACGCAATTCATAAATAAAATGAGAAAGTAATCTATTATGACTAGAAAATCTTATAGTGGGAAATCAGTTAAAAGTGTCTTTCAAATAACTAACTTATATTTCCAAACAAAAGATAATTTTCCATATTTCTTGAAAACAGATTCAAGGGAGTCTAGAGCATTTTTTTTTCCTTTCAAAAGCACTATTTAATGCCAAAGGCACCAAGCTACTAATGATAGGAAGACCAAACTGCACAAAGGTGGTTTGGTATGTCGATCTCTCTTCAAGAAACAACTATTTGTGAGAGGTTTAAACCATATCAATATAATATAATCTATGTTTGAAGCAATGTTCTAGCACATGCATTTGACAAGATTTCTCATGGCATTACATATATGCTATAGGTGAAAAATAAACAAAAATAGCCCCCTAGTTTCAACAACTTATCCAACTTTAGCAGCAATATATCATCCCATTTGAAGCCAATTAATTTTACACTTTAAGTAGTGTACGAATTCGAATGATTTGCTTGGATACTATTATCTCATTGTTCCAAATACACCTGGACTTGCGGAATTTCGCTTTTGTAAGAGTCTTATTACAAATATTCTCAAGCCCGTAGACTAAACAACAATAATTAAAAATAAAATATTAAAAATTGGAATTTATTAAATCATTAAAAGGATATTGGTGTTTAAAATATTTTCATTTTTAGAACAGTAAATAAAATGAGTTTTTTTTAAATGTTTATTTCTGGAGGGTTTCTTTTAAAGGAGGTCGTCAGTTCTAGTTTCGAGGCAGAAACCACTTTGATTTTCAATCTTTAGACTATTTTTAATGGGAGGTCGTTGGTTTGGGTCTTGGGTCTTCAGACGGCCAATGATTTGGGGTTTGACCCCATGTAACCAGTGTTTCTTGTAGATCTCTTTGGGAAAGAAATTAATATGGCGGTGAAAGAGAAGTCTTTCAGAAGAGATGTATGCAAATCCATCTCCTTAGATTCCGGACATGGGGGTCTAATATGGACCAAAATGACAGTGAGAAGGGAGCATATCAAGCTTGGAAAGGAAGCAATAACTTTTTCTTTACTAGGAGGTTTTTATTTGGGCCAGATGTGAGGTCATTACTTTTACCATTTGTTCTCATCCTCGTTCTAGCAACAATATTCTGTGTATTTTTTGCAATAAAACTTTTGGACACGTTTTCACGTCATGCAGGAATATCCATAATGGTCGTTGTAGTGGTCTTCACAATATATTCTTTGGTTCTTCTTCTTCTCAAATCCATAAGAGATCCTGGAATACTCCCTCGAAATTCACACCCTCCTGAGCCTGAAGAAGGTTATGATGTTTCCAGTTTGACACCAGAGTCAATAGGTGGGTAGACTCCACATCCACGATTACCTCGTACAAAAGATGTGTTTGTGAATCTTCTTTATGTTTGTTTTTTCAACAACCCTGTTGTGCGTTTATGTATTCTCCTTTTGGTGGGTATATATCAAGAAAATTATGGTAGCAAATGATGTTACAGTCTGGAAAGCTATGCCAAAAACACATGCATCAATTGTGCTCATATTGTACACATTCTTTTTAGTTTGGCTTGTCGGTGGACTCATGTTATTTCATCTTTGTTTGATTGAAAGTACAAATCATACTACATATGAGAATTTCAGAGATTGGTACGATAGAAGAGAAAATCCTTACAACAAAGGAGTAATACAAAATTTCAAAGAAATATGTTTTACAAAAATTCCACCGTCAAAGAATAATTTTCGAGCCAAGTTACAAAATTATTCTACACTACAAGATACTTCTGCTCCTCCTTCAGGGGGGAACTTTCTCAGTCCTAACATGGGCAAAGGAGGAATTGACCTTGAAATAGGTAATAAGCCTTCATGGCCAACTGTTGGTGCTGAAGCATTGGCAGATTTTGAAGCACATGAAAGCAATGGTGGATTAGAAAACAAAGATGGTTATGAGGACTCTTTTGCTCATTCAAGCTGTACACTTCCTGTGGAAAGAGCAGAGGGAAGACGTGGAATACATATGAGGCATTTAAGTTGGGGCCGTAAGAGTGGGAGTTGGTAAATAACACTGGATATTCTTGCCTTGGATGTTGGAGTTAGTAAAGCAAATCGAGTTAGTGGAGACATCACTCCTCAGGAAACCGATGATTTCTAGTAAGTTGACATGTTTAAAAAATGCATGTTGTAGAAAATTAAACATTTATCGATGTGATAAGTTTTTCCTGCAGTACTCGGATGTGGGTGATTAATATGGAAGTTAACATGATAAGACGAGTGGCCGAAGGATAGGATGACCACATGGCCACCTGCGTCGTCCCTCATGCCAATCTTTGGCACATTCATACCACCCTGCAAAAGATATTAATTGTGATCGAAGGCTGAGGCACCTCCACCATCTTCTTTGATATATAACCTGCAGAGCATCATGCATTTATGCCCCCTTACTCCATTGCGCTTGCCCTTCACAAGCTGCAACTCCTTGCTCTCGTACTATGACTGGAAGCCGATGCTGGTTGCTTAGCTGTCTAGATCTGGATAATGTCATCCACTACTCTCATTCCAATCTCTACAGCTTAAACCAGGCTCAGACCTCCCCTATTCGCTCCCGGCATCACAACTCCACCCACCCCTCTACTACCAACCTTTCGCTCAACCCTGCCATGGCCCACATTAGACATCGTATGCGAAGCAGACGTGGAGGCACTCGCGGAGATATCTCTCGCCCTCAGGCTACGTCTAGCTCCATCACAACCTCCCCTGACTCCTCTGCAGTTAATCCCAAGTCTCAGCTCTCTCTAGGTCGTTACCCCAACACCTGAAGTGGAAGGGGGCGTGCCATGCACCTTGGCACAGGAAGAAGGGAAGCTGCTGCACATTTAGAGGATTTCCCCCCTCTTTCACATTCAGCCCCCTAGGTCTCTCAATTCTAGTTCCGCATCACTTTAACCCGACTTGTCATTACAGCCACAGTGACCATTTCGTTCTCAGAAGAAATTGAGCCACAGGCACCTTCGCCAGAGCACATGGAAGAGCAGAAAAAAGCGACTTCATGCAACCGCGATATCAGCATCATTGGTAATCAACAACATGACAATAGTAAAGTAGCCCTGCATGGCAAAGCTATTGCTGCCAGTCAATCACCTGTTGATAGCAAACATGGCAACACAGAAGCCTTGGAAAGTTGACAAGGCAACACGTCAGCAATGCCGGTGGGCACAGGTAGCACTGCAGCCGAACACGCAGGTTCTGAGGACTATGGATGGTGTTCGATCGTTGAGGAAGAGCCAACAGAAGACACCTTACAGCTGTTGGCCAGGTTACGTGGCTAGCCGTGGATCCGTCCCTATTTTGCTTTGTTTCTTGTCTTTTTTAATTTTTGTTTTATGTCAAGTCTTTGTCTGGATTTGTCCCAAGCTTGGGCAATGAAAATTTTGAATTTGGCTCCCAATTGTCAATCTACAGTGGAAATGTCTGAGCTAAGCGTTGAAATTTACAGTTTTTTGGTTAAATTTTTTTAGTTATGGAACTATAGCCCCAGCGAGGGTACCTTAAATTGTTCTAATTTTTGTACTCGGACTAGTTTCCCCATCTAGGGCAATCTTGAATTCAAGGTTGGATGCTCAGACTGGTTTTACAACCAACCCTTGCCGCTAAGGCCGATGCCTCTATGTACATTATGTGTTTATAAATAGATCAGTTTTACCTAGAAAAAAAAAAGTTTTTCCTGCAGTTTGAAACTCAACATCACATTTCAAGCAACCAAATACATGCTCTTGCAAAGGGTGTCATTCACCAGTCAACAAGAAATCGATCAATAATGTTCAGGCAAACATGGTCAGTAGTTCTAGGAATAATTTTCAAGATTGTGAATTTGTATTTTAGAATGCAAATTTAAGAAATTGGCTAACTATACCATAAGAATATCAATACTACTTACGTTCTTGAAAATTACCTTTCATTTAGGTCATGGATGTGCAAGTCGAGCGCTTTACCCAGTACTGGGTTGCTTTTTGAATAAGAAAATTCAAGAAAAGACATTTATGGACAATATTTGCGGCTCCACATGAATGAAAAATGTGCACAATGTTTCAACGATTGCGAGCCTTGAAAAACCATTGAAATTGTCATTATTGTAAGAGATGAGAAAGCTCCACAAATTGGGCAACAACCCCCCTCTCCTAGAGACCTGCTTTACCCGCCACTCTGTGTTCTTGTACCACTCTTTTCCCCGTCGATGATGAGCGTGGAGATTGTCTGATTCATTGGCGCCTCCACCTTGACGCGCATGATCACTCACCTCACAGTTTAGGCAGAAGGAAGGCAGTGGAAATAAATGAATCCATTCACAGTTCAGGCAATTAACAGTTTTGGCAGTTGATAATTCAGTAAGGAGATCATTTACCATACAAATAAGCGATCTTATACCATTATAGTGAAAGAGACCATGCGAGTGTCTTACCGTTAGAGAGAGACGAATACCTGATCATTCTAAACCGTTCTTTTCCATTATTCATTAACTTATTTCGGTTGTGGATCAACGATGAAAATTCTTTCAATCGTCTAACACACAAATCCATGATGTAGAATAAGACACGAAGGCGACTGAGGAATTCATTTCAAAGAAAAATACCTTACGACGTAATTAATAAAATTTTTACAATATTGTTTATTTTTGTTTTAAATAATGTATAAATGCTTCTCTAATGATTGAAACATTATAAAATGGAATACAAGAAATAAATATGGTAATTTATTTTATTTTTTTTAAATAATATTTTGATTTGTGCCTAAAAGTGTTTTTAATATCTTTGTAACAAAAGTTAACATAAAAGATTGTAATGTATGTTGGTCTGGATAGAATTTGATAAGCTGATTAATATCGTCCAACTTGAAGTAGGGACTAAGAAGGAGGCCATGGAAAAATATATTAAGTTAATTAATTGTTTTTAAGTGTTTATTTTAATTTTTTAAAATATATGGCTGTATAGTTATATTAATATAGAATAAGTTAATTATATTAATAAATTTTCTTGATAATAAAAAATTTACAAATTTTAACTATAGACATAATTTTATTTTAATAAGTATGGTGTATATTTTAATATTATAATATTAAATTGATTTAAATTATAATTTTTTTAAATCAATTTAAATTATAAAAAAATTGTTTAGAGTTCTAAATTAATAAGAATTTTTTATATAATTGTATTAGTATTATTAAATAAAAAATTGGATACAAAATTAGATGACTATATATTAATAAATATAAAAATTTTAAGAGGTAATTAATGATCAAGTTTCTTTAATGAACATTCTTAACCTACAATGGAATGGTTTTCTAATTAGGGAATTAGTGAACATTATATAAAAGATGTTTATACAATTGGGAGGTTTAAAATTCTAAAAAATAAAAGAAATATATTTCCTACCTTAGATGGGTGAAAGAATATTCTAATATATTAAAAACAAATAAGTAATTGGGGATACGAAAGGTTGAATAAGTATTTTCAAGGTACATTCTTAACCTACTATGGAATGGTTTTCTAATTAGGGAATTAGTGAACATTATGTAAAAGATGTTTATACAATTGGGAGGTTTAAAATTCTAAAAAATAAAAGAAATATATTGCCTACCTTAGATGGGTGAAAGAATATTTTAATATATTAAAAACAAATAAGTAAGTGGGGATAGACAATTAGGTAACGAAAGGTTGAATAAGTATTTTCAAGGTACATTTTTCTATATCTTTCAAGAACCATAATGATATTTTTTTTTTTTTTTTTGACTCTTTCAAGAACCATGATGACATATTTCTCTTTCTTGACTTTTTTCTTTTTCTTTATTGCATAATGCCCAAAATCTGTTGTGCAATATAATTACATCTATTTCCTTTATTATTTAAGCCAAAACTTTTTGTGCAATATGGTGACATCTATTGTAACTAGTCATATCTCCCAAACTCTCCCATGTTACATCTATTCTCACATCAATATAAGAACTATCAAATTAAGAATTTCATTAAAATATGAAAAAGTTCTTAAATGAAAAAATTGCATAACAAGTGTTATTAAATAAACTAAATAAAAATTATAAAATTATATTTTGTTCATTATAATTGTAATTTAAAATGTAGATAATACTTTAATAACTAAAAACACTTTTTTATTATTAATTTTTTAATTAATTATAATTTATAAAAAATATATTATTGATTTAAATATAACTTATTTTGAATCACATAAAATATTTTTTATTAATTATAATATATTTTATATAAATTTTAAACATTTCCAATACACACTTATCCCTATTAAATATAAATTTCACGATTATTATATTTAATATGAATCTCACTAACAAATTAAAATCATTGGGTTGATCAATGTGTTTATAACAATGGGTTGATCAATGTTTTAAATAAAAAATTATATATTATTTTTAGTTTTTTTTTTTAATTATTATAAAAGGTTAATTATATAATTTTTAATGTAGGTTAATTAATGAAAATAAAAAAATATAAGAAAGATGTTGTCATTATATTAAAAAATTAAAAATATAAGTAAGTTAATTAATAAAAAATAAAGAATAATATTGAATATGTTGCACAATTAAAATTTTTAAGAAAAAACACATATATATAATTATATTGTTAATGACAAAAAGAAATGAAGTGTACATAAAATTTAAGAAAACAAAAAGAGGATAAAGTTTGCTTAGTGAAAAAGTATCGCTGTAAAATACCATATAAATCTTACCAACAAACTCACCTAAATGTAAATCCTACCAACACATCTATAACACATCAAAATATAAACTTTAAATTAACATGAACTTGATTTTTTTTTTTAACTTTTACTATTGATTACACATCATATCACCTCTGTAACCCTTGGACATTTAAAACATGTACCATGACATAATTTGAAATCGCGTTTATTTGATTTATTGAGATCAACCAGGTTACAACTCAAATGAATTTCATTAATTTTTTTTGGGTATACGATCTTTACCATACTTATTCCTTTACATTGATTTGATGGCGAGGCTCGCATCCAAAAGCTCGCCTTAATGATCCACCACTTGGCTACAATCCTGCGAGGGTAGTACGTGATGCTGACCTAACGGTCACTATTTGCCAGGTTAGAGCTAGGGTAACTAACTGGAGGGTTGCTGCCGAAAATTCTCATTTGCCACAGTTCTTGGAAGGGTATGTCGCTCTACATTTTATTGCTGCCCTCCATGACGATTTCTTGAGGCACCAAATCCAGGCTCTCCTCTTCTACTTGTGCATGAATCCATGAACGACTATGGAGATACCCTCAAGTCTTTATGTCAATGCCCAACCAAGAACCCTTCTTCTCGACAATCTTAGGTAACCATTTGCAGGCAGGGTACTTAGTAATGATCTTACTTCTACTTTCTTTCATTTGTTATGAGATTATGCTAATAGTGTCAACTCTTCTTTTGCACGTTGGACAACTAGTTGACAGAGTAAACTCTTCCTTCAGGGTGCTCGTCAAAGAATTGCTCAGCTGGGTCTACCTTCTATCTTCAGGTTGGAGTTGATGCCACCTTTTTTTTCTGTTGGGTTGGGCAATACTTTCCTAAATACTTATTGTTGTGAGGACTATAAGCTGCTTAAGAAATGGGGTCTCTAAAGGGTTAAGTTTTGAGCCACGTGTCTGAAACCCTGACTTCCCTTAAGCCAGGACTTGACCCAGTTTGTATCACATGTGTATTAATCGATTTGAGTCTCGAGGCTACAGTCTGGACTATATTGTGACAATGTCAGTTATAGTTTGTTTTCTTTTGAATCCGAGGCCCACAACCTACTTGAATCAAACCAGAGTCAGTTTGTTTTTAAAAGGTCACAGCCTTGACATATATATAAATATCTTCTTTCTTATTTTGGCATAATATAGCTCTGTCTTGTCTGTTTTAGAATGAAATGGTCGTTCCAGTAAAATGTGTTTAAAAATTCTGAACTCGTTTTCCTTCCTTTTTGTAATTCAAAGGATTTTAATTTCCCACTATTCCATTTCTTATTTGGCTATGACTCTCATCAAAGAGTCCCATTCTCAATGTGTTTTCTTAGAATTGTGAAGCGCAACTTTGTCGCAACTTAACAGAGGGTTTCTACCAGAGTTATTGGTTATCTACAGGGTATACGTTTAGCAGTGCCTGCTTACTCTTATTACTTTATGTAATGTGAATTTGACTTGGAATTTTGTAAAAGTTTTATCAATATGCTATTGTCATGTATTAATTCCATTTCTACCCTAAATGGAATTCCTAGATTATGATCAATGTTTTGGTTGTTTAGTACGCACCAGAATAGTTGACCGGGCTGACCTAGCTGTTGGCCTAGAAGACTCAATCTAGCAGCTTTATTATTTACCTTTGAGATTAAAATCTTGTTCAGTTAGTTTTCTTATTCTTGGAGTAAATACTTGTACACTATTATTTTCCTGTAGGGGTTTGGTCATGTATCCACCCTGGTAACCTTTAGTTTCTTGCGATTGTTGGAACTCTCATGTTCGTAAAAAAGAACAAACTGAATAATATTGTTTCCTTGCTTATTTGTCTATGCGTCATTCATCACAGTTTACATAAAAGAACTCACAGGAATAATAATTTTCCTTTGCTTTTTCTGTGTATGCATACTCGTCATAGTTTATATAAAAGAACACACAAAAATACTACTTTTCCTTTGATTTTTCTATTTATGCATTACTCATCATAGTTTATATAAAAGAACACACAAAAATGATACTTTTCCTTTGCTTTTTCTGTCTATGCATACTCGTCATAGTTTATATAAAAGGGCACACAGAAATGATACTTTTCCTTTGCTTTTTATGTTTATGCATTACTTGTTATAGCACATACAACTAACCCTAGGTTCCATACCATTCCCAAATAACCAGATAGAGGTATATAAAGAAAAAAATTGGAGATACTACTCTACTGTGCTTTTCTTTCCGCTCATATATCCTATAGTGGACATAGTTATCTATATTCCTTATTGTACCCAAATTCCAGAAAGAAATTCCATTCACATCTTTCTGATACCAAATCATTATGGTGAATATTTTTAGCTACGCATATATCAAAATGTTCACAAATAACCAGAAATAAATGCAAGTTATATGCGTATACTCAACACAGTTATCTGCTAATGAAAGGTCAGGAATTCACAGATGAAACCTCTCCACCCTTCCAATGAGAAGTTAGCTATCATGTCCAACCTTCTCCCCCCAAGCTCCTCAATTCCTTCAGAACAACTTCTAAGGCAACAGTTAGTTTGTCCTGGCCTCAGGATCCCAAGTCCAGCCTGCAAGTGCGTTTTCTTCCACTAGGGAAGATATTTTTTGGGGTTTTCCCACTGAAACTTTGTTCAGCTCAAGGAACCCTCATTTTTTGCTAACCTCTCCCTCCTTTTTCTTGGAGAAAGAGGAGACAAGGAGATAATTGCTCCTAACTAATAACAGTCTGGTGAAAAGAGAATTATTGAGGTTCATCTGTAACTCCTCAAATCTTCCATAGAGACAATGTTATATATATATATATATATATATATATAAAATAACCCAATTACTATTTACTATTGTCACCAACACAATAACTAATTATTAACAATTTACTTTGTTTTTAATAGTAAAAATGTCCAATAACTAATTCAAAAACCTGGGGATGTCACAACTCCCCCCCCCCTTGAGTGGAAAACTGTCCCTGGTGTTCATTCCTCCATCTGCTCTTGGAATAGTATAGGGTATGCCTCCTACATAAAGTCTTATCCTCCCAAGTGGCTTCCTCCGGGCTAAAGTGCCTCCATTGAACTTTAACCTGGATGATAGCTCACCTCCGCAACATTACTTCTCTCTGATCAAATATACGCAAGGGCTCTACCAGAAACTCTCATTCCGGTTCGACCTACCACAAACACACTTATCATAATCTTGGCATACATATATAATTACACACACACACACACATATATATATACACTTTTCTTTTGTTTTTCTTTTTTTCTTTTACCTTAATATCTTTCCAATTTATGATGTGCCGGAGGTTATATACATACTTCTTTAAAAGGGAAAAATGAAATACGTTGTGAACCCAAATGTGACTGGGTAGTGCGAGTTGATATGCAACTGGTCCTACTTTGTCTAGAATTTGAAAAGGGCCATAGAACCGGGGAGCCAACTTGGCACATTTTCCCCATCTGAGAGTACTTCTCTTTGGTTTAATTCACATGTAAACATGATCCCCCACTTGGAAATCCTGATAGGTTCCTTTCTTATTGGCATAAACCTTCTATCTATCCTGTGCAGCCTTCAAACTTTTTCGGACCTTTTTCACTGTTCTTTCCATTTCTTGCAGCATATCGGATCCTAATATCATTTTATTCTTAGGTTTTTTCCAATTTGCAGGGACTGTACACTTCCTCCCATAGAGTAATTCAAAAGGACTCATCTTTAGCGATTCGTGGTACCCATTGTTGTAAGAAAACTCTACTAAGTGTAGATATTCTTCCCATTTTCTAGGTTGCTGCATCATGTACATACATAGCATGTCCTCTACCACCTGATTGACTCTCTCGGTTTTCCCATCGGTCTGGGGGTGGTATGAAGTGCTAAAGTGAATTTGGGTGCCTAAACCCGTTAATAACTCTTTCCAAAAAGCAAAACTAAACTTAACATCATGATAAAATATTATGACACAAGACATTCCATGCAACCGAAAAACCTCTCTCATAAATACATCTACTATCTTGGTCGTTTGATATGTGGACTTGACAGGAATAAAATGAGTTGTCTTGCTCAGTTTATCCACCACTACCATAATTGAGTCATTCTTCCTTTCTGATCGGGGTAAACCCATGATGAAATCTAAGGTTATGGTATCCCACTTCCATTCAGGAATGGGCAGGGGGTGTAATAGCCCAGCATGATGTTGATGCTCAGCTTTAACCTGCTAACATTCTAGGAATTTGTCCAGATATTTTGCAATATCTTTCCTCATACTAGGCCAGTAATAATTTTTCTTGGTTGCAGAAAAAAGTTTTGATAGCCTGGGTGAGAAACACAAGGACTTCTGTGAAATTCATATAACATGAATTGCTTTATTGTTAACTGGTTAGGAACATATATTATGTTTCTAAACATCAACAAGTTTGCAAAGTTAATACTGTACCCTCTTTGCTCAGTGGAATTTTGTTTAGTCTTAGCTTGTTGCTAGAGATAGCCATATTTCGGGTCCTTCTGTGTTGCTTCCTTGATTTGACCAGCAAAATTAAATTCTGCTTGACTAAATGTAATTTCGTAAACATAATGCAACTTCCTTCTCAATGCATCCACCACTAAATTCTCCTTTCCCTTCAAATATTTGATTTCGAAATCAAATTCACTCAGGAATGCAATCCATCTAGCTTGGCGCGCATTTAAAGTAGGTTGGTTGAAGAAGCTCGTTAAGCTGTTGTGGTCCATCATGAGTAAGAATATTTTCCCCCAACAAGTAGTGTTGCCACACCTTTAAGGCTTGAACTACAACAATTAGCTTCAAGTTGTAAGCAAAATATTGATGTTCATGATCTTTTAACTTATGAGATTCGTAAGAAATCACTTTATCCTTCTGCATTAAAAATCCGCCTATGCCTTCCTTACATGCTCTGTACAAACTATAAAATCCTCCTTTGGGTTTGCAATTTTTAACATAGGTGCAGTGGTAAGCAAACGCTTCAGTTGTTCAAAGCTCTCTTGATAGTCCCTTGACCACTTGAAACTTGTTCCCTTTTTCTGCAAGGAGCTGATCACATATGCGACTTTAGAAAACCCCCTTATAAATCGCCCGTAATACCCAGCAAGGCCCATGAAGGAGCGTCTATCCGCCACATTTGCTAGAACATGCTAGTCCATAATGGTCTTAATCTTCTTCGGATCCAGAACTATGCCATTAGAGGAAATAATATGTCCTAAATACTGGATTTGATCCTTGAAAAATTCACATTTGCTAAACTTGGTCTAGAGCTGGTTTTCTCTTAAGGTCTGCAATACTATCCGAAGGTGCTCTTCTTCATCCTCCACGCTCTTGGAATATACCAAGATTTCATCGATAAAGATGAGAACAAATTTATCTAAAAAAGGGTGAAAAATCCAATTCATCGTACTCATGAAGGTTGTCGGAGCATTAGTGAGTCCAAATGGTAAAACCATGAACTCATAGTGACCATAACATGTTTTGAATGTTGTCTTGTATATATCTTCGTCTTTAATCCGAATCTAATGATATCCCGATCATAAATCAATTTTTGAAAATACCACAACACCTTTGACTTGGTCAAATAGATCATTAATTCGAGGTAAGGGGTACTTGTTTTTTATTGTTAACTTGTTTAATTGTCGGTAATCGATGCATAAATGCAAAGTACCATCTTTCTTCCATACAAATAAAAGCGGGGCTCCCGAAGGAGACACGCTGGGTCAGATATAAACCTTATCCAACAACTCTTGGAGCTTCATTTTTAATTATGTTAACTTAGGAACACTCATTCTGTAAGGAGCTTTCGAAACTGGGGAAACTCCAGGGATATCTTCCAGAAAGACATCTTTAAATTCTTGAACAACTGGTATTTAGTCCAGGATGGATAGTTTGTCTTTAGAGTTAGTGTACCCCACTTGGACTACGTAGATTTGACAGCCTTTACGCATACATTTTCCTAATCTGTGAGTTGTAATGGGACATAATTTAACTTCCCTTCTTATACCTTGAATTTCTATTTTGCTACCGTTATTGGACAGAGACTCCCCATTGAGAGATGTCAACAAATATTGTATTGGAAAGCATATGGCTTGTGGAGTGTTCTCCTTCCTTAAGGAGTGAATGTATGGCGTAACCTTAGCTCAAAGGTTTTTTATTAATAAAGATAAGCATTTTCATGTTATATTCTTGGGTCGATCTTGTTATTTCTGGGCATATTTCTATTCTATTCTTATATTCTTGGGTCGATCTTGTTATTGCAGGTTAGATCCATTACATACACAATCTTCTATTTTTTCATTAACTATTCTTTTAGCTCTTGTGGCTAACTGGAATAGCCAAGGACTCTTAAACTTTACACTTTTCAAATGGCACAAATCAACTATTCGTGGGCTAACATAGCTTAAGATTGCACCCAGATCTATTAAAATGGAAACACCGTCAAGTTCCACTATCGAGGGTTGATATTCCACCTGGCGATCCTACAACGCCGCGTTAATCCTGGGTATGTTCCTTGCCACATCACCGACAGTAGAAACTTCTTGAATATTTGTAATTGGTTCTGACCTTGCTCTATGGGGGCAGTTTTTGTAGTAATGGGGTTCCCCACAACCCCAACACTGCGAGGTTTAGGAACTTGACTAGCTTCCAGCTTGCTAGATGCTTCGCTTTGCTTTACTTCACCTTGAGGTCTATACCTCTGCTAGTTTCTACAGTCAGAACCATTTGGTTCTTTCCGACCCAGATACGTGGTACTAGCATTTTTCATGTTTTTGTTGGTTGGAAAAGTTTTCTACCCCTTCTTACCGGTCCAACTTTTGGTGCCCTCGCTCTTCTGCTTCATTTGATGGTAGTAGATCTGAGCCTTATGAACTGCTTCATCCACCATTTTAGGATTATCAAATTCCAACTTTTCTTTCATATAGACAGGTAAGCTGCTAATAAAGCACTAAACTTTAGTCTTCTCTTCACGAATGTAAGGAACATATGATAACAAAGATGTAAACCTGGCTATGAATTCGTCCATGGATTTTTGTCCCAGTTTCAAATCATGAAACTCTTTTTCCTTATCATCGTAAAACCGCTTAGTCAGATATTTGTCCTTAAAATGTTTCTGAAATTGCTCCCATGTGACCTCTTGTTCATTAATTTCTCTGACTATTTTTATTTCTTCCCACCATAGAGTGGCCTTGCCTTGCAACTAATATATAGCTAACCTTGTTTTCAAATTGTCATCATATTCATATATCTGAAAGTATTTGTTCATGTTAATTAGCCAAGCCTTTGCCACTTCCTCAGCCTCTCCATTATCTACCGATGGCTTGATATTTTTGAACTCCCCTTGGAGTTCAGTTTTCTGCCTTTTAGTTCCTTTCTTACCAAAGACATTATCAGACTCTTCTTCATGGCCAATTCTTCCTTCCTCAGACTCTAGACATTCCTCCTACTATCTGTGCGATTCAATTATGTTTTCTTTGTCCTGGCTGGGGTCCAAATTTCTTTGATTCTACTTATCTGAAAGGCTTTTCATAATCTTTTCTTACTCTAATCGTTATCTTTCATTATTAGCCCACAAGATCAAAATCTCTGCTCACAGTTGTTGGACCGTTTCTAGTAATGCAACATTTGTATTCTGATTTGCCTCCCCTAACTGTACCCACACTCCCAAATTTTTCCCAGTTGTTCCTCTTGATGGGGTAGATACTACTCCTCATCTCATATTGCTCCAAATTCTTCTATGTGTATCACAATCACTGTTGTTATTCATTGTATATCCATTCAGGCCTCAGTGTAGTAACTTGAGCGCTCTAATACCACAAGTAATACATCAAGAAATAAACTTTAAATTAACATGAACAAGATTTTTTTTTTTTTAATTTTTGCTGTTGATTACACATGATATCATGTCTGTAACCCTTGGACATTTAAAACATGTACCGTGACATAATTTGAAATCACATTTATTTGATTTATTGAGATCAACCAGGTTACGACTCAAATGAATGTCATTAATTGTTTTTGGGTATACAATCTTTACCATACTTATTCCTTTACATTGATCTGGATGGCGAGGATCAGATCTAGAAGCACGCCTTGATGAACCGCCACATGGTTACAATCCTACGAGGGTGGTATGTGATGCTGATCCGACGGTCAATATTCGCCAGGTTAGAGCTAGGGTAACTAACTGCAGGGTTGTTGCTGACAATTCTCATTTGCCTCAGTTCTTGGAAGGGTATGTCGCTCTGCATTTTCTTGTTGTCTTCCATGATAATTTTAGTCTTGAGGTGCCAAATCCAGGCTCTCCTCTTCCACCTGCGCACGCATCCATGAACAACTATGGAGATACCCTCAGGTTTTTTATGTCATTGCCCAACCAAGAACCATTCCTCTCGGGAGTCTCAGGTAACCATTTGCAGGTAGGGTACTTAGTAATGATTTTACTTCTACTTTATTTCATTTGTTATGAGATTATGCTAATAGGGTCGACGCTTATTTTGCAGGTTGGGCAACTCGTTGACAGAGTAAACTCTCACATCAGGGTTCTCGTCGAAGAATTTTTCATCTGGGTCTACCTTCCATCTTCAGGTTGGAGTTGATGCCACCTTTGTTTTCTGTTGGGTTGGGCAATACTTGCCTAAATACTTATTGTTGCGAGGTCTGTAAGCTGCTTAAGAAGTGGGGTCTCTAAAGGGTTAAGTTTTGACTTGCCTGTCTGAAACCCTGACTTCCCTTAAGCCAGGACCTGACCCAGTTTGTATCGCATGTGTATTAATAGATTTGAGTCTCGAGGCTATGGTCTGGACTATATTGTGACAATGTCAATTATAGTTTGTTTTCTTTTGAAGTTCTGAGGCCCACGACTTGCTTAAATCCAACTAGAGTCAGCTTGTTTTTGAAAGGTCACGACCTTGACATATATATAAATATCTGCTTGCTTATTCTGGCATAATAGCTCTGTCTTGTCTGTTCTGGAATGACATGGTCGTTCTTGTAAAATGTGCTTAAAAAATAAGAACTATTTCCCTTCTTTCTTGTAATTTAATGGAGTTTAATTTTTCAATTTTTCATTTCTTATCTGGCTATGACTTCAGTCAAAGAGTCCCATTCTCGATGTGTTTTCTTAGAATTGTGAAGCACAGCTTTGTCGCGGCTTAACAGAGGGTTTCTACTAGAGTTACTAGTTATCTGTAGGGTATACATTTAACAGTGCCTGCTTACTCTTATTACTTTATGTAATGTGAATTTGACTTGGCATTTTGTAAAAGGTTTATCAATAAGCTATTGTCATGTATTAATTCCCTTTCTACCCTAGAGGGAATTCCTAGGTTATCATCAATGTTTTAGTTGTTTAATCTGCACCGAAACAATCTGCCGGGCTGACCTAGCTATTAGCTTGGAAGACTCAATTTGGCGACTTTATTATTTACCTTTGAATATTAAAATCTTGCTCAATTAGTTTTCTTATTCTTGGAGTAAATACTTGTACAATATTCTTTTCCTGTAGGAGTTTGGTCATGTATCCACCTTGGTAACCTTTAGTTTCTTGCGATTGTTGAAACTCCCAAGTTTGTGAAAAAGAACAGACATAGTAACATTGTTTCCTTGCTTATTTGTTTATGCGTTATTTGTCACAGTTTACATAAAAGAACGCATACGAATAATACTTTTCCTTTGCTCTTTCTCTGTATGCATACTGGTCATAGTTTATACAAAAGAACACACAAACATATTACTTTTCATTTGCTTTTTCTGTTTATGCATTACGCGTCATAGTTTATATAAAAGAACACACAAAAATGATGTTTTTCCTTTGCTTTTTCTATCTATGCATACTCGTCATAGTTTATATAAAAGAGCACATAAAAATATACTTTTCCATTGCTTTTTCTATTTATGCATTACTTGTTACAGTAAATACAACTAACCCTAGGTTCCATACAGTTCCCAAATAACTAGACAAAGGTATATAAAGAAAAAAACATTGGAGTTACTACTCTACTGTGCTTTTCTTTCAGCTCATATATCCTACACTGGATATAGTTATCTATATTCCTTACTGTACCCAAATTCCAAAAAAAAATTCCGTTCACATCTTTCTGATACCAAATCATTATGGTGAATATATTTAGCTACACATATATCAGAATGTTCATAAATAACCAAAAAGAAATGCAAGTTATATGTGTATATTCAACACACTTATCTGCTAATGGAAGGTCAAGAATTCACAGATGAAACCTCTCCCCCCTTCCAATGAGAAGTTGGCTATCACTTCTAACCTTCTCCACCCGAGCTCCTCAATCCTTTAGAAGAGCTTCTAAGGTAGCAGTTAGTTTGTCTTGGCCTCAAGACCCTAGCCCGCAAATGCGTTTTCTTCCACTAGGGAAGATTTCCCACCCAAAATTTGTTTAGCTCAAGGAACCCTCCTCCTTTTTTGCCAACCGCTCCCTCCTCCTTCTTGGAGAAAGAGGAGGCAAGGAGATAACAACTCCTAACTGGTAACTATCTGGTGAAAAGAGATTTACTAAAGTTCATTTGTAACTCCTCCAATCTTCCATAGAGACAATGTTATATTTTTTTAAAAATAACCCAATTACTATTTACTATTGTCACCAACACAGTAACTAATTATTAACAATTTACTTTGTCTGTAATAGTAAAAATGTTGTAATATTCCTCTCATAAATAACCAAATAACTCATTGTAAAATCAAAGAGTTACAAATCAGTTACAAACTGATTCTTGATATTTGGAAACTGATTGAGGGAAATCAAGAAAGGGATCTTGGTAAAAAGGAAACGCTTCTTGGATGGTAGGGGGTTGTGTATTTTTTTACAGTGTTACCTCTGCGAGCTTTCATTTTTCCATATCGATTCCTTTTACATAAATTCAGATGCACCACGATATTCCTTTGATTGGGAGCTCCTGCAACATTACCGCATCACAATGAGTAAGGTTCATGGTTCCCTTGCCCGAGCGGAGAAAGTGAGAGGGCAGACGCCCAAGGTGACCAAACGAGACAAGAAGAAGAAGCCTAGAGGCCGCGCTCACAAGCGAATGCAATACAACTGCCGGTTTGTTACCGCAGTGGTTACTTTTGGAAAGATGAGAGGACAAACTCCTCTGAGAAGTAAATGACTAGACAGACGGGGAACTGGATGCGAGAAGGATGCCATTACCCTCCGCATCTCTCCCTCGTCTCCCTCCCAGTTACCCTACTTCCTTCGATTCGTTATGCTTGTCGGCTCACCTGAAATGATGGCGGAAGCCTGCTTGTGACGAGACTGGGCTTTACTGCTAAATAAAGCATAGAGGGAATAGCCGCTGGAGCCTATTGCGAGGTGGATTTGCAGGTTTTGCGTTGGAGCCAACGTCCAGTTTGTGATTATAGAGAGCTAGCAACTCTTTTGAGATTATTATTTGACTATAATGATGTATAGACCACTGCACGAGGCAGATGAGGACTGCCCAATATATTTTAAGAGAGGAGCCAGCGGACTTTAAAACCAATTCAGACTAAAAAATCTACTCAAACCCTTGTTGGGTTCTTCTCTTGGCTACTCCAAATTGTTTCCAGTGTCTCTGGTAGGTTCGGCTTCCAGAACAGAGGTGATGGAGACAAGGAGGCTGCCATGAATAAGATAAGTAACTTGCTCACTTTCTTGAAGAAAAAATATATGTTTGTTTTATTTGGGTATCTTATTAAGCATTTCTTACCAAATATAGATAATATATGCATAATAGTATGCAGTAAAAGATTAAATATTTTACATGTTTCCTTGGTGAAGAAAACATGTTAATGCATGCAGTTAAAGATTGAATATTTTATATGTATTCTTGGTGAAGAAAACATGTTAATGCATGCAGTTAAAGATTGAATATTTTATATGTTTTCTTGGTGAAGAAAACATGTTAATGCATGCGGTAAAAGATGATTATTTTATATGTTTTCTTGGTAAAGAAAATATGCTGATGCATGCGGTAAAAGATTGAATATTTTATAAGTTTTCTTGGTAAAGAAAGTATTCTGTTGACTTTCTTGTAAATAATGATAATCGATGTTAACATTCTTGGAAATATTAATCTCTTGAAAAAATTGTTTTTCTAGATGAGTTGGATCGAATTCTTGATTTTGGTGCATAAAAGGTTAAGTTAACCTTGTTATTGTTTCTTGATTCTTTAAGCGTAAAGATAGGTATCTATAATAATTTCTTGAAAGGAAAAGCATGAGAAACTTACTTATAGGAAGATAGAGAAATGAGGTTATGATGACTTCCTTTAAGAAAGAAGTAAGTAATTGTTTACATGAAATGATAGTAGAGCTCTAGAGAAGGGAATATGCGTTGCATATATTAAAGAAGGGCTATAAGAAAGCTATTGGATACTCAAAGAATAGTCATTGTGTTATGGAGATGTGTTCTTTGTATGTTAAAGAAACTATGTTAATTTCCTGGAAAATAACTATGTGGAAGGAACGCATGTGCAAAGGTGCAGAAACAATAGTTTATTACCTGTATGTAAACATAACTAATGTGTTATATGTTTTAAAGGGAAACATGGACTTGTGAAACTAATGGTTAGATCTCTTAAAGAGAAATATGCATTAGTGTGAATAAGCATTGTGAAAAGTAGAACAAGAATTTACTTGAATATATGTACTAGTTAATTAGTATGTTATGCTTGCTCATGCAGATGAGTAGATGTTAAAAGATCACTTTTAGAGGTTGCTTATTGATTGATTAATAATGTATCTAATATTGTTGCCAAAGCTTGTTGACAACTACATTGACAGGAAAAGATGGCGGTTGGTGCCAAAGGAAAGTGATGTTTAACATTGTGGCAGGAAAAAGATTAATGGTCCATGCCGATGAGTTCGAGTTGCAAGATCGTCCATTGCTAGAACAATCATGCCACAAGGAATGTTGCAAGTGGCGGTATGTAAGAAAAGGGTTTCATGGAAAATGTATTAACTTTTAGCTAGTTATATGACAACTTAATGATAATTCATTGTAATGATTTTATAACAATGGTTAAGGGATGGAATCCCTTATAAGCCATTGAGTGAGGGGTGAAAACCCTCACGAGCGTTTAATAATAAGATTAAACGTTTGCTGGTTTTCACCTTACGGGGTTTCTAGGGTATATTGGTGTTCAATGGTGTGATTGCCTTTTGTGTCAGTTTGATGATGATGAATCCTTGATGTTGATGGTTCTTTATTTGATGGCCTAACCATAATGTCCAAGTATGAGATTAATTAATATGGTGAAAGAAGTCATGAAATGGATGCAAGGATTCATGAGACAATTTATGTTATTACACTACCACAGTGGTGGTTAATGGTTATACAACTTACTGTCTTCTATTGCAATTTACTTAATGTACTAATGAATATTATATCTAATGGATAATGAGGAATTGTGGACTTGTGAATTTGATAATTACTTGTGGGTAATTTGTATTAAAAAAATTCTAACTCCCTACTTTTACATGTGAGGTTAGGTTACCGGGGTACATTACAAATGTCCCATAACTAATTCAAAAACGTGGGATGTTACAACACCATTAGTCATTCCAATGAGATTAGATTTTGTTTGTAATGTAAAAAACCATATAATATTATTTGTCAAAACTTGAAAATAATAAATCATAAGTAAACTCTTATTACATGTAAAATGTTACTTGAAATTGGAATACTTACAAAACTAAAATGCCAACTCCTATTATGTGTAAAATGTTGCATAAGATTGAAATACTTACATAACTAAAATATTGTGTGTTGCTTGTAAAACGTTACATGAAATAGGAATGGGAATAATTACAAAATTATATGAAATAGGAATGAGAATATTTACAAAAATAAAATGTTGCATGAAAAAATTATGTTGGTGTGAAGTAAATTTTATCAAAGTAAAAACTAATTATTATATCATAGTTAGAAACCCTTTTGTGTGACATAAATTTTCTCAACGTAAAAACAATAAGTATTTCCGATATATAAACCAACATAGATCTATCTTAATCTTTTATCTATCACGCCCTTAAAAGGATCAAATCACTCAAAGTGCAAACCTTTTTTGTAGTGCAAAAGTTGAAGAGAAATTTATACCACCAAATATTTTGATACATTTAAAATTAAGATAAATCTATATTAAATTTTATTTTTTATATTTGTAAATAAATTATATAATTAAATGATTAATATTTATAATGGAAATAATTTTTAAAATTTTATATAAATTAATAAAAAAAAAATGTAAATCCAAATTCAAAGAATTACATGTTTAGATATTTCATACTGCAAATAACTTTTCAAAGTTTATATAAAAGAATTTGAAAAATGTAAATCCAAATTCAAAGAATTACATGTTTAAACCCTCCTATGACGTAAGTTAAATCAGTAGAAAGAAGACAAAGCCTCGCACTCAAAGTGAGATTCCAAGCATATGGACGAAAGTAATGCATGCAAACGAAATTTAATAATAATCCTTACAGCACCAAAGATTTCGTCAGTTGGGCAGTGATTCAGGGTACTCAATTACCTATGAAGACTCGAACTCGGGACCACATTTTCATATTTAAAGAGTGGACAGTAAATGCGCCCCACCTTATAAAAACCGGCTGTCACCCGTCGATGTTCGGGACGCACTGGTTATAGCCCGCTGTAGAACTCGGCGCGCATACCTATGATTTCTGCTCCGCTCGAGATTCCGTAAAGCGTAAAGCAAAAACCTGACCCCACAATTATGACGTCACGAAAACGACAGCCGGTGGGTTAACGGGAAAAGCGTAATTTCCGTTCGAGAAAGAACGGCGACTGACGGAAGTGGGCCTCACTGAGGCTGTGCAGAGTCTCGGACGGTTGGAAATAATTGGTATGCTAATGGGGAGTTATTGGGCCGGTCGTATTGAAAATAATTGGTAGGTTAATGGGGAGTTATTGGGCTGGTTGTATCGAAAATAATTGGTAGGCTAATGGGGAGTTATTGGGCTTATTGTATAGAAAAAATGAAAGGAAAAATTATTTTTAATGTTTATGAGGTTAAAGATAGTTTATGGGACAGAGTGTTTTTTTTTCTGTTTAATGTATTTGGTTTTTATTGTGAAGTTTCAAAATAAAAGCTCCCAGCTTTTCGACAAACTTCTCACTAAATAAATTATCCCAAAAGTTAGTTCTCAGCGTATCGGCATAACTTTCCCGGTTGTCTTTGAAGCTTCACATTTTAAAATGAAATATTTTTCTGTTTCCACTTTTCCAGAAAAACAAAAAATGCACTCTTTCCTGACATTTGCTAGTGCCCTGTTTCACAACCTAGTTGATGAAAATTAATCCTTAACTGAACAATAAAAATAATTGGAGTTGTCTTTAGTGCGACTTTTTGGAGATTCCGATGACGGAATCTGGCCGAAAAAATTGAGGTTAAATCTTGATTTGTATTATTTAAAATGGTTTTTTAACTGCATATTTGGATTCAACACCCTGAAAACCCCTAGGATGCTTTGATTGTGCAGAAATTAACTATCAAACTTGGGATTTCAATAAATTACCGCAGGATTTTGACCAAAAAAACCCACCAGAAAAACTTTCAAAAAAATCTCTTTAAAGACAACTTTAAAATAATTATTTAAATAAATAAATAATTTAATGATGAATATATATAATCTGGTATAATTATTTCATAGTAAGTGGCCATTTATATTTTCTGGGTCATCGACTCAGTGATAATAATGAGTGAATATCAACATGTTAGAATATATACCTGTCATTGACTCAGTGATAATAAATGTCATATAGTGCTGCAATTATTAACTAGATATACACCAGATTAAAAGCCCAAAATAGTTTCAAATTCTTGTAAGATTATTAAAAATTTGGGTAGAAATTTTTGAAATTTTTTATTACAGTTCTCAAATTTCAAAATTTTGAGTATCCAAACATTTTTTATGGTGAGAAATCTATTTAAAAAACAATTCAAATACACCTAACTATCTGACTTTTTGAATTTTTTCACTGGATCCCTGCCAACAAAAACCGACTTCCAAGGTATTTTTTGTTGCGTCGGAAAAACAACGCCACATGATCTAAGACGTGGGGTTATTTGTTGCCGTGCCGGACTGCAGAGTACAGAGTGGATGGTGGGCTGTACAGTATACAGAGCGAAGAGTGGGCTGTACAGTACGCTGTTTTAATTAAATTAATTAATAAGTAAATATTGGCTTGTCCGGTATACAGCATTTGCCTTTATTAGCACCTCTTCGCAGGCTGGCAAATGCTGTGTCTCTGAGGGATTCCATTGCTCATGAGATGCGGTGACGAAAAGGCGCAGAGGTTCGTCTGCTGTGTGTGGACAAACCTATGAAGAAGAAGAAAAAAATGAGCTTGTAGCGGCTGAAAGTTTGAGGATTGCGCTTGCGTTTTGATAATTTGGCGGCGGCTCCTCTGGGTCTGCAGGTGGAATTGGCATTCGCCGCCGAGATTTTGAGCGAAGAATGACGCATTATCAGGAGAAGCGCCCGCGTGCCTGTCCCCGTCCCGGCGCCGCTCCCATTAGACGAACCAGCAGCGTTGCTATGCTCGGTTCGGCTCTTAATGGCGACCACGATTACAAATACAAGCAGCCCCTGGAAGATGGCGGCGGCGCCGGCGGAGGCAGCGCTGTTAAAGCAGCGGCGGTGACGAGGCACGTTCATGTTTTTCCTGGGGCTGCTTACTTTCTCCAAGCCTGCTTTCTGTGCAAACGCTGTCTCGGACCGGACACGGATATCTACATGTACAGGTACGCTTCACTGTGTCTTTTACTTCTAATAAACCTGCAACTCTGTTTAGATCGGACAGTGAAGTTATTTAATACTTTGTGTTTTCTGCCTTCTGTTTTCCAGGGGTGACGCTGCGTTCTGCAGCGTGGAATGCCGCCATGAGCAGATCGTGATAGATGAACGTAAAGAAAAATGCTCCGCAGAGGTGAGAAAGGTGAAGGAATCATCGGCTCCAGCTACCCGCCGCCAGAGTTCGGCTGCTAATCAGAGTGTCCAAGCCGGGACAGTCGCCGCAGCCTGACAAGAGCTCAATGTTTGTTACAGGCTTATCAGATACAACATGGCTACTTGATGTACTATCATGCAACTTGCATTTTCATTCCAGTTGTTTGCTGGGTATTAAATATGATCTTGCTGTATTAATAATCTGATTTTTGTTTTCTTTTGTCTTAGGGTATCTGGTTTATTAAATATGATCTTGCTGTAATAATAATCTGATTTTTGTTTTCCATCTTCTGTCTTGGTTATCATCGCCTGCAGCCGGTTCTGTCCTGACAATGAATTTTCTGTTTCATAATAATACTCATGATCTGTGTACAGTACTATATTGGATATTCATGATCTGTGTTCTGTCAATGTTCAGTGTGCCATATATTTTGATGAAAAAAAGGCTGGAGTTAACCAGCCTGCCGTAGGAGTTAATCAATTTGTAATAGGGCATTAAATTTTTAGTTATATGTAGGTTGGATAATCCGATAATATGCGCATACTTATTTCTTATTTATCTAATCTCTACACAGGCGTGTTAACCAGAGATTTAATACCCTATAACAAATTGGTTAGCTCTTGCCGAAAAAAGGCAATTAGGGATGATACTGGTTTTTAATGAAGTAATTGTGGTGAAGTATCATGTATTAACTATTATGCGATAAGTCAATCATCCCTTATTTTTAATGTTATCTTTTGGATATATTTTGATGATAAAATATTCTGAATTTTAATGAATCGCTTGTATCATGTATTAAGCATATTGTTTTTTTTTATTGTTCTGCTTTAGATAAGTGATATCCAATAAAAAAAAATAGTGATTCAATTATCTTTTAGATTAGTGATGTCCAATAAAGAAAATAGTGATTAAATTATTAGCCTTCACTATTAAAAAGGCAGGAGAATATTGTGATTCAATTATCTTTTAGATAAGTGATGTCTAATTAAAAAAATAGTGATTAAATTATTAGCCGTCACTATTAAAAAGGTGGGAGAATATTGTGATAGCCCATGGATTAAAAGAGTATAAAGGGATGAGAATAGGGTATGGTTAAATAATTATTAAATGTTTTGGATTGTTTTTCGTCGGAATAAAGATTTTTTTTTTTTAATTAAATTTTAATTTTTGTTATTTAAAATAAATATTTTTTTATTTTATATGAATTTAATATTTTTTATTGTAAAGAGTTCACATTTTAAATTAATGAATTATGATAATTTTGGTAAATTTCCCGATAATTTTATAAAAAAAACTTTCTCAAATATCTAATAAATATACTACTGTATGAAAGCATTATGATATCTAATAAATAAGAGAAAACAACAACAATCTAATAATTCTTATGTTGCACCAGAACAAGTATCTGGTACAGCTCGAAGCTTTGCCCAAATTTTTGGTAAATTTCCAGATAATTTTAACCAAAAATAACTTTCTCAAATATCTAATAAATATATTACTGTATGAAAGCATTATGATATCTAATAAATAAGAGAAAACAACAACAATCCAATAATTCTAATGTTGCACCAGAACAAGTATCTGGTACAGCGAGAAGCTCTGCCCAAATTTAGAAGAAACCTCAAGTTGGAAGGGGTAATAAAATAATATATTAAAATTTAATATATATTAAAAATGAAAATAAAATAATTTATTTATTTCCATTGCACCCTACAGATTCCATATTGCAATGAAATATGTAAAAGATTGAACTTTGAAACACTGCTAGGAAAAATCAAAATATTAGTCCATCAACAATTTGCCAATAAAATTCCTTGCGAGTAAATAAACATGTGGAACTCCCAAACCTAGAAAAAGACTATTATTACTTGATTATTATGTGTTTTCAGGCAACACTATATTATATTCAACTTCTAAATTCAAGTTTGGACATTTATGAAATGAAATTGACTAACACCCTACTTTTTTTCTCTCTGACCATCATTAAAGCTTCAAGATAGACACCATCATTAAAGCTTCAAGAAAGTAAACTTATTTGCAATTGTTGAACTTCAAGATTTGCAATAGACCTTGCCAAGGAGTGATTGGCTACTGTCTATATTTACTTTGTTGAAACCTTTGCTACATAATGATTGGCTACTATCTATATTTTGTTGAAACTTTTGCTACATCTCCACGTCTGTGATTTTATAGAGCCCATGCAGTGCATCCCTTGCCCTGTCATCTATCACTTGGAAAATAAACAAATGATACAAATGGTACTTTCTCTGATCAAATTAGGTACTTGAAAGGTGAAAATCTGCACAAAATACGTACAAACGTCAAAATCTGTTGTGAAACTCCAGAAAAGTTCCCTACCAGTGCCCAAGCTCCCAGGAATTTACTATGAATTTTACTACGTGCTCTCCACTGCCTAAGAGAAATATATTACTATGAACAATTCCCTTAAATAAAAGAAAAAGATAGTGGTTAATAAATATAAAAAAATTTATGTCTGGAAATATTATAATGGAAGAAAAATTAAATTATGATATAAAAACATTATGATATCTAATAAATAAGAAGAAAATAACAGTAATCCAATAATTCTCTTAAATAAGAAGAAAAAGAAAAAGATAGTAATCCAATCATTCCAATTCTCTTAAATAAGATTGTAATCCCATCATTCCCTTAATGCATGGTGGTTAATGAATGTAAAGAAAGCTTAAACCTGAAAATATTACAATGAAAGAAAGGTTAAATTAAAGGAGGATTCTTTTGGCCGAAAATAGTTAAGTCTGTTGAGGCTACCAGTGCAGCCCATGAAATGTCGACTCCATCATTAGATCTGAGTTTTTTTCGGACTTGGAATTTATTAAGTTTTAGACGGATAAATTCCTCTGCAATTTGAAACTTGTGCATTTTTAAATTCAAGCTTTTGGGTTCTTAAATCTCCCAAATTTGTGCTTGAGCTTAATTGAATATTAAAATGAAAATGTAACCAGTGTAAAAAAATTTCCACGGCAGGGGTAAACAAGTGCTGCATGCAGCCAGTAGTCCTTGCCGTAAGTCAATGGCCTCCCTCAAGCACAAATGAAGCCTTTTTTGTTTGTGCACCATTTCTCGTGCTTTCGGTAAAGAAGCTAGTTGACATCAATTCATGTGGGTGCTGTGCAGGACGATCATAGTATCATAATTGTTTTGCTTCTTTAACGATAGTTACACCAAGTATCAAATAGACAAATCTAATCAGTGAATAGTGGAATTTTAAATTTATGTTAATGTAAATTCGATAACAGTGATTATTTTTTAATACACTAGATTTTAGGTTTTGAATATTTTAGAAACCGTTAAATTTCTTTGTATTTATATATGTAATTTTTTTTAATAATAATTTCTTTGTATTTAGATATGTAATTTTTTTATAATAATGGATTGAAAGCAGTTATTTTCAGAAGAAGAAAAATAGGTCACTTGTCTAGTTCCATATAAGCAAAAATAATATCAAAGTTAAAGTGATTACCTTCAGCCTCAGAACAAAACATTGTCTAGATTGGGGAAGGTGTAAAATATGTCACGATTCTAGATATGACATTCTATTTATTTTAAATCTTCATTTGTAATTAAAACGAAAACTATTCTATATTCAATATGACCTAAAAATTTTATTTACAATTAAAAAAACTATTCTATATTCAATATGACCTAATATATGATAAAAATTAAGCTTGTTTAGGAAAATAATCAATTATTAACTAACTGAGATCATAAAAAATGGTATGTTTGGTTTTTATAATTATTTATTTCAGGAATCAGATATGATGTAAAAATCAGAAATACCTTTCCATCATAAAGAAATAAAATTACTAACTTTTATATTAAAAATAGTTTTTTATATGAACCTCCATTATATACGTCATTTATTACAGATATAAAGACACCGCGCGTAGGAACAATAATCTAAATAAAAAATAAAAATTTAATAAGAAATAAAACAATTAAAAGGACGTGGGGCAAGCATTTGGGGAGTGCTTGCAACCCGCATGTCACATCATTGTTATTTCATAACCTCATAAACTCTTCCTAATTTCTTAATGGATGTGTGTGTCCTCTCCTGTTAGTTGAGCGGTTGGCGTGTTGTGGACTCCCAGGATCAAGCCACATGTCCCCTTTTCTTTTTTTGTAAATGACATTTGACCATCATTCTTATCTCAACGTGTTGGCCCCAGTCGATTGACATTACATCGTCTTCTGGATTTGTTCTTAGTTTCTTTGGCTATGCGAGTTTCTGGATGTTGATTTAACTTGCTAAATCTGACAACCTCTAGCTCAGTGGCAGATCATTTGACTGCAAGAGGTCACTGGTTCAAACTGGGTTGGGCCCTCTTCCATTTCGGCTTTGGCTTTGGCTATGCGAGTTCACAGGTTCAAACCTGGTTGGGTTCTCAAGTTTCTGGATGTTAATTTAAATTGCTAAATACGAGAACCTGCGGGTTGGGCCCTCTTCCAAACACGCTAGCAACGTTGGGCACTAAATCCTCTAGCACGCGACACAATCCAGTGTGGCAAACAAATGATTGAATCAATCTCTCTGAAGGCAACGCAGTACAAGATGGTTGATGTAATTTGTTTGCGGGAGGAGGAAACGAGCAGCTGCAGTGGAGCGCCTGCTTATACGGATAATAATAACAAAGCTGGAAGTGGAAGTGGAAGCGGAAGCAGGGTTATAAATGCAGTGCTCAAGGCATTATGTGTGGCTGGAGGGGTTTACCTGATTAGGAAATTCTCCAAGTTCACCACTCGGCAGGATCAGACGCGAATTGTTGCAGAAGCCCTCTGCGGAGAGAAGGTTTCTATATCCACTTGTCCTATTGATTTCATTAGTGGCAAATGCTTGGTTTAATTCAGGGTTAAAATACAAACGAAATTGAATTTGTTATTTGCTTCTATCAGTCATCAAGCGAGCAAGCAGCAGGGCATCCTATGACCTATTTCAATCTCAGGTATGGTGTTCATCTCAGCCTTTTATTCTCTATTTGTTTGGATTCCTGGTAGCAAGAAAATAGTACTGGGGTCGCAACACGTATCTTATGAATACTTCATTTTATTTTAGTTGACAGGTTAAAATAGATCTGGTATGGTGGTCGAAGCAACACGTATCTTATCAGCAGTATATTTTATTTTAGTCACAGAAAAGAACACCTGGCTTGAGAAAAAACACCAGGTGTTCCTTGTATAAAATCTGCGGCATCTGTATAAAAATATCATTCAGCTCTATGAATTATAAATAACCATAGTCTTTCAAAACGTAAAGTATAAATATTAAACAGCAGAAGGTATGAACTGTAAATAGCAATTTAATTAGGGTTTTAACTGAAAGTGCGAATAAAACGACAACATTCAGCTGAGAGCATTGTTGCAAAAGGAAAAAATTGTAGCGTTTCTTATTTGGAAATGTGGTATTCTACGATCTTCTGCATCAATGCTTTGTATTCGGTCAGTTGTAATTTTTTTAATTAAAATCCTTTACTTTAGCCTGACGTCTATATGGTTCCTCTGCTATTCTCACTGGCTCTTCAAATGATTCCGAATCCGGGTATGGGAAGAAAACTATGTTTCCACCGCATCAGATTCCATCACTTTTGTATTTTGTTGTTTTAAAATCCGATTTCCAGAATATCCAGCTGGTTACGCGAGGCAATTCTGTAAATCCCTCAGCTAAACTTGTGTGTAAAGGAAAAAGAAAAGCACGAAAACATCAAGGTATTTTACCAGATAATTCCGATTCTGAAGTGTGCTTCACCACAACAGTTACTATTCCGCGTAGACTGAAGTAGTTTGGCCCGTACATTTCCATCAAGATGTAGATCCTAAATATATACAGAAATCATTGAATATTTCCGCAGAGACATCGGTATGGATTATATTTCATATTATAAAGCGCATCAGCATTTACATTAAAGTAGGTTGTATATTTCACACATGTACATTAGCTTATGTTGGAAATGACGTTATTTAACGGGTTTGCTATGATAACTCCATGGATGGAGGCACTTTGAATTCTGATAATGACTCAGAGAAAAAAATTGGGACGCAGCAGTTGAAAATTATACAAAATGCATTGACGCCACTCACCTTCAGCTCAAGGAGAGCGTGTTGAATGACCATCAGAATATCAGTACCAGTCTTCTGCACGCGGCTTCCACAGAGGTGATTTATCATTAATTTCCGGCAGCACTGCAGCAGGTTAGCATTCTAGCAATTTGATTAGGGAAATTTATTTTTTTGTTACTGATTACTTGTAATCATTTTTATAATGAAAACAATTTTGAAGAAGCATAACCAAATTCTCTGATAACACTTCAGGAAATTAAAAGAAGAAAGATCAAGAAATCAAATACCTGTTGAAACTGCTTCACAGGGGTGAAGCTCTGAAGCATCTGGGCACCTGCATCTATCAGGTGGGATCCCACGGTGTGTGGCTTCCCTGGCACATCTTCTGGGGTTGAAGCTATGTAACCAGAAGGTGGTCTCTCGCTCGATGTCATGTTGATGGCTTCGGTGTAGATCAAAAGAACTCACCAGAGTTAGGAACGAGTACACAGAGGTGAAAGGCTCCTCGTAGGGTTTTCTGCTTGTGATATAAGCTTTGACAGGGTTCCATACGCTGTGTAAGCTTGGGTGGTAAACACGGGCTCTGACAGGTGGTCAACATGCAAATATCTCTATGAACAAATGTCTAAATTAGGTGCTGGCTTAACGTGGAACAGGTCCAAAAAGAACTTAGGATAAGATGATATTGCAAACTTTGCCTCCACAGCTTGCCACAACGTACTTTGGATAAGATGAAATTGCCTCAATATTTTTGCATCGGGCAATGTGAAGGCTGTAATAAGACCTCAATTGTTTTCAGAACCAAAAACTTTGGGTAAAATTTTGTTGAATGAAATTGGGAGCATCAAACTTAGGTTAAAATGCGAAAACACCGAAAAAAAAAACCGGTCAAAGTATCAAGTAATGGTAGGTCAACGATCGATCGATCGCTAAAAACTTTGGGTAAAATTTTGTTGAATGAAATTGGGAGCATCAAACTTAGGTTAAAATGCGAAAACACCGAAAAAAAAACTGGTCAAAGTATCAAGTAATGGTAGGTCAACGATCGATCGATCGCTATTAGTCCCAGGCAGGGACTAATAAGGTGTCTGGCACACAGGACGTTTGGAATGCTCTGTACTGAGCATTAGATGCTCGTCGATGCTTTTGAGCGAAAGAAAGCTATTCTAATACCACTTTACTGAATGGTAAAATTTATAATAATTTTTTTTGGTTAAATCAAAAGAGTGGGATAGTTATTATTGGTTGTTAAGTTGAGTAGTGGTAAGTCAATATTTTATAGTTTTTACTTATAAATAATATGGTATTTTTTTAATTGTTAGATATATATGTTTTTTTGGGTATTAGTTCCAAGGGTTAGCTCAATTAGTCAAGACGGGGCCTCGCCAGATGGGAGGTCGCATGGTCTTAGGTCTTGCACTAGGCCGCGGGGCGTCAAGCCCAGGTTTTTCTAGTGGACGTAGTGCTACCCGTTGACCGAAGGTGTCCGTGAACCACGCACGCAAAAAAAAAAATGTTTTTTAGGTATTGATAAATTTTAATTAAAAATATTAAAAATTTTAGTAATATAATATAATATATAAATGTTAAGTAATTTTCATTTATATATTCAAAAATATATTTTAAATAATTTAATTTTATTATTTTATCAAAAATTTAATTAAAATAAAATATAATAATTACAATGTTCTTGATGATAATTTTGTTAGGATGGTCATTTTTTTCAAACAAATCCAATTATGGGAGAGTTTGACTTTTTTTTGATAGTGGAAATGTATTCAGCACCACAAAACACCTAAGGAGCACTCAAAATCCTAAAAATTGATGAAGGTAATCTTGATTTCCCATTTTTTTTTTTTAATTTTATCAAAATTATGTAGAATTTTTCATTATCAATATTTTCCGGGGACCTTAGACTTAAAACGAAATAAAATGTTAAGATCAAAAAAACTAAACATAGTCTATAAAACCACTTGCACAATATCATTGTTTTCAGGCATTTTAAATGATTCCAACCTGACCATTGCTCCCAATGAGCAAATGAACACGTGACTACTGGCCACCCTCAACCATTCTGGGCAAGTTAAAAATCCCATCCCCGTAAAAATTGGCTGTCCTGTCATGACACCGTAGCATTACAGCTGGTCACATGGCAGCACTCTGTGAGCTCACGTTTGATTGCGCCCAAAATTCCAAAAGCAAAGGAAAAGGTACAGGACCCACCAAAGATGGCGTCACGTAAACGGAGCTAGTGGAATAACAAAAAAATCTGTATTTGGCAACGAACGGCAACCGACAGAAGTTGGCCTCTCCCCGTTGAACCCTGAATGGATTCACTCACGTAAAGTGTAGAATACAGAGTGTAGGCTGGACTGTACAAGGCAGCATCTTAATTAAATAGAGTAGCTTGTCCCGTATGTTTCCTTTTCCTGTATTAGTCCTTGCCTGCTATAAGGTAGTAGGGATTATTGTAATCCTTCTGTATTAAAATCTGAGTCAGTGTAAAAAAACATATGATTAAACTGAAGTTTTGCCGGCATGCAATAATTTACTTTTCTTTTTTCCAGTTTATTAAACATTGATAAAGTTTCTTGTTAGCCAATCAAATATTTGGAAGTCTTATTTAGCCTCATACGGAAGTAAATTGAGGAAAACATATGATGCTAACAATCAAATATTTGGAAGTCTAATTTGGCCTCATACGAAAGCAAATTGAAGAAAACATATGATATTGGAAGTGATAGAGAGAATTTTTAAGTAAATATTTTAATATTATAAAATTATTATTTTAGTTTTATCAACATGTAAATATATGTTTTTCATACAATTTCAAAATTCTTGTTTGAAGGTGTTAATATGTTTTTCATACATATCAATATTTTGGCAAATTTTAACAACCATTCACTAAGAAAATGATTGTCTGGTGGCTGGCTATGTTCATCATACATGCAAGGATGTCCCTCTCAAAAACTCCGGGGATGACCATCGTATGTTCTTCATACATATCAACACTCTGGCAAATCTTAACAACCATCCACTAAGGCAATGATTGTCAGGCGGTTGGCTATGTCCATCATACGTGCATGGATGCTCCTCTCAAATACTTCGGGGAGGACCATCGTTTCGGGGAAGCAGGGTATGCTGATGATGGATGTTAAAATTTGTTGGAAGGTCAGAGGAAACAAAATAAAGATTCACACATAAAACACGAGGTGCTGCTCTTCTATTGATCACACAAAACATGATGATTACAATGAACTCGATGAAGGGTATTTTAACCCTTTTCCAACTAGCTACTTGCCTAAAATATTTTGACATGCAACCCCATGCAATCACACACTCAAAGTCATTTATCACTTAACTGGACTTACTCAACATTCAACCACTCAATCACTCAGTTAACTGACTTTCTATGTTTAGCCAACTCTTCACACAGGAGTAATTACTTTATTTTAACACTCCCCCTTAATTACGATTGTTAAACTAAAACATGACTCATGACAACTCAAACATCCCTGTTGGTCTATGTCTCAGCTAGGCTTACAACACCCAAGTTTCTTCTATGAAACTCAAACACGTCTTGTGCTAATAACTTAGTAAATATATCAACCAATTGATCGCTAGATTTACAAGGCTTCAAGTGGACTTCTCCATTGCTCACAAGTTCTCTGATAAAGTGATATCTAGTATCAATATGCTTGCTCTTTTGATGAAACACACTATTCTTGGATAGTGCAATCGCTGAGGTGTTTTTACAGTATATTGTTGTTGATCCTTGTTGTTTTTGCTTGAGTCCATCAAATACTCTTCTTAACCACATTGCTTGATAGGCTGTTGATGTTGCTGCTACATATTCTGCTTATGCTGACGAAAGTGTCACAATGGGCTGCTTTTTAGATGCCCATGAAATCACACCTGAACCAAGGTAGAACACAAAACCAAAAGTGCTCTCCCTATCATCCAAACTGCTTGCAAAATTGCTATCTGTATATCCAATCAAATCCTTATTTTCTGTGCTTGCATACATTATGCCACAATCTATAGTTCTTGCTATGTATCTCATAATTCTTTTTCCTGCACTCCAATGTGTGTCTTTTGGAGTCTCCATAAATCTGGAAATCAAACTCACTCTTTGCATGATATCTAGTCTTGTAGCTATGAGATACATGAGACTGCCAACCAATCTTTTGAATAGAGTTGGATTGACATATGATCCTTCATCATCCTTGCTTAACTTTGTACCTGTGGCAATTGGTGTAGGGACAAGTTTGCAATTTTCCATCCTAAATCTTTTCAGCAAATCTTTGGAATATTTATTTCGACAAATAAAAATTTCTTTTTTAGATTGCTCAACTTCTATGCCAAGAAAATATTTCATCAGAGCAAGATCTATCATCTCAAATTCTTTCATCATGGCTGCTTTAAATTCATCTATATCAAAATCACCTATAAAAATCATGTCATCAACATATAAGCAAACAATCAGAATTTTCCCATGCTCATTTGCCTTTGTGTATAAGGTAGGTTCAATGTTGCTTCTGCAAAATCCATTCTTGATCATGTAGCTATTGATTCTACTATACCAAGCTCTAGGTGTTTGCCTCAATCCATAGGGCGTTTTTTTCAACCTGTAAACTTTATCTTCGTTACCTTCAACTTCATAACCTAAACGTTGTTGCACATAAATTTCTTCTTCTAGAATTCCATTCAAGAAGGCTAATTTCACATCCCTCTGATATACTTTCCACTTGTTCTGAGCTGTTGTGGCTAGAACTGCTCTTACGGTATTCGATCTAGCTACTGGAGAAATGTTGCTCCAAAGTCTATCACTGGTTGCTGCGAGAATCCTTTTGCTACAAGTTTAGCTTTGAATCTGTCAATTTCACCTTTTTCATTCAACTTTGTTTTGTACACCCATTTTACACCAATGAGATTTTTGTTCTTCGGTAAATCAATCAAATCCCATGTATCATTCTTTTCAATAGATTCAATTTTTTCGTCCATGGCTTGCACTCAATTTTCATCTCTGAATGCTTCTTCAAATGAAGAAGGTTAGAATGACAACAATGAAAAATTTGAACTAACATCCAAATCATCATAAATATATTTCAACCTTCTCATCTTTCTCTTACCATTGCTTGATTCATCACTTGATTGATTGCTGGGAGAATATTAATCTGTTGATCTGTTTGAGGACCCATGCTGCTCTGAAAATCTTGGAGTCCTTGTTGGTGTGTCTCTGTTTGATGTTTTCACATGTGATTCTTGCTGCTCCTTTTTTGCTACCTCATCTTCTTCCATCAGTGGCACTTGTGCATCAACTATTTTGTCTACAGTTCAATTCCATGACTCTTGTTCCTTTAACGCAACATCTCTGCTAATTATGGTCTTCTTTGTGACAGGGTTATATAATTTGTAAACTTTTGATTGCTCACTATAACCAGTGAATATGTATTTTTAACTTTTATCATCCAATTTGCCTCTTCGCTCCATAGGCACATGTGCATAAGCTACACATTCAAATACTCTGAGATGAGATACATTGCAATACATATTTGACCATGCTTGTTTTGGTACTTTGTTCATCACACTCTTTGTAGGAGATCTGTTGATCACATAAATAACACATGCAACTGCGTCTACCCAATACTCATTAGACAAGTTTCTTCCTTTCAACGTGCGTCTTACCATGTTCATAATTGCCCTGTTCTTTCTCTCTGCTACACCATTCTGCTGTGGTGTGTACTTGGTTGTAAACTGTGTTCTGATCCCATGTTGTTTACAGTGATCATGGAATGCCTTTGAGTCATATTCTCCACAACAATCTGACCTCAATACCTTCATCTATCGATCACTTTAGTTCTCTGCTAAGGCTTTGAATCCTTCGAACTTTACAAAAGTTTCAGAGTTCTATTTCAACTTCCACCAATCCACTGTGTCCTCATAAGTCCACACAACTCTGTATGCGAGGTACGCTCCACTGTCTTTTACTTCTAATAAACGGGCAACTCTGTTTAGATCGGACAATGAAGTTATTTAATATTTTGTGTTTTCTGCTTTTTGTTTTCCAGGGGTGACGCTGCGTTCTGCAGCGTGGAATGCCGCCATGAGCAGATCGTGATAGACGAACGTAAAGAAAAATGCGTCGCAGAGGTGAGAAAGATGAAGGAATCATCGGCCCCAGTTACCCGCCGCCAGAGTTTGGCTGCTAATCAGAGCGTCCAAGCCGGGATAGTCGCCGCAGCCTGACAAGAGCTCAATGTTTGTTACAGGCTTATTAGATACAACATGGCTACTTGATGTACTATCATGCAACTTGCATTTTCATTCCAGTTGTTTGCTGGGTATTAAATATGATCTTGCTCTATTAATAATCTGATTTTTGTTTTCCATTGTCTTAGGGTATCTGGTTTATTAAATATGATCTTGCTGCAATAATAATCTGATTTTTGTTTTCCATCTTCTGTCTTGGTTATCATCGCCTGCAGCCGGTTTTGTCCTGACAATGAATTTTCTGTTTCATATAATACTCATGATCTGTATACAGTACCATATTGGATATTCATGATCTGTGTTCTGTCAATGTTCAGTGTGCCATATATTTTGATGAAAAAAAGCAGGTAGTGATGACACTGTGGGTTTTTAATGAAGTAATTGTGGTTAAGTATCATGTATTAACTATCATGCGATAAGTCAATCATCCCTTATTTTTAATGTTATCTTTTGGATGTATTTTGATGAATAAAGTATTCTGAATTTTAATGAATCACTTTTTTTTTTCTTTTTTTTTTTTTCCGGAGAAAAAAGCGAACTTTTTATATATAAAATAGATAAAAAGTTACAATCAGATGCAAAGCATTCAGTTACAGTGAGGAAACTCCCTCAGCTGACCCAGAGAAAAGATGCTCTTCTCTGAAACTATCCAAAGACAACAAAGCGTCCAGGTCCCCTGTTGATGAGAACAGGTCTATCCCTTTTGCAAAAAACAAAAATCACAACAAAGTCTCGGCCTGTAACAAGCACCAAGACGCTGTTCCGACTGAATGAGCCCGTGGGCCTCCATGAGACAGCCCACTAAAATCAATTAAAAACGCCCGAAACACTTGGGCAATGAAGAGAAAAAAAAAAAAAAACGTATCAGCATAATAACATCAGCGTTCAAAGCGCAGGAGTGGGTATACATGCGCCTGTGCCCGAAGAAGGACTGATAAATCAAAACAGTAAAACAAAATTTAAACATAGGGAGGCAGAACTGACTCCTGAATCTGATCATGAAGCTTTTCAGTCACTTTCCAAATGCCCAAAGCTTGCTGCAGAGCGTCTTTAGATAATTTATCCGCGATTTCATTCTGATCCCTGTATATGTGTTCAATTGAAAAGGCATTAAAAGACTGTTTTAAACTCATAATTTCTTCAAGGAGAGGCCTCAGCATATAATTTTGACATCGACTGTTTCCATTAACCCATTTAACAACATTTAAAGAGTCCCCAAAGATCTGAATTGCGACGATATGTCTGTGAATAAGCCAACAGAGGAGCAACTTAAGGGCTGACAGTTCAGCGAAATTGTTTGAACCGGTACCAATGCCCACCGAAGCTGATAAAGAATGAGATTCATTTAAATGAATGATTATGCCTGCCCCTGCTGTGTTGTTTTGAGAAGCCCCATCAAAGTAGGCCCACGGGATGCTTGGTCTGATTTGTTCTTCCCTGCTCTGAGACTTTTTTCTTGATTCCTCCTGTTCAGGGATACTTAAAAAAATGGTTGTGCTTTGAATGGCTATAACTTCAGCTGGGAGAGAAATATCCTGAAATATGTTTCTGTTCCTGGCTATCCAAACGCCCCAGGAAATGATGGGCGGGAGGTTCCTCCAGTTCCCCTCTGAGTTCTGATTCCACCATTGTTCCCATGCAGCCATAATGGAGCCCCCCTCCCATCTAAGCTGCTTCTTTAACAAGACCTGTACCTCTTCCCACACCTTTTTAGTGAAAGGGCAACAAAGGAACAGGTGGAGAATGGTCTCAGAGTCACTTTTGCACAGCGGACATCTACCAGGACCTTGCTTAAATCTAGCTTGGAGGATGTCCCAGGATGGGACCTTCTTCTTCAGCACGCACCAAAAAAACAATCTGGATTTTTTTGGACATTTAAGCTTCCATAGAGATTTTGCCCACCAAGCAGGTTCTTCCCATCCCTTCTTCGTCATTAGAAAACTGTATCCTGCTTTCGGGGAATAAGAGCCTGTATCAGCATGGGCCCAGACCAGCTGGTCAGGTCTATCTTTTATCCTTACGTTGGATCTTGACAGTTCTTGAATAAAAATCTGCCACTCATCCCACCATAATGGGTTGAGATCGAGATCTTCTCCAGATTTCCAAGCTTGCCCCCATATGGAGGAGTGACCTATTTTCTCTATCTGATGCAAATGAAAAATGCCTTTGGAATCCAGATGTCTAATGAGACCCGGAGATAAGGCAAAACGATCATTGCAGCCCACCCAAGGGTCCCTGCCTATTCTTACATTTTCACCACTGCCCACCTGCCATGACAGCCCTTGATCTATGACTTTAAAAGCTTCAGTGGTAGCTTTCCATATCACTGAAACATTCCTCCCTTTTTTGTTTGGGTCACGGATCCAATTTTCCAGAGGCATTGGATCTATATACTTACGCTTTACTACTCTTGTCCAAAGGTTCTCAGAGGATATGAGCCTCCAGCCAGATTTAGCTGCCAAGGAGTAACTGAAATCATTAAGATTCTTTATACCCCAGCCGCCCCATTCTTTTGGCCTGGCAATCTTATCCCAGGCTACCCAAGGAAGAACCGAGTCCTCCTTTGCCCCTGACCAAAGAAACCTGCTGCAGATCTTCTTTATCTTATGGAGTGTCCCTTTTGGTATCCAGGTCAAAGCTGCCCAAAAAACTGGCATGGCCAGCAGCACAGAGTTTACCAGTGTCAACCTTCCAGCTCTAGATAACCACTTGAAACTCCAATGGGCAATCTTAGCTTCAATTTTGGCCACCAGCCAGTTCCAGTCTTGCTTCTTATAAGAATTTGGCTTCAGCCAGAATCCCAAATACTTGAAAGGAGACTCCATGTTGTAAATTTCAAAAGGCAAAATAGCTGTGATCTGGGAGCATTCATTCCTGCTGAAACCTTCCATAATAAGGTGAGATTTCCTGTGGTTGATTTGCATTCCTGTGGCTTTCATGAACAGATCCAGGATATTCTTTAGTTCCTTCACTTCATTCAGGCTCCCATTAGTAAAAAGTAAAATATCGTCTACAAAAAGGAGATGTGAAATGAACAGATTTACAGCTACTTCCAAACCTTTAATCAAACCTGTTCTTCTTGCTTCCATAATCAGCCTGCTAAGACCCTCTGCCACTAGGAGAAAAAGCAGAGGGGATAGGGGACATCCTTGCCTCAGTCCCCTTTGACCTTTGAAAAAGGGAGACGCTGCCCCATTGATTAGTACTGCAAAACTTACACTGGTAACACATCCCATTATCCAATTGATAAAATCCAGCTTGAAACCAAGATGGGTCAACAACATCCGGAGGTAAGTCCAGCAGATCCTATCGTATGCTTTCGATAGATCTATTTTGATCACAGCCCCTTTCTTGATAGTCTGTCTGATGCTATGAATCGTCTCCTGGGCTACCCCTATGGCTTCGTGAATCTGCCTTCCATCCAAGAACCCAAATTGTTCACTTGAGATATTTTTTGACAGGACCGGCTTCAAACGCACAGCTATAATTTTTGCTATGATTTTGTAGACACAGTTGCAGAGGGAGATTGGCCTGAAGTCTTCAAAAGTGTCAGGGTCCTCCTTTTTTGGGATGAGGGCAATAAAAGTAGCATTAAAAGGGGGGAGCATCTCACCCTTCCTTCTTGATTCTTCCACGACATCAGTTAGCTCATCACCAATTGAATCAAAGAAATGATTGAAGAGTTCTATGGTCCACCCGTCTGGACCTGGACTTTTATCTTTTGCCATGGATTTAACAATATGCTCAACTTCTTCCTTTGTCACGACATCCATTAAACTTTCATCTTCTTCCTCTTCAACAAACCTTGGAAAACATTGGGCAGTTCTGATAACTTCTGCTAGAGTAATCCCTCCTTGAGCTGTAAAAAGGTTTTGGAAATGGGCCTTTCCCATTCTGGAAAGGTCCTCAAAAGAAGAGGCTTCTCTTCCATCTTGATCCCTTAGCTTCCAAATGGTGTTTGCATTTTTCCGGCCCTTTGCATAGTTATGAAAAAACTTTGTGTTCTCATCACCAGCTTTCAGCCATATAGCCCTGCTTTTTTGCCTCCACTCCTCTTCCCTCTCGAGAAGGATCTTACTTTTTTGTTTTTCTAACATCAGGATCTTGTCTTTTGAATCCTGGTCTTCATACCCGCCAGCCTCAGGCTCCTCTAGATCTCGTAATTCAGCATCTATTGAGGAAAGCGCCTCATTCTGAGACACCTTCCTAGCTTTGGCCCATTCTATGGTAGCTTTTTTGAGCCTTTTTAAATTATCCCAGAAATGGGCCCCTTTGCTTTCTGACGGAGAGCTGCCCGGGTGTCTCCAAGTATCCCTGAAGAGGATGTTGTAAGATTCCTCCTGCAACCAGGCGACATTAAATTTGAAAGGAGAAGCTGGTTTAGAAGGAGGCTTTTGAAACTCCATTAAGATAGGAAAATGATCAGAATTCCCCCCTTCACCAACCCACTGCCTGAACATAGGGATGTTGTTTATCAAATCTTCGCTTATGAGAAAACGGTCCAACCGCTTTGCCACTCTTCCTTCCCCTATCCTTCTGTTCCTCCATGTAGGCTTGACTTTGATTGGATTAACATCTATCAAATTATGTGAGAGGAGAGCATTTGTAAAAAAATCCGATAGCGGATCTTCCCTGGCTGAGGGACCCCAGGCTTCCGCTGACCCAATAGAGAAATTTAGGTCTCCTCCCAAGATCACCCTCCTGTCTTTTAAAAGGGTTTTAGAGAAAAGGTTATTCCAGAAATATTCTCGGCCCTGACATGGCCCATAGATATTTAGAATCAAAAAAGAAAAACCAATATCAGGAGAAAAAACCTCCATGCCCAGAACATGGTCCATTCCCCAGAGGCTATTGATCATCATCCTACCATCTCTGACACCAATAGCCAAACCCCCCGAGTGTCCTTCAGCATCTATGGCATGAAAAACCCAACCTGGGAATGAGGATCTGAGCATAGTTTCCACCTCTAAACTCCTACCAAGGGTCTCTTGTAAAAAAAGGATATCCGGACTGTATCGAGCAACTAACTCTTTTAAAGCCAGTTTTTTGGGTTTACTGGCTAAACCCCTACAATTCCAGGATAAAAGGATCATTTTACAACTAGGTCAGGGGGATTTGCTGCTCTAAGCGCCCCAGTAATGGACATTTGCTTCCCATCAGCTACATCAAACTTCGCTTTGACCTGTGCTTTTGACAGATTCGATTTCCTACCCCTACCCTTTCTTTTGGAAGCTTGGGAAGAGCAAGGGCCTAATCCACCAATCAGATCAGGGGACTCTATAGATTTACCCTGTCTTTTATCCAGAGATCTCAGATTATAATGACAACACTGATTGGGAAGAACCGGGTTTTGGATATTTTGAGATACATCTTCGCGATTCAGGACGATGGAGGGAATGGCATCAATAAGATTTTCAACATATAACTGATCGGCATTCCTAGATGAGATAAATTCTTCGTTTATAGTATTTTCAGTATGATCAGGGAAAAAAGAAACATTGCAATGATCATGAGGCATCCCAATAGGTTCCTCCATTACAGTGTCGGGATCATCAGCTGGCGGCTCCTTGGCATCCTTCACCGGAGTCTCTTGGGCCTTTGTCTCTTCGGGCATATGATTAATATCCTCTCTGACCGAAGCCTCTTTCCCGCTATTCCTCTCCTCCATAGCCACATCCTTCAGGGGGTCCTTAGCCACGAAGTCCTTTTCCTTCCTCATCTTTTCCTCCCTCTGCTCACCTTGTTTCTGCGGCCTTCTTCTGCGATTGCCCAGAGGGCAATCCTTTGCCAAATGCCCATATTCGTGGCACCTGTAGCACCGAAAGGGAAGGTGCTCATAGTCCAGAGGCTGCTTAAAAACATATTCTCCATACTCAAGGTTTATAGACTCCGCTAACCCATCCTTAGGATTCAATCGAACTAAGATCCGTGCCATTGTTCTTTCGTAGGAGTGAAGGAACGACATATCAGCTTCAAGATAAGTTCCCAACAAATTCCCTATGGATTTAAAAACTGATTCCACCCACAGGAACGGAGGGAGACCAGGTGCTCTGACCCATACTGGGAATTCGTCCGCCTTCTCCCTTTTTGCATCAAAATTCGGCGACCACCTCTGAAACATGACCGGGCGATTTCCAATAGCCCAGTTCCTCTCAACTACCCAATCTGCATCTTCTTTCTTATCAAAACTGACCATGAACCAGCCCTTCACTAACAGAGCCACTCTGAAAGAATTTGCCAAGGATTCTTTCCATTGGGACTCCGCCCACTGATTCAATGACTTGCCAGATAGGGCCTTCCCTCTGATTCGACCTACAAGGGTGCATTCCGCCACTGTCAGAGCATCCTGAACTTGGACATCCATGCCGAGGACCAGGTTGCCTCCAATAGTCTTCTTCTTTAAGGAAAAATCCTTCTTTCGATTTGCCTCAGTCTTATCCTGTCCACGATCTACATCCCCTCCTAAGAGATTAGGGGTTGCATTTCCTTGAGTTTCCTGATGACCCACCCTGTTATCTACAGGGACTTGACTCGCTGTTCCTCCCCGAGCAGGCTGACGACCGGCGTCCAAAACCACCTTCTCAGCTGCCCCATGCCCCGGAATCCCTGTTTCCCTTCCGCTGATTCGAGGTTTCCCCACCTTCCCGGACCTTACCACCTCGCTTCCCTCAGTGAGAAGCCCTTCTAGAGTTAGATTGGGATTGGGATCTTGTTTTAAGGGAGAGCATCTAATCTCTGTATGCCGATTACTCCCGTCTATTCCAGCATTCCCTGACTTCGAAACCCCACCAGCCGATCTCCAGAGACCTTGCTTGGACGGGAAGTTTATAAAGTCCTCGAGCCCTCCTGATAACCTGGCTGGACCTGAGAGAGATCTAAGCTTGCTGCCATGGAAACCGACTGAAACATGGTGCAGGCTTTTCTCCGGGAGGATCGGTGAGAGGATATCCTTCCCTCCTTTGAGGCACGACCCATCCACGCCCGCCTTCACCTCTAGCTGCTCATTTTTCCTCTTGATGTTCCACGCACCTTCCACAGCCGGCTCCACTGCTGCATGACTGCCATCTGACCCGAAGAACTTGACCAAGTTTTGGGCCGTTACATCTTTCCCCCAAACTGATAGTAAATCCTCCGGGGCCGGTTCTAGGTCAACAGATTCGGTAGGATTAAACATGGTGAAAAAAAGACAGTAAAAGGCCCAATACCTGACACCGCTAGCAGCCCGTAGCTGTTACTGTCGACACCGCTTCGGAACGTGGAACGCCGGTTTCCCCAAAACAGTAAGTAGCCGCTGCCTCTCCGGAATGATGATTAACCTCGCCGTTTCACAGATAACCTTCCGATTAACCCTTAACAGCCCTTCTAAAGAGAAGCCCTCCGCTGCCTCTCCGGATTGAAGTTTAACCTCGCCGTTTCGCAGATAACCTCCAGATTTACCTTAACGGCCCTTCCAAAAAAGAAACCTTAAGCGACCAACGCCTCGGAATGACCACCGTTTGTCGCTCCCCGATCCGTTGCTGCCGCTTTCTGCCAAAAGCCTGTCTGGAACCTGAAAATGCAGCTACCCAGGCCGCAGGCCTAGGTGACCTCAGGTCGACTCCTGCTGCCTCCGATCGCCTTCATCCTCTTCCTCTTAATGAATCACTTGTATCATGTATTAAGCATATTTTTTTTATTGTTATCCTTTAGATAAGTGATATCCAATTAAAAAATTAGTGATTCAATTATCTTTTAGATAAGTGATGTCCAATTAAAAATATAGTGATTAAATTATTAGCCTTTACTATTAAAAAGGCAGGAGAATATTGTGATAGCCATTGTATTAAAAGAGTATAAAGGAATAAGAATAGAGTATGGTTAAATAATTATTGAATGTTTTGGATTCTTTTTCGTCGGAATAAAGATTTTTTTTTTATTACACTTTAATTTTTGTTATTTAAAATAAATAATTTTTTTTATTTTATATGAATTTAATATTTTGATTTTAAAGAGTTCACATTTTCAATTTATGAATTATGATAATTTTGGTAAACTTCGGGATAATTTTAACCAAAAAAACTTTCTCAAATATCTAATAAATATACTACTGTATGAAAGCATTATGATATCTAATAAATAAGAGAAAACAACAACAATCCAATAATTCCTATGTTGCACCAGAAGAAGTATCTGGTACAGCTAGAAGCTTTGTTCAAATTTAGAGAAAACTTCAAGTTGGGAGGGGCAATAAAATAATATATTAAAAATAAAAATAAAATAATTTATTTATTTCCATTCCACCCTGAAGTTTCCATATTACAATGAAATATGTAAAAGATTGAACTTTGAAACACTGCAGGGAAAATCAAAATATTAATCCATCAACAATTTGCCAATGAAATTCCTTGAGAGTAAAGAAACATGAGGAACTCCAAAACTGAGAAAAAAACTATTATTACTTGATTATTATGTGTTTCAAGGCAACACTATTTTATATTCAACTTCTAAATTCAAGTTTGGACATTTATGAAATGAAATTGACTAACACCCTATTTTTTTTCTCTGTCCATCATTAAAGCTTCAAGATAGACACCATCATTAAAGCTTCAAGATAGACTTCAAGAAAGTAAACTTATTTGCAATTGTTGAACTTCAAGATTTGCAATAGACACTGCCAAGGAGTGATTGGCTACTGTCTATATTTACTTTGTTGAAACCTTTGCTACATAATGATTGGCTACTATCTATATTTTGTTGAAACTTCTGCTACATCTCCACGTCTATGATTTTATAGAGCCCATGCAGTCCATCCCTTGCCCTGTCATCTATCACTTGGAAAATAAACAAATGGTACTTTCTCTGATCAAATTAGGTACTTGAAAGGTGAAAATATGCTCAAAATACGTACAAACGTCAAAATCTGTTGTGAAGCTCCAGAAAAGTTCCTTACCAGTGCCCAAGCTCCCAGGAATCTACTATGAATTTTAGTACGTGCTCTCCAATGCCTGAGAGAAATATATTACTATTAACAATTCCCTTAAATAAAAAAGAAAAGAAAAAGATAGTAATCTAATCATTCCCTTACTGCATGGTGGTTAATAAATGTAAAAAAATTATATCTGAAAATATTATAATGAAAGAAACATTAAATTATGATATAAAAACATTATGATATGTAATAAATAAAAAGAAAATAACAGTAATCTAATAATATTCTCTTAAATAAGAAGAAAAAGATAGTAATCCAATCATTCCAATTCTCTTAAATAAGATTGTAATCCCATCATTCCCTTATTGCATGGTGGTTAATGACTGTAAAGAAAGATTAACTCTGAAAATATTATAATGAAAGAAAGGTTAAATTAAAGAAAGAAAGATTCTTTTGGCTGAAAATAGTTAAGTCTGTTGAGGCTACCAGTGCAGCCCATGAAATGTCGACTTCATCATTAGATCTGAGTTTTTTTCGGACTTGGAATTTATTAAGTTTCAGACGGATAAATTCAGCTGCAATTTGAAACTAGTGCATTTTTAAATTCAAGCTTTTGGGTTCTTAAATCTCCCAAATTTGTGCTTTGACTTTGAGTTTAATTGAATATTAAAATGAAAATGTAACTAGTGTAGAAAATTTTCCACGGCAGGCGTAAATAAGGTGTCTGGCACACAGGACGTTTGGAATGCTCTGTACTGAGCATTAGATGCTCGTCGATGCCTTTGAGCGAAAGAAAGCTATTCTAATACCACTTCACTGAATGGTAAAATTTATAATAATTTTTTTTTTTTTAAATCAAAAGAGTGGGTAGTTATTATTGGTTGTTAAGTTGAGTAGTGGTAAGTCAATATTTTATAACTTTTGCTTATAAATAATATAGTATTTTTTTAATTGTTAGATATATATTTTTTTTGGTATTAGTTTTCAGGGTTAGCTCAATCAATCAAGATAGGGTCTCGCCAGATGGGAGGTCACAAGGTCAATTCCAAAAGCTCTTGATGGGAGGTCACAGGGTCAATTCCCAAAAGTTCTTGGGGTTAAGTCTTGCAGTAGGTCGATTTTTCTAGTGGACATAGTGCTAGGCCGGGGGCGTCAAGCCCAGATTTTTCTAGTGGACATAGTGCTACCCGTTGACTGAAGGTGTCTATAAACCATGCAAGCAAAAAAAATATATATGTTTTTTGGGTATTGATAAGTTTTAATTAAAAATATTAAAAATTTTAGTAATATAATATAATATATAAATGTTAAGTAATTTTCATTTATATATTCAAAAATATATTTTAAATAATTTAATTTTATTATTTTATCAAAAATTTAATTAAAATAAAATATAATAATTACAATGTTCTTGGTGACAATTTTGTAAGAATGTCATTTTTTTTAAACAAATCTAATTATAAGAGGGTTTGATTTTTTTTTATACTGGAAATGTATTCAACACCACAAAAAACCCAAGGAACACTCAAAATCCTAAAAATTATGGAGATAATCTTGATTTCCCAGTTTTTTTGGTTTAATTTTATCAAAATTATGTAAAATTTTTCATTATATTTTCCAGTCAAAAACATCACTACCTTAGACTATAAAACGAAATAAAATTTTAAAATCCAAAAAACCTAAACATAGTCTATAAAACCACTTGTGTCATATGATTGTTTTCGGGCATTTTAAATGATTCCAACCTGACCATTGGTCCCATTCAGCAAATGAACACGTGACTACTGGTACCCTCAACCATTCTGGGCACGTTAAAAATCCCATCCCTGTCAAAATTGGCTGTCCTGTCATGACACCGTAGCATTACAGCTGGTCACATGGCACCACTCTGTGAGCTCACGTTTGATTGCGCCCAAAATTCCAAAAGCAAAGGAAAAGGTACGGGACCCACCAAAGATGGCGTCACGTAAACGGAGCTAGTGGACTAACAGAAAACGCAGTTGTCTCTAACGCGATTTTTTGAAAGTTTTTTTGGCAGGTTTTTCCGGTGAAAATTTGGCAGCGATTTATTGGAATCGCAAGTTTGATAGCTAGTTCCTGCACAATCAAAGCGTCCCGGGGTTTTTCAGGGTGCTGAATCCGAATATGCAGTTAAAAAACCATTTTAACTGCAACAAATCATGATTTAATCTCAATTTCTTCCGCCGGATTCCGTCACCGGAATCTTCAAAAAGTTGCATTATAGAGAACTCCACAGAAAAATCTGTATTTGGCAACGAACGGCAACCGACATAAGTTGGCCTCTCCACGTTGAACCCTAAATGAATTGGCAAAGCCATAAATCCTATGCTCTTGAGATTTTAATGCCTTATAGTACTCCCTTTTATGTATGACAATAGCCATTTCATGGGTTGGTAATCGGCCACAATAAATGTGGTTACGGCATCTGCACATCAATGGGTTCGTGGGATGAGATCAACCAAAACGCTCACACCATCATACGGATAGGGTTTTCGATACGAACATTATATTCCGATTGTACGTACATGTCAATTCAATTGGAATTTGGTTTTTCTTTGTATCATATTTGTTAAATTTTTATTTTATTTTATTTATGATAAGTGTTTAAAATGAGTAATGTTAAACTTATAAAAGATTTTTTTTTAAGAATATTTATCTCAATTACTATGTTCATTCCCAATTTTTTATTTATATTATAATATTTTTTAAATAAGTTAGAATAAACTATATAAAATTTCTTATTAATTATTAATTTAATAAAAAATAATATGTTATAAAATATAATTTATATTTAATAAAAAATAATTATTTTTACAATTACTTGAAATATTTTAAAATACATATTTATGAAGTAAAGATAATAAGTTAATTAAAATGTTATAATAATTTAAATTTTTATTTTTCTTATAAAAAAAATTATTGACATATAGATATGATATAATTTTATAAAAAAATTATATATAATTTATAAGAAAATTGACAAAATTCAACATAAACATCAAACTTATTATTTAAATCTCATTTATTATTATCATTTCTTTTATAAAGAAGAAATACATTGAATATAAAGAATAGATTTTAATCATTGGAATAATGATATCTATATTAATACCAAATAATAATGTTTATGTTAATGTGATTATAATAATGATAATTCATGTTCATTGAGATCAAAATTAGTGTATCTCATTTTTAGAAGGTAGAGATTATTTAACTTTTTTTAAAAAATTGTTTTTAAAAGGGAAAGTTTATTTAAATTCATTGAAATCTTGTTTTATGCTTTAAAAGTTGTAAGAGAAGCATTCCAAGATTATCATAATTTTTTAGATTTGGCAGGTTAGAAAGGTAAATGAGTTTTAATTTGAGAAATTGATTTTCATCTTCAACGATCACAAAGATGACAAATTTTTACATCCCACAGTTTTAGGAATTTTCCCAATGAGCATTGTAGTTATGTAGTTCATGGGAGTTGGTTCTTGTTTTAGTAATGTTGATTTCTTTTTTATACTAGTTAGAACTAAAAGATATTTTTGATCTTTTAGAATCCGGGTTACTCCCTCGTAATATCTTGGCTTCCTTTTAATGTCTAACTCTTCATTGCACCACAAATCCTCTTTAAATTTAGATACAATTATATTTTTAATATTGTCCGTATGGGTAGGATGACATCCTCCTATATTCCCTAATGATTTAACCAACACATCATCTTGATGCCATCTTTGCTTAAGGTGTTGATAGTAATGGATAGAGTTGAAATTTTTTTTGGAGAGTCTCTTATCATCCATGTTGTTTATCTTGTTCATGTACATTAGGTCCTTAACCATAGTTGATCTATAAACTATCATGGATATTCCACTAGATAGTCCATCAAAACATATATGTTACTTAAATATAAATCTATACTATGAAGGGTTAATTCCTTTAGACTCGAGATCCCTTATTACCAATTTTGTTGTTTATGTATGCAATAAATTAAATGTGAAAAATAAAGAAAAGTATTCACAATCACTCACAAACCCTTTCAAAAGAAAATTCATTCGAAAGGTGAATCTACTATGTTCTCTTTTATCTCGAATTGAAATAATGCAAGTGCAAAGGAGAAGACATTATCTATGTAGTTACCTGAGACGTGGTCCATGGGCTATTACAAAATCTAAACCCTCTCAATTGTGCTCTCTTTATCTCTATCCACTCTGAGCTACCTAAACTTGACATGTGGCACATATTCTATAAGGTATTGTAAAGTTCAATAGGATACTTAATTTGATCTACCTAATGGAATTTAGGTAAGACATTATGTTGCATTGAGTTGTGTACATTATGTTACAGGGCTCCAAAGATAAACAAATGAATGGTTAATATATATAATATAATAATAAAACTTAAATAATACTACACCACTTATCAATAAAGTTTTCATCTTTAAATGTTAGTAGTTAAGTGGTAAAGGCTCAAACCTTTATCTATTTTTGTAGATTTTCTTATATGGCATGCATAGTGTACTTTTCTTTTTCATAAATTCAACTTTAGTTTTCTTTTTCATAAATTAAAAATTAAAATAAATCTAAATTCATATATATGCTGTCTTCATGTACATGATACATCTATTATTATAACTAAGCAAAGTTCCTTGGTAATGATATGTTTTTTCATGCGTGCAACATTGAGTAAGATATAAATATAAAAGTAACTTAACTTGCAAACTTGATAACTTGTAAATGAAACAAATAAATCCATTCTAACTACATTCCTCAAAACTAATGTAACATTGATAGAATATAACATCAAATCCACATCATGAATTTAAAAGTCAATGAAGACATTGTCATACACACAAGTTCAAATTCATGTATTTGTATTCCAAATTTGTCTAGTTATACATTTTTCTTTTCTACAAAATGGAACTTCATTCCCCACATAGATAATGGAAGTTCATGCCCATGAATGACATTATGGAAATGACTCTTCACGACTGATCTAGAAATTGGGTGTATAAGTCACCATCGCCACTCTTGGCACTCCCAAGTGCATTTCCAAAGTGATATTGCTGCAAAAATTCAATAACCAATTAGTTGTAAAATCCAAAATGCATATAATCAATTTCGTTAATTAATGATAAGTTTTTGCTCAACTACTCATTCTCACCGTGAACACTGCCCTTCTTGGGGAGATGGTGGAGAAGACTGCCCTTCTTGGGCAGATGGTGGAGCACTTGGTGATGGATATAGGCATGGTTCAGGGGTGATGGATAAAGGCATGGTGGGAGAAAAATTGGAAAAATGTAGTGGGTTGGGGCGATGATACATCCCCATTGGTTGTACGATAATGGGAATAACCCTAGGGCGAGGGATCACCCTAGGGGGGGAAATTGGAATGTTAAGGGTGGATGATTGGAACAATGAGAAGGGCGGATGGTTAAAGGGTAGGGGTGGGAATTGGGAAGGGTTTGGGGAGGCGGTTATAGGCATGGGAGAATTTATGAAGGAAAAAGGTGGTGGGTGTGGTCGACTATACATCCCCATTGGTTGTACAATTTCCATCTTAATCAATTTTACTTATTTAATTGTTATATTCTATTAGGATTATTGTGTATAGGGCTCTAGAAAAAAATATTTAAAAATATTTAAATTAACAAAATAATAATAAATAATAATAATAATAATAAATAATGTCAATCTTACATAAAATCTTCAATTTCCATTTTAATTTTACATTAATTTTATATAGAGAAATAAAATATTTGTAAGTAAAAAAAAATACATTTTAAAGTTGACATAGGAGGTAAAAATAATATTATTGATTAACAAAAATAGTAATATAAAAAAGAAAACAATCTGTGCCATAAATAAAATTTTCAATTTCCATCTTAATTTTACTTAACTTTATATAGAAATATAAAGTAATTAAAAGTAAAAAAAAAAGAAGCAAATAGTTTATTTTTTAGTATGCACGAGAGATATAATTCCTCCATTGCTCACAAAGGGCATGTAAAAATAATATTATGGATGTTAGATCATGGGTAATTTATTTGATGTTAGTTGAATTCACTCTATGTTAGTTGACATGTAATATTTAAAACATTTTATTAGTTTATTTGTAAAAATAATATTATGGATGTTAGATGCACGATGGATCTGTTATGTCGTTGTACTGGCTATGCAACTATCCCCTAAATCTCTGACTACAACTTGTCTCTACGTTGTCTACCGAGTAAATTTCTACATTACGTCCTTCTCTGCGCCCCTTTAGTAACTAACTATAGCTAGTCTCTTCACTATCACTCTTGACTTAACTACACCTTCTGACAATGACCCTCCTGCTACTAAAAACTATAGGCCCATGTAGTAAGGGTAATGATCCAACAGGAAACACTTATCTGATTCAGTCCTCCCTTGACCTTGCCCAATCCTTCAACTCTGAAGTACTATGCTCCTCCTCCATTTGGAGCTATAGCTACTATAAATGCTAACCGCTCCAACCTGGAGGTCAAATCTTCTATCTTCACCGAAGTTGTTGTCTATTGCTCCCCCTTCTTGTCCTTCTTCATCTTGGGACACTCGGTGTTGTAGTGACCAAATTCACCACACCTGAAGCATTTGATCTTCAACAGATTCGTCTTCTTATTATCTCCTCCCTTTGAGATTTGTGCCTGACTGAGACCTTTCTTCACCTTCCATTTACATGCAAGCGCTACACTCTCCTCTTCCTCCTTCTCAGCCTTCGGTCCTCTAGTGTTGTTGTTGATATTTCCTTCCACAATGCTAAGCCTTAGCTCCTCTTGCGTGAAGTCACTCCATAGACATTCTTAATTAGGTAGTTGATCTTATCTAGTGATCCCCTAGACAAATATTCTCCATTCTTTAGAAAATCTATTTATAGTAACCCGCACAAGCTCCTTGTCATCAAGCTTCTCACCTACAACTACAAGCTCATCATGGAAATTATGGATTCTGGTGAGGTAGGGAGTCATGCCTTCTCCCTTGTACATATTTGTGGTCCTCAGCTTCTCCCTGAGAATCTTTTTATGATTCTTTGATGGATCCTGTTATAGCTTCAAGATGACATCCCACATCTCCTTTGTTGTTTCCATCTCTACAATGTGTATAACGATATGATCTCAGACTCCATCCAATACCATCCTCTTTGTCACATACATATCTTTCTTGAAGGCAACCTATTGCTATGGATCTGTAGGCTCTACCATGACATTCATCATGAACTCCTTGAAACCATGCTCATCTAGCAAAAACTCCATTCTGGACTTCCATACGTCAAAATTTGAAGCTCCTTCAAGTCTATCATGATCCCTAAAACCTATTGTGGCCATTCCTATGAAACTCAAAACTAAAAATAAAAACTGAAAATATCCTTCTCCCTCTGGCTTGGTATTTTCTGCTACTCGTACTCCCTTCTGGAATGTGAAAATTTGTTATTGTTTTCCTCTGAATGTCCTTTTCTGGCACTCTTACTTCTTACAAAAACTCAACTGGGCAACTTGCTCAACCTTCCAGAAGTCCTTTTATAGAATTTGGCACATGATTTGTTGCTCCTAAATATCACATTGGTTTACCAGCAAATTGTTATTTCCTTGTGCAACTGGAATTGTTAGATTTCCTCCTCAAAACTAGATCTAGAAACTCGATGAGAAACTTTAGAAATTTGTCTTCCTCTATGTTCTTTTCTCTTCCACCCAACGTTGATTTATTGCTGCAAACCAACTACACCCATATTTTCTCAACGAAATCACTAATCTACTCACCAGAACCCTCTATCTGGAAAATCCACTTGCTACAAATTCTGCTTATGAGGTTGATCAAATTTTTTTGCAACCCGCAACTGAAAGTTGAACCATATGCCTCTGGAATTTGCACTTCCTAGTGGCTTGCGTAGATATGAGTCAACTTTTGTCATGATTCCTCCACCATATTTAAGAGGTTTGGGCCCATGACTTAAAAAAAGTCCTGGGGACTTTTCTTTCATCAAAAAAATTTAAATGTTTACACTACATCTCCACCATACCTGACTCTATATTACTTTTAACCTTTTATTATTTTTTAATTGAGTTAACATATAAATGTTAAATGTTAAACATTTACTTCTACACATCTAGCCTCTATATTGGGTTGTGGAGCTCCAAACAAATCATATTAATTTCTATTAATGCTTGGTAAATGTGAAGTTAAGATGGATCTTTGCTAGTTTTGAGAAATAAACTGATAAAATGTTTTAAATATTACATGTCAACTAACATAGAGTGAATTCAACTAACATCAAATAAATTACCCATGATCTAACATCCATAATATTATTTTTACATACCCTTTGTGAGCAATAGAGGAATTATATCTCTCTTGCATACTAAAAAAAACTATTTGTTTGTTTGTTTGTTTTTTTTTTTTTTTTTAACTTTTAATTACTTTATATTTCTATATAAAGTTAAGTAAAATTAAGATGGAAATTGAAAATTTTATTTATGATACGGATTGCTTTCTTTTTTATATTACTATTTTTGTTAATCAATAATATTATTTTTACTTCCTATGTCAACTTTAAAATGTAATTTTTTTTACTTACAATTATTTTATTTCTCTATATAAAATTAATGTAAAATTAAAATGGAAATTGAAGATTTTATGTAAAATTGACAATATTTTTTTTATTATTATTATTGTTTATTATTTTTTTAATTTAAATATTATTTTTTTCTAGAGCGCTATACACAATAATCCTAATAGAATATAACAATTAAATAAATAAAATTGAATATATATTCTTTACAAATCTATTAGTAAAATATAGTTATATTTGTTATAAACATTTTTAAAAGGTCCAAAATTTAACATGAGAGATTTCTTTTTCAAATTTTGGTGAAGTTTAATGAGTGATTAAATTTTTTTGGTAAATATTAATGATTATTATTTTTTTTTTTTATTTAATGAATGGAATTGGCAATTGAAGCCATACATGATCAAATAAAAAAAACTCATATTATTTTGAATAACATATTTATATGTTTTGTTAAATAAATTACACTATTAAGGATTTAACTAACTCGTTTATGTGAGTCCTGAGATTATTGATACAATTAACCTGTGGTTTGGACCTAGGAACTTCTATGTTGTCAAAATCATTAAGGATCACACCAAACCTAGGCCAAACTAGATCTTAATATGGTTGATTTTTTCCCCATAGAATGCCTTAACCAATAAAAATAAAAATCAATCAATGTAAAATGGTGGAAAATCTCCTAAAACGTAAAACTAGCATAGATCTATGTTAAATAAGGATCTAACATGGACCGAGGTGGATCCAATTTCTTCACCTGCAATTTTTTTTTATGAACCAACATTATTTAAATATTTTGTAGTCATTTTTTATTTTTATTTTTATTTGGGCCAACATAAGAAAAATTTCAACTTTGATAGTATTTGATCATAATGGGCTGTAGAATGAGCCTCTCAACTCAACCATGAAATTAAATGATATCCTTCCTTAATACTTAATAAATTTAATATTAAAATAAACTTATACTAAATTATATTTATAAATTCAAAAATAATAATAATATAAAATTATATTAAGAAAATTATTAAATAATAATAAAAATATTTAAAAAATATAAACCATATTCATTTTATTAAATAACCAAATCCACAAAATTTGTATAATTTGATTACACAAATTTACTCCAAATTTGAATAATTTAATTATCACTATTTTATCAAAACCATAAATATGAAAAATGTTGTTACTGACTTTAAAATATGTTCCCAAAATTATGGCTTTTTAGCATTTTGATTATATAAATTCAACTTTACAGTTTTATAAAATAACCCCAAACAGTTTTATAAAATAACCAAAAAAAATATAGCCTTATTCCCAAAATTATGACCTTTTAACATTTTGATTATATAAATTCAACTTTACAGTTTTATAAAATAACCCCAAACAGTTTTATAAAATAACCAAAAAAAGAAATATAGCCTTATTTCCTTGAGAAAAAAAATAGTTTACAGAGAAAAGTCTTATATTCTTGCAACTTGATTTGAAGCTTTATCTAATATACCTTCTTTCCATGGCTTCGATGCAAGTTTCCGGTCGATTTGCCACAGTAAAACTGTGAAGTCATATTGAAACCATGACTAAATAAATTAAAATCCGGTCAATTTGTCCCAGTAAAACTGTGAAGTCTTATTGAAACCATGAATAAATAAATTAAAATCCCATCGATTTGCCCCAGTAAAACTGTGAAGTCATATTGAAACCATGACTAAATAAATTAAAAGCCCTGGTCATATTGAAACCATGACTAAATAAATTAAAAGCCCTGGTTGTTTATATTGAACTTTATCTAAAATGCATCCGTTTTATGGCTTCAGTGAAAATTACTCGTCCATTTGGCCGAGTGAAACTTTTAGTTTTCAGGTTGAAACCTTAAATATCTGACACAGAAAAACCCCAAATCGGTATCCTTAAGGTAATTGATAATTAAGTGGAACCATTATAGAAGACAGACTTTCCCATCTCTAGATTTAGTGAATAGGTTTCCTCGCCCCTCTTTGTTGGATCTGTGTGATATACAAGCAGCAGATGTCGAATCTGCCCGTGCCTTCAACAGGGAAACGTTTTCCCTCAAAGCTCCAACTGTAACAGAGTAGATCCGAATTAACATGATATGATGCATTGGACCCTTCAGAGTTTACAGTAGATCCGATGATGAACACACCGAACCTTTGCAGGCCTGAACCCGCCCAATGTCTACAATAAGGTTGGACTTATGGTGCCTGGTCGAGGTGCTCTACCACGACCTTCAGAAACTTTTGCTCATCGTGCTCGGTGGTCTGAGAAGAAAGCTTCCAGCACCAAAACAAAGCAGCAACAGGTCGTGCTCGGTGGTCTGAGAAGAAAGCGTCCAGCACCAAAACAAAGCAGCAGCAGGTCGTCCAGCAGCCATGGAAGAAACACACGGGGACGCTGACCTCGTGGGCATTTGCAGTCATGTAGTGCTTTGCGCTGTGCGCCCCTCTAAATTTCAAATTTGAAATTGAGCGACTGCCCCGCGTCTAGAAGATATCAGTCAAGATCCCGCCTCGTTTGAATGCAGATAAATTCAAATTTCAAATTGATGGATGGACTGCTCCGCGCTGGCAGTCTTGATATCCATCCGCACAAATGCATTCACTGCTAATTGTACCTATTGTATCTACACATCAGATCCATTCGCACAAATGCATTCACTGCCCCAGGATAGGCATGGCGATACCATGAACATAGTATGGTGCTGCATAAGATACTGGTAAGCATTAATGACCCAATAACATAGGAATTATTGGTTTCCAAATGAATTCACTCACGTAAAGTGTAGAGTACAGAGTGTAGGCTGGACTGTACAAGGCAGCATCTTAATTAAATAAAGTAGCTTGTCCCGTATATTTCCTTTTCCTTTATTGGTCCTTGCCTGCTATAAGGTAGTAGGGATTATTGTAATCCATCTGTATTAAAATTTGAGACATTGTAAAAAAACAAATGATTAAACTAAAGTTTTGCTGGCATGCAATAATTTACGTTCTCTCTTTTTTCAATTTATTAAACATTGATAAAGGTTTTTTTGTTAGCAAATCAAACATTTGGAAGTCTTATTTGACCTCATACCGAGGTAAATTGAAGAAAACATATGATATTTGAAGTGATGGAGAGATTTTTTAAGTAAATATTTCAATATTATAAAATTATTTTAGTTTTATAAACACGTAAATATATGTTTTTGCATGCATTTCAAAACCCCTGTTTGAACGTGTCAATATGTTCATACATATTAATATTTTGGCAAATCTTAACAACCATCCACTAAAGCAATGATTGTCAAGTGGCTTGCTATGTCCATCATACATGCATGGATGCTCCTCTCAAAAACTCCAAGGACGACCATCGTTTCTGGGAAAGTAGGGTATGCTAATAATGGATGTTAAGATTTGTTGGAAGGGTTGAGGAAATAAAATAGAGATTTACACATAAAACACGAGTCGTTGCTCTTCTATTGATCACACAAAACATGATGATTACAATGAACCCGGTGAAGGGTATTTAAACCTTTTCCAACTAGCTACTTGCCTAAAATATCTTGACATACAACCACATGCAATCACACACTCAAAGTCGTCTATCACTTAACTCGACTTACTCAACACTCAAACACTCAACCACTCAATCACTCAGTTAACTTAACTGACTCTCTATGTTTAGCCAACTCTTCATGCTAGAGTAATTATTTTATTTTAACACTCTCCCTTAATTACGACTGTTAAACTAAAACATGTCTCATGACAACTCAAACATGCCTGCTGGCCTATGTCTCAACTAGGCTTACAACACCCAGGTTTCTTCTATGAAATTCAAACACATATTGTGTTAATGACTTAGTAAATATATCAGCCAATTGATCATTAGATTTACAAGGCTTCAAGTGAACTTCTCCATTGCTCACAAGTTCTCTGATAAAGTGATATCTAGTATCAATATGCTTGCTCTTTTGATGAAGCACACTATTCTTGCATAGTGCAATCACTGAGGTGTTTTCAAAATATATTGTTGTTGATCCTTATTGTTTTTGCTTGAGTCCATCAAATGCTCTTCTTAACGACATTGCTTGACAGGCTGCTGATGTTGTTGCTACATATTTTGCTTCTGCGGACGAAAATGTCACAATGGGTTACTTTTTAGATGCCCATGAAATCACACATGAACCAAGGTGGAACACAAAACTAGAAGTGCTCTTCCTATCATCCAAACTACCTACAAAATCGCTATCTATGTATCCAATCAAATCCTTATTTTCTGTGCTTGCATACATTATGCCACAATTTCTAGTTCTTGCTATGTATTTCATAATTCTTTTTCCTACACTCCAATGTGTGTCTTTTGGAGTCTCCATAAATATGGAAATCAAACTCACTCTTTGCATGATATCTTGTCTTGTCGTTATGAGATACATGAGACTGCCAACCAATATTTTGAATAGAGTTGAATTTCCATATGATCCTTCATCATCCTTGCTTAACTTTGTACCTGTTGCAACTGGTGTAGGGACAAGTTTGCAATTTTCCATCCTAAATCTCTTCAACAAATCTTTGGAATACTTATTTTGACAAATAAAAATTCCTTGTTTAGATTTCTCAACTTCTATGCTAAGAAAAAATTTCATCAGACCAAGGTCTGTCATCTCAAATTCTTTCATCATGGCTTCTTTAAATTCATCTATCTCAAAATCACCTGTAAAAATCATATCATCAACATATAAGAAAACAATCAGAATTTTCCCATGCTCATTTACCTTTGTGTACAAGGTAGGTTCAATGTTGCTTATGCAAAATCCATTCTTGATCATGTAGCTATTGATTCAACTATACCAAGCTCTAGGTGCTTGCCTCAATCCATAGAGCGCTTTCTTCAATGTGTAAACTTTATCTTCGTTACCTTCAATTTCATAACCTGGAGGCTGGTGCACATAAATTTCTTCTTCTAGAATTCCATTCAAGAACGCTGACTTCACATCCATCTGATATACTTTCCACTTGTTCTGATCTGTTGTGGCTAGAACCGCTCTTACAGTATCCAATTTGGCTATCGAAGCAAATGTTTCTCCAAAGTCTATTCCTAGTTGTTGCGAGAATCCTTTTGCTACAACTCTAGCTTTGAATCTGTCAATTTCACCTTTTTCATTCAACTTTGTCTTGTACACCCACTTTACACCAATGAAATTTTTGTCCTTTGGTAAATTAATCAAATCTCATGTATCATTCTTTTCAATAGCTTCAATTTCTTCATCCATGGCTTGCATTCAATTTTATTCTCTAAATGCTTCTTCAAACGAAGAAGGTTGGAATGACAACAATGCAAAATTTGAACTAACATCCAAATCATCATAAATATCTTTCAAACTTTACATATTTCTCTTACCATTGCTTGATTCATCACCTGATTGATTGCTGGGAGAATATTGATCTATTGATCTATTTGAGGATCCATGCTGCTCTGAAAATTTTGGAGTCCTTGTTGGTGTGTCTCTGTTTGGTGTCTTCACATGTGATTCTTGTTGCTCCTTTTCTGCGACTTCATCTTCTTTCATCAGTGGCACTTGTGCATCAATTGTGTTGTCTACAGTTCCATTCCATCACTCTTGTTCCTTGAACATAACATGCATGCTAATTATGGTCTTTTTTGTAACAGGGTTATACAATTTGTAAGCTTTTGATTGTTCACTATAACCAATGAATATGCATTTTTCAATTTTATCATCCAATTTGCCTTTTCGCTCCGTAGGCACATCTGCATAAGCCACACATCCAAATACTTTGAGATGAGATACGTTGTAATAAATATCTGACCATGCTTGTTCTAATACTTTGTTCATCACACTCTTTGTAGGAGATCTGTTGATCACATAAATAACACATGCAACTACTTCTACCCAATACTCATTAGACAAGTTTCTTCCTTTCAACATGCTTTTTACCATGTTCATAATTGTCTTGTTCTTTCTCTCTGCTACACCATTCTACGACGGTGTGTACTTGGTTGTAAACTGTCTTCTGATACCATGTTGTTTGTAGTAATCATGGAATGCCTTTGAGTCATATTCTCCACCACGATTTGACCTCAATACCTTGATTTGTCGATTACTTTGGTTCCCTGCTAAATCTTTGAATTCTTTGAACTTTGCAAAAGTTTCAGACTTCTGCTTCAAGAAGTAAACTCAAGTCTTTCTGCTATAGTCATCAATGAAAGTAAAGAAGTAACAACTTCCACCAATGAACTGTGTCCTCATAGGTCCACACAAGTATGTATGCACTAGCTCAAGAGGTTGCTTTGCTTTGTATGCATCTTCATTTGGAAAACTTTCATGGTCTTGCTTTCCCAAGATGTAACACTCACAAGTATTAGCAGGTTCTTTGATGGGAGGTAATCATTTGACCATCTATTTTTGCTGCAACAATCTTAAACCAGAAAAGTGCAAGTGTCCAAATCGAAAGTGCTATAACCAATGATCATCAGAACATGCAACTATAAAATAACTCACCTAACCATTGCAAATCAAAATTAGAGGAAAGAGTCTGTTCCTCGTCATCTGCACCTTTCTTATCAGCTACTTGCTTGGGGGCTTGTCATATATAACAGATTCTTGACCTTGAAAGATAACTCTGTATCATTGACCAACACTTAACAAATTATGTTTGAGACTAGGAACATAATATACCTCTGAGATTGTCTCTGACTCTCCCTGTTTGGTTAGAATGTTGACCACTCCTTTGCCATCTACTTCTACAGTCTTGTTAATCCCCAACTTTACCTCTATTTTCACAGATTGATCGAAATTTGCAACCAAATCCTGATTCCCTGTTATGTGGTTACTGCAACCACTGTCTAACAACCACACATTAGCAGAAGGTTCATGCATGGTATGGCAAGCTAAGAACATGGAGTTAGAACTCTCTGTAGTGACATTAGCTCTCTGGTTCCCTTGATCAACTATCTTCTTTCTGCAATCACGAGCATAGTGACCAAATTTATTGCAATAATAACATCTCACATTTGATTTGTCAACTCTTTGATTATTATTGAAGCTTCTGTAATTGCTTCCACTTTCATTTTCATGCTCTTCTCGGCCATCTCTCTGACTACCATATTTTCCACTTCATCCTCTGCCTCTCGATCTACTTCTGCCTTGACCTCTGTCTCTTGAAATAGAACCCTGACTTTTGAAAGCGATCTCTAAAGTGGAATCCTTATTTCTGTCTATCCTTGCTTCATGCGATAAAAGTGATCCCATCAACGCATCAACTGTCAATGATGCCAAATCCTTGGCTTCTTCTATTGCTGCTACCACAACATCAAATTTGGTAGACAAAGATCCGAGGACCTTCTCAACCACTGTTTGACCTTTAATGCCTTCACCATAAATCCTTCACTGATTTACGACAGTTATGACCCGATTCATGAAAGAATTGATGTCCTCTGTCTCCTTCATCTAGAGACTTTCAAAATCTCTCCTAGTAATCTCCAACTTAACAATATTGACTTTGAGCATACCTGTATAGTTTGTCGCCAAAGTATCCCATGCTATTTTTGCTGAAGACGTGATCATAATCTTCTGGAACACTGAACGGTCCACTCCCTGCTGAATAAGTTGCAACGCTTGAGCATTCTTCTTCTTGTCTTTCTTCCATTGTTCCCTCTCTATATTGTTGAGAACTTGTTCTTTTGTTGCATTCTTAGGTTCTGAAAACCCAAACTTGACATAATCCCGAACATCATGTGCCTATAACGTGATCGCCATCTTAATGGCCCATACATGATAATCTTTCCATATAAACTGTGGGAACTAACAGTGGAAATTTGAGAAAGCCATATATTTCTCTTCAAAACCCCTAAATTTCTCTTTTTTTTATAAACTTATATATATATATATATATATAAGAAAAACATTTAAAAAACCCTTTTTATATATATATTTTTAATAAAAAAATTCCTTATATAAAAAATAAATTCTTTATACGCACTCTATGAAGAAATCATATGATAACGTGAAAAATATTTAAACCGGAAGTGGCTATGCCTTTCGACTTTCCAACCTGAAAATGGCCGTTGACTAAAAACACTCATTGTACGGAAGGATAGTTCAATGCCAATATATTTTTTCACTGTCGGATTCCAAGCTGTTTTATATTTTTTCACGGCCTCTTCACAATCGCACGGGCCGCAACAACAAATATGGTGACTCTGTAGATTGAAGTCAGCCATGGCTCCATTAACCAAATGATAAACTGTGATTCGGGAGATTGCAGCTGCATTCAGTTTTTTTTCTACTCGTGAAACCTGGGTATGATACTAATTTCTTGGAATGGTCCAGAAAACAAAACAAAAATTTACACATAAAATGCTAATGGCTGCTTTTCTATTGAACACAAAAAAAATATGATGATTACAATGAAGGGTATTAAAACTTTTTCCAACTAACGACTTAAAATATCTCAAAGTACTTTATTACTTAACTCCACCTATTCAACAGTCAATCAACTAACTCTCTGTTTAAAAGTAATTATCTTATTTTAACAAAATCTAGTCTGCTTGTACAATTTGATGGCTCCAGTACAGCTCACCTTATTGACATCCATTTATTGGAGCTCCTACCAGACAGCTTATAACAAGTATTTGATGGCTCCAGTATAGGTCTGGCATCCATTTATTCGAGCTCCTAACAGACAGCTTATAACAACTATTTATTTAAGGCAAATCTTAAATGGACCACCTACTGAACTACGGTGTTTGCTACCTAAGCGGTTTCCGCATATGGTTCCGCGACGTGGTGGAGAAGGAGAATTCACATATTGTTAAGCGGTTTCCGCATATGGTTCCGCGACGTGGTGGAGAAGGAGAATTCACATATTGTTCTGCGGCGTAGTGAGGGAGAATTCATTCGCGATCAAGAAAGTGGATACTAGAGTTTTCGATTTCATTTCTGTGCATGGAGGTTGCTCTGAAAACCTTTCTCTTCGCATTTTTGCCAAAACCTTTTCGTATGAGTTTGACCTGTTATTGCGCTCCATTCAATTCCACTGGAATACATAATTTCTCCATTACTTTACCAAACTTCAGATTCTTCTTGTTTATTAAACTTGAAACATATAATGAGAATACCTAGAAATTATATGTATATCCTTTAGTAAGTAAGTTGCTCACTGATCTTGAAACTGCCAATTGTTGCTTGCTGTCCTGCACCACAAAATCTTGAAGAGACGAGTTGAAACAAAAATTCAGATGCTGCGTTTCTTCAGCACGCCCGATTGTTGCTTTTAAATCACATAACAGAGTCCATAATTGCCTTCTAACCCAAGTTTCCCCATTTTCTTTATAAAACCAGTAGGGAAAGGAACTAGTCCTGTAAGTTCATTGGCACTCAAGTTCATCTCATAAATCTGCGACATGCTGCCAAATTCAGCGGAAATGGTGCCCTCCAATTTATTGTTATCCACGGCCAAATAGCTGAAATCCTTCAGTGGGCCGATAGAGCTTGGAATCCGACCAACAAGCCCTGCAAATGACAATCCTAGGCTTCTTAATTTTGGAAGTGTGCCCCAGATATCTTGTATGTTTCACCCTACCTCTGGATTTCCGCTAAGATGCAGATATCGCAACTTAGACAACTCAGCCAAAAATAGGGGAAGGACGCCATATAAGTCATTAAAGCTCAGATCAATAAATTCCACGGCCTGCAGATGCACCAGGGTGGTGGGAAGTGCCCCTTGGAATTGATTGTAGTTGAGGTCGATCTTGGCAATCTTGACAAGCTTGCTGAATTTCATCCGCACGTAGCCCTCGAACCGGTGGCGATTCAAATCCAATATGACCAGTTCTTTAAGACCCCCGATGCTGTCAGGAATTCTACCGCTAAAAGAATTTGAAATCAAAACAAGCTAGCGAAGGTTCTTTAAGTTCCCTATCTCGGCAGGCACGATGCTCCCCAGGTTGGTACCAGATAAAGTAAATCGCCAGAGGCCGGCAAACATCCCTAATTCCGGCGGCAGTACTACATCCCATAGTTACCAAATTCGAATTTGAATACGAATTCAAATTCCATTTGATACGGAAAAAATTTGACTACTTAAAATTCAATACGGAAAAAAAATTCGGAAATATAGATCTTATAAATTTTAATTATTTAAAAAAATAAATTTATATTTTTTCTTTCTATCTACTTGAACTGATTATTTATAAACTAAAATAATTGAAAATACTATAAATATATTTAATATTATATAATTGTATAAAAAAAACCATAAATCTATATTTTTTAGAAAAGAGTAATTACGTCAAATCATACATTTTAATATCTCTTTTAAAAAGGAAAAATAATTTCATTATTAATCAATAATTAAATCTAAATTCATGCTCATAGATTTAGTGGTTCCAAGTGGATCTAGTTGAAAGAACACTTTAAAAAGTTGATTTTGTTTTTGGAAAAAATTCCAAACCATATATCTTACAAATATTTATAAATAAGAAATTATTAATTTTTGTTGTAATTTATTATTTTAGTAACTATAAACTTACTATTTTCTACCATATTTCAATATGACACTGATTGTTTTTCGAAAATGCAAATTTTCTAATATACAATTTACTATTTATATACCTTTTAATATAGAAATTTCCATTTTATATAGCAATTATATATCTTACAAATATTTATAAATAAGAATTTGATGACCTTTGTTACATGAATTTATTAGTTTAGTAACTATAAACCTACTATTTTCTACCATATTTCAAGATGACACTAATGGTTTTTCACCACTGAAAATTTTCTAGTATGCAATTTACCGTTCATATACATTTTAATATAGAAATTTCCATTTTATATATAAACTATATATCTTACAGAGATTTGTATATAAGAATTTAATAATCTTTGTTACATGAATTTATTATTTTAGTAACTACAAACTTACTATTTTCTCCCATATTTTTATATGAAACTGATTGTTTTTTATAAATACAATTTTTCTAATATACAATTTACTCTTTATATATTTTTTAATATAAAATTTTAAAATTTTTATTGACAAAAAACTCTACAAAATTAAACCACAATTATAATTTTTTAATATAAACTTTTTTAAATATTAAATTTTATATTTATAATTTTTTTTTACTATCAAATTTCATAATCTTTCATATACCATTAATCAGTTATAACTTTTTTTAAATATATCATATTTGTATTTTTTTATACCAAAAATAACATTATTAAATTTGTTATTCAACCGTACCGAATTGGAATTAACAAATTTTCACTCGAACCGAACCGAATAACCGTATTTCCAAATTTTCCAAACCGATACGGCCGAACCTGGTAACTATGCTACATCCTGTAAGAACCATAATAAACTCCATTGGGATTTAAGAAAAAAAATAGATGTGGAGTTATGAAACACTAGATAATTACATTTCAGGGTCAATAGCTTTTGAATAGCCAAAGCGCACTCACCAGAAGAACAAAATAACAATAGTTTTAAAGTTTTGATTCCATTAATAACGATGCTTCCATTTCAGGGAGGCAGTGAAATTAATGTCCAGTGAACCTTTTGGTGAAGAAAATACTCAGCCAAATCCACAATCACCCAAACCATTTTTAAACTCAACGACTAATGAATCCACCAAGATAATTAAGCTTACTCAGCCTTAAACTTTGAGGACATTTGGGAAGTTAGAATACCACCATTTTATGACCAGCGCAAAGGAAGAACGTAGGTCATGTTACCTATGGAAGGAAGGGGTACAAAATGACTTCAAAAAACAAACAAAGATCAGAGTTGTACTAACTGGAATTCATTTCAAGATCATTAATCCAAAAGACTAAATCCCTCAGTGTAAAAAATCCAATCAAACTCTCATCTGCCAAGTAAAACAGCTGGAGAAGTAGTATAGCAGTTGGAAAAAGTTGGACAAATAATATGAGAGGCAATAATAGTTTCTAAGTTTTTCTGGACATATTTTCCAGTAGAAATGAGTCAGAATGAGATAAACATTTCTTGAAATCATAAATTTGAGTTGTGAATTCTCTACAATTTGAATATTTGGATTTTTTTTCATAATGCTAATTCTAAATATTCTCCCATATTATTATTGAAAAATGTTATTTAGAAAAAAAATTATTCAATATTTTTAATGTTACAAATTTGAAAACCATTATTAAAATAACACCTTCTCAAATCTATTTGAGGTTGAAAGTTTTTAATAGATGTCTTTTATAACTTAAAATTTTCAGCCATCAAAAACTCTCGTGAGTGTTTTTTTTAACACTTTTAAATGTAATATTAATACACACCATTACACACTACACTATTGCATACTATACATTTTTAAAGCCATGACCATGGCTTATTATATGTTTTAAAAACACCAACTCTAATTAATAAGCATCACCGCCATATGAAGTGAAGTTTTGATAATAGTGATAGTTATTGTAATAGAAATAGTAATAGTTATATTAATAGTAATAGTTTCGATAAATCTATGAATTTGAGGTTGAAAGTTTTTAGTAGATGTCTTTTATAACTTAAAATTTTCAGCAATCAAAAACTCTCGTGAGTGCTTTTTTAACACTTTTAAATGTAATATTATATACACCATTACACACTACACTATTGCATACTATACATGCTTTTTTAACACTTTTAAATGTAATATTATACACACCATTACACACTACACTATTGCATACTATACATTTTTAAAACACCATGGCTTATTATATGTTTTAAAAACACCAGCCCTAATTAATAAGCATCACCGCCATATGAAGTGAAGTTTTGATAATAGTGATAGTTATTGTAATAGAAATAGTAATGGTTATATTAATAGTAATAGTTTTGATCAAAAGTTGATAGTTATGGTTAACTAGAAAGAAAGAAATATATATGAATATTAGTTTATATTTTAAAATGTTTTTATGATGTTTTTAACAACATTATTATTTATTTCTTTAGAAAATGGAGGAAAATATATATGAATGAGATGTAATTATTAAAGGCACCACATAAGTGTTTACTTATTTTGTTGATGGCTGTGTTGGGATCTTGAGTCAATCTAAACTATTTGGCCTTAATCACCATCTTGCTATCATCATGCACAATCCCCCCCCTCTACATCAAAGAGGTCGGGTAAGAGATGCAAATGCTAAATGGGCTGTCAAATCAACAAGTGCAGTTAAAACCAAAAATGCAAAAATAGGATATGATTTAGATGCAAGGCATCTCCCTCCAATTCCTCCATGTAAAAGAGGTTGGGTAAGAGATGCAAATGTTAAATGGGCTCTCAAATCAATTAAAATGAAAAATGCAAAAATAGGATATGATTTAGGTGCAAGGCTATGTCATGCACGACAAGAAGTATATAAAACATTTGTCAATGAAGAAATTATTTTGGTTCAAGTATTTATTCATATTTTTTGCTTGTGTTTTCTAATAATATAGGTTTATTGTTCTGGACTAAATTCATTGAAACTTGTTTTAAGAGTCAGTTGCTACATTTGACCAGGTCAATGATACTTCAAAGCAAAAAAATTGTGAAAAAAATCATCCTTGGGATAAGAGTCAGTTGCTACATTTGACCAGCTCAATGATACTCCAAAGCAAAAAAATTGTAAAAAAATTCATCCTCAGGATCAAAGTCTACCTTGTAGACTATGAACACAATGAAGCACATATATATTTCTTTAAAAGGGAAAGTGAGGGCCGATGTCCTTGATGATGTAGGGGAAGAAGGATTAGATGGGTACACCTATATATATTAAACTTTGATAAAACTAATAATAACAATGACAACACATTTGAGTCCATTTTTTTTGCATGTAATAATGTTCTAGACATTTTAACACCAAATGATATTTATATTTATTATAATTGTATACTAATTTCTATTGTTATTGATATGCATAGCCTACTCAACAATATTCCCTAGAGAGATCTCCACATAGTTTTTGGTTGCTAAATATAGATCCATCTACTTGGATATACAACAAACTTCAAGCTACCAACCATTACTAGGAAATTTCAAGGAGTTATTAGGCCATTAAGTTTTTAATCCATATAACCTATTCCACAAACATTAATATATAAATCGTTATGTTTTACTATAATGATGGGATGAGAAATGGATGTTTTTTATTTTATATTGTTACCCTTTATTTGTTTATATATATGTGTGTGTGTGTGTTTTCTTTCTTATTTATGGTGCATGTGTTGCCTTTGGAACCAGTGAAATCAATGACAACCCCAAAAGATGGTCAAAGTCTTAAGAAGAATGAAAATGAAATGGTTCAAATGCTACAACCATCTCCACATCCAATGTCACAATGCAAGTAAGTTTATATTCATTTATACTCTTATAATTTTATCACATTTTTACATTTAATTATATTTGAGTCACATACTTATATCTATGTATAATTTAATGTTTATAGTAATGAAGATACATCTCGCAAAACACCTTTGCACTTTTTATTATGATGGTGGACACGATAGCCAACAAAAATCACATTTTCCTCAACCCTTGCGAGTGACTTCTAGATAATTTAAGAGAGGTAAGTTACATACCATATATCTTAGCTCATAATAACATTGATATAATTTTTTATAAATTGAAACTACATAGCTAGTTAATGCATTGTCATTTTTGCGGTTTTTTATATTTATTGATAATGTTGTAATTTTGACAGAAAACAAAAAAGATAATTGTTGATGCTATGGCTAAAAGGACCAAAATCACGCCAAAGAACTTGAAAGCACGCGGGTTCAAGTCACACAAAAAATACATAGAGCATATATGCTCAATTAGCATTGCTCTCACTAAACCCACTAGGTTTGCTATTTTGAAGTCTAAACAATCTAGCAAGTTTAAATAACTTGGGCTACAATATTATAACTTTAGCCATTGTTTTGTCTATAAAGGGGATATAAGGGAAGTTTCAATAAATTAACTTTATTTTATTTTTAAATGTTTTGAATACCACCTAAAACATAAAAGATACATTATGTTTAATGAGAACTAGTTTTATTTAGATATATAAAGTATTTGAATAAAGGGATTTTGTTTGTGGAATATTACATGTGCTCCCTCCAACTAGGCATATATCTTTATCATTTTTTAACATTAAAAGTTTTGAAGAAAACTTGTTAAGTTTGCCGGTTTGGATGTGATTAGTGTTTAAAAGTGAAATTGTTCATAACAAATGTTGTTCTCAATGTATCAATATTTAGAATATTATATACAATTTAGTCACATGTTTTGTTTGTATTTCTTTGCACTATGGATGGTTATAAAGCTATGATATTCACGATAGCATTTGAGTCATTGAAGAGTTAGTGATAAAAATGCAAAAAAATGTATGACATTTATTTACTAAATATTATATACAATATATGTATTTACTAATGTATATTTTGTTTGAATGCATTTGTTTACATAAAAAGTGTTAGTAATGGCTCATTTAAAATTAAATATTAATAGATGAAAAATGTTTTTATCTTCACATTATAAAATATTCTTATAATTATGATTATAAGAAAAAATGTACCCTTTTTAAGATTGATTTGAATGTAAACTTTATACATAAAAAATGATTATCATTGTTTTAAAAAAAGATAAATAAAACGAATTATCATCTTTAGAAATTTCATATGGATTGAATTTCACCTTAAACCTTCTACTAAATAGAATTCTCTCTCTCTCTCTCTCTCTCTCTATATATATATATATATATGTGTGTGTGTGTGTGTGTGTGTGTGTGTGTGTGTATATGTATATGTATATGTATATGTATATGTATATATGTATATATGTATATTTAATATATAAGGATGAATCATTTTAAAATAATTTTGGTAATTTATCTTTATCACCCAACTAAATACAACCAAGTAAACGACTTGTTTTTTTAACATGAATACTTAAATATTAAACCATATTCAAACTCATAAATAAATATGAATACATAAATATATAATATTATATTATCAATTTATAAATTTTATATAATGGTAATATTTTTTAAAACATTAAAGAATGACACAATTACATCCCTATTATCAAAATTTTTATTAATATAAAGTATGTGTATGCATAATTAATATTTTATTATTTATTATTGATATATTATTAAATATACGGGGAGGCTGGAGCAGGAGGGGTAATCATCAACCTCGAAGAAAAAACAAAAGTAAAGTATGCATGGGGTCTTGGCATTATGACAAATAATCAAGTGAAAACCCTTTCCCTTTGGCAGGGTTTGGAATAAGTTTGGCTAATGGTATCACAACTCTTTCCATAGTTGGCTATTCCATGACGATCATCCAAAAATGTGTAAAGCTCCTCAAGAACATCATTCTCCTAGATGATCAAACCTCCTCAATCATGGTAAGGTTTATTTCTTTGTTAACATTTTTTGAAAAGGTTTATTTGTTCCACGTGTTGAGTGCCAATAACCATATGGCGGATGGTTAGGCCAACGCGGGGGTGTTATTTTAACAAGGTTGAATATGCATAAATCAAAACAAATCTTCGTGTCATATCCCCTGAACAATTGCAACAAGCCAATGTTGTGCTGGGGTGGTACAGGTTGTTAGAGTATTAAGATGGTAGTTAATAAGGCCAACTCCCCAAGGTTCCTTCGTAAGATGATAGTTAATAAGGCCAACTTTCTGAGGTTCTTTCACTGTACCTTGGTTGCAGGGTCAATAGGTGGTGAGTTAAGGCACAAGTGTGGTATCGTTTGAAGGAAAATCATGTACGAGGACAGGTGGGCTGAGGCTTTAGTTACTCGCCAAAATATGTAATATAACTACTCCTCCCGGGGAAGAAGGTACCATTGTATTACGATCCTGGTTATTTATGGCGATGGGAAATATGGAAGGAATTGGAATTGACAAGACTCTGAATCGTCTTGCATTTATGAAGGACAAGATGGGGAGGAATGTAGGGATTGATTAGGTTATTATATATCTCATCTGGGTACGGTCAGTTAACCAAAATATTGTTATTGTTCAGAGGTATATTACTGCAAAGATGTCCTCCGCGCGAAATGGTAGTGGGGGAGGTTTAGGGCTTGGTAGCTCGGGTCTAGCCATGGTTCAAGGCACAAAAGCATTGAGAACCTAGTGGAGAGTTCCTATAAATAAGTAGTAAAGGATATCGTCAAGGAAATGAATGAAAATATGGCTATTATTTACGCCCAATTATCTAGAATGGGAAAATATTTGGAACTACTGCAAAAGACCATGGAAGGCCTGTGCATAGATGTATTGAGTGTTCAACAGAAGGTCGACAACATCAAAATTAAGGTGGAAACAACAACTGTTGGGGTCTTAAAGGAAGTTTTCAGGGTTGGGGGTGCTATGGTCATCAACGTTGCTGATGGCGAGATTGCTGTTGTTGTGCGGGTCCTGGATGAAGAAGAGAATGACGTGGAGGAACTGACCACTTCTGTGGATGATCCCGCGGGTGAAGAAGCCGAGCTTGGTAGCAGCTGAAAGAATTCGTCTTAATTTTATATATATGCTATATCGATGTATAGAATATAGTGGTGTTTTCTAGAGAGTTTACAATTATAGTTTTGCTATAAAAATATATGTAAATAATAATGGTAGCAAGAAGGTCCCCATCCAATGCAAATTGATGGAAGTGGCGGAAAGAACAATCCTGAATTTTGTATGGGACTTGGCCCTTTTCTAGTCTATATAATGAAAATGCTACCCGTTTCTTTTAATATATATATATATATAAATTTTTATTATAATGTTACTATATAAAGTATATAAAGTAACTATATCAATGTTGAATAAATTTATATAAATTCATTCTATTTTTTTATGGGGGAAATATCTTCCAAATCCATTCAAAAGAACAAGAAATATTTATCATATAAATGCTTAATAAGAAAACACTTTATGAAAGGAATTTCCTCATTCACCATATAGCTATAACAAACCATTTATATAAGACTTTACCTATTCTTAAAAAACCATAGGAGATCAAGTAATAAACCATAATAGTGCATATATTACCATTTGACAACAATGTTGAGATTGAAAGTCGAACAATTTTTAGAACAAAAATGAAATTAAAAAAAAAACATTTTAACTTTGTAAAATTATTTGTAGGCCTTGAACTTATTCTCTCATAAGTTTGTTACATGTTTCCCTATCACAAACATCTACACATTGTCAAATGATTGACTCCATCATCCATAAAATCTAGAAAATCTCATAAAAAATTGTAGATTGGAAATTCATTTCTAATTAAATTTTAAAAATAACACTATTATTTATACTCAGTTTTCAAAATTTTTATTAAAAGTTTCTATATTAAATTTTAAAAATTTCTTTTAAATTTAAAATAAAAATATTATAAAACTATATATATTAAAGTTTTAATTTTAATCTATAAAATTATTATATACAATAATTATTTTCATTTATTTAATATTATATATCTAAAATCGGTAATAAAACTTATATATAAATATAAAATAAAAATTATGCAATCAAATTTATATAGTTAATATAATTTATTTATAATATTAAGTTAAATCAACCTTATATAAAATTTAATTTTTTATTAATTTGAATTCAAATATTATATATAATCAAAATATAATTTATATACAACTTACATTTAAATCAAACTTATATAAAATTTTATTTTTTTTATTAATTTAAATTCAAATATTATATATAACCCACCTATAATTTATATATAATTTAAATTAAATCAAACTTATATAAAATTTAAAACATGTTATTAATTTGAATTCAAATATTATATATAACTAAAATGGTATGTACTCTAAATAATATATATATATATATTTTTATCTTTCAAATATTATATAATATTAATATAAATAATATTATTCATTTTATATTAATATAAATAATATTATTTATATTAATATAAATAATATTATTTATATTATATAATATTAATATAAATAATATTATTCATATTATTTATTAGAATGAATATTTCAAAAATATGTATTTTAGATTATTTAGTGATTTCAATATAAATATTATATATGGTTAATCTTTAATTTAAAAATAAAATAGAGAAATTCTATGTAATTTATGTTTTAAAATTTTAAACATTTTTCTGAACTATGGTAGTTTTTCCCCGCCCAAGTGAAGCACATGTTGCAGAAGATGAAGAAGCCAAGAATAGACATCATCATAGATACAACAATAGAAAGATTTGAACCTCATTATAGATACAATAACAACAACAACAATCAGCCACATGGAAACTGAGACTTGTCTAAACTACAATGATTTGGTTGCAATGGATATGGAAATTATAAAAGAGATTGTCCCAAGGATTCTAAGAACAAGAAAATAACAAGAGGAAAGAGAGAAGTGAAGCACATGTTGCAAAAGATGAAGAAGCCGATAAGAAATCGAAGATTGAAGACAAGTACTTCTACCATTGAAGAAATTGACAAATACCAAGTTTGCAAGAAGTTTGTTTTCATTATAAAATGGTAGTTAGAGTCACATTTACAATTACCTTTGTGTAGAAGATTATCGGAATTTGCAAATTATAGTGTAATGAAAATTAAATTTTGAATAAGCATATAGCATTGGAAGAAATAGAGTCTACATGGAGTTCTAGGAAGGACACTTAGTTTCATATCTTCACACAGATTTGAAAGAAGGACCATCACATCATCCAGCTGGGCAGAATAAAAGAGTTTGGGTCACGAAAAGTTATCTACACATCATTCCATAGTCACAAGTATTCTACGGTCAAGTTTCATCATGAAGATTTAGAAGCAATCATCTAGAAATAAATAACTACAAGATTCACAATGGAAACAAAACAATAATAGAGTCAAGGTCATTATGCAGCATCATAGAAGTCTCTCCAGCATGATATATTGTTTTAAGCATCAAGTCTAGCAATACTACCAAAGTTTAGCATTTGAATATTCAAAGGAACATAGCAGAAGTATATTTATTGAAGAATAGTCTAGAAGCAACATAAATGAGGTTACTCTTATCACAAAGGAGGAATCTCATCATCCTACATTTCATGGACATCATCTTTAAAGGAGTTTGAAGAAGTAGGTTTTGGTCAAAGAAGTCAATTAATTGGCAGCTTGGAAAGATCAAAATAGGACTCATATCTTCAGAGGGAGTTGAAGGAAGAACATGACGCAGTTTATATCAGAAATGTACTTGGGAATAAAATTAATAGCAAAAACAGGATATGTTTTGGTCAAATAGTTGAAAAGGAAAGTTAAGACTCTACTAGATGGTTGTTTGACATATGGTAGCAAAACAAATATTTTGGAAAATCTTACGATTGTTATTCAATGTGAAGCTAAGTAATGTGAAGGAAGACCTTAGAGGGTGTCAGTAAGAAGGATTGACATAAACAACCCTACAACTTGACTGAAGGATAGATATCAATTACTTTTGGCAACTTTTGTAATGAAGAATGACATCAATAATGTTTGGAATATGGTATGGATTCTAGGAAGAATATATAGCAGAAGTGTGTATACTATAAAAGCAAAAAAGTTAGTGAACTGATACAAGAAGTCATGAGACAGCTTGTTGATCACGTGACAATATGTTGGATTTGACATTGATCAAAAGAAGTTCACCCACCTCGCCAAAAAGAGGGAGCTATAATTGGTTCTACATTGATTGATTTGAAAGGTATTGTGGCTGATAGAGATAATACTGATGCTCGTGTGATTACTTGGAAACATGTGAAGCCAAATTCTATAAGGCTTGTGCAAACAACTATAAAGAAAGTTTTGGCTCCTTAAAGCATTTGATAAACTACCTGATGCATGAAGATTATCAAAGAATTAGGAAGAAGGAAGCATTGATGATATTCCCTTCTAAGAAAAATTAATGGGACAAGCTTAGGCTTGTGGTTATTTCTCCCTATTTGAGAGGAAGTGAGGATCTCCTCCCTGGTTGAGAGGGAGTGAATATGGACACTGTATTCTCCTTATATCATGCACTATGGCCAGGATTAACAACTGTAAGCCTAGTGACGGCACGAGTAAGTGTTATAGCACCATTTACCACTCTTGGTATATATGATGCTTTGTTTATGGCCTAGGGCAACCCCTCCTTCCAGACTTGGTCCAAATATATAAAAAACTGTGTTTTATTCCATGTACACTACTTTGCCCTGAGATAAAAGTGTGTACACGCGGGTCAGTCAATACCCAACCCGCGTATATGTATTAAAACACTTAAAAAATTAAATTTCCTTAATTTTGGGCGGAGTTCATGAGTTTTACCTATTGATTACCTCCTATTGCCTGTGGCCCAACTGTTTCCCAACTAAAAAACTAATTGGGAGAGGTATAAATAGACCTATATGGGAAGGCCTTAGGAGAGGATAAGAGATAGAGTTATTATACTGAGATTATCCTTGACTGAGTCTGATGAATCCCTGTGCCTCATGCACTTCCCCAAGCTTCAGGAAACCCTTGTTTCCTTGATTATAGATATCCTTACTTTTTCTTGAGATATCATGGTGTTGGTGATGGAAGAAGATTGTTGAAGGCTGGGATAGGATGAATCTAGAGGACGGTTCCGCTTGGAGCCAGAGAAAGACTCAGGTGAATTCTCTCCATGTTATTTATATCTTACTGCAATAAAAGAAATGTTGTCTTGTTTCCGAAATTAACTATGTTTATGCATCAAATTATGTTTTAATTCATATATGAATGTCATTTTGATGTATGATCAATCATTTGTTTATATGATATAAAGTAAATTTCGTGAATATGCTTTACTTCTATACTGTTATGTATGTTCGAATTGAATGATTTTCAGGTTTGAAGAACATCAAAAGTTGCAGAGGGTCTGAACCCTGTGGGACCTACTCGAACGAAGGAAATCCGAGTACAGTCACCCTTACGTAGTTTGATAATATAAGCATCTTGCTTGAGCTATTTGAGTATTTCTTGTTGTATTTTGCTTCTGCTCTGTTGGGGTTCTAACCCAAAGCCCTAGGGTGCTTTCACCCGAAATAGTAAGGAGAATGGTGGATTGGAGTCGAGGATAGAATCCTAAATCATTGATGCTATCAATCGAAGTATCACAACAAGACTACTTTGCACAATGGATATTATAAAATAATAAATCTACTAGTGCACACAATATACACAACGTTTTACAAATTTATACAACAACCCAACTTCTTTATATTAATCCAACTGATAATACAACTGTCTAGGGCTCTTGTACCAAGGATAATGGTACTCAAATATCCACTAGTACAAGAATACAAGATACAAGATACAATGATGATCTAGTCAATGTAGTGCAAAATCGCAGATGCTTTGTCATATCTTGTACATTGCGGTTCCTTTACTTCCATTCTGCAGCACCTACCTCTATCAATGCACCAACTCCTTTAGGCCACTAAAATCGGCTCTCCAATCTACCCATCATAAGTCCATCTACAACCCTAACATAGGGTCTTCATGCTCACTAGTCGCTCCTTCGTCCTTTATGGCCGCAACACTTTGAGTCTTCTTGCCCATTGTTTCTCCTCAACTACTCAGGTACTTCTTCCCACTATAGTCTTCCTACGTTGCTCCAATGAAGACTAACATAGGGCAGGAGGGTTGCCACCTATCATTTTCAAATGTATCTTCTCCAACAAAAAACACGGGCTAGAACAACAATTACTCCCAACTGGCCAAACCTTGAGCTCCACTTCTCTACCTCTCCTAGAAGCCACCTTAGTCCATCAAGGTGCTACTCTAGGCTACACTTGGTCCACTCTCACGCTGCCCTCCAAGAGTCCACAAGTGTCCAATACCAAGTCCTCTCCCATGTTGATTTGTGTAGCTTGGGAGGTACTCTAAGCCCTAGGGTTTAGGGTTTGGAGGACAAAGCGCCACAAGGGCAGGTTGTGAGCTTGGAACCCAAGTGTGGGGTTTTAGCACCCATTGTGTTTTTGGGGAAAAACCATGATGGATTCATGGCATGTGATGGATGAGGATGATGGTGCTCGAAAAGATGATTCCAACGCATCTAAAATTGTCTGAATCCAAGTTGTCGTTAGAGAGATATGAATTTTTTAAGTTGACCTAATTAATTTGGTTGTCAATTAGGCCGACTTGATAAGTGTCACATCAAGTGAGATGTTGAGCCATTGTATGTGTATAAATACAAGGCATATTGAGGTCATTTAGAGCATCCATGTGTGTGCAATACATCTCTAAGTACCCACTGAAATTTTTGGTGAAGCAAGAGAAGAAAAGGACAGTGTGGAGATGCCCTAGGCGCAGTGTGGAAGATTTTAGGTGGCTGTAGGTATAGCATGGAAGTTTTAGGGTTGCTTGGGTGTGAATTTTGGTGTTTTTCTTAGGTGTTCTTTTAGGGAAGAAAGTTCAAGATTGCTGGGGGTGTTTGCGGATCTGTTTAGGGGCATAAAAGAGGTGACAAGCCACTGTTTTGGAAGGTTGTTAGGCTGCCGTAGAAACTAAGGTAGGCCATAGGCCTAGCCTCTCCAAAAAAGGCCAGTGTTGGGGTTTTAGGGCTACCATTTGCCCAGAACAATAGCCCACAAGGAGGCCATCTCACCTTGCATAGGCCGCACCAAAAGGGAGGTTGTTAGGGTGAATTTTGAGGGGTTGTTGCAGCATACACTTGCCTTAATGAGAGACAGCAGAACAAAAATATGCAAGCAGACTTGGAGCAGCGTTTAGGGGTGTATTAGGTCAAGAAGTGGCCAGTTTGGATCAGATAATAGTGCAGCCTGTTGGAGCCAATTGGAGGACATTCTGAGGTGGTGTAATTTCTTCCTAGGAGCAGATTTAACGGTGAAGTATCGGGTGTCATAGAGTTGGTTGGAGCTAGACAGGCTATCTTGAAGGATGAAGAGCAGTTGAAGGTTAGGTGACGGATGGTGCTGAAGTTCAACACTTTGATGGACTAAAGTTGTTGCTAGCATGGTAGATTAGAGCTCGAGAATTGGCCAACCCACAGAGCAGTTGATGAGCCTGTGTTCATTGTAGCAGACATAACTTGCAGCAATGATAGGAGGCGTCCCTATTAGAGTCTTGATGTGTAGACAGATGCCTCGATGGACTAAGGCACTACTAGTGATTAGTACGGGTGCGACGGACCGACATGACAATATACGACATAAAAGTGTTGTAGCCAAGTTTTTCATTGTATCTTGTAACCATAGATTGTTGTATTTATCATATTTGGATTAATATAATGAACATTGGTGATTGTACATTATTGTACATTTTTTTTTTAAATTGTGTATCATTGTGTGTATTGATTTATTGCTTTATATTTCCGTTGTGCAAAGTAGTTTATGGTTTGGTAGCATTATTGATCTTAAGTCTCTAACCTAGACCCAAGGTCATGGAACTTCAACATGGTATCAGAGCATGTCTGAGCTACTTTGGAAGTAAGTAAATTAGAGTTGTGCGCAGTGAAATACATTGTCAAAGGGAGTTGGTCACATTGTGAGTGAAGGTTTCACTACAATGTCGAAGTTGCAGGCAGGTATCCGATATGAGGACAGGTCGGAGGGGTTGTCCTGTTGAAGTTTCTAAGTCTAACAGTTAGACACCATCCATGTACTTTACTGATTTATTCCTACCTACTTGTTCTATTAATTAACAAGTTATTTACCATGTAGACACTGAAAATAAATACAAGCGCATGCTCAACACATTACAAATCATCAACTGAAGGAAACAGAAAGAAGCACACAAATGACACTGTTATTTTTGGACTAATATCCTCGGAAAAACCCAATGTAGGAAAATTGGTGTAGTTATATGAGGGTTTTATTATTAAGCAGTTATTTTTTTAGTACAATGGGTGCCAAACTACCTAACCCAACAGAGATAAAAAATCTGGCATCTATACCTCTCTTCAGAAACAGGTATTCGAAAAGCCTACTCCACAAAATCCCTCTCCAGCACAATCTGAAGCTCGGGGTCAGCCTTGCTGGCCTTTGCATCGGCCTGAAACCCTGTGCGTCAGCCTATTGAGGCTCTACGCAGCCTCTCTAGCTCTCTGCATCACTCCTGCAGCCTCTGCATGGATGACGCAGGCCCTTCTGTCTCTGTGCAATCTTTGTTGCCTCTGTGTGGCTCCCTCTAGCTCTGCGTCTACCTCTCTCTATTTCTTCGCTGGTCTCTTGGCACTGTCCCTATCTCTCTGCCTCGTACTCACTGCCCCTCGCTGCAACTAATCACTAATTGTCTCTCTCTTAGCGAACCCTGCTCTAGAGAATAGAATGACTAATCACTCTAGTGTGTTCTCCAACTAACCCTCAAGCCTCCTCTTATACTTTCCTCGTTGACAAATCAACAGTCGAGATTAAGTCCCTAATTGATGGATAAGATTATATTTGGCTTGATCCATGTCTTTTGGACCATTCTAACATAGTTTTATATTAATTCACATTAATATTTTAATTTCCCTAAGTTTAGACTTAGGGACTACATCAAAAATATTAATTATTTTAATATCTCCCAAATTGTTTAGAATCTGCCCAAACCCTTTTTGGGTATTGGATATCTCATGTGCCCTAACCTCTCCACCAAATTTCGTGGCTAGAGCACATCTGATGCTACCCCAAATCAACACTCCCTCTTAGCGAGGACTGTGCTCTAGCAATACTCCTCACTGAGTATTACCCTGATCATCTGGCATCGGTCCAGGCTATGCTGATGCTAGGCCTGTTGCCCAACATCCTCTGCATTGCCTCATCCTATACTGTTGCCCATAGATATGCCACTACCATTGTTGCATCTATATAACATCTCCCTCTGCATCCGTGTTGTTGCCCATGACCCTGCCACTGCCATTGCTGCGTCTACAATGCATGTCCTCTCATCATGCTGCATCGTGCTGCCCATAAAAATACCACTTCTAACTGCTACACTGCGACTCAGTTACTGAGAAGTAAGAAACTGATCTCCCAACTCTAACCTCTTTGTCAGGCTAGAGTACTCCTAATGCTAAAGCTCCCTCTACCGCTGACAAGTGCTCCCTCTCTAACCTTTGCACTACTACAACAACTCCCTACATCTCGCACCGTTACACACCTCTTTGTGCCATCCTACACTAGTGCAACACTCCCATGTCTCTCGCATTGTTGCATCCTGCTAGCCTCGTGTTGTCCTCAGAATTATGCATTGTAGCTTTCTCTGTTGCTTCATCCGCATCCGTCTCTACCCACATCTGCCAGTCTTGCTACTTCTCTTAGGGGCTCCTATAGAATGGTTCAATCCAAGAGGCTGGGTACCTCAAGGATCGTGACCCTCATCACTTGTAGCCCGTTTGACTATAGCTCAATGTCTCCCCACTTCCGCTCAAGTGGCGTGTGTGCACTCATGGCACAGTGATCGTCTGTCTCCACTTCCTTCTCTACCCTTGTTGGTGCTACCTTGGTCTGAGAGGCCTCTCCGTTGTTCTTCTTCCTTGGACATTGGGTCGCACAATGACCCGACTCCCCAAAATGGAAGCATTTGATCTTGGAGTAGTCCTTCTTCTTTCATTTCTCTTGCTTTCCCTCATATGCTAGGGCAACATCCTCCTCCTCCTCCTTCTTGACTCTAATCCCCTTGCCGCTGCTTCCCACCTTGCTTAGCCTTTTAATCTCTTCTTGGCAAAGCACCACCCACATTTCCTCCCAATGTGGAAGGGTCGCTCTGCCCAATATACTATGGACATATACCTCTCAGTCTTCTGAGACCGCATTCAGGGTTATTCTCACCATCAATTCCTGATCCGGTGTGGTTCCTATGGAACTCAGCTGATCCCAGATCTTATTCAGTCCACCAAGGAAGATGTCGATCACCCTTCTTCATCTGGTATGACTGCCACTAATTTTTAAGTAACATCCTTCTCTGCACAGAAGTATGTTGGTACAATTTATTTAGGGCCTCCTCTCATTTGTCATTTCCTTCTCGGCAATGTGTGGTACTACATGGTCCTTGACCTTGTCAAGGATGATGCTCTTGGCCCTCGCCATTGCCTCCTCATACTTGTTGTTATTAGCTGGTTCAACTAGGATTGATATCATCCTCAATGCAAAGTGCTTGACACGATTTTTGTCAAGTACGGATAAGATTCTAGCCAACTATGAAATTTGAGGCTTTGTCCAGTCTATCCTAGTTTCTTACTCCGTGTAGTGCCATGCTGCTCTTCTACTTCCCTCCTGGAAGTTCTCAATGTGACTCCCTTTGAGCCTTGATTTCCCTCCTGGAAACCCTTCTGTTGATGTCGAGATGCCCCCTACTCTGATCAACTGTGCAACTGCACCACTGATCCAGATTTCTCAGCTAGAAACCCTTGATAACAACTCCCTCCTCCTTGGCCTTGCCTTGTTAGGCACTGTTCTGACTACAGTACCCCACCAACTCCACTCTGCAACTTACACATAGCCTCCTAAACCCAAGCAACCTGAAGGTGAGAGCTCCTAAGCTCTGCGCAGTCCCGACACCGGTAAACTAGCTCCCTCAACCAACTATTTCAGCCCTCCTAGCCGCGCGTGGCTTGCATGAGCCTGTCTTTGCCTCCTTCTGCCTCTGGGCAACCTATTCTTGGCTCGAAATTGATGACACAGGCACTGTGTCACCCCTTCCTTGTTGCTTTGCTGCTAGGAACAACTTCTGTCACTCAAGTCAACTGTTTTCTGTTGCTGTTGCTCTACTCAGTTGATGTCCTTAGTTCTTGATCCAAATCGGATCCATAAACGACTGTCATAGAACCATGACTATATCGAGACGAAACAAATCCTTGAAGAATCCAAAACAGCAATCGAAAACACCCTGAACCAGTGGCCATGGCAGCCGGCGCGGAACGACGAGGACCTCGGTCAAAGCGCGCTGACTGAGGCCCATGGAGACTGCGCAGGAGGTCAAAATAGCCCCTGGGAGCCTCGGATCAGGAAAAGGAGCTGATTTTCGATGGGCAAACAGGGCCAAAAAGGAGGAGCATTAAGCACTCTGTTGCGTGGGGGAACTAGAGGACCACGGGCGGAAAAAGGTAAAGGCGGTAAAGTACAAAGGTGGGACCCGCACCCTGGAAACCGGTGGTATTGATCAGGGCGCCCTTGAACGGTAAGCGATTTTGGAGAAAACAAAGCGAGCACCCTTAGGGATCAACGCGTGGCAGCGGAGGTGAGAGAAAAACCGTCGCGATCATGCATTATCGGTCGAGCAAGTCAACCGCGCTCGGCGTGCGAATGACGTTGGATCTGGAGGAGCCCAGATCAGACGACTGAGATTGCGTCCGATAGACAGAGTGGAATTGACAGGGGATTAAGCCGCAATTTAAGAGGATTTGGAATCCATTGACCGCCATGATGGAGAAAGAAACGAATCGATGAACAGGCTGGCGCTGTTCCAGTGGGGACATGTGGCTACTTCTCGAGTGTTCATGTTGACGTCGAACAGGGAATTCCAAGCACACAGGCGACATGCGAATCGATGTAGGTGGCAGAGGAACCGAACAGGCATGGAGGTCGAATGGCTAAAGCCATGAACAGAGACAATGAACGGGGATTCGGAGAGAAATTCAGAACGAAGAGTCCAAGCGAACCAGAGAGACAGTGAACAACGAACCCTGAGAGGAGGACTGAGCACAGAGAGCAGTAAAACCAAGCAGAGGAGACAGAGGGCCGAGCTGACCATATGCAGCATCGAGCACCAGAGAGCTTGAAGAATTAAGCCTTCCCATAGAGGAATATGTCCGGACTGAGCATCACAATTGGCTCTTTCCATTGTAGACCGAGGGTCACAGAGCTGGTAGGAAGAACAAGAGTCTGTGTACTCCAAGTGGCTTGGGGAATCCAAGAACCACCCCGCCAAGCAAAATCTGCTTCAGGAGAACTCATATCGAGTCCCTGCATTTTAATTTCTCTGCTAAAAGACACAATAAAACAAGGCCACCACTGAAGCTGGACTGGAGACGTAGCCCTGGAGAATAGGGTGAACTCCTTATTAAAAAAAATTTGTGTCTTTGTATTGCTTACTGTATTTCTCTGTTGTCTTTCCATTTATTTTTTGTGTATTGGCAATCTGATTGATCCGTTGTTTCAATAACACAGAACACACACACCATCACATGGGTCTGTAATACCTTTTGTTTAATAAATCTTCATTGAGGTCACTCATAGGGTGATTATCATATCAGTTCTCCTGTGATTTGTAACCACACTCAGCTGCCATGTTGAAGTTTCTAAGTCTAACAGTTAGAAACCCTCCACGTGCTTTACTGATTTATTCCTACCTACTTGTTCTGTTAATTAACAAGTTATTTACCATGTGAATACTAAAAATAAATACAAGTGCATGCTCAACATATTACAGATCATCAACTGAAGGAAACAGAAACAAGCACACAAATGACACCATTATTTTTGGACTAATGTTCTCGAAAAAAACCCAGTGCGGTAAAACCAGTGCAGCTATCTGAGGGTTTTATTACTAAGCAGTTCTTTTCCGAGTACACTGGGTGTCAAACTGGCTAACCCAATAGAGATAAAAAATATGGCAGCAATACCTCTCTTTGGAAACAGGTATTTGGAAAGCCTGCTCCATGAAATCCCTCTCCAGCACAATCTAAAGCTCAACATCACCCTTGCTGGCCTCTGCGTCAGCCTGAAACCCTTTGCGTTAGCTTACTGAGGATCTGTGCAACCTCTTTGGCTCTCCGCATCACTCCTGCAACCTTTGCGTGGATGAAGCAGGCCCTTCTAGCTCTGCGCAATCTCTGTTGCCTCTACGTGGCTCCCTCTGGCTCTATGTCTGCCTCTCTCTGTTTCTGTGCTGGTCTCTCGGCACTGTCCCTGCCTCTCTGCCTCATACTTACTGCTCCTCGCTGCAACTGATCACTAATTCTATCTCTCTTAGCAAACCCCTCTATAGAGAATAGAATGACGGATCACTCTGGTGTGTTCTCCAACTAACCCTCAACCCTCCTCTTATACTTTCCTCGTTGACAAATCAACGGACGAGATTAAGTCCCTAATCGATGGATAAGATTAGGTTTGGCTTGATCCATGTCTTTTGGACCATTCTAACACAGTTTTATATTAATTCACATTAATATTTTAATTTCCCTAAGTTTGGACTTAGGCACAGTTCTCCTCATCCTGCATGGATGAAGAAATGTCTCTGGTGCTCCGTCTAACTCCTCCTGCACAAGATCCGACCAAAGTCTCTCCCATCCTGGCAGTTTCTCCATTCCATTCACCGAGTCCTGGTAGCTATGCCAACTCTTAGGAAGGTCAAGGAGTCCTAGACTCACCATCCTCATCCGACAGTCACCCCCACACTTCCCAGCTCATCCCGGCATTGGGTGAACTTCGTGAGATACCTGGGCATACTGTCTCCATTCTCACACTGAATGTTTCTGAGTTTCACTCTTGCTTTGGAATTAAATTCCAATTCCACCAGCACAAAAACTCAACCGCTTCCGATCTAAAATTCGTGAGAACAAAGTATTTCTCGTACAGAGATCGACTGTATGGGCTTTTACCGGATATCTCACCTTCCAAAAGAAGGATGAATCTAGAGGCTACCTGACCCGATTACACACTCTGCCTGAAGAAATAAAATGTAAACACTTTCTGAATAATAAATCTGATGATCAATCCTCGCTTGATATCCTGTAAAAATCTTTTCTACAAATCAAGCAGCTCTGATACCATGTAGAAATTTTGAATAATTTAACACATATTCACAGAGATTATCCTGATCATACAATTATAAGCGGAACATGTATAATACATAATCTCCTCTACGTTGATCATCAATTTACAGAAGCAGAAACATTCACAGGCACACATAGAAGCATCAATCAAACTCATTAACACAGTATGTATCCCGGGGAAAGCATCTCGCTAAAAACCCCACACTATCTGTATATTATATTGATTGAATCATGTAACATTACAAATTACAATGCTTATCACAAGCAATCCAGTACCAACTCCACCTGTTACACACAATACAACTCAGATCTAATCTCCAAATCTATTCCACTGCTTGCCTGCCTCTCCAGCTCAATACCTGCTCAAGAACTGATGAGAATGGCTTACCAAACTCGTATTTGACCTGCAAATAATCACTCACACTCTGTTGGACGTGAGCACAAGCTACAATTCTTGGTATTGGCCAATTCATTGGCATACTCAATCCCTCTGATTGTGCACATCATCATGCACAACTATAGTCACAACTGATAGCAATCTGATCCTCTAACACCTGTCCCTGCTGAACTGAACATGCACTGACATGCAACTGAGTTAACTGATGTATTCTATAGTTGCATTATGAGTTAATCACTTGTGAATTAATTAATAACTAATTCACCCAACTCATCTCTAGTCTATTGATCAGTTAGACTAAATACAACTAGTTTAACAAGGCTAAACTGAACACAACTCCATCAACTGCACCTCCAGTCCACTAAACTCAACTCACTTGAGTTCTAACTGAAGTCCTGCATGCAAATATTAGTCATCCCATAGGTAACCACGTATTTCCCTCTGGGATCTACATGTACCACATCTGTAGCTCATCCTGAAGTGCTCCAAGAGAATAAGATCAAGTTTATAGTCCAAATATTATTATGAGACAATAATATTTGACTTTTCTATTTTTGACAGCTAGTCTAAAAATAGACTTTGATCACTCACACTGTGATCACTCACACTATGGTCACCCACACTGTGATCACTCATACTGTGATCACCCACACTGTGATCATCCACACTGTGATAAAAAATAGAACTTGCGCCATAATTTGCCTGCGGGCCCACTTAGTGAAGGCGACTCTTTTCACTAAGCTCCATCATCTTGTTGCATTCTCAACAAGAATTTCTTGTTGCACACTTTTCAACACTCCCTCTCAACAAGAAAGGCTTCCTCTCAAACCCGATCCTGTAACTCTGGAATGCTCTCCATGCAACACATCTGGCCGGTCCACTTGCTCTGTCATCAAAGTCTCTGAATGCTATTGCCTCTGTCGACTAAAGACTCTGCATCTCTGTGCTCTTCAGTATCTAAATGCTCTAGCCTCTGTCACTTTGATCTTTGACTGCATCTGTGCTGCTGCTAGCTCTATCTCCCAGCATTGCATCCGCACTGCACCTCCCAACTGACCTCCCTGTTGGGCTAGAAACATCCTCTGATGTTGAAGCTCTACCTGCTACTGAAAAGTGCTCCCTCTCTGACATCTGCGCCACTGCAACATCTCCATGCATCTCGCACCATTGCACACCTCTCTGTGCCACCTAGCACTGTGCAAAACACTTGTGCCTCTCGCATTGCTGTAGCCTGCTAGCTATGCGCTGTCCTGGGATTCCCTGCACTGTCGCTCTCTCTGCCGCTCCATCTGCATCTGTCTCTACCCAATCAGTCAGTTCCTGCTACTAGACATCTGGGGCTCGCGTAGCAAGGTCTCATCCAAGAGGTTGGGTACCTCAAGGATCCTGCCCCTCCTCCTTGGGACAATCAATCCACATCACCCCACCTCCTACCTGGAGGTATGGCTGCATGCGATCCCTCAGCCAACCTGGCTCGAAGTTCCCCCCTACTGGAGGTCTCTGGATGAGTAGATGTCTCTACTCAATCTCCTCTCAGCTTCCCTTGTTGTGGCTGCTCCACAACCTCCTGAAGCTGCTGCACCAATCGTGGCTCCTCCACAATCGTCTGAGACTTCGTCTGGCTCTGCATGTTGAGAGGTAATATACACTCCCTCTCAACCACCAAGTCTCCATCAGTTGCCTTGCTGCTTAAGGCTTTGCATGCATCTTAAACCTCAAGAGCATACAGGTTCCTGACCCGTGAACCAATCTCATGACAACAAAAGCATCTCACCTTCGACTTGTCAACCTTCTTCCCATCACTGGAAGAACTGGATTCGGAAAGAGAACCCTTCTCCTTCCCCTTCTTCACCTTACTCACTAAGGCACAGTTCTCCTCATCCTGCATGGATGAAGAAATGTCTCTGGTGCTCCGTCTAATCTCCTCCTGCACAAGATCCGACCAAAGTCTCTCCCATCCTGGCAGTTTCTCCCTTCCATTCACCGAGTCCTGGTAGCTATGCCAATTCTTAGGAAGGTCAAGGAGTCTTAGACTCACCATCCTCATCCGACAGTCACCCCCACACTTCCCAGCTCATCCCGGCATTGGGTGAACTTCGTGAGATACCTGGGCATACTGTCTCCATTCTCACACTGAATGTTTCTGAGTTTCGCTCTTGCTTTGGAATTAAATTCCAATTCCACTAACACAAAAACTCAACCGCTTCCAATCTAAAATTCGTGAGAACAAAGTATTTCTCGTACAGAGATCGACTGTATGGGCTTTTACCGGATATATCACCTTCCAAAAGAAGGATGAATCCAGAGGCTACCTGGCCCGATTACAGACTCTGCCTGAATAAATAAAATGTAAACACTTTCTGAATAATAGATCTGATGATCAATCCTCGCTTGATATCCTGTAAAAATCTCTTCTACAAATCAAGCAGCTCTAATACCATGTAGAAATTTTGAATAATTTAACACATATTCACAGAGATTATCCTGATCATACAATTATAAGCGGAACATGTATAATACATAATCTCCTCTACGTTGATCATCAATTTACAGAAGCAGAAACATTCACAGGCACACATAGAAGCATCAATCAAACTCATTAACACAGTATGTATCCCGGGAAAGCATCTCGCTAAAAACCCCACACTATTTGTATATTATATTGATTGAATCATGTAACATTACAAAGTACAATGCTAATCACAAGAAATCCAGTACCAGCTCCACCTGTTACACACAATACAGCTCAGATCTGATCTCCAAATCTATTCCACTGCTTGCCTGCCTCTCCAGCTCAATACCTGCTCAAGAACTGATGAGAATGGCTTACCAAACTCGTATTTGAACTGCAAATAATCACTCACACTCTGTTGGACGTGAGCACAAGCTACAATTCTTGGTATTGGCCAATTCATTGGCATACTCAATCCCTCTGACTGTGCAAATCATCATGCACAACTATAGTCACAACTGATAGCAATATGATCCTCTAACACCTGTCCCTGCTGAACTGAACATGCACTGACATGCAACTGAGTTAATTGATGTATTCTATAGTTGCATTATGAGTTAATCACTTGTGAATTAATTAATAACTAATTCACCCAACTCATCTCTAGTCTATTGATCAATTAGACTAAATACAACTAGTTTAACAAGGCTAAATTGAACACAACTCCATCAACTGCACCTCCAGTCCACTAAACTCAACTCACTTGAGTTCTAACTGAAGTCCTGCATGCAAATATTAGTCATCCCATAGGTAACTGCGTATTTCCCTCTGGGATCTGCATGTAACACATCCGTAGCTCATCCTGAAGTGCTCCAAGAGAATAAGATCAAGTTTATAGTCCAAATATTATTATGAGACAATAATATTTGACTTTTCTATTTTTGACAACCAGTCTAAAAATAGACTTTGATCACTCACACTGTGATTACTCACACTGTGGTCACCCCCACTGTGATCACTCATACTGTGATCACCCACACTCTGATCATCCACACTGTGATAAAAAATAGAACTTGTGCCATAATTTTCCTGCGGGCCCACATAGTGAAGGCGACTCTTTTCACTAAGCTCCATCATCTTGTTGCATTCTCAACAAGCATTTCTTGTTGCACACTTTTCAACAATCTATAAAAGAGGAGGAGAAGGCCATTAGAGGACATCTTGGATTTGAGCATTATCTTGTATGAGAGGTTTGAGAACGTGGTTCTCTACTTCATTGTAGCCCGAGGATGGAAACCCTTGGGTGATTTAGTTAGATTTGGCGAGTACCCATCTCCCCTTGGTGAATTCATCCAGAGTTCACACGAGAGCTTAGAAATGCAATTCATGTCAGTTTGGAGGAGGCCCCATGGAGCAATAGAGTAGATTATCTTGGAGGCCAACTTCTTATCTCAGTTATTTTGGTTGTATATGCATGTAACCCCATATTATCTATTATAATAAAAGTTGAGATCATTTTCTGCTTGTCATGTTGTTGTGTTGCTGAACTTTATTTGGTTATATTTTACATGGAAATCTTTTGTTAATTGAATAAAATTTTGTTTGAAGCATTTGTGAGTTGAAATTCCGAAAATCTATCCCGTGTGCCCGTTTGGGATATTACAAAGAACTAGGCGAGAGGTACAACAGATTCTGTGGGATGCAGAGGAATTCATTAGAGCTCCTAGAGCCGAGAAAAGGCAGTGTAGACAACCTGACAGGTGCCAAGCATTGGTAGCTCGGGTTGAATAACCTTCTAGATTTCATGAAGTGATACAACACTAGGTATAGGTGGATGCCATGGTAGAAGAGTACAATTCAATTATGACAAATGATGTCTGGGAAATTGTACCTAGACCAGAGAACATATCAGTTATGGGTTTGAGGTGCATATACAAGATTAAGTATGTTGCAGATGGCAACATAGACAAGTATAAGTCTAGGTTCATATCAAACTGATATGTTCAAAAGAAAGGAATAGACTATGAAGATACCTTTGCCCCAGTAGCTCGATATATCTCTATCAGATCCATTATATCCTTTGCAGCATAGATGGGATGGGAGATTCACCAAATGGATGTCAAGACAACGTTCTTGAATGGGGTGATAGAAGAAGAGGTATATATCGAATAGCCAGAAGGATTAAAAACACATGAAAAGAGAACTCATGTGTGTAGATTGAAGAAAGCCATGTATGGGTTTAAACAAGCACCCAGAGCTTGGTATGGTCGAATTGACAGCTACTTACAGCAGATGGGATTCATGAAGAGCGATGTCAATCCCAATCTTTATTATATGTTGGTAGAAGGTGAGCCATTAATTCTGGTGTTATATGTGGATGATCTATTTTTGACATGATCATCCAGACTCATAGAAGATTGCAAGAAGCACCTAGAAATAGAATTTGACATGAAGATTTGGGGCTAATGCACTACCTTCTCGGATTGAAAGTTTGGCAGCAAGATGGTGAGATCTTCCTTGGCCAAGGTAGATATGCGTCAGAAATTCTGAAATTATTCAGAATGCAAGATTTTCAACCTATGGCTACGCCTATGATTACCAATTGGAAGAAAATAGATTCTTTCGGGGACAAGGAAGTGGACCCCACCTTATACAGACAGCTCATTGGGTTGCTTATGTATATGGTCAACACCAGGCCATACATAAGTTATGCTGTCAACACCCTTAGTTAGTTCATGGTGGAACCAAAAAGGGCGCACTTGGCAGCAACAAAGCACAGTTAGGTATGTATGGGGAACAGTCAATTTTGGATTAAGATACACCAAGGGCGATGATATCAAATTGAGTGGATTCACTGATGCAAATTGGACAAGAAGTTCGGTAGACAGGAAAAGTACCACCCAGTATTGCTTCGGTATTGGATCTGGGATGACCTCTTGGTGCAGTAAGAAGCAAAAGTTTGTACCATTGAGCTCGGCTAAAGTTGAGTATATGGCAGCTAGCAAAGAAACATGCGAAGCTATATGGATAAGGAAATTGCTTGTAAATCTATTCAGGAAAAGGATGGAAGCGACAAAAATCTTCTGTGATAATCAAAGTTGTATCAAGCTCTATGAAAATCTAATGTTTCATGATTGCTCCAAACACATTGATATTTGGTGTCACTTTATCAAGGACTGTGCATAGCGTGGGGCGTTACAGTTGGAGTATACTCCCACAAGAAATCAAGTAGTAGATGTACTCACCAAGGCTCTAGGAAGAACAAAGTTTGTTCAATTTCGTGAGCAGATGGGTATGATGGAAAATCCCTTTCAATAGTGTGATGCATCAGCTGAGAGGGAGTTGTAGTACAGATGTAGTAGTGACAATAGTAAGATGGAGTCTCTACGTAGTGTCTAGGATGACGCAGTAAGTTGGACTCTCTATGCAGAAGCCATGCAGTGACTGCGTAATCTCACACAGACACTGCGCAATGGGTCATCCAGGAGATGGGGCCTGTATAAAATCTCAAGATAACCATAGTAAATCAGTTTCAAAATGACACCCAAATATCTGGGTGACAACACATAAAGAAAAAATTTTCTTTTATGTTGAATGGGATAACAATAAAAGCTAGTTCTTCACAGGCATACACATCAGCTAGGAGACATGGGCATGGCAAAGAATGGAACTTGTAATAGGAAAGAATAAAGATACATTTGGACTATGGTTAGAAGTTTGTGAAAATAAAGGTGGACTAGTCACAATTGAAAATATGTGAGAATGAAAAATTAAAAACCCAACCCAAAGATTACTCTAGAGGGAAGTTGGTTTTAAAAGAGACTTAATTTTTCTAAGTTTCTAGCTTGAAAACTTATCTAGAAAGAAATTACTTTTAAAAGATATGAGGTTCAATTCCTAAGGAATGAGCTAGATAATAAAAAATTCAATGCATGAAAGGAATTTAAAAGGTTTCTTAAAGGAAATATGATTTTGTATACTATCATCATCTATCAATAAATTCACCTTAAATGTGCCACCATTGTCAAATAAATATTTAGCTATCTCTTTCAAATACTTAATATGGAGTGTCAAGCATAATAATTCTTTGTCTAAACCTCACCATATGTTCTCTTCACTTGTAAATGGTAACCTTACTATCAAAACAAAATGCTAAAGCCCCAAGAGCAACCCCTCTTCTCACACATCCACAATTTGCCCTATTTAATTCATTATCTTTAATTAAGTCATAGGAGTATAATTAAAGGATGTAATTAATAGAGAGTTTACCTTTTTTCATCTCATAATTTTGATAAAAATTGTGATCTCTAGTTGTCTAAAATGTATTTTGATGCATTCAACACCCCTAAAAACCTATGGGGAACTGGGATTCTACATATTAGACAACTCATTTTAACAAATCTTTGTCTCATTTCAAGCAAAATTTAGAAGAAATGATGTTGTGGAATAGGGCCAAAATATCTATTATTTTGGCTATGCTTAAGTAAAGTGCCACTAAACAGTGTCTCTTCTCACACACCCGCACTTTAACCTATTTAATTTTGTATCTTTCTCTACGTCACTCACACAAATAGTCAACTAGCTATCAATATTCCATTAATTAGCATGAGAAAATACACTCTAGTTAGAGGTGTTCCTTTAAATTCAAATTTCAAGAAAACCCTTTAGGAAACCTAATTCTAATAAAATGATTGGATTTGGCTCCCATTACAAACTTGGCCAAAGTTTTAAACTTTTAAATTCTTTAAGAAATAATAATTGAGACCTTCTACAAAATAAAAATAAAAACAAAATTAGGTCATTTACCCTAGTTACTAATTATATATGTAAAAATGTAACTCAAACCAATCAAAAGAAATTAGAAGGTTGATTTCTATATTCTTTATGAAGCAAGGGCTACATAGTAACTAGTCCCTAGGGCTTAGTTTAAATATAGCTAAATTAAAGTAGAAAACAATAAAAATAAAAATTTTATAATTTTATAATTAGATTAATTTTAAATTGTAATTAAATGAATTACTAAATTTTGTAAATTAACATTATTTGTATTGCAACATAGAAATAATTATTAATAGTTTATATTTATCTTTTTATAGTTTTTGGATATGGTCTTATGAAAATCTTATTATTAGACCTAGTTATATGCACTCTTTGCAATACTGCTCTCATGTACTCTTGACTGTTATATGATCTCAATATAATATATACTGCTTTTTCTCTCTGAAAAGAATATGAGAAATTTTATATTTATTAGTATTACAAACATCTTATTATTTTGAATATGATTCATTCATTAATAGTGTAAAGTCTAGCATATATGGTTAAGTTCTCACAAAAACCTAAGTGACATCTACCCCTTAGAAATATAATGTAAAAATAAAAATATATGTCTCATATACCATTAATAAATATTTTTAAATTACATATGTGATTTTGAATAATAATTTTAAATTATATATGTAATTTTAAATAATGTATTTTTTATTAGATTAATGTTTAAATAAATGGGAATATAAAATGATTATGCTCATTAGCAATAATTTTATCAACTTCCCAAAACAAAGTGTATCATAAATGTCCATGCTACTCCATGATGTGATCTATGTACTTATGGTTAATTAATAGAGGTAATGGGCATATTAATATGTGATTTTAAATAATCATTTTAAATTATATATGTGATTTTAAATAATATATTTTTTATTAGATTATATTAATCATTAACCATTTTTATAAATAGGAATATAAAATGATTATACTCATTAGTTATCACCTTCCCAAAACAAATTGTATAAAAAATGCTCATCCTACACCTTTATGTGATCTATGTAAGTCTAGCATGGGTTTGACCAAAAACCCATTGCAATATCTATTGTATTGCTTGGGGCAAGGATAATCTAGTAAAGAGTGTTCAGATTTTGGCCAAGGATCTCCATCTTTGTGTAGATTTAAAATATGAATGATTGTTTAATTAGTACATAAAGATTTAAAAATATGAATGATTGTTTAATTAGTACACCTGGTGATATGACTTTTCTTCACCATAGAGAACTGTGTGGTGACATGACTTTTTCTTCACCACATGGAACTCTGTTCTTTCAAATAAAGGTATCATCTAGAGCAAATTAAAAACTAGTTGTTTTTAGTGCTACTTTCTGGAAGCTTTTCTTGTGGACTTTTCAGGTCTAATTTCTATAAAAGCATGCATGAATTCATTGAAATCACAAGTTTGATGGGTAACCCTACACAATAGAAGTGCCCTAGGGGTTTTTCAGGGTGCTGAATCATATACACATATACACAGTCAAAAAACTAGTTTAAATAACACAAATAAAAAACTCTAAAAAGTAGCACTAAAAACAACTCCAATTAAAAATACCATGTGACTTAACTCACTCACTAACTTAGTCAAAACTAAGTTGGGTACAACGAAATTAATGTCAAGCATCAACCTGCTTCCAAATATTAGGTAAGATATTGGGGTTATTTTAGAATGGGATATGATTGTTTCAATAAAAAGCTATCCATGTCATTCATTGGAGGTGTGAATTTATATATGAAGGGTACTGAGTGGAAAGGAATGGTACACTTTAACCAAAATGAGAAAAAAGGCAAAAATAAAAGAAATTTCATGATTGATTAAAAAACAAATTATATTAAAAAATTCGAGTGCATATATGTATTTTAGATAATCTCTTCGAAAATTTTCTAGCGCGTAATTATACAAGCGCACATAACAATTATTATATAACACGCATATCTACTGAAATTTTACAATTACTCGAACTCCTGGTTCTCTTCCAAGGAAAGCAAAGCAATCATATCTCGCAATTGAACAAATGTGCAGAGGAGATGAAGATGAAGTTTTTCCATAGATTCGCCAATGCTAGAAGGGTCAAAAATTCAATATGGAAAATTAGTGATGGAAATGGAGGCTATTTATACTCTCAACAAGATATATCAAAGGAAGCGGTGGCACATTTCAAAAAGCAATATCAAAGAATGGAAAATCGAAGTTTTCAGGATATATTGTGGGGTATAGAAGTTTACCCAGTGATGTTTGATAATGATAAAAACGATCAGATATACCAGCCTGTTACAGAGGAGGAATTAATGGCGACCATGAAATCTTTCAGTTGGGACAAAAGCCCTGGACCAGACGGCTGGTCAATAGAATTTCTTATACATTTCTATGATTTTATAAAGGATGATCTGTTAAAGATGGTGGAAGAGATCAGGATAAAGGGGAATATCAGCAAACAATTATGCTCCACATACATCGCACTCATTCCCAAAAAGCGGGATGCACAGACTTTTCAGGACTATCGGCCGATATCATTATGTAATATTTCCTTCAAAATTGTATCTAAGATCATTGTGGAGAGATTGAAAGGAGTTTTATCTGAATCATTATCAAAAGAACAGTATGGTTTTCTAAAAGGGAGATACATCCATGATGCTGTCGCTGGTACACAAGAGGCGTTATTCTCCATCCACTCAAAGAAAAGAGAGGCGGTTTTAATCAAAGTAGACCTCAGGAAGGCGTATGACTGTATAGATTGGGGATACATCAGGTGTTTACTAGCAAGAATTGGATTGAGGACCAACATGATCAACTGGATCATGGCATGTGTCGATCCTGTGGAGTACGCAATTATAATAAACGGCATTCCAACCCCTTTTTTCAAATGTGGAGAGGGGTTTGCGTCAAGGATGCTCTCTCTCCCCGCTATTATTTATACTGGCGATGGATTCTCTCAGCTTACATATCCAAAAGGTTGTGATCGAACAAGCATGGCAGCCTCTCAAAATATGCAGGAACATTTCACTGACTCATAATCTTTTTGTTGACGATATCATATTATTCGGCATGTTTTGCAGGATCACTTGGATGCGTTTCTATAATATTATGGAAAACTTTCAAAGGGCTACGGGTCTTCAGGTTAACCTGGAGAAATCTATAATATACCATTCTGATCTAAAACAGGAAGATGTTCTTTGGTTATCTGAGCTATTTGGTATAAAAGCTCAACATATCAGCAGTGGTATAAAGTATTTGGGATTCCGGATAAAAGCAAATGGCTACTCGAGATCCGATTGGAACTGGATTGTGGACAGATTCTATAGGAGAATCTCTGCTTGGGAGTTTAGATGCCTTTCATTGGCAGGGAGAATTATATTAGTGCAATCCGTTTTGAATCAACTCTCTGTTTACTGGGCGCACCTATACCACTTTCCGGTGAGTATCATCAACAACATGAATAGGCTTTCTGCTAATTTCATATGGGGGGGTCATGCTGATAGGAGTAAATTTCATCTCATTAAGCTCTCTAGTATTACTCTTCCTAAGATTATGGGGGGTTGGGGTTTATCCAATTTGAGAATATTTGGAAGAGCTCTTCTGTGCAAGTCTTTTTGGAGAGCCATTCAGGGTGAGGGGCCGTGGAGTCACATGGTTCGATCGAAGTATTTAGGAAAGAAGAGCCTCCATTACTGGTACCGGAAAGGTTCTATCGGTGCATCATATGGATCCCCCATATGGCTTAGTTTCCGGAGGATTGAATCACACTGCTTGAAGAATTTAATCTGGCATCTACAATCGGGGAATAAAATCCTTATTGGCATAGATCGCTTCAAATGCGGAGCTGAAGAAGTTGATATCCCTGATCCCTTACTTTTTTATTTTCACAGAAGAGGTTTCTTTTACTGGGATAGTTTGATTGCTGAATGGCTAGGCCCCATCCCGCGGTGGAAAGACGTTGATGATTTGAATATGCCTCATGAGATCGCGCAGCTTTGGAATAGCATCAAGTCGAAGCTTCAGAATGGCGGTATTTTCAGATCTAGGGAATCGGATTTCCTGTCTTGGAACGTCCCGAATGAGGCGGATGATGTATCAGTTAAAGGAATTTATCATCAGTTGGTTGGGCAACAATCCCTTGGTTCCTCTATATTCCCACAGATCTTCTGGAAGGATGGTTGCCCAACGAAGATGATTCTATTCGCATGGCTTGCATTTCACAACAGAAACCTAACCTGGGAGAATTTAATGAAGCGGGGATGGCATGGACCTAATGTCTGTTCTTTATGCAGATCGGACGAGGATTCAAATTTTCATATATTTCTAAAATGTAAAAAGTCTTATCAGATATGGCAGGAATTAGAAAGAGTATTTGGTTTTATACTTGGTGTGCAGGACTCGATCCATGAGTGGATATTAAGGTGCAGCGAGCAGAATATTCAATGGCGTAGAATTTGCATTCTCTCCATGTGGTTTATTTGGAAATGGCGCAACCATTGCATTTTCAATAACTCAAGATTTTCATATGCAAAAACCATGGATTCGATCTCTGTATACTTAGAATCTCTACCTCAGAAGATAATCAAGCACAAGATAAAATTTCCCACTCAGCCTTCATCAGAACAGTCTTCTCAGCCGTCTGCTTTCTTCGATGGGGCCGCACAGAAGGGTCAATGTGGTTGTGGTTTCTACATCAAGATAAATGATTCTACGCACTTTTCATCATTCTGGCACGGCGGTCATGGCTCCAATAATATGGCTGAAGCCATAGCACTCACTGGACTTTTAAAATTTTGTATCTTCCTTGACATACAGCAGGTTGCTATCTTTGGAGATTCGAAAATTTTGGTTGATTCGGTAAATAGGAGAAATCACATTTTGGCGCCGCACCTGACCGGTTGGAGAGATAGGATCAACTATTACTGGGACCGCATGGTTGATAGCACTATTGAGCACATCAGCAGGGTCAAAAATTCTACAGCTGATACACTTTCTAAATTGGGTCTCATCTCCACTCCTGGACTTTGGTTTCTCGAGATATTTTCGGAAGGAACTACATTCCAGATCCAAGATTTTGCATTGCCGGACTTTTAGTTCTCAGATTTGATATTTTTGTCTCATCAGCTGATGCTTTTCAACTTAAATCATGTTTTTCTGTACTGTTTACAGAACATAGATAGTTATATAGCTACATAGATAATCTGGTTTTTCTTTGAATATAGGAGCACATTAGACAATATGGGACATATTGAACTATTTTAGAACAATTTGAATGTATCCGGATATTTTTGGACTCTTATATTTCTCATATAATATATTGAAGCTTTTTCGTTCGGGAAAAAAAAGATTCATTGACACCCATACGCGGTCAAATTAATTGCAGACTTGTCAATTCTTAACTGTCTCTGTTTAATGTCTGCTCTATTTATCGACGTAGGCTAATTTCTCCAGCAGTCAGAGCGATGTTATTCGATATGTTCGTGAACACTGACACTCATGCCGGGAGCTAAAAAAATTCAGTTTAATATCCAAAATTTGGGCTCACTGTCTTTTCCATGAGATCTGGTTACTGAGATGGAAATAATAAAACATTCAATGGACATTGACGAAAAAATAATAAATCAATTATTAATTTAATACCATGAAATAATTAAAGATAAATATATAATATGTTCGTGAATACTCATGCTATGCTGGGAGCTAAAAAACAATTTAATATCCAAAATTAAGGCTTACTGTCTCTTCCATGAGATCTGGGTAGTGAGATGGAAATAATAAAACATTCAATGAACATGACTAAAAAAATAATAAATCAATGATTAATTTAATACCATGAAATGAATAAAATTTAAATATTTTATTAACTATACAAAACATTTCTTTCTACCATACAAATCAAATTTTATAGTACTATACCGCTGAGATCATATAATTAGTACAACAATATCAACCAGGTACAATGCAACTAAAAGTTAAGGACGGCAAATTGTACTAATATATAGGCTGGACCATATACACAGTGAAAAGGGCTTAAAATTCTATTGATATATCTATTTATGCTAGGACTTTATGAACTGGCTTTGATTTGCTTGACTCTTATTTCATACAAAAACTTTAAATTTCAATTTTTGAAAATATCAATGTATGTTTCTTATCAATGACCAAGGTATATTTGGACAGGGTTGAGGGACTACTCTTAATATTTTGGATAGAGATGGCATATGGGTATTACTAGTTTGAATGTATGTCAAATAATTTTCAGAGGTTACTCCAGTGTCATTTTCCACGATTTTTTTTATCATCTTTTGGTATTAAGTTTTATTATGCAGATAGTATGGGATAAAGTTGAATATATGTTTGTTTGTTTTATTTAAATTAAAAAATATAACCATCTATAGAGTGGTTTTACCAATTTACTATAAAAATTAGAGAACCAATTCAAAGCATGTATATACCTATATATTCTCTAGAAAAAAATTCAAGCACTAGTTTTTAATTATTGTATAAACACATATATCTACTGACTATTTCATAATAGAAAAAAAGAGAACCCAATAAATTGTAAGTAGGATTACTTATGCACCTAAAACAGTCAAGGGCAATTCCCTAGAATTTGAAGTTGTCTTAGTGCTACTGGAGCCTTACAAGGGAAATTCTCTAGAATTTGAAGTTGTCTTAGTGCCAATGGAGCGTTACCTGGCCAGGACTGAAGCTTTGCTTGAGGAACAATTTTAAAAGATGGAAATTAGAAAACCAAACAAAGGCAAAGCTAAAGATACCTTAGTATGACATTATCATTTAAATGCCTAATACTTGTTTTATTCTCGTATAATGGCTCTAGCAAAAGTTTGTTCTCTTTTCCTTAAAAATAAATTAATAGTCAAAATCAAAAATTTATTGATAAAAAAATTTCTTCTATAATAGAAAAAAGTACCACCCAACCTAATCTATTATCTATTATGATTATAAATAACATATTAATACACAAACAACAGCAAAATTACAAATAGCCCCAAGAGTTAGCTCAATCGGTCAAGTCGGGGCCTCGCCATTTGGGAGGTCACAGGGTCAATTCCTGAAAGTTCTTGGGGTTAGGTCTTGTTATAGGCCGAGGGGCGTCAGCCCTAGATTTTCTGTGGACGTAGCGCCACCCGCTGACCGAAGGTATCCGTGAACCACGACATAGAAAAAAAAAAAAAAAAAAAAAAAAAAAGCCTCAAGGGTTAGCTCAGTTGGTCGAGTGAACCACAACATAGAAAGAAAGAAAAGAAAAAAAAAGCCCCAAGGGTTAGCTCAATTGGTCGCCCCAAGGGTTAACTCGGTTGGTCAAAAATAGTGCCTCTCCATAGGGAGGTCACAGGGTCGATTCCGCCGAAAGCCCTTGGGTCTTGCCAGTAGGCGCAGGGGCGATTAGCCCAAATTTTCCCATGGACCACTCACTGACCAGGGTGTTCGTGAACCACATGCAAAAAAAAACAACAACAACAACAAAATTACAAATCTCCCTCCTCCCTTAATTGAAATTCAATTTACATTGGACAAGAGACTCTCCATCACCATTGAGGCCTTAGGTGATCACTATCAACTCCTTCACCTATTGTGAGCCTATGTACCTTTCTTCACAGACTAGTCATTTAACATAAGGGTAAATTTTAACTTTGTCAGATTTGTTTTATTCAAAACTCCTATGTTAAAAAAATCATAATTACAAAGTAATCCAACTTTAATTTTTAAAATTCTAATTTCTAACCGGCTGATAGAAGTTGCAAGGTTGATCCCTAAATTCTTTATGAAATAAAAATTACTTCTGAGAACACAAATCTGTGATTAAGTCTTTGCCAAAAGTAAAAACTCCAAAGGAATTCTACCATTAACCCTCATCATTAATAGTATATATAAAAATGTAACCAAAACTTGAAAAAAAGTTGAAAAGTTGATTTCTGCATTACTTTATAAGAAGTAAAGACTCCAAAAGTTTTCTACCATTGATCACCAATCCTCGACCATTGATCATCCATCCTCTTCATTAACTCTTGACCTAAAAGTGTGAATGACCATATGATTAGTGCACTCTTACTTGATACTTCTCTCCACCAGCCCGAAATATGCTCTATTAAGTGTTAATCTCCTTCAAATAAAGGCTATCACTAAAATTACCATATCAGTCAACTATCTAATCTTGTTTAACCAAATCTAAGTTGGATAATAATACCATGTCAGTCAACTCCCTAATCTTGTTTAACCTAATCTAAGTTGGATAAGGTTAAATTAATAAGTGATGCATCAACCACACTCCAAGTTTCAGCTATAAAGTTAAATTTAATAAGTGAGGCATCAACCACACTTCTAAGTTTCAGCTATAGGGTTAAATTAATAAGTGTGGCATCAACCATACTTCCAAGTTTCAGCTATGATAACTTGGTTATTTTAAAATGGGATAGGCTGGTTGCAATAAAAAAATCCCTCCGTGTTATTCATTCTAGGCATGGGGGCACTGACTTGGAGGGTGGGATTTATATATGCAAGCACTAATAGGGATTTATATATAGATAGTACTGGAGGCACTGACTTGGAGGGTGGGATTTATATATGCAAGCACTAATAGGGATTTATATATAGATAGTACACTTAAACAGAAATAAGAAGAGAAGATAAAAAAATTCTAGGATTAACTAAAACAAAAATATATAGGTAAAGAAATTCAGTACATGTGTATCCTTCATACTCTCCAAAATTTCCAACGTTGCAACTCTCCCTCAATTATTGTACAAAGTTCAAACACATATCTAGTTTGAAAAAGGAAAGCCGAGTAAATTGCAAGTAGAATCAATTAATAGCCGTAAACCATCCGAATCAATGGAGGGTTACCTGGAATTTGATGTTGTCAATGGCATTTGCCATAGTAGAAAGTGTGCCTTGCTTCCCAGGAACGGATCTAAATGACTAATACTAGAGAACCAAACGAAGATAAAGCAAAAAAATACCCTCGTATAACATTATTATTTAAAAATAGAGGAAAAGGAAGTAAAAGAAGTGCCACGATTAATTAAAAAACCAATTAAAATCAGAAGTAAAATAGATGACATGATTAGTTAAAAAGTAGATTATGTACATAGTATACCCATATATCAATTTTTGCTATTACTCTGACTGTCCATCAAATATTGTATAAACACATATATTTATACCTTTTTCATCTTAGAATTTTTGCTATTACTCTGACTGTCCATCAAATATTGTATAAACACATATATTTATACCTTTTTCATGTTAGAAAAAGGAAAGCCCAACCGTAAATAGGATTTGTTAATAAAGCTACCTATCTGAATCCATCCAGTGCCGCTCCCCAAAAGTTGATGTTGTTATGGTGCTGCTGGAGCCATCGTCATTTCTCCCGTAAGGAATCTAACTCCAATGCCTACTTTGCTTCTGAGAACGAATCTAAAAAATGAAAGTTAGAAAACCAAACCAACTAAAAACAACAACTACCAAATTATAAACTATATACCTCCCTTGTTTTTCAATTGAAATTCAATTTACATTGGACAAGAGACTCTCCATCACCATTGAGTTCCCCAAAGATCATCATCACATCCTGCATCAATTGTCTGCCTCTGATTTTGTTCATCCACATGTTTCTTGACAGAAACGTATATCTGTCTCCATCTATTGTCCACCTCTGATTTTGATCATCCAAAGACTTCTTGACACCTCTGATTTTGATCATCCAAAGACTTCTTGACAAGAAAGTATGTCAGTCTCCATCTCTCAGACTCTTCATTTAACATCAAAGGCAGACTGAATATCCAAAAAAATACATAGAGAGACAACATAAACTACACAGTCACAACACATAGCAGATCAAATAAACATTACACTAACAGTCACCATATCTAGCCACAGAGACCAAGAACCAGACTGTGACAGAATAATCACATTTGAAACCAAGAACCCGTGGTTAGTCCTGGCTGAAAAATAAAAATCATAATCACTTTTTGAAACCAAGAACCAGTGGTTAGTCCTTGCCTAAGATAAAAACGCAAAGAAATTTGGCCATTGACCCTTATCATTAACTATACATGCGAAAATGTAACTCTAACCAATCAAGAGAACAATAACTTTGGAGACCAATAATCCGTGGTTAGCCTTTGGAAAAATAAAGGCCCCAAAGGATCTCAGCTATTTATCTTTATAATTAATTATGAATGTAAAATCAAAATGACCATATAATTGGTAGTGATTTCATTCTTATCGCTGGGATTTGTTATTGAAGGTATGCATATTTTTGCTTTCTTTTCATTTGTTTGGAGCTTGAACAGAAAGGACAATGACTCGTGCCATGAATCAAACTAGAATCTAGAAGGTACATCGTAAGGGCCCCCAGTACGGGCAGGGACCAGCGACCAGCAAGCACTTGTGTAGGCCTTCTCCCGCTACTGGTTTCACCGAAGGAAATAACTATTCATTGTCATAGTGTTTTATAGAACCGTAGGGACAATGATTCTAATTGCCATCCTGTCTATAATGTGATTTTTTGGAGATTTCGGTGACGGAATCCGGCGGAAGAAATTGAGGTTAAATCTTGATTTGTTGCAGTTAAAATGGTTTTTTAACTGTTCAGCACCCTCGAAAACCCCTGGGACGCTTTCATTGTGCAGAAACTAGCACCCCTGGGACGCTTTCATTGTGCAGAAACTAGCTATCAAACTTGCGATTCCAATAAATTCTTGCCAGATTTCGACCGGAAAAACCCGCCAAAAAAGCTTTCAAAAAATCTATAGACTATTTCGAAGAAAATAACTATTCATTGTCATAGTGTTTTATAGATTGCCATACTAAAGGCCATCATCGATTGCCAGAATAAAAACTATAAAAGTACCATATCATAAGTCATTAACCAAATCTAACCTGACCTAACCTAAGTAAGGTTAATTTAATCAATCTTCCATCCGTCACGGATGAACCTGCTTCCAAATTTCAACCATGAAAACGTGGCCATTTTAAAATGCCATAGGCTGGTTTCAATAAAACTCCATCCACATCAGGATTTATATATGAAGCCCTCAACCAAAATCAAAAGACAAACAAAGGTAACAAATTCCATGATTAATTGAAAAACAGATGATATATGATGGTACACCTCAATCAAAATCAGAAGAAAAACCGACGTAAAAGAAATTCGGTGATTGATTGAAAAACAGATTATATATGTAAAGAATTTCAGTCCGTACGAAAATTTCTAACACCGTTACTATCCATCAACAATTTTATAAACACAAATAGCTATTGCCTTTTTCATGTTGGAAAAAGGAAAACCCAATGAATTATATGTAAGACTAATTAATAGATGTACCTATCTGAATCAGTTGAGGGCTATTCCTTGGAATTTGATTCCTCATTTCTCCACGCAGGACTTGCTTTGTTTCTGAACTAGATTTTAATGAAATTTAGAGAACCAAACAAATGAAGAGCAAAAGATACCCTAGCATAACATTATCATTTAAATCTGCCTAAGATGGTTGTCGACATCTTCTTGCTTTACTCTCCTCTTATGATGTCAATTGAACATAATTTTTTCTTCTTGAATGCCTTTGCAATAATGAAAACAGCAAAAGAAAAAGAAACAAATGAACATAATCTATTATCATTATAAGAAGAACATATCATTACAAAAGTAATAAAAATACACACCTCCAAGTTAAATTTACACTTGACAAGAGACTCTCCATTACAATTGATGCTAGTGGAAATGATCATCACATTTGCAGCTATTGCCACTCCTTTGGTTGTGTGCAATCAAAAACTTCTCGGCGGAAAGGTATATTTGTTTCCATCTTTCAGGCTAGGTATTGTTTCTTCAAACTCCCTGAGATTAAGTCTATTGCAGATTTTTTGAATATTCTGGAATCTGACAGACATGACCTCTCATGTCCCTAGGATTCCTAATATTGGAAAATCTGCAAATTCCTAATATTGGAGAATCTGCAATTGACTTAAAGATGCCCATTCAAACTACAACATATAAAAAACAACATAAACTACACATACACTAATAATCACAACAGAGCCACAGATACAGATCAAAGAAACTGTCACCGTCACAGCACAGCGCGACAGATACAGATCAAAAAATTGTCCCACTAACAGTCACGATACAGAAACGAAACATCACACAACAAACAAAAACAAAGAGGAGCGCTTCACAAGACATAACAGCCGCGCCTGAGAGACAGAGCAGAGGAGCACAGAGAGTTGAGAGACTGCATTGTAGTGCAAGAAGTGGAGGAGATTGATGAAACTAGACGAATTAAATAGAAGATGGATTAGGATTAGCTTTTGTGAACGGTAATGAGCTTTTGTGAATGGTCAAATTCTATCTGACTTTGGATCGACCCATTTATAGCTTCCAGAATACTCTCACCCCCTCTGCTGAATCCACATTCACTATTTTAGAATCCAACGGGCGATAATTCCAAACAGTATTCCACGGACTCAATGGAAATTCAGATATCTGTAAATTTCAATTTCTATCTGCTAGCCCAGGTCACGAGGTCGAACCTTGGTATGATTATCGCAGAGACAGTTCGAATAAAAGTTATTCATTAGCACCATCAATTGAAGTTAATTTTATTTTACATTTTTAAATATAATCATAAAAATTGTTGATATCCAGTTTGAATAAAAGTTATTCATTAGCACCATCCATTGAAGTTAATTTTATTTTATATTTGTAAGAAAATGCAAATATCTAATTACTATAATCATAATAATTCTTGATATCCAGACGCATTGGTATTGGGTATAGTTAATATGAATAATTAGTTTTGCTAATATCAGACAAATTTGAAAGGGCATACTGTGTTCGTTATATTTTTTTTATAAATAAGAACAAGTTTATACTTTGTGTTTCCTAATAAGAATGATTATTAGTTTAAAATTTGCTTTTTAAATTTTATTAAAGGATTTTAGTTTAAGTGGTTTGGTGAATAATTTGTTCTTAATTATGTAGTTTTAAGTTTATGAAGATAAATTGTAGTAATTAGATCATTTTAACATTTATGAAATAATTATATTTAATGTAATAATAACAAATAATTGTTTCTTTAAAATTTCCCATTTCAATTAAAATATACATAAATTTTAATATATAAATATAACAAATATCATTATTATTTAAAATCATTTTTATTAATAATTAAAGATAAACTATTTTAAATTATAAATATATTTTTTAATTTCTTAAAAAAACTAAATTAATAACTAATTATAATTTTATAATTAATGATATACACTAAGCCCACTTGTCTCATTATTATTGTGTCTAATCATCCTTAGATTATTAAAGAAAATTATATATATATATATATATATATATATATATATATATATATATTTAAAAAGAATAGTATAATAATTTTAACTTTTTGTTTTTCTTTTAAGGTTTTTTTATTGATTTCGTCTAAAATTAAAATTAAGTATGATTTTGTTGAAATTATATTTTTAAATTATGTAGTATACTAATATCTAAAAATGTTTTAAGATATTAAATTTATTTATGTATTCAAAAATGTAATTTAAAGACTCACTAAAAAAATTCAATGAAAAGGGGAAAAACTTAAAACAATTTACTTCTTTTAAATATTTATAAATTTATAGCCGAGTCTCAAGGCAATGTGTGATACGGTTTTGTCTTCAACTTGGATTTGACAAGTGTCCCACTTAAAAATAAAAATAAAATATTCTCTAAACATAAAAGCAATGTTGGATATCATAAAAAGAAAAAGAAAAAGCAAATGAATATGCATGCATGCAATGTGTAATTTTGTCCAAGCTTAATGTGGAGTTGACATGTATCCTTCTTAAAAATAAAAATAAAAATTAAAATGAAATAGAAAAACAATAAGCTATAATAAAAAAACAAAAATGAATATAAATACATAAAATATTTAGATGTCCATAATTTCATATCAACTTTAAAAAGAGATAAAGTGATATATATATATATATATATATATAATGTTTAAACCTTGTACTTTTCAAAAATATTTGAAGATTTATGTTAATTAATTTATGTATCAACTTCATATATATTTATATATAGAAAAACTTATTAAAATATATTTTAATGTTGTATATAATAAAAAATATTCAATGTAGAAGAAAAAAAATAATTAAAAGTTAAAACTAAAAATAAAATAAAAAATATTAAGCACTCCCTATTAAGAATAATAAAAGAGAAGCAATTCATTAGTTCTTAATATAAAATGAATTTGTCATATTTAAAACTATTTATAATGATAAAAAAATTTCAATTTTAAAATGCAAAAGTAATATTCACCTATATTTAAAAATATATTAATAACAAAAAAAATCATTTTAATAGGGACAATGTAGTCCATAGATAAAATGTCTCAATGCACATGTTATGTAAAATAATCTAATGTCAACTATGCATATATTATATATAGTTTTAAAAAATTATGTATATATCATATAAAGTAATTGAAAAAAATAAATTTTATGATTAAAACATTTAGAGGAGTCTCACTATTTTACATTTTGGTCCTTTTTTAGAAATATGTGTTTTGCCAATTTTTCACTAAATCCAACAACAATTTTTTTGACTTACTAGTCTAAATTATGTAGTGTATATAGATTCATTGGGATCTATCAAGGGATGACAAAGATGCAAATTTTGTTTCAAATTTTGCACGATAAAAGAAGTTTTCACTTGAACACATTTAATCCACTAGTAGAAAATGGTGAAATTAGTGACTAAGTGACTAAAAAAGTTAGTCACCGCAACTTGAAACTAAGTGACTAATCTAAACTTCAACAATCTAAACTTACAAGTGATAGGGGATTAAAAGGCTTTTATAAAGTGGATGAAAAGTTATACTTCCTTATACACTTCTTTGTTGGATCAAAGGATGATTAGAATTATGAAGTTTATTAGAATCTTTAGATTTATATTGTTTTATCACATTGAAAGGGAATTAAATTCAAAGGCTAACAAATTATCTAAAATGGGAATGGATCAACACCTCCTTTTGGAACATGACATGATCACCTAGCTTGGGCCATACCTCTTAACATGACCATATTTTTACCTACGGAGTTTCAAATGGGTGACCTTAACACCACGAAATACCTTAACAATACACCCTGTCATCATCTATTCTATGCCCCATGGACACAAATTGCCACTAATTATTTTAGATAATTTACTTCTATTTACATGACTTATAAATTTTAATTAAAAATAATTGGTTCAATACCATAATCTTCCATCCCTACTTTAATCCATTGTATATGAAAATCCTTAATTACACCAAAGGTGTCCCTTTTTGAAATTGGTGAGGCTAAGCATTTTCTAATACCCTTTTCATCTCCATTTGACATTTATCCTATGTGTACCCATGACATCTTTCTGATTCTCATGATTTCCATTGCTGTCCACTGAATTATGTTGTTGAGGACTATTGGGACTAGACTTGATCCCGGTTGTCAAATAAATTTTCGGGTATATCTAGTTAGTTGGTTGTTGGATATACTCTTGTTGGATATACGGAAGTCCAAATTACTTCAACAAATTATGAATTTAGCACTGTAAGAATCATGGAATAAGAATATATATATATATATATATATATATATATAGATATATAAAACAACGATCATCCACAAGCATTATACAACTCTTTAAAAAATTTCTAACAAACTTAGAAAATATAAAAATATATATATAATAAAAAATACCATAATTTTTTATTAAAAAATATTAAAAATACATTCTTTATGTTAAAAAGATTTTACATAATTTCTTTTAAAAATGTGTATTTATTTTAAATACTTGAATCAGGTTGACTTATAGTTAAAACAAAAACACCACTAATATTGGAAAGTAAAATTTACACATATTTTACATAATCAATATTGATTTCTATAAAATTACATTAACTCTAATCCATTTTCGTCTATAATCCAATTTCATCAATAATATATTATCATATCAAATATCATTTAAAATATATTATCATAATATGATAATATATTAAAAGTTAAATATTACTTAAATTTTTACAAAACTTATAATTATATTATAATGCCCTCAGCCTCCAAAGCTTCCATAGGAACAATGCCCAACATTAAAATTACCCAAGACCTTCTTGTTACCGATTCTACACAGTGTGCAGTATGCAAGGATGAATTTGAAGTGGGCATCGAAGTAAGACAGAAACCCTGTAAACACATGTACCATTCTGTTTGCATTCTTCTGTGGCTTGAAAAACATAATTCTTGTCCAATTTATCGATATGAGATGCCCACAGATGATGTGGAGTATGAGCAAGCTCACTCCCGTGGGAAAATCTCTCCTTGGGTTTGGAATTATGGCAGCACATCAGATGGGCAAGGTGGAAACCTTGATGGGTTTTCTTCAAAGGATATTTTGGGAACATCAAATAACATTAATAATGAATCATTAAAGTTTTCCATGCCTCCTTAAGAAGTTGTTCTTTTGATCAATGGAATGAACTATGACTTCTTGCAACTTGGTTCAATCATCTCTATAATTATTTTATGGAATATGAATTACTTTCTTAAGATTGTCTCTCAATATCAATTAGAAAAAATGAAAATAAATATTTTATGGGAATGTAGCAAGATGGAATCTCATCATATGAACCATTGAACTCCAAACCTTTAACATAAATATATGTTCAGGTAAGCATTCTTCTACAAAATTTAGTTTCTAGGGACTCACTTAGAATTATAATGTGTGTATGAAAGATCTTATATGGAACTACACTTCAACACAACTTGTAGTGTTTGGGGAACTGAGACTTTCAAGTACCTTCTTCCTAACCTCAACTCTAATAGAACACAAGCCTTTACCCTCATGTACAATTAGATACCGAATGGTCCATTATGCTCCAAAACACTCTTAGTTGTTGTTAAATGATGGATTACTATTTCCTCCTACTAAATTCTACACCAGTTTAAAAGGGCTTATTCTCTGATAACCTTTCTTATCTCTTGAAGAACACATTTAGAGGTACAGGGATTCTACAACAAAAGATAAGGCATGCACTGAAAGATGCATTCAATATATGGAGCATCCTTCCCTGGTATAACCATCTCTTTTGTAAGGTTTGAGTCCTTGACTCTTTTTTTCTCTATTATCGCTTCCCAATTATTTTTACTTTGTTTCGGATAGACATTCCTAGAGATTTGAAAGCTCTCGGACCCTTCTTTAAATGGTTCTCCTAGATTGGCAAGGTTCGCTCCTAGCAATGGAGATTATTTCAGGCATATATAGTGGCATTTTTTATCAGTCAACTGCATCCTTGTTTTATAAGGACAATGTGTAGCGTTTGTTTTCATATTTTTTCCAAGGAGAATTGTGTCATCAACAAAGAGTTGATGAGAAATATACTTAATCTCGAAAGTGAGGAAAATATTAATTTTTGTAAATTAGAGAAAAGATGTAAAGTTATGCGAGTCTCCTCTAGAGGGTTGTAATTGGAGTCTCCCTTAGCAGGTTGCACCTAAGGACCAAAATGCCAAACCTCATTCAATGATCTCATGTATCTAGAAATGATGATTCCTATTGAAATATGAGATTTTTTTTCTAATTTTTTTATTTGTTGAGAAAATTGATCAACAAAGAATCAACTCACACAAATAAATAACGTGATTTTCCCCTCGTATTTATTATTCTAGTTCCTTTATAAGTTATTTTTGCACAATGAGGCATCAAATTGTTTTGTGATTTGCTAACTTTATCTCCCAAAATTGTATTAGAGAAATAAGATATTTGGAATATGTTAGATTGGAGACCAAAGAAGACCTATTTCAGAGAGCTAACAATGAGATCGAGAAAGTTGGGCATGCTCAGGAAATAGTTTTTATCAATAGAATCCAAGTTAAATTAAGCGAAGCGCTTGTAGGGTATATAATACCCAACATTAGTGTGTTATGTATTCTTTTGATTGATTGATTTTTATTATAGTTTTCTATGATTTAATCAGTTATGTCTCTGTAGAAAACTAACATTTAGGTACCAAAGCAGAGTTAAATTGGTGTTGATTTCAACTCACAGGATTGAACTTGTGAAATTTGTGTGCAAATGGCATCATCCCTTATCCATGGTGTGTCAAATGCTTTGACAGAAAAACTTTCATGTGCAGAAAACTACAGTATGTGGGCAGACACCATGATGTTGGAAAATGTAACTAGGTTCGGTCTTCATTTAATGTACTTGTCAAAGGAATAAAGAAAGGAATTATTATTAGTATTATTGTGACTTATTAAAGCCGAGTAGTGATGTGTTCAAGTGGAAAGTTGAGCAATGATTGTGCTTCTCACGAAGCAGATCACACGGGAATAGATACAATCAGACTTGAGATTCGAGGTATCAAGGTGTATTGGGTCCATTTGCAGTGGGCTAAATAAATAATTTTGATGCATATAATTTTTCTAGAGTCACGATGATGCTTGTCACCAACAAGAAGATGTTAATGGATTGCATGCTCTAAGCAGCAGCAGGGGGAGTAGGAAGGGAGGAATTGGGTGGGATGTAGATAAGGATGTCATCTAGAAGAGAAGGGAAGAGTTATTGGTGTCATGAGTGCGAGAGGAGTATCAGAATTGATGCACGGGAGGAGGGACTAATTTCCCCCCATTACAATGGAGGCTTTGTCAAGGAAACAGAGAGACCAACACCAAATGTTGGGTACCACCCATATACACCTATGGGAGGGCAAGGGGGACTGCGATTCTAGCCACGTCAAGTTAGGCTAGGTCCTGTCGGGGGTCCTACAACTCTTATAGATGACCATGGCATAACCCAAGTGATGGAATCCCTTGCTGCTTTCTTCCAACATGGGAACGATGATGACAACAACAACAATAGTAATACCAATGATGAGGAGCGAAGAGGGAGAGGAGGAAGGGTACAAATTTGGATGGATCCTAGTGGGTTCAATCCTATGATGTTTACTCATGGTCAAATGATGCAGAATTTGATGGGTTTGGGTGGGGGGAATGTGGAATTCTTTGTTGATGACAGCACAGGGGCGCAACCAACCAGATTACTTGGTAACTTTGGGCATTATTTCCTTGGGTCTGGTTTGGATCAGCTTATTCAGTAACTAGCAAAAAATGACCCCAACAGGTATGGTACACCTCCCGCCTCCAAATCTTCCATAGGAACAATGCCCACCATTAAAATTACCCAAGACCTTCTTGTTACTGATTCTACACAATGTGCAGCATGCAAGGATGAATTTTAAGTGGGCAATGAGGTAAGGCATATGACCTGTAAACACATGTACCATTCTGTTTGCATTCTTCTATGGCTTGAACAACATAATTCTTGTCCAGTTTGTCGATATGAGATGCCCACAGATGACGTGGAGTATGAGTAGGCTCACTCCTGTGGGAAAAGCTCTCCTTGGGTTCGGAATTCTGGCGGCACATCAGATGGGCAAGGTGGAAATATTGATGGGTTTTCTTCACGGGGTATTTTGGGAACATCAAATAATAGTAATAATGAATATTTCGGGCTTGAAATGAGCTTTGGAAATACCATGGTCGGTAATAGCAGTATTAACCCAAATCAATGAGAAGCTTCTGGTGGTGGTGGTGTTGTTATATTTCCTGCCCACAAAGTAGCTAATGTCAATGGTAGTGGTAGAGGGATAAGCATGAACTTTGAGGTCTCTCTTGCGAGGCCATTCATGGCTTCCTTTTCAACAAGCTCAAGCTGAAACAAGCTCCGGTCTTGAAAATAGTGGAGAGATTGTTTCTAGCAGACGAGACTAGGGAAATTATGTTCAAGGGAAAAAATTAGCTTCTATGAGGGCAGAGGATGATGATGCTACTCTTATGTCTAAAGCAAGAGAGGGAGACTTGGACTGATGGTTTGTAACTTATATCACGCAACTGCGGCTAGCTAGAGTTCAGATTTTTTAAAGGTATGATTTTCAGGTCATTCAACCATAAGTAATCATTTGGAAAGGGACATTACAATCCTCCCTTCTCAAGATTGTTTTCCATCAAGCAATCTAGAACCTGCATATCAATACCAGAATCTCGAATATGCCTGTAGAATGCTCCAACACAATTGAACCTAGCATCATTGTCACACTCTTCCATACCGTGAAGCAATCCACTATGATGTAAACCATCCCTCATAAAAATCCCTGGATCCCAAGACCACATTGGGATACTAACATTTCTATTACCTGAAAACTTTAGCCCAATATTTGTTTCATTTCTCTACAACCTAATATTGTACCCACCTTGCAGAAGTAAATTATAAATCCTGCAAGTTATGAATTCACATTTCAAAGGAGAAAGCACCCCCTCCTAAGGTGATGTATAAAATCCCTTATGCCAACCATCCTTCCCATCCTAAGGGAAACCAAACTTTTTTTCTAGAAAGAATCCTATTGTAGCTAGCCATTTCCCTAGTTGTTATCGATAGGTTGGATCCATTGTCAACCCTATAACTTTACCATCAATGGGGCCACCGGTTATAACCACTAGTTCCTCACTGAAATTAGCAAAGGCTAATGTTTTTGTAGTCCCACCAAGTTTATTCTCCTCAAAATTAGATAGCATAGGTGCATTTTTCAATACAAAAAGAAATGTATTAGCATCTATAATTCCCAAATCATACGAAGAATGTAAGAAGTTGTTCCCTATAGTTTGGAACATGTGTTGAAAAAGAAGCCTCTTTGGAGAAACAACACTATATGGGAAAAATTGAGAAGATAATGGAATTACAACAACACTCAGTTGTACAAGAAACTGTAGTGGTACAAGATTTTTAACCAACTCTCCACAGTAGGGATCAACTGAGTGTACAAGAAATTGTAGTGGTACAAGATTTTTAACCAACTCCTCTTACTATAACAACAAAAATTCCTATTCTATTTTCCTAAACATTAGAGAAAAGAACAAACATATAGCATTCTACCACATTATTCTACTCAAATGAAAATTTGAGCCTTGAGGAAAATTTGGCTACAACATGTAAGTTCAGTCAATCTTCACTGAAGCATAAATGGTTCATACAAACTAGAAGCATGCGTAGAAACAAACTATATTTTTCAATACAAATAAAGCACATGAGATAATTGTCATGTAGTCAAATTACAGAATACCATAGACAAGGTTTATAATCCCCATCATGGGGGAGAAGTAGAATGTAGCATACATGAATAGGTAAAGTATCTAACAGTTTGCACATGGATTGGCATATATATTCTAGAATCTGGAATACAAGGGGAGTCCTATGGAAGGAAGCCTTTGATGATAAATATGCATGACCTCGGGATTACAATTTTATTGATATGCCATTACACATGAGAAACTTTGATGCTAACATCCAATGTAATGGTTTCCTAGGAAAAAAGGTATTAACTGTAACATTTTTCTTTTTACAGTTAAAATGGCCTTGGCAAGACAATGCAACTCATCTTTTGTAGCCTATCTTATTGGTTCAAAGGGAAATCAAATATTTCTCTCATAATCATGCTATCATATTCAATAGGAAGGAGGGTCCTTGATATGTACCAACATTTATTATGTCATGGTGATGAAAAACTCAAGTGTAATTAAAGGTTTGAGCTTAGACGGAATGCAATGTTAACACACGACTTCTTCTTACAAATTGTAACATGTCCTTTCAGATCTGTGGAGTGAGTATCATCTTAGAATATTCTGGTACAAAGTTGGCACTAATATGCATTAGCAAGTGTCCAATGCAAACCTATGTAGAACTCCTATATTACAGAGTTGTTGAGTTAACTAATTACGAATAAGTTTATTGTTGAACACTGCAAATATTGAAAAGTAAACATAAATTGAACTGCAATTTGTTTGTTGTATTTATGACCACTGAGGAAAGAGCGTGTTGACATTCTTTTAAGTAGGGATATAGGATTAAGTCAATGAAATGGAAGTGGTTACATACATTGTAAACAAATAACAACTTCTCCATATGCAAGATTCATTAGTATATTTTCTAGTGAATAATCCTCTAGTAGAATATTTTTTTCTTAGCTTTTTAAATCATCACAAGTGCCTAGCTACCTAGAACAGACTCGCCTAGTTATAGTAAATTCATGTTGTTTCATGACCTCACATCTGTGGTGTGTTCTGAATTTGATATTGAGAATAATAAAAAGTTTGTACTTCTTGGTGAATTTACTAAATGAATTAATGTATGTGAGCTAGTAGATCTCACAACTGCTTGCATTTAGGGAGTGACACTGCCCCCACTTTCTAAAAGAGTAGAATGATTAATCCCTCCACTAGAAGGCTACAAGATACCTATTAGATGGCCAAAGAGAAAGAATGAGTGTTGGTACAGGTACATACTTGATCCATCTTTATTGTTTCTTCCATCACTGTTTTAAAAAGTACAAAAATCTTGAAGTTCTAAAGCAATGGTAACTGCATATTCTTTCACCCAAATGTTGTAGAGGATCTATGATAATAAGTTGGCATTGTTTTCGGACTTACTTCTTCTTAAATGTTGTTATTGGCACATGAAGGTCCCCTATGAGTGTATCAATAATAAAAAATCAAATTAGCATTGGTTGAGGAAAGAAGGGGAGAAATCCCTCTTGCCAAGTGGAGGTACAATGTTTCCCAATGGAGTTGGTGAATATGTGGATCATATGGAAGAGTTGATCCTAGGAATGAAAGATGGCTCAGTCTAGACTGCAATTGATACGGGATGTGGGGTGGGTAACATTCTAACTAGTGTCAATAGTTTTACCAAAATGAATCCAACCTTTCATACCTTTCTAAGTTTATATTGTCAATGAAGGAAGTATACTCCATAAACAACAAGAAGAAATCTAGAGTCAGGTTAAAATGATGGATACACCATCAACACACATGGCTGATCCACCTTATGATGTTCACTATACCTGAGAGTCTAAGACATCTAAATTATTAAAAGAAATCTAACAGAAATTTTCATGTTAGAAGCAAGAGGATTAATAGGAATTAATCTAATGCTATTTTTCTATGCATCATTTTACTTTGCATAACATTCGAACCCACTCTTGAGCTGAGTTTAATAGTAAACATTATGTTAGAGAGAGATTTCTCTTCCCTCCTACTAGTTGTGACAAGGTGGATTTATACAATTAGGCCTTAGTGAACATGCTGACATGGTACTTAACAAAGAATAGTTGTAGAATTATAGGTCTTTTCTAGAAGTTGGTTCTCAGATATCCTTACATCCAATATTCATTAATCTATCTATAATTTCTATTGCTTGCTATCATATGTATATTTTTGTATCTTACGTGATAAACATCAAAATAAGTTACTTAATGTAAACACTCATAGTTATGTTATCTGAATATGACTTGTGAGATCTATTGTATAAGTATACATTTCCTTGTTTATATAAGATAATATTTTATGTTTAGGTTGCAAGTTGGGGTGGTGATTTGCTGGATCGTGGAAATCATGAAGCGCAAGTGCAGTTTGCACTTGAACGAGGTATTCCTACAATGTTTGGTATCATCTCTATATAGTGCCTTCCTTATCCATACAATGCGTTTGACATGGCTCACTTCTCTCGATGTCTCATTCCATGGACAAAATTTGGTATGCTTGATGATACCTTCTAAATTTCCATTGTGTTCTAGATTGTGTAATGGCTTAGAAGTACTCAAATTAACATGGATAAAGTGAACACATCAATTTGCAAATCATTACCTGGTAAAAACAAATATATTTTCATTCTTATTGCAAAATATGAATAACCAGTGGCGAGAGTATAAGTGCTACTACAACTAAGTGTAGGGGACTTCCACCCAACTCCCAATCAGTTTCTTATTCTTATTCTTCAATACTTTCCCAAATGAAAAAATATTTCATTCCCTTTTCCTTATTTATTAAATATAAATTTTCATATTCACTTTTGATTTGATTATTATAGTTTAGGAAGGTGTACATATTTTGTTTCTTTGGATTTGAAGTAGTGATTTTTTATGAGAAAACACATGTTCTTAACCATTAAACCCATACTATTTATTTAATTAAATTACTTACAATTATTTTAATTTCATTTATTTATTTCGTTTTTAGTATTTATTTCAATTCAATCAAATGTTATGGGTACTAAGCATTTGAGATTGATATTCATGTTCAATTTAGTGGGTTTTGTTCACTGATTTAGTAAGAGAGTGATTTTATGAAAAAAAAAAATCCCTCGAAGACATAGTGAACATGATCTGACTAAGGTGTTTGAATTAGTTTCATTTTATCAACATTATCCTTGATTTCTCTTTAATTCTTTAATTTTTATGGGAGCTTGGTAGCTATTTGTTGAGTGAAGTTTTGATGATGCAGGTGGAGCCTACCTTATGGAAATAGATAGAGTACTATGACCATGAGGTTTCTAGGTCCTATCTAGACCACCAATAAACTATGAAAATAGATGGCATGGGTGGAACGCAACTATAGAGGAGCAGATGGCTAACTATGATGCCCTTCAAAGTATTTTGAAAAATATGTGCTATAAACTATATAATAAAAGGAATGATATTGTTGTATGGCAGAAATCGTTGGACAGTGGATGCTACACTACCCGTGAAAAAATAGTTTAACCCCGTGAATGTGATGACAACATTGAACCAGATGTTGCCTGGTATGTTCCCATGCAGTCTTGTATAGTAAAACCAAATCCCAACTTCAAGTAGTTAGGAGTAGGACAGACTCCAAAGTGGCCACAATATTTTACGGTAGCCCGAGAGCGGGTCCATACATTTTCTGGGGGCAGTGATGGTGCTTTCAGAAAGGATACATCTCAATGGGTGGCACATGTTAGCCATTACAAGACATTGATACCCAATATTTTAACAAATAAAATAAGAAATGTTATGGATATGAACACTCTTTATGGGGGTTTTGCTACAACACTGATAGATGATCCTCTGTGGGTCTTGAATGTGGTTTCCTCTTATGGTCTAAATTCCTTGAAAGTTCTTTATGACCGAGGACTAATTGGTACATATAATGACTGGTATTGTGCTTTCTCTTGATGCTTTTGTTGGAATTTCTAAGTCTGACACGTTAGAAACCCTTCATGCACTTTACTAATTTATTCCTACCTACTTGTTATGTTAATTAACAAGTTATTTACCATGTAAATACTGGAAATAGATACAAGTACATGCTCAACACATTACTGATCATCAACTGAAGGAAATAGAAACAAGCACACAAGTGACACCGTTCTTTTTGGACTAATGTCCCCGGAAAAACCCAATGCAGGAAAATCGGTGCAGCTATCTTAGGGTTTGATTTACTAAGCAGTTTCAGAATACAATCTTGGTGCCAAATTCGACTCACCCAACAGAGAAAAATCTTAGCAGTAGTACCTCTCTACTCGGAAGCAGATGTTCCAGCTGAAACCCTGGATAAACACTCCGGCGACTCCACAGCTCCAATCTACCCCACGAAACCCCAGCGTCAGCCTCTCTCTGGCCTAGCATTAGCCCAACGTCACTTTGGCTTGGCCTGTGTCAACCTTTGGAGGCACTGCGTCATCCCTTTGGCCCTCTGTGTCAACCTTTGGAGGCACTGCATCATCCCTCTGGCCCTCTGCGTCACCCACGTTGGCCCTTTGAGGCACTGCGCAGCTCGTGGCTGCCTCTGCGTGAGCCCTAGCTCGCTTTGCGTGAACCCTTGGCTGTTTCTGCATCCCTCTCTCTAGCTATTACGCTGATCCTCTCGATGATATCTCTGCCTCTCTGCTTCTGTATTCACTGCTCCTCAGCTGCAACTCCGATCACTCTCTCAACCTTCTCAACAAACCTAGCCCGAGAAAGTTGAAATCTTGATCTCTTGGTGTGTTCTCCAAGTGACCCTCAAGCCTCCTCTTATACATTTTTCGTTGACAAATCAACGGCCGAGATTAAGTCCCTAATCAATGGCTAAGATTAGATCTGCCTTGATCCATGACTTTTGGACCATTCTAGCACAGTTTTATATTAATTCACATTAATATTTTAATTTCCCTAAGTTTAGACTTAGGGACTCCATTAAAAATATTAATTATTTTAATATCTCCCAAACTGTTTAGAATCTGCCCCAACCTTTCCTGGATATTGGAGATCTCATGTTCCTTAGCCTCTCCACCAATTTTCGTGGCTAGAGTACATCCGATGCTACCCAAAATCAACACTCCCTCTTTAACGAGGACTGTGCTCTAGTAATACTCCTCACTGAGCATCACTCTGATCATCTGGCATCGGTCCCTGTGTTGATTGTAGGCTTTTTGCCCATCCTTTGCATTGTTGCATTCTGTACTGCTACCCATGGCCCTTCCATTGCCACTACTGCAACTCCCTCTGCGTCCATACTACTACTCATGGCCCTGCCACTGCCACTGCTGCATCTGCACTGCAACACCTCTCATCATGTTGCATCGTGTTGCCCATAGCATTACCACTTCTAACTGTTGCACTGCAACTCAGTTATTGAGAAGTAAGTAACTGATCTCCTAACTCTAACATCTCCGTCAAGCTAGAAACACTCCTGATGTTGAAACTCCCTCTGTCACTGAAAAGTGCTCCCTCTCTGACCTCTGCGTTGCTGCAATAACTTTGTGCATATCGCACCATTGCACACCTCTCTGTGCCATCCTGCTCTAGTGCAACACTCCTGTGCCTCTCGCATTGTTCCAGCCTACTAGCCTCACGTTGTCTTGTGAATCTTGCACTGTAGCTCCCTCTCTCGCTCCATCCGCATCCGTCTCTACCGACATCCGCTAGTCCTGATACTCCTTTTCAAGGCTCCCATAGTAAGGTATAATCCAAGAGGCTGGGTACCTCGAGGATCCTGCCCCTCATCGCCTGTAGTCCGCCTGACTATAGCTCGATGTCTCCCCACTTCTTCTGAAGTGGCACATGAGCACTCATGGCACAATTATCGAATGTCTCCACTTCCTTCTCTGCCCTTGCTGGCGCTACCTTGGTCTTGGAGGCCTCTCCCTTACTCTTCTTCCTTGGACACTGGGTCGCATAATGACCCAGCTCCCCATAGTGGAAGCATTTGACCTTGGAGAGGTCCTTCTTCTTCTATTTCTCTTGCTTTCCCTCAGATGTTAGGGCAACATCTTCCTCCTCCTCCTCCTTGATTCTAATCCCCTTATCACTGCTTCCCACCTTGCTCAGCCTTCTGATCTCTTCTTGGCAAAGAGCAGACCACATTTCCTCCCAATCTGGAAGGGTCGCCCTACCCAATATGTTCTGGACAAACACCTCCTAGTCTTCTGAGACTACATTCAGGGTTGTTCTCACCATCAATTCTGAAGTCAGTTGATCCCGGATCTCCTTCAATCGACCAAGGAATGGGTCGATCTTTTCTCCCTTATTCATCTGGTATGATCGTAACTGATTTTCTAGTAGCATCTTCCTCCGCACAAAAGTATGCTAATACAACTTGGTCAGGGCCTCCCATATCTCCCGTGTCGTGTTCTTCTCGGCAATATGTGGTACTATATGATCCTTGACCCCATCAAAGATGATAGTCTTAGCCCTCGCCATGGCATCCTCGTACATGTCATTATCAGTCGGGTCAACTGGGATAGCTATCATCCTCAAGGCGAAGTGCTTGACATGATTCATGTCTAGTACAGATAAGATTCTGGCCTTCCAAAGTACGAAGTTTGAGGCTCTGTCCAGTCTGTCCTGGTATCTTATTCCGTGTAGTGCCATTTCGTTGCTCCTCTACTTCCCTCCTGGAAGTTCTCAGTATGACTCCTTTGAGCCTCGATTTCCCTCCTCGAAACCCTTCTACCAATGTTGAGATGCCCCTCTCCAATCGTCTTTGCAACTGCAACACTGATCTGGATTCCTTGGCTAAAAATCCACCTCGGCAACAACTCCCTCTACCTTGGTGTTGCCCTATTAGGTATTGTTCTGACTACAGTACCCCACCAGTGCCACTCTACAACATACCACAGCCTCCTAAACCCCAGCAAAGTGAAGGTTAGAGCTCCTAGACTCTGCACAATCCCAACATTGACAAGTCAGCCTCCTCAGCCAACTCCATTAATTACATTTAAGGTGGTATTTCGAAAGTAATATTTGGAAGAACACCTTGGTGTAATAGCTCGTTGGAACTGAAACGAGAAGACCTATAGGATGGGATGGCTAGAAGTGATTTTCGGTGGCTTGAGGAAGCATGGTGGTCAAGTTACCATTTTCCCACATTAAAAAAAATATATTTTAATTAAGGGAAATGTGCTCAATGATAAAAATAATAATAAAATAGGAGCTTCTAGAGGGGTCCATCAGATCTATAAAAGAGGAGGATAAGGTCATTAGAGGACATCTTGGATTTGAGCATTGTCTTGTATGAGAGGTTTGAGAACCCAGTTCTCTACTTCATTGTAGCCCCAGGATGGAAACCCTTGGGTGATTTAGTGAGATTGGACGAGTACCCATCTCCTCTCGGTGAATTTTGGAATTCACAGGAGGGCTTAGCAGTGCAGTTCATGTCAGTTTGGAGGAGGACCCATGCAGCAGTAGATCGGATTATCCTGAGGCCAGCTTCTTATCTGAGCTAGTTTGGTTGTATATGCATGTAACCCCTGATTATCTATTATAATGAATGCTGAGATCATTTTCTGCTTGTCATGTTGTTGTGTTTCTGAACTTTATTTGGTTATATTTTACATGGAAATGTTTTGTTAATTGAATAAAATTTTGTTTGAAGCATTTGTGAGTTGAAATTCCGAAAATCTATCCAGTTTTCCCATTTGGGATATTACAATGGTATCGGAGCCGTGATCTTGGCTCAGCCTACGGGGTTTCAGCTGCGAGGGTTTCACATTATCTGCAATAAATCTGCAAGGTGTCAAATTCTCTAAAATTGTTTATTAATTTTGATAATTCTCAGAGGAATCGTGCTTACCCTTCTGTAAAGGTGTGGTTCGTTGGCATAGATCATTGTCTAAGACCGTAAGGCCAAACACATATATCGCACAGGTGAAAAATAAACTAGGGTTCGAGGGCCATAGGGATCATACAAATTCTGTGGAGACAACTATCAGCTAGAAAGACCGAGAGTGATTGTTTTCCATTGATTCAAGATCTGTCGCGCAGGGGCCGAGAAGCCACACATGGAGATCCATTTCGGCCGTGAAGGTGAAGCTGTTGTCAAAACCATAGATCGCAAATCTGATGGAGGCGACTAGGCTGAGCATCATACATTTGTCATGTTCTTTTACACAGAGTCACCATTAATCAGAATTATCTATCATTGGAGGTTCATCAATCTGCTTGCATAAAGGAATTCAAGCTCGGGTTGACTGTGGTAATCCACTAAAGGCGTAAGAAAACTAGAACACTGCCTATTTTCTATGATCTTTACATCCTATACAAAATAATAATTGCCACATTGAAACAAAAGAAATTTGGTGTTGTCTGTCCACGTCGGATCTGATTATGATTTCAATGGGCAAATCAAAATCCAGGGAGGGGAAGCCACCTATGCGAATGCTGGTTAAATCTTGTGCGTGTGATCTAAATAATTGTGGAAAGAAGGTGTGCATGCAAACACAGTCATTACGAAGTCTTGTTGGCAGATTGATCTATGGAGATGAAAGTATCAGCTGAAGAGAGCGTAATTTCTACTGAAAGGTCTATTGAGTGCTAGGGAGGCCAAATTTAATCTTATTGTTGAAGGTCGAATCTCACAGTAGGTAGCCGCAACTGATTTCTAGTGCCGAGTTTTATACTTGGACGATCAATCCAATTGCTAGCAGACAATTCCAATGCTAAAGGCGATTTACTTCCTTAAGCATTTGTCAGAAATTTGTGCTGAAGTCAAACTCTCTACAGGGTGGTCAAATTGATCGGTGGGGACGACATTCCTTTTATGGGACAACATTTTCCTAGCTGAGGATCAACATAACTACTGAGATTGTATATTATATGAAGTGTCAAACCAAGGAGTATCTATAGAATTAAAGATTAGTGTAGCTGGGCGAATCTGGGCATATATTAAAGTGTTCTTATCAGATCTGATTATTCTTGTTTTAGCCTTGCTCCGAAGTAAATTTTGTACTGTACTGAGTTTGTTTATTCTATCGTTGGATTTATTCAGAAAAGTTGCTGCTTAGGTTGGTGATCGGAGTAACTTGATTTATTACAACCATATTGTGATGATAGCAGATTCCAGGGTTTGGATAGTAGAGAATTTTAAGTTGCAGAGAGTATATTTTTGCTATGGGTTGTTTGTTAGAGTATTCTTACATGAGCATATATTAGAGTTCATATCACTGGGTCAAAGTCATCAACTGAAGAGTCTGTGTTTTATTGCATATTATATTTGTCTTCTTCATTAACGTCAGGTGTAATATTTTGCTGGAGGTTGGTTGATCTATTGCTAGAGTACACTCAAGCAAGGTTTTCCCTTGGAAGGCATAGTTTCTGAAAAGGAGATTTTGAGTCATTATATTAGTGAGCCAAATTAGTCTATGACCTTGTTGTGAGCAGAGGAGTCTTGCACAGAACATTGAAATTGTTGGATGTGTGTTGTGTGCGACTTGATTGGGGTGTGAGGAATTGTTTTGACCAACGCGTTTGGCTGAGATTCGCTATAATCAAGGCGTGTTTGCAGCCAAAGCCGAGTTCTAAGTTGTTGGTCAAATTATGGTTTATCCTGTCATGTATAAATCAACTTGATGGACATGTCATTATCTAGCAAAAACATGGATCAAACTTTTATACAATCCCTTAATAAATCAGCAGCATCAAATCAAGAGGACCCTTTCCAAGGGGATACTTTCTATGCTACAGCAAGAATAGCCAAATGATTTGCAGGAAGGACATGATATGAGACACAAACTCTTCACACTTGGGACAGATTTGAAATCCATGAGGTTTTCAGTAAAATCCCTTCTCAAACTAGAAGAACTTGCTTCACTCCTTTCCAAGGTGGATCAGTCAGATGGGAAGAGCTTGATTTGGGCTCTAAAACCAACCATGCTTGCCTTAGTACAACCCAAGTATTTGGAGAACCCTTGTCTAGGAGTCAAACTTCCAGTTGCCTCCTGTCTCATTAGTATCATGATGCTAACCGCACCTATACCTCATGTCTGAGTAGTATCATGATGCTAACCACGCCTATACCTCCTTACAGTGACGGCCTTATGAGGAGAGTCTTCAAACTTATAGTGGAGACCTTTCAAGATTTGGATAACAGTGAGGGTCCTACATTTGGGAAGAGGCTTGAGATTCTAGAAGTCATGGCCTTGGTTAGATCTTATGACCTCATGTTTGAGCTGGGATGTGATGACTTGATCCTACAAATGTTCCAATGCTTCTTCAGCATTAGGAAACATCATCCTAATACAGTCATAACACACATCCACCCAATTTTGTCCTCATGTATGGGAGGCCATAATGCCATTTGCAAGACGTTGCAATCTCAGTTGTTGGCCATTTCGAGGGAGGAATAGTTAGTTTCACCTACTGCTTATGAACTAGCTGAAAGGTTAGTTGAGGAGAACATTGGACTGTTTAGAAGATTGTTGACCCAAGAGGAGTTGCAGTGGATTTATTGTGACCAACCATGTAGCAGGAATGAGCTGAGGAGGAAGGGTCTTTGCTTCATCTGCAAGGAACCTTGGGAACCACACCACTCATGCTTGAGAGATGCAGAGGAGATGGTCAAAGTAGAGCAGGAGTATATTCCTTTTGTCTTTCAAGATGAGGACTCTTCTTTGGATGAGTCCATGGGATCATACGAGGGTGCCTTTGGGGAGCATGAGTATTCATGTGGATTTGTTGACAACAAACCCTATCTATATTCCAGTGTGTATGGTGAACAGTCATTGAACCCTATGGGAGACATTCCAAATGATGAGTCACCAATGATGATTCAGTAGGAGCAGCATATGGTGGAGCATGAGTCAACTGAGGAGGAGGATATGTACAATGCACATGATGAGCCCGTGATGGAGGAGGATGAGCAACCATGCTTGGGGCTGGCCATCGATGAGGAGCAGGTAGATGTATAGACAACTTTGCATGAGGTTGGTAGACTGGAGGAGCATGGAGTTTCAAGCGAGATGAGGGTGGATCTTTTTTATATGGTGGTGCATCCATCTCTAGGTCGACCCACTAATGAGGTGCAGGTGCTTGCACAGGAAGCAAGCAAAGTTGCAGTACTTTCAGGAAGTAGAACTATCCAAGAGTACATGGACAGGGCTTGTAGCACAATTTGGCCACTTATACCCATTACAGGGAGAGAGGCAGGGTTTTCTCAATGGATATTGTTGACTGACCAGGGAGAGTTGCGAGAGTGGGATACAGGTCGACAAATCTTCATCATTCCATCCTCACATCAGGAGAGCAGGGTTAGCATTGGATTGAGTGAGAGTTTGGACTGGAGAGAGGTGATGAGTTGGTACATAGTTGGTGGGGCAACATTCACAGTCAGAGCTATAGCACCACAGGATTCGTGGAGCATTGATGCTTATTCTTGGTGGGAGGATTTGTTGATGACAGGTTCAGTCAGAGATTGGTTCGAGATCCGGGCATTGAGGGCTTCATTCATGGTGCGTTGATACAGAGGCAGAGCATCACCCAGTGGTTCATATGGGATCTGGGCATTGGGTCTTAGTTGCGTTGGGCCACTAGATTGGTCCACAGGTTTAGATTACTTGAGGGCAAGCAATCTTGGGGCGAGAGGACTTGTAATGTTCCTTTTTCTGGGGTTCCTCATGGCATGGTTAGGGTGGACTTTCAGGGCTGGGGACTACAAGTCACAGGTGCAGATTGACTTCATCAGTAGGCCGAGGGGCTTCAGGAGGTTTTTCATGGGGTTTTGAGGAGTTTTTATGAGGTCTGATGGAATTCGCTTGGCATATTCTATCATCCGCACAATTTGTCTTTCATTTTGTTGCATTTTGACAACTTTCAAAAAATTGAGTTATTAATGGACCTCACTCCATTAATTATGCTTAAGGTGGTATTTCAAGAAAAATACTTGGCAGAACACCTTGGTGTAATAGCTCGTTGGGATGGCTAGAAGTGATTTTCGGTGGCTTGAGGAAGCATGGTGTCCAATTTACCATTTTCCCACATTAAAAAGAATATTTTAATTAAGGGAAATGTGTTCAATGATTAAAATAATAATAAAATAGGAGTTTCTAGAGCGGTCCATCAGATCTATAAAAGAGGAGGAGAAGGACATTAGAGGACATCTTGGATTTGAGCATTGTCTTGTATGAGAGTTTTAAGAATCCGGTTCTCTACTTCATTGTAGCCCTAGGACGGAAACCCTTAGGTGATTTAGTGAGATTGGATGAGTACCCATCTCCCCTTGGTGAATTCATCCAGAATTCACAGGAGAGCTTAGCAATGGAGTTCATGTCAGTTTGGAGGAGGGCCCATGCAGCAGTAGATTAGATTATCTTGGAGGCCAACTTCTTATCTCAGTTATCTTGGTTGTATATGCATGTAACCCCATATTATCTATTATAATAAAAGTTGAGATCATTTTCTGCTTGTCATGTTGTTGTGTTGTTAAACTTTATTTGGTTATATTTTACATGCAAATCTTTTGTTAATTGAATAAAATTTTGTTTGAAGCATTTGTGAGTTGAAATTATGAAAATCTATCTAGTTTTCCTATTTTGGATATCACAAAGAACTAAGTGAGAGGTACAATAGTCTCTGAGGGACGCAAAGGAATTCATTGGAGCTCCTAGAGCCAAGAAAAGGCAGCGTAAACAACCTCACAGGTACCAAGCATTGGTAGCTCGGGTTGAAGAACCTTCTAGATTTCATGAAGTCGTACAACACCAAGTATGGGTGGATGCCATGGTAGAAGAGTACAATTCCATTATGACAAATGACGTCTGGGAAATTGTGCCAAGACCAGAGAACACATCAATTATGGCTTCAAGGTGGATCTACAAGATCAAGTATGTTGGAGATGGCAACGTAGACAAGTATAAGGCTAGGTTCATATCAAAAGGATATGCTCAAAAGGAAGGAATAGAATATGAAGAGACCCGTGCCCCAGTAGCTCAATATACCTCTATCAGATCCATTATATCCTTTGCAGCATAAATGGGATGGGAGATTCACCAAATGTATGTCAAGACAACACTCTTGAATGGGGTGATAGAAGAAGAGGTATATATTGAATAGCGAGAAGGTTTAAAAACACATGAAAATAGAACTCATGTTTGTAGATTGAAGAAAGCCATGTATGGGCTAAAACAAGCACCCAGAGCTTGGTATGGTCGAATTGACTGCCACTTACAGTAGTTGGGATTCATCAAGAGCGATGGCGATCCCAATCTTTATTATATTTTGGTAGAAGGTGAGCCGTTAATTTTGGTGTTATATGTGGATGATCTATTTTTGACAAGATCATCCAGACTCGTAGAAGATTGCAAGAAGAACCTCGAAACAGAATTTGACATGAAGGATTTGGGGATAATGCACTACTTTTTGGGATTGGAAGTTTGGCAGCAGGATGGTAAGATCTTCCTTGGCTAAGGTAGATATGCGTCAGAAATTCTGAAAAGATTCAGAATGCAGGATTGTTGACCTATGGCTACGCCTATGATTACCAATTGGAAGAAAATAGATTCTTTCGGAGACAAGGAAGTGGACCCCACCTTATACAGACAACTCATTGGGTTGCTTATGTATATGGTCAACACCAACCCAGACATAAGTTATCCTGTCAACACCCTTAGTTAATTCATGGTGGAACCAAAAAGGGTGCACTCGGCAGCAACGAAGCACATTCTCAGGTATGTGCGGGTAGCAATCAATTTTGGATAAAGATACACCAAGGGCGATGATATCGAATTGAGTGGATTCACTGATGCAGATTGGACAGGAAGTTTGGTAGATAAGAAAAGTACCACCCGGTATTGCTTCAGTATTGGATCTCGGATGACCACTTGGTGCAGTAAGAAGCAAAAGTTTGTACCACTGAGCTTGGCTAAAGTTGAGTATATGGCAACTAACAAAGAAACATATGAAGCTATATGGCTAAGGAAACTACTTGTAAATCTATTCAGGAAAAGGATGGAATTGACAAAAATCTTCTGTGATAATCAAAGTTGTATAAAGCTCTCTGAAAATCCAGTGTTTCATGATCGCTCTAAACACATCGATATTTGGTGTCACTTTGTTAGGGATTGTGTACAGCGTCGGTGTTATAGTGGGAGTATACTCCCACAAGAAATAAGGTAGTACATGTACTCACCAAGGCTCTAGGAAGAACAAAGTTTGTTCAATTTCGGGAGCAAATGGGTATGATGGAAAATACCTTTCAATAGCGCGATGCATCAGTTGAGAAGGAGTTGTAGTACAGATGCAACAGTGACAATGTCATGGACAACAGTACAGTAGTAATATCAGTACATTGTTGGCAGTAGGAGCAGTGCGGAAAAGAGGATGCTTCAGAAATAGAGCAACATGCAATTGGATATTGTTGGTAGAGAACTTTCCTCACTAAGAGGGAGTGTTAGTTTTTGGCAACATCGGATGTGCTCTAGCCATGAAAATTGGTGGAGAGGCTAAGGCACATGAGTTCTAAAGAACCCAGATTGGTGAAATTCCACCGAGATTGTATTTTATTAAAATAATTAATATTTTTAAGGGGGTTCCTAAGTCTAAACTTAGGAAAATTAAAATATTAATGGGTATTTATTTTAACATGGTTGAGCATGTTCTAGAAAGCAGATCAAGGCAAGATTTAATCTTAGAAATTGATTAGAGACTTAATCTCGACAGTTGAAATCTCAACGAGAAAAGTATAAGAAGGAGGCTTGGGGGTCCATTTGTAATACAATTCAATATTACTAGGGCAGGGTTTGCTAAGGAGTTAGAAAAAGTGATCAAGCATTGAGGATCAGAGGTAGTACTGGAAGGACGTGATTTCAAGTTCGAGTGAATATACTTCAAAGAAGAGAGTGAAGGATCAAAGAGCGAGCGCGGTGCCAAGGAATCACTTTGGGTGATTGGCTCGATTTCGTAGCAACAAAACCAAATGCAGTAAGAGGGAGTCTCTACTAAGCCATGCAATGACTGCGTAGGGTCACACAGAACACTCCGCATTGGGTCATCCATGAGTTGGGGCGTGTATAAAATATCCACATAACCATAGTAAATCAGTTTCAGAATAACACCCAAATATTTGGGTGACAACACATAAAGGAGAAATTTTCTTTTATGTTGAATGGAATAGCAATAAAAGTTAGTTCTTCACAGGTATACACATGAGCTAGCAGACCTAGACATGGCAAAGAATGGAACCTGTAATAGGAAAGAATAAAGATACCTTTGGACTATGGTTCGAAGTTTGTGAAAATAAAGGTCGACCAATCACAATTGAAAATATGAGAATGAAAAATTAAAAATCTAACCCAAAGATTACTCTAGAGGGAAGCTAGTTTTAAAAGAGACTTAATTGTTCTAAGTTTCTAACTTGAAAACTTATCTAGAAAGAAATTAGTTTTAAAATATATGAGGTTCACTTCCTAAGGAGTGAGCTAGCTAATAAAAACTTCAATGCATGAAAGGAATTTAGAAGGTTTCTTAAAGGAAATATGATTTTGTATGCTATCATCATCTATCACTAAATTCACCTTAAATGTGCCATAATTGTCAAATAAATATTTAGCTATCGCTTTCAAATACTTAATATGGAGTGTCAAGCATAATAATTCTTTGTCTAAACCTCACCACTTGTAAATGGTAACTTTACTATCAAAACAAAATGCTAAAGCACCAAGAGCAACCCCTCTTCTCACACATCCACAGTTTTCCCTATTGAATTCATTATCTTTAACCAAGTCATACAAGTATAATTAAATGATGTAATTAATAGAGAGTTTGCCTTTTTTTCATCTCATAATTTTGATAAAAATTTTGATCTCTAGTTGTCTAAAATGTATTTTGAATGCATAAATGCATTCAACACCCCTAAAAACCTATGGGGGACTAGGATTCTACATATTAGACAACTCATTTTAACAAATCTCTGTCTCATTTCAAGCAAAATTGATGAGAGAAGATGTTGTGGAATATGACCAGAATATCTATTAGTTTGACTATGCTTAATTAAAGTGCCACTAAACAATGTCTCTTCTCACACACTCACACTTTAACCTATTTAATTTTGTATCTTTCTCTAAGTCACTCACACAAATAGTCAACTAGCTATCAATATTCCATTAATTAGCATGAGAAAATACACTCTAGTTAGAGGTGTTCCTTTAAATTCAAAATTCAAGTAAACCCTTTAGCAAACCTAAATTTCTAATAAAATGATTGGATTTGGCTCCAAGTACAAACTTGGCCAAAGTTTGACACTTTTAAATTCTTTAAGAAATAATAATTGAGACCTTCTCCAAAATAAAAATAAAAATAAAAATTAGGTCATTTACCCTAGTTATTAATTATATATGTAAAAATGTAACTCAAACCAATCAAAAGAATTTGGAAGGCTGATTTCTATATTCTTTATGAAACAAGGGCTACATAGTAGCTAGTCCCTAGGGCTTAGTTTAAATATAGCTAAATTAAAGTAGAAAAAAACATAAATACAAAATTTTAAAATGTTATAATTAGATTAATCTTAAATTGTAATTAAATGCATTATTAAATTTTGTAAATTAACATTATTTGTATTACAACATAGAAATAATTATTAATATTTTATATTTGGCTTTTTATAGTTTTTGGATATGGTCTTATGAAAATCTTATTATTAGACCTAGTTATATAGGTCCTATCATAAATTTCTATTATACCTTGGTTTGTGAATATGAGAAATTTTATATTTATTAGTATTACAAACATCTTATTATTTTGAATATCATTTATTCATTAATAGTGTAAAATCTATCATATGTGGTTAAGTTCTCACAAAAACCTAAGTGACATCTACCCCTTAAAAATATAATGTAAAAATAAAAATATATCTCTCACATACCATTAATAAATCTTTTTAAATTACATGTGATTTTGAATAATCTTTTTAAATTATATATGTAATTTTAAATAATGTATTTTTTATTAGATTACCATTTTAATAAATGAGAATATTAAAATGATTATGCTCACTACCAATAATTTTATCAACTTCCCAAAAAAAAGTGTATCATAAATGTCCATGCTACTCCTTGCTGTGATCTATGTACTTATGGTTATGTACTTATGGTTAATTAATAGAGGTAATGGGCATATTAATATGTGATTTTAAATAATCATTTTAAATTATATATGTAATTTTAAATAATATATTTTTTTATTAGATTATATTAATCATTAACCATTTTTATAAATAGGAATATAATATGATTATACTCATTAGTTATCACTTTCCCAAAACAAATTGTTTCAAAAATTCTCATCCTACACCTTGATGTGATCTATGTAAGTCTAGTATGGGTTTGACCAAAAACCCATTGCAATATCTATTGTATTGTTTGGGACAGAGATAATCTAGTAAAGAGTGTTTAGATTTTGGCCAAGAATCTCCATCTTTATGTGTAGATTTAAAAATATGAATGATTGTTTAATTAGTACATGAAGATTTAAAAATATGAATTATTGTTTAATTAGTAAACAGAACTGTGTGGTGACATGACTTTTTCTTCACCATAGGGAACTCTGCGCTTTCAAATAAAGTCATCATCTAGAGAAAATTAAAAACTAGTTGTCTTTAGTGCTTTTTTTGGAAGCTATTACTGTGGACTTTTCAGGTTTAATTTCTATAAAATTAGGCATGAATTCATTGAAATCACAAGTTTGATGGGTAACCCTACACAATAGAATTGCCCTAGGGGTTTTTCAGGGTGCTAAATCATATACACAGTCAAAAAACTAGTTTAAATAACACAAATCAAAAACTCTAGAAAATAACACTAAAAACAACTCCAATTAAAAATACTATGTCACTCAACTCACTCACTAACCTAGTCAAAACTAAATTGGGTACAGTTAAATTAATGTAAAACATCAACCGGCTTCGCTTCCAAATATTAGGTAAAATATTGTGGTTATTTTAGAATGGGATATGATAGTTTCAGTAAAAAGTTATCCATGCCATTCATTGAAAGTAGGGGATTGATATATGGAGGGCACTAAGTGGAAAGGAATGGTACACTTCACCCAAAATGAGAAAAAAAGGTAAAATAAAAGAAATTTCATGATTGATTAAAAAGCAAATTATATTACAAATTTTCTGTGCATATATGTATGCTAGATAATCTCTTAGAAAAATTTCTAGCAGTTAATTTTATAAACACACAACAATTATTGTATAAACACACATATCTACTGACTTTTTATAATTACTCGAAGGCCTGTTTCTCTTCCAAGGAAAGCGAAGCAATCATGTCTCGCAATTGAACAAATGTGCAGAGGAGATGAAGATGAAGATTGATTGACACCTATACACGGTCAAATTAATTGCAGACTTCTCAATTCCTCACTGTCTCTGTTTAATGTCTGCTCTATTTATCAGACTTAGGCTCATTTCTTCAGCAGTGAGTAATCCAGTATCCCCATGAAAATTTCCTTATTTTGTAAATAATGTACCCTGCGCTGTCTACTTCTCAGCAGAGCGATGTTATTCGATATGTTCGTGAACACTCACACTCATGCCGGGAGCTTAAAAAATCAGTTTAATATCCAAAATTTTGGCTTACTGTCTTTTCCATGAAATCTGGTTAGTGAGATGGAAATAATAAAACATTCAATGGACATGACGAAAAAATAATAAATCAATGATTAATTTAATACCATGAAATGAATAAAAATTAAATATTGCATAAATATTTTATTAACTATGCAAAACATTTTTTTCTGTCCTACCAATCAAATTTTATAGTACTATATAGCTGAGACCGTATAATTAGTACAACAATATCGACAGGGTACAATGAAATTGTACTAATACATAGGCTGGGATTATATTAACTGTGAAAAGGGTTTAAAATTCTATTGATATATCTATTTATGCTGGGACTTTATGCATTGGTTTTGATTTGCTCGACCCTTAGTTCAAGCAAAAATTTTAAATTTTAATTTTAGAAAATATCAATGCATGTTTTTTATCAATGACCCAGGTATATTTGGACAAGGTTGAGCTATTACTCTTCATATTTTGGATAGAGATGACATATGGGCATTACTAATTTGAATGATTGTCAAATAATTTTCAGAGATTACTCTATAGTCATTTTCCATGATTTTTCTTCATCATCCTTTGGTATTAAGTTTTATTATACAGATAGTATGGAATAAAGTTGAATATCTGTTCGCATTTTGGATTTAAATTAAAAAAATTAACCATCTATATAGAGTGGTTTTACCAATCTACTATGAAAAGCATATATATATACCTGTATATTCTGGAAAAAAATTCTAGCACTAGTTTTTAATTATTGTATAAACACATATATCTACTGACTATTTCATAATAGAAAAAAAGAGAACCCAATAATGGTAAGTAGGATTACTTATCCACCTAAAACAGTAAGGGCAATTCCCTAGAATTTGAAGTTGTCTTAGTGCCACTGAAGCCACAAAGGAAATTCCCTAGAATTTGAAGTTGTCTTAGTGCCACTAGAGCCTTACCTGACCAGGACTCAAGCTTTGCTTCAGAGGAACAGTTTTGAAAAATGGAAATTAGAAAACCAAACAAAGGCAAAGCTACAGATACCTTAGTATGACATTATCATTTAAATGCATAATACTTGTTTTATTCTCTTATGATTACTACTCTTGCAAAAGTTTGTCTTCTTTTCCTTGAAAATAAATTAATAATCTAAATAAAAAATTTATTGATAAAAAAATTTCTTCTATAATAGAAAAGGAGACAACCCAACCTAATCTATTATCTATAATAGAAAAAAGACCACCCAACCTCATCTATTATCTATTATGATTATAAATAACATTTTTTTTTCAGAGTGAAAATCAGCATATTTATATTGAGAAAATATAAGGATGTACATATGAGCCAATATAGCAGGCGTATGCTAATATGAGCCTCAATAGCAGGTGATGTCCGTCCAATAACATTCCAGAGGAAATGTACAGGCCATGAAGAGGCATAGGGGCCGAATAAGACCAAAAGGAAATCCATATGACGTTACAACGAGATGATAAAGACAGAAAAAAAGCATGGAGCATACAATAAATTGCAGAGCCATTGCCATCCTGGAGCGGAGAGTCTAAACCCGTTCAGACATTGTGCATCGAGGAGGAACCTGAGATATAAAAATGGCCAGGAACAAAAAAATTACAAATCTCCCTCCTCCTTTAATTGAAATTCAACTTACATTGGACAAGGGACTCTCCATCACCATTGAGGCATGAGGTGATCATTATCACCTCCTGCACCAATTGTCAGCCTCTGTACCTTTCTTCACAGACTCCATTTGGTATTGTCAGCCTCTGTACCTTTCTTCACTTTCTTCACAGACTAGTCATTTAACATAACCTTAAATTTTAACTTTGTCAGATTTGTTTTATTCAAAACTCCTATGTTAAAAAAAATCATAATTAGAAAGTAATCCAACTTTAATTTTTAAACTTCTAATTTCTAACAGGCTGATAGAAGTTGCAAGGTTGATCCCTAAATTCTTTATGAAATAAAAATTACTTCAGAGAACATAAATTTGTGATTAATCTTTGCCCAAAAGTAAAAACTCCAAAATAATTAGCCCATTAACCCTCATCATTAATAGTATATATAAAAATGTACCCAAAACTATCAAGAAAAGGTGAAAAGTTGATTTCTATATTTTTAATAAAATAATAAAACCTGCATTCTAGGCTTAGTCTTTATCGAAAGTAAAGACTCCAAAGGATTTGGACCATTGATCCTGGATCCTCTTCATTAACTCTAGACGTAAAAGTGTGAATGACCATATGAGCATTCTTAAGTGATAGGACTTCTCTCCACCATTAAGTGTTAATCTCCTTCAAATAAAGGCTATCACTAAAAATACTATGTCAGTCAACTCCCTAATTTTGTTTAACCTAACCTAAGTTGGATAAAAATACCATGTTAGTGAACTCCCTAATCTTGTTTAACCTAATCTAAGTTTGAAACATCAACCACACTTCCAGGTTTCAGATATAAAGTTAAATTAATAAGCGAGGCATCAACCACACTTCCAAGTTTCAGCTATAGAATTAAATTAATACGTGAGGCATCAACGACACTTCCAAGTTTCAGCTATAGAGTTACATTAATAGGTGAGGCATCAACCACTTGGTTATTTTAAAATGGGATAGGCAGGTTTCAATAAAAAAAATCTCTCCATGTTATTCATTCTAGGCTTGAAGGGGTTTCAATAACAATCTCACCATGTCATTTATTCGAGGCATGGAAGTGGAGCTTGGGATTTATATATGGAGGCACTCATAGGGATTTATATATAGATAGTACACTTAAACGGAAGTAAGAAAAGAAGTAAAAAAAATTCTATGATTAACTAAAAAAGATTACATAAGTAAAGTGTATCCCTTCATACTCTCCAAAATTTCCAACATTGCAACTCTCCCTCAATTATTGTACAAAGTTCAAACTCATATATCGTATATCTACTGAAGTGTTCTAGTTTGAAAAAGGAAAGCCGACTAAATTGCAAGTAGAATCAATTAATAGCGATAAACCATCCGAATCAATGAGGGTTACCTGGAATTTGATGTTGTCAATGGTATTTGCCATAGTAGAAAGCGTGCTTTGCTTCCCACGAACTGATCTAAATGACTTATATTAGAGAACCAAACAAGATAAAGAAAAAACATACTCTTATATAACATTGTTATTTAAAAACAGAGGAAAAGGAAATAAAAGAAGTGCCACTATTAATTAAAAACCAATTAAAATCAGAAGAAAAAGAAGTAAAACACAAGACATGATTAGCTAAAAAAATAGATTATGTACACAGTATACCCATATATCAATTTTTGCTATTGCTCTGACTGTCCATCAAATATTGTATAAACACATATACTTTTTTCAGGTTAGAAAAAAGAAAACCCAATAAACTGTAAGTAGGATTTGTTAATATTTGTTAATAGAAGTACCTATCTGAATCCATCGAGAGCCACTCCCCAAAATTGGATGTTGTTATGGTGCTGCTGGAGCCATCGTCATTTCTCCGCAGAGGAATCTAACTCCAATGCCTACTTTGCTTCTGAGAATGAATCTGAAAAAGGAATATAAAATGAAAGTAGAAAACCAAACCAACTAGCAACAACTACCAAATTATAAACGATATGTCAATACACGACCAATAAAAGTAAAAATACATACCTCCCTTGTCCTTTATCTTTAATTGAAATGCAATTTATATTGGACAAGAGACTCTCCATCACCATTGAGTCCCCCAAAGATCATCATCACATCCTGCATCTATTGTCTGCCTCTGATTTTGCTCATCCAAATGTTTCTTGACAGAAAGGTATATCTGTCTCCATCTATGGTCGGTCTCTGATTTTGATCATCCAAAGGCTTCTTGACAAGAAAGTATGTTGATTTCCATCTCTCAGACTCTTTATTTAACATCAAAAGCAGACTGAATATCCAAAAATAAATAGAAAGATAACATAAACTACAGTCACAACACATAGCGGATCAAATAAACATCACACTAACAGTCACCATACAGAACCACCGATACCAAAAACCACAGAGCCACAGCATCACAGAATAATCACATTTGAAACCAAGAACTTGTGGTTAGTCCTTGCTGAAAATAAAAATCATAATCACTTTTGAAACCAAGAAACTGTGGTTAGTCATTGCCTAAAATAAAAACCCAAAGGAATTTGGCCATTGACACTTATCATTAACTATACATGCGAAAATGTAACTCTAACCAATGAAGTTGGCCATGGACACTTATCATTAACTATACATGCGAAAATGTAACTCTAACCAATGAAGAGAACAATAACTTTGGAGACCAATAATCTGTGGTTAGCCTTTGGGAAAATAAAGGCCCCAAAGGATTTCAGCTATTCATCTTTATAACTAATTATGAATGTAAAATGAAAATGAACATATAATTGGTAGAGCTCGACATAGTGATTTCATTCTTATCGCTGGGGTTTGTTATTATATACCCTAGCATAACATTATCATTTAAATCTGCTTAAGATGGTTGTCAATGTCTTCTTGCTTTACTCTTCTCTTAAGATTGCTTCTATGTCATAAGTCCGTCCTTCCTGTAAAAATAAATTAATATTTCAAATCAAAAATCAATTGATCAGATTTTTTTCTTCTTGAATGCCCCTGCAATAATCAAAGCATCAAAAGAAAAAGAAACAAATGAACATAATCTATTATCATTATAAGAACTTATCATTACAGAACTAATAAAAATACAGATCTCGAAATTAAATTTACATTTTACAAGAGACTGTCCATTACCATTGACGCCAGTGGAGGTGATCATCACATTTGCAGCTATTGCAACTCCTTTGGTTGTGTGCAATCAAAAACTTCTTGGCCGAAAGGTATATTTGTCTCCATCTCTCAGTCTAGCCATTGTTTGTTCAAACTACAACATATAAAAGACAACATAAACTACACATACACTAACAGTCACAACACAGAGCCACAGATACAGATCAAAGAAACTGTCACAGTCACAACACAGAGCCACAGATACGGATCAAAAAAACAGTCACGATACAGAAACAAAACATCACACAACAAACAAAGACAAACAGGAGCGCGCCTGAGAGACAGAGAGTAGAGGAGCACAGAGAGTTAATGGAACTAGACGAATTAAATAGATGATGGATTAGCTTTTGTGAACGTTCAAATTTTTGTGAACGGTCAAATTTTATCTGACTTTGGATCCGCCGATCATTCCGGTCGTTAAAAAAAGCTATGTGTCAAAATTCAAATTTATAGCTTCCAGAATACTCTCACCCGCTCTACTGAATCCACACTCACTATTTTAGAATCCAACGGGCATCCATAATTCCAAACAAAATCTCTTATATTCCACGGACTCCATGGAAATTCAGATATCTGTAAATTTCAATTTCTATCTGCTAGCCCAGATCACGAGGTCGAACCTTGGGATGATTATCGCAGAGACTCGGTTTGAATAGAAGTGTTTTTTTTTTTTTTCAGACAAAATGAATAGAAGTTATTCATTAGCACCATCAATTGAAGTTAATTTTATTTTACATTTTTAAATATAATCATAAAAATTGTTGATATCCAGTTTGAATAAAAGTTATTCATTAGCACCATCGATTGAAGTTAATTTTATTTTACATTTTTAAGAAAATGCAAATATCTAATTACTATAATCATAATAATTCTTTATATCCAGACGCATTGGTATTGGATATAGTTAATATGAAACGTTAGTTTTGCTTACATTTAATATCAAACAAATTTGAAAGGGCATATTGTGCGTTATATTTTTTTTATAAATAAGATCAAGTTTATACTTTCTATTTCCCTTATAAATTTAAATTTATAATAAGAATGATTATTAGTTTTGTATTTTATATATGTTTAAAATTTGTTTTTATTAATGAGATTTTTAAATTTTATTAAACCATTTTAGTTTAAGTGGTTTGATGAATAATTTGTTTTTTAATTATGTGGCTTTAAGTTTATGAAGATAAGTTGTAGTAATTAAATCATTTGTAACATTTATGAAATAATTATATTTAATTTAATAATAATAAATGATTGTAATTTTATAATCAATGATATTCACTAAGTCCACTTGTCTCAATTATTATTATGTCTAAAAATCTTTAGATTATTAAAAAAAATTATATATATAAAACATTATATTAATATTGTGGTTTCATGTATTAAAAAATGTAATTTAAAGGCTCATTAAAAAAATTCAATGAAATGGGGAAAAACTTAAAATAATGTACTTCTTTTAAATATTTATAGATCTATAGTTTAGTCTCAAGGCAAAGTGTGATAGGGTTTGCCCTCAACATGGAGTTGAGATGTGTCCTCCTTAAAAATAAAAATAAAAATATTCTCTAAAAATAAAAGCAATGTTGCATATAATAAAAAAAGCAAATGAATATGCATACATGCAATGTGTGATTTTGTCCATGCTTAATGTGGAGTTGACATGTATCCTTCTTAATATATATATATATATATAGAAAAACAATAAGCTATAATAAAAAAACAAAAATGAATATACATGGATAAAATATTTAGATGTCCCTAATTTCATATAAACTTTTAAAAGAAATAAAGTGATTAAAAGTATTAAAAAAAAGTGTGAATAAAATGTTTAAACCTTGTACTTTTCAAACATATTTGAAGATTTATGTTAACTAATTTATGTATCAACTTCATATATATATATATATATATATATATATATATATATATTCAATGTAGAAAAAAAAGGCAATTACAAGTTAAAACTAAAAAAAAATAAAAAAATATTCTCATAAGAATAATAAAGAGAAATATTTCATTTAATTCTTAAAATAAAACGAATTTGTCATATTTAAAAATATTTATGATAATAAAAAATTTAGATGTTCAATATGCAAAAGTAATATTCACCTCTATTTGAAAATATATTAATAACAAAAAAAAAGTTCATTTTAATGGGTACAATGTAGTCCATAGATAAAATGTCTCATTACACATGTTATGTAAAATAATTTAATGTCAGCTATACATATATTATATATAGTTTAAAATTTTTATGTATGTATCATATAAAGTAGTTGAAAACAAATAAGTTTTTATGATTAAAACGTTTGGAGCCTCACTATTTTATATTTTGGTCCTTTTTAAGATATATGTTTTTTTGCCAATTTTTAGCTAAATCCAACAACGATTTTTTGGACTTACCAATATAAATTAAATTATGTATTGTATATATATTCCTTAGGATCTATCAAGGGATGACAAAAATGCAAATTTTCTTTCAAATTTTGCACGATAAAAGAGCTTTGCACTTAAAGACATTTAAATATCCCTCTTTGCTCATCCTAGATCTAATATTAAGATGGATCTTGTGTGTGTGTGTGTGTGTGTGTGTGTGTACAGGGTTTGGGAAAATGATGGTCCAAGTAATAGCAATAGTCGCTATGGAAATAAAGGGGAGAAACCATGACAATAGTTGCACAAGGGTTAATTTCATGAGTGACTATGATGTTTGATTCTCCCATTTGATAAGTTCATTCAAACCAATAACATGCAATGTGCTCTATATACTATTTAGCTATTTTAAATTTCTGAGAAATGGTACCCCTCAATACCTAATCATCATCATATCAAGCAATCATCATGACGTCCACAATAAGGATGACACCTCTATACCTAATAGATTCTTTGAATATATATTAGAGAAGGGGAGTTTTATTTTTGGGAATTTCTATGGCATGTGGCTCATCATTAAGATGATGGGGGTTTGTTGAAAAATTTAACTAGGTTAGGCCTTCATAAAATGTATTTGTTAAAAGAATTTTTATTATTTTTACAATGACTTATTAAAGCATGGGTTTCATGTTTGGGTTATCATTTTATTAGTCAAAGTCCCCATTGTGGACTCCTAGGATTAATAAACAGTCATTACAATCATTGTATATTTAATGAGACCCTTCTCAGGCTTTCGAACGATGTAAAAAGAATGATTTTTTAGTCAAAGATGAATTATGTAAACTCCACAAGAATTCGGCCTCAAGAAGATCAAGTTGGCCTCAAGAAAGGTAGTTCAACCTCATTGGAAAGCAATATATACAAGGCAGTTCGAATTCATTTGGAGCATCTCACTCTCTCACACAGTTCGATATGTGAAGCTGGAAGCTGGGAAAAGAGCGAAGGTGAAGAAGGAGGCTAAAAGGAGTACAAGTTTGGTCAAGAAGAAAGGGAAGGAAAAACTCTAAGCTTTCACATCTCTCTCTCAGTCTCTGATGTGGGCTAATTTAGGAGATCAAAGTCTCCTTGGTTCATGATGGGTTCCTCTCACTAGAAGGGCCCATCCCAATTGACGATATGCTGGTCCATAGAATCACCTTGTTACCTTATGAGCGCATGATGCCTTTGTGGGGAAGTTGCAGGAGAAGAAGCTCGTGGATCAAATGACGAGCGACTTCGGGCTGGTGAAGAAGTCATGTGGTTGTTCCATTAGCTCCATATCAGATGGAGTTGTGTTGCTTGTTGCAGGATTTTGGCGGGGAAAATAATGGGGAAGTGTCATCTCGATGAAGTGTCAGCACCAGTGGTATCTTTAGCTACGTAGTGCAGCGAAGGGGTTCAATACAATTGGTCCAAGTATCTCTGTCACAAGTTCTTGGAGGATTGTCATGAAGCCCAGGAGGATGGAAAGGTGTTCCATTACTCATGGTTACTTCTGTTGATCGCACTGGTAGCATCGAGGACGCCTGAGGATTTCCAGTTCCCTACACATGATCCAGACTTGTGCGAGGCTGCGAAATTCGCCTCGTTGTGGGTGACGAAGGATCCTGAACGCATCATCGAAACAAATATGTTATGGGTATTGCTCGAGTTTGAATTACGAATGGTGGTCAACCAACGATCGTGGTTGTCACCTAGTTTGCATGCGTGGTATGCAAAATATTGTTGATTTCAAGGCAGATTTTCACAATCTGTCCATACGTGCAAAGAAGGATGTCGCATGAACCTGGAATAAGTTGCCATATTTAGTCGCAAAGGATGACATTGTGGGGGTCATCAGCAAATGGTCGAGTGAATGGCTAACCCCATCTAATGAAAGCACAGGAACAAGTAAGCCCGCTAAAGGCAAAACGGGGAAAACTACAGCTGCAATAGTGGCCAGGATAAACAAAGAGAAATAAGCATAGAAGGCTTCTACAAAAGAGATGGAAGCATCGAGAGAAAAACCCTCTACAAAAGAGAAGGAAGAGCTGAGAGAAAATGATTCTACAAAAGAGGCGGAAGTGCCGAAAGAAAAGGCTTCTGCAAAGGAAAAGGTAGCACCAAAGGAGAAAGTTGCACAAGCATCAAAATCGCACGTCACTATTGATCTCGAAGAGCTTGAGACTGGGCACACTGATGTTGAGGTGCAAACCAAAGGTGTAGAAGAAGGGAGTGCAAACTTAGAGTCCCCATTCAGGGCCAGGAAGAGGCAGAAGCACAGTGCCACGGTACCTCGTAAGAAGCAAAACTCTGACAAATCTACGAGTGCGACACCATTGTTCCTCATGGAGGGGGACCTTGATGAGATAGGACATGTTGTCCACTCTGCCACTGAAACTATCTGGGGATACATCGAGGACCAATACCACGAGGTATTGGACAAAATACAACAGGGCCTGAAGAAATTGAAGGTCCAAACAGGGTGGTGATCCAAGTGAGCATGGGACAAGCAAGAGCTGATCAAGCGGGCATGCTGACGTTTAGTACAACATAAATCACATCCAGTCTCTCCCTAGTACAACTTATAGGGGGCTCTCTCCAATTTGACATAGCCAAAGACTAGGAGCACGCACAGCTATGGAAGAGTCTCAGTATCAACCTTGCAGCACTACCGACCCAGACTTTGCATGCAGTGCACCAAGGAGTTTCCGATGAGCTCCGTGTCCAGGAGAAACGAGCATTGTTGATTATCGACGAGGTAAAAAATAACAATCAACAGATTTTTTAAGAGAAAGCACAAGACTTGTGAGCGTGCGACTAGGTGATACAACAGAATCAACATATAAAGACCGCCCTTATCCAAGTCTGTAGCGAGCTCCTTGAGCTCCAAATTCCAGTAGAAGTGGCATCAGAAGAGAAAATTAAGAAGTTAGCTTTTATAGTGAAGGAATCTAAGGAGGAAATCGAAAAGGTCTAGTTCGAGCTATAGTTACATATTTCCGAGCTTCAACTTAAGCTGTATCCAACCACTCCTACAAAAGTCAGAGAGCAGCACGAGGCTGCTATTAAAGAAGATATGGTCACTCTAGAAGCTACAGTCAAGGAATGCATCCAATTGTCCAAGAAGATAATGGAGAAGTGGACCTCTTTGGAGGAGGATCTACACTTGCATAAGATCGAGGCAAACATCCGTAAAAAAATAATTGCAGTTTGACGAGATCAGGGCAACAACATGGACCTTAGCACCTGTGCAAAGATTCACCAAACTTTAGGAAGGAAAGTTCATCCAGCCTAGATTGATGAGCTACGTCGGAAGGCCTCCATTATCTCCTCAAGGATGCAACCATTAGCCGACGAAGCAATCCAACTATCACAAATAGTCGAGAGCAAGTTAACGGCTCTGCAACAAACACAAAGAACCATGGGCCTTACAGTCGAAATTCCAACCACAGAGAAACTGGTCGAAGAAGTTCGTCAGGCCGCAACGCAGGGTACAACAGATTTTCAAGCATTGAATATTGAGTTCAACGGTCTGCAAGCAAAGATTGAGGCATCACCAGTAGAGTGACTCAGGACGAGTCATGACTTTGTGTTGGGGGTTTGTTGGGACGGGGTCCCCTGGGTCAAATTTTGTAAAGTTTTGTTAAATATTGTAAAGTCTCCACATTTTGAGGAGCAGAGCGCAAGTAGCGTAGGTCGATAGGAGTCAAAGGGGATTTTAGAAGGTCAAGCTATTTTGAGAGCTGCCCATGGTTCGTGAACCATGGTATTGTAATGAAGAAGGATATAAAAGGGTGCCATAGAAGAGTCATAGAGATATAGCTAAGCATAGAAGAATAACGCATGAATTGAATCTATTTTTTCTATTTCGTACTTGGGCAAAGGGGAAAGCTCATGCAGCTGTGTGCATGAAGACCTTAGTAAGTCCGCGATTGAGTGTGTGGGTCCCTGTAGCTATGTGCACAGGGTTGGAAAGAACTGTAATTGAAGTTCTAAAGCATAATAAAAGATTGTTTTGAATAACTATCTATGTATTCGTGTATTGTTGTTTATCTCTGAATTTAGTGTATTTATGATCTATTGAATGTAGTTAATTAGCAAAAATATTTATTAGATTCGCGAAGACATAGATCTGTTTATTTATATGATGTTATGCATGTTTAGCTTAATCGGCGAAGGGCATAAATCTGCTAACTGTTAGATATTGTAATTTCCAGTTTTTAAGGTTTAAGGTTCACGAAGGTCAAGATAAAGCCCTAAGTTTGACATAACATATCACATAGTCCTCTGGATGCAAAAACCTGGTTCTAATATCCCCCAATACTGCCCCAGGTGATACTGCAACTTGCGCTACACTGATTGTTACCGAAAGGGCTGGTAGTGTAGAGTTTTGTTGGTTAGCGCAACTAACTCTGAACCTAGGTTCAGGCCCCCTCAAACCAACAAGAGTAAATTACCTCTCAACATCCAGCACCAAAAGAAGTTGTCTCAAACAACTGTGGAGATGCCACAATTGGAGAAGCAAAGAGGAGACCGAGTGGAGGCATTCACTCATGCAGAGGCGTCCAATAGGGGGGGGAATTCGAGCCAAGTGGGCAAAGGGAGCACATGCAGCCATACCTCCAGGTGTGAGGTGGGGCGATGTGAAGTGACAGTCCCAAGAGGGCCAAAATTGGGTAAGGTCCATTGAGAGGTTTTATCTCATGGATTGCACCTTGCTATCGGAGCCCAAAGTACATAGTACCAGGAGGAATCAATGGCAATTGATGCAATCAGAGGTCAGAGTGACAGAGGCTAGAGAAGTTAGATACTAAAGAGTGCAGAGAAGGGTTAACAATAGTGCAGAAAAATAGAGTCAGTAGAAGCACAAAGCTTTCAATCGATAGAGGTCATAGCAGTTAGAGTCTTTGGTGACAGATGAATCATATTAACTCAAATTGAATGTTTTTTTTGGTTTCAGGAGTTGATGTATCGACAAAACTAGATAGAAGTGTTTCATGCAAAACATTCCAAAGGTTCAAGATCGGGCTAGAGTTGAATTCCTTTCTTGTTGAGAGGGAGTGTTGAAAATAACAATAAAAAATGTTAAAAATAGAACCCAGAAATTCCAATTTAATTTGTTCTTGAATTAAATTGTGAATTGAAATTGTAATTCTTTTCTCATAGCAACTTGTAATAGTTAACTAAGTTAAGTTGTCTTAATTAACTTAGGATTTTTGAGTTGGAAGTCTATCTGGAGTCATGTAAGTGTGATCCCTAAGTTTTAGGGGCCCATATTGAGTTTAGAATGAGTTATACTTAGATAACTCAGCTTACTAAAATGAGTTATAGACAGTTAAACTAGTTCTAATTGTTTGTTGAACTGGTAGAGGATTAGTAGTGAGTTGGTGCACTGGTGCATCTACAGGTGCTATTCTAGTTAACTGAATATTCACTCATCGGAAACTCATGCATATCAGTTCTGAGAAAGACACACTGGAGACTAGAGTTCATGAACAATGTACTATGAGTTGTATGATTTACTGAGTTGTAAATATCATGCAGACAATCAGGAAGAAAACCTAATTAGGATTGTGCAGATTTCGAAGCATGAATTCCCTTTAAATACAGGTTATTCATCCTAGGCATTGAGCAAGTAAATAGGGGCTTTGCGAGCTACATAATAGGCTAAGGATTTGGATTGAGCTAGCTTATGAGCTGAGAGTTGATTATACTTGTGTGGAATTGTTCTAGTGAGAACAAACTTTGTATCTTCACTCATATTTCAGATTTAATGCAAAACAGATATGTGATGTTTTGAGCAGTGGCTTTCCCCAGGAAAACTTATTGTGTTATGTGCCATTGATTTGTCTTCTTCTTGTTCATATTGTTTTCATCCATCTATTGACTTTCGCTGGTTGAAAGTAGAAGTAAATTCTTGTCCTGTGCTTTAGTAAATTGCATCTGCTTCTGAATCTACAGGAAAATCTACAAGTTTTAGGTTTTGCTTATTAATTTACTGATTGAGGTTTTCTCCTTATAATTTGATTCATGGTTTGAATTTGTTATGTTTTGTTTTCCTTACTATAGGTAGTTTAGTTTCCTGCATTTTTATTTTCTACTAGCTTGCACTCACGACATTCATGAAATCTCTGCATATGCATTGCATTGGTTTTTTAATTGCAAATTCATTGATCTCTTATGTTATTGTGTTATGTGCCACTGATTTGTCTTCTTCTTGTTCATATTGTTTTCATCCATCTATTGACTTTCGCTGGTTGAAAGTAGAAGTAAATTCTTGTCCTGTGCTTTAGTAAATTGCATCAGCTTCTGAATCTACACGAAAATCTACAAGTTTTAGGTTTTGCTTATTAATTTACTGATTGAGGTTTTCTCCTTATAATTTGATTTATGGTTTGAATTTGTTATGTTTTTTTTTCCTTACTATAGGTAGTTTAGTTTCCTGCATTTTTATTTTCTACTAGCTTGCACTCACGACATTCATGAAATCTCCGCATATGCATTGCATTGGTTTTTTAATTGCAAATTCGTTGATCTCTTATGCACAAATCATTACATTGCATCATAAGACATGTTTGATGCATTACATCTTTCTTCTTACTTGGCATACACTTGCCTTTCACCTAGCCTTACAATCCCCTCTGTGTTGCATACCACCTGCAAGAGCCTTCATGAGCCTGAAGCTTTTGAACCTTTGGTACTGTGAATAGATTTCTCACACCTTTTTGTGCATGCTCAAACCTTAAAGTGATTGCTTCGACCTCTTCACACATGTTGAAACCCTACGAGAGTTTCCCTGCTCACCTAACCCTAGAATTAAAGATAAACCTTACTCAAAGATCATTTCCCAAAAGGGTTGAAGACATCCTTCCTATAGTAAAACAAACGATCACCCAAGTACCAAACCAAAACAAATGTAAAACTCCCAAAAACCCTCTCGCTTGATTTTCTATTCTTCTAAAGGGCCGAAGATTATAATTTCAGAACCTGACTTATTTTTACCCAATAATCTCTAGCTTGATTTTCTGTTCCTCTAAAGAGTCGAAGTTTATAATTTCAGAACTTGACTTCGTTTTACCCAAAAACCTCTCGCTTGATTTTTTGTTCATTTAAAGGGCCAAAGGTTATAATTTCACAACTTTACTTCTTTTTAATTTGCATTAATGTTAATAACTAAGAAGAGATGTATGAAACTATTTTTATAGTTCTAGGAGGGCTTCTAATAATGATCATTTCAGGACTTAAGAAGGATCTTCTTAGATGGACATTAGAGTAGGGATTACTAAGAATTAAAGTATTAATTTTTTTTATATTAAATGAGCATTGTAATTGAAGGAAGTAGGGTTGTGAGTCTTATGTAGGATTTTTAGTCTTTTAAAATGATGGACTACAGATAAATAATCTTTAGTTTAAGAATAATATATCTATCTAAATAATTTTTAAATTAAATATTTATGTTAAGGATCTTGCCTAGAAATATTTTCATTACCACTAGAAATTGTAAATCAATGATTGGCTTAGTGTGTATGGTCCTACCAAGGTTGTGAAGTTAGTGATTAGTTTATTGCCTTTGGTTCTTGAAGTTATTCAACTTCTAAATTGTGAGATTATGATGATAAACAATGTCATATATTGACAACTGTAGGAGGAGGTGTCATGTCACTACGCCCCGGAGTTTTAGCCCACAAAATTGAGTCTTCAATTTCAAACTCAATTTTCTCTCATACCAAAAGGAACCACGAAATGTACCACATACAAAAAAAAACATATTTTTGAGGAAAGTCTAATGACATAAATATTTGATCCAAACTCAATGATATGACCTACCAAAAACCCTCAACAAAATCAGGGTGCATCCTCAATCCAAGGAACCCAAACCCCAGGACTTGGGTTTTCAACCATCCAAAAGTATAGCTACCATCTTGATATAATCCGGTAATTACTACGAAAAGTTCATTAACCATTTGACATCAATGACTGATGTTTCTGGTCAAAGTCAAACACATCCAACTTCTTGGGTTGACATCAATGACAACACCATCCAACAATCTCCCCCTCTGTCATTGATCGAAACACACATACTCTTCCTGCGAGTACAAATCCCCTTGACATCATGCTTCACCTCCTTCTTGAGATTTCAATTTCCTTCTCGAGTTTTTCTCTCCCCCTTTGACATCAATGGCAAAGGGTTACTCCCCCTGAGAATTTTCTTGCTTCATGTGGACCTGTTATCTGCCTATGCTTCCCATGATGAGAAGCCTTCTTGTAATAGTCTGTCAATGATGATCCTTGTGGACCTGTGTCCTATATGTGCTTCCCTTGAAGAGAAGCCTTCCTTTGTGAACCTGTAATCGTTCAATTATTCGGCTTCCCCTTAAGTCTATTATGAAACTGATATCTTGTTAAAATTATTTGTCTGTCAATTGTAGACTTGTGCCATATACTGTTGCATAGACTCCCCCTCTACAAACTTCAAGGAGTCAATGAGTCAGATTGTTCAAAATAGTGATTCACCTAACAACTCATCTTGACTCGATTCCTCACAACCTGTTACGAATCTTGAAAGCATGATTGCTGGAACTTTCTTGTCTTTCTGCACTTCTTGTTGATCCTGTACTTGTTCTTCCTGTATTTGTTCATCCTATACTTGTTTCCTCTTCCAAACCTTCTTATTCTCGTCATTAATATTCATGATTGATTCCATTTTGTTCCTGCAGTAACGAGCTATGTGTCCATAATTATGACACTTGTAACATTCCATATCTCGACGATACTTGCATTCTTGAGCTATGTGTCCATGATTATGACATTTAAAGCATTCAATGTTATCCATAGAAGATCTCATTTGGTATCTGTCTCCAGAAGCTACAAACTTGCTTCTAGGGTTTTGCAGATAATAGTTGTAACTTTATATAGAGGAGGAATGACCTATTATAGAGTTTTGTGAACCCAACGTTTCGGACTACCAAGTGAGTCCATCATCAGGGGATGCATCAATAGATATTCTCCAGATATTAATGATGTATCCATGAGCTATATTTATGGTACATATATATAGGTTATTAAAAAAAAGATATAAGAAATTAGGTCGGCCATTATCTTATTAGTTTTTCATTTATTTAATTATTATTATTATTATTATTATTCTTATTATTTAATTAGCTAATTAATTAAATAATAATAATAATAATAATATAATAAAATGAAAAAAAATAAAAGAATGGCCGACCTAATTTCTTATATCTTTTCTTTAATAACATATATATATATATATATATATATATATATATATATATATATATATATATATATATATATAGCTCATGGATACATCATTAATATTTGGAGAATATCTATTGACACATCCCCTGATGATGGACTCACTTGGTAGTCCGAAATGTTGGGTTCACAAAACTCTATAACATGTCATTCCTCCTCTATCTAAAACTATCCTCCCTTGTATGGATTCATTATTTAACAATACTTGTAACTGCCAAAAATTTTACAATTCCTAACCATATGTCCATACTTATCACATAAAAACAATAACTATTAAATAAATGTGTGTGCCTAAATGGTTCATTCGGATGTGATGGTCCTTGATAGTTGTACCTGTCAACAACTTTACAATCCATAACCATATGTCCATAGTTAGCACGCAAAAAACAATAACGATTAAATAAGTGAACATACCCAGAAAAAATTTCATTATTCTTTGGAGGTGGTGCTATAGTCTGTTGTCATCCTTTGTTCTTGACTACTTTGGTCTTGTTCTTTGGAGGTTCAACATTCTTCTTTGGCTTTTCGCTTTGATTAGCTTCCTTCTTAGAATCATCTTGCGAAGATGTGGAGCTTGTTCCCTCAACAACTAGAGCTTTACCAACTTTAATTGCCTTCATTTTTTCTTTTTCATCTGTCTTATTTTGTATGTGATCTTTTTGCGATCCCTTGAGTTTGTCGATCTCATCACAAGTTGCATCAAGTTCTCCTTGCTTTCGAGTAAGGTCTTCCTGAAATCTTTCCTTCAACAATTTCCTTCTTTCTTCTTCTTCTTCAACCTATAGCTTGATAAGGGAGGCCTTTCCAACTTCTCTGTTGAGTACCTATATATGTTCCTTTTGCTTCTCAATCTCAATCTTGAGCTTGCTTAGTTCAGCTGAAGAGGTTTCCAATTCCTTTTAATTTTGTTCAATTGTGGATATGTATCTTTGATCAGACCCCTTCCTTTCAATTTCTTCTTTTTGCATCTGTTGTTTGAACCTGCTAATATTTGCAAAGGTTGTGTCAATTTCATGTTACTTCTAACATTGTTGTTGATCAAATGAGAACTTTATTGATTATACGTTTTATTGAGGTAGCAAAAAATTCCCCGATTTTGAAAAGTGGTTAATCATAATACACCTTTTTTTTTGGCATATTTTTTACACTTTAAATTTTCTTATGTATCAAGCATGAACATTTCTTTTTAAATGTTAGTGATTTTCATGCTGATTTTGAAAAGTCTTGATGTAGCATCAACCAATTTTTTTAGAGGGCTTAGTTTTGACACTTCAAATTTTTTTATGCATCAAGTATGAACAATTTTTTTTAAATGTTAGCAATTTTCATGCTGATTTTGAAAAGAGTTGATGCAACATCAACCATTTTTGTTTAGAAAACTTATTTTTTACACTTTAGATTTTATAATCTATTAAGTGTGGATCATTTTTTTTAGATGTTGATTTTCATGTTGGTAATAAAACATAACAAAAAAAAAAAACATGACCCAAAAAAATCAAATATAACAAAAAACAAATATAAAGATGTAAAAAAAATAAAATTAACTTTTAAAAACTAAAATAAAAAAATAATAATAATAACAATTAAAACATGCTAGTATTAAAAAATAATAACAAGTCATAAAATAATTAAAAATATGACAAAAAAATCAAATATAAAAAAGACAAGAAAAATAAAAACATAAAAATGTAAAAAAAATAAAAAATAACTTGTAAAAACTAAAAATTTATATATATATATATATATATATATATGAAAAAATATATAATTTAAGAAAAAAAACAGAAAAACCCACAATTTACAAAATATATATATATATATATATATATATATATATATGAAAAAATAAAAATTAAATAATAATAAAAAATTAAAAAAATTGGCCTCGTGGCGGCCTAGGTCAATTCCACGAATCGACCTACCCACCCAGATCCATAGCGTTGTGGACCTAGGCGGCGAGGTCGGTTTTGAGAATCAACCTACCGCCAAGATATTTTATCTTTAAGGTCATTATTAAAAAAACGTTGAAAATTTACCCAAAAAAAAAGATTATTCCAACATCAACACTTTTTGTTTTTAGGGTTTCTTTTGCACAAAAAAATTGGTTTTTACTACCATTTTTAAAAAATGTTGAAAATTTACCCCGAAAAAAGGAATCGTATTCTAACATCAACACTTTTCGTTTTCAACATGTTTTTTCATATCTTTTTGGGGTTTTTTTTGCTAGAGTTCTCATTTTGAAGTAATAGTTCTTGTTTGATCAGTAACCTTGTTTTCTCTTGGACTTCTCTCTTCAGGTCTTTTGTCATTGTATTCTTGACTTCTTCCAATTGAGTTCTAAGACTATTAATCATCTTCTCAGACTCTTCATTTTCCTTGATGAGTTCTTCCGTTGTCTTCAAACCTACTTCCAGAAGTCTTGTCTCTTCCTTTATCACCTTGATCACTTGATTTTGAAACTTTGTCTTACTCATTTCTCTAATTTCTTCATCATAATCAAAGGGATCTAAATTTCAATAGCATCTTGACCTAATTTCTTTGTTGAATAGAGATTATAAAGCTTTCCCCAAAGAGCTTTAGCTATTGAAACAATTGATTCCCATACTCCCTGTGCCTGCAAATGTACTTCCATCTTAGATTCCCATATCCAGTAATTATTTGCATCAAAATCGGGTGTTGGTACACAATACTTACTTTCTTCAAATTTTGTTCTACATGTACCTTCCTTTGAAATCCTTTCATCCTGCTCCATGTTATTGGGTGTGTATGGGTATATCATGGCTAGGCAATGTCCATTTTTTGCCTAGTTGGTGTCATTATCTCTTGTTCAAATACTTGCATTTAGTATGCATGTCTGACAATCTTGCATTGTGAACACATTTGATTGACCCTTATCACATTCATGGACAGGGTTCCCTATCAACTAAGGGTTTCCTATGTACTATCTGTGAATTATTTCTCCTTGATGTGGTGAATTAATTATTTGGCAAGCTTGCATGGATTTCTAAGGTTTCACTTGGATTATCCTATAATTATTTTCATTAGTGAGCCTTAAGATTGAAATTTATGTGACATTCTTGAAGTAATTGGTTACTTAATGATGTAGAATTCTATCATTTGGAATCATTTCACACATTTGAAGGCATGAGAAACTTGTTTGCAATATTTTCTAGGTTGCTCCACTTGTCTGCTCATGGTATTGGAGAAGCGTGGTGGTCTTTCCATATGGTGGCATGTGGTTCTTATTATATTATTCTTATATTTGAGCAAAGAGAACCTAGTCAGTTACTCATTCCCGGGTTGAACCATTGATTGAATGCTTGGTTTGAGGCATGCCTCCTTTACGCAGATATTCCTAATCATACCACTAGAACTAGCACCCTTGTGGAAGTCCCAACACAAATGCTAACTAGGGAAAGAAAATGGAAATGCACCAATATCACATGACAATATACTTACAAGACACTTACCATATCAATTGCACAAGGATACACCATCTCACATGTTTGATATCTTGCCATTTTGTGATATGTCTTATTTTTTAGTGGTTGTAGGGAACATCCATATGCTTCTTGGAAACAATGGAAAAAAGAAATTAAAAAAAAAACAAACTAATAATTTTCTATATAAGCAATGATTTATAATTGATGCATTGTTCTTGCAATACATATACTTCAAATGAAGTTCATATTGATGTTAATTAGGAGGAAACAAATAATAATCTTTGCAGATGAGCTAATCTCATAGAAATCGATTTTTTTTTAGATCGTGGAGGCTAATGTCATGTGAAATCATGCATTAGTTGCAAATTGGAGGTATGCACTCAAACCTATGTCTTGAGCCTAGTAATAAGTAACATTTAATGGCATCTCTTTCATGCATGCATTTATCTCTCAGCTAAAATGGTATGATGTGAATACTTTTCCCAAGTTAAATAAACAATAGAAAAACATGTATAAAATTATTGTCAATATTCACAACTATAGTGAGTTGACCATGCTTATTAATGAGATGAGCATGTAATAATTTTGCTTTTGAAGGTGAGTTCACATTTTTTAAATATACAAAGTCATATAAAACCAAACATTTTACTCAAAGACGTTGGTCTTTTGTGTATAAACTTCAATAATAGAGTATGGTTGGACTATTTATTTTGATATGAAAGAATAATTTCATATTTCTAGTTAGCTTGAATGTGAAATGCAAATATTATCTTTTATTACATGTGGAATGAAAAAAAGTGGAGGTATTCCAATAAATTGGTTCGATATGATAAACGAGTCATGGTATTTTGGTCACTTTACAGTTAGTAACATGGAGAGTTGTGATGTGTGAAGTTGTGTAGTGACATGGTTAGTGCCAAAGAATTAACTTAGGATAACTCAAAAAACTTTGAAGGAAAAAAAATGTACCATAGTATATGGAAAAACAAAATGTAGCTATCTATAAAGAGAAACATGTTGGGACTTCTAATGTTTTTGGTTTATTATATTTTTCATAACAAAAGTAAATAACATTAATATTAATCTAATTTTAAGGCCATGGCCAAGCGAGACACCAAATTGGCATACTCTAAACCCCTTTGGATTTGAACATGTGACCTCTTATGAGGAACCATGTGTTATTAGCCATTAGACCCACTAGGGAAGTAAATATATTTCATTAATAATGTTTTGTAACTATTTACTATTAAATAAGGATTAATTTTTAATCATTTTAAAATTGATTTCAAGTATTAATTTTTTAACTGTTATTTTCCTTTAATCAATACATTATTGTGATATAAAAATAATTAATTAAAATATTATTTTATATGGTAAACTATGTTATTGATGCCTCTATAAGGCTAGTGTCCCCTACACCTATAATGTTTTGCAGAGAAGCCTTCCCAAAATGGCCACATTTTCCCTAAGAAAACAATAATAGGAGACAGCCTTGTACCACCATGGGCTGATAAAAAAATGTTATTGTTAGTGAATTAAGAGAAAATGGGTGGGATTGGAATACTCTCATGTTCGGAAGTATTTTGCGTAAGAAGACTAGAGCTTAGGTATTCCCCTTTGTCTACCAAAGGGTAAAAAGGTATCAAGGAGAATATTTTGTAACTATTTACTATTAAATAAGGATTAATTTTTAATCATTTTAAAATTGATTTGAAGTATTAATTTTTTAAATGTTATTTTCCTTTAATGAATACATTACTGTGATATAAAAATAATTAATTAAAATATTAATTTATATGGTAAACTATGTTATTGATGCCTCTATAACGGTAGTGTCCCCTTCACCTATATTTTTCGCAGAGAAGCCTTCCCAAAATGGCCACATTTTCCCTAAGAAAGCAATAATAGGAGATAGCCTTGTACCACCATGGGCTGATAAAAAAATGTTATTGTTAGTGAATTACGAGAAAATGGGTGGGATTGGAATACTCTCATGTTTGGAAGTATTTTGCATAAGAAGCCTAGAGCTTAGGTATTCCCCTTTGTCTACCAAAGAGTACAAAGGTATCAAGGAGAATGTTTTGTAACTATTTACTATTAAATAAGGATTAATTTTTTATCATTTTAAAATTGATTTGAAGTATTAATTTTTTAATTTTTATTTTCCTTTAATCAATACATTATTGTGATATAAAAATAATTAATTAAAATATTAATTTATATGGTAAACTATGTTATTGATGCCTTTATAAGGGTAGTGTCCCCTACACCTATATTTTTTGCAGAGAAGCCTTCCCAAAATGGCCACATTTTCGCTAAGAAAACAATAATAGGAGATAGCCTTGTACCACCATGGGCTGATAAAAAATGTTATTGTTAGTGAATTAAGAGAAAATGGGTGGGATTGGAATACTCTCATGTTTGGAAGTATTTTGTGTAAGAAGCCTAGAGCTTAGGTATTCCCCTTTGTCTACCAAAGAGTAAAAAGGTATCAAGGAAAATGTTTTGTAACTATTTATCATTAACTAAGGATTAATTTTCAATCATTTTAAAATTCATTTGAAGTATTATTTTAATTGTTATTTTCCTTTAATCAATACATTATTGTGATATAAAAATAATTAATTAAAATATTAATTTGTATGGTAAACTGTGTTATTGATGCCTCTATAAGGGTAGTGTCCCCTACACCTATATTTTTTACAGAGAAGCCTTCCCAAAATGGCCTCATTTTCCCTAAGAAAACAATAATAGGAGATAGCCTTGTACCACGATGGGCTAATAAAAAAATGTTATTGTTAGTGAATTAAGAGAAAATGGGTGGGATTGGAATACTCTTATGTTTGGAAGTATTTTGCATAAGAAGCCTAGAGCTTAGGTATTCCCCTTTGTCTACCAAAGGGTAAAAATGTATCAAGGAGAAGCCTCATGGTATCATACCAATACAACTACAATCTCAAGCTATCTAATAACTCGATCTAAAAGAAGACGATTAAGTCCTCTCCCTTGGAAATTAGGGGGTGACATGCCAAGAAAATAGACAACAAAGGAAAATAACAAGCAAAGGAGACCTACATATGTGGCTATGATACAAACAAGTATGATTACACTTGGGAAGAGAAGGTACCCAACTCAAAATATGAAATTAAATAAATGGGGGAAGACAGTTAGCCAACTAAGACTTTTAAGGTGCAGTCATTGAACAACCATGAAAAGGACCTCAAATATAAAGGTAAGTAATCCATTCCTCTCTTAGCAAAATCAATAATTTACCAAAAATATCAATATCTCAAATTACCCAAAGTCATAAATGGATTACAAGAATGAAACTCCAAAATTAAGAAGTTACTTGCTAAGTATCATATGAAGGGATTTAATCTGAATGAATTGTTAAAGGAAAAAAAACTTGACCACTAACATGCTATAGAAGAGATTAACAATATGAGAGTGAAATTCATGAGGGTGCCTTCACACGAGATGCAAGTAAATGAAAATGGCCCTGAGAACCCTTTGTCAACAACAAATTATTAAGTAGAATAGTGAGGTCATATTCTGGAAGAGGCACCTAAGTTGAATGATATATCTACACACCTAAAATAGAGCATACTGTAGACACTTTTATCAATTTTATCCTAGATTATGTCATGCTTAACAACAATGCTTTTATATAGTTGGATCTCTCTCTTCCTAACTGGGAAAATAAGGATGAGCCTTTATATCTAGGCATAATCAACAAAGAAAGTCATTAGCGGGTCATACAAAAGCTCAAAGAAAAATTGTTTTAGAGGTACTCGGTATAGAAAAATAAGTGTAAATCCAATTTTATATCATACAAACATAGGCTAGAACACTCTCAAAAAATAATATAATGTGTAAAGTTGCATGCAAAAGGAATACTTGAAGGGCTCTCTCGAGAGTTTAAGGCATATTCTTGCTTGAGAGATAGGCAGGACTCCAACTTCAAAATATTCCAACAAGGTATGTTATGGTGCCTCAGTTCTTGATCAAAATCTCCTCTATGAACTATATATGTTTAACTTCATCTTAAAGATAATTCCCATTTGGATTTGAACCCCTGTGTGGGGGATGTCCAATTGCAAGCATTTTCAACATTTATTTATAATCAAACTAATGGGTGGGAGGCTTCCCAATTTTACGAGAAAGGTGCTAATTGCAATCTTTTCATTAGGGATGAGCATCCCTTGATTGTGACCATCCATGAGGAATGTTATAGACTCCCAACAATATCAATAAATATAGTTGTCATCAAATAAATCAAAGGCTAGCCCTTGCGTATTAGGAGGACATAGCTCAATAGTATGCCATAAAAGCTTTGATGAATTCACATGTGTGGTGGGCAAATAAATATAACTTCTTGCACGACAAGGACTCTACAACTTACCTCATCTTTAATTTATCTATGGTGAGAGTATATTTCTATGCAAATTCACTCAAGAATATAAGCATCAAGTTGATGGGCCTTAGGTTTCATTTTAGGTCTAGGATTGTGACTAAGTGGTATGGATACAATGAAGTATCTCAGTTGACACAAGTTGAGTGGATTATGGGATTTTACATCTCAAAGTACTTTGTTCACTCCAGTTTCAACTATAATGACATTGATGTTGGATTTCCTAAGAATGATCAGAGAGTTGCATGAGGACATGCAAACATTTTGGGAAAGGGAAGATCAAGGGCCTACCATATGGTATAATTCTAACCTAACAATTCCCTATTTTCCCCTTTGAAAAAGGCCTTAATGAGTATAGAATGGTTAATTAATTAATAGTTGAGAATAATGGTGTGTTACTTGCATTGTATATCCTAATGGTTTGTTAAATATGTGAATTATATAGCATCTCAGATGGATTGAATAAATGGAACACCTATGATCTTATGGCTTGGAAACAAATGAATGAAAAGGCATGTGAATTGCAAAGGCTTGAACCACCTCTAAGAATCACTCTAGCTAAATTTAGAGATAACCCAACCGTTTCAACCATATCTAGGTATCTTGACAATTAGTTTTGGGTTGTTATGTTCCCCATTCAGATTTCAACCCTCAATGAGCACTCAGTAGTTCTAGTTCTGGCAGAATCATGGTTGAAATCACTTCCAAGGGTGCAAGTGGTTTGAGTAACAACCCATAATAGCTTGGCAACGAATCTAAACTTCTCTCTAGAGACAGGGGAGGTTTCCCATAAGATTTAACTATAGTCTAAGTTGTTGTTTTTATGTTATTAACATGATATTTCTAGTTGTAACTCATTTTTCGTATATATAATGTAATGAGAACACCTTTGGAGAAAAAATAGGTGAATATATTTCAGAAAACAATGCTCGTTATACAAAGCTATAAACCTTTGGTTGTCTTCTCCACAACATAAATAACTTCCCCTTATTTGAGGAGTATTGTAGCTTTTTTTGATGCACTTAGTAAGTGGTTTGGTCCTACAAGGTCAAGGCCCACTCTATAGGTACCCAACTACCATTTCATTGATAAATATATGTATGTTTATGTTTTTATGAGCATTTATATTTATAGATGTTGTGCAATGTTCTAATTTAGTAATTGTAATTTATTTTCTTATTGGTTCTTGTGGAAATTAGTTTTAGTTTATTTGTTTATAACTCATTAATATAATTGATATTACGTAGTAGCATCATCTCATAACGCATGTAGGTGTGTTAGTAATTCAAGAAGCCATATACCTCATTTGAGATCAATGATATGATATTCTTATTTGTAATGGTTTCTTTGCTACAATATTTATCTAATTGTTGCAACAAGTAGAATCAAGATTTATTTATAATTGATATCTTTACTATCTTCATGTTTATAGTTAAATTGTAGTGTTATAATTCAAACTCTCTCTTTAAGTGACTACTTTCCCTAGAGAGTCAATACAAATCTAGTATCATGCACAAATGGTGCACAATGCCTTGAAAGTAACTACAAACCATCGATTGATAAGATCAAGTGTACAAGTCCTTGAAGCTAAACATGAATTATATAGGAGCACTTACAAGCTATAATACTAATATTTTTTAATCTTTAGTAATGAATTCATTATTGCCATAATGCAGGATGACATAATTAAAAAAAAAAAATCACATGGAACTTTTGCCAAACAATAGCATACCATTGTAACATTTCATTAAACACTTGACATATTCAACCCATAATGGGTCAGTGTTGTAATGAGTTGATACCACTACTCAAATTACTTGGGTTTTCCTTTCTTGGTTGCTTCTGACAATTTATTAAATTATATCTTTTCCCAAATTGAAATTTTATTAGTGACGAGTCCAACTCATTATCCTATATCCTAATAACCAATTCAAATATGCACCACGACTATAAAGTAATTATAATAGCAAACAAAAAAAATGCATGCACACCAATTTTCTAAAAATATTATAAAAAAGATTTAACCACATGATTAACATCATCAATATGATATTCAGAAAATTAATTCCATACAATTTGCATCATTGTAACTTAATTTATGCACGAAGTTTAATTTTTATATTCTTCAACTAGAATTGATGGTTGTAACAACTTTATTATCTATATATCATTTATTTCCAACAACCATTAGCATCTCATTATAGTTCCACATATTTACAGAATGAACCTTCACACACAACAACAACCAACATAATTAATTCTCTACATATAAAGGTTTAATACAAAATACTTTTTCTAATGAAGGCAACAAAAGAGAATTGCTAACTCCAATATTCATTCAAAATTGTTGATCTAATTTTGCAACATAATTTGATTATGTTATTGCAATATATTCACTCCAAGCACTTCAACATGTCTCTAACATTGTAGGCACCTATTCCTTCTACCACAATACCATATATACACACGTTTATTTGCTAAATAGTCCATAGGAAGTTTTGTCTCCCACTAACTATGTGCAAGAAAAGTTTCAACTCGAATTTATATTGTAGGGAGTCTTGCTAGTAATTTGGATACAAGGAGATCATTTTCGTCAACTCCATGGCTCTTAGAAATGACATGTGCCTTGCAAGGAACATGGAATTCACCATGTCTTCCTACTCATCACTGTGCATGATGAAGAAATGGAGCAACAACTTCTTCTTCTTCCCCAAGAATGGTCTAAAAAGAAGGAATGGTGGGTAATGGTTCAACCTATTACATAATGGTTCAACATGGTCCATTACGGTCTAGCATAATCCATAACTAATGCCAATAATGATCTCAAAACACAATTCCAACATGATGTTCAAAAGCTCTTGCATGCCCATGTGAAGTGGTTGGATGCATGTTCAATCAAGAAACTTCTTAAAGAAATATCAAATACCAAGAAGAAGAAAATGTCAAATGTTTCTCAATGTTTCACTCATTAAGAAGGCTAATCCACTCCCCCCTCATTCCTCTTTTGTTGTCTCATTTCCCCCACGGTGCTCTTGGGAATACACTTTAAGTTATTGATATTAAACATAATTTCAAATTCATATAGAAATATACTTATTATACATATATAATATTAGTTGCACAAGGCTACACCATCTCACTTGTTTTATATCTTGCCATTTTATGATATGTCTTATTTGCTACTAGTTGTAGAGAACATATGTATGCTTCTTGAAAATAATAGTAAAAAGAAAATCTGAAACAAAACAAACTAAAAATTTGCTATATAAGCGAGAATTACAATTGATCCATTGTTCTTGCAAGACATATACTTCAAAGGGAGTTCATATTGAGGTTAATTTAGGAGGAAACTAATAATAATATTTGTAAATGAGCTCATATCACACAAATCGATTTATTTCATGAGTTCAAGGGGGCTAATGTCATGTGCAATCATGCATTAGTTGTAAATTAGATGTATGAACTCTAACCTATATCTTGAGCCTAGTAATATGTAATATTATATGCCATCTCATTTATGCACATATTTCTCTCTAACCTAAAATTGTGTGATGTGAATACTTGCACCAAGTTAAATAATCAATAGAAAAACAGGAATAAAAATGTTGCCAACATTCTCAATTATAGTAAGTTGGCCATGCTTATTAACGACATTAGCATGTAATAGTTTTGTTTTGATGGTGAGTTCAAGTTTTTGAAACAGACAAAGGTCATATAAAACCAAGCATCTTACTCAAAGTTATTGGTCCTTTGTGTATAAATTTATATAAATAGAGGATGGTTGGACTATTCATCTTTCAAAATGAAAGGATAAGTTCACTTTCTAGTTAACTTGAATGTGAAAGGCAAATATTATCTATTATAGCATAGGCAAATATTATCTATTATAGCATGCCGGATGAAAAGAAGTGGAAGTATTCCCATAAATTGGTTTTATATGATAAATAAACCATAGTAGCTTGGTCATTTTAAAGTTAGTAACATGGAGAGTTTTTGCTATGTGAAGTTGTGTATTAACATACTTAGTGCCAAAGAATTAACTTAAGATAGCTCAAAATACTTTAAAGGGAAAAAAATACAATAACATATGAAAACCAATATGTGCCTATTTATAAAGAAAAATATATTGATAGTTTTATTATTTTTGGTTTATTATAGTTATCATAACAAATAACAAAAATATTATTATAAAGGTTTTTTACATTTTATATAATAAAAAGTACATGACTCACTTATTAATAATATTTAATAACTATTTATTATTAAATAAAAATTAATTTTTAATAATTTTAAAATTACTATTAAACGAGTATTGATTTTTTCATTATTACTTTTTAAATGTGTTATAATATATGAATAATTAATTATAATATTAATGTATATAAAAAACTATATTATTTTAAATAATAAAAATGAATTTCAAATAATGGAAAAAATTATAAAATAATTAAAAATATATTACATCACTTTTTGACACGAGTATCGCTAAGTAACACTAAACCTAAACACAAACCATGTTTTACATGCTACCAACAACAAAACATTACTCAAAGAACATAATAATACATAAAATAACTCAAAATATCATAATAATATATAAGAAATAAACTTTATAAGCATTGATATGGCATTTGAAGAATTTTTTCAATACACAAGTGGGAAATCTTGGAATTCCATGTAGGTTTGGTTGTTGTAATTTTTTTCCTTTATGTAGAATTTTAAGAAGCATTGCTTTCAAAGTTGAAACTTTTGAACAAGAAGCATGTTGGTGAGATATTTCAACTTACTTTTTATTTTTTTATTTTTATTTATAATATTTAAAAAATAAAAATAAAAATAAAATTTCTTTCAAAGTTGAAACTTTTCAACAAGAAGCAGGTTGGTGAGATATTTTTTTATTTTTATTTATAATATTTAAAAAATAAAAATAAAATGGATAATATATATATATATGAATGACTGTGTAAATAATCAAACTTACTTTTTGTTTTTATTTTTATTTTTTTATTTATAATATTAAAAAAATAAAATGAAAAATAAAAATAAAATGGATAATATATAATATCTATATATGAATGATTGTGTAACAAATCAATTTACTAAAATATATAAATTGTATATTTAGATATATATTAATAATTTTTTAACTTAATAACAAAATTTTTTGGAAACAAATTTTCTCCTATGTGATTGTTTCCGAAAGAATTTGTTATTATTAATATGAATAATAGAAGTCTAAACTCAGAATTTTTTTAACTTATTTATATTTAATTTAAAATTTTGAAAATTAAAATAAAATAAAAAAATAATATTAAAAATAATAAAACATTAATGTAATTTTATTTTAACATATCAATATTTTAAAATTTATACAAGGGAAGTATAAAGCTTTTATAAGGTTTTTTTCTCCTTCTCTATTTGATTAATGATCCTTTCATACTGTATTTTTGTATTTTTAATAATATTGACAAGTCCACGTCACTTCAATGTGGTGCAGTTAAGGTGGTTGTTATGGAAAGGTAAAAGGATTGTTATAGATGAGCATAAGTTTGGATAGATAAATTCCACAACTATCGAGAGAAAAAACAACATTATTTTCATATGTGTGAGATGGGTGAGTTATTAGGAGAGGGGTCATTTTCCTTATCTAGGGGTATAAGAAGATCAAATTTACTTCATTAATATTTATTTATTTTTGTAAGACGAGGGGCTTCTATTAATTCAAAAGGATATTACATTGCTCCAAATAGTTTTTCAAAATTCTCTCGACCTCACTCCTAATAGATTTATTGTCCATGAGAAAATCACCAAAACAACTAGTAAATAATAGATACTTATTAATTACAGCCATATTGATCACTATAACCATAAAATATCTAGAATCAAGAGACAACCCACAATTATCAAGGATCTGACAAATTTATCAAAGATGGTTTCTCTTGACTAGTTCTCAAAGATTATGGAGGGCTAGAAGTCACAGTGATTGGGTTTTCCCTTGTGTGTTAATCTCCCTTCCAATCTCTCCAGCTTCTCGTATATTTGACCCTTCTGTAAGGTGGTCAGATGATCCTACATTTATCATTAGTTGCATTACAATTCATTTATAAAGCCAATGACCACATTGTGATCATTGTGATCATTCCTACTAAGTTGCTGCAAGAGAAGGGTCACATGTATGAGATGCTTGTCAAAAGCATCCAATCGAGGGGTGAGAAGCTCAACAATCTCAAGTGACTGGGCAAGATTTTGGTATGTTGCTTCCCCCATGTCATAATTTGTCATCATGTGTTCCTCTTGTTGACCTCTCAGGCTAGTACCCCTTCTACCCTGTCCATGCCATTGATGCATATTATCCTTTCTAGGCTCCACCCAACTCCTTCCTCCAGTGGTCCATCGCTCAGCTTCATAGCAAAACGCCTCTCATAGGTTGCTTAGACCACTACACCACCACAACACTACATGCCTCCCAAGCTAGGTAATAATATATCCCTTGTTAAAAGCACACAAGACGACCAATTTAATGACATTCGCCAACAATGCCACACCCCCATCCCACACCTTAAACCATCTATCAAGAGACAATAAAGGTCGTTTTCAAATAAAAACCAATAGCCCTATACACTCTAGCACACCAACCCATCCACAACACCCCAATTATGAAAAACTCCAGATTTCCAGCTCGTGAACGCGAAGGTCCTTCACAACATTGTCATGTGTTAAATGCCCTGAGACAAGAGAAACACCACCACCTATCCTGCCCCACCTTTGGCAAAACCAACAACCACCTTCATCTATGCTTCTTAGCCCGCCGATGGTCCTCCAACTAATCCAAGACACAAAAATGTATACCAAACATAACCAAGTTGCCCAACACTATGGAAATCACAAATGCTAACTAGGGAAAGAAAATGGAAATGCACTAATCTCACATGACAATATACTTACAAGACACTTACCATATCAATTGCACAAGGATACACCATCTCACATGTTTGATATCTTGCCATTTTGTGATATGTCTTATTTTTTAGTGGTTGTAGGGAACATCCATATGCTTCTTGGAAACAATGGAAAAAAGAAATTAAAAAAAAACAAACTAATAATTTTCTATATAAGCAATGATTTATAATTGATGCATTGTTCTTGCAATACTTATACTTCAAATGAAGTTCATATTGATGTTAATTAGGAGGAAACAAATAATAATCTTTGCAAATGAGCTAATCTCATAGAAATCGTTTTTTTTTTTAGATCGTGGAGGCTAATGTCATGTGAAATCATGCATTAGTTGCAAATTGGAGGTATGCACTCAAACCTATGTCTTGAGCCTAGTAATAAGTAACATTTAATGGCATCTCTTTCATGCATGCATTTATCTCTCAGCTAAAATGGTATGATGTGAATACTTTTCCCAAGTTAAATAAACAATAGAAAAACATGTATAAAATTATTGTCAATGTTCACAACTATAGTGAGTTGACCATGCTTATTAATGAGATGAGCATGTAATAGTTTTGCTTTTGAAGGTGAGTTCACATTTTTTAAATATACAAAGTCATATAAAACCAAACATTTTACTCAAAGACGTTGGTCTTTTGTGTATAAACTTCAATAATAGAGTATGGTTGGACTATTTATTTTGATATGAAAGAATAATTTCATATTTCTAGTTAGCTTGAATGTGAAATGCAAATATTATCTTTTATTACATGTGGAATGAAAAAAAGTGGAGGTATTCCAATAAATTGGTTCGATATGATAAACGAGTCATGGTATTTTGGTCACTTTACAGTTAGTAACATGGAGAGTTGTGATGTGTGAAGTTGTGTAGTGACATGGTTAGTGCCAAAGAATTAACTTAGGATAACTCAAAAAACTTTTAAGGAAAAAAAATGTACCATAGTACATGGAAAAACAAAATGTAGCTATCTATAAAGAGAAACATGTTGGGACTTCTAATGTTTTTGGTTTATTATATTTTTCATAACAAAAGTAAATAACATTAATATTAATCTAATTTTAAGGCCATGGCCAAGCGAGACACCAAATTGGCATACTCTAAACCCCTTTGGATTTGAACATGTGACCTCTTATGAGGAACCATGTGTTATTAGCCATTAGACCTACTAGGGAAGTAAATATATTTCATTAATAATGTTTTGTAACTATTTACTATTCAATAAGGATTAATTTTTAATCATTTTAAAATTGATTTCAAGTATTAATTTTTTAACTGTTATTTTCCTTTAATCAATACATTATTGTGATATAAAAATAATTAATTAAAATATTAATTTATATGGTAAACTATGTTATTGATGCCTCTATAAGGCTAGTGTCCCCTACACCTATAATTTTTTGCAGAGAAGCCTTCCCAAAATGGCCACATTTTCCCTAAGAAAACAATAATAGGAGACAGCCTTGTACCACCATGGGCTGATAAAAAAATGTTATTGTTAGTGTATTAAGAGAAAATGGGTGGGATTGGAATACTCTCATGTTTGGAAGTATTTTGCGTAAGAAGCCTAGAGCTTAGGTATTCCCCTTTGTCTACCAAAGGGTAAAAAGGTATCAAGGAGAATGTTTTGTAACTATTTACTATTAAATAAGGATTAATTTTTAATCATTTTAAAATTGATTTGAAGTATTAATTTTTTAAATGTTATTTTCCTTTAATGAATACGTTACTGTGATATAAAAATAATTAATTAAAATATTAATTTATATGGTAAACTATGTTATTGATGCCTCTATAATGGTAGTGTCCCCTTCACCTATATTTTTCGCAGAGAAGCCTTCCCAAAATGGCCACATTTTCCCTAAGAAAGCAATAATAGGAGATAGCCTTGTACCACCATGGGCCGATAAAAAAATGTTATTGTTAGTGAATTACGAGAAAATGGGTGGGATTGGAATACTCTCATGTTTGGAAGTATTTTGCATAAGAAGCCTAGAGCTTAGGTATTCCCATTTGTCTACTAAAGAGTACAAAGGTATCAAGGAGAATGTTTTGTAATTATTTACTATTAAATAAGGATTAATTTTTAATCATTTTAAAATTGATTTGAAGTATTAATTTTTTAATTGTTATTTTCCTTTAATCAATACATTATTGTGATATAAAAATAATTAATTAAAATATTAATTTATATGGTAAACTATGTTATTGATGCCTTTATAAGGGTAGTGTCCCCTACACCTATATTTTTTGCAGAGAAGCCTTCCCAAAATGGCCACATTTTCGCTAAGAAAACAATAATAGGAGATAGCCTTGTACCACCATGGGCTGATAAAAAATGTTATTGTTAGTGAATTAAGAGAAAATGGGTGGGATTGGAATACTCTCATGTTTGGAAGTATTTTGCGTAAGAAGCCTAGAGATTAGGTATTCCCCTTTGTCTACCAAAGAGTAAAAAGGTATCAAGGAAAATGTTTTGTAACTGTTTATCATTAACTAAGGATTAATTTTCAATCATTTTAAAATTCATTTGAAGTATTATTTTTATTGTTATTTTCCTTTAATCAATACATTATTGTGATATAAAAATAATTAATTAAGATATTAATTTGTATGGTAAACTGTGTTATTGATGCCTCTATAAGGGTAGTGTCCCCTACACCTATATTTTTTACAGAGAAGCCTTCCCAAAATGGCCTCATTTTCCCTAAGAAAACAATAATAGGAGATAGCCTTGTACCACCATGGGCTGATAAAAAAATGTTATTGTTAGTGAATTAAGAGAAAATTGGTGGGATTGGAATACTCTCATGTTTGGAAGTATTTTGCATAAGAAGCCTAGAGCTTAGGTATTCCCCTTTGTCTACCAAAGGGTAAAAATGTATCAAGGAGAAGCCTCATGGTATCATACCAATACAACTACAATCTCAAGCTATCTAATAACTCGATCTAGAACAAGACGATTAAGTCCTCTCCCTTGGAAATTAGGGGGTGACATGCCTAGAAAATAGACAACAAAGGAAAATAACAAGCAAAGGAGACTTACATATGTGGCTATGATACAAACAAGTATGATTACACTTGGGAAGAGAAGGTACCCAACTCAAAATATGAAATTAAATAAATGGGGGAAGACAGTTACCCAACTAAGACTTTTAAGGTGCAGTCATTGAACAACCATGAAAAGGACCTCAAATATAAAGGTAAGTAATCCATTCCTCTCTTAGAAAAATCAATAATTTACCAAAAATATCAATATCTCAAATTACCCAAAGTCATAAATGGATTACAAGAATGAAACTCCAAAATTAAGAAGTTACTTGCCAAGTATCATATGAAGGGATGTAATCTGGATGGATTGTTAAAGGAAAAAAAACTTGACCACTAACATGCTATAGAAGAGATTAACAATATGAGAGTGAAATTCATGAGGGTACCTTCACACGAGATGCAAGTAAATGAAAATGGCCCTGAGAACCCTTTGTCAACAACAAATTATTAAGTAGAATAGTGAGGTCATATTCTTGAACAGGCACCTAAGTTGAATGATATATCTACACACCTAAAATAGAGCATACTGTAGACACTTTTATCAATTTTATCCTAGATTATGTCATGCTTAACAACAATGCTTTTATATAGTTGGATCTCTCTCTTCCTAACTGGGAAAATAAGGATGAGCCTTTATATCTAGGCATAATCAACAAAGAAAGTCATTAGTGGGTCATACAAAAGCTCAAAGAAAAATTGTTTTAGAGGTACTCGGTATAGAAAAATAAGTGTAAATCCAATTTTATATCATACAAACATAGGCTAGAACACTCTCAAAAAATAATATAATGTGTAAAGTTGCATGCAAAAGGAATACTTGAAGGGCTCTCTCCAGAGTTTAAGGCATATTCTTGCTTGAGAGATAGGCAGGACTCCAACTTCAAAATATTCCAACAAGGTATGTTATGGTGCCTCAGTTCTTGATCAAAATCTCCTCTATGAACTATATATGTTTAACTTCATCTTAAAGATAATTCCCATTTGGATTTGAACCCCTGTGTGGGGGATGTCCAATTGCAAGCATTTTCATCATTTATTTATAATCAAACTAACGGGTGGGAGGCTTCCCAATTTTACGAGAAAGTTACTAATTGCAATATTTTCATTAGGGATGAGCATCCCTTGATTGTGACCATCCAGGAGGAATGTTATAGACTCCCAACAATATCAATAAATATAGTTGTCATCAAATAAATCAAAGGCTAGCCCTTGCGTATTAGGAGGATATAGCTCAATAGTATGCCATAAAAGCTTTGATGAATTCACATGTGTGGTGGGCAAATAAATATAACTTCTTGCACGACAAGGACTCTACAACTTACCTCATCTTTAATTTATCTATTGTGAGAGTATATTTCTATGCAAATTCACTCAAGAATATAAGCATCAAGTTGATGGGCCTTAGGTTTCATTTTAGGTCTAGGATTGTGACTAAGTGGTATGGATACAATGAAGTATCTCAGTTGACACAAGTTGAGTGGATTATGGGATTTTACATCTCAAAGTACTTTGTTCACTCCAGTTTCAACTAGAATGACATTGATGTTGGATTTCCTAAGAATGATCAGAGAGTTGCATGAGGACATGCAAACATTTTGGGAAAGGGAAGATCAAGGGCCTACCATATAGTATAATTCTAACCTAACAATTCCCTATTTTCCCCTTTGAAAAAGGCCTTAATGAGTATAGAATGGTTAATTAATTAATAGTTGAGAATAATGGTGTGTTACTTGCATTGTATATCCTAATGGTTTGTTAAATATGTGAATTATATAGCATCTCAGATGGATTGAATAAATGGAACACCTATGCTCTTATGGCTTGGAAACAAATGAATGAAAAGGCATGTGAATTGCAAAGGCTTGAATCACCTCTAAGAATCACTCTAGCTAAATTTAGAGATAACCCAACCGTTTCAACCATATCTAGGTATCTTGACAATTAGTTTTGGGTTGTTATGTTCCCCATTCAGATTTCAACCCTCAATGAGCACTCAGTAGTTCTAGTTCTAGCAGAATCATGGTTGAAATCAATTCCAAGGGTGCAAGTGGTTTGAGTAACAACCCATAATAGCTTGGCAACGAATCTAAACTTCTCTCTAGAGACAGGGGAGGTTTCCCATAAGATTTAACTATAGTCTAAGTTGTTGTTTTTATGTTATTAACATGATATTTCTAGTTGTAACTCATTTTTCGTATATACAATGTAATGAGAACACCTTTGGAGAAAAAATAGGGGAATATATTTCAGAAAACAATGCTCGTTATACAAAGCTATAAACCTTTTGTTGTCTTCTCCACAACATAAATAACTTCCCCTTATTTGAGGAGTATTGTAGCTTTTTTTGATGCACTTAGTAAGTGGTTTGGTCCTACAAGGTCAAGGCCCACTCTATAGGTACCCAACTACCATTTCATTGATAAATATATGTATGTTTATGTTTTTATGAGCATTTATATTTATAGATGTTGTGCAATGTTCTAATTTAGTAATTGTAATTTATTTTCTTATTGGTTCTTGTGGAAATTAGTTTTAGTTTATTTGTTTATAACTCATTAATATAACTGATATTACGTAGTAGGATCATCTCATAACGCATGTAGGTGTGTTAGTAATTCAAGAAGCCATATACCTCATTTGAGATCAATGATATGATATTCTTATTTGTAATGGTTTCTTTGCTACAATATTTATCTAATTGTTGCAACAAGTAGAATCAAGATTTATTTATAATTGACATCTTTACTATCTTCATGTTTATAGTTAAATTGTAGTGTTATAATTCAAACTCTCTCTTTAAGTGACTGCTTTCCCTAGAGAGTCAATACAAATCTAGTATCATGCACAAATGGTGCACAATGCCTTGAAAGTAACTACAAACCATCGATTGATAAGATCAAGTGTACAAGTCCTTGAAGCTAAAAATGAATTATATAGGAGCACTTACAAGCTATAATACTAATATTTTTGAATCTTTAGTAATGAATTCATTATTTCCATAATGCAGGATGACATAATTAAAAAAAAAATCACATGGAACTTTTGCCAAACAATAGCATACCATTGTAACATTTCATTAAACACTTGACATATTCAACCCATAATGGGTAAGTGTTGTAATGAGTTGATACCACTACTCAAATTACTTGGGTTTGCCTTTCTTGGTTGCTTCTGACAATTTATTAAATTATATATTTTCCCAAATTGAAATTTTATTAGTGACGAGTCCAACTCATTATCCTATATCCTAATAACCAATTCAAATATGCACCACGACTATAAAGTAATTATAATAGCAAACAAAAAAACATGCATGCACACCAATTTTCTAAAAATATTATAAAAAAGATTTAACCACATGATTAACATCATCAATATGATATTCAGAAAATTAATTCCATACAATTTGCATCATTGTAACTTAATTTATGCACGAAGTTTAATTTTTATATTCTTCAACTAGAATTGATGGTTGTAACAACTTTATTATCTATATATCATTTATTTCCAACAACCATTAGCATCTCATTATAGTTCCACATATTTACAGAATGAACCTTCACACACAACAACAACCAACATAATTAATTCTCTACATATAAAGATTTAATACAAAATACTTTTGTTAATGAAGGCAACAAAAGAGAATTGCTAACTCCAATATTCATTCAAAATTGTTGATCTAATTTTGCAACATAATTTGATTATGTTATTGCAATATATTCACTCCAAGCACTTCAACATGTCTCTAACATTGTAGGCACCTATTCCTTCTACCACAATACCATATATACACACGTTTATTTGCTAAATAGTCCATAGGAAGTTTTGTCTCCCACTAACTATGTGCAAGAAAAGTTTCAACTCGAATTTATATTGTAGGGAGTCTTGCTAGTAATTTGGATACAAGGAGATCATTTTCGTCAACTCCATGGCTCTTAGAAATGACATGTGCCTTGCAAGGAACATGGAATTCACCATGTCTTCCTACTCATCAATGTGCATGATGAAGAAATGGAGCAACAACTTCTTCTTCTTCCCCAAGAATGGTCTAAAAAGAAGGAATGGTGGGTAATGGTTCAACCTATTACATAATGGTTCAACCTATTACATAATGGTTCAACCTATTACATAATGGTTCAACATGGTCCATTACGGTCTAGCACAATCCATAACTAATGCCAATAATGATCTCAAAACACAATTCCAACATGATGTTCAAAAGCTCTTTCATGCCCATGTGAAGTGGTTGGACGCATGTTCAATCAAGAAACTTCTTAAAGAAATATCAAATACCAAGAAGAAGAAAATGTCAAATGTTTCTCAATTTTTCACTCATTAAGAAGGCTAATCCACTCCCCCCTCATTCCTCTTTTGTTGTCTCATTTCCCCCACGGTGCTCTTGGGAATACACTTTAAGTTATTGATATTAAACATAATTTCAAATTCATATAGAAATATACTTATTATACACATATAATATTAGTTGCACAAGGCTACACCATCTCACTTGTTTTATATCTTGCCATTTTATGATATGTCTTATTTGCTACTAGTTGTAGAGAACATATGTATGCTTCTTGAAAATAATAGTAAAAAGAAAATCTGAAACAAAACAAACTAAAAATTTGCTATATAAGCGAGAATTACAATTGATCCATTGTTCTTGCAAGACATATACTTCAAAGGGAGTTCATATTGAGGTTAATTTAGGAGGAAACTAATAATAATATTTGTAAATGAGCTCATATCACACAAATCGATTTATTTCATGAGTTCAAGGGGGCTAATGTCATGTGCAATCATGCATTAGTTGTAAATTAGATGTATGAACTCTAACCTATATCTTGAGCCTAGTAATATGTAATATTATATGCCATCTCATTTATGCACATATTTCTCTCTAACCTAAAATTGTGTGATGTGGATACTTGCACCAAGTTAAATAATCAATAGAAAAACAGGAATAAAAATGTTGCCAACATTCTCAATTATAGTAAGTTGGCCATGCTTATTAACGACATTAGCATGTAATAGTTTTGTTTTGATGGTGAGTTCAAGTTTTTGAAACAGACAAAGGTCATATAAAACCAAGCATCTTACTCAAAGTTATTGGTCCTTTGTGTATAAATTTATATAAATAGAGGATGGTTGGACTATTCATCTTTCAAAATGAAAGGATAAGTTCACTTTCTAGTTAACTTGAATGTGAAAAGCAAATATTATCTATTATAGCATAGGCAAATATTATCTATTATAGCATGCCAGATGAAAAGAAATGGAAGTATTCCCATAAATTGGTTTTATATGATAAATAAACCATAGTAGCTTAGTCATTTTAAAGTTAGTAACATGGAGAGTTTTTGCTATATGAAGTTGTGTATTAACATACTTAGTGCCAAAGAATTAACTTAAGATAGCTCAAAATACTTTAAAGGGAAAAAAATACAATAACATATGAAAACCAATATGTGCCTATTTATAAAGAAAAATATATTGGTAGTTTTATTATTTTTGGTTTATTATAGTTATCATAACAAATAACAAAAATATTATTATAAAGGTTTTTTACATTTTATATAATAAAAAGTACATGACTCACTTATTAATAATATTTAATAACTATTTATTATTAAATAAAAATTAATTTTTAATAATTTTAAAATTACTATTAAACGAGTATTGATTTTTTCATTATTACTTTTTAAATGTGATATAATATATGAATAATTATTTATAATATTAATGTATATAAAAAACTATATTATTTTAAATAATAAAAATGAATTTCAAATAATGAAAAAAATTATAAAATAATTAAAAATATATTACATCACTTTTTGACACGAGTATCGCTAAGTAACACTAAACCTAAACACAAACCATGTTTTACATGCTACCAACAACAAAACATTACTCAAAGAACATAATAATACATAGAATAACTCAAAATATCATAATAATATATAAGAAATAAACTTTATAAGTATTGATATGGCATTTGAAGAATTTTTTCAATACACAAGTGGGAAATCTTGGAATTCCATGTAGGTTTGGTTGTTGTAATTTTTTTCCTTTATGTAGAATTTTAAGAAGCATTTCTTTCAAAGTTGAAACTTTTGAACAAGAAGCATGTTGGTGAGATATTTCAACTTACTTTTTATTTTTTTATTTTTATTTATAATATTTAAAAAATAAAAATAAAATGGATAATATATATATATATGACTGTGTAAATAATCAAACTTACCTTTTGTTTTTATTTTTATTTATAATATTAAAAAAATAAAATGAAAAATAAAAATAAAATGGATAATATATAATATCTATATGAATGATTGTGTAACTAATCAATTTACTAAAATATATAAATTGTATATTTAGATATATATTAATAATTTTTTAACTTAATAACAAAATTTTTTGGAAACAAATTTTCTCCTATGTGATTGTTTCCGAAAGAATTTGTTATTATTAATATGAATAATAGAAGTCTAAACTCAGAAATTTTTTAACTTATTTATATTTAATTTAAAATTTTGAAAATTAAAATAAAATAAAAATATAATATTAAAAATAATAAAACATTAATGTAATTTTATTTTAACATATCAATATTTTAAAATTTATACAAGGGAAGTATAAAGCTTTTATAAGGTTTTTTTCTCCTTCTCTATTTGATTAATGATCCTTTCATACTGTATTTTTGTATTTTTAATAATATTGACAAGTCCACGTCACTTCAATGTGGTGCAGTTAAGGTGGTTGTTATGGAAAGCTAAAAGGATTGTTATAGATGAGCATAAGTTTGGATAGATAAATTCCACAACTATCGAGAGAAAAAACAACATTATTTTCATATGTGTGAGATGGGTGAGTTATTAGGAGAGGGGTCATTTTCCTTATCTAGGGGTATAAGAAGATCAAATTTACTTCATTAATATTTATTTATTTTTGTAAGACGAGGGGCTTCTATTAATTCAAAAGGATATTACATTGCTCCAAATAGTTTTTCAAAATTCTCTCGACCTCACTCCTAATAGATTTATTGTCCATGAGAAAATCACCAAAACAACTAGTAAATAATAGATACTTATTAATTACAGCCATATTGATCACTATAACCATAAAATATCTAGAATCAAGAGACAACCCACAACCATCAAGGATCTGACAAATTTATCAAAGATGGTTTCTCTTGACTAGTTCTCAAAGATTATGGAGGGCTAGAAGTCACAGTGATTGGGTTTTCCCTTGTGTGTTAATCTCCCTTCCAATCTCTCCAGATTCTCGTATATTTGACCCTTCTGTAAGGTGGTCAGATGATCCTACATTTATCATTAGTTGCATTACAATTCATTTATAAAGCCAATGACCACATCGTGATCATTGTGATCATTCCTACTAAGTTGCTGCAAGAGAAGGGTCACATGTATGAGATGCTTGTCAAAAGCATCCAATCGAGGGGTGAGAAGCTCAACAATCTCAAGTGACTGGGCAAGATTTTGGTATGTTGCTTCCCCCATGTCATAATTTGTCATCATGTGTTCCTCTTGTTGACCTCTCAGGCTAGTACCCCTTCTACCCTGTCCATGCCATTGATGCATATTATCCTTTCTAGGCTCCACCCAACTCCTTCCTCCAGTGGTCCGTCGCTCAGCTTCATAGCAAAACACCTCTCATAGGTTGCTTAGACCACTACACCACCACAACACTACATGCCTCCCAAGCTAGGTAATAATATATCCCTTGTTAAAAGCACACAAGACGACCAATTTAATGACATTCGCCAACAATGCCACACCCCCATCCCACACCTTAAACCATCTATCAAGAGACAATAAAGGTCGTTTTCAAATAAAAACCAATAGCCCTATACACTCTAGCACACCAACCCATCCACAACACCCCAATTATGAAAAACTCCAGATTTCCAGCTCGTGCACTCGAAGGTCCTTCACAACATTGTCATGTATTAAATGCCCTGAGACAAGAGAAACACCACCACCTATCCTGCCCCACCTTTGGAAAAACCAACAACCACCTTCATCTACGCTTCTTAGCCCGCCGATGGTCCTCCAACTAATCCAAGACACAAAAATGTATACCAAACATAACCAAGTTGCCCAACACTATGGAAATCACAAATGCTAACTAGGGAAAGAAAATGGAAATGCACTAATCTCACATGACAATATACTTACAAGACACTTACCATATCAATTGCACAAGGATACACCATCTCACATGTTTGATATCTTGCCATTTTGTGATATGTCTTATTTTTTAGTGGTTGTAGGGAACATCCATATGCTTCTTGGAAACAATGGAAAAAAGAAATTAAAAAAAAACAAACTAATAATTTTCTATATAAGCAATGATTTATAATTGATGCGTTGTTCTTGCAATACTTATACTTCAAATGAAGTTCATATTGATGTTAATTTGGAGGAAACAAATAATAATCTTTGCAAATGAGCTAATCTCATAGAAATCGGGTTTTTTTTTAGATCGTGGAGGCTAATGTCATGTGAAATCATGCATTAGTTGCAAATTGGAGGTATGCACTCAAACCTATGTCTTGAGCCTAGTAATAAGTAACATTTAATGGCATCTCTTTCATGCATGCATTTATCTCTCAGCTAAAATGGTATGATGTGAATACTTTTCCCAAGTTAAATAAACAATAGAAAAACATGTATAAAATTATTGTCAATGTTCACAACTATAGTGAGTTGACCATGCTTATTAATGAGATGAGCATGTAATAGTTTTGCTTTTGAAGGTGAGTTCACATTTTTTAAATATACAAAGTCATATAAAACCAAACATTTTACTCAAAGACGTTGGTCTTTTGTGTATAAACTTCAATAATAGAGTATGGTTGGACTATTTATTTTGATATGAAAGAATAATTTTATATTTCTAGTTAGCTTGAATGTGAAATGCAAATATTATCTTTTATTACATGTGGAATGAAAAAAAGTGGAGGTATTCCAATAAATTGGTTCGATATGATAAACGAGTCATGGTATTTTGGTCACTTTACAGTTAGTAACATGGAGAGTTGTGATGTGTGAAGTTGTGTAGTGACATGGTTAGTGCCAAAGAATTAACTTAGGATAACTCAAAAAACTTTTAAGGAAAAAAAATGTACCATAGTATATGGAAAAACAAAATGTAGCTATCTATAAAGAGAAACATGTTGGGACTTCTAATGTTTTTGGTTTATTATATTTTTCATAACAAAAGTAAATAACATTAATATTAATCTAATTTTAAGGCCATGGCCAAGCGAGACACCAAATTGGCATACTCTAAACCCCTTTGGATTTGAACATGTGACCTCTTATGAGGAACCATGTGTTATTAGCCATTAGACCCACTAGGGAAGTAAATATATTTCATTAATAATGTTTTATAACTATTTACTATTCAATAAGGATTAATTTTTAATCATTTTAAAATTGATTTCAAGTATTAATTTTTTAACTGTTATTTTCCTTTAATCAATACATTATTGTGATATAAAAATAATTAATTAAAATATTAATTTATATGGTAAACTATGTTATTGATGCCTCTATAATGCTAGTGTCCCCTACACCTATAATGTTTTGCAGAGAAGCCTTCCCAAAATGGCCACATTTTCCCTAAGAAAACAATAATAGGAGACAGCCTTGTACCACCATGGGCTGATAAAAAAATGTTATTGTTAGTGAATTAAGAGAAAATGGGTGGGATTGGAATACTCTCATGTTTGGAAGTATTTTGCGTAAGAAGCCTAGAGCTTAGGTATTCCCCTTTGTCTACCAAAGGGTAAAAAGGTATCAAGGAGAATGTTTTGGAACTATTTACCATTAAATAAGGATTAATTTTTAATCATTTTAAAATTGATTTGAAGTATTAATTTTTTAAATGTTATTTTCCTTTAATGAATACGTTACTGTGATATAAAAATAATTAATTAAAATATTAATTTATATGGTAAACTATGTTATTGATGCCTCTATAATGGTAGTGTCCCCTTCACCTATATTTTTCGCAGAGAAGCCTTCCCAAAATGGCCACATTTTCCCTAAGAAAGCAATAATAGGAGATAGCCTTGTACCACCATGGGCTGATAAAAAAATGTTATTGTTAGTGAATTACGAGAAAATGGGTGGGATTGGAATACTCTCATGTTTGGAAGTATTTTGCATAAGAAGCCTAGAGCTTTGGTATTCCCCTTTGTCTACTAAAGAGTACAAAGGTATCAAGCAGAATGTTTTGTAACTATTTACTATTAAATAAGGATTAATTTTTAATCATTTTAAAATTGATTTGAAGTATTAATTTTTTAATTGTTATTTTCCTTTAATCAATACATTACTGTGATATAAAAATAATTAATTAAAATATTAATTTATATGGTAAACTATGTTATTGATGCCTTTATAAGGGTAGTGTCCCCTACACCTATATTTTTTGCAGAGAAGCCTTCCCAAAATGGCCACATTTTCGCTAAGAAAACAATAATAGGAGATAGCCTTGTACCACCATGGGCTGATAAAAAATGTTATTGTTAGTGAATTAAGAGAAAATGGGTGGGATTGGAATACTCTCATGTTTGGAAGTATTTTGTGTAAGAAGCCTAGAGCTTAGGTATTCCCCTTTGTCTACCAAAGAGTAAAAAGGTATCAAGGAAAATGTTTTGTAACTATTTATCATTAACTAAGGATTAATTTTCAATCATTTTAAAATTCATTTGAAGTATTATTTTAATTGTTATTTTCCTTTAATCAATACATTATTGTGATATAAAAATAATTAATTAAAATATTAATTTGTATGGTAAACTGTGTTATTGATGCCTCTATAAGGGTAGTGTCCCCTACACCTATATTTTTTACAGAGAAGCCTTCCCAAAATGGCCTCATTTTCCCTAAGAAAACAATAATAGGAGATAGCCTTGTACCATCATGGGCTGATAAAAAAATGTTATTGTTAGTGAATTAAGAGAAAATGGGTGGGATTGGAATACTCTCATGTTTGGAAGTATTTTGCATAAGAAGCCTAGAGCTTAGGTATTCCCCTTTGTCTACCAAAGGGTAAAAATGTATCAAGGAGAAGCCTCATGGTATCATACCAATACAACTACAATCTCAAGCTATCTAATAACTCGATCTAGAACAAGACGATTAAGTCCTCTCCCTTGGAAATTAGGGGGTGACATGCCTAGAAAATAGACAACAAAGGAAAATAACAAGCAAAGGAGACTTACATATGTGGCTATGATACAAACAAGTATGATTACACTTGGGAAGAAAAGGTACCCAACTCAAAATATGAAATTAAATAAATGGGGGAAGAAAGTTACCCAACTAAGACTTTTAAGGTGCAGTCATTGAACAACCATGAAAAGGACCTCAAATATAAAGGTAAGTAATCCATTCCTCTCTTAGCAAAATCAATAATTTACCAAAAATATCAATATCTCAAATTACCCAAAGTCATAAATGGATTACAAGAATGAAACTCCAAAATTAAGAAGTTACTTGCCAAGTATCATATGAAGGGATGTAATCTGGATGGATTGTTAAAGGAAAAAAAACTTGACCACTAACATGCTATAGAAGAGATTAACAATATGAGAGTGGAATTCATGAGGGTACCTTCACACGAGATGCAAGTAAATGAAAATGGCCCTGAGAACCCTTTGTCAACAACAAATTATTAAGTAGAATAGTGAGGTCATATTCTTGAACAGGCACCTAAGTTGAATGATATATCTACACACCTAAAATAGAGCATACTGTAGACACTTTTATCAATTTTATCCTAGATTATGTCATGCTTAACAACAATGCTTTTATATAGTTGGATCTCTCTCTTCCTAACTGGGAAAATAAGGATGAGCCTTTATATCTAGGCATAATCAACAAAGAAAGTCATTAGCGGGTCATACAAAAGCTCAAAGAAAAATTGTTTTAGAGGTACTCGGTATAGAAAAATAAGTGTAAATCCAATTTTATATCATACAAACATAGGCTAGAACACTCTCAAAAAATAATATAATGTGTAAAGTTGCATGCAAAAGGAATACTTGAAGGGCTCTCTCCAGAGTTTAAGGCATATTCTTGCTTGAGAGATAGGCAGGACTCCAACTTCAAAATATTCCAACAAGGTATGTTATGGTGCCTCAGTTCTTGATCAAAATCTCCTCTATGAACTATATATGTTTAACTTCATCTTAAAGATAATTCCCATTTGGATTTGAACCCCTGTGTGGGGGATGTCCAATTGCAAGAATTTTCATCATTTATTTATAATCAAACTAACGGGTGGGAGGCTTCCCAATTTTACGAGAAAGTTACTAATTGCAATCTTTTCATTAGGGATGAGCATCCCTTGATTGTGACCATCCAGGAGGAATGTTATAGACTCCCAACAATATCAATAAATATAGTTGTCATCAAATAAATCAAAGGCTAGCCCTTGCGTATTAGGAGGACATAGCTCAATAGTATGCCATAAAAGCTTTGATGAATTCACATGTGTGGTGGGGAAATAAATATAACTTCTTGCACGACAAGGACTCTACAACTTACCTCATCTTTAATTTATCTATTGTGAGAGTATATTTCTATGCAAATTCACTCAAGAATATAAGCATCAAGTTGATGGGCCTTAGGTTTCATTTTAGGTCTAGGATTGTGACTAAGTGGTATGGATACAATGAAGTATCTCAGTTGACACAAGTTGAGTGGATTATGGGATTTTACATCTCAAAGTACTTTGTTCACTCCAGTTTCAACTAGAATGACATTGATGTTGGATTTCCTAAGAATGATCAGAGAGTTGCATGAGGACATGCAAACATTTTGGGAAAGGGAAGATCAAGGGCCTACCATATGGTATAATTCTAACCTAACAATTCCCTATTTTCCCATTTGAAAAAGGCCTTAATGAGTATAGAATGGTTAATTAATTAATAGTTGAGAATAATGGTGTGTTACTTGCATTGTATATCCTAATGGTTTGTTAAATATGTGAATTATATAGCATCTCAGATGGATTGAATAAATGGAACACCTATGCTCTTATGGCTTGGAAGCAAATGAATGAAAAGGCATGTGAATTGCAAAGGCTTGAACCACCTCTAAGAATCACTCTAGCTAAATTTAGAGATAACCCAACCGTTTCAACCATATCTAGGTATCTTGACAATTAGTTTTGGGTTGTTATGTTCCCCATTCAGATTTCAACCCTCAATGAGCACTCAGTAGTTCTAGTTCTAGCAGAATCATGGTTGAAATCACTTCCAAGGGTGCAAGTGGTTTGAGTAACAACCCATAATAGCTTGGCAACGAATCTAAACTTCTCTCTAGAGACAGGGGAGGTTTCCCATAAGATTTAACTATAGTCTAAGTTGTTGTTTTTATGTTATTAACATGATATTTCTAGTTGTAACTCATTTTTCGTATATACAATGTAATGAGAACACCTTTGGAGAAAAAATAGGGGAATATATTTCAGAAAACAATGCTCGTTATACAAAGCTATAAACCTTTTGTTGTCTTCTCCACAACATAAATAACTTCCCCTTATTTGAGGAGTATTGTAGCTTTTTTTGATGCACTTAGTAAGTGGTTTGGTCCTACAAGGTCAAGGCCCACTCTATAGGTACCCAACTACCATTTCATTGATAAATATATGTATGTTTATGTTTTTATGAGCATTTATATTTATAGATGTTGTGCAATGTTCTAATTTAGTAATTGTAATTTATTTTCTTATTGGTTCTTGTGGAAATTAGTTTTAGTTTATTTGTTTATAACTCATTAATATAATTGATATTACGTAGTAGGATCATCTCATAGCGCATGTAGGTGTGTTAGTAATTCAAGAAGCCATATACCTCATTTGAGATCAATGATATGATATTCTTATTTGTAATGGTTTCTTTTCTACAATATTTATCTAATTGTTGCAACAAGTAGAATCAAGATTTATTTATAATTGACATCTTTACTATCTTCATGTTTATAGTTAAATTGTAGTGTTATAATTCAAACTCTCTCTTTAAGTGACTGCTTTCCCTAGAGAGTCAATACAAATCTAGTATCATGCACAAATGGTGCACCAATGCCTTGAAAGTAACTACAAACCATCGATTGATAAGATCAAGTGTACAAGTCCTTGAAGCTAAACATGAATTATATAGGAGCACTTACAAGCTATAATACTAATATTTTTGAATCTTTAGTAATGAATTCATTATTTCCATAATGCAGGATGACATAATTAAAAAAAAATCACATGGAACTTTTGCCAAACAATAGCATACCATTGTAACATTTCATTAAACACTTGACATATTCAACCCATAATGGGTAAGTGTTGTAATGAGTTGATACCACTACTCAAATTACTTGGGTTTGCCTTTCTTGGTTGCTTCTGACAATTTATTAAATTATATCTTTTCCCAAATTGAAATTTTATTAGTGACGAGTCCAACTCATTATCCTATATCCTAATAACCAATTCAAATATGCACCACGACTATAAAGTAATTATAATAGCAAACAAAAAAACATGCATGCACACCAATTTTCTAAAAATATTATAAAAAAGATTTAACCACATGATTAACATCATCAATATGATATTCAGAAAATTAATTCCATACAATTTGCATCATTGTAACTTAATTTATGCACAAAGTTTAATTTTTATATTCTTCAACTAGAATTGATGGTTGTAACAACTTTATTATCTATACATCATTTATTTCCAACAACCATTAGCATCTCATTATAGTTCCACATATTTACAGAATGAACCTTCGCACACAAGAACAACCAACATAATTAATTCTCTACATATAAAGATTTAATACAAAATACTTTTGTTAATGAAGGCAACAAAAGAGAATTGCTAACTCCAATATTCATTCAAAATTGTTGATCTAATTTTGCAACATAATTTGATTATGTTATTGCAATATATTCACTCCAAGCACTTCAACATGTCTCTAACATTGTAGGCACCTATTCCTTCTACCACAATACCATATATACACACGTTTATTTGCTAAATAGTCCATAGGAAGTTTTGTCTCCCACTAACTATGTGCAAGAAAAGTTTCAACTCGAATTTATATTGTAGGGAGTCTTGCTAGTAATTTGGATACAAGGAGATCATTTTCGTCAACTCCATGGCTCTTAGAAATGACATGTGCCTTGCAAGAAACATGGAATTCACCATGTCTTCCTACTCATCAATGTGCATGATGAAGAAATGGAGCAACAACTTCTTCTTCCCCAAGAATGGTCTAAAAAGAAGGAATGGTGGGTAATGGTTCAACCTATTACATAATGGTTCAACATGGTCCATTACGGTCTCGCATAATCCATAACTAATGCCAATAATGATCTCAAAACACAATTCCAACATGATGTTCAAAAGCTCTTGCATGCCCATCTGAAGTGGTTGGATGCATGTTCAATCAAGAAACTTCTTAAAGAAATATCTAATACCAAGAAGAAGAAAATGTCAAATGTTTCTCAATTTTTCACTCATTAAGAAGGCTAATCCACTCCCCCCTCATTCCTCTTTTGTTGTCTCATTTCCCCCACGGTGCTCTTGGGAATACACTTTAAGTTATTGATATTAAACATAATTTCAAATTCATATAGAAATATACTTATTATACACATATAATATTAGTTGCACAAGGCTACACCATCTCACTTGTTTTATATCTTGCCATTTTATGATATGTCTTATTTGCTACTAGTTGTAGAGAACATATGTATGCTTCTTGAAAATAATAGTAAAAAGAAACTCTGAAACAAAACAAACTAAAAATTTGCTATATAAGCGAGAATTACAATTGATCCATTTTTCTTGCAAGACATATACTTCAAAGGGAGTTCATATTGAGGTTAATTTAGGAGGAAACTAATAATAATATTTGTAAATGAGCTCATATCACACAAATCGATTTATTTCATGAGTTCAAGGGGGCTAATGTCATGTGCAATCATGCATTAGTTGTAAATTAGATGTATGAACTCTAACCTATATCTTGAGCCTAGTAATATGTAATATTATATGCCATCTCATTTATGCACATATTTCTCTCTAACCTAAAATTGTGTGATGTGAATACTTGCACCAAGTTAAATAATCAATAGAAAAACAGGAATAAAAATGTTGCCAACATTCTCAATTATAGTAAGTTGGCCATGCTTATTAACGACATTAGCATGTAATAGTTTTGTTTTGATGGTGAGTTCAAGTTTTTGAAACAGACAAAGGTCATATAAAACCAAGCATCTTACTCAAAGTTATTGGTCCTTTGTGTATAAATTTATATAAATAGAGGATGGTTGGACTATTCATCTTTCAAAATGAAAGGATAAGTTCACTTTCTAGTTAACTTGAATGTGAAAGGCAAATATTATATATTATAGCATAGGCAAATATTATCTATTATAGCATGCCGATGAAAAGAAATGGAAGTATTCCCATAAATTGGTTTTATATGATAAATAAACCATAGTAGCTTGGTCATTTTAGAGTTAGTAAAATGGAGAGTTTTTGCTATGTGAAGTTGTGTATTAACATACTTAGTGCCAAAGAATTAACTTAAGATAGCTCAAAATACTTTAAAGGGAAAAAAATACAATAACATATGAAAACCAATATGTGCCTATTTATAAAGAAAAATATATTGGTAGTTTTATTATTTTTGGTTTATTATAGTTATCCTAACAAATAACAAAAATATTATTATAATAATAATACTAATAATTTTCTCTGGATTTATGTTATTTACATTTTATATAATAAAAAGTACATGACTCACTTATTAATAATATTTAATAACTATTTATTATTAAATAAAAATTAATTTTTAATAATTTTAAAATTAATATTAAACGAGTATTGATTTTTTCATTATTATTTTTAAATGTGTTATAATATATGAATAATTAATTATAATATTAATGTATATAAAAAACCATATTATTTTAAATAATAAAAATGAATTTCAAATAATGGAAATTTTAAATAATAAAGATGAATTTCAAATAATGGAAAAAATTATAAAATAATTAAAAATATATTACATCACTTTTTGACACGAGTATCGCTAAGTAACACTAAACCTAAACACAAACCATGTTTTACATGCTACCAACAACAAAACATTACTCAAAGAACATAATAATACATAGAATAACTCAAAATATCATAATAATATATAAGAAATAAACTTTATAAGTATTGATATGGCATTTGAAGAATTTTTTCAATACACAAGTGGGAAATCTTGGAATTCCATGTAGGTTTGGTTGTTGTAATTTTTTTCCTTTATGTAGAATTTTAAGAAGCATTTCTTTCAAAGTTGAAACTTTTGAACAAGACGCATGTTGGTGAGATATTTCACTTACTTTTTATTTTTTTATTTTTATTTATAATATTTAAAAAATTAAAATTAAAATTTCTTTCAAAGTTGAAACTTTTGAACAAGAAGCATGTTGGTGAGATATTTCAACTTACTTTTTATTTTTTTTATTTTTATTTATAATAATTAAAAAATAAAAATAAAATGGATAATATATATATATATATGAATGACTGTGTAAATAATCAAACTTACCTTTTGTTTTTATTTTTATTTTTTTTATTTATAATATTAAAAAAATAAAATGAAAAATAAAAATAAAATGGATAATATATAATATCTATATATGAATGATTGTGTAACTAATCAATTTACTAAAATATATAAATTGTATATTTAGATATATATTAATAATTTTTTAACTTAATAACAAAATTTTTTGGAAACAAATTTTCTCCTATGTGATTGTTTCCGAAAGTATTTGTTATTATTAATATGAATAATAGAAGTCTAAACTCAGAAATTTTTTAACTTATTTATATTTAATTTAAAATTTCGAAAATTAAAATAAAATAAAAATATAATATTAAAAGTAATAAAATATTAATGTAATTTTATTTTAACATATCAATATTTTAAAATTTATACAAGGGAAGTATAAAGCTTTTATTAGGTTTTTTTCTCCTTCTCTATTTGATTAATGATCCTTTCATACTGTATTTTTGTATTTTTAATAATATTGACAAGTCCACATCACTTCAATGTGGTGCAGTTAAGGTGGTTGTTATTTTTTTCCGAAGAAAAAAGCGAACTTTTTATTAAGAAAATAAAAAGTTACATTCTGTATGCTTTGAGCAATCCTGATGACTCATATGATTGCTGATTTGACATTCTGTAAGACACAAAAATCTCAGTCTTTTTTGACTGATTGTGGATGTTAAAATGTATCCGATACTGCTGTAAAAAAGTCTGATAGTAACTGTCTAGTCTTCCTCCCTTCAGGAGGCTTAGGACATTTAACAGAAATATATTTTAGGGTCTCCTTCAGAGAAGGAAAACAACCCCTTACATGGCTGTAAGATCACTTAGAACCAGCTGATATGAACAAAAAGATATAGAGTTTTCCTGTTTTGTAGTGCTAAAAAAAATAACAATATAAAAGAAGCTGTAACAGATATAACATTGGAGCCCATGAACCAGAAACAAAAAGAAAGACGAGCCGCGATCACTGTGGTGGAGCAAAAGGAGGCTGAAACGAGGTGGAGGACTGCCCCTGTCTTAGTTCTACTATTGACCAGCTTCCCAGATCTTGCTGTAAACCAGCCTTAGAAAGCTGGTCTGCTTCCTCGTTTTTGTCCCTGTAGACATGGCAGATGATAAAACTATTAAATGATGACTTTAAAAGCAATATTTCTTCTAAAATAATCTTCAGAATTTGGTTTTGACATATAGCACTCCCATTAACCCAGTTTATGACATTCAAAGAGTCTCCGAAGATTTGAATTGTGAAGATGTTTCTTTGAAGTAGCCAGCAAAGAAGAAGGCGCAAGGCAGACAGCTCAGCAAAATTATTTGTGCCAAGTCCTAGACCTACAGAAGCTTTTAGGGAGTGTTCAGGATTCAAATGAATGCACAATCCTGCTCCAGCCTTGTTGTTCTGGGATGCTCCGTCAAAAAAGGCCCATGGAATGCCCTCCTGGATAATAACAGGCTTGTGATGAATGTGAGGACTTTTTGCTTCAGGGATTGGGATGGCAGAGTAAATGGCTGCACAATTTATAGCTATGACAGATGCGGGAGTGTCCTTGTCTTGAAACAGGCTTTTATTTCTCGCTAACCATACCCCCCAAAAAAAGATAAGAGGTAGATTTCTCATGTTTCCCTCCGGGTAGTTCTGCCACCATCTACTCCAAGCTTCTTCCAAAGGTTCTAACCCCCACTGTGCCTTTAAGTTGAGCAGACTGATTAACTCCTCCCAGATTTTTTTTGAAACTGCACAAGATGCAAAGAGATGACTTATTGATTCCTCTTCTATTTTGCACAATGGGCACCTCCCTGGCCCAACTAAGTATCTGGCTCGTAAAATGTCCCAGGTTGGAACTTTCCTTTTAAGCATACACCATAAGAAGATCCTAGCCTTTGCTGGGCATTTTAACTTCCAAATGTGTTTCGACCACCATTCTGGTATTCCCCAACCTTTCTTTTGCATTAAGAAGGTATATCCATCTTTTGGGGAATATTCACCTGTTTTCCCCTGCGCCCAGATCAGCAAATCAGATTCGTTTTTAAGCCTGACATTGGAACGATGTAGTTCTTGAATGAAAGAGCACCATTCGTTCTTCCACCTGATGTTTATTCCTAATTCTTCGACATTTTTCCAAGCCTGTCCCCATAAAGTAGAATGGCCTGTTTTCTCCACCTGGTTTAGAGTAAAAATGCCCTTACTATCTAGATGTCTGAGAAAGCCAGGAGATAAGGCAAAGGCTTCATTACAACCTACCCAGGGGTCCCTGCCAATTCTTATATGTCTTCCATCTCCTATCTTCCACGCCAATCCTTGTTCAATCACAGAGAAAGCCTCCACCGTGGCTTTCCAAATGGCTGAGACATTCTTCTTTTTCTTTTCCTGGCTCCGAATCCAATCTTCCAAAGGGACTGGATCTATGTACTTTCTTTTGACCACCCTTGTCCATAGATTCTCCAGCGAGATTAATCTCCAGCCTGATTTAGCTGCCAGAGAAAGACTAAACTCGGGGAGCCTTTTTAATCCCCAACCTCCCCATTCTTTTGGCCTAGCCAGCTTATCCCAAGCCACCCAGGGAAGAACTGAACTTTCTTTTGAGCCTGCCCATAAGAATCTACAACAAATCCTTCTGATTTTCTCCAGCACTCCTTTGGGAACCCAGGTTAAAGCTGCCCAGTATACTGGAATGGCTAACAGTACAGATTTGATGAGGGTCAGTCTGCCTGCTCTGGAGAGCCACTTGAAACTCCAATGAGAAATTCTGGCTTCTAACTTTGCTATGAGCCAGTTCCAATCCTCTTTCTTGTATGCTGCCGGCTTTAACCAAAACCCCAAGTATTTGAAGGGGGAATCCAGAGGTTGATGATGGAAGGGAAAAAGATTGAGCATCATGGATCTTTCCCTTCTGTCAATATCTGCCACACAAACCTGAGACTTCCTAGAATTTATCTGCATGCCAGTAGCTTTCAGAAACAGATCGATTATGCATTTTATCTCCTTAAGTTCATTATATGATCCATTAGAGAAAATCAAAATGTCATCAACAAAAAGAAGGTGAGTGATGAAAAGATTGATTGCTACCTCAATACCTTTTACCTTCTCCTCTCTTCTAGCTTTGTGAATCAACCTGCTTAGCCCTTCTGCCACTAGAAGAAACAGGAGAGGAGATAAAGGGCAACCTTGCCTTAAGCCTCTTTGGCTTTTGAAAAAAGGTGAGGCTGCTCCATTGATTAGAACAACAAAACTGACATTTGTGATACAACCCATTATCCAACTGATGAAAGAATAATTGAAACCCAGATGGGTTAGCAGCATCCGGAGATAAAGCCAGTTGATTCGGTCGTAGGCTTTGGAGAGATCTATTTTAAGAACCACACCCTTCTTTTTCTTTTGTCTGACACTGTGAATTACCTCCTGGGCTACTCCAATGGCTTCGTGAATTTGTCTTCCATCCAAAAACCCAAATTGTTCCATTGAGATGTTTCTTGACAGAATAGGAACAATTCTAATAGCTATCACCTTTGCAATGATTTTATATATACAGTTGCATAAGGAGATCGGCCTGAAGTCTTCAAAATTCTCCGGGTCGTCCTTCTTTGGAATGAGAGCTAGAAAAGTTGAATTAAAAGGGCTGTAGACTTCTCCTTTCTGTCTTGATTCTTCTACTACATCAGTGATTTCAGAACCTATTAAATCAAAGAAAAAGAGGAAGAGTTCAATAGTCCACCCGTCAGGTCCGGGGCTTTTGTCTTTGGCCATGAGTTTCATAGCTGCTTCAACCTCCTCCTTAGATACAGGGATTGATAGCTCTTCTGCTTCTTCCTCTTCGACAAATCTTGGAAAGCATTGAGCTGTTCTAATGACTTCTGCTATGGTGGCCTCTCCCGGATCTGAGAATATTCTCTGGAAATGTCTCTGTCCTAGACCAGAGAGGTCTGAAAAAGAACTGACCTCCCTTCCATCTTCATCTTTAAGGCTCCAAATGGTATTTACAGATTTTCTTCCTTTTGCATAGTTATGAAAAAAACTGGTGTTTTCATCTCCTGATTTTAACCATATTGCCCTACTCTTGAGCCTCCATTCTTCTTCCTTGTCCAAGAGTATTTGGTTCTGAAGTTTCTCCAGATGAAGGATTCTATCCTTAGAAGCCTGCGAGATATATCCATCCACCTCAATACTCTCCAACTTCTTCAACTCCTCCCTGATCCTGAACAGCTCTTCATTCTGTTTAAGCTTCCTGTCCTTTGCCCAGGAGATAGTCGCTTTCTTCAATCTTTTGAGATTCTCCATAAACAGGAAACTTTTGTCCTCTCTTGCATTTCTGTCCGGATGGATCCACGTTTCCTTGAAGAGTTTATTGAAGGAGGGATCTTGAAGCCAAGAAGAATTGAATTTAAAGGGGGCAGGAGGCTTTGGAGGGGGGAAAGAGAGATCCAAAAAAATAGGGAAGTGATCAGAGTTGCCTATCTCCTCAACCCACTGCCTGAGAATAGGAACCTTTGAGATTAAATCTTCAGATAGAAGAAAACGGTCTAATCTTTTAGCAATTCGATCCTCCCCTGCTCTTCTGTTCCTCCATGTTGGCTTGAGTTTGTTCGGGGAGGGATCTATGAGATTGTTATCCAAAAGGAGATTGAGGAAGAAATCCGACAAGGGGTCTTCCCTGGCCGATGGACCCCAAGCCTCTGCTCTCCCTATAGAGAAATTTAGGTCACCTCCCACAATCAACAGAGAAGACTTCATCAGAGATTTAGCCATCAGGTCATTCCAGAATATCTCCCTTCCTTGACAGGGGCCATAGATGTTTACAATTGAAAGGGGAAGAGAGAAGTCGGGGGAAATAACCTCCATGCCCATTACTTGCTTCGTCCCCCATTGATTAATGACCTTTATTCTTCCTTCTTTATACCCAATCGCAAGACCTCCCGAGTGGCCCGATGAATCTACTGCTGAAAATTTCCACCCTGGCAGGAGAGCACTTAGCATTGTTTCCACTTCAGTTCCTTTCCCCAGTGTTTCTTGGAGAAAAAGAATGTCAGATTTTGAGTTTTGGATCCAGTCTCTAAGGGCCAATTTTTTAGGTTTACTGGCCAAACCTCTACAGTTCCAAGAGGACAGAATCATTTGATAACAGATTCAGGGGTCTGCACTGCTCTAAGAACCCCAGGGATAGAGTGTTGTTTTCCATCAGCTACATCCAGTTTTGCTTTTAGTTTTGCCTTAGATAAATCCGATTTTCTACCTCTCTTATTTTTGGAGAAACCTTGAGAGATCGTCTGCCCTAAACCTCCAACTGAACCGGGCGACCCAGGCTTTCCTCCCAAAGATCTAAGGTTATAGGGGCACGGGGTGTGAGGAACCGGGGGAACAAGAGGAGGCCACACATCTTCACAGTTCAAATCAAGGGACGGCATGGCAGCCGAAATAGAATCAATATCAGGAAAATCCTTTGAAGGGTCTTTGATCTCATTTAAGCCTTCGTTTTGAATGGGGGAAATAGAAGGCGTAATATGCATAGAATCAGAAATATGCTCAGGAAATTGAAGGGAAGAAGGAGGAGGACCTGAGCACATACCCTTTTCAGATTCTTTGACGGGATTTTGATCTGCGGTTGAGTCCCTAGCGATCTCCTCCTTTGCTTCCGCAGGTTGCGATTCAGTGACCTCTGCCGGCTCTCGGAGCTGAGGATCTTCAGGCGCTGGCTCTTTCTGAGTCCCCTCAATCTCCATTTCTTCTATTGTCTGCTCCACCATGCCTTCTTTCTCCTGAGGAACGTGTACGTGATTGAAGACTGGCTCTCTGAAATCTGAGGTCCTCCGAAAACGCCTCCTTCTCCTGAACAGCGGGCAGTCCTTGGCAAGGTGCCCATACTCATGGCATCGATGGCACCGGAAGGGCAAATGCTCGTAATCCAAGATCTGTTCGAACACAAAATCTTTGTACTGCAGATTTATTTTTTGGGCAAGACCTCTGCTAGGGTTGAGGCTCACCAGAATGCGGGCCATTGCTCTGTTCTTCGTCTCCAGAAAAGACATGTCTGCTTCCAAGAAAGATCCCAATCTATTTCCGATGGCTTTAAACACTGCTTCTGTCCATAGGAACGAGGGGAGGCCCGGGGCCCTTACCCATACCGGGAACACATCAGTTTTCTCTTTGATAGCATCGAAAAGTGGGCTCCATTTTTTCAGCAGAACCGGGATGTTCCCTATGATCCAATTTCGTTCAAGCACCCACTCAGCTGCCTCTTTATCCTCGAACCGGAGCATGAACCAGCCTTTAGCTAAACATGATGCCTCGAACCCTAAAGGTCTGTCAGAAACAAACTGTTGTTCTCCCCATGCTTGTAAAAACCCTGACGAAAGTTTCTTGCCTCTCGCCCTTCCGACCAGGGTGCATTCTGCTACTTCTAGGGTTTCTTCAATAGAGACCTCCATACCTAGGACCAGATTCCCTTCAAGCTCCTGTGATCCGATCGGTCTTTGAGTTTTTCTTTTCTCCCCTCTTTTCCTTATACCATCAACAGAGACCCTGGTTTCCCCAAAAACATCGTTCCATTCTGGTTCCTCCTGAGTCGGAGCCGAAGGGATTTCTACCTCCGGCCGAGACTGAACAGGGACTGAGGAATCGGGGACGGGGTTCCCTGAAATTTGTTGACCGACTGTCGCACCATCAAAACCTCCCGGCTCTCCCGCTTGGCTGTCAATATGGCCTTCGAAACCTCCTGCTAAGCTTTCTTTAGGAAAGGGAGGGTCTCTTGACAAAGAAACCCTAGAAAGCGAAAGATCCCCTCCAGAGCCCCTTGCATTACCAAACCCTGAAGCAAGCCCTAAATTTACAATGTCTTCAAAGCCCCTTGAAAGAAAGTTCCGGCTCGACACTGATTTGCCCTTGTTGTCAAGAAAGTGAGCGGCAATTGACGCCCTATCCGCCACATCATCTCTGTCCGTCTGCTTGTAATATGCCTGGTTTCGAAACCTGAGGGCATTTCTGTCTGGTTCCTTGCTTAACTGCTGAAATGAGGGTTTAGTCTCCTGAGAAATCGACTCCAACCTCGAAAGCTCGAAACCCCCGAAATAGCGTTCAACGTTTTGGACTGTAGGTTCCTTCCCCCACACTGAAAGAATGTCCTCCAATTCCGGGTCCAAATCAACCAATTCATTAGGGTTAACCATGGTTATGGGAGCCGTTCCGAGAAAGGCGTCAGAAACAGGCTAGATGCCAGCGCAAACCCTTGACCTATACTCTTGAAAACGGAAAAACGGAAAAACGACCTGCAGCTCCAGCGGATATGTTACCTCCCAGCTAACCGCTTAAGCGAACAACTCGACCTCCAGCTGCCAGTCAACCCGAAAACGACTATCCTACGCCTGCACCTGCGCACGGAACCTGTCTGCAGGCTCCCTAACCGTGCCCTGATCGCGGTTCCGCCCGAAACCCTCGCCTCCAAACCCTAGCCATCATTCATTCTTTCCTCCTCGTTTCCACCTGTTAAGGTGGTTGTTATGGAAAGGTAAAAGGATTGTTATAGATGAGCATAAGTTTGGATAGATAAATTCCACAACTATCGAGAGAAAAAACAACATTATTTTCATATGTGTGAGATGGGTGAGTTATTAGGAGAGGGGTCATTTTCCTTATCTAGGGGTATAAGAAGATCAAATTTACTTCAATAATATTTATTTATTTTTGTAAGACGAGGGGCTTCTATTAATTCGAAAGGATATTACATTGTTGCAAATAGTTTTTCAAAATTCTCTCGACCTCACTCTTAATAGATTTATTGTCCATGAGAAAATCACCAAAACAACTAGTAAATAATAGATACTTATTAATTACAGCCATATTGATCACTATAACCATAAAATATCTAGAATCAAGAGACAACCCACAACCATCAAGGATCTGACAAATTTATCAAAGATGGTTTCTCTTGACTAGTTCTCAAAGATTATGGAGGGCTAGAAGTCACAGTGATTGGGTTTTCCCTTGTGTGTTAATCTCCCTTCCAATCTCTCTAGCTTCTTGTATATTTGACCCTTCTGTAAGGTGGTCAGATGATCCTACATTTATCATTAGTTGCATTACAATTCATTTATAAAGCCAATGACCACATTGTGATCATTGTGATCATTCCTACTAAGTTGCTGTAAGAGAAGGGTCACATGTATGGGATGCTTGTCAAAAGCATCCAATCGAGGGGTGAGAAGCTCAACAATCTCAAGTGACTGGGCAAGATTTTGGTATGTTGCTTCCCCCATGTCATAATTTGTCATCATGTGTTCCTCTTGTTGACCTCTCAGGCTAGTACCCCTTCTACCCTGTCCATGCCATTGATGCATATTATCCTTTCTAGGCTCCACCCAACTCCTTCCTCCAGTGGTCCGTCGCTCAGCTTCATAGCAAAACGCCTCTCATAGGTTGCTTAGACCACCACAACACTACATGCCTCCCAAGCTAGGTAATAATATATCCATTGTTAAAAGCACACAAGACAACCAATTTAATGACATTCGCCAACAATGCCACACCCCCATCCCACACCTTAAACCCTCTATAAAGAGACAATAAAGGTCGTTTTCAAATAAAAACCAATAGCCCTATACACTCTAGCACACCAACCCATCCACAACACCCCAATTATGAAAAACTCCAGATTTCCAGCTCGTGAACTCGAAGGTCCTTCGCAACATTGTCATGTGTTAAATGCCCTGAGACAAGAGAAACACCACCACCTATCCTGCCCCACCTTTGGCAAAACCAAAAACCACCTTCATCTACGCTTCTTAGCATGCCGATGGTCCTCCAACTAATCCAAGACACAAAAATGTATACCAAACATAACCAAGTTGCCCAACACTATGGAAATCACAAAAAAACAAAGCATTGACTTGAAGAAAGCTTACCAAGAGCCGAGACGAGTGTCGACCATCAAATTATTTATGACAATTAACCATGTATAGGCCCCTAAGCATCAAAATATTCGCAAAACTCCAATTCATGTTGTGACAAAGCCAGTCTATGCCAAGGTCCTAGGTTTTATGTTTCTCATCTGGAACATGGGCCCATGCTTCACTTTCAAAAACACAAAAGTGACTTACATCTGGTTTAATTGAGCTCCATGCTTCTTCTGGAGTGATATTGTTTAAAACGTTAGTAGGAGTGTGATTTACCATGTAATTTGCACAGTTAATTGCCTCTGCCCAAAAATTAAGACTAAGTCCTTTAGATTGAACCATACAATTAGCCATTTCCTTTAAAGTCTGATTCTTCCTTTCAACTACACCATTTTGTTGTGGAGTATCTGGAACAATATGTTGCAATTGAATTCCATGCTCAGTGCAAAAGTTGATGAATTTGTTGTTAACATACTCTCCGCCATTATCAAATCTTAGCTTAAGAAATTGATGTCTAGATTGTTTCTCGACAAAGGCCTTAAAGGCCAAAAACATGTTAAAGACTTCACTCTTGAGTTTTAAGAAGTATACCCAAGTGCGTCTGGAAAAATCATCAATGAAAGCTAAGAAATACTTGTAGCCAAAGAATGAAACAATTGGAAGTGGACCACATAAATCACTATGCACAAGTTGTAAAGGGGTTGAGGTGTACCAAGAGGCACATTTTTCAAAACTATCTCGATGATGTTTTCCGAATACACATCCAGAATAAACACCATCTCTGCAAGATACCATAGGAAGACCTGTCACCATATTTTATTTACATAGATTTTGAAGGGTGTGATAGATTAAGTGACCAAATCGCTCATGCCAAAGTTTTTTCACTTCATCAATATGAGCAACAAATACTGAGGGAAGAGTTGATGATCTAAAGTTGTTAAAATTATACAACCTTGTAGAATCACGAGCAATGCAAGTACCTAAAATCTATCTAGGATCTCTTAGGTCCTTAATTCCAACATCATGAGGTGAAAATTCAACTGTTTTACCATCAGTTGAATGAGTTATCTGATATATAGATAGAAGGTTGCAGAATAAGGTAGGAACACATAATACATCATTAAATTGACCATTATCTAGATCAATAGTTCCAGTCCCTACATGAGAGGACCCAACTATAGGTCCTCTAACTAATACTACACTCATTCAAATAAATTTGGTTAATTTTCATAACAAGGATAATTTCAGGTTTATAAAACATCATAAGCATGAACATAAATTAATTTAATATACAACATGTATAACTTGTAACACTTTATTTGAAACATGTATAACTTGTAATAATTTACATAACTAAAATAAATGGTTGATAATACTTGTTCCAATAGCTTAGATGAGATGTCCCTGAGCTCCTGATCCTGCTGAAATGCTCCTCTTGACTACCAACTGGATTTATCTCCCAGCGAACTAGGAAGTATTTCCTAGCCCAGGAAACCTACACAGGTTCCCTAGCCCTCCGAGTCCAAGTCAAAATAGATGTAGTATGTTTCCAAAATAAACAATACTCTCCTTCTCTCCCTTCTACCTTCTCCACCTTCCTCCCAAAACAAAACCTCCAAACCCACAACCAAAACCAAGACCAAAGACCCCCCCTCCTCCCCTCATCCTTCCCTTTTTATGCCACCTTCCTTTTCTCCACCTCAACCACCTCTCATTAATGTCATAACTTCTCTCATCATTACATTTTACTTCTCTTCTCCCAAGTAAACATGAGACGACTTTTGCGGATATGATATGAATATAAAATTGGGTAATTAATTGGAGAGGAGCATGTCTTCTCCCAAGTAAATATTTTGGGGATGAGATATGAATATATAAATTGGTAATTAATTGGAGAGGACCATGTCTTCTCCCAAGTAAATATGAGAGGACATTTTGGGGATGAGGTATGAATATATATAATTTGGCAATTAATTGGAGAGGACCATGTCTTTTCCCAAGTAAATATGAGAAAACATTTTGGGAATGAGGTATGAATATATATAATTTGGTAATTAATTGGAGAGGACCATGTCTTCTCCCAAGTAAATATGGGAGGGCATTTTGGGAATGAGGTATGAATATATATATTTTGGTAATTAATTGGAGATGATTGTGTCTCCTCCCAAATAAATATGAGAGGACATTTTGGGAATGAAGCATATATATAAATATATATTGGTAATTAATTGGAGAGGACTATGTCTTCTTAAAATTTAAAAATTTGGGGAGGTAAATTGGGAATAATAACAAAATTTATATCAGTGTTAAATTTACAGTTTCACCAATGTAGGTATGTACCAAAATTTCTTGATAATTATAAGTCAATATTTTAAGGTGATTTAAACCCTGTAAAATTTTGGTCTTACAATCATTTAAAAAAAAACATAGCTTTGTTTTTTGTCATGGGATAAGAAGCTCTAGAAACAATGAGCCACTCTTGCTTATTTTTCCATTTGGCTTGCTTATTTTCATCTTTAGGTTTAGAATCTTGGCCTGAGGCCATTCTAAAAAGACCTTTACTTCTAAGTAAATCCACAATGTAGGATAGTCATTGGAAGTAGTTAGTGCGGTCAAGAATAACTAGGCATCGAGTTACCATTTTAAAAGCAACTCAAGTTGTAGATGCTGAAAGTAAGCATTCCAATGGAAAGATCTCGAAAAATTAGGCAAGTTAAAAAAAACAGCTCTGAAAATGGCTTCTGGATGAAAAAGTTATTGCTTTTTGAAGAAAAGATGTTGAAGATGCCGACGAACTACGTGAATGTTGGGAAGCGAATTATAATTTTATATTTAAAAAAAATCCCCCCTCCCTTCCAAACTTAATCTAATTAGCTCGCTTTAAAAAAAAATTACTTTATGTGACCCACTTTTATAAATAAGTGAAAGACACTTTTACAATGGTCCTTTATGAACTATTCGCTAAATTGTAACTTAAATAAAAAATAAAGTGACTTTTGAATTATAAGTGACTCACTTTTTATAATCCGTGAGAACAATTTTACATAAAATAACTTCAAAACATAAGTTACATGTGTTTTTGGAAAAAGTAACTCAACAAAAAGAAAGACTTGAACTCAATACCTCTATTCTCATAAAATAACTTTGGACCAAGTGAGCTAGTTTAAAAGATTAGGCGTTTTTGGAAAGGCGGAAGGGGTTTTTTTTTTTTTTTTCGCTCACTGGAGCTTTGGAGGGTGTGCTTATTTGAACTATAAGTGACTCACTTTTTATAATCGATGATAACACTTTTACATAAAGTAAATTTAAAACATAAGTTACATGTGCTTTTTGAAAAAATAACTCAACAAAAAGAAAGACTTAAACGCAAGACCTCTATTCTCATAAACTAACTTTGGACCAAGTGAGCTAGTTTAAAAGGTTGGTCATTTTTGGAAAAGAGGAAGGGGTGTTTTTTTTTTTTTCCTCATTGAAGCTTTCGAGGGCATGCTTATTTGGAAAACCTATTTTTACGTACAAAAAAAAAAAAACCACACAACCCAAAACAAAGAAGCAAAAGTAATCCAAGACTTATGGCTTGAAGTTAGATTTCGTCAAAAACTATATATTTTCCTCCATGTTTCTGATTTTCCGAGATCACAATAAGAGCATACACATGAGAAAAATCATTTCTTTCTATTTTTGGTTTGCCCAGATAACTCATTTCTTTATAATGGAAAAAATTATAAAATAATTAAAAATATATTACATCACTTTTTGACACGAGTATCGCTAAGTAACACTAAACCTAAACACAAACCATGTTTTACATGCTACCAACAACAAAACATTACTCAAAGAACATAATAATACATAGAATAACTCAAAATATCATAATAATATATAAGAAATAAACTTTATAAGTATTGATATGGCATTTGAAGAATTTTTTCAATACACAAGTGGGAAATCTTGGAATTCCATGTAGGTTTGGTTGTTGTAATTTTTTTCCTTTATGTAGAATTTTAAGAAGCATTTCTTTCAAAGTTGAAACTTTTGAACAAGACGCATGTTGGTGAGATATTTCACTTACTTTTTATTTTTTTATTTTTATTTATAATATTTAAAAAATTAAAATTAAAATTTCTTTCAAAGTTGAAACTTTTGAACAAGAAGCATGTTGGTGAGATATTTCAACTTACTTTTTATTTTTTTATTTTTATTTATAATAATTAAAAAATAAAAATAAAATGGATAATATATATATATATATGAATGACTGTGTAAATAATCAAACTTACCTTTTGTTTTTATTTTTATTTTTTTTATTTATAATATTAAAAAAATAAAATGAAAAATAAAAATAAAATGGATAATATATAATATCTATATATGAATGATTGTGTAACTAATCAATTTACTAAAATATATAAATTGTATATTTAGATATATATTAATAATTTTTTAACTTAATAACAAAATTTTTTGGAAACAAATTTTCTCCTATGTGATTGTTTCCGAAAGTATTTGTTATTATTAATATGAATAATAGAAGTCTAAACTCAGAAATTTTTTAACTTATTTATATTTAATTTAAAATTTCGAAAATTAAAATAAAATAAAAATATAATATTAAAAGTAATAAAATATTAATGTAATTTTATTTTAACATATCAATATTTTAAAATTTATACAAGGGAAGTATAAAGCTTTTATTAGGTTTTTTTCTCCTTCTCTATTTGATTAATGATCCTTTCATACTGTATTTTTGTATTTTTAATAATATTGACAAGTCCACATCACTTCAATGTGGTGCAGTTAAGGTGGTTGTTATTTTTTTCCGAAGAAAAAAGCGAACTTTTTATTAAGAAAATAAAAAGTTACATTCTGTATGCTTTGAGCAATCCTGATGACTCATATGATTGCTGATTTGACATTCTGTAAGACACAAAAATCTCAGTCTTTTTTGACTGATTGTGGATGTTAAAATGTATCCGATACTGCTGTAAAAAAGTCTGATAGTAACTGTCTAGTCTTCCTCCCTTCAGGAGGCTTAGGACATTTAACAGAAATATATTTTAGGGTCTCCTTCAGAGAAGGAAAACAACCCCTTACATGGCTGTAAGATCACTTAGAACCAGCTGATATGAACAAAAAGATATAGAGTTTTCCTGTTTTGTAGTGCTAAAAAAAATAACAATATAAAAGAAGCTGTAACAGATATAACATTGGAGCCCATGAACCAGAAACAAAAAGAAAGACGAGCCGCGATCACTGTGGTGGAGCAAAAGGAGGCTGAAACGAGGTGGAGGACTGCCCCTGTCTTAGTTCTACTATTGACCAGCTTCCCAGATCTTGCTGTAAACCAGCCTTAGAAAGCTGGTCTGCTTCCTCGTTTTTGTCCCTGTAGACATGGCAGATGATAAAACTATTAAATGATGACTTTAAAAGCAATATTTCTTCTAAAATAATCTTCAGAATTTGGTTTTGACATATAGCACTCCCATTAACCCAGTTTATGACATTCAAAGAGTCTCCGAAGATTTGAATTGTGAAGATGTTTCTTTGAAGTAGCCAGCAAAGAAGAAGGCGCAAGGCAGACAGCTCAGCAAAATTATTTGTGCCAAGTCCTAGACCTACAGAAGCTTTTAGGGAGTGTTCAGGATTCAAATGAATGCACAATCCTGCTCCAGCCTTGTTGTTCTGGGATGCTCCGTCAAAAAAGGCCCATGGAATGCCCTCCTGGATAATAACAGGCTTGTGATGAATGTGAGGACTTTTTGCTTCAGGGATTGGGATGGCAGAGTAAATGGCTGCACAATTTATAGCTATGACAGATGCGGGAGTGTCCTTGTCTTGAAACAGGCTTTTATTTCTCGCTAACCATACCCCCAAAAAAAGATAAGAGGTAGATTTCTCATGTTTCCCTCCGGGTAGTTCTGCCACCATCTACTCCAAGCTTCTTCCAAAGGTTCTAACCCCCACTGTGCCTTTAAGTTGAGCAGACTGATTAACTCCTCCCAGATTTTTTTTGAAACTGCACAAGATGCAAAGAGATGACTTATTGATTCCTCTTCTATTTTGCACAATGGGCACCTCCCTGGCCCAACTAAGTATCTGGCTCGTAAAATGTCCCAGGTTGGAACTTTCCTTTTAAGCATACACCATAAGAAGATCCTAGCCTTTGCTGGGCATTTTAACTTCCAAATGTGTTTCGACCACCATTCTGGTATTCCCCAACCTTTCTTTTGCATTAAGAAGGTATATCCATCTTTTGGGGAATATTCACCTGTTTTCCCCTGCGCCCAGATCAGCAAATCAGATTCGTTTTTAAGCCTGACATTGGAACGATGTAGTTCTTGAATGAAAGAGCACCATTCGTTCTTCCACCTGATGTTTATTCCTAATTCTTCGACATTTTTCCAAGCCTGTCCCCATAAAGTAGAATGGCCTGTTTTCTCCACCTGGTTTAGAGTAAAAATGCCCTTACTATCTAGATGTCTGAGAAAGCCAGGAGATAAGGCAAAGGCTTCATTACAACCTACCCAGGGGTCCCTGCCAATTCTTATATGTCTTCCATCTCCTATCTTCCACGCCAATCCTTGTTCAATCACAGAGAAAGCCTCCACCGTGGCTTTCCAAATGGCTGAGACATTCTTCTTTTTCTTTTCCTGGCTCCGAATCCAATCTTCCAAAGGGACTGGATCTATGTACTTTCTTTTGACCACCCTTGTCCATAGATTCTCCAGCGAGATTAATCTCCAGCCTGATTTAGCTGCCAGAGAAAGACTAAACTCGGGGAGCCTTTTTAATCCCCAACCTCCCCATTCTTTTGGCCTAGCCAGCTTATCCCAAGCCACCCAGGGAAGAACTGAACTTTCTTTTGAGCCTGCCCATAAGAATCTACAACAAATCCTTCTGATTTTCTCCAGCACTCCTTTGGGAACCCAGGTTAAAGCTGCCCAGTATACTGGAATGGCTAACAGTACAGATTTGATGAGGGTCAGTCTGCCTGCTCTGGAGAGCCACTTGAAACTCCAATGAGAAATTCTGGCTTCTAACTTTGCTATGAGCCAGTTCCAATCCTCTTTCTTGTATGCTGCCGGCTTTAACCAAAACCCCAAGTATTTGAAGGGGGAATCCAGAGGTTGATGATGGAAGGGAAAAAGATTGAGCATCATGGATCTTTCCCTTCTGTCAATATCTGCCACACAAACCTGAGACTTCCTAGAATTTATCTGCATGCCAGTAGCTTTCAGAAACAGATCGATTATGCATTTTATCTCCTTAAGTTCATTATATGATCCATTAGAGAAAATCAAAATGTCATCAACAAAAAGAAGGTGAGTGATGAAAAGATTGATTGCTACCTCAATACCTTTTACCTTCTCCTCTCTTCTAGCTTTGTGAATCAACCTGCTTAGCCCTTCTGCCACTAGAAGAAACAGGAGAGGAGATAAAGGGCAACCTTGCCTTAAGCCTCTTTGGCTTTTGAAAAAAGGTGAGGCTGCTCCATTGATTAGAACAACAAAACTGACATTTGTGATACAACCCATTATCCAACTGATGAAAGAATAATTGAAACCCAGATGGGTTAGCAGCATCCGGAGATAAAGCCAGTTGATTCGGTCGTAGGCTTTGGAGAGATCTATTTTAAGAACCACACCCTTCTTTTTCTTTTGTCTGACACTGTGAATTACCTCCTGGGCTACTCCAATGGCTTCGTGAATTTGTCTTCCATCCAAAAACCCAAATTGTTCCATTGAGATGTTTCTTGACAGAATAGGAACAATTCTAATAGCTATCACCTTTGCAATGATTTTATATATACAGTTGCATAAGGAGATCGGCCTGAAGTCTTCAAAATTCTCCGGGTCGTCCTTCTTTGGAATGAGAGCTAGAAAAGTTGAATTAAAATAGCTGTAGACTTCTCCTTTATGTCTTGATTCTTCTACTACATCAGTGATTTCAGAACCTATTAAATCAAAGAAAAAGAGGAAGAGTTCAATAGTCCACCCGTCAGGTCCGGGGCTTTTGTCTTTGGCCATGAGTTTCATAGCTGCTTCAACCTCCTCCTTAGATACAGGGATTGATAGCTCTTCTGCTTCTTCCTCTTCGACAAATCTTGGAAAGCATTGAGCTGTTCTAATGACTTCTGCTATGGTGGCCTCTCCCGGATCTGAGAATATTCTCTGGAAATGTCTCTGACCTAGGCCAGAGAGGTCTGAAAAAGAACTGACCTCCCTTCCATCTTCATCTTTAAGGCTCCAAATGGTATTTACAGATTTTCTTCCTTTTGCATAGTTATGAAAAAAACTGGTGTTTTCATCTCCTGATTTTAACCATATTGCCCTACTCTTGAGCCTCCATTCTTCTTCCTTGTCCAAGAGTATTTGGTTCTGAAGTTTCTCCAGATGAAGGATTCTATCCTTAGAAGCCTGCGAGATATATCCATCCACCTCAATACTCTCCAACTTCTTCAACTCCTCCCTGATCCTGAACAGCTCTTCATTCTGTTTAAGCTTCCTGTCCTTTGCCCAGGAGATAGTCGCTTTCTTCAATCTTTTGAGATTCTCCATAAACAGGAAACTTTTGTCCTCTCTTGCATTTCTGTCCGGATGGATCCACGTTTCCTTGAAGAGTTTATTGAAGGAGGGATCTTGAAGCCAAGAAGAATTGAATTTAAAGGGGGCAGGAGGCTTTGGAGGGGGGAAAGAGAGATCCAAAAAAATAGGGAAGTGATCAGAGTTGCCTATCTCCTCAACCCACTGCCTGAGAATAGGAACCTTTGAGATTAAATCTTCAGATAGAAGAAAACGGTCTAATCTTTTAGCAATTCGATCCTCCCCTGCTCTTCTGTTCCTCCATGTTGGCTTGAGTTTGTTCGGGGAGGGATCTATGAGATTGTTATCCAAAAGGAGATTGAGGAAGAAATCCGACAAGGGGTCTTCCCTGGCCGATGGACCCCAAGCCTCTGCTCTCCCTATAGAGAAATTTAGGTCACCTCCCACAATCAACAGAGAAGACTTCATCAGAGATTTAGCCATCAGGTCATTCCAGAATATCTCCCTTCCTTGACAGGGGCCATAGATGTTTACAATTGAAAGGGGAAGAGAGAAGTCGGGGGAAATAACCTCCATGCCCATTACTTGCTTCGTCCCCCATTGATTAATGACCTTTATTCTTCCTTCTTTATACCCAATCGCAAGACCTCCCGAGTGGCCCGATGAATCTACTGCTGAAAATTTCCACCCTGGCAGGAGAGCACTTAGCATTGTTTCCACTTCAGTTCCTTTCCCCAGTGTTTCTTGGAGAAAAAGAATGTCAGATTTTGAGTTTTGGATCCAGTCTCTAAGGGCCAATTTTTTAGGTTTACTGGCCAAACCTCTACAGTTCCAAGAGGACAGAATCATTTGATAACAGATTCAGGGGTCTGCACTGCTCTAAGAACCCCAGGGATAGAGTGTTGTTTTCCATCAGCTACATCCAGTTTTGCTTTTAGTTTTGCCTTAGATAAATCCGATTTTCTACCTCTCTTATTTTTGGAGAAACCTTGAGAGATCGTCTGCCCTAAACCTCCAACTGAACCGGGCGACCCAGGCTTTCCTCCCAAAGATCTAAGGTTATAGGGGCACGGGGTGTGAGGAACCGGGGGAACAAGAGGAGGCCACACATCTTCACAGTTCAAATCAAGGGACGGCATGGCAGCCGAAATAGAATCAATATCAGGAAAATCCTTTGAAGGGTCTTTGATCTCATTTAAGCCTTCGTTTTGAATGGGGGAAATAGAAGGCGTAATATGCATAGAATCAGAAATATGCTCAGGAAATTGAAGGGAAGAAGGAGGAGGACCTGAGCACATACCCTTTTCAGATTCTTTGACGGGATTTTGATCTGCGGTTGAGTCCCTAGCGATCTCCTCCTTTGCTTCCGCAGGTTGCGATTCAGTGACCTCTGCCGGCTCTCGGAGCTGAGGATCTTCAGGCGCTGGCTCTTTCTGAGTCCCCTCAATCTCCATTTCTTCTATTGTCTGCTCCACCATGCCTTCTTTCTCCTGAGGAACGTGTACGTGATTGAAGACTGGCTCTCTGAAATCTGAGGTCCTCCGAAAACGCCTCCTTCTCCTGAACAGCGGGCAGTCCTTGGCAAGGTGCCCATACTCATGGCATCGATGGCACCGGAAGGGCAAATGCTCGTAATCCAAGATCTGTTCGAACACAAAATCTTTGTACTGCAGATTTATTTTTTGGGCAAGACCTCTGCTAGGGTTGAGGCTCACCAGAATGCGGGCCATTGCTCTGTTCTTCGTCTCCAGAAAAGACATGTCTGCTTCCAAGAAAGATCCCAATCTATTTCCGATGGCTTTAAACACTGCTTCTGTCCATAGGAACGAGGGGAGGCCCGGGGCCCTTACCCATACCGGGAACACATCAGTTTTCTCTTTGATAGCATCGAAAAGTGGGCTCCATTTTTTCAGCAGAACCGGGATGTTCCCTATGATCCAATTTCGTTCAAGCACCCACTCAGCTGCCTCTTTATCCTCGAACCGGAGCATGAACCAGCCTTTAGCTAAACATGATGCCTCGAACCCTAAAGGTCTGTCAGAAACAAACTGTTGTTCTCCCCATGCTTGTAAAAACCCTGACGAAAGTTTCTTGCCTCTCGCCCTTCCGACCAGGGTGCATTCTGCTACTTCTAGGGTTTCTTCAATAGAGACCTCCATACCTAGGACCAGATTCCCTTCAAGCTCCTGTGATCCGATCGGTCTTTGAGTTTTTCTTTTCTCCCCTCTTTTCCTTATACCATCAACAGAGACCCTGGTTTCCCCAAAAACATCGTTCCATTCTGGTTCCTCCTGAGTCGGAGCCGAAGGGATTTCTACCTCCGGCCGAGACTGAACAGGGACTGAGGAATCGGGGACGGGGTTCCCTGAAATTTGTTGACCGACTGTCGCACCATCAAAACCTCCCGGCTCTCCCGCTTGGCTGTCAATATGGCCTTCGAAACCTCCTGCTAAGCTTTCTTTAGGAAAGGGAGGGTCTCTTGACAAAGAAACCCTAGAAAGCGAAAGATCCCCTCCAGAGCCCCTTGCATTACCAAACCCTGAAGCAAGCCCTAAATTTACAATGTCTTCAAAGCCCCTTGAAAGAAAGTTCCGGCTCGACACTGATTTGCCCTTGTTGTCAAGAAAGTGAGCGGCAATTGACGCCCTATCCGCCACATCATCTCTGTCCGTCTGCTTGTAATATGCCTGGTTTCGAAACCTGAGGGCATTTCTGTCTGGTTCCTTGCTTAACTGCTGAAATGAGGGTTTAGTCTCCTGAGAAATCGACTCCAACCTCGAAAGCTCGAAACCCCCGAAATAGCGTTCAACGTTTTGGACTGTAGGTTCCTTCCCCCACACTGAAAGAATGTCCTCCAATTCCGGGTCCAAATCAACCAATTCATTAGGGTTAACCATGGTTATGGGAGCCGTTCCGAGAAAGGCGTCAGAAACAGGCTAGATGCCAGCGCAAACCCTTGACATATACTCTTGAAAACGGAAAAACGGAAAAACGACCTATAGCTCCAGCGGATATGTTACCTCCCAGCTAACCGCTTAAGCGAACAACTCGACCTCCAGCTGCCAGTCAACCCGAAAACGACTATCCTACGCCTGCACATGCACACGGAACCTGTCTGCAGGCTCCCTAACCGTGCCCTGATCGCGGTTCCGCCCGAAACCCTCGCCTCCAAACCCTAGCCATCATTCATTCTTTCCTCCTCGTTTCCACCTGTTAAGGTGGTTGTTATGGAAAGGTAAAAGGATTGTTATAGATGAGCATAAGTTTGGATAGATAAATTCCACAACTATCGAGAGAAAAAACAACATTATTTTCATATGTGTGAGATGGGTGAGTTATTAGGAGAGGGGTCATTTTCCTTATCTAGGGGTATAAGAAGATCAAATTTACTTCAATAATATTTATTTATTTTTGTAAGACGAGGGGCTTCTATTAATTCGAAAGGATATTACATTGTTGCAAATAGTTTTTCAAAATTCTCTCGACCTCACTCTTAATAGATTTATTGTCCATGAGAAAATCACCAAAACAACTAGTAAATAATAGATACTTATTAATTACAGCCATATTGATCACTATAACCATAAAATATCTAGAATCAAGAGACAACCCACAACCATCAAGGATCTGACAAATTTATCAAAGATGGTTTCTCTTGACTAGTTCTCAAAGATTATGGAGGGCTAGAAGTCACAGTGATTGGGTTTTCCCTTGTGTGTTAATCTCCCTTCCAATCTCTCTAGCTTCTTGTATATTTGACCCTTCTGTAAGGTGGTCAGATGATCCTACATTTATCATTAGTTGCATTACAATTCATTTATAAAGCCAATGACCACATTGTGATCATTGTGATCATTCCTACTAAGTTGCTGTAAGAGAAGGGTCACATGTATGGGATGCTTGTCAAAAGCATCCAATCGAGGGGTGAGAAGCTCAACAATCTCAAGTGACTGGGCAAGATTTTGGTATGTTGCTTCCCCCATGTCATAATTTGTCATCATGTGTTCCTCTTGTTGACCTCTCAGGCTAGTACCCCTTCTACCCTGTCCATGCCATTGATGCATATTATCCTTTCTAGGCTCCACCCAACTCCTTCCTCCAGTGGTCCGTCGCTCAGCTTCATAGCAAAACGCCTCTCATAGGTTGCTTAGACCACCACAACACTACATGCCTCCCAAGCTAGGTAATAATATATCCATTGTTAAAAGCACACAAGACAACCAATTTAATGACATTCGCCAACAATGCCACACCCCCATCCCACACCTTAAACCCTCTATAAAGAGACAATAAAGGTCGTTTTCAAATAAAAACCAATAGCCCTATACACTCTAGCACACCAACCCATCCACAACACCCCAATTATGAAAAACTCCAGATTTCCAGCTCGTGAACTCGAAGGTCCTTCGCAACATTGTCATGTGTTAAATGCCCTGAGACAAGAGAAACACCACCACCTATCCTGCCCCACCTTTGGCAAAACCAAAAACCACCTTCATCTACGCTTCTTAGCATGCCGATGGTCCTCCAACTAATCCAAGACACAAAAATGTATACCAAACATAACCAAGTTGCCCAACACTATGGAAATCACAAAAAAACAAAGCATTGACTTGAAGAAAGCTTACCAAGAGCCGAGACGAGTGTCGACCATCAAATTATTTATGACAATTAACCATGTATAGGCCCCTAAGCATCAAAATATTCGCAAAACTCCAATTCATGTTGTGACAAAGCCAGTCTATGCCAAGGTCCTAGGTTTTCTCTCCTTGGGCTGTCTCAAAAAGTTTACAAGCTCGTCGTCTTTCAACAAAGGGTTTCCAAACCTCCTCATACTAATTCCATTCTGAAGTCGGCTCCAACGGTGCATCAACCTATACAGGGATTACCAAACCTTTGCACAACACCCTACCTCCCATTCAAGAACTCGAATTACCAAACTCAGAGGAAGAACACCAACTTAAACACTTCTCCATCTCCCCCTTGTAGATCCTTCACCGCTCAATTGTGCGCATGCATTTCAATGCTTGACATTCGTGCATCAACTAGGATGGTGGTGTCGTGCCTCCCTCCCCCTCACGCAATCCCGTCATCACGTTATGCCATCACTCCCATCTGGGTTAGTAGTATAAATAATACTATTGTATATAATTTTTATTTATTTATGTAAATTTGTAAGAAATTTTAAATTCAATAATTATAATGTATTTAGAGAATCATATATTTTAAATATTAATACATATTCACTTTAATCATGGATGCACCTCAAGAGATTTTATCTCTCTCTCTCTCTCTCTCTCTCTCTCTCTCTCTCTCTCTCTATATATATATATATATATATAATGGTGCATCAACCTATACAAAGATTACCAAACCTTTGCACAACACCCTACCTCCCATTCGACAACTCGAACAACCAAACTCAGAGGAAGAACACCAACTTAAATGTTTCTCCATCTCCCCCTTGTAGATCCTTCACCGCTCAATTTTGTGCATGCATTTCAATGCTTCACATTCATTCATCATCTAGGGCGTTGTGGTGGTGCCCCCTTCCCCCACACTTGATCCCATCATCACTTTTTACTACTACTCCCATCTGGGTTAGTAGTATAAATAATATTATTGTAAATAATTTTTATTTATTTATGTAAATTTGTAAGAAATTTTAAATTCAGTGATACAAAGTATTTAGAGAATGTTGCATTTTTGAATGTATAAATTGATTCAAAATTTCTTTGGCCATTTGAATTGTAACTGGATTTTAAATAAAATTCACTGAAAATATACCTAAAAAGGGACAAAATGTGGTATAGTGAAACAGCCTAAAATGTTATGTCCATGAGATTTTATTTTTTATTTTTTTTAATTTCTTTGTCTAATATATACATGTCTTTTTATGTGGTTTTTCTTTATAACTACATATAGTACATAGAATTAAGATTTTATTTTTTCATTTCTTATTATAATAAATACATAGTTTTCCTTTACAACCATATATAATTTGTAGAAATATTTTATTTCACATGAATAATGAAATATTTTAATAGGGACCACATTGTCTATATTAAACAAAAATTTTTAATTCTTAATATATTTTTAAATACATGTCGATATTATTTAATTTTAGAATCACTTTAAGTTTTTTATTATTACCAACATTTTTCAATATCATATATTAATTTATATTAAGAATTGAATAAATTATACATCTTCTTCTTTTTCATTTTTATTTATACTAAAAGAATTAATAATTGGGCCAATATTGTGACATGGGGTCTATCCCAAGAGCCACCACTATAAACTGTTTTACATGGTTAAGTCTAGAAATTTGAACACTAACCTCCTTGAACATAACACTTCATTTACATGGTCATCCCCTTAGCTACCGTGGAGGCTACACATCTCCCTCTTACTACTACTTCCACATGAACAATGAAATATTTTATTTATGGACCATATTATACATATTAAAAAGCATTTTTGTTATTAATATATTTTTAAAGACATTTCAATATTACTTAATTTATAAATTTCATTAAATTTTTTAATTATTATTAATATTTTTAAATGTCATATATTAATTTTATATTAAGAATTAAAAAAATTACAAATTTCCCTATTATTTTTATTAGGAGGTATTAAATTCTTTTACTTTTAGGGATTTTTTCTGAACTATTAAAACATTTTATCATAATCAACCAAAACTCACATATATGTTAGTTAAAAGGAATATCTAAATAATTTATTAAAGTCTGATATTAAAATATTTTCAAAAATATAAAAATTATATAGATAAACTCAAAATGAAAATATAAGATTTCTCTTTTTAATACTTTTAATTACTTTCATTCTTTATAAAGTTATAAAAATTATGTTACTTCACATACATGTATATAGAAATACTTAATTTATTTTTGAGAGTGAAAATTAAGTAAGTTATTAAAACCCTGTATTGAAATATTTTTAAAAATATAAAAATTATATAGATATACTCAAAATTAAAATATAAGATGTTTTTAATATTTTTAATTATTTTCTCTCTTTATAAAGTCGTTATAAAAATTATGCTCTTCAGATACATGTATGTAGAGATATTTAATTTATGGTTGAGCGAAAGTAAAATAACTTTACTACATTTTCTTGGTATTGGGTTATAATATCAATCACATAATGAGAATGTGGTTATTATGTTCTATAATGATTTTAATTTAAAATAACTATATTTTCATTTTTGTTTATTTATTATAGTTGACATTGTTATTACAAGCATAAATGGAAATAGTTGAATACATAAGAGAAAATAAATACATAGTTGAAGAACAAGTATGAGCGATATGTATATGATAAGAGAAAATAACAATGTCAAGTATAATAATAAAAACAAAAATGAGGGATAAATTCTCTTATGTATTTTTAAGGAATTATGACTTATTTATGAATGGTAATACAATTATTAGATTACCATCCAAATCATAGAAATGCAAATGGCATTAAGTGGATACATGGATTTATAAAACAAATGGTTTATAAAATGAATGATTGTGTTATAGCCATTAGTTTAAAAATGGGGAAGAAGATAACCACATTTATTAATTTGGTTGTATTAGTGTATGTTAGCTTTATGTAATTTTCCCTAGGCTTTGGAGAGAAATTTAAGAGGTAACCACAAAACCACTAGTAAGCTAGAATCTAGCGCTTTTTAGAGAGGGCCCTCTCTGTCTAAGAAGTTAAATTTCTGAGAATTTAGGCTAGGTATAGTGCTCAATACGGTATGAATTTTAATGGTTTGCTAGTACGAAAGGAGACAAATCCATTGGGCATACGATCATGTATACCTGATTATGTTTCTAGTGATGAAATGAAGAGAAAATGGATATTCCACGGGGGTGAGGTACATAATCTCTTTGGAGATTTTTAGTATGACTTCATTGTAGGAGGGTGAGTGAAGAAAAAATGGAAAATGAAAAAAGAGCATCAAGCATCAAGATGAATTCTAATTGTCATTTTAGCAGAAAACATAGATGTCTAGCAAAACTAAAGAAGAGCACTGTTTGGAGTGAATTATGAATCAAATCTTTGTTTTAGCTAAACAAGAAGATATACATTCAAAGAATAATTTGTCATAGAAGATAACTTGCAAAGAAAGGAAGCACATCTCCAAAGAAAACTAACTCAAGAATCCTTGCAAATTCCACCTCTGTATTTCACTCATTGTAAAAATACCACAAAAATAAGGGAAATACACTGTCTCTTCTACTTAACCTAACTCCAACCCTTTTTTCCTTAACAATCATATCATAAATCGGCTAAAATGAGTCACTTCCCAACTCTAGGGGTCGAATTCCTCGTTAGCATTTCAGTTTATAACTTTTACAATGAAAATAGAACTTACTACTAGAGACTAGGGACTGCATAACTAGATCTTTTCTAAGCATTTCACATTAACACAACCCTAAATCAAGCTTCTGAGTTACTGAATGATTTATTTCAATTACTAAAACCATAAAACAAATTACATCAAATTTTTAGTAAGTAGACTCATCCAAAAAGAAGTCTTTCTGGAAGCGCAACCCCTGATGCTCCGCAACTCCCTAATTCTTTAGAAATGCAAAAAAGCAGAAAGGAAACACAAGGCTCCATGGTTGTGGCATCTCGTTGATTTTTGAGTTGTTTGAGGACTCCAACATGTGTAAACAACTTTGAACATGGATATTTTCCTCTTTGGAAAATTTATTTTACCTCACAAAGCCTCAAACTTCGAAAAATTCCTTTGTAGCCAAAAACATAGCGCCAATTTCAAAAGCGCAGCACCATCTTTTTTATGGTTCGAGTGACAGAGATGTCTCTAGGAAAGCTAGATATGTTGATGATGATGTTGACACTGCAATAACCATGCCATATACTCCTTTCAAGACTTCCTTCACCAAAAATGCAACATGTTCATCTCCGCACCAAAAGCTCAAACCCTAAGGCTAGCTACGTTACTAAATACTGTGAAAGTTGCTTCTTCAAAACATAACTTCAGAATCCTGACTAAATGTGGGTGCAAGAGGTACTATATGCAAAACATTATTGCTTGGAACTTTAACCCCATAAACAAGCATACTTTAGGCAAAATCAAAAATCAAAATTGTGTTATTTTACCCCTTGCAGCATTCAAATTTTGACTACCTCAGCCAATAGGTCCAATTTGCCTCTATCTTTCTCCTGCAACTTCCTTAACTGATGTTTGGTGGCTCTTAATTCTTTCCTCATAGATAGATTTTGCATGCATACATTTTTCATTTGTTTGTGTAGTGGAAGGGATCTGCTCAACATGTTTTTAGCATTATCCATAGCTGGGAGATAAATGTCCAAAAGATCACTAATTTGTTTCCCATCCATTTCATCTTGTTTCTTGAGCTAAAAAATCTCCCTGTGAGTCTCCTTTAATTTCCTTCTCGACATATTAAAGATGTGCTTCTTCTCATCTACCTATGTCTTCACTTCTTGGAGTGTCTTGTCTTCTTATATTTGTAGCTTCCTAGATGAGGATCTGGTAATACTAGTAGCTGGAACTTATGCCTTCTTAACATCCTCTTTGATTGCCTTTTATTTTCCCTTGGATTTTGCAGAAGTTGGTGTAGCTTTAACCACTGGCACATCTTCACTAGGTTGACCTATCTTTTCTAAAATAACCTTCTTTAGTGTCTTATTTTCCTGCTGCAACTGTGCAATCATCCAGTGGGTTTTCTTCAATCGTTCTTGCAATTCTGCAATCTCCCTGACTTTTTTATCAATAACTTCATCTTCTAGTATGGTCTCTGTGGTCCCAAATGTCTGCTCCAAGGGAATCCTTTTTGCAGCAGACCTAGTGAGGGGTTTCCTAGGGACATCCACCACTTCTCGAGAAAACTATAGCTTCTTGCCTTTCTTCTTTCCTGTAGACTACATTATAGCTGAGGGCCTCTTCACTGAAATTCCAGTTGGTGATTCAATGTCATTTACCACTACAGGGGTGTTTCCTTCTTGCTAAGGGACTAGTTGGCACATCATCCACTACTTTTGAAGAATCAACAAATGACTGCCATGATTGATTTCTTTTATTTAGCTCCACCAATACCAACAACTTAGTTAAGGAAAAGTGGAAAAGGCTTGGTTCCCCTTGACTTTGTTTCCATTGCACTTTGTCATCCTTGTCACTGAGACTCTTGAATAGATAGAAGGGAAAATTCAAGGGACTCTTCCGAGTAAAATGCATAAAAAGTCTGAAATGGTATTGGTAAATCCTTCCAAACCTACCCTCAAATGTGAAGTACCTCTGAATAGCTTGCAAAAGCTTGTTGTAATGTTAAAGTAGATACTATCTAGAAACAATGGACACATACTCCTTTGTCATTATACTCGGGCTTCAAAAAATATTTATAATGGGAAATATCAAGGGGCATGCCCTTGAACCATTTCTCTCCATGAAGGGGAATCTCTATTGTAGCTGCTATTGTGTCCTCTGTAACTGGAAAGGTGAGCGCTCCAACCTTAGCCTCCAACCCATTAAAGCTCATGGCAAACTCCTTAGTAAGTTATGCATTATACCCTTGAATCTTTACAGAAAACCTGATACATCCCACTTGCTCAAAAGCAACTCTGGTAGTTGGGTCTGCATTGTTGAAGGTTAGGTTTTGTGGTTCAAATATTACAATAGCACCTCCTTTTTCTTTCTTCCCTCTGGAGTTGACAAGGTTTCTTGTTTGCAGCAAGGAATATTATAGGGTTTTAATGCAAACTTAAATTGTGCAACAAGTAATAGCAATAATGAAAAGAGGCCCCAAATTCGATCGTTGATAATTAAGAAGGAAACCCTATATAACAGACCCAATCAGCAAAAATATCTGCTGGAAACCCCAAGACAACTAATACATATTTGATTCTGGTAGCAGAAAATAGTAGCATGGGTAGCTGACTATGCACAAGTTTGACCAACAATAAGAGGAGGGGAGTTAGAGGCCCTAAAGGGACTCAATTATCCTTTTCTCAATCAATAAATGCCTAGTGATATCGTGGAAATAATACCTAATCATGAAGCCAAACAAATTAAAGCAACTTACCCCATGATAGAAAACACAAGAAGAAGAAAAACATGAAACAACATAGATAACGGTTAAATTTTCATATAATTTAAATAATATTTACATTTTTAAAAAATATTATAAATTAATTATATATATATATATATATACACTTAATATTAAAGTGCTTATTCATCAAGACGATATAATCTTTTCAAAAGGAAGTTCATCCAAGTTTTAATAGGAAATAGTTTTCAAAGCTTTTTTTCAAAAATGAAATAGTCTTAGGATTATACAATGATATTTATAAACAAATAAATAATAATAATAAAATATTTTTGTTTTTATAATTTTATTTTATTTTCAATATATAATATTATAGCGCTTATTCATCAAGACGATATAATCTTTTCAAAAGGAAGTTCATCCAAGTTTTAATAGGAAATAGTTTTCAAAGCATTTTTTCAAAAATGAAATAGTCTTAGATTATACAATGATATTTATAAACAAATAAATAATAATAATAAAATATTTTTGTTTTTATAATTTTATTTTATTTTCAAATCTTGATATTGCTAGATATATTCTATTTTTGTTTTTTTAAGATTTTAGAGGGATTATTATTGAGAAAATTATTGATTTATGAGATTCAAATCAATTGCCAAATAATTATCTAAATTAAATCTATTGGATTCATGTAGTTTCTTCATTTTTTTTAACAGGGATTGATTTGTATCTACAATCCTCATCGGGATACCATTATAGACTTGTTTTCATATCCATATTCATCATAGGTGGTGTTCGAATAGATTCCTTAATTAGATATTTTGGACAAGCATTGATATCTTGCTTTGGAAGGGTTGCTTGTTATGTATTTTGATATCTACAATCCTCATGGGGATACCATTATAGACTTGTTTTCATATCCATATTCATCAGAGGTGGTGTTCGAATAGATTCCTTAATTAGATATTTTGGACAAGCATTGATATCTTGCTTTGGAAGGGTTGCTTGTTATGTATTTTGATCATCTACCATCTAAATAGTATTGTTATGAAAAGTACCAACCCTTTGGTTTTGATTCAAGTCCCTTTTAACCATTTGGGTGAGCTCACACTCGAGGACATGTGTCCTAAGCAATCAGATTTATTGTTAATTCTAGCATCGGAAAGGTGTATTCCCATATTGTAAAAATTGAATCCATTGAAACTTTTCCCTTTCTAGGATTCTAATATCCCCCAATCCTAGCTGGGAAACACCACTCAACTAACACTGCTTAAATATAGTAATGTAGGAATTTACAGGTTAAGTACCTTAGATAGAACACCAAAGGACACTGCACACAAACAGAGCACAGATCAGTACACCAGTATTCTTGACGTGTTTAAAACCACCCTCAAAGAGGGAAATAGTCCACGACCTGGGCCAACGCGGGTACTTCAGGCGATTTATTAACCTAAAAGAAAGAAAAGTTACATAAGCTTCTCTCATGAATGGTCACCTAACAAATGACCCTCCATGCTCTTTAAATAGAGATCATGGACCAATCGGGTGTTAGCATTCTCCGAACGCACCACAATAGAGTGATGACAAAATATGGGGTATCGGTCCGGATCCGATAGCGAGTATAGACGTGTCTAAGGGCGAGTATAACCCAACCCATGGATCAAGTGTCGGTAATGTCGAGGAGAGAAAGAACTATCAGTTCACTTCATGTCTAAAACATATCATGACCATTAGATTGTACGTTACAAAAAGTACATACTAAAGAAACACACTTTACCTAATTATACATTAGATCAAGTTTTACTTAATTATTTCCTATGTGTCAAAATATCCTAACACCCCCCCTTAAGAACAACTTGGGATAGGATTGAAGAATGTACAAAAATGATACAACAGGGGAAGGAATGAGGCATTAGAGCCTATCCCCCTTTAGTGACAACTTCCCGAACTCCAACCATAAATCAAAGTTTAGTAAACTTCGCCTCTGTGAGAGCCTTTGTAAAGATGTCTGCAACTTAATCAGCGGTTGAACAATATTGCACTTCAAGAACATGGTCATGAATGAGCTTTCCGATGAAGTGCATGTGTAGTTCAATGTGTTTGATCCGCCTGATGGTGGACTGGATCTTTGCATAATTGAATGGCACTTTGATTATCACACCAAAGTGTAATCAGATGTTACTGCTGAAAACCAAACTCTAATAGGCTCTGATGAAGCCACAGGGCTTCCTTGCTATCTTCAATGGCGCCACGATACTCTGCTTCTGCTGAAGAAAGAGAAATGGCTCTATGTTTCTTGCAAGCCCATGTAATAGGTCTAGAACCAAGAGTGAAGACATAACCTGCAGTAGACTTTCGATCACCAGGGTCACCAACCCAATAAGAATCAGTGAAACCAACCAATAGACGAAATGCTTCTGCACTGTAATGAATCCCAAACTGAACTGTACCTCGAACATAATGAAGTATTCTTTTAGTTGTTTTCCAATGACTTTCATGCAGGTTTTGCATAAACCGAGCAATAAGGCCAACAACAAAGGAAAGCTCAGGACGAGTATGGGTCAGGTACAAAAGTTTTCCAACAAGCTGACAATATAAGGTAGCATCAACTACAAGGGAAGTACAAGTGACTGAAAGTTTGGCTCCAGACTGAAAGGGAGAAGGGGCTGGATTACAATCTTCCATGTCAAAGTGGCGTAAAAGATCACAAGCATACTTGGATTGGGAAAGGGAAGTACCTTATTTGGATTGCAAGACTTGAAAACCAAGAAAATAATGCAAGTGTCCTAACTCTGTCATTTCAAACTGCTTTTTAAGGCTAGACTTCACATGGTTTATAAGGTTGAGATTACTACCAGTAAGGATAAGATCATCAACATAAAGAACAAGAATGATAAGAGACTTACCCACTTTCTTGGTATAGATAGTATTGCCAGAATGACACCTAGAAAATCCAGTATCTAAAAGAAAGCTATCCATTTGGACATACCAAGCCTGAGGGGCTTGCTTGAAACCATAAAGGGATTTCTCAAGCCGACATACAAGGCTGGACTCTTTTTGTATAAAGCCAAGAGGTTGTTCCATATAGATTTCTTCATACAAGTCCCGATGCAAGAAGGTGGATTTAACATCCATCTGACAGACTTCCCATTTGAAAGAGGCAGCAAGGGAAAGAACAAGGCGGATAAATTTCATTTTGGAAACAAAGGAGAAAGTTTCAGTATAGTCAATGCATTCAACTTGTGAAAGACCCTTAACAACAAGACTAGATTTATGTTTATCAACTTTTCTATCTGGTCCAAACTTGGTTCTATGAACCCATTTGCATCTAACAAGTTTCCGTCCCTTTGGAAGAGGAACAAGATCCCATGTATCATTTGCCAATAATGAACGATATTCTTCATTCATAGTTGTGTCTCAATCTAGATGGCCTGAAGCTTTTGCAAAGGTGTTAGGATCATAATTTGTTGAAGCTTGAGCTAGTAAATAAGAGGCCTCATCGAACTGAGAACATGTACGGCGCTAATCTATAGGATCACCTTCAAGAGAACTTGTTGCATCCCGAGTAGCCAGGACCCATTTTGGAAGTTGAGGAGCTGAAGGAGGATGCTGAGAAGGTGGGGGAGGATTGTCATCCTTGTTGTCACCATATGAAGAATAAATATTTTCAAAACTACAAGGGATAGAGAGAGGTGGGACATCCGCCGAACGAGGCTCGTAGGTCGATATATCTTCAACAAACTTTACAACTCTTCTAATGATAACATTTTTGGATTTAGGTTGAATAATTCTATATCCTTTGACGTCTGAAGGATACCCAACAAAAATACATTTTTCATTGTTAGGTTCTAAGGTTTTATGTTTCTCATCTGGAACATGGGCCCATGCTTCACTTTCAAAAACACAAAAGTGACTTACATCTGGTTTAATTGAGCTCCATGCTTCTTCTGGAGTGATATTGTTTAAAACGTTAGTAGGAGTGTGATTTACCATGTAATTTGCACAGTTAATTGCCTCTGCCCAAAAATTAAGACTAAGTCCTTTAGATTGAACCATACAATTAGCCATTTCCTTTAAAGTCTGATTCTTCCTTTCAACTACACCATTTTGTTGTGGAGTATCTGGAACAATATGTTGCAATTGAATTCCATGCTCAGTGCAAAAGTTGATGAATTTGTTGTTAACATACTCTCCGCCATTATCAAATCTTAGCTTAAGAAATTGATGTCTAGATTGTTTCTCGACAAAGGCCTTAAAGGCCAAAAACATGTTAAAGACTTCACTCTTGAGTTTTAAGAAGTATACCCAAGTGCGTCTGGAAAAATCATCAATGAAAGCTAAGAAATACTTGTAGCCAAAGAATGAAACAATTGGAAGTGGACCACATAAATCACTATGCACAAGTTGTAAAGGGGTTGAGGTGTACCAAGAGGCACATTTTTCAAAACTATCTCGATGATGTTTTCCGAATACACATCCAGAATAAACACCATCTCTGCAAGATACCATAGGAAGACCTGTCACCATATTTTATTTACATAGATTTTGAAGGGTGTGATAGATTAAGTGACCAAATCGCTCATGCCAAAGTTTTTTCACTTCATCAATATGAGCAACAAATACTGAGGGAAGAGTTGATGATCTAAAGTTGTTAAAATTATACAACCTTGTAGAATCACGAGCAATGCAAGTACCTAAAATCTATCTAGGATCTCTTAGGTCCTTAATTCCAACATCATGAGGTGAAAATTCAACTGTTTTACCATCAGTTGAATGAGTTATCTGATATATAGATAGAAGGTTGCAGAATAAGGTAGGAACACATAATACATCATTAAATTGACCATTATCTAGATCAATAGTTCCAGTCCCTACATGAGAGGACCCAACTATAGGTCCTCTAACTAATACTACACTCATTCAAATAAATTTGGTTAATTTTCATAACAAGGATAATTTCAGGTTTATAAAACATCATAAGCATGAACATAAATTAATTTAATATACAACATGTATAACTTGTAACACTTTATTTGAAACATGTATAACTTGTAATAATTTACATAACTAAAATAAATGGTTGATAATACTTGTTCCAATAGCTTAGATGAGATGTCCCTGAGCTCCTGATCCTGCTGAAATGCTCCTCTTGACTACCAACTGGATTTATCTCCCAGCGAACTAGGAAGTATTTCCTAGCCCAGGAAACCTACACAGGTTCCCTAGCCCTCCGAGTCCAAGTCAAAATAGATGTAGTATGTTTCCAAAATAAACAATACTCTCCTTCTCTCCCTTCTACCTTCTCCACCTTCCTCCCAAAACAAAACCTCCAAACCCACAACCAAAACCAAGACCAAAGACCCCCCCTCCTCCCCTCATCCTTCCCTTTTTATGCCACCTTCCTTTTCTCCACCTCAACCACCTCTCATTAATGTCATAACTTCTCTCATCATTACATTTTACTTCTCTTCTCCCAAGTAAACATGAGACGACTTTTGCGGATATGATATGAATATAAAATTGGGTAATTAATTGGAGAGGAGCATGTCTTCTCCCAAGTAAATATTTTGGGGATGAGATATGAATATATAAATTGGTAATTAATTGGAGAGGACCATGTCTTCTCCCAAGTAAATATGAGAGGACATTTTGGGGATGAGGTATGAATATATATAATTTGGCAATTAATTGGAGAGGACCATGTCTTTTCCCAAGTAAATATGAGAAAACATTTTGGGAATGAGGTATGAATATATATAATTTGGTAATTAATTGGAGAGGACCATGTCTTCTCCCAAGTAAATATGGGAGGGCATTTTGGGAATGAGGTATGAATATATATATTTTGGTAATTAATTGGAGATGATTGTGTCTCCTCCCAAATAAATATGAGAGGACATTTTGGGAATGAAGCATATATATAAATATATATTGGTAATTAATTGGAGAGGACTATGTCTTCTTAAAATTTAAAAATTTGGGGAGGTAAATTGGGAATAATAACAAAATTTATATCAGTGTTAAATTTACAGTTTCACCAATGTAGGTATGTACCAAAATTTCTTGATAATTATAAGTCAATATTTTAAGGTGATTTAAACCCTGTAAAATTTTGGTCTTACAATCATTTAAAAAAAAACATAGCTTTGTTTTTTGTCATGGGATAAGAAGCTCTAGAAACAATGAGCCACTCTTGCTTATTTTTCCATTTGGCTTGCTTATTTTCATCTTTAGGTTTAGAATCTTGGCCTGAGGCCATTCTAAAAAGACCTTTACTTCTAAGTAAATCCACAATGTAGGATAGTCATTGGAAGTAGTTAGTGCGGTCAAGAATAACTAGGCATCGAGTTACCATTTTAAAAGCAACTCAAGTTGTAGATGCTGAAAGTAAGCATTCCAATGGAAAGATCTCGAAAAATTAGGCAAGTTAAAAAAAACAGCTCTGAAAATGGCTTCTGGATGAAAAAGTTATTGCTTTTTGAAGAAAAGATGTTGAAGATGCCGACGAACTACGTGAATGTTGGGAAGCGAATTATAATTTTATATTTAAAAAAAATCCCCCCTCCCTTCCAAACTTAATCTAATTAGCTCGCTTTAAAAAAAAATTACTTTATGTGACCCACTTTTATAAATAAGTGAAAGACACTTTTACAATGGTCCTTTATGAACTATTCGCTAAATTGTAACTTAAATAAAAAATAAAGTGACTTTTGAATTATAAGTGACTCACTTTTTATAATCCGTGAGAACAATTTTACATAAAATAACTTCAAAACATAAGTTACATGTGTTTTTGGAAAAAGTAACTCAACAAAAAGAAAGACTTGAACTCAATACCTCTATTTTCATAAAATAACTTTGGACCAAGTGAGCTAGTTTAAAAGATTAGGCGTTTTTGGAAAGGCGGAAGGGGTTTTTTTTTTTTTTTCGCTCACTGGAGCTTTGGAGGGTGTGCTTATTTGAACTATAAGTGACTCACTTTTTATAATCGATGATAACACTTTTACATAAAGTAAATTTAAAACATAAGTTACATGTGCTTTTTGAAAAAATAACTCAACAAAAAGAAAGACTTAAACGCAAGACCTCTATTCTCATAAACTAACTTTGGACCAAGTGAGCTAGTTTAAAAGGTTGGTCATTTTTGGAAAAGAGGAAGGGGTGTTTTTTTTTTTTTCCTCATTGAAGCTTTCGAGGGCATGCTTATTTGGAAAACCTATTTTTACGTACAAAAAAAAAAACCACACAACCCAAAACAAAGAAGCAAAAGTAATCCAAGACTTATGGCTTGAAGTTAGATTTCGTCAAAAACTATATATTTTCCTCCATGTTTCTGATTTTCCGAGATCACAATAAGAGCATACACATGAGAAAAATCATTTCTTTCTATTTTTGGTTTGCCCATATCGCACAGAGTCGTCGGGCAAAGAGCATACACAGAAATAAAAGGTATAGATCTGATAATAAAAAATTATAAAGGACTATAAACCGAAATAAATAGAGAGATAAATAACTATAACCGCAAATAAAGACTGTATACCTCTAGATCTTAAAAATGACGTAGTTAGGGCTACCTGAAATCTTTTCGCGTGAAACGAAAGGGGTTCCTCACTGCAACAAATAATCCAAACACAACATTTCAGTCCTCTCGGCCCGAAAGCAGTTAGAAATAGTAGATATACGAAACAACAGTAGGATGTAGATGTACCGGCTTCATATTTGGATCACCAACGGATGCGGTCCTCGAATAACTCTGATACCATGTAGGAATTCACAGGTTAAGTTCTTTAGATAGAACATCAAAGTACACCGCTGACAAACAGATCATAGATCAGTACACCAATATTCTTCACGTGGTTAAAACCCTCAAAGAGAGAAACAGTCCATGACCTGAGCCAACGCGGCCACTTTAGGAAATTTATTAATGTTAAAGAAAAAAAATTTACATAAGCTTCTCTCATGAACGGTCACCTAACAAATGACCCTCCATGCTCTTTAAATAGAGATCATGATCCAATCATATGTTAAGCCACGGATCAAGTGTCAGTAATACCGAGGAGAGAATGAACTGTTGGATCACTTCATGTCTAGAACATATTGTGACCGTCGGATTGTAAGTTACAAAAATTACATACTAAAGAAACACACTTTACCTAACTATACACTAGACCCAGTTGTACTTGATTATTTCCTATGTGTCAGAATATCCTAACAGATAAAATTATTTGCGGAAACATATACTCACATCTACCATAATTTTCATCTTCTGCCTGGAAAATATAATCATTATGAAAATAATACTACATGCGGAGTCAGGCATACTAAATCGCTATGTACCATGCCATAATGAACGTTTTATTCAAACATTATATCATGATTATATTATTATTACTTAAACATGCATAGTGTAAACATTACATATAATATATCAAATCCTAGCTAAGATTAATAGTCAGACATCACACAATTACAATGCATGACACACCAACACTGCAATTACACATTTTAGGATTTATTATCAATAACATAAAATTACACATAAAAGATCTCATCACAATGAGAACGCTTATATCTATCAAAAGTGTTTATTGGCTATAGGCACCCCACATTCCTTCCAACCTTAAGCTTTGTGGTTCATAAACTCAACCACTGGTCAGCCTCGAGTTGGGATAGTAACTCTAAGAAATAGTGCAAACCAGATTAAAAAACCCTAGCCATAGCACCAACCCCAACAACCTTAGTCTCCAGCCACAAGCTTGTGTTCCCCTGAGCTACACCTAAGTGGTGTCGTTCGAATCCCTCCACAGTGCCCACCTTCCAAGGGACTTAAAGTTGGTCATAGCAGTCTCAACTTGCAGCTCTAGGAGCTCTGCTTCTCACTCATGTCCAAGTACCAAATATCAAAATTAAATAACCACTTAGTCGGTGTTAAATTCCAAACCAAGACTCACCTACTATCTCCAAACTGAGTTACCCGCCAGAACTCCATGACCTCTAAGCCATAACCAGAGCCACCAGAGCTCACACAACTAGACCACCAAACTCTAAAACTAAGGTGCATTCAATTCAAGTGGTTAACAGAGTAACCACACCATAACCAGTGCCAAAGTCTAACCCAAGACTCACTGGCTACCAATCACCAAGACCAAGTAATAGATCAAATTAAATGAATAATTGAATGCATGAATGAATGCCTTTATAGTCTAAATATTCCCCTTCATAATGCATGGCCTTCACTGGCCATGTGCCACCTCCTAAAGCCTCTTGGCCCCCAGGGTCCACTTTTCACCAAAACACACAAATGTTGCCTTTTGTCTCTAAAGTTTCACCCCCGAACTCTTTCTTTGGAGTGGGCTTCGTAGCGAGCCTTATTTTATTAATATTATAAATATTTACATTATTAATTACAAATTTAGGCTCTCCAACCTCACATCAATTAAAGGTACATATAAGTCTAGGTAAATTGGCCCCAAAATATGTTTACCTCTTTACATGGGCCCATAAGCCTCGTATAATAACTCTGACTCATAAACCTAACAGTTAAGTACATTTGGCTCACCAACGTAAATATCCAAGTACATATAATTACATCAAATTAGAAAAGTGAGGGTATTACATCCCCCCCTGCCATTATTATATGCATTGTCCTCAGTGCATTAAATGTCCTTAATCTGAAACTATTGTTGCAAAATGACTTGAGCTCATAATCTATAGCTACAAGTCCATGTACTCGTGCATGGCTTATTCGTAGGGAATCCTCCATGCTTCAAGTGCGATTTTCACATTAACAGGGTTTGGAGATACTTGCCCTACACTTCCAAGCATGCAATCTTAGCACCACCATAATCACACCTAGAGGTTAGCGAACAAAAAGGATTAATATATATAGCATTTAATTTTATATATACACATTTTCTCTCTCAAAAAGAGTAGAAGAACCATTACAATCACTAATAAAATATGATATGAAAAACACAATTTTCATAATGCAAAAGCCATTCCTGGGTTGTCATATGCCTAAACTATAGGCACTACTCTTGCATACAACTTTTACATACAATTCCCTATATAACAACTTATTTCTCTATCTTGTATCCTCGCATCTTTGGTTGCCCTCATTCATGTTATTCTACCTGAATCCATATAACAACCCATCCTGGCAAAATTGTATCAAACCTATCACTAGTTGTTATAGCCTATTATAACACTTGTGACTTCGATTATTCATGACTATTATGACCTTTCATGAAAACAGTTGTAACATGTCATTGGTCCCGCCATAACACCTGGTATGGCCTTATGACATTTCAAGACTTGTGACAACTTTTATACCAGATCTGTTAAACGTCTCATTGTAGACTTGTTAGAACCTGATATCATCCAGTAATAAATTAATTACAATACCCATTATAATCTGCTGTAAATGTGTTATAACCTATTATGACTTTGTTATCCACTTGCAACAAAAATTGTGATAGCCTGCCATTAATCTATGACTAACTTGAGACAAACTTGTAGCAACCTGTATATAAACTAGTTATAGAACCTGTCACCACAAGTGACCCATCTACTTATTGTGCATGTTATAACCCTGTCACATCCCATGAGATCCTATGACATTTGAATGGTACCTATGATTACATCTTGTTATAATTGTACTATGCTTGTTAGCTACCTATGACCACCTGGTATAACCTATTATAAATTTGTTTCCACCTATAACCAATTCATTACAAAGGGACTGTCACATATATGTGACTAGTTCACCTATTGTAATCTTGTGATGATTTCATCGCTTGCCTATGACAACTTGTTATAATATGCTACTAACTTGTATCCCAGTTATACTCCCCCGTACCTGATGACACCAATTGTATCCCTTTAAAAAAATCTACCTACATTCATCGCATAAGGCTCCCACATTCAATTCATGAAAACCTTGTTATCTATCATTCCTTTATGTAATTCTTGTTTCAAATCTATCATGTCTTATTCTGATCCTGTACATGCACCTTCATTGCAACCCAACTTACTTATTTTCCCTTAATTATCCTATCCAAATGTATATCTAGATTGATTTCCCATAATTTTGACCCCCCACCTTAGGACACTAAACATCATTCTCAACGCTATACTTACTAAAATCAAATCTCGATTTTGTGACTACTAATGGTAATTTTCTATTCAAAAAAGTAATAATTGATTCACAAGTATTTTATTCTTAAAAAATTCAATGTATAATTGTTGCATTCATACACAAAAACATAAGATATATTAATAAAAATGATACTTATTTGTGCATGACGATGGTTGGTTGTGGACCTTTGATGTTCCACCCATCCACAAACCCCGTTGTTCCTTGCCTTTCAACAACCAGTCACCCGTGGGTCAGGCTCTCAACTTTATGGATACCCGAGCCATAAACCAAAGCCACCGAGGCCCTCACAACAGGATGCATCTACTATGACACGATTAATTGAATAACCATGTCTCAATCAGTTACAGTGTCGAAGCACAGGGCTCATCGACTAGTTAGTCATTTATATATTTTAAGACCAAGACTCGCTATCTATCTTTAAACTAAGGTCGCACAAAAACTCTATGGCTACCACAACCATAAATCAAAGACCCCAAGCTCTAAAACCAGGATGCATCCAATCTAGTGTGATTAACTGAATAATCACACCTCTGTTAGTTTCAGAGTCCAAACCCAGGACTCCATGACCACTCAACACTTAAACATTCACTGAATAACTCCATTCCACTTCCTTAGTTCTTCAACATATACCTACAATATTCAACAAATAAGAAAGCATATTATAATCATGTCTATATAACAAGTATTGTATCCATAAGAATTCCAATTCATAATCGTAGCACAAATATTAATAACACAATAGAAGACATTCAAATACTTATTTGTAAGATCTATTATGAAGTTAAATTCACGGGGAAACTAATTTCCCATCAGCGGGTACATACTCAGTGCCCTCCACTGTCCAAGGCATCAAGCCTTAATAGCTTCCTAGCTGTTACTTTTCTTGGTGCCTCTAGGTACCCCTCAAGCCCTTAAATAATCCACTTCACTCTCATGCACATAAGCGATTTAGTGATATCATCTCTCTCTTCTCTTTGCTTTCTTATTTTCATACTCTATTGTCCAAGCTCATGTATCCCCTTCATTGATGAACAATCCCTCAAGTTATCCATGTTGTTAAGGTCTTCATGTGAAAGAATAATGCAACCTGAAGAGTTGCATCATCAACAACATAACAACAATGATTAACTTTTATATGAGCTACTGCATAAACACTTCAAGATATTGTTGCCAAACCCCTTGCAATCAACACACACATGCTCACTAAATTCCATGCATACATTTGCATACATATATCACAAACATATGTGCATATACAACACATAGACTCATGCATCACCTTTAATATCATAAGATGAACAAAAAGGTAAATGCTTACAAATATTCTCCTACTCAATGGTTGTCCTATTCAATTTACTAACCACTTGTACCTCATATAGTTGCTTCTCTTACAATTGTACCTGCATCTACTTTCCTGTTATACTGGCAATCATTTATCCAATATTTTCCTATACCAACTCGTGTCATTGTTAAAATTCATCCTGGCCTTGTTATAACTTGTAAGTTGCAAGGTAAACTCCAAGGCAACATCAAACCACTTAGCCTCGTAGCTAGCCCTACGGGGCAGGAGAGGGCTCTCTCCGGTCTATCTCGATAGGGATCTTCAACGGGCGAGATAACCAATAAGGAAACACTGATTTTAGGCTAGTAAACTGATAAAAAGAGTTTGTTTTGGGATTTTTGGATTTTGGTGGAAAATCGGGGAAAGGCAATTTTGGGTGCGGGGATTGGACACAGTTTTTGCAGGGGGTTCTTTGGGGCAAGGTAGGAGACTGTATTGATGCCTTTAAATTAAGTGAATGGGTAGGAATGACCGGTGAGGAGCTAAGGAGAGCAAGCAATCACCTTGAGTTCTCCTTAAACAGATGAAAACATTGATATTAAGCAAATTTAAAAGCAGAGCATGGAAATCATGAATTCTACTTTAACACTTCATTTGCCTAATTTCAGAAGAAAGAGAAAGAGGATGATTTCACATAACACACTTAAAAGTACAAAGAGAAGCACACCATCAATACATGTAACCACAGGAATCCCAAAAAGGACTGCAAAACCCTGGTCTTTCTTCCTTTGCCAAAATTACAAAGATACAATGAATAATACAATAGAGCTTTCTCCCTCAAGAGTCCAACCATGAAAATGACCAAGAAAGTACATAATATAGGCAATCTAACATCTTTCCTTGCCTCTAGGGGTCGAGCTCATCCTTCTAGGAGCTGTTTCAACCAATTCTAAACTGAGCACTAAAATCTAGGCAGTCAAAGCAACTTGCCTCTAGAAGCTAGGAAACCAATTCATTCATTCAATGTTTGCTATTTCATGAATGAATCTTCTAGAATAGGTAAATAAGTGTCATATCAACATGAAAATATATTAATTACATCAAAGAGGGTGAAAAATCCCAACCCAAGTCAAAACTGGCCAAAGCTGGGCGAATTCCTGAGCTGTAGGTGAAAAATTATGAAAATTCCCTGATAGGTCGCGCCCTAATCCTGATAGGTTGCGCTTCTTTGGAGCTTCGTTTGAGGCACTTCCAGGTGTCCAAATGAGGCAAAAGTGGGCTTGTTGGAAAGGTCTAGATGTCTAATTTCCAACCCAAGTAGAATTTCTGAATTTGGTGGCCATTTGCCCCTACAAAATTGCAATCTCCCAAGACTGCTCCCTGTTTGTCAAAAAGGTGGCAGAAAGTCAATTTTTGCATGTTTTTTGACCTTCTGGAGGCTCAAAACTTGATGAAATCTCTTGGTAATTGCTGAACAGGTGTATCTTTGCATGAAAAATCCAAAAATGCTGAGTTTTCCCAAAATGAAGTTGCCCATCGAATAGGTCGCGCGCGGCACGCGACCTATCAAGGAGAAAAACCTGTTTTTTGCCCAAAAATTCATAAGTGACCAAAAATGCTCAAATTTTTTTGAAATTTGTGTTGTAGTGAGGTCATTTAATATCATGCTCCTTCAAGGAAGCCTCAGCCAAGATGTGGAGGGGATCGGGCGTTTTCCTTCGTTTTAGTGCTTTGGCCAGCAACCTCTCCAAATGAGCATTGACCTGGAGAAACATAGCCTCTCGAGAGATAAAATCCTCCCATGGGATACCCTGTTGTTTTCACTGTTTAAATGCTGCTCCAAGGGGACAAAAACACAAGGGAGATGTTAGGGAGGGGGACTTTTGAAGAGATTTAGGGAAAATACATATGAAAGGGGAATTTAGGGAAGTAATTATGAAACATATACCATCACATAATCATATTTTGTAGGGGTTTCATAGGAGGTAGGGTTTAGGGACTTTGATATTTTTGGTAAGGAGATTAGGTGAAAATGACAAGGGAGGTGGTAATGGGATGTGGGGAAAAGATGGAAGTCAAAGGGATAACCTTGAGAGCAGCAAAACAAAACCCTAGCTTTACTTGCACATTTTCATGGCATTAAAACACATTTTCATGCTCATGCAAGCTTTAGCAAGCAATAAACCTTGATGATTAGAGGCCTACCAGCAACCTTGAAGAGATTTGGGGTCAATTTGCAGTTCACAGGAAATTTTTTGTGGATGATTACCCAACAGGTCGCGCCAGTGTATTTTCTCAACCGGTAAGACCCTCCTGACAGGTCGCGCGCTTTTGCAGGAGGCTTTTGGAGGCCTTCCCAGTGTCGGAATCGGGTGCAGGATAGCTCGTTGGAAAGGTCTTTGAGTCTAATTTCCAACCCAACTGGAATTTTTCAATTTAGAGTTCATTTGCCCTGTCAAAAATCAAATCTCCCAAGACTGGTCAAAAAGTGCCAAATGAGGCTGCCTCAAGGAAGAGTGCTGTTGCAGTCAACTTTTGAATGCCTTCCTCAACCCCAAATTGAGCTCATGATAGCTCATTGGAAATATCTTTGTGTCTAGTTATCATTTTACCCATCAATCAAATCATTGGGCCAACCAAGCTAGGAGAAAACTTGATTTTCTCAAGGTCATTTCAGAGGTGTCTTTGAGTCTCCTGAGGCAATGGTATTCTTGACATTTCTCTCAAACCATGACACCTGTGCAAAATGTGGAGGTTTTTCTTCTTTGGCATGTTGTGGACAAAAACCTCTTTCCTTTTTCCAAAATTCATCTTTGATTGCTCTGAAACATCTTTTGAGTGAAACTGATCCCAATGTTTGAAACAAGGAATTTCGTGGAAATGAAGCGAAATGAAGGGGATAGGGGGCTTCTAAATTCTTGGGGAAATTTTAGGGAGTGGGGAGGGATTTTAGGAAGTAGGGGAAAGTGGAATCTCAGAGATTGAGCGAGGGGAAGGGGTCCAAAAGGGCAAAACACAGGCCAAACCTAGAAAATTGCCAGGTTGTAGCTAGAAACTAGGGTTTGTGCAAAAATGAGGAATTTGGGGGATCTCAGTGATGGAAAGCATTTGATAAGGTACTTTAAGGATAGGGGAAGGTGTATGAACATCAGGATATAAGTTTCGCTAATGATTTGACCGTCCAAGAGAAATTGGCTTCAAAACCCAAGGAGAGGGAAATGACCTTGCCTGGGCGCAACTGAAGCATGAACAAGATGTAAAATGACTCATTAGACACTGAAATGATAATGAAAAACCAATGAATGACGATTGACTCAGCTGAATAGTGACATAGATTGGCATTTGGGCAATTTTGAAAGGAGTGAAAGCAAACCCTAGACCTAATGCCTAGTGACCAAATTTTGCTTGAAAACTCTTTGAAATGACAAAATTTGACCTTGACACTCTGAGACCACTTTGTAAGAGCATATTTGATCACTGGAGGAAGTCTGGAAAGACTGACACTAACATGTTCCTCAACATTTCCACCCAGATTCAAATTATGATTTCACCAACATGTTTTTCAAAATGCACTAATGGGTCTAGTCTTCGTAGCGAGCCTTATTTTATTAATATTATAAATATTTAAAATTTTAAAATTTTAATTACAAATTTAGGCTCTCGAGCCTCATATCCATTAAATGCACATATAAGTTTGGGCACACTGGCACCAAAGTATGTTTACCTCATTACATGGGCATGCAAGCCTTATATAGTAACCTAGAATCATCATCGTAACAGTGAAGTACATTTTCCTCACCAGCAGCAAATATCCAAGTACATATAATTACATCAAATTAGAATTGAAAGACTGATTCGGGGGAAGAGAAAATCCCACTGGCCTACCTATCGCCTGATGTCATCTCTTAGACAGGCAGGTTGGATACAATGACTAAGAGTAATGGAATATCATTAACGAGTTGATATCCCCCCCACTCCTATTTTATGCATTGTCCTTAGTGCATCAAATGTTGACAATCTAAAACCATTATTGCAAAGCACAACTTTCATATAATGCAAAAGCCAGAGCTGGGTTCTCATATGCCTAAACTGTAGGCACTACCCTTGCATACAATTCACTATAAAAAAAAACCTATTCTATAGCTTATTCCCTTGCATCTATGGTTTCACTAATTCATGTTATTCCATCTAAATCAATATAACAACCTATCCTAGCAAAATTGTATCAAACCTATCACTAGTTGTTATAGCATGTCATAACAATTATGACTCTGAAACCTGTTGTAACATGTCATTAGTCTTGCCATAACACCTAGTATGGCCTTATGACCTTTTTATGACTTGTTAGAAGATTTGTCACAACTTGCATACCAAATATGTTAAAAGACTTTTTGTAGACTTGCTAGACCATGTGATCATCATGTAATAAATTAGCCACAAGACCCATTATAATCTGTTATAAGCGTGTTATAGCCTATTATGACTTTGTTATCCACCCGCAACAAAATATGTGATATCCTGGCATTAATCTATGACTAACTTGAGACAAACCTGTAGCAACCTGTGTATAAATCAGTTACAACTCTGTCACATCCTATGAGATCCTACGACATCTGGATGGTACCTATGATCACATCCTATTATAATTGTACTATGTCGGTTAGCTACCCGTGACCACCTGGTATAACCTATTATAAATCTGCTGCCACCTATAACCAATTCACTACAAAGGGATTATCACCTACGTGTGACTAGTTCACTAGTTGTAATCTCATGATGATTTCATCACTTGCCTGTGACAAATTTCTATAATATGCAACCAACCTATATCTTGGTTATACTCCCTTGTACTTATTAGCACCAATTATATCCCTTCAACAAAATATATCAACATTCACCACATAAGGCTCCTACATTCAATTCATGACAACCTTGCTATTTGGCATTCTAGTATGTAATTGTTTCAAAACTATCCTATCTTATTTTGATCTTGTATATGAACCTTCATTGCAACTCAACATTCTTCTTTTCCCATACTTATCTTATACAATTTTATTGTTGGATTGATTTTCCATAATTCTCACTCCCCACCTCGAGACATTTAAACATCATTCTCAATTCTATACTTACTAAAACCAAGTATGTTTTTTGTGACTGTTAATGGTATTTTTGTATTTATAAAAGTAATAATTGATTCACAAGTATTTTATTCTTAAAACATTCAATTTATAATTCTTACATTCACACCAAAAAAAATAAGATATATTTATTGAAAGAATACTTATTTGTGCATGATGATGGTTGGTTGTGGACCTTTGAGGTTCCACCCATCCATAGACCCTATTGTTCCTTACCTTTCAACAACGAGTCACCCCCGAGTCGAGGTATCAGCTCTATGGATACCCGAGAAATAAACCAGATCCATTAAGGCTCTCACAACAGGATGCATCCACTATGACACGATTAAGTTAATAACCATGCCTCAATTAGTTATAGTGTCCAAGCAAAGGGCTCACACCAAAACTCCATGGCTACCACAACCATAAACTAGAGTCTACAAGGCTCTCAAATCAGGATGCATCCAATCCAGTGCGATTATCTAAATAATCACACCTCTGTTAGTTTCAGAGTTCAAACCCAAGACTCGATGACTATTTTGTTGGCATTATGTTTCTGGTATGGCTATATGTTACAGATGTTGTACTTGATGGCAACTCCCGTGGCAAGGCTCTCAATTTGTTGAAAATTAAGAAGTACGCAGGAAAGCAGTTCAGAAGGTGCGTACTCGCAGGTACACCATGCAGGGACCGCGTCCAGATATGCAGGCCAGCCGTTCAGGAGGTGCGTACCCCAGTGCACACATTTCAAGGCAAAGAAATTCACATGTGGGGTTTTCTTGTGTGTTACTCTTGGTATTTAGCCGACGGTATTGGGTTATTATGGTGTCGGCTCGTGGTATTGTTCCATGATTTTAGGAGGAGCTTGCCTATATAAAGCAAAGGAGATCACTTGGTTAAGCATCTTTTGCAATTGAATATCTTTAGATCTGAAATATTGGGTTATGGTCTTAAAAGCTTGATCTATATGAAAGGGAAGTTGAAGGCGAATCTGTGAAGGGTGATCTCTCGAGCGCATGATCTGATCTGAGCAACTGTGCCACTCTGGTGGACTGCCTATTCGGCCCTAATCAGAAGGACGCAGGTGTTTAACAGAAGAGTTGCGTGGGTACGCAGTGCAGAAACAGGAGATCTGCGTCGGTACGCAGTGCAGAAACAGGAGATCTGCGTCGGTACGCAGAGCAAAAGCAGGATACCTGCGTCGGTACGCAGAGCAGAAGAAGGAGGGCTGCGTGGGTACGCAGAGCGACCAAGGTTTAGGTGCGTCCGCATAGTAAAAGTACGCGGCGCGATAGTATCTTTGGGTGCGTCCCTGCAGTAATAGTACGCGGCGCGATAATGTCTCTGGGTGCGTCCCTGCAGTAATAGTACGCAGCCCGGTTCAGGAAACAGTGTGTGGGCACGCAGTTCGGCAGAAGGATCCCTGCGGGTATACGCAGGAAAGCAGAAGGTGAACTGCGTAGCGACGCAGGCCACAGAAGGGAAAACTGCGTATCTGTCTTAAAATGTTCTGTTGATTGAATTTTTCTGTTGATAAGGTGTTCTGGGTTAGTTCTGTTATTGCTTATCTGATTACTGTAACTTTTATGTACTTGATGATCATTTGATGCTTTATGAAAAGAAGTAGGGGGTTGTAGCTCCCTTCCAGGAGAGACTGGAAAACGAGAGAGAGAGAGTTGTAGCTCTCTGCAGGTTGCAGCCTACGTACTGGTAAAGGATTGCACCAGTACAAAACCATTGTAAAAGATGTTTCTAATTTGAAAGAAGATAGAGACATATTGCAGCAGGTGGTTTTCACCCACATTGGGTTTCCACCTTACATCTTGTGTTCTTTGGTGTGACTATCTGTTTTTCCTTGCTCATGCTCATTATTTTATGGTACTGACATGCAAAAATAATTCAAAGAACAAATAAGGAAGATTGATTAAAAGAATTAGATAATACTGATTCACCCCCCCTCTCAGTATTATTTTCAACAATTGGTATCAGAGCAGGTCCTTCAGAGAAGCTTGATCGCTTGAAGGTAGATCGTTCATCATGAACAACTACGAGAGAGAAGCATCAATCAGGCCACCGGTTTTTGATGGGACTAACTTCAATTATTGGAAGGTAAGAGTTACTGCCTATCTTCAATCTCTTGGTACAGAAGTTTGGGACATCATAGAGACAGGCTATGCTTTTCCTTCAGTTACTCCTACAGATGCAGCCGAGAAAAATAAGTATGAAACAAATGCGAAAGCAGTCGGTACTCTATTAGGATGTATATCTCAATCAGAATTCATGAAGGTAATGCACTATAAATCCGCAAAAGAGATATGGGACAAAATTGTTACGAGTTATAAAGGAGACGAACAGGTAAAGCGTGCTAAACTTCAAACTCTCAGAATTCAGTATGAGACTCTCAAAATGTATAATGATGAAAGTGTGGCTAACTATTTTCTTCGGGTAGATGAGGTTGTTAATTGTATGAAAAATTTGGGTGAAGAAATAAAAGAGGCTATTGTGGTTGAAAAGGTCCTAAGATCATTGTCCCCCAAGTTTGAATCTAAAGTATCTGCAATAGAAGAAAAGGAAAATCTGCGAATTCTTACTATGTCTCAGCTACATGGAATTCTAACTGCTTATGAAATGAGAAAGGGAGGTCCATCAGACAGAAGAGAAGTTGCTTTCAAGGCATCAGGCAAAGGAGATTATTATGAAGCAAGCCACGTCCCAGAAGAAGAGGAAGAAGAATCAAATTTTGTCAGAAATCTTCAAAGGGGTTCTGGAAGGTTCAGAGGTAAGTTACCTTTTAAATGCTTTGCTTGTGGAAGAGTAGGTCATTATGCTGCAAAATGTCCTTATAAGGATAAAGGAAAGGAACCTGCTAGATGGAACAAGAAACAGAACGCAAATAAGAAAAGCTACTACACTCATGAAGATAGTGATGGTCTATCAAACAGTGATGAAGATGAACAAGGTAATGAATATAAGTTGTTAATGGCATTTGAAGATGATGATTATATGGATGCTGTAGATGTGGATAACCTTTATGATGAAATTACTAGGCTCAAGAGATGTATAGAAGAAAAGAACATGATCATTGATACTCTACAATTTCAAATTGATGAAAAGGAAAAACATCTTGAAAAATTAGAAGGTGAAATTGTTGGTCTTAGAAAAGAGATTGAGAAAACAAAAGCTATTAATCTCAAGTTTGTCAAAGGATCTGAAACTTTGGATGAGATTATCAATGTGCAGCGGTCTCCTCTAAACAAGACAGGTCTGGGCTATAATGGAGAAACTTCTCAAGCACCCACCTCAAAAAGTTATCTTGATGCAGCAAGAAGAAATGAGCAAAAGAACAATGAAGATCAACAGGTAAAGCAGGAACGAATTAAAAACAGAAACTATCAAGGGCAATCCATCTTAAGGGTGAACAAAAGCTACAACCAGCCACAGGTAAAATCTTCTCAATTTGGTTCAAGAATAGATGAAAATAGAAATTACAATCAGTTGGCTGGTAGATTCAATAACCGCAGAAGTTTCTTCAATGGACAATGCTTTTCTTGCCATAACTTTGGTCACAAAGCAGCTCAATGTGTTGCATATAAAACGATCATGACTAGGGAAGCTCAAAAACAAAGAAGTATGACAGGGATCACAAAAAGGACCTATAACAACTTTTCGGTTCTTGAAAATGAAGTTGAATGTTCTATTTGCAATAACTTTGGTCATGAAGACTCTGAATGCAGGAGCAGGTTTCAGCAGAAAAAGGAACAAGCCTCAAACACCAAAACATGGAGAATAAAGGAACCTCAAACAGAAAGATGTGGGATAGCATTTTATGCAGAGGGACAGGAAAATCTATGGTACATTGACAGTGGATGTTCGAAGCATATGACAGGTGATAAAGAAAAACTCGAGTCTTATTCTGCTCTAGAAAAGGGAAAGAAAGTCTCTTTTGGAAATGATACTCCTGCAACTATAAAAGGAAAGGGCATTGCTCAGTTAAAAGAAAAGGTCAAGGCTGGAAATGTTTTGTATGTTGATGGATTGAAGCATAATCTTCTAAGTGTCAGCCAGATGTGTGATCAAAGAACCGAGGTTATATTCAGATCAAATGGATGTCTTGTTCGTGATCTTGATACAGGTAAAACAGTAATCAAAGGCAAAAGAACTCCAAATAATCTGTACATATTTGAAGAAGGACAACAACAATGCTATCTGAGCAAGGATGATGAGCACTGGTTATGGCATCGGAGGTTGGGGCATATAAGCTTTTCACAAATAAGGAAAGCATGCAAATATCAGGCAGTTCGTGATCTTCCAGATATCAAAATTCCTGACAACACCATATGCAAATCATGTCAGTTTGGAAAACAAACCAGAACTAACTTTCCAGAGAAGGAAGGATCAGCTAGCATGCCTCTTGAGCTAGTTCATACAGATACATGCGGTCCATTCAGGAAAAGAACACCTAGAGGAGAAGAATACCTGATATTATTCATTGACGATTTCTCCAGGTTTGTCTGGCTAGGACTTATGAAGCACAAAGATGAAGCATTCGAAAAATTCAAATTCTTCAAAGCCTTGGTTGAAAATGAATCAGGTCACAAAATTAAGTGCCTCAGATCCGATAGAGGTGGGGAGTTTACCTCAAATGAATTTTTCGATTTCTGTGAAGAACATGGGATAAGAAGAGAATTCTCTACAGCTAGAACTCCTCAGCAAAATGGAGTTGTGGAAAGAATGAACAGAACAGTCCAACAAATGGCTCGTGCTATGCTTGATGAATCAGGAACTCCCGCAAATTTCTGGGGTGAAGCTGCACATGCTGCGGTTGTTATTCTTAACAAAACAAATGTCCGGGTGAACAGCACTCAAACTCCTCATGAGCTCTGGAGTGGTAGGACTCCTTCAGTAAAGCACTTCAAAATCTTTGGGAGCAAATGCTATATCAAGAATACTGATGAGCAGCTTGGCAAACTTGAACCTAGAGCAGATGAAGGTATTCTTCTTGGTTACTCTCCACATAGCAAAGCATACAAATGCTACAATAAAAGACTTGGCAAAATTGTTGACAGCATTGATGTAGTGGTTGATGAGAAGGGATACATTCCTAGGCAAGTACATCATGAAGACATCGAAGAAGATGAAGGCTACCCGCAACGACAGAATGATGAAGAAGAACCTCAAGAAGAACCAGAGGAGAAAACAAGAATAGAAGAAAAGACTCCATCCAAATATGTTCAGAAGAACCATCCAGAATCTCAGATTATGGGGCAGAAAGAAGCAGGTGTACAAACAAGAAGAACAGTTGCAGAAGCTTCAAGCTATTTGGCATTACTCTCCTCTACTGAACCACAAAATGTGAAAGAGGCATGCAAAGATGAATGTTGTGTGAAAGCAATGGATGAAGAACTTGAGCAAATCGAAAAGAACAACACTTGGGAGCTGGTTCCTAGACCAAAAGATAAGAATGTTATCGGGACAAAATGGGTCTTCAAAAACAAATTGAATGAAAATGGTGAAGTAATTAGAAACAAAGCCAGACTTGTTTGTAAAGGGTATGCGCAGCAAGAAGGAATAGACTTTGAAGAAACCTTTGCTCCTGTTGCAAGACTTGAGGCCATCCGAATGTTCCTTGCTCTCTCAAGTTTTCAAAACTTCAAAGTATTTCAAATGGACGTGAAATCAGCCTTTCTGAATGGAGACTTGGAAGAAGAAGTGTACATTGAACAACCAGATGGTTTCATTCTTGGAAATGATCCAAATCTTGTATGCAGATTGAAAAAGGCTCTCTATGGTCTCAAACAAGCTCCAAGGGCTTGGTACTACCGTTTGGACAAATATCTTCATCAACAAGGCTTTTCAAAAGGATCGGCAGATAGCAATCTTTACATAAAAGTTGAAAATGACAAATTGTTAATACTTGTTGTGTATGTAGATGACATTATTTTTGGGAGCAATGAAGAAGCTATGAGTCAATGCTTTGCCTCGGTCATGCAAAAAGAATTTGAAATGTCTTTGCTAGGAGAACTGACATATTTCCTTGGTTTGCAAATCCAACAAAAAGAAGGAGGAATCTTTTTATCTCAAACCAAGTATCTCAAACAGATTTTGAAGAAATATGGTATGGAAGATGCAAAACCCGTATGTACACCCATGGTCACAGGATGTAGCCTCAGTGCAAATGATGAATCTGCAGCAGTACATCAACCAACCTACAGATCTATGATTGGAAGTTTACTTTATTTGACAGGTACCCGACCGGACATCATGCATGCAGTTGGAATAGTTGGAAGATTTCAGGCAAATCCGAAGGAGACTCATCTTCAGGCAGTGAAGAGAATCTTCAAATATCTTCAAGGGACTCAAAATTATGGCTTATGGTATCCTAGAGATACAGATCTTACACTTCATGCTTATACAGATGCAGATTGGGCCGGAAGCGTGGATGACAGGAAAAGCACAAGTGGTGGTGCGTTCTTTATGGGTTCCAGACTGGTATCTTAGTTCAGCAAGAAACAGAGTTCGATTGCCTTGTCTACAACTGAAGCGGAATATGTTGCTGCTGCATCTTGTTGCACTCAACTCCTTTGGATGATGCAGACTTTGCAGGATTTTCAAATCACTTGTACACCACCTATCCCCATCTTATGTGATAACACAAGTGCAATCAGCATCTCAAAGAATCCGGTTATGCATTCAAAAACCAAGCACATACCAATCAAGTACCATTTTCTCCGGGAACAAGTACTTGAACAGAAGGTCAAGTTGGAGTATGTTCCTTCTAAGGAACAAGTTGTTGATATTCTCACCAAACCATTGCCCAGGGACACTTTTGAATACCTCAGGCAAAAGCTGGGGGTTGTTGATGCATCATCTTATTGTTGAACCTCTTCTGATTGATGGTACAGGTTCAGGGGGAGCATATAATGCATTGTTGGCATTATGGAGGATGGTCAGAAGGAGATCTTGGAAATAGCTGCAATATGTCTCTATCTCTTTCATGGTGGATTATGGTTCTTTGTTGCAGATCTGGTTCATTTTCAGGGGGAGCATGATCTTAGGGGGAGCATACCCCTTTGCCCTTGATGTCAAAGGGGGAGAATGAAGCTGAAGTTTGTGAGGTTGCCATCAAGTCCAAAGGGGGAGATTGTTGGCATTATGTTTCTGGTATGGCTATATGTTACAGATGTTGTACTTGATGGCAACTCCCGTGGCAAGGCTCTCAATTTGTTGAAAATTAAGAAGTACGCAGGAAAGCAATTCAGAAGGTGCGTACCCGCAGGTACACCCTGCAGGGACCGCGTCCAGATACGCAGGCCAGCCGTTCAGGAGGTGCGTACCCCAGTGCACACATTTCAAGGCAAAGAAATTCACATGTGGGGTTTTCTTATGTGTTACTCTTGGTATTTAGCCGACGGTATTGGGTTATTATGGTGTCGGCTCGTGGTATTGTTCCATGATTTTAGGAGGAGCTTGCCTATATAAAGCAAAGGAGATCACTTGGTTAAGCATCTTTTGCAATTGAATATCTTTAGATCTGAAATATTGGGTTATGGTCTTAAAAGCTTGATCTATATGAAAGGGAAGTTGAAGGCGAATCTGTGAAGGGTGATCTCTCAAGCGCATGATCTGATCTGAGCAACTGTGCCACTCTGGTGGACTGCCTATTTGGCCCTAATCAGAAGGACGCAGGTGTTTAACAGAAGAGCTGCGTGGGTACGCAGTGCAGAAACAGGAGATCTGCGTCGGTACGCAGTGCAGAAACAGGAGATCTGCGTCGGTACGCAGAGCAGAAGAAGGAGGGCTGCGTGGGTACGCAGAGCAGAAGAAGGAGGGCTGCGTGGGTACGCAGAGCGACCAAGGTTCAGGTGCGTCCGCATAGTAAAAGTACGCGGCGCGATAGTATCTTTGGGTGCGTCCCTGTAGTAATAGTACGCGGTGCGATAATGTCTCTGGGTGCGTCCCTGCAGTAATAGTACGCAGCCCAGTTCAAGAAACAGTGCGTGGGCACGCAGTTCGGCAGAAGGATCCCTGCGGGTATACGCAGGAAAGCAGAAGGTGAACTGCGTAGCGACGCAGGCCACAGAAGGGAAAACTGCGTATCTGTCTTAAAATGTTCTGTTGATTGAATTTTTCTGTTGATAAGGTGTTCTGGGTTAGTTCTGTTATTGCTGATCTGATTACTGTAACTTTTATGTACTTGATGATCATTTGATGCTTTATGAAAAGAAGTAGGGGGTTGTAGCTCCCTTCCAGGAGAGACTGGAAAACGAGAGAGAGAGAGTTGTAGCTCTCTGCAGGTTGCAGCCTGCGTACTGGTAAAAGACTGCACCAGTACAAAACCATTGTAAAAGATGTTTCTAATTTGAAAGAAGATAGAGACATATTGCAGCAGGTGGTTTTCACCCACATTGGGTTTCCACCTTACATCTTGTGTTCTTTGGTGTGACTATCTGTTTTTACTTGCTCATGCTCATTATTTTATGGTACTGACATGCAAAAATAATTCAAAGAACAAATAAGGAAGATTCATTAAAAGAATTAGATAATACTGATTCACCCCCCCTCTCAGTATTATTTTCAACATATTCAACCACTTAAACATTCACTAAATAATTCCCTTCCACTTAAGAAAGTATATTATAATCATGTCTATATAACAAGTATTGTATCCATAAAAGTTCCAATTCAAATTGAACCACATATATTCATAACACAATAGAAGGCATCCAAATACTTATTTGTAAGATTTGTTATGATGGTAAATTCATGGGGAAACTACTTTCCCATCACTAGGTACATACTCAATGCCCTCCACTAGCCAAGGTAGTACTGAAGCACATAGGGGATTCAGTGAAATCATCTCTCTCTTCTCTTTTCTTTTCTTCTCTTCATACTCTCCCTTCTAAGCTCATGCATCCCCTTCACTGATGAACACTTGCTCAGGTTATCCATCTTGTTAAGGTCTTCATGTGAAACAAGAATGCAGCCCAAAGAGTTGCATCATCAACAACATAACAACAATGATTAGCTTCTATATGAGATATTGCATAAATACTTCAGGATATTGTTGTCACACACCATGCAATCAACACACACATGCTCACTAAATTGCATACAGATATATCACATACATATGTCCATATACAACACATACACTCATACATCACATTTAATATCACAAGACGAACAACAAAGTAAATGTTTAAAAAGATTCTCCTACTCAATGGTTGTCTTGTTCAATTTACCAACCACCTTTACCTCATTTAGTTACTTCTCATATAGTGGTACCTACATCTAATTCCTTGTTATATTGGCAGTCATTTATCCAATCCTTTCCTATACCAGCCCGTGTCACCGTTAAAATTCATCCTGACCTTGTTATAACCTGTAACTTTATGGGGAATTTTCCTCAATATATCTACCTATATTCAAATTATGGGTTCACCAACATATTCTGCTAGTCAATAACTTTCTATTGGCATCTCACTTATCAAATTTTGATTCCTAGACTAAAAGATATGCCCTCCATAAGTTTTAAACGAACTACCTATTTTTCGAAACCGATAGCTTCATGTGAGATTTTTCTTCTCAAATTTCACTCTATTTTAGATTCTATGTTTTCCAAAATGTTTTTCTTGTCAATATCTCTCTATTGACTATATATTTCTGCCATTTAAACCTCTAGGCTAAAAGTTATGCCTTGTAGAATGCTACAGCCTATTATGCCATTTTTCCCATTTAAAACACATGTAGCTTTCTTATGCAATTTCTTTTTTTCAAAATTTCAGCCCCAAACTAAAATTTTGGGTGGATGACTACTATCTTCTCTAAATTTCCTTTCTTTTGATTGGTCATGTGCCGAATTATGAATTCCGAGCAAAAAGAAATGGCCTTCTGAAGTTCAACCTATTTTTCTCAATTTCTTCTATGCCTGAAATTACACATCATGCCCACTTCCAGCACTGGCTTGTAACTGCCTTTTTCTGGCTTATTACTAACAATACCTAGCATATGGATCCCTTCTACCTCTACTAAGAATTTTACTCTTGGTTCAGCTTATATTTCCACAGTTCCTCATTAGAGGTAGTTGGAAAATCAGGAGACGTTATAATTAGATCAAATTTTCATTTCTTTGATAATTTCTTGTCAAACTTGTTGGCTTCTTATTTATTTAAATATGTTCTTCTTTATCAAACAATTATCAAAACTTAAACATGAATAACTCAAGAAAACGGAGAACACAAGATATAGGCTCCAAGCCAGAGAAAAACCCCTCCAAGGGGAAAAACCCAGAATATTCTCTTCTTATATAATCAAATCAAATGAGACATCCAAGACCCTTCCACCTTCTGGAAGCCAAGTCAATCCCTCCTTCTACTCAGATTTCAGACTTCCTCTTTATCTATGAAATTTCATATCATATTCTCCAAAATTGTGTCCAAAATGAGCTCCAACTTCTTCTATTTATACTTATCCAGGGGGGTGAATAGTAATATCCCTTTGGGTAGAGTCTACATGATAGACAGGGCCGAATTGACTTCTAAAAGGAATTTTAACCCAAAATACATATTTAAGAAGAGTTGAACCAACAATATAACCAATATATACTATACGAGGGATCTAGATACCATCTCAGCGACTTCCAAAGCATCAACCCATCATCTCACGGGGATCTAGGTACCATCTAGGCTACTGACAAGGCCCCAACCCAACATCTCACAGGGATCTAGGTACCATCTAAGCCACTGCCACGGCACCAACCCAACATCTCATAGAGATCTAGGTACCATCTAGGCTACTGCCAAGATACCAACCCAACATCTGTTAGGTCCCTATACTACTAGTGTAACCCGTTATTGTTATTAATACAACCCCCTTATTATATTGTTGTGCCCATGTAGTCCCCATATTGTTATTATTGTGCCCCATAAAAGGCCACTATTGTTATTATTGTGCCCTTACATTATTATTGTTATGTCGGCTCTGATTATATTATACCCCTTAGACTCCTATATATAGAAAGGAAGTCTTTTCATTTGTATCATCCAAGAATTGTTCATTTGGGTAATGTAAAAGAGGTTGCCCCCTCCAAGAGGCTGAATTCTAAGGCGTTGATCTATCTTTTTTATCTTTTAGTGAGCTAGTTTTCTAACATTTGGTATCAGAGCTTTGGATTCTAGAGTTTCGCTGCTCCAAACAGGTCATCGTAGAATTTTCGCTATAAATTTTTTCTATGACGATTCAAAAGCGAACAAAAAAAAAAACCCATTTGAAACAAACTTATGCTGAACCTCGTGACCGAATTTCATATCTTCTCTCGCTATATTTTCATAAATATGATATGAGGAATTTAGGGTTTTGGCAAGCTCCAGAAATTCATCTAAAGAAGGTCATTGTGGAATGTTCGCTATAACACTTTCTCTACAAAGTTTCAGAAGCTAACAAAAAAAACCCATTTGAGAAGAAATTAGTCTGAACCTTGGCTGGGAATTTCAGACCTTGTCTCGTTACATTTTCAGAGATATAATCTAAGGAAGTTAGGGTTTTTGCAGACCCCCGAATTACATTCCAAATAGGTCACCTTGGGAAAATCGTCATAACTCTCTCTGAGCATTAGATTGAATTTTCGTCAGAAGTTGCAAAAAGAGGACTTCTTGTAGTTTTCTGTATATTAGTTTCAGGTACTAAGGTCGAAACAATGAGACGTGGCATGTTGTACAATTTTGCTCTACTGAACTAGTCTATAATCAAGTCACCTTGGGAGATTTGGCATAACTCTTTCTTGGATAATCAAATTCTGATCAAAATTATGGGGTTAAAAAGAAAACTCAGAGAGCTACCACAGGAATAAATTCCAAAACATGGAGATCTAAAATTACAGAGTTTCAGTCATTTCAAGATCGAGCTCCTAAAATCAAGAAAAATCGACATGAGGGAGTTTGATGGCAAGGATCTGGTAAATTGGATACTATAGAGCTAGCAACATCTGTCGAGAAGGAAGGTGCGCACTGCGTTCTTGAGAATACCTCTACCTCTACGTGACAGAGTCGTCACTGCGTGGTCGACCTGCGTGATGGACCTACGTTGACTGGCGAGGAACCTGCATGCGTTGTTTCATCTGAGAAAGGAGTGCACGCTGCCACTGTCGAAGAGAAAAGGATGGCAGAGTCATATTTCGTATTGCCCACCGCCGGTTGAAGGAACAAATGAAGGAACCATGCTCTGATTGAACAAAAGGTTTGGTTGAAGGAACCACGCTGTCTGAACCATCCGCTGTGCGTTGATCCACCACGTACACCGTCTTCTCACATGCCTTGCACCTCTGCTATGTTCCTGCGAATGCCATCTCCGATGTGATTCACACCAGAAATAGTTGTGGTCTACTCAGATCGATGAGATCGACGCGGAGTGTCAGGTAATTTTTTTTCAGATTAATTTGTTGAAGGGCTTCTCTAGTTAAGAAAAAAAAGAATTTTTTTCTATTATGGAATAGTAACAGAAAATTTGAATAAAGTTTTTGAAGGGGATCAGATTTAGATATTTTTTTTAATAAACAGGCTCAATTTCTCTTTTAAAGGTTAAAAATTGTAGAAAGGAGTTTCTTTATTAAAAAAGGCTCAGATTTCTGAAGAGGAAACCAAAAATTGAAGAAATCTTAAGAGGAAACTAGAAATTGAAGAAACCCTATACCCTTGTTTTCTTTGAGAAACCTAGTTGAAAAAAAAGGAAACCCTAGGAGGAAAGAAATGGCCAAGATGTCAAATGCAAAGTTCGAGGTGGAGAAATTCACCGACAAGAACAACTTTGCTTTATGGAAACTAAAAGTTAGGGATTTGTTGGTACAAAAAGGGTTGCAAAAAGCCTTGGACTGTGATTCACACCAGAAATACTTGTGGTCTACTCTGAACGATGAGATCAATGCTGAGTGTCAGGTAATTTTTTTTTCCAGAAAAATTTGTTGAAGGGTTTCTCTAGTTAAGAAAAAATATATATATTTCTATTTCTATTTTGGAATAATGACAGAAAAAATTGAATAAAGTTTTTGAAGGGGATCAGATTCAAATATTTCTTTTAATAAACAGGCTCAATTTTTTTTTTTAGGGTCAAAAATTGTAGAAAGGAGTTTCTTTATTAAAAAGGCTCAAATTTCTGAAGAGGAAACCAAAAATTGAAGAAATCTTAAGAGGAAAACCTTGGAGGAAAGAAATGGCCAAGATGTCAAATGCAAAGTTCAAGGTGGAGAAATTCACTGCCAAGAGCAACTTTGCTCTATGGAAACTGAAAGTTAGGGATTTGCTGGTGCAACAAGGGTTGCAAAAAGCCTTGGACGGGGCAAATAAAAAACCTGCAAGCATGAAAGATTCGGACTAAGAGGACTTGGATGTTCGACCTCTCAATACCAACAGATTATGCCTGGCTGATGAAGTTCTCTTCAACATTGTTGAAGAGAATATAGCTTCAAGTTTATGGGAAACACTGGAAAAACTATATATGACAAAGTCGTTAACCAATAGAATTTATTTCAAAAGACAAATGTACAGTCTTCAAATCAAAGAGGGTTCAATAGTTGCAGAACATTTGAATGTTTTTAATACACTTATATGCCAATTAGTAGATATGGATGTTAAAATTCAGGAAGAAGACAACACTATAACCTTGTTGTGTTCTCTGCCCGAATCATGGGATCACTTCGTAACTTCAATCAGTTTGAGCACCGCTGATTCTTTGAAATTTGAGTCAGTTGTGGGAGGTCCCTTGTCTGAAGCAGTACGAAGGAAATCCAGTACTGAAACAGCAACATCAGAAGCCATGATAGCAAGAGGGCGGTCAAAGGAAAAAGGAGAAAAAACAAGGGGGTCTTCCAAAGCTAAATCAAAGGGAAAGAAATGTAAAGAAAAATGTTGGCACTGCAATAAAATTGGACACCTGAAGAAATCGTGTTGGAAACGAAAAGAGTTTGATAACACGAAGAGGGAAGCAAATCAGGGTGATTCAGGTATTATAGACGAAGTTTTATCTGCTGAAGAATTATGTATGATAGATGAAAGTTCACCTGTATGTAATGTCTCTCAAGGTTTTGAAAGTTGGCTGTTAGACTCTAGTGCTTCTCATCACATGTGTCCACACAGAAATTGGTTTATTTCATACGAAAATGTAAATGGTAGTTATGTGTTTATGGGTAATAATGTATCATGTCAGACTGTTGGGATGGGAAATATCAAGATTAAAATGTATGATAACACAGTTAGAACATTAACTAGTCTTAGACATGTCCCTGATTTGAAGAAAAACTTGATTTCTTTGGAAGTGTTGGATTCAGATGGTTATAAGTTTGCAGGTTAGAATGGAGCGCTAAAAGTCTCTAAAGGCACCCTAGTTGTTAAAACAGAAAGGTCGGAAATCTTTACAGACTCAAAGGAAGTACTCAGGTTAGTGAAGCAGTGATTGTGTCAGAAAAAAAAGAAGGTACTTGCCTATGGCATCAGTGATTGGGTCACATGAGCGAGAAAGGTCTTCAGACACTGATGAAACGTAAATCTCTTCCCGATCTGAAATCTTTGAAGTTGGATTTCTGTAAACATTGTGTGTATGGAAAATAGTGTAAACAGAGATTTAAAACTGGAAATCATAATAATAAAGATATTTTAGACTATATTCATTCTGATCTATGGGGACCATCCCCTGTTGTATTATATGGATGTGCTCTATATTTTTAACGTTTATTGATGATTTCTCCCGTAAGGTTTGGATCTTTATGCTAAAAAAGAAAGTTGATGTATTCAATATATTTAAACAATTTAAAGCAATGGTAGAGAAAAGAACAGGCAAATCAATTAAATGTTTAAGAACTGTCAATGGTGGTGAATTCACTTCAATAGAATTTGAGCAATACTGTAAGGATGAAGGAATTGTTAGACAGAAAACTACTATTTATACTCCTCAGCAAAATGGTATTGTTGAACGTATGAATCAGAGTCTTATGGAAAGAGTCAGAAGCATGATCATCAATGCTAACTTGCAAAAGGAGTTGTGGGCCGAAGCAGTATCCACTGCTTGTTATTTAGTTAACAAATCACCTTCAGTAGCAATTAATTGTAAAATTCCTGAAGAAGTTTGGTTAGGTCAGTCTTGTGATTATTCACATTTAAGGATATTTCGCTGTGATGCTTATGCTGTTATTCCTAAAAATCAGCGTTCAAAATTAGATCCAAAATCAAAATGTTATGTCTTTGTTGGGTATGACTATGCAGTGAAAGGATACAGGTTGTGGGATCCTACATCGCAGAAGATAGTCATTAGTAGAGATGTAACATTTGATGAATCTTCTTTTTTAAATCAAATGTTGAAATAATTGAACAAGAACAGGTATCGCCAAATCAACAAATTTAGTTGGAGGCTAGACCTTTCGATGACAGTCAAAAGGAAGAATAGACTTCTGGAGAAAAAAGTGTTGAAGATACAAAGGAAACTGTTGAAGTTTCTGAACTAGTTCAGCAACCAGTCACTATAAGAAGGTCTACAAGGGAAAGAAAAAATCCCAAAAGGTATGAATATTATGCTTCATCGTTTGCTTTGATCATTGAAGACGGGGAACCTTCCTATTATCAGGAAGCAGTAGATGATACGGATAGCGAAAAATGGAAAATGGCTATGGAAGAAGAAATGGATTCCTTAGCCAAGAACAATACCTGAGATCTTGTAGAAATTCTTGAAGGGAGAAGTGTTGTTGGATGCAAATGGGTCTTCAAACTGAAACGAGAAGTTGATGTAAGTATCGAAAAGTATAAGGCAAGACTGGTAGCAAAAGGGTATTCTCAGGTTGAAGGTATCAACTTTCATGAGATTTTTTCACCAGTTGTAAAACTTGTTTCTATTCGTACTGTGTTAGCACTAACTGCATTACTTAACCTTGAGTTAGAACAGTTAGATGTTAAAACAACTTTTCTACATGGTGATTTGAATGAAGAGTTATATATGGAACAACCATAAGGTTTTGTATAGGGTCGCAGCAGAAGATTAGTTTGCAAGGTCAAGAAATCATTGTATGGTTTGAGGCAGTGTCCCAGACAATGGTACAAGAAGTTTGATTCCTTCATGGTGAGCCAGAACTTTATTAGAAGTGAGTATGATCATTGTGTATAGTTCAAAAGTTTCAATGGCATATTCATTATCTTAGCTTTGAATGTTGACGATATGCTTATTGCAAGCAAAATCATGGAAGAGATCAACAAGTTAAGGCTCAGCTCTCTAGAACATTTGATATGAAGAATCTTGGAGCAGCAAAACATATCTTGGGCATGGAGATACACAAAGACAGGAAAAATGGCAAGCTTTGGTTATCACAGCAGAAGTATGTGGAGAAAGTACTTGAAAAGTTTTGTATAACAATGTGAAACTTGTTAATGTTCCATTAGCTTCCCATTTTAAGCTTTCTTCGGTTTTGAGTCCTAGAACTGATGAGGAAAAGCAATATATGTCTCATGTACCATATGCAAACGTTGTAGGCAACATAATGTATGCGATGGTATCTACAAGACCTGACATTTCACATGTAGTTGGAGTTGTCATCAGGTTCATGGCAAATCCAGGTGAAGAACATTAGTGAGCAGTGAAATGGGTGCTTCAATATCTAAGAGGCACAAGTGACCATTGCATCATCTTTAATGGTAGGGAAGGATCAGTCTGCGAATATGTAGATGCTGATTATGCAGGTGATTTGGACAAAAGAAGATCTACTATAGGTTATGTCTTTACTCTTGCAGGCGAAGCAATTAGTTGGATGTCAAAGCTTTAAGAAGCAAGTGGTATTATCCACTACCGAAGCAGAATATATAGCTACTTTAGATGCCAGTAAAGAAGCAATCTGGTTAAAGGGTCTACTTCATGAGATTGGAAGGACGCAGGAGAAAGTCAATGTACTTGGTGACAGTCAGAGTGTTATTCACTTGGCTACAAAACCTGCTTATCACAGCACAACCAAGCACATTGATGTAAGGTATTATTTTTATGAGATGTGATCAATGGCGAAAAAGTAGCTCTTCAAAAGGTCCATACGCGGGAGAATTGTGCAGACATATTCACAAAGCCAGTTACAGTAGAGAAGTTGCGATGGTGTTTAGCTTCTCTTGGCTTGCAGAAGAGATGATGAATGGGCATGGGACGGGGATTAGGAAAATTGTTGTCAAAGTGGAGTTTGTTGGTAGTTGACAACTAATTAAAGTAAATTTGGGTAAATTGTATTAGTTATTGACAAGTTAGTTTCATACGAAATCAACAGTTATGTAACAGAGGCTCATATATAAAACTGATGAATGCCTGAACTATTGTATGGAGAATCATTTCATTGATTGAATAGAAATTCCAATCCCTTGCCCCGTGGATGTTTCCTTAACACTCTGTCAAGGTTTTACCACGTAAATCCTGAGTTTTACTTGTGTGGATGTATTTAGTTTCCTTTCAGTTTCTTTTCTTTCATGTTTATTAACTCCTACGTATGAAACAATACCACCAAATGATTCAATATAGGAGATTCAACCGAGTAGGGAATCATAAGATCATATGAGCCATTTTAAGCTACAGTTGCTTTTGTAATAGTCCAATAGTCAATCTCTGTGAGTCACAATCTTAAACAACCATAGCCAGCCTTGGGGAGTGCAAGAGTGTATTAGAAGAGTAATGCATGATTACAAATACAAAGAGTGAAACCTGGGTTAGAAATTGTAATTATTCTCGTAAGTGGAGTTGATTAAAATTAGAGATTCAGTTAACTCAAGTGTTGAGAGTTGAGTGATAGATAAAGAATGGAGTGTGTGTATGTAAAGATATTTTTGACGAGTCTCTAGTCAAAAAAGTTAAATATCTTTTATTCCATATTTCACTGGAATAAAGTTTTATGTGATCAATAAAAGAGCCTTAGCTCCTTTGTTTTATGTGTGAATTGTGTCTCCTCTGCCTTTCCAACAAATTGATATCCAAACTACTAGATTAAACCAAAAACCACTAAAACCAAAAGCCACTGAAGAGGAAAAATTTATAGTTTGGAAGATCCATGAACAACCGCACTGTCCTCAACAACCATAGCCCCATATTCAAAGAACAGAGTGTGGTAGACGAGAGAGTCGCCAAGTGCCTCCACCGTAGAGTGATAAGCCATTTAATCTTTTAGTGGAAGAAAGCAATACAGAGCAGTGATTCCTTTTTATCATTCCATGTCGTAGCCTCGAACCAGCGCCTTCTCTATACGCAGCCAGTCTAAGTTCGATTTCCTGAGCCTCCATTAGCAAAAGAGAGCCCCAGTTCTTGCGGTGAGTTATTTAGAGTGGAATTTCTAGCCTGCCGTCAGCAAAAAAGACAATATAAATGAAATTCAAGGCGGAATTCACTTTTCGAAAAACCGTGAAGAGCACAAGAAAATTCAGTTAAAGTCACATGAGCTTATTTATTGGATTCCCAAGGATTTTCTTTAAGTTTTTAAAAAATGCACACATACATAAAACAAAATGGTATTTCTTGGTATGTTTGAAAAAAGGACTTTCTTCATATATTTGAAGCATTAAAGATTTTTTTTTATAATAGTTCAAGTTGAAGGTTATCTAGCCTGTTGTCAGCCAAAAAGACAATATAAGTGAAATTCAAGGCGGAATGCACTTTTCGAAAAACCGTGAAGAGCACGAGAAAATTCAATTAAAGTCACATGAGCTTATTTATTGGATTCCCAACGATTTTCTTTAAGTTTTTAAGAAAAGCACACATACATAAAACAAAATGGTCTTTCTTGGTATGTTTGAAAAAAGGACTTTCTTCTTATATTTGAAGCATTAAAGATTTTTTTTTTATAATAGTTCAAGTTGAAGGTTATAGAAAGAGTCACTCAGGGTTTTACTTGGTACGATATTTATGAAAAAAATATATATATTAAAAAAAAAGTGTGGTTTATTATAAAAAAGATTAAGTGATAATTGTTTTGTGGATTCGGGAGATTTCTCTCCAAAAGAGAATTTAAGGCTTTGTAAAGTCAGTGTCTATAAAATTATTTGGTTTTTGTCAAGCATGACCATGTTTTGAGTGAAGATTGTGCCTTATGGGGGCACATATTGAAAATCATATTTTCTTCCGGGGGGCCATATGGAAGATAGCCTCATGAAATCAAGAAAGAAACTATAAGGCAGAGGAAAGACCGCAGTGATCTCGCAAAGCGTCACTAAACCATATTAATAACAAAAATCGAAAAGAAGAAGCAAAGATCATTGCCATGGTTAGAGAGGTTAAGGGCGCATCAGAGGAACTAATAACTCTAGCTGAAGACAGAAGAAACCGAGCGTGATTGGTGTAGCTTTGATTTGCTACCACCTCCTATGTTTACAGGTGAATATTTTGATCAATTGGTTATTGTGCCCTATGGGGGGCACATATTGAAAATCATATTTTCTTTCGGGGGCCATATGGAAGATAGCCTCTTGAAATCATGAAAGAAACTATAAGACAGAGGAAAGCCCGCAGTCATGTCGCAAAGCGCGACTGAATCATATTAATAACAAAAGTCGAAAAGAAGAGGCAAAGATCATTGCCATGGTTAGAGAGGTTCAGGGCGCAACCGAGGAACTAAGAAGTCTGGCAGAAGACAAAGAAGAAATCGAGGGTGATTGGTGTAGCTTTGATTTGCTACCACCTCCTATGTTTATAGGTGAATATTTTGATCATTGGATTATCAAGATGTTAACTTTTCTTCGAGCTAGAGAGTTAATTGAATACAAATCTAATAACCCATATGATGCAATATGTGATGTTTTAGCTTTGAATTTTAAAAAACAAACATAGAATGAGAAGTGCTTGTGCAGGGTAGCAAAAGCTACAACTTCCAAGGAAGCATGGAAATTTCTGGAAGCATAGTTTGGTGCAAGAGGGAGTGACATGCAACATCAGGTTATGTCATAATCAAAGAAGCCCGACGCTGATCTGAGAGTAGATGAGAAAGACTCTGAGAGGAAAACAGAGCTTGGAGAATCCCACTCAAAAGTAGATGATGGTTGTCAAAACCATAAAATTGAAACCCATTATGCAAGCATGCATATGGATGAAGAAGATGCAGAAAAGAAAAGATTGTAGAGAGAGAAGTTGAAGCCTTTGTGTGTGAAACAGAGCAAGAGCAAATAAATGCTCAAGGACTCCACTATAATGTGGATGATATGGATGATGGCGAAACCCACTATGATGAGACACATGTGGATGATGACTGCAAAGTTATATGTGAATTGGTGAATCCAACCACTGCTGACAGATTTGGTGAAGTTGAAATTGTCAATGAAATTGACAATGAGCATATGCATGCTCGGACATACCACCATAGTGTCGATTAACATTATGTTGATGTTAAGTGTGGTTTCTTTTTTGAAATAAAGATTGATTGTGGCAATATGGTAAGCGCAATGTTTGATGAAGAATTGAATGTTAAAGTTGTCTATGTAGCAGCAAGATATGAAGCAATTGGAACTGCTCATAAAAGAGTATGTCATCTAGCAGCAATTGATGATCAAGAAGAGGATAATGTGATTGAAGAGATTTTTATGAGAATATCCACTAACAACATAACAGTGGAAGACAACCTCCATGCAGTTGAAAAGAAGGAACATGTAGAGCGGGAAGCTCTCAGTGAAGAGCATAATAAACATGTTTTTAACATTGTTTTTGAATATGCAGGCATTCAGAATAGCACGGGAAAAAAAGTTGAAAACAAGGTTGTTAATAAGTTTGATGAAGATTTGAAGCTCATTGAAGAAGAATGGATTCAAAAACCAATAGAACTAATTGATACGAGTCTTAAAGCAGCCGTTGTAATAAAACAATTCAATGAAATCGTGAACACTAATCTTGAGTGTGCAAATTATAGGAAAAAAGCAGCAGTACCTGATGATGAAAGTGAAAATAATGATATGCATGTTTATGAAAACAAAGATGAATGCATTGAAACTATTTTTCAGCAATGGAGTCAAGATTATGTTATCAAGAAATATGGCAAAAATAAAGTCATGAATATGAAGCGCAAGAAGCAGAGAAAAAAGACAGTTTGAAGATGCAATGTTGTGCAGCAGTACATGGTTGAACGAATATTTGAAGAGGAAGGTGTAGTAGACAAGATGAGATTGTGTTTCGGCACAAATTCAAGAAAAGTCAAAGAAAAATTACAGAAGGATCAAGTAAAGAAATATGGAGCCTACAACAAGCACCCGCAATAGAGAATGAAGCAATTTTGAGGATTTAAAATTTGGAAGAAGAGAAAAAGAAAATGCAAAATTGTAAAAGTTTTGAGTCATTGTAAGCCTCGCTAAGACACAGACCAGCAGTCATGTTTGTGTGATAGTTAAGTCATGTTGAGTCATACGGTCGTAATTAAGGGGGAGGGATAGAAATTGTAATTACTCCCGGATGGGTTGTTGACTAAAATTAGAGAGTTAGTTAACTTAGTGTTGAGCGTTGAGCGTTTAGTCAAGTTGAGTGATAAATAAAGAGTTAAGTGTGTGTGCATGTCAAGATATTTTAAGCGAGTCACTAATCGAAAAGGTTAAATACCCTTCACCGGGTTCATTGTAAGAATCATGTTTTGTGTGATCAATAGAAGATGATTAGAAGAGTCATAGCTTGTGTGTTTTATGTGTGAATTTATGCTTTGTCTCCTGTGTCTTTCCAACACCATGGAGAGGCCACTATATAGTGTTTCGTAGAAAATAAGTCATACGAGCCACAAATATGTGTGACGGGGCATACGATGTGAGCTCAGAGCTTCGTGATGCGAGCCATTACAGGGGTGCGCCAATAAACCATAGGTGCGATCCTTTTTCACATAATAACAAGCTCAGGAATATATACGAACTGTAAATCGTACAAATGTGAGTCTTTGAATAGACCAAGACAGGAAGACATATAGAGAAGCTTTAATCAGTTCATCATATTTAAAACCTTCTTATTTATACCTCCTTGTATATGCATTCGACCAAACATTGCAACATGCATATGCATTACAATTTGTATGTGCATTTGGCGAGGGGGATGTAATCATTACAATACGAAACAAATTTAATATAAAATGTTATGTATTCAACATTTAAACATTTAAAAAATTAATTAAACATTCAAACCAGTGAAACCCCTTCAAACTCATTCTCGTTGAGACAAGCAAGTGTTCCACCTTTAAAACCCTGCCTCATTTTTCACGCACATTTCTTTAATAATGGTTTCCATATTGTGTATAGAAATATTAAAACCCATTTTTCACACATTTCTTTAAAAATGGTTTCCATATTGTGTAGCAAAATTAAAACCCATTTTTCATGGAAGTTATGCCTTGCACATTAACTTTAGCTCTCTGAGGCTAAAATTAATCAATTCCCGACAAATTAATTTTGTAATTCACTCAACTCAATTGGCACATGAAACTGGGCTCTAATACCACTCTATAATGTCCTCATCTCCTAATTGGGAAACACCACTCAATAAGTTCTACTTAAATATAATAAAAATAATCATGGAAGCATATACTCACATCTTCCATTATTTTCATCGAGTGTCTGTCAAATATAATCATTGTGCAAAGCAATACTACATGCAAAATTTGGAAATACTTCGACCCTATGTACCATGCCATAATTAATGTTGTATTCACACATTATATCATGATTATATTCTTATCAGTAAAACATGCACAATGAAAACATTACATATAATATATCAAACCCCAACTAGGGTTAACAATCATACATGACACAATTATAATGTATGGCACACAACATTGCAAATACCCATAAAAACATATAAATGTACGTATAAATACACATAAAATATCTCATTGCACAAAGAACACTTATATGTATCAAAGTGTTGAATGGATAAGGGCTCTCCATGTTCCTCCCTATCATAGACCATGTGGTTTGTAAACTCAACTACGGGTCAACCCCAAATTGGGACAACAACTCTAGGCAATGGTGGAAACCAAATAACAAAACCCTGGTCATGGCACGGCCCCAACCAGACTTAGTCTCCAACCACAAGCTCACATTCCCCTAAGCGACACCCAAGTGGTGCAACCCATATCCCTTGATGGTGCCCACCTTCCAGGGCAACTTACAATTGACCAAAATGGTCTCAACTTCTAGCGCCAGGAGCTCTGCTACTCACCAGTGTCCAAGCACCAAATAGACAAAACCGAATAACACCTCAATTGGTGTGAGAGTCCAAACTAGCACTCACTAACCATCTCCAAATCGAGTTCCCCACCAAAAACTCCATGGCCTCGAAGCCATAACTGAAGCCACCGAGGCTAACACAACCAAAGCACCAAGCTCTAAAACCGAGATGCATCCAATTCGGGTGGTTAACAGGGTAACCACACCACAGCCAGTTCTAGAGTCCAACCCAAGGGTCACTACCTACCAATCACCAAGACTGAGTAACTAATCAAACCGAATGAATAACTGAATGCCTGAATGAATGCCTTTATAGGCTAAACACACCCCTTTATAATGCATGACCTTCACTGGCCATGTGCACTTCTTGAAGCCACATGGGCCCTAGGGTGCACTTTTCACCAAAACCCCCAATTGTTTCCTTTTTTATCTAGAGTTGCACCCCCCTTGCTCTTTGCATGGCGTGGGCTCCATAGCCGGCGTTAGTTTATTAATATTATGAATATTTACATTTTTAATTACAAATTCAAGCTCTTCGGCCTCACAACCATTAAAGACATATAAATTTGAGCACATTTACCCAAAAGTATGTTTGCCTCCACATGGGCACATAGGCCTCAAACGCAACTTCGTCTCACCAACCTAACAGTCAAGTACATCCAGCTCACTAACATAAATATCCAACTACATATAATCACACCAAATTACACAAGCTGGGGCATTACAAGGATTATCTTGTTTGGTAAACCTTGATTAATGTTCAGTTATTCATGCATATGTTAAGAGAACAAGTTTGATCGGATCTATATCTACCTTAATAATCTACTACGGACATTCCCAATATTTTTAAATGTTGTTAAATGCCATACATTATACTGACAAATTTGGGAGTCATATTAAAATTGACATTGTGGTGAAATTGATGGTCGTATGGTTGAAATTTTAGAATCATGAGGTAAAAAAATATGATATACTCCAAAATTAGGGTTCCTTCTTGAAAACTTGCTAATCGCAACAAGATTTGTAAAATGAACTATGAAAGAACCTTTAGAGCATAAATATACCTTGTAATCTCTTGTACAAGTGGAGTAAATCAATTTATACAATTCAATGGTACGAAGATAAAATCTTGTAAATTGAAATATCACTGCATTAGATACATAGTGATGGTTTGCAGATTTCTGTGGTGTGGTTTTTGAAATTCAGAATTCAGATATTCCAGAGTCTTCATTTTTGTTTTGTTTACGTTTCGAGTCTAGAACAAGACTCATCATCAAGACTGATTTACAAAGAAGAGAAACGTGAGTTATAAATATGTTCAAGGAGTTATAAAGTAAAGTCGACGAGTTCAATATTTTTTATTTTATTTTATTTTAATTATTTATTATTATCTTCTTCATAAATTATTTTATAAATTTCTCTATTATTTACTTTGTTATAACAATGATTTGTTAACATATTAATATATTTATAATGATTATAATAATTATGTTATTTATATTCCTACCTTTATGCTTCTTCTTTTTTGTAAGATTAGCTTCTTTAATTTTCTTTTTTATTATATTCTAATTAAATTACAATAGTTTGTTTAACTATGGTATGAGAGTATATCGAAGATTGTTCTCATACTTTCACCACTAGAGCTTCCTCTCATTTCTCAATAATATAGGCACTAGGTGGATGGGTTGAAGTAGTGATGGAAGGATTTACATTGACCACATATTTGAAAGAGTGAGCCTTTGAGAAGGACAATATATCTTTATCCCCTACCCTTGCATAAATTCGTAAGACCAGAAAATCGTTGAATCTTTACACGTCATATTTAGAAAGAAAACAGAGATCAAGTTGTTGAAAACAACATGCATCTCTTCATATTTTGCTTCATGGATTCAATATAATGATTGAATGATTTAATTTGTAATATGAGATTGTTTCCCTCAATAAAGCTCACAAAGATTTGACATGTCTTCCAATACCCAATACCATGGTTAAAAACTTTGTTAACATGAGTACAAAGAAAGGCATGGATTTTGTCAAACAATTTGCAAGATAAATTTATCATTATCAACACCTTCAAATGGTACTAAAAACTATATAATCTCTTGCACGGACTTTCAATGGAAGATATAGTATTTCTCAAATTGGTGGACATGAGTAGAGTAACCTCATGACCTTTCCATGTACCTCATCCACGCATTTTACCTCTATCTAATGAAAATGTCCGCAAAGAGCTTCAACCCCTCATGTACATAAGCCTCCTTTCTCACATACTCCTCATTATTAATAGGGTTAATCTTGCCCCATGTCATCTTTATGATGAGCTACATTTATATCAATTGCCCAAAACTAAAATCCCCTTCTCCAAGACATAGTCAAAGAATTTGATAAGCATAGAGGGTCGAACATTCTCAAAAAATTTCTCATTCAAGATTTTCTTTTGCATAAATCCAACTTTTAGGTGCTCAAAGTAGTGTTGAGAGTCATATGAACCACTCAAATGCATTTTTATTAACAAATTTTGGCTTTTTAGAATCTTTCTATATAAAGCAACGGTCACAGAGCCCTGACCTAGAGCTACAAATAACACACCATACAAACTTGAATTAGGACCTAACAAATAAACATGAGGAAGTACTCCATTTCATTGAGGTGTTACAACGCACTCGTTTAGGATCTTCAACCAACAGTATAGGCACATGATGGGTGGGTTCAATCACGCTAAGACATTTAGTTGTGCCCGGGAAAGAAAGGAGGTATGGTTTTAGCCTTGCCCATATTGTTCTTGTTTAATTAACTACAGATTCGACCAAGACACCATGTTCCCTTTGAAATAATCTCACAAAACCTTTCCCACTATACTACTTTGGGAGGGGCTCACCCTCCTTGTGAATGTCATGATGGGTGTTTGACAAGATGATAATCGAGGGATTGACCTTGTCATTTCTCACAAAGTTGAAGTGGGCAACAAGTACATAAAGCACATTGCAAGTTATTTGTTTGAGAGAGTAATCAAATGGTTATATTGAAAACCGAAATAAAAATCAACAATATTATCTATGGAATTATTGTCATGATTTTTAGGCTCCATTATCATAGCCACCACCACCCCTTTTCAAAGCCCTATCTTTATCTATATAAATGTTCATGTATGTATAAAAATACATGAAGGTAAATCTATCTTATTTTAAATCTTTTAATCACTAAAAAACTTACATTCGAATCCTCTCAAATCCCTTTTATTATTTAATAAATTTAAAAATATAACAAATCTATACTAATTATAATTTATAATATGTAATTTATTTGAAAGTGATCAAATTTTAAAATATACAAATTAATAAAATTGTTCATATATATAAATAATAATTTCAAAACCTAAATCTAAAATTAAATTTAAGACTTTCAATTTATTGATATAATCATTAATTAAATAATAAATTATAAATAATTTATTAAAATAAAAATTAATATAAAATGATTATCGTAGATGACAATTTTAAATATAACAATACAAGTTTTATAAATTAATTTTTATATTTATTTTAAGTTTTAAAAAAAGTGAATCGTTTTAAAAAAATTTCAAAATTAAAGTATATAATTATTAATTTCAGTTATTTAAATTAAATTTTAACTTGTAAATAAATTTAACATTGCGAGAAACCTTTATAATATTTAGATATTATAAATTACACAAATTATAATTGTAATTTTAACAATTTTTTAATAAATTTAAGCAAAATTAAAAAATAGTATGTTTCAAAAAATATATATTTTAAAAAAATCATAAGATTCGCCATATTTATTAAATATTATATATAAAATTAGAAATAAAATACTTTTGAACACTGATTAGATTGAATAAGACAATGAGTAGTTAATGAATATGAATATTTTTTTAAATTATATCACGTCAATGTTCTATATGGATTATTCAAAATTTTGAAAGCATATAATAAAAATGAGAATCGTAGAGTTGAGGTGTCTGTGATCCATAACAAGTTTATGATAGATTTTTCGCCGAAAATCAAATGAGAAATCATTTGTCGACGCGTTTCGAACCAATGAACCACACTGGTTGGTTCGAAACGCGTCGACAAATGATTTCTCATGTGATTTTGGCCGAAAAATCTATCATAAAAATGAGAATCATTAATTATTAATAAAAATAATTATTTTATATGACAAATCTTGTATTACACATAATGATATTTAGTGTATTTATATGTTAAAATTTAAAGTTTTCATATTATATTATATATATATATATATATATATAATGAAAAACGAAATAAATATTTTTCCTTATTACTCTCAAAGGAAAAACACATCTACATGTTCAGTGTAACCAAAACAAGATCATCCCTCTAACGGTTCGACCTCGTGCACTGGGGTAGAGGATAGAAATTGAGGTTCACAGATACTTGAATTTCCAAGTTTTTGTTTGGAATCGTGGGTGCCCGTTGGATTGTAAAGAAGTGAGTGTGGATAGGAGCGTTTTCTAAGCTTTAAATTTGAATTTTGCCGGATTGCTTTTTTTTAGCTGTGGCAATGGACCGATGGATCAAATGTTGAATAGAATTCGATAACCCAGAAAAAGCACTTTACTGTTCACAAAAGCTAATCCAGAAAAGCACTCTACTGTTCACAAAAGCTAATCCATCTTCTTTTTATTCCCTCTGTCTCCTCCTCTTCTACTGCAATGCACTATGGAGTGTTGTTCGATATTTAAATTTGAATTGTGCGAAAAAGCTTTTTTAACGGTGCGAATGATCTGGTTCTTTCGGTGGCCGATTGAATTCCCTAATTCAAAAAAGCTAATTACCTTTCACAAAAGCTAATTACCTTTCACAAAAGCTAATTCATGTTCTATTTAATCCATATCGTTTCATTAATCTCTTCATCTTCTTGCATTGCAATGAATTTTCTCAACTCTGTGCTTTTCTGCTCTCTGTTGTGATGTCATGTCTTGTGGAGCGCTCCCCGTTTGTTGTGTGTTGTTTTTTACCTGTATCTGTGGCTCTGTGTTGCGACTGGTTGTGAAAAGCTTTTTTAACGGTGACTGGTTCTTTCGGCCGATTGAATTCCATAATTCAAAAAAGCTAATTACCTTTCACAAACGCTAATTCATGTTCTATTTAATCCATATTATTAAGTATATAATACATTGACTTGGGCTATATTGATTGAAAAAAATATCTGTAGGCTTCGGTCATATGAGGATTTCTCTCTGAAAAAAAAATATATAATACATGCACTAAGTATATAACCTGTTTTTTTATTAAATCGTGGAATTTTTTATTTTTATTTTTTCTAATTTTAAATAATAATGTTGCACTAAGTATATAACCTGTTTTTTTATTAAATCGTGGAATTTTTTATTTTTATTTTTTCTAATTTTAAATAATAATGTTATGAGAGTACATCATTGTTTTTCCTAATTTTATTTTTTCACCAACATATTATTGTTTTTTTAATTTTAAATGATAATGCTATAAGAGTATATTATTGTTTTTCCTTTGTTTCTTTCTCTAATTTTCATTTTTTCAAATCCATTCCTGGGAAGCAAAGCAGGGGATCGAGTTCTCGAGTTCTGCGCAGAGACGAGTACTCTGCTGGCAATATGACAGCATCAACTTTCAAGGAACCCTGGATGGATTGATGTAGGTACCCAAATTAACTAATCCTGATTCGTACCTAAAATTTACTGGACTTTCCTTTTACTATTTTGAAGAAATCAGTAGATATATGCATTTATACAATAATTGATGAAAAGTCAGTGCTAGAAATTTTTGAGAGAATATATCCAAGCATATGCACTGAAATTCTATTAAGCATATATATTTTTTTTTCAAATATGAAATTTCTTTACTTCCACCTTTTTCCTGGTTTTGGTTGAAGTGTACCATTTCTCCCCCACTCATTTCTGGTTTTGGTTGACATGTACCATTTCTTCCCACTCAGTGCCCTCTAGACATAAATCCCTTGCCACCGATGAATGACATAGATGTTGTTTTATTGAAACGAGCCTTCTCTATTATGAAATACCCATGTTTTCCTACCTGAAACTTGCAAGCTGGTTGACACCTGGCTAGTAAGTTAACTCTATCCAGCTTAGGTTTAACTAGGTTAGTGACATAAGTTAACCCTACCTAGCAGTGGTTTGACTAAGTTAGTAAGTTGAGTGACATAGGATTTTTATTCTGCACCAGGTGACGAACGTCATTTGAAAGAGATTAACCTATGATAGGATAGGGTTGGCTATAGTCACTAGCGATGTAACAATTATACTTTCGTTCACATTTCAAGTCTATTATTAATGATGATGATCAATGTCGGCAACACTCTGCGGTTTTTCCTTCTGACAAAAGACTAAACATACATTATTGGTCTTAAAATTTATTAACTTATTATCTCATTACGAATATAAAATTCAGTCTCCCAATTTTACTTCACCAGTTTGAGTTATACATTTTTACATATATAGTTCAGAACGAGGGTTACGAATCTAATTTTTTTACTCTGGCCGAAGACTGACCACTGGTAAAAAAAAATCTAGACATCAACCTCGCAACTTCTCTTCTTTGGTTAGATATTTCCATTTAGAAATTAAAATTTCATTTATTTATAATTTTGATCTTTTTAAATAGAAAAGTTTTTAATAAAATAAAATTTGTGAAAGTAAAATTTCACGTTACTGAATTTTGTCCAAGCCAGCTCAAATCCATTCATTTTATTACAATATCATTTTGCTACTAGTTTAATTTGAATTTAAATACACACATCCCTAACTGACTGTATTTTCTCATGTTATTAATGGAATATTAATAGCCAACTAACCATTTGCATGAATGACCTGGAGAAAGAGGCAAACTTAAATAGGGTAAGCTGTGGGTGAGTAAGAAGGGGCACTATTTACTAGAGCATTAATTAAGAGTAGTAAGAGTAGTTTAACTAATTGACATTTTGGCCCTTTTCATAGAATCTTTTCTTGTCAATTTTCATCTCAATCCAGCAAAGATTTCTTAGAATTGGAAGCTCCAGCTGTGAAATATGTGGAATCCAAGTACCCATAGGTTTTTTTAGGGAATTGAATCCATTTATACATTCAAAAATACATTTCAAACCACAAGAAACCAATATTTTTTCCAAAAATGTATTGTTAGATTTCTAATGGAAAAAGGAAAATTGTCTATTAATTACACTGTATCTTTTAATTATACTCCCATGGTCTCGATAAAGCTCAGGAATTAAATAGGAAAGCTAAGGAATTAAATAGGAAATCTGTGGATGTGTGAGAATAGAAATTCCTCTTGGCCTTCTCACATCAGTTGTGATAATAAAGTTACCCTTTACCAGCGAAAACAATAAATAGTGACTTTTAGACGAAGAATTATTATTAGTGGCACTTCAGATTAGGTATAAGCTTTTGATATATGACCAGAATTGTATTTCCTTTGAAAAAGTTTCTAGGTTCCTTCACTTGAAAGGTTTAAAACTTACATGCCTAATATGAAAGAATGGGTATGATTGATATCAGTGATATAGCATTTGAAATGTATAATATAAGGGTGCCCTTTAAAACTCTCTACAATCTTTGTTGTTTAATTATTATTCTCCCTTTATATAGGATAGTTATAAGCTTACTTCACTTGCCTCTCTAAAACTCCCAATAACAAGTGAACATTAAGCTCCACAAGCCTCTATGCACTACATCCAAGAAAAACTAAACGTAGATATATAGTATTCACATGACATAAATAAACAAAAAGAGTGTTTTATTAATAGTAAATTAATTTACTTGCACATAGCCTTGATGCTAGGAAAAAAAATTTAGGGCCAAACTACTTCAATAAAGGAAATGCTTGTTATTCCAAGTCTTAGCTCATGCTTGTGTCAAATAGTTAATAGTTATCTTGCTAGGGTTTTCCATTTGTGCATAGGAATTATGGGCTCCTCTTCAACTTTTGTCTCCCTAAGAGCTATGAATTTTCTATTTAAAAGTGAATTGCAAGTCCAATTATTCTCCTTAGGCTAATTGGGTTTATTCCACTTCCACAAGAACTGGAAAGCTAGTTTCCTTTTTCTTCTTGAATAGCTCTAAATTTCTTTAATTTCTCACAAAGTAATTCGACCCAACAATATCCTTTCCTAGTGACCCAACAATACTCTTCGTAGTGATTCTACCTAGAAAATAACAATGATTTCTTCTTTTGTCCTTGAGAGTATCTTCTCCACTATTTTGTGGTTCTACACAACTATATTTGTTGGGATTGTTGTCACAAAATATAGCACCCTAGTTCTAGCTTGCACTAAATCCCAGAAACAATGGCATCCACCAGCACTCTCACCTTATTAACCAAATCCCTTTTAGGTTTGTGTGCATATGTTATCCCCACAATGTTATCCCCACAAGGGAGGCACTCTCACCTTATTAACCAAATCCCTTTTAGGTTTGTGTGCATATGTTATCCCCACAAGGGAGGCACTCTCACCTTATTAACCAAATCCCTTTTAGGTTTGTGTGCATATGTTATCCCCACAATGGAGGCTTCCTCAGCTACGGTTATAGGTTACATGACTAAAGGGATCCTAATCAAATGCATCTCCTTAAGGAGCTTGCAAATTTTACACTCCAGAATAGTGTTCAGTGTTCATATAAAGTATGACTTTTAGTTTTCAATAAAGTAGGACTTTGAGTGAAATAAAGTAGCTTACGTCAAAGAAAGGATGGCTCAAGATAGGCTTTGGAGATGCTCAAACTGATTCCCAAAACAAGTGACACTTTGAATTTAATAATGATTTTCAAATAGTATAAAGTGATTGAAAATGGAGGACTAATGCCTTGGCTCATCATTGAATTTCCAAGCATATGGAGTCATAAGCATACTGATATTCCAAATTAGGATACTTAAGGTCACTGAATGCAATCTAGTTTCTTTAATGTATATCTAATGAAAAATTTTGCATATGAAAAACAGAGTAAAAATCTAATCATGCTAAATTTTGGTGTGGCTCAGGTTAGATGCAATCTCTGATAATTTTAATGAATTATGATTCACAAATCATAAGTTAAATCGGCTGGTCATCTCAAGGCTGGACTTACATAAAAATATATATATCTATAATATTTAAACGTAGAACATCGACTCTGTCATATCAATTACGATCCAAAAACCCGTCTAGGCTCTTGCTTTATTGTTAATTCCAAACTAACGTCAGATACTAAATGATTCCTCGTAGGCTCATCACAATATAAACGACATGATCTGGTTTCTCGTGTGAAAACATAGAGAAGTCAATTTCGCTGAGATCTCCCATTATTTCCATACTTATTTCAAATTTGGTTGTTCTGATCATGTTGTTGGTTGTAACAGCGCGTTACTAATGTATTCAAACATTTGCACGAATAATTTGAAAGATGGATTTTTAAAAGCCTTGCACCCCTTTTACTCTTGCACGTAGTCATCAGCATTTGTACTTGGTTCATTAGTTGTGCAATTCATCACCAGATCAGCAAAAATATTTGTTCTGGGCTGATAGCCAACTGTTTTTTCAATGTCAAAATATAAAACTAATACATTTGAAACATGGATTTTTAAAAGCCTTGCAACCCTTTCACTCTTGCACGTAGTCATCAGCATTTGTACTTGGTTCCTTAGTTGTGCAATTCATCACCAGATCAGCAAAAATATTTGTTCTGGACTGATAGCCAGCTGTTTTTTCAATGTCAAAATATAAAGCTAATACATCACATGTAAGGAATGATTCCTTGGGATTAGAATAAACTTTTGCTAATGAGATAAAATTCCTATCTTCCAGAGTACAAATTTGTCACACTTCCTTTTGAATTTCCTGCAACACGTCCTTCACAGACAATCTCGGCAGAGAATTTCTTCTTGTTTCTTAATAATGGAAACTATGTCACAACCCAAACCATTTTATTGTCATCCAACACATCCTCACCACCAAGTGACTGTTGTGCGCTTCTCTGCTGACCTCGAAGTATATGATGAGTGATTTTCTAGTTCATATATGGCCATCTCACCAGTTGCATTACTCCCAAGGTCAAATGAATGGGTGCAATGATCCATTTGTTCTTTGCCAGGGCAGTAGGATAAATTGTCTTCGAAATGAGAGTCTGCATCCAAGGAAAAAGTAAAAACATCTCTGCACCTTTTGAAGCAACTCTATATCTTCTCCCATGCGGTGACCAGTGTTGTAGTCCATCCCATGACGTTTGTATAGAAACACCCTTTCATCACGATGCTCACAATCATAAACAAGTGTTCCATCAAAGTACGACACACATGACTTACCATTGCTTTGTTTTAGGCACATATCTAGATAAATGGATATTACATGGCTGCAGTATTCTTTTCTTCAATATCTTCAATGTCTTTTCTAGTTGTACCGAGATTATAACTGGAACCTCCTCCTTCTCTGAGTACTAGGCTTATTATAGTTTTCCTTGCGATATTTTCCATTTTCATCATGGTTGTCATGCCACTGCCTATTTGGGACTGCAAGCCTAACATTATGGGTTGCAGAGCTATAAATATAAAGGGGCTTAAAATATATCTTCCCTGCTTTAAAACTTTGAACCAGAATATTCAAAGTTCTCTTGTTGCAGACCTGTGGTAACTCCTCCTTCCACAATCCCTTTGCCACTGTTATTGCTCGGATTGGCATTGTTGTCTTATTCTGGGAATAAAACCCCATTTTTGACAATAGTGTGGAGAGGGGAACCCTACAAGGCTAACACTAGACCAAGAGACAATAATGGGGTAGTGGCCCATTGTCACTATAGCCAAAACCCCTTGCTCTTTATAGAATTTCACCTATGGGACGAGTCCTAGTATGTGAGATGGTCAAATGGATACTATAAGGTTAGGGTACAAGGTGACACAAAAAGGATATCCATAAGAACGACACAATTTAGGTTCAAGGCTCCAATTGGAAGCAATGAGCTTTCTTGATTGAAGTCTACTTAATGAGGCTTAAAACCTAGGGTCTCATTGATGGGTCGATTGTTGGAGTAACCAAAGGGTTCAAGGCTCCAATTAGAAGCGATGAGCTTTATTGATTGAAGTCTATTTAATGAGGCTTAAAACCTAGGGTCTGATTGATGGATTGCGTGTTGGAGTAACCAAAGGCCAAAGCTAGGAGAAAAGGTTTCCAACAATGTATTTAGCAAGGCTAAGGCCCATGAAACCTTCAAAGAAGTCCCCAAGTTTAAGTGAAACCCAAACTAGGGTTATCTTGGGCAAAAAAAATTATGGACAACATTGAAGTGAATGCATACCAAAAGAAGGGATATTGTGGCAACCACTCTTCTCTTGGCATTTAGACTCTCCCACTTCAAAACTTCCTCTTCCCTAGAAATTGGCACCAAGCCCTAGCTTGGTTTCTTGGTGTTATACGGACCAAATTAGGGCAAAAGAGATAAGAGGAAATCAATAGATTAGAAGCTAGATTGATCATCCACAAGGAGGGTCACTGCCTAGATCCTTGGGAGGGTAGAGTCTGTGACATGACAAATCAACCAACAAGCTTTTAAGGAGGCCGAAATTTTGACGCACTAGCACCACAATTTCAACAATTACCTGGGTAAGGGATAATGGAGATTTTTTGGGAGAGCAAGAGAAAGATCACCACTAAGACATTCATTCACATGTTATGTGTTAGTAATGCATGCAATAAATCATCTAAATAGAAATTCAATAAATATTTAATAAACTAGGGAATAATTTGCAAGCCTAAATTCAACATTATTCCATACATTAGACATAGAGAAAAGAATATGATCAACAAAGGTTCACATACAAGATAACATGAAAAAGATTCCATCCATTGATCTAAAGAATAACTCCAAAGGTAGACAAGTCAACTCCAAATATCAAAGTAAATTCATAGATCCTTGATCCTACACAAGAGATAGGCTGAAATTTTTTAAGAATATGAAATTCCAAGTGCTTGATGTGATGATGAGATACAACAATGATGCATTCCTCTACTTACATGAGGAATATGAATCCTATTTTAGCCTAGTATCCCCTCAAAATAATAAAATAATGGGCAAGAAACAATATAGGACACAAGTTGACCTAGTAGCCAATGGAAAAAAAGTAATATTAGTTGATGGAGAGATAGTCCTAACGTCATGCATACATAAGCCTTTATAGGGTAGGCGTTGAGGGCCAAGAGTGTCATGAAGTGTGTAAAGTCCTATAAAATCTTCCTCTAGGGGTTGACCCCTAGATCTCTTTTAGTTTCCCTATGTGGACCCTAGTTTTGACTTTGGGGGCACAAAAGTGGTTTCATGGGTGTCCAAGCGGCCAAAATGCCTATCTTTGTTGTTTGGGGTTCTCAAGGTCTTGCTAGCCCTCCCATGTCCCAATGTGAGAGACCATCCTCATCTGGGCCCTCGATTCACTACAATCCCCTCTAATCAGTGCTAAGCGAGTTGGGTGCATGGTGGTCCAAGTGCATCACTCCATCAAAGTCATCAAAGTGGGCAAAGTCTCATGGCTCTCAATCCCTGACCTATGCGTGTCAATATGTCCTTCTAGAGGACCTGGATGCCAATTAAGTTTCCCAAACCCATAGATGGAACCACCTGTCAATTACACACGATACCTAGTGTTGCAAGTTTCACCATTAGGTACATTTCATCATTATTACATCTAAGTGAACATAGCTTGAAAGTAATGGGAAAATTAACACCTCATACAAAACTTACCTTCCAAAATTATGGATTTTTCCATGTAATGTTGTTACGTCACTAGGTAGTAGCTTTTAAGAGATGACCCTATTAAGTGCTCTTACCTCCCAGAGAAAGTGACATATCCTTGGCCCACCCCTCAATCGATAAATTCCATGAGAATAATGATGAAGCGGCAGGGAAGAGACTTCATGGCCAATATCCATGGTCAAAGGGACCACCTTGTTGGGGATCCTCATCATGGGCGTATAGATGTGGGAAGGGAACAATCGTGGATGCATGAGATACCAACTCAGCCATTATTTTTTCACCCCTATTATGCCTTTTACTTTTTCTTAATGCTTCTCTGTATTAGTGCTCATAGCTCAAGGAATGACAGCTTGCTTTGTATAGTGTATAGTAGTTATTTACCCTCTTAATGATGGGGTCATATATCATTTACCCCCTTAACGCAAGGGTTCCTTTTCTTTATGTTGGTGGGGAAACATTGGCCTAGGAACTAGGCGATGGCCATAATGAATGAGGTAGATCTCATGCCTCGCTTTCGCCCACATGCTAATTTGAATGTCCAAACTATCTTTTGCATTTCGATTATTCTTTTCTTTTACCTGTGGCCATAGTATGCTCTTTCTATTTCTTTTAGATGCATCAGTATTCCAAGGAAAAGTCACAAGCCCTACCCAAGTACGAGGATGCATGGGTGCCAAATCCTAATGAACTAGTGTCAAAATTGTACTTTTTGACGAGGGATCTAGCTTAGTCCTCTTATCTATAGGAATGTGTACATAAATTGGACTATCAAAGATGTGTAGATGACTCACCTATGGTATCTCTCCTATAAACATCACCTATTGTATCTCTCCTGTAAACATCTCCTCATTAGTCTTGTCCTTAAATACCCTGTGAAGACTTCTTTTTCAAGTAAACCACTGTATTGCAGGTCTTTGTCCACAAAAACATAGGCAATTCTTAATCATAGATCGTTGCCTTCGCTACTCCCACTATGGTCCTATTCTTCCTTTCTACAATCCCATTCTATCGAGGGTTGTAAGGCAATGTGAATTTTTTCTTGATCCCTAACTCCCTGCACAAATCCTAGAACTTATTGGAGGTATGATCACCCCCATTATGATATCTTAGTAGCTTAACATTCTTCCCAATCTACTTCTCCATAAGAGCAGTAAACTCTTGAAACTAAAAGGCTTCCTTGGCATGATTTCCAAGCACACACCCTTTGCACACTCCCTCTTACTCCACCCTCATCTTCGAAAGACTTGTAACCATCCTTCGTAATATTGAAGAGCCCTTTAGTGTAGGTGCCTCATCCTCCTATGCTAAAGCTTACTCTGGTTGTCATTATCATGTACAAGGGCCTTCACTAGCTGACCTTTCAATAGGCATAGGTTGTTCTCCTTGCTTCTTATGATTTGCCTTATGCTAGTATCAACCCCTTTTGGCTTAATAGCTAATTCACCTATTGTGAAGCTAAACTCTAGTCTTCTATCCTCCATGGTCAAAACTAAAAGGAGATTCTTCTTCAACTATGGTACGAAAATCATTTCCTTCAGCTCCATGAAACTCCTCGAGTTCATTTGAAATTGTATGATGACAATGCCCTCTTTTGTATACCTAGTGTTGTAACCAAGCTCCATATGTAGATCTCTAGGCTCCTTGGCCATATTGGTGAACATATCTCGGGATCCTATCATGTGATGAAATGCTCCACTGTTCACAAATGACACCCCTCTCATAATCATTCCAAAAAGGCATGGCATGAAGGCAAATTTTTCTCGAACTTCTCGGCCAACTCATCCATTTGCGTTGCGGCTATTGTAGATGTCTTCCCTTTGGCCTTCTTTATGTTTGGACATTGTTTAGCATAACGACCGAACTTGTGACATGCAAATCACTTGAATTTTCTCATGTCTTCCTTGCCTTGTGAAGTTGTTCCTCCATCCTAGTCTTGCTTGGCCTTCCTGTTGACCTTCTTAGCTTATGTAGCAAGACCAAACTCCTCATCCCCATCTCCACTCCTACAATGTTCACTACTTATTGAACTCTCCTAGATTTCTTTCTCGGTGAAGTCATTCCACAACCGGCTCCAATTAGGAAGTTGTTCTCTAGCAAGGATACCCTCCATAGAGGTGGTCCATTGCTTCGCACAACCCTTCAAAGATACCATCACTAGCTCTAAATCACTTGCAGCTTCATTGATAACTGATATCTCATCATGAGCCTACTTGACCCTAGTGAGATATGAGGCCAAAGTCTCTAGTATGTTCATATGAATGTTGCTCAACTTTTCTCTAAGCACCATTTTCTTGTTCTCATATTTACTCTGGTATAGGCTAGTCAAGGCCACCCACTTCTTATGTGTTATGTCCTTCCCTATTATGTGATGAATCGCATGATCTCCCACACCATCCAAGTTAATTTCCCTTTCTTTCACATCCTATAGCTTGTGCTTGACTGTTTGGACAGAACCTGTAGGAACTTGGATTTCATGCTTGCAAATTCACACTAGCCATTCACCTTCAAAACAATGGAGAACCATTCCTCCCATGGATTCAAAGTACTGGCCCCTTCCAACATGTCTTCATACCTCAAGCTTAAAGATGCCATGTCCCAAGATCAACCTTATAGCCACAAAACCCTTAAAAAATAAAATTAAATTTCTATTGTTGAAAACCTTATGTCATTAATCTCCTTCAAAGTTTCGAGTGCTTTGATACCATGTTGATTCTTTAATACCATATCATATCTATGTTATCTCAATGATTTACACAAAACTTAGAAAAATTACTTTACCCAAATATTTTTTTTGAAATTGTTGTAAAAGAAACACCCTGGCATTTTAACTTCTGAAATTTGATTTGCAGAAGAAATAGCAAAAAGAATTACACAGAAAACAACAAATAAATGATCTAGAACAATACTCCTTCACATTTGTATTAATTAGGAAAATTACGGTCAAAAACTTGTAATGCACCTTGTTGTACGAAATCAATCAATGTGTTGTAAGACGAAATCGACCTTTAAAATGCCTAATAAATTTGGCCCCTTTATACAATAAATTCGGCCTATTTATCCCTAATGTATGACCTTATTCGTATGCCACCCTTTTTCGCTCGCTAACTCAACCTCCTAACCCTGTACAAACTGCACATATGTTGGCTAATCTGGCTACTAAATCGGCTTGTCTTTAAAAAATAACTTTACCTTCTTTCTAGTTGTACTCAACCCTATCTCTCTCTCCTCCATTTGGCTCCCTTAAACCTCCACTCAAAAAAATTCTTACCTCTCTTTAGTCAAGTCAAGCTAGTCTTAAGAAACTCTCTCTCCCAATCACTCAACATAAGAATGTATCTTCATGCTCTCTTTCGGCTCCTTTATAATTTTCCCAGGCTAAATCCATAATCTCCAAAGTGATAGAAGCCTAGGACTAAATCCTATCTCTCTTAGATCAATGATGGAGTTTAGATCTAAGTCACTTAAATAATTAATTATTCATCTTTAGAGAACATTAACCAAAGTCTACATTAAACACTTAAGTTAATCAATGTACTTTTCCTAAGTAAAGCTTAGGGAGGTAATCATATTAGTTTCTTTTCATGAACAACCACCTAAAGGGACATCTCTTCCAAATGCTAAAACACGAAGCTTATGTGGAAGACTTTCCAATGCTAAAAAATCAACACTCCCTCCTAGCAAGGAAGCGATTCTCCACCACCCCTAGCTTGTCCCTATTTAACATGAACTTCCCCTTGACTAAAGGCTCGATAAGAATGGCCTCAACCTGCTACCCTATGGATATGTACAATAATCTCACTAAATCTCTCTAGATCCTGTCTCTAATTAAGTGAGGCTCGATGAGAATAGCTGCTACCTGCTACCCTATGGATATGTACAACAATCTCACTAAATCTCTCTAGATCTCATCTCTAATTAAGTGATACTTGATCTCTATCTGCTTGGACATTTCATGAATCACAGGATTATCAAAGAGCTTAATGCAACTCTAACAATTAGAGTGAATCACCATGGGCCCTATAGCACATCAAAAGTGGGTTACCCCTTTGGAGAGGTTTTATTTTAGATGTATCCTCCTTCAGCCAATAACAACAACCCCTGGCAGCCACTTGATAGCTTTGATGTGCTACTTTATCTCTACCACTTGACCCAGTTGTTGTGTACCCTCTCCTTATTGAGAAATCCAAAGAGTGGCAGTTAAAACAATTTCTCTTATTATGGCGTTATCTTGTGATGTTTTTCATCATTATTATTTATTCTTTCTAATTATCTTTTCTTATCATCAAGACTAATGCCAAGCAACAAATATAAGAGTACACAAGATGTAGGCATGCTGCCAGGGCAATACCCTACTCTAGGGGAAAACCCGGTCAAAATTCTTCCTTCAATAGATTCAAGATGAGACGACCAAGACCTATACAACCTAGACTAGAGACTCTCTCCATCAAGTCATCCTTGTTTGATATTCTTCAGATTGTCATCCATGTCACTGTGTGAGCACCGAGTCGTTGTCTCTGAGATGGTATCGAATTCATGTCTTTGTGGCAACACTAAATCCTTATCACTGTAATAGGACCGAGACCTTGTTCTTTTGGTAGCACTGAACCCATCTCTTCAATATATGGCGAAGTTATGCCTTCACATAAATGTTAATATTGTGCCTTCCCGAAATGATAAGATTGTGCCTTCACCAAAATGTTGAGATTGTGTCTTCACCAAAATGTTAAGACTATGCGTTGACAAAATGATAATAATCCATACTATGGAAAAGATCCGAACTACCTCACTACAGTAGTACAGAAAAATTTTCTCTGAAATCCTGACTTGTTATCCCTGTGTTGAGCGAAGAGCTTATGCTTGTATATATAGTTGTCTCCATGAGAAATAAGCCAACATGATTGCTTGAGCAGTTGTGTCTCCATTTTAAGGTTAGGTCGACTTGAGTTCATTGAGGAAAGTTGACTTGATGATTATTCTTTTGACGTCGTCTTGATGGAGGATTCTTTGACCATACAAACTTTGACTTTTTGACTCAAGTAAATAATCCTAAACCCTACCATGGAGGCTTGACCTATGAAAATTCACCCAGGCATGAAACCCATGCTTTAACAAGTCAATTTAATAATAATAAAATTATTTTTGCTTTCTTTGACAAATATATTTCATTTGGATTAAGTACAATTATGAAGACCAAACCTAGTTACATTCTTCAAAACACCCTCTTAATTATGGAGGTATTCATATTTACATATAACCATAGAGGTACATGGAAGATCTCAACAAATCATCTACAAAGAAGTTTAGGCACCACAATGCCATAGACTAGATTCCTGACCAAGGAAATCTATCCATTAGTCTCTCAACAATTTAGGCACTGCAATGCGACAGACTAGATTCCTAACCAGGGAAATCTATCCGAGTGCAACTAAGATGGACTCAAGCTTTCATCCTCTCTAGGTACTATGAGGCTTACTTGCTAACCATCAACCCAGGGACTTGGGTGCATATCTGAGGTTAGAGCTCTACGACCAATTCCACCCTCCCTACTTCAGGACCTAGACATCAACAGAAAGTCTCGACCAAATGTCCTCCGAGGAAATGCTTCACTCAGAAAGCCTCAACACTCCTTGATCCAGTAGATCAAGGACAACAAATCTCTCCTAATCAAATTGATGGGTAACCAGCATGTTATCAAAAACTTCAAGATATTTACTTGTACTAACACAACCCCAATAAATAATATACTTTCACATATTCATAAATAAACACAAACCTTCGGGTTCTTGATGTTGCTTCTCAACACGGTAGGACTATCAACCGAATCTTTTCCTTTTCTAATTTACATGCAACAAAATATCCTTCAAAACTATTTCTCTGAACTATGCTCTCCCTCTCAAGCAGGGAGATCTCTTCTATTCGGGCTCCCTCTTAACTCAAGGAGATTAGCTTCTTCTTTTCATCATCGGGGAATATTTCGTGGCTTCCATTCATCTCATCAGAGTTATCATTACCATCACCATTTACATCATGCTTATCACATCAACTTTACTTTACAAACATCTTCACCATTTTGACGATGATGTACCTGCACAACTTAGATAGCAAGTACAACCAAAACTATAGAAGCATGAAGTTAACCATATCAAAATCTTATAATAATGGAAGCATTGGACTTTACAACCATAATCAGTTAGAGACTATACTTCAATACTTCAACTACTCGCCCAGGTTATGTTACAAACCATAAATCACATCCACAACTCATCAAGATATCAAACTTATTATATCTAGGGTTTCAATATTCCTTTAATGACATGACATGCTCTTTCATACAACAAATATTAGAAACAATTCAAACAAGTAATGTGTCTAACAATTATCAGAATTCATATGTTAGACTTCATACATATCTTAGATTTCATACATGAGCTTCAACAATCAAAACTAATCACAACTTAATCAAAATCATGACTAGCATATACTAGGGTTGGATGTAAACCCTATATTTCCATCAACAAGTTCTTAGCAATCACAATATAGATTCATAGATTGTAATATCACACATACTAGAGAAGTTAACTAATGCTTGGATTTAGCTGCAAAAACCCCAGATTTCCCAAACAACATCACCCTAGAATATCAAACTCAAATAAGGGCTTATATTAAACCCTAAAACTTACAACCAACAATAATTAGGTCAACACAAATATCTAGAAATTCATCATCAATCATAAGCATATCATACGACATAGATCAGGTTAGGGTTTCAACAGCTTGGACACATATAAACCTAGGCCTTCATTCCTAGTATATTACATATCATAGGTTTTCTTTATAGGCCCAACCAAACCCTAAATATCTAGGGTTACATGACATAGCAAACCCTACTATACCAAGGCTTCAAAGGTTCTGGATTTTAGACAACACAATTTCAACCCTAACAAGTTAGGGTTTGCATAATCATATCAGATCCGCAATCATGACATCATCAACAAAAACTTCAAATAGCATTTCTCAATAAGCCTAAGTAGTTTTAGGGTTTCAAATATTGACATTAACATACCCTTAAATTAGGGTTTTCCAGAGAAATCAATTAAGAATATGAGGAGGGTAGATTTGTCAAAAGATGAATCACCCTTAAACAAGAATCTTTATGATTCAAGACATCTAGACATAATGATGTCAATAATAGACCGCAAATTTCAAAATAAGAGAATTGTATAGGATCTATAGTCTAAGAATTGACAAACCTTGGAGGAATTTTCTTGAAGTGTAAGGCATGATCTTCTATACCTGTAATGCATACTTTCAAGCAAAACATGTGATACCAAGAACATGATTTAATATCTTCAAGTTAGATCTTCTATGCATGGAGGATGGAATCCTATGATATCAAAGATAAAGTTATTCATTCTTTTAATCAATATCATGACTTTCACTTGACATCTAGATTGCTTGTAAATCCTGGAGGATAAGGATTAAGGTTATAATATGTTATTTCACAGAGTACAATCTTTATCCTAGTATAGCTATAAACAAGGATCATTTGAAAATCTAAAAGCTTATTTACATACATACCTTGTGATTACATACCTCTGATTTGATAACTCATTAGACTTACATGTGCATCTTGATAATACTTACTTGAATTTCCTCAAGACTTGAATTAGAACAGAGTTTGGATTCTTCAGTTATGTGGAGATGGCCTTGTCCTTGGTCACGAGTAATTGTATCGAGTTCATTTCCTTGCTTCAGTCACACTTCGATCATATCATGGTCCTAGGTGGCAGCGAGGATATGACTTAGTCCTTCAATACTGTGATTAATCGAAATTCCTATGCAACAATTGTTGCGAAGTTTTTCAATACTATTAAGTTTCGGTCCTTCATGTCATGGTAGCATACAATCAACAATGTAGTTTGGTTATCTTTCAGTTTTTGAGGCAACCTTCTAATTTGTCATCATGCTTTATAAACACTTCAGTCCTTCTATATAGACTTCGGTCTTTTGGAGAACCTTGATGTAATTTGAGCTATAGGTCTCATTTACTTGTTGACTATACTAAGATCTGAATTCTTCTTTGAGAATTTTATCGAGCTTTGTTCCTGTACTGTGACTTTGATTTACACCGAAACTCATTCGAATTATAGACTTCAGTCTTGTCAGGCCAGGGACTCCAGAATGGGCAGAAGAAAACTGATTGCTTAATTCATTAGCTAACTATCATTTATATACATAAAATGGGACGGATCAGTTCATCTTCTTGATGACTGTTCGCGTTCCAGTTCACCCACCCGTTGAAGATTAGGTGTGAACATTCCCCCCCTTAATCTGAAAGGATGTTGGTGAGTCCAAGCATCGTTCTGAATCTTTCAAGCTTTTCTCTTCCAAGCGCTTTGGTGAATATGTCTGCAATTTGCTCATTTGTGGAACAATGACGGAGACGGATTGTTTTGGCCTCAACATGATGTCAGATCAGATGATATTCAGTATTGATGTGCTTAGTACGATCATGGAACTTTGGGTTCTTGGCCAACTTTATTGCAGAGGTGTTATCAATCATGAGTGGAGTTGATTGTACTTATTTTACCTGCAAATCTTCAAGAATTTTCCTGAGCCACACAATTTCTTTCGTTGCTTCAGTTGCTGCCACGTATTCTGTTTCTATTGTGGAATCTGCTGGAACTGATTGTTTGCGTGATCTCCAGGAGACAGCTCCTGATCCAAGACTCATTGCATATCCTGAAGTAGATACCCCAGTTTCTTTGTCTCCATCGAAGTCTGAATCAGAGTATCCAATCAAGCTGAAGTTGTCCACCTGTGTATACTTGATTCCAAGGTCTTGAGTTCCCTTCAAGTAACTTAGAACTCTTTTTGCAGCAGACCAATGTCCCTCACAAGGCTTTTGCATAAACCTGGAAAGGATTCCAACAGCAAATGAAATGTCTGCTCTGGTAGTAGTGAGGTAGATGAGACTTCCTACAAGCTGTCTATACTTTGTTGCATCCTCAAATTCCTTTCCTTCAATAGATGTGAGCTTCAAGTTTTGTTCCATTGGAGTAGAAAGAGGATTGCACTCTGTCATGCCAAATCTGTTTAACAAATCTCCAATATATTTCTTTTGAGAAAGAAATATGGATTTTGGATGTTGGGTTACTTCAATGCCAAGATAGTAATGAACATAGCCCAAATCAGTCATTTCAAAACTTTTTCCTAATTCTTTCTTTATGGATGCAATATAGCTTTCATTGTTCCCTATCATTAAAAGATCATCTACATATACCACAAGATATACAACTGTTTTGCCAACTTTCTTGACAAATAAAGTTGCATCATCAAGATCAAAATGTTTGAAGTTGAGTTTCAGAAGATGCTCAGTTAGTTTTTCATACCAGGCTCGTGGTGCTTGTTGTAGGAATTTACAGGGTAAGTTCCACAGAAGAATACCAAAAGGACACCGCTCACAACCAGATCTCAAATCAATACACCAGTATTTTTGACGTGGTTAAAACCCTCAGAGTGCAAGGAGGGAAACAGTCCACGGCCTGTCCCAACGTGGGTACAGACAATTTATTAATCAAAGAATGAAAATTTACATAAGCTTCTCTCATGCACAGATTGCCCGAACAATGACCCTCCATGCGCTTTAAATAGAACTCATGGACCAATCGGGTGTCAAGCCACGGATCAAGTGTCGGTAATACCGAGGTGAGAGTGAACCGTCGGATCACTACATATCGTGACCGTCGGATTGTAAGTTACAAAATGTACAACGGTAAAGAAACACACTTTACCTAACTCTAACCTAACTCTATACTAGACCAAGTTGAACTTAACTATATCCTATGTGTCGGAATATCCTAACATCCCCCCTTAAGAACAACTTGGGATAGGATTGAAGGATTTACAAATATGACACAATAGGAGAAGGAAGGAGGCACTAGAGCCTATCCCCCCTTAGTGACAACTTCCTGAACTCCAAGCATATATCGAAGTTTAGTGAACTTCGCCTCTGTGAGAGCCTTTGTGAAGATGTCTGCAACCTGATCATCCGTTGGACAATATTGCACTTCAAGAACATGGTCAAGAATGAGCTTTCTGATGAAGTGCATGTGTAGTTCAATGTGTTTGCTGCGCTGATGCTGGACTGGATCTTTGCATAGCTGAATGGCACTTTGATTATCACACCAAAGTGTGGTTGGATGCTGCTGCTCAAAGCCAAACTCTGATAGGATCTGACGAAGCCACAAGGCTTCCTTACTAGCTTCCACGGCACCACGATACTCTGCTTCTGCTGACGAAAGAGAAATGGCAGCCTGTTTCTTACAAGCCCATGTAATAGGTCCTGAACCAAGAGTGAAGACATAACCGGCAGTAGACTTCCGATCATCAAGGTCACCAGCCCAATCAGAATCAGTGAAACCAACTAACAGAGGAGCTGCTTTGGCACTGTAATGAATCCCAAACTGTATTGTACCTCGAACATAACGAAGTATTCTTTTAGCTGCTTTCCAATGACTTTCACGGGGGTTTTGCATAAAACGAGCAACAAGGCCAACAACAAAGGAAAGATCAGGACGAGTATGGGTTAAATACAAGAGTTTTCCGACAAGTTGACGGTATAAGGTAGCATCAACTTCAGGAGAAGTACAAGAGACTGAAAGTTTGACTCCAGACTGAAAGGGAGAAGGGGCTGGCTTACAGTCTTCCATGTGAAAATGACGAAGAATATCACAAGCATACTTGGACTGGGAAAGGAAAATACCCTCTTGGGATTGCAAGACTTGAAGACCGAGAAAATAGTGTAAGTGTCCTAAGTCTGTCATTTCAAATTTCTTTTTAAGGCTGGACTTCACATGGTTTATAAGGTTGGGATCACTACCAGTAAGAATAAGATCATCAACATAAAGAACAAGGATGATGAGAGAGTTGCCCACTTTCTTGGTGTAGACAGTATTGTCAGAATGACACCTAGAAAAGCCAGATTCTAAAAGAAAGCTATCCATTTTGGCATACCAAGCTCGAGGAGCTTGCTTGAGGCCATAAAGGGATTTCTTAAGGCGACAAACGAGGCTGGAGTCTGTTTGTATGAAGCCAATGGGTTGTTCCATATAGATTTCTTCCTGCAAGTCCCCATGCAAGAAGGCAGATTTAACATCCATTTGATGTACTTCCCATTTTAAAGAGGCAGCAAGGGAAAGAACAAGGCGGATAGAGTTCATTTTGGCAACTGGAGAGAAGGTTTCAGTGTAGTCAATGCCTTCAACCTGTGAAAAGCCCTTAGCAACTAGACGAGCTTTATGTTTGTTAACTTTCCCATCTGGTCCATACTTGGTTCTGTAAACCCATTTGCATCTAACAAGTTTGCGTCCCTTTGGTAGAGGAACAAGATCCCATGTATCATTTGTCATCAATGAATGATATTCTTCATTCATAGCTGTTTCCCAATGTGGATGGCCTGAAGCTTCTGCAAAAGTGTCAGGATCATGATTCACTGGAGCTTGAGCCAGTAAAGAAGAGGCTCTTTCAAACTGAGAACGTGTACGTCGCTGATCTGTAGGATCACCGGCAAGATCACCTGCTGCATCCCGAGTAGCACGGACCCATCTTGGAAGTTGAGGATCCTGAGAAGGTGGGGAAGGATTATCATCCTCGCTTTCATCATCAGAAGAAGAAATGTTCTCAAAGATAGAAGAGATGGGAAGAGGTGGCACATCCGCCGGACTAGGCTCGCAGGCCGATTTATTTTCATCAAATTTTACATCTCTTCTAATGATAACATTTTTGGACTTAAATGGAATAAGTCTATAGCCTTTTACATCTTCAGAATATCCAACAAAAGTACATTTCTCACTCTTAGGTTCTAAGGCTTTATGCTTTTCATCTGGAATATGGGCCCATGCTTCACTTCCAAACACACGAAAGTGACTTACATCTGGTTTAATGGAACTCCAAGCTTCTTCTGGAGTGATATTCTCTAGAACCTTAGTAGGAGTGCGATTGATTATATAATTTGCACAATTAATTGCTTCGGCCCAAAAACTAAGACTGAGTCCTTTAGATTGCAGCATACAATTAGCCATTTCCTTTAAAGTGCGATTTTTCCTTTCAGCTACACCATTTTGTTGTGGAGTGTATGGAACAGTATGTTGCATTTGAATGCCATTTTCGGTGCAAAAGGTGATGAATGCATTTTTAACATATTCTCCACCATTATCAGTTCTTAGCTTAAGAATTTGATGTCCAGATTGTTTTTCAACGAATGCTTTGAAGGCCAAAAAGGTGGTAAATACTTCGCTCTTGAGTTTTAAGAAGTATACCCAAGTGCGTCTAGAGAAATCATCAATGAAAGTTAAGAAGTACTTGCAGCCAGAGAATGAAGCAACAGGAAGAGGACCACATAAATCACTGTGCACAAGCTGTAAAGGGGCTGAGGCGTGCCAAGAGGCACGTTTGTCAAAACTGTCCCGATGATGTTTTCCGAGTACACATCCGGAACAAACACCATCTTTGCAAGATACCATAGGAAGACCTGTCACCATGTTTTCTTTACAGAGATGCTGAAGGGAGCGATAGTTTAAGTGACCATACCGCTCATGCCAAAGTTTGCTCACTTCATCATTATGAGCAACAAATACTGAGGGAAGATGGGATGACCCAAAGTTGTGAAACTTATACAACCTTTTGGAATCATCAGCAAGACCAGTAGCTAGAATCTGTTTAGGATCTTTTAGATCCTTGATTACAACATCATGAGGTGAAAATTCAACGATTTTACCTTCACCTGAATGAGTTATCTGATAGACAGATAGAAGGTTGCAGGATAAGTTTGGAACACATAATACATCATTGAACTGACCATTGTCTAGATGAACAGTTCCAGTCCCTACAACATTAAGAGATCTATCATCACCAACATATATATTTTTGGTGTTACAATCATTTAAAGAAGAAAACATGGCTTGGTTGTTGGCCATGTGACAAGAGGCTCCAGAATCAATGAGCCACTCATGAGAATGAGAAGAAGAAGAAGATACATTTAATGCATAACTAGACTGAGATGATTGACGATGACATGCAGAAAATGCCGTTCCGGAAGTTGAAGTTGAAGTAGGCTCCAGATGGATGTTATGTTTCTTCATTGCGGCTTCCAAGGCTTCCATCTTCTTAAAGCATTTAGATTCTAAGTGGCCATCTCGATTACAAAAGTTACAATGTCTTTCAGTCTTCTTCCATTTGTTTTTATTGGGCTTATCATATTGCTGAAATGATCTTTCATCTTGAGGCTGAGTTGGTTTAGGACCATTCCTTTGAGGATAAGACTTCTTAGGATTCTTTGAATTTGGATACTGCTGGGCGGCTAACGCTTTTGTGGAAGAGTTTCCAAGATTAAGAAGACCAAGGTGTAAGAGTTTTTCTTGTTCTCTTATTAAGGAATCACAAAAGGAGTCAAAGGAAGGGGGCTTGTAGTCTTTGCCTTGACAAATGAAAGCTTCCCTGGTAGAATGGAAAGTGGAAACAAATACAGAGTAGGCTGGCCCTAACTTAGTGAGGATGGAATAAATAAGGTTACCATCATCTTTCTTAACTTTAACACCTTCCAAGAGATATCTAAGGTTCTTGAATTTTGACAAGAAATCTTCAATGCAAGAAAAATTATTAGGATCCAAAGTAAGCAGCTCATTTTCAAGTTGATGGGATCTAATTTCATTTTTAATCCCAAAAACTTTAGCGAGTTTTTCTAATGCTTCATGAGGAGTTTCAATTTCTGCAATGTGGAATCTAAGATCAGGAGAAACAGACATTCCTATCAAGCCACGTGCTTGATCTTGTCGATTTTCCCATTTTTCGGCCTTGTCTTCATCTTTGGGTTTCTTCTCTTGGTCTGTGGCTATTCTGAAGAGACCTTTACTTCTAAGTAAATCTCCCATGTAGGCGACCCATTGGAAATAGTTAGTGCTGTCAAGAATGACTTGGCATGGACTTTCCATTTTTGAAAAACAACTGAAGCTGAAGATGCTGAAAGTGAGTGGTCCAATGGATAGATCTCGAAAAAATAGGCGGTTTTAAAAAAAACGGCTCTGAAAAAGGCTTCCGGATGAAGAAGTTATGGCTTTTTGAAAAAAAAATTGTTGACGTTGCCAGCAAAGTGCGCGAATGTGCGGGAATGAAAAAATCCGCCTCCACAAAATGGAGACTTGAACCCAAGACCTCTACTCTCTTAAAAGGTCTTTGAACCAATTGATCTATACAAAAGATTTGAGAGAGAGAGAGAGAGAGAGAGAGAGAGAGGGGGGGGGGGGGGGCCTCGATTTGCGTGCTTGCCTTGGGAAGACTCTTTTCCCCTACAAAACACAAAACACAAAACCCAACACGAATATCCAAAGAAAAACGAACCTTACGGCTCGAAGTTAGCTTTAGCCAAAAAACTAGAAATTTTAAAAAAATCTCAAAGTTAGCTTTTAGCCGAAAAACTAAATATTTTCCTCAATGTTTCTGATTTTCCGAGATCACACTAAGGTGCAGGGAAAAGAGCATACGCATGAGAAAAATCCTTTCTTTCTGTTTCTGATTTGCCCAGATCGCACAGAGTCGCAGGGCAAAGAGCATACGCAGAAATGAAAGGTATAGATCCGGGAAAAAAAAGGCTAAATAAACCGAAACCGAAATAAGCAGAGAGAAAATGACAGTAAACTGCAAAAAAAAACACTGTATACCTCCCGATCTGAAAAATGACGCAGCTAGGGCTACCGGAAACCTTTTCGCGTGAAACGAAAGGGGTTCCTCACTGAAACAGATGCTCCGAATGCAACAGAGCAGTCCTCTCGGCCCGAAAGCAGTCAGAAACAGCAGATCTAGGAAACGACAGCCGCATGCAGTTCTACCGGCTTCAGATTTGGATCACCAACGGACGCGGCCCTCAAATAGCTCTGATACCATGTAGGAATTTACAGGGTAAGTTCCACAGAAGAATACCAAAAGGACACCGCTCACAACCAGATCTCAAATCAATACACCAGTATTTTTGACGTGGTTAAAACCCTCAGAGTGCAAGGAGGGAAACAGTCCACGGCCTGTCCCAACGTGGGTACAGACAATTTATTAATCAAAGAATGAAAATTTACATAAGCTTCTCTCATGCACAGATTGCCCGAACAATGACCCTCCATGCGCTTTAAATAGAACTCATGGACCAATCGGGTGTCAAGCCACGGATCAAGTGTCGGTAATACCGAGGTGAGAGTGAACCGTCGGATCACTACATATCGTGACCGTCGGATTGTAAGTTACAAAATGTACAACGGTAAAGAAACACACTTTACCTAACTCTAACCTAACTCTATACTAGACCAAGTTGAACTTAACTATATCCTATGTGTCGGAATATCCTAACACTTGTTTGAGGCCATACAAGGACTTCACAAGTTTGCATACTTTGTGTTCATGTCCTTTCACAGCAAATCCTTCAGGCTGGGACATAAAAACATTCTCTTTTAGATCTCCATTCAAGAATGCAGTTTTTACATCCATTTGATGGACTTTCCAACCGTTCTGAGCAGCTAGTGCAAAGAGTGTCCGGATGGTGGCCCATTTTGCTGTGGGGGCAAAAGTTTCCTCATAATCGACCCCTTCCTTCTGTGCAAAACCTTTTCCCACAAGCCTAGCTTTGTGCTTCTCAAGTGAGCCATCAGCTTTGTACTTGTTCTTGTAGACCCACTTGCAGCCAATTGGTTTGGTTCCAAATGGAGGATCAACCAGCTTCCAAGTGCCATTCTTTATGAGGGCATCATACTCCTTCTGCATCGCTTCTTTCCATTCATCATGAGAAGCATCTTCTTTGAAAGAAGTTGGTTCAAAATCTGTAGACAAGTTCAATTCACAATCATAAGTAACATCCATATCAACAGGTGAATTAGAGTTATCTACATCACCTCCATCTTGTCGGTTTGTATTTCTGGTTCCTGTTTTTCCAATTTCATCAGGATGAACACTTTCAAGTGTCTTTGTCAGCCACTTTGGGGGACCTTTCTGAGATGGTCCAGGCTGCTCTGTTGATTGAGTTGGGACTGAATCAAGATTGAGTCTCCCAATTCTATCAATTACATCACTTAAAGCATCATCCGTTGTTGGAGTTTCATGCAGAGGAGATTGTTCTTCAGAAGAAGATTCCACATGTTGTTCTAGTATAGGAATCCCCCCTTCAAGATGTGGAATCTGATTATCAAATTCTTGAAATGATTTTGCTTTTGCGAATCTGTCCAAGCGATTAAGTTGCCGCTCAACAACATTGTCAGATTTGGATGATTCGAGAAAAATGACATCTCTAGATAAAACAAATTTTTTATTTACTTCATCATAGAGGCGGTATGCTTTAGATGTGTTTGAATACCCCAGGAAGATACACTTACGACTTCTAGCACCAAGTTTGTTTCTATGTACCTTTGATATTAAAGCATAACAAGTGGAACCAAAAATACTGAGATGTTTTACCGAAGGAACATGTCCATACCACAATTCATAAGGAGTCTTGTTTCTTATAGCACTAGATGGACATCTATTCTTTATATATGCAGCACATAGAACAGCATCAGCCCAAAACATTATCTTTACATTTTTGAAGAAAAGCATGGATCGTACCATATTCAAGATGGTTCTGTTCATTCTTTCAGCTACACCATTCTGTTGAGGATTATAAGGCACAGTTGTTTGATGTTTAATCCCATGTTGGCGAAGATAGTGTTCAAATTCATTTGATGTATATTCTTTTCCATTATCAATGCGAATAGACCCAATATGAGATTGTGCATCATTTTCAATCCATTTATGAAAATTCTTGAATGTTTGAAAAGCATCAGATTTGTTTTTCAATAAATAAACCCAACACATTCTGGTGTAATCATCAATAAATGTCATGATATATTTATTTCCATTTGCAGAAGGAACAGGCATTGGACCACATAAATCTGAATGAATGAGTTCAAGCTTCCTATGTGCTCTTGAATGTGAATCATGAAAAGACTGTTTGCTATGCTTTCCTAGAATGCAAGCATCACATTGCTTATGTTTTCTAGGAATTGTAGGCAAACCAGCAACACCATTTTTCTTCAACAAGTGGAGACTATCATAGTTTAAATGTCCAAATCTAGCATGCCATAATAAACTTGACGGAAGTGTACCTTCTTCATGATGAGAAATATATGAGAAATGTTGTGTATGAGCAGAGGTTCCTTGCAGTTTAAGAAGTCTTTCTTCTTCTATACCCCTCATGACAAGTGAGTGGTCAGATGCCTTTCTTACCTCAAGCTTTCCATAAAACATATGAATGGAGTGACCTTGCTGGCGGATGTGGACCAGGGACAGCAAGTTTCTCTTGAGCTGTGGGAGATATAGAACATGATCCAGAAGAAAGTCTGGAAGACCAGGTAGTTTAAGCCTGATTGTGCCAAGCCCTGATAGCTTGATTTTTCACTGATCTGCAAAGTATACTGCTCCATCAACATTGTTAGTGAAATCTTCAAAAAAATATTTCCTATGAGTCATATGACAGGTTGCTCCTGAATCAAGCAACCAGTCATTTTTCGAAGAAGCAAGTGAAGCATTAAACAAATCTTCATTTACTCCAATGTTACATTGTGCCTCAATATAGTGAGCGGATTCAGGTGCTTTACCTTTGTCCGTGTCATCAGTTTTACCTTTTTGTTGGTTTCTTCTCTGCTCAATTTTGTCCCATGGTAGCTTGCATGTAGAAGCATCATGTGATCCATTTCGTTTGCAGCGAATGCAATGCAGATATGCCTTTTCTCCTTGAGAATGTCTGCCCCCCCTGCCTCTGAAGTATCTTCCTCTTCCTCTTCGTCCACCTCTTCCTCTTGTAGAATCTTGAGCAGGATGCTTTTCTTTATGAGCAAGGCAAACAGTCTCTTCAGAAGATTCAGGGACTGTTTTCTTTCCAAAGGTTTTCTCTCTTTCAGCAAACTTTTTCACAAGAGACTCAAAGGTTATGTCTTTAAGATTTCCATTTGCTTGTAAAGACTCAAGATAATTGGAGTAGGTAGGATAGAGTGCTTTGAGAAAGGCAATAAGAGAGATATCCAGCTCAACCTTAGTGGATTTAATATCATGCATTATAGACTTTATTTCAGATGCAAGAGCAAGAGGATCATTATTTTTCAGTTCAAGAGTGAAGAGTTTAATCATGAGCTGAACAACTTCAAGTGCAGAATGCGAATCATAGAGTTCTTTCAGCTTTTGTAAAGCTTCAAAGGCAGTGGAATAGGATGAAATATGACAACTTACTTCTTCATTTACAGATGCTGCGATCAATGCATAGGATTTGTTGTTCTTGTTTTCCCAAATGACAAGTTCTTTATCTGATGTAGGCTGCACAGGGTCTTTGTCTTCTTCTCCGACACACACTCCTTTCCACAACTCATTGTAGATGAGGGTGTGTTTCACCATCCGAGACCATTCAGAATAGTTCTCCTTGCCAGTGAGAACTATTCCGACCATAGAGATGATTGAATGCATTCTGTAAAATTACTTCTGTTGATAAAAAAAATCCTTACGTTACAGCCTTCAAATCCTTCTGATATTTGCTAAAAGCATCAGCATTTCATTGTACATATCACTGCAATACTACTATGTTTTGAAAAAATGCGCAAGGGATCACTTCAATATATCACTTCAATGTATTAATATATCACTTCAATATATCAATTTATCATGCAACACTACAAATGTTTTGATATATAAAACACTCTGACTGATATAACTTGAATGCTTTGAAAACTGCCTTGAATGATATATATAAACACTTTGAAAAGACAGCGCAATACACTGAATGCTTTGAAAAATTGTTTATATAGATGGCGCAATACTACAACATTATCATTCGGACATTCACACTCACATGGAATAAAACGCACAATACTGAATCAGTTACCATATCCTTGTTGTCGTGGGTTCGGCCCCTTCTTGACAGCTCTTCCTCAGGCCAGCAAACGGGCACACAGAGTAATGTTATATCCAAGACAGTGCGTATTCAATATCAAAAAAAAACGCACATTCAACAGCGCATAACCATGGACAGTGCGCATTTAAATGAAAAAAATGATATCTGCGGAGTTAAAAGTGTCAGATTGCAGAGACAGTATGCATTTCCTCCTCTTGCGTCGATGATATATTGACCAGACTTTTTAAAAGAGAAAAAAAATATTATTCAGTCCAGCTTCTTGCAATACTAGGTTCGACCATCGCCGACAGACACCGTTCTCAGGGAAAGTGGCGTTATCTGCTTGAAAGCAGTCATGGATGCTAACACCATAGATGATAATGACGGTCACCAGTACTTTGTGCAATGTGCGTCTACATCAATTTGAAACTATTCATTATCGTCTCTTCTTGAGCGTAATGACTACGTCACTATGAAATATGAACCACATCCGTTCGTCTCCCAACCATTACTGTCTCGAGCATCCAAGAGCACCCGTTTGGTAAGCGAGCTCCACAGCTAACGTAACCATGTGTCTACAAGCAAATTTACCAGCGCATCCCCACCGTTTTCTTGATGAGGTTACAGTGAGATTTGAGTGAGATAAGAGATAGGTGCCGAGAGGAATCGCGGAGTGTACTTGAAAAGATTTGAATCGAAATGGCCAAAGCGGACTTGCAAAACGATTTGAATTGAAATGGCCAGAGCGGACTTGCAAAACGATTTCAATTGAAATGGCTAGAGCGGACTTGCAAAACGATTTGAAGAAGTGATACCAAGAAGGGAGGATTCAAGGCAGTATTGGGACCATCCCTGGTTTTTCCTGGTTTATACGGTGTGGAGAGGTAGCAAAAACGAATGCGCAGAGAATCAGTGTCAGACCAGGCAGAGGCAGAGCAGGTGTGGCAAATGCAGGTCAGAGTGCTGGCAGAGGCAGAGGCGTTAACCAACGAATGCAATTACACTAGAGGAGAGAGCGCTGGCAGAGGCAGAGGAGTTACAAGGCACGCCAGAAAAAGGGACCTGGGACCTGTGCTCTGATACCATGTCAGGCCAATGTAACTCCAGAATGGGCAGAAGAAAACTGATCGCTTAATTCATTAGCTAACTATCATTTATATACATAAAATGGGACGGATCAGTTCATCTTCTTGATGACTGTTCGCGTTCCAGTTCACCCAACCATTGAAGATTAGGTGTGAACATTTCTGGAGAACCTTGATGTAATTCGAGTTATAGCTCTCATTTACTTCTTGTCTATACTAAGATCTGAATTCTTCTTTGAGAATTTATCGAGCTTTGTTCCTGTACTGTGACTTTGATTTACACCAAAACTTATCCGAATTCTCTTGATGAGGCTTGTGTTTACCTTATACTTGTGATACTACATGTCTCTTTTACGAATTCCTTACTGAAATTTGGTCCGAACTTCACTTATTTTTGTGGATTATATCACTGTCCGATGGAGCAAAGATATATTTCTTCTAGATTGTGAGATCATCTACCTTTCTCTCTGAGATGATTTGACTTTTTCATTGAGCCATATGAACCTCCTTCTTCTTGGTGTGTATAATATGCTCATTGTAATCTTAGTTTCATTAGCTTAAAACTGCGCTTCTTCAAACTGCCTTTGACCATGACCATAACTCTGATACCATGTTGAGAAATCCAAAGAGTGGCAGTTAAAACAATTTCTCTTATTCTTATTATGACAGTATCTTGTGATGTTTTTCATTATTATTATTTGTTCTTTCTAATTATCTTTTCTTATCATCAAGACTAATGCTAAGCAACAAATAGAAGAGTACCCAAGATATAGGCACGCTGCCAAGGAAAAAGCCCACTCTAGGGGAAAACCTAATCAAAATTCTTCCTTCAATAGATTCTAGATGAGACAACCAAGACCTTTACAACCTAGACTAGAGACTCCCTCCATCAAGTCATCCTTGTTTGATCTTCCTCGGTTTGTCATCCATGCCACTGTGTGAGCACCAAGTCCTTGTCTCTACGATGGTACTGAATTCTTGTCTCTGTGGCAGCACTGAATCCTTGTCATTGCAATAGTACCGAGTCCTTGTTCTTGTGGTAGCAGCAAACCCATCTCTTCAATATATAGTGAGGTTGTGCCTTCACGGAAATGCTAATACTATGCCTTCACGAAATGATAAGATTATACCTTCACCAAGATGTTGAGACTGTGCCTTCACTGAAATGTTGAGACTGTGCCTTGACGAAATCATAAGAACCCATACTCTACAAAAGATCTGAACTATCTCACTGTATTAGTACTGAAAATTTTTCTCCGAAATCCGAACTTGTTATATCTATGTTGACCGAACAGCTTATGCTTGTATATATAGTTGTCTCCATGAGAAATAAGCCGACATGATTTCTTGAGCAGCTGTGTCTCCATTTTAAGGTTAGGTTGACTTTAGTTCATTGAGGACATCCGACTTGATGATTATTCATTCGAGGTCATCTTGAAGGAGACTTGATGGAGGAGTCTTTGACCAAACAAATTTTTGATTTTTCGGCTCAAGTAAATAGTCCTAAAGCCTGCAATGGAGGCTTGACCTATGACAATTGACCCAAGCATGAAACCCATGCTTTAACAAGTCAATTTACGAATAATAAAATTATTTTGCTTTCTTTCGACAAATATATTACATTTTGACTTCAAGTACAATTATGAAGATCGAACCTACTTACATTCTTCAACATGTCCTTCTGTCAATATCGTAGGGTTGGAGGAGGGCCAAACTTAAAGTTATTACTTTTCATTATGTAATTGAGTGTTTATGCTTGTTTTTCTTAGGCAAACTTGGGTTCAGATTACTGGGTTCCTTGGAAGGAGGAAGGGTTTTGACTGTAGTCATGTTGCCTTACCTTAACTAGAGGGGTTAATCCTCATCCCTAGTCCCATGGGATATCCATATTGAATTACAGCTTTAGGATGGGCACTACTTGGGAAGCCCAATTTTGGTAGTGTGGTTTCGTTTCCTCATTCCACATTTTTCACTCCCCTCCACACATTACATGCCTTATTTCATCATCTTCCCTCTCTAGGTCCACATGACCATTGGGTCCACAAGGCTCTAGTACTCCCAATTCCCTTGTCCACATGTCTGGGTCGGGCCTGGAATGATGCCCCAGAGGTTGATGCAACAAACAAAAAAACATAATATCACCACATACAAAAGGAAATATCCCACAAAATGCAACAGATGGCTAGTGCAGTAAACTTAGCACATGGGCAAAAGCCAAGCATGAGCACTACCTCCTAATCATTATGTCCATCACCTTGGTTCCTAGGGCCCACTATGAGTGCCCCTTGCATCATTAAGAAACCCATGTATGTCCAACCCCTGGTGGGCAATGAACTACCCCACCTTAAAAGGTAATCACTACTACATCATACACATCATGCTCTCATTCCTTGGAGTCCCAAGCAATAAAATAAAATAAAAATCAATAAAAGGAAAAAGGAAATGAAGAAGGGTGGAAAAACAAAAGTCGAGGTAACTCATATACCACGATTTCTCCCTCCTACATTCATACACCATATTGTGTGGACATCCCTCAATATTACCACCCTTGAGCCCATTTCAATTGGCCATGAGACTCCTATGCCCCAATACACCTCATCAATTTTCACATGACACCTACCACTTGAAGGAAGTACCTTGGACATGTCCTTCCCTTTAGGGGCTAGGAACACCTCATACGGTTGTTTATTAGCCATTCCTACCTATGGAGGTAACACCATTACATGTTCAAAGCTCCAAATTTGGAAGGGAAAGCCACTATGAAGCCTCATTTATGCCCTTGATTAACAAACTTATTTACTTAATTGCACTAAAGAATTTTTGTGTCTGAAGGAAACCCTATACGGGATCCACGCCCTTCGAAGGATCACCATGGCATTTGTAGGGTGAGTGTTGAGAGCCATGGGCCTCCATTCATGCAGAGCATTGATTGCCATGCCATGGGATTCCTCAACACGACTATCAGCTTGTTTTTAGCCCTAGTTATTCAAAAGATGATGCACTTGGACCACCATACCCCAATCGGACACACATTGCACCCAACACTTGGCAGTTGATCTAAGGCCTAGAGGTGGTTATGTCTTTACTAGGGAGACATCGAACATGTGTCATCCTTGAGCCCTCACTGATGGAGCATCGACTTGATTTTGAGCCACTTGGAGACCCATGATACCCATTTTGGGGCCCCAATCCTAAAATAGTGCTCTTAGAGATGTTTTGCAACGTAATGAGGACATCACCCTCTTCATCACGATTTTTGACGCCCTCTACCACATTTCTAATTGAAGAGGCCTTAATGCTGCCTATCTAGGCGTCTTCACATGCATGACGTCAACCTTGCGTGGGCTTAGGAGAGAGATATTAATTTTTTAAAAGCTATCATGGTTGGCTTGTAACCATGGGTGGGTTACTTTAGATTTTAGACATCTAGAGGGGCTTCGTCATAAGGAAATCGAATGGATAGCACTTGTATAAATAGATGAGACATGCTCTCATCTCAAACCATCACTCTTAGGATTTTCGGCCTCGTTGGCAATTTGGGACCTGCAATTTGTGGAGTATTCCTGGTGATTATGGATGAATGTTGATGTGTGGATAAATTTTGTCTCATTTTGGAGCTTCTATATGGCATTGTTATGGATGGATATACCCTTCACTATCTTGTAGGTTCTCTTTCATGATGAAATTATGTTTTTATTAATGTCTAATGCATGGAATATTGTCCCATGGTTATTAATGTAACCTAATTGTTGAAACATTGTCTAAAAATTTTAACTCTTGGGAAATTTTGCATGTGTTACTCATTTGATAGTGAAGGAATGAATGTTATTAGGGGATTATTGCATTTTATCCTTGAAACTCCTTTATCAAGTGTGTAAGAAGTATAAATATCTAAAGAGGTAGTGAAAACGTATTCCTTCAAGTCTCCTTGAAGAGCGAATTGCTCATATTAAAATCATTCATGACTCGAAACCTCCTAAGGTTATAGGCGTTGGTCAATTTCCTTGGTTTTCATAAAAAACTCAAAAATATTTATCTTTAAACTAAAGTATTTTATCCCTTCAAGGATAAGGAGGCTAATCTAGGGATTTGTGCGAAATCTATTGGAGGAGGAATTTTCGAATTTCATTAGGACAGAACTCTTCCTTTGTGTCTCCTCTAGAGGACCTCAAATTTTGGTGGAATGGCCACAATGGATTCTCCATAAATTTTGGTGCCTAAGTTGTCACATCAAGAGGGAACCCTAGAAGCTAATTCTTCAACTTAGGGATTCTTTGAAGGCAAATTTCTTTAGAACTTAGTGAAGTAAATCATACATTGCATTTTCTCTCACCTACCTTGACCTTTGATGTGCCCCTTTCTCCTGTTAAATCTCACCCCTAAGTCTTGTGTAGTTATTCTTAAAGGGGGTTTTCATGGAAAGTCTTACTAGTCTCTCCCAAGAGATTATACAACAAGAGATTATAAGAGCAAGTCGATGGACATGAAGACGACACACTTGAGCATATCAGTGAGACACAGGGAGAGCAAGTTCCTTGCTAGATCGAGCTATCTAGTAGTAGAAGTCGAGCAAGGAAGAAGAGTTCGAGCCCGAAATAAAGGAGAAGTAAGATTGAGGATGCACCAGTAGAGATTTCCAGTGTTAGCGTTGCAGAGCTAGAAGCTCGAATAGTGAGTATGAGTTGCCAGAAACCTAGTGCGAGTTGGCGAAAGATGGTTTGCAATGTTGCTGAAAGTCAGATCGAGCTCCAGATGGCCAACAAAATTTATTTTAGTGGTAGAGGGAGGCAGGACGACTCACATGGATCCAGCTATTATGTTGCACGATTTTCCTCAGCCAGGCAATGCGAATCCCTAAAGGTCGAGTTTCTCAATGGAATTTGAGTAGGTCAAAGGGTTTCTTACCATTTTTATTGTTTCATAGTAAAATAAACCCTCATTTGCTGCACTAGGTTTGCCTTCAGGGATTTTTCAGGGACTTTTGTCCAAAATATTGGTGTCACTTTTATTATGTGTGCGCATTTATTTCTCAGTTCCAATTTATTTTCCCTCGCATAATTTTATTGTGAAGAATTGCAGTGTGATTTATTCGTTCGTTGTCGTAGCAAATAAACTGCATAATTAATCAGTTAGAAGAACAAATTTCCAGTTGTTGCAATTTCAAAGAATTTTCACATAATATTGGATCCACCTTTCAAGCGACCATCGACCTCCCTTTCCCAGATTTGATAGGAAAGATAATTGAAATTCATCAAGATGATCTGACAGTGACCTCTAAGGAGAGATATGACCATTGCAAGCACCTCAAGAAAGTATTTGAAAAATGTCATCAATAAAATATCTTCCCTAACCCAAAGAACTCCATTTTTAGAACAGATCAGGAAAATCGTTAGGGCACGCGTATCCGAGGATGGAATCAACATGGACCAAGAAAGAATTGATTTTATTAAAAACATCCCGACACCTAAAGACAAAGGATCATTACAACCTTTCTTTGGCAAGACAAATTTCATTAGACAGTTTGTCCCCAACTTTGTTGAAGTGGTTAAGCCCATGAATGATTTGTTCAAGAAGGATGTGCCATGTGTTTGGAATGATCTTAAAGACAATTCATTTACGAAAATCAAGTGGAAGGTGGCATGTGATATAGTGATGGAGTGGAGTGGGGATCAAGGGAAGGCTCCAAGCTACATGCCATATTACAAACATAGCTATAAGAGGGGAAGCCCACACTTGGGTATATGAGTGTAGGAGGGAGCAATTGTGGTACATGAATTACCTTGACCTTTGTTCTTCCACCCTTCTTCATATGTCTTTTTCCCTTGATTGATTTTTCTTCATAATTGTTCGGGGCTCTAGGGGATGAGAGGATGATCTGTAGGGTATAGCAATGCATACCCCCTTTAAGGTGGGATAGTTCATCGCCACCAAAGGTTGTGACGATCATGAGTTCCTTAATGATGAAAGGGGCTAATATGAGAATCCCTAGGAACCGGGGTGATGGCCATAATGATAGGGGTAGAGCTCATGCTTGGCTTTTTCCCACGTGCTAAATTTGTATGTCCTGAACATATTTTGCATTTTACGGTACATTTCCTATTGAGAGTGGCCAAATTATGCTTCTTCATTTCTTTTTAGCTGCATCAACCTTCGGGGCATTGTTCTAGGCTCTACCTAAGGTGTGGACAAGGGGAGGGGGAGACTAACTCCTTATGGACCCAATGGAAAAATGCAGACCTGAATGGGAAATAGGGTGACTAGGGTTGTAATGAGTGAAAGGGAGGTGATATATATGGTGTCAAGGCGGGGGGCCATCCAACCAAAGTCAGGGTTTCCCATGTAGTGCCATCCTTAAAGCTAGTATCCAATAAAAGAGATCCGACGGGACTACGATCCAAGGTTAACCATCAAATTGGACAAAGGAGACAAGAGTACATACTTAGCCCACTATTTCCACTGAATCCCCCCACTAATCCATTCCCAAAAGTGTGCATGATAAGTAAACAAAAATACCCAACTACTCAATAAAAAGCCATACCTTCAAGATTGGAAAGCCCACTTCAAACATACGATCATAACAGATAGGCGAGGGACCAAATTGTTGGCTCATGTGGTAGAGATAATGGCACATCGCGCTATCTGGTGGTTACAATAGGTTGTTGGCTATGAGCTGAGGACCATCTAGGAGAAAATTTTCTCCTATGATATCACCCACAAAGTGGTGGGTAACAAGTACAATTAGAACTACAAAGAATGCAATATGGAACGAAAACAAATACAAGCTACAAAAAATAGGAAAAACGAGCCACAAAGAATTTGATGTGAACCTTCACTAGCCACAGTGAAAAGAAGGTTGTAGGGTTATACGAGCCACATTATAGAGAATATGCACCATAAAGCAAATGTGAGTCATTGTTGATTTACTCCATGCCATAAAAGATGTGATCCACTAGAATATACTAAACGAGCTACTAAGGATTACGTCCAACATGCCACATAAAAGGTCAACAAGCCACAAAGCTAAACCACAAAGTGCGAGTAAGCCATAGAATCAATCCATAGAGATGCGAGCTATAAGATGTGTGCAACAAAATTGTTCCATAGGATGTGCGCTATTTTAGATAGCAATGGTATGTTCTATGCTTGCATCAATTACGTCAAAGTCCCTCTAGTAGCCCAATTATAATTTCCACTTAATTTCCAATAGCAATCACATAAACCATTAATCGCATTAACAGTAACTGTGGATAGAACATAACCATTAAAATGTGGAAGACAAGCCAAGACAAGAGGACACCAAAATTTGGCTAATGCTAGGGAAAAGCCCCCAGATGGAGAAAACCCTTGATCAATCCTTCTTATTAATCTATTATCAAATGTTCAGTTGAGAGAGAGAGAGTACAATAATACAAAGTCAAAGTCAAATTTTACTTGCCAAAACAACCCAGTCAAATTTTCAATTCTACCCTCAGTCAACAACAATCAAATTCTTCCCTAACCAGAAAGTAAAAGGTGGTCAACGTAGAAACAAACAGTCCACTTAGAGCACAGTCAATCCCAGTCAAATTCGGCATTCTTTGCTGGTCAAAGTCAACCCAAAACAGTGATCAAAGGCCAAGACAAATTTGGTCAAAGGAGAGAGGATTTTTGAGGTGAAAGTCTACAATTTATCTCTACATTCATCCCAAGTCAAAGTGCCCAGATCACCTCGATTTTTGTGCAAAGAAGTGTGCCTTGCCCAAAAGATAGAATTGAAATTATGCCCAGAAAGTCAAAGTTAACGTTGCAGTGAACTTTAAATTTTCGGCCCTATGATTTTCGTCCTCCTTTCAGCTCACACGTGTGAAAAGAACAACTGCCCAATCAGATGTATGAACCAATTAAATGAGGAGAGAGAAGAATGTGTTGAGTTGATGAGGTGCCAAATAAGGTTAGAGGTCACTCTCACTTATATGAATCGACGTGGGTCAACAGACATGTCTCTTGGGCTTTCTGATCCTACATGATGGTGTCGCCGACTTTGACAATTTGCACATGTGTGGGCTTCACTTCAAAAACACATTTCTCCTTGTCCAAATTTAGTGATCTTTAAATCGATTTTGGTCCTTTAAAAAAGAGGAATTCAATGCAGTAATTATCTCCATAAAATGAGCTTCCCAAAGTGGAATATGGCCCTAGTTGCATACTTTAACACTCCCTCTCAAATAGGGAGAATTTCACTTTCCAATATATGACCATTAATCGTCATGCCATCCTGTCATCATGTACCATCTATGTATCTCGTCTCATTTCTGCTAAAGATTGATATAGATAATAATAAGAAGAATTGATAAGGAGTGACTCACAAGACATTACCACTCTCCATTGACATAAGTCAGTCCACATAACCAAGGGTACAACTCCAATTGAACTTGATCCTAAATGATCAAGTTGTTGAACATCATGCATCCTAAATATAGGGAGTACAACAGTACACGATACGTCCATCTGTAGTGCTATGGTCCCTATCCTCGTTTCTCAACTCATTGGACAAATGAGAGGTACTTCCCAAAAGTCCCAAACTACAAGGGTAGGATGTATGCAGAGACATCCGCAAGAGAAGGTGAACCACTCATCCTATGCTTATATCATTAGTCACAGGGGAAGGTGATACCCTTATCCTATGCTATCATATGTCACCGTGGAGTATCACAGGGGAAGGTGAACCACTCATCCTATACACAGCGTACCTATAGGGGAAGTTAAACCACTCACATTATAGTTGCACATAGCTCCAAGAAATACCCCAGGCCCCTAGGAGCTCCCAGAGCTCAATGTCCAACTCAAGCGAGACCCACATGGGAGGGTCCTTCCACGACTCCCAACGTCTCTCTGATGGAAATGAACTTGACCTTACAAAGAGGCTTCATGAGGATGTCAATAATTTGTTCATCTGTCTTGATGTGTTGAGCCTTATCACTCCCCGTTCTACTATATCCCGGGTAAAGTGGTACCTGATATCAATATACTTGGAGCGGTCATGGAACATGGGATTCTCTAAAAGGCAAATCCCACTCTGATTGCTGAAATAGATAACGGTGGTATCAAGCACGGGCTCAAATAACTCACTAAAGAGCTTCCTCAACCAAATTGCATCACAACAAGCCATGTTAGTTGCAATATATTCGGCCCCAAAGGTGCTTAGAGCAACTAATTTATGCTTCCTGCTCATGCATGAAATTGAAGCAGAACCCAAATAGAAGCAACATATTGATGTGCTCTTTCTATCCATCACAATTCCAACCCAGTTAGCATCAGAATATCCATGTAGCCTCAAATTCCCAGCAGTGTATCTCAGTCCATAGTTGATAGTGCCATGAAGATATCTTAAGAGATTATTTGTAGCAACCCAGTGTATGTGATGAGTCTAGACCATAAATTGGCTTAAAGTATTTGCAACAAATCATATGGTCGGTCGGGAGTTTCCAAGAACATCAAGGCCCCCACAAGTTGTATATATTCAGAAGGGTTTGCCAATTCGGGCCCAGCGACACTTCCACATAGCTTCTTGAAATTTAGTCCATCGAAGTAGTCCTAGACTTGCACTCCACCATCCTACATCTTTCTAATAGCTCCACAACGTATTTTCTTTGAGAGAGGAAAATATCACCTGGGTTTTGCCAGACTTCCAAACCTAGAAAGTAACGCATCAGTCCTAGGTCCTTCACCTCGAACTCGGATGTCAACTCCTTCTTGCATTGATAAATGAGAGGGCCTACACTTGTTAGAAAGAGATCATCAACATAAAGGAACAAAATAATAGGCATGTCCTTTTCAACCTTGAAATATAAGTTTTGATCAACATAACTTCCACTAAATCCAAACTTCATGATATAACTGTCAATCCTTTCCTACCAACCCCTACGGGCTTGCTTCAACCCATAGAGGGTTTTATTGAGTCGGCAGACATGTATCTTTTTATCTTATATTTTAAACCCCTGAGGTTGTTCCAAGTAGACTTCCTCCTTAAGTCAGCCCTGAAATAAAGGAGCCATGACGTCCATTTGATGTAGGCTCCATCCTTGATTGGTAGCGAAAGCAATGATAGATCAGATAGATGTATATCGAGCCACTCATGCAAATATTTTCTCATAGTCAACTCCTTCCTTTTGAGAGAAACCATAAGCTATGAACCTTGCCTTATAATTTTCAACATTCCCATCAATTCTATGTTTAATTTTGTAAAACCATTTTGAGGTGGCCACACACTTGTCCTTAGGTCTAGGCACCACGTCCCAAACATCATTTTTCATGATCGATTCACATTCCTTATTCATCACATGTTTCCATACTTGGTGCTTTACGACTTCTTCGAACGTGCAAGGTTCAACATAAATAATGGTACTCATGGTAGCCAAGTACCCTTGATACATGTTAGGCTTCTTACTTTCACGAAATGTCCCTCTTGGAGCTGTATTCTTTTTAGCATCTTGAAATGTATCCTTGAGCCATAGTGGTCTTTTCCTTGAGATATAGGGATGAACAGGAGGTGGTTCAATAGGATCCGTCGGACCATCAACATTAGGCATAAGCTCATCCATTGGAGATTCTTCTTGTGATTAAGTAGCATCATCATCATCCTTTCTAAAAATGGGGAGATCTCTGGCTTTCCCAAGGGCAGTGTCTTCATCAAAGGTAACATCCTGGCTTACTTCCACATCATCTTCACTAAGTACATAGATTCTCTATGCCTTCGAATTTTCACTATAGCTGTTACACAAAAATATCGTCACCATGACTATTTGCAGTCAGTATGGGTCTATCATCACTTGTATTGTCCTCCTAACCAAGTCTCAAACATCATCTCTTCAAGTGAAGCTTTGAAAATGAGATAAAGACATTGAAAATCAACAAAGCTCTGGTTCCGCACTTTCTCTCACTGTTGCCTACGGTCCCGCACCCCCTATTCACAATAACTGTGGACCTGCCCGCTCTGTCCCTAAAGGAGTGGGTGCGGACCCTTGTGAAAGTCAAAATGGCGCAAGTTTATTCTTAAAAACTCACTTTGGGTTAATTCTAGATGATTCTAGAAGGAATTTTGACGTGGATTGTTCGCTCTTAGGTGGTTCATGCATCCCAAAAGTGAAGGAGCTAATCCCTTGATGAGAGGAGCTATCCCTTTGAAGAAAGGCTTTATCCCTTTGAAGGAGGACCTAGTAACTTCCCTCCATTACACTATAAATTAAGGCATTGGGCTAGTTGCCAGGGAGGTTAGAAACTGAACATTTTTTAGGGTAAATGCTCGTGGAATTGAGACTTCCTAGTTAAACTTGAGATGAGAGATCACATACCTTTTTGGCTTCATTGGGAAGAGAGTGAAACTTGTCAAAGTAGAGGAGACTTCTTGTTGGACCTTGGGAGGAGCTTGTACAGCATCATCACACAGGTTGTAAAGTTCTTCTTTGATTTGAATTAATACAATCAGATTCATTTTTCTCAACAAATTGTCTTATGTCATTTGTTTCATGAATTCCTTGATCATCATGTTAAGTATGCTTTATGATATTGGCTTTCCAGGTGATATTTAATTTGTTTGTTTGTTTGTGTTTGCAGATTCGCAACAAGGGAGCTCACTTGGATCAAAGGAGCGAGGCTTCCACAAACTTGCATTGGACCCAAGGTAGGCCTAAACACTTGTTTGCCTTTGTTTATAATTGCATATTTAGAGAAAGATAGTTTTTGATTGGGTTGCTTGTCACTAGATATCGTTAGATTCTAGGAAGGTCTATCTTGTCTGCAAGATCGACTCATTCCGTGTGACAAAATGGCGACTCCGCTGGGGACTTGATTTTTTCCTTGTTTTTACTTTGACCTGAGAAACTGTGTTTTTGTTTCTGTTTTTGGCTTGTTGTGTATGGAATTGGGTAGATTTAGTAGATCTGGGATTATTTTTTGTTTTTCATAACTTTGGGAGAGGACCGCACCCTCAGCTTGGGACACAGTGCGGACCTATCTGCACTTTTGCTTTTAGCACAGAGCGGTACCGCACCTGTGTGAACTGTGTGCCTACGGACCCTGTCAAAATTTTGGAAAACCTAAGATTTTCTCTGTTAGTCAGCTTAGTTTTTATTTAGATGATATTATCCCCTGCCCAGACCTGCATATAACCTGTCAGAAGCTTTTCTTAGGTTAATTCCATTGGCGTTAGTGTTTTAGGTGAAATTCCTAGAAGTTTTGATTGTTGGGTTTGGTTTTCATTTTGGTCTTGTAGTAGCTCTGAGCTTAGAACCTATAGAAGCCTCGATCACCTTGGTTTTTACTAGCCTTCTTATGAGTCTGACCATTTGCAAAATCTACCTTTGTTGAGGAATCCACCTTGTGTTTTCTCTTTACGAAACTTCGAAAAGGCTTGTGTTAAAAGTTTGGATTTCATTTTTAGAAAAGAAAACAAAAATTGGTTGTTTTTTGACTGATTTGTGATTCTGGACAAATTAGTCCTTAGTTTGCTTATAGCTAAGTAAAACATCCTTGAAAAAGACATCTTGTAAGCTTTGACTTCAAATAGTTTTTTATAGTTTATAGATCTCAAGATTAGTTAGTTCCATAGTTTTGAGTGTTTTATAAAAAATAAAAAATCTCTTTTGGAAAAAGTTTGTTTTTGTAGTATTTGAGTGTTTTGAAAGAAAAGGGAATTTTTTGTGAAAATAACTAGTTGTCTCGTTTTGAGTGCATTGGAAAAGACAAAAAACTCTTCTTTTAATTTGTTGGTTAAGAAAGATTTGTGTTTACAAGTATTTGCATTCTCAAACTCTTTCCTAGCTAGAAGTTCATTGAAGGGAAAAGATTGCTTAATCATCTTAAGTGCATTTTTTAGTGATTTCGAGTCGAGTCTTCACACCACGAGTTTCATCTCTGCACCTCTTGACTTAAACAAAAACCAATAAAAATAACGCTTAAAGTAAAATCTATCTAGCAATCTTTTTATTTCTAGGGCTCTTATACACCAACATAGCTTAGGCTAATGTCTTGGGGTAGAGAGTAATTAACTCTCCAAGACAGTAAAACAAACAAGTCGTTGTATCTTGCGGTAGGAGAGAAATCTAATTGTTGCATCTATACTCTGGGAAAGCTCCTCTTAAAGGAGAAGCACGAGACCGTGTCCGAAAGAGTGTGGGAATCAATCCTTCCTCATTGGGAACGATGCCAGATATTCACGTATTAAAAACGGTAAACCTCGGATTAACCATTGTCGAGGAGCCTGGGGTCACCTCTTGGTAAACCTTGGATTATGTCAAAGGAGCCTTCAAGGGGATTCAGCTTGTTACTCTACCCTTGCGTGCGTATCGAATCGTAGACTGTTCCCCTAGGTATATTTGTTTCCGTTGGTAATCTTAGTGACCATATTCTATAGGATTCTTCCTAAGGTGACAGTGGTGGGAAGATCCCACTGTACTTGGAGCGGACGTCGGCTAGACTCACTTGGATTTTCTGGGGGGTTCTCTTCACTCGAGACGGTTTAATGGAGGAACTTGTGCCAGTATATTCATTAAGCAGTTTGTCGGGGTAACTGTTCCAACCCCCATTTCTGTATTGAACTCTGCGACGTTGGGCTTCATCACCAACTAGTGTTTTCAGTACGGAAAGTTACTGTTTGTGTGTGGTTTGATCTCCTAGATTCTTTAGGCGTGTGATTCAAATTTGTTTGGTTCTTTAGAGGATTTTAGGTGGTTTTCATTGAGATTTTACTTTGTTTTCGTGTGAAGTATTTAAAATTTTTAATCGTGGCTGAATTATCGAAGAAGTCCCGTAGACTTCGGGGCCAACCTCCTGAATTTTCATCGAGCCAGCCTGAAGGGTTAAGAGCCCTCGTAACTCTTAGAGACAGTAGAGTTGGGTCACCTGAAGAAGGAGAGTCTTCTTTAGTGGTACATCTTTATTTTCAAGCTTTAGTAGCAGATTATAATCCACAATCGGTGTCTGTTTTCGAAATTACTGGTAGTTTTTCATCTACTAGTGATATAGGTGAGGAACCTGAAATATCCGAACCTGAAAGTGAATTTTCTGCTACTCCAACATCGGGGTTTACCTCTCCAACTTCTAGTGGTCTTGGTTCACCCAGGGTAGAAAGAATAATTACCTAAAATCTTCCTTCTGGAATTATAACTATTAAAGAACTTGCTACTCCGGAAGAAGAAGTAGGCATCCCTATCCCTGAAAATCAACCTGTTATTGAACTTAGGGAGTGTGAATCAATTTTTTACAGTCCACCTAGTAGTAGTGCTTGGTATCTCTCATTGACAAATTTTTCGGAAAACCCGAGACTAAGTTTTTCACCACCTCGTATTCCTTATCACCCAACACCTAGAGGTTACTATTCTCTGTTAAATATGTCAAGACAGTCGTCCATGTTTTCTCAATCGCCAGAATCCTTTTTGTACGGCGGTCCTTCTGTTCCCTCTGGGTATCAGTCACTTTCTGGTACTTTTGCCGGAGCGTCTCCTCAACCCATTGAACAAGGGTTATTAACTGGAAATAATGGTACTAAGCCGTTGAGCGAAGAAGATATTCTCATGATGTCAGGTACTATTCCTAATCCTCAACCTCAAGGTGGCCAGTTACCGCCTGGGGGGCAACCTCAAAATCCTCAATTATCACCTGGGGGACAACCTCAAGGTACCCAATTTGCGCCTGGGGGGCAACCTCAAGGACAATACATACCTACGGGACAGTACGTTCCTCAAGGTCAACCCCAGACTCAATATATACCTCAAGGTCAACCCCAGTATCAATATGTACCTCAAGGCCAACACCAGTATCATTACGTGCCTCAAGGGTATCAACCCCAAGGTCAGTACTCAAACCAAGGTTTCCAACCACCCTCCGGTCAATCATATGTTCAAGGAACTGGAAATGTACCTTTGAATTATCAATCCTACCCTCAACCCGGTTATGGTCCTCAAAATTCTCAACCTATTATGGATCCGTACCCCGGAATGAACTTAGTGTGGGATCCATCGCAATCTCAACAGTTCTTGCAACCGAATATACAGTTGTCATCCCAAAATGGACAACCCTTACTCCGCCTGAGCCTAGTACGCCTCGTACTCCGCCTCAAATGGCTGCTGCAACATCTGTTCAATCAACCCCACCTACTTCTGGAGTATCGACAGCTCGGGTTTCTACTATTCCTGTATCAACTCCTCAGACATCTTTACCTCAGTCTGGATCCACAATTCAAACTTCGGTTCAGATGCCTGTAGGAAAACCTGGTTCAAGTACGGTTGTCACAAGTCAACCACAATTTACTTATCAACTGTACCAGGGACAATACCAATTCGGTCCTACTGTGCAGCAGCCAGTCTATCAGTATCAATCGTACCCTGGGTATACATATCAACAACCTCAACAACCCCAGTACAGTCCTGTTAATCCTGGTTTTCCGGGAGGATACAATATCCCAAATGCAATTCCAATTCCTAGTTATCCTGGATATCCTCCTCCTGGGGTTGGTCTCATGACCCAAAGTTTTAGGGACCCTAATCGTCAGTTACCGTTTATCGCAACTTTGGACTTGCCTAACTTGTCGCGCCTAACAAACGATCCCATTAACTATCTTCCATTTTGGCCGCCAATGCCGAATAAGTTGCCTAGTGATATTCCTAAGTTTGAAGACAAATCAGGAGAGGACCCGTCGAACCATGTGATGACATATCACCTCCGGTGTGCGTCTAATTCCATTTCAGATGATTCAATCCGTTTAAGGCTTTTCCAGCGCACTCTAATTGGTCTTGCGGCCAAGTGGTACATTGAGTTACCGCGAGCCACTCTTTATAACTTTAGTCAGTTAGCTACTTCGTTTTTAACTCATTTTCAGTTGCCAGTCAGATATGACAATGGCACGGAATTACTAACTTCATTAAAGCAGTCGACGTCCACTTACATTTCAGATCACATTCATGAATGGAGACGTCGACGACGTTTAGTGAAGGTTTTTATTCCGGATCAGACCTTAGCTGAATGGTTTGTAAAATCTTTATTGCCAAAGATCACTGAGGATGTAGCTAAGGCCGAAGTCGTTACTTAGGAGCAAGTAATTGCTCAAGCGCAGTACCTTGACTTAGTTTATACTCAGTCAGGTACGTTACACGAGAAAATCCTCGATCTTCCTAAGCAAAATCAAATCGCTGCAGCTCCTTCAGGGTCTAATGCCGCTGACGATATGATTGGTACGGTTAATACCAAAAGTAAGAAGAAGTCTTCCAAGAATTCTTCTCCTATCATAACGTTGCCAGATTTCCCGACAGGAGATTCTTCCGCGGAAATTTCCGCCGATATTCATGTTGTAGAGTCATCTAGAGCCAAATAAAAATCTGGTGGTAAGAATAAAGGGAAGAAGAAAAATAAAACAGATAAAAATTCAAAAGAGAAACCAGAAAAAGTGGAATCAACTGATGAGAAACGCAAACCTCATTATCCTTGTCTCGTTTGTGACGAAGAACATTTTACAAGAGACTGCCCTCATCATGCAGAGGTTGCGAAGATTGTCAAAGGTTCCCAAACACCTGTTGTTTTGAAGGATCCTTTTCCAAGTCAAAACAGTAAGATGATAGGTTCTTCCTCAAATGCCAATGAAGAACCCATTCTGATAATGTCCCATGTTAGGATTGCGACTCAATCGCATGATTGTGGTAGTAAAAGTCCTGTTGATGGTAAAGAAGCAGAATCTTCTCATTCTAACCCATCAACCTCAGCTCTCGCTTCCGATCCGCTACAAATCGAGAAACCTAATCCAGACTTAGTAATCAAACCGCCCGCCAAGGGTATACTTCGAAAGTCAGCGTTCAATCCACATGCGAGAGCGGCTCAGAACTATAACATTGTTGAAGATTTATCTGTTTCACCTTCAGCAATGTCGACTTTGGAAGTGCTGCAATCATGTCCAGCACAGTGTAAATTACTTTTGTTGGCTATAGGAGCTATTGACGTTCAGGACTCGAACCTTATAATTTTCGATCTAGAAAATAATACACCGCGCTTACCTCATCAAATGGCTTTCCAGATCCCAGTGATAGTAAAAAACAGACCTATTCATAGGACTGTGATTGATGAGGGAGCCTCAACGTGTATTATGTCGACACAATGTTGTAGAACGCTTGGTTCTCCTTCACTAAATCAATCCCCGACGATTCTAAAGGCCTTTGATGGCCGTGGGTTTCATCCTTTTGGCATTCTACAGGATTTACTTATAGGGGTTGAAGGCAAAACTGTTAATCTAGATGTGGAGGTGGTTGATGCCCCTCTAGATTACAACCTTCTCTTGGGTCGTAGTTGGTATTACGCTATGACAGTTGTCGTTTCATCGGTCTTTCGGGTTATAAAGTTTCCTCATAATGTGAAGATCGTAACAATAGACCAGTAAGCTTACTTTTCATCCGAACCAGCCTCTTCTGAAAGCATTCAGCATGTCGGCAAAACGACTATCCCGTACAAGGATGTTGGAGTAGGACTAGTTAAAGATGCCGGTTTACTGGGAACATTTCCTTTTCCTCTTATCAACGCATCGTCTTCTTTTGCAACCATTCATATGATTTCGTCAGACACCATTCTTTATGATGATCCTTGGATCGTACCTTCTGAATCTGAGATAGACTCATCTCGTGATGTTATGCTTTTGAGTCCATATGAAATTGCGTATCAGGCCGTGCAATGGTTTTCGACCCATCTTCAACCAAAATTGACTTAATGAATGTGGTCCATGAGGAATCACTTTTCACATCAAACTCGGATTCAATAACGTTTTCTGAACTTGTTCACACTGGTGAGCAAATTCGTGAAATCCTATCTGTCGATGATTTACCATGGGAAGATCTTCATCACAGATCTTCGTTTTTACCCGAGAATGATCGTTTTGAAAATGAATTCTCATCAATTTTTACGACTGAATATGTCAAGGAACCTCAGAGTCCATTGAAAAATCCTGATTACGAGTTAAATTTGGGAAACATTTCTCGAACTATTCCTATTGATATTTCGGTTAAGCTTGGAATTGTTGAAAACATTCATATAGGTGCCTCGTGTACGGAAGATGAAATTCAAATATATAAGGCCCTATTTCAAGAATTTCGCGACGTGTTTGCCTGGTCATATGAGGAAATGCCAGGAATTTACCCCGCAATTGTTTTTCATGAAATCAAAACTTACCCGGATGCTAAACCCGTCCGGCTTTAGCATCCGGGATTGACTTGGCTTCCACCTTCTAGAAGCCAAGTCAATCCCTCCTTCTACTCAGATTTCAGACTTCCTCTTTATCTATGAAATTTCAGATCATATTCTCCAAAATTGTGTCCAAAATGAGCTCCAACTTCTTCTATTTATACTTATCCAGGGGGGGTGAATAGTAATATCCCTTTGGGTAGAGTCTACATGATAGCCAGGGCCGAATTGATTTCTAAAAGGAATTTTAACCCAAAATACATATTTAAGAAGAGTTGAGCCAACAATATAACCAGTATATACTATACTAGGGATCTAGATACCATCTCAGCGACTTCCAAATCATCAACCCATCATCTCACGGGGATCTAGGTACCATCTAGGCTACTGACAAGGCCCCAACCCAACATCTCATAGGGATCTAGGTACCATCTAGGCTACTACCAAGGCACCAACCCAACATCTCACACGGATATAGGTACCATCTAAGCCACTGCCACGGCACCAACCCAACATCTCATAGAGATCTAGGTACCATCTAGGCTACTGCCAAGATACCAACCCAACATCTGTTAGGTCCCTATACTACTAGTGTAACCCGTTATTGTTATTAATACAACCCCCTTATTATATTGTTGTGCCCATGTAGTCCCCATATTATTATTATTGTGCCCCATAAAAGCCCACTATTGTTATTATTGTGCCCTTACATTATTATTGTTATGTCGGCTCTGATTATATTATGACCCATTAGACTCCTATATATAGAAAGGAAGTCTTTTCATTTGTATCATCCAAGAATTGTTCATTTGGATAATGTAAAAGAGGTTGCCCCCTCCAAGAGGCTGAATTCTAAGGCATTGATCTATCTTTTTTATCTTTTAGTGAGCTAGTTTTCTAACATTTGGTATCAGAGCTTTGGATTCTAGAGTTTCGCTGCTCCAAACAGGTCATCGTAGAATTTTCGCTATAAATTTTTTCTATGACGATTCAAAAGCGAACAAAAAAAAAAAAACCATTTGAAACAAACTCATGCTGAACCTCGCGACCGAATTTCATATCTTCTCTCACTATATTTTCATAAATATGATATGAGGAATTTAGGGTTTTGGCAAGCTCCAGAAATTCATCTAAAGCAGGTCATTGTGGAATGTTCGCTATAACACTTTCTCTACAAAGTTTCAGAAGCTAACAAAAAAAACCCATTTGAGAAGAAATTAGTCTGAACCTTGGCTGGGAATTTCAGACCCTGTCTCGTTACATTTTCGGAGATATAATCTAAGGAAGTTAGGGTTTTTGCAGACCCCCAAATTACATTCCAAATAGGTCACCTTGGGAAAATCATCATAACTCTCTTTGAGCATTATATTGAATTTTCGTCAGAAGTTGCAAAAAGAGGACTTCTTGTAGTTTTCTGTATATTAGTTTCAGGTACTAAGGTCGAAACAGTGAGACGTGGCATGTCGTACAATTGCGCTCTACTGAACTAGTCTATAATCAAGTCACCGTGGGAGATTTGGCATAACTCTTCCTTGGATAATCAAATTCTGATCAAAATTATGGGGTTAAGAAGAAAACTCAGAGAGCTACCACAGGAAGAAATTTCAAAACATGGAGATCTAAAATTACAGAGTTTCAGTCGTTTCAAGATCGAGCTCCTAAAATCAAGAAAAATCGACATGAGGGGGTTTGATGGCAAGGATCTGGTAAATTGGATACTATAGAACTAGCAACATCTGTCGAGAAGGAAGGTGCGCACTGCGTTCTTGAGAATACCTCTACCTCTACGTGACAGAGCCGTCACTGCGTGGTCGACCTGCGTGATGGGCCTACGTTGACTGGCGAGGAACCTGCATGCGTTGTTTCATCTGAGAAAGGAGTGCACGCTGCCACTGTCGAAGAGAAAAGGATGGCAGAGTCATATTTCGTATTGCCCACCGCCGGTTGAAGGAACAAATGAAGGAACCATGCTCCGATTGAACAAAAGGTTTGGTTGAAGGAACCACGCTGTCTGAACCATCCGCTGTGCGCTGATCCACCACGTACACCGTCTTCTCACATGCCTTGCACTTCTGCTATGTTCCTGCGAATGCCATCTCCGATGTGATTCACACCAGAAATACTTGTGGTCTACTCAGATCGATGAGATCGACGCGGAGTGTCAAGTAATTTTTTTTTTCAGATTAATTTGTTGAAGGGCTTCTCTAGTTAAGAAAAAATAGAATTTTTTTCTATTATGGAATAGTAACAGAAAATTTGAATAAAGTTTTTGAAGGGGATCAGATTTAGATATTTTTTTTAATAAATAGGCTCAATTTCTCTTTTAAAGGTTAAAAATTGTAGAAAGGAGTTTCTTTATTAAAAAAGGCTCAGATTTCTGAAGAGGAAACCAAAAATTGAAGAAATCTTAAGAGGAAACCAAAAATTGAAGAAACCCTATACCCTTGTTTTCTTTGAGAAACCTAGTTGAAAAAAAAGGAAACCCTAGGAGGAAAGAAATGGCCAAGATGTCAAATGCAAAGTTCGAGGTGGAGAAATTCACCGACAAGAACAACTTTGCTTTATGGAAACTAAAAGTTAGGGATTTGTTGGTACAACAAGGGTTGCACAAAGCCTTGGACTGTGATTCACACCAGAAATACTTGTGGTCTACTCTGAACGATGAGATCAACGCTGAGTGTTAGGTAATTTTTTTTTCCAGAAAAATTTGTTGAAGGGTTTCTCTAGTTAAGAAAAAATATATATATTTCTATTTCTATTTTGGAATAGTGACAGAAAAAATTGAATAAAGTTTTTGAAGGGGATCAGATTCAAATATTTTTTTTAATAAACAGGCTCAATTTTTTTTTTTAGGGTCAAAAATTGTAGAAAGGAGTTTCTTTATTAAAAAGGCTCAAATTTCTAAAGAGGAAACCAAAAATTGAAGAAATCTTAAGAGGAAAACCTTGGAGGAAAGAAATGGCCAAGATGTCAAATGCAAAGTTCAAGGTGGAGAAATTCACTCGCAAGAGCAACTTTGCTCTATGGAAACTAAAAGTTAGGGATTTGCTGGTGCAACAAGGGTTGCACAAAGCCTTTGACGGGGCAAATAAAAAACCTGCAAGCATGAAAGATTCGGACTGAGAGGACTTGGATGTTCGACCTCTCAATACCAACAGATTATGCCTGGCTGATGAAGTTCTCTTCAACATTGTTGAAGAGAATATAGCTTCAAGTTTATGGGAAACACTGGAAAAACTATATATGACAAAGGCGTTAACCAATAGAATTTATTTCAAAAGACAAATGTACAGTCTTCAAATCAAAGAGGGTTCAAAAGTTGCAGAACATTTGAATGTTTTTAATACACTTATATGCCAATTAGCAGATATGGATGTTAAAATTCAAGAAGAAGACAACACTATAACCTTGTTGTGTTCTCTGCCCGAATCATGGGATCACTTCGTAACTTCAATCAGTTTGAGCACCGCTGATTCTTTGAAATTTGAGTCAGTTGTGGGAGGTCCCTTGTTTGAAGCAGTACGAAGGAAATCCAGTACTGAAACAACAACATCAGAAGCCATGATAGCAAGAGGGCAGTCAAAGGAAAAAGGAGAAAAAACAAGGGGGTCTTCCAAAGCTAAATCAAAGGGAAAGAAATGTAAAGCAAAATGTTGGCACTGCAATAAAATTGGACACCTGAAGAAATCCTGTTGGAAATGAAAAGAGTTTGATAACACGAAGAGGGAAGCAAATCACGATGATTCAGGTATTATAGACGAAGTTTTATCTGCTGAAGAATTATGTATGATAGATGAAACTTCACCTGTATGTAATGTCTCTCAGGGTTTTGAAAGTTGGCTGTTAGACTCTAGTGCTTCTCATCACATGTGTCCACACAGAAATTGGTTTACTTCATACGAAAATGTAAATGGTAGTTCTGTGTTTATGGGTAATAATGTATCATGTCAGACTGTTGGGATGGGAAATATCAAGATTAAAATGTATGATAACACAGTTAGAACATTAACTAGTCTTAGACATGTCCCTGATTTGAAGAAAAACTTGATTTCTTTGGAAGTGTTGGATTCAGATGGTTATAAGTTTGCAGGTCATAATGGAGCGCTAAAAGTCTCTAAAGGCACCCTAGTTGTTATGAAAGCAGAAAGGTCGGAAATCTTTACAGACTCAAAGGAAGTACTCAGGTTAGTGAAGCAGTGATTGTGTCAGAAAAAAAAGAAGGTACTTGCCTATGGCATCAGTGATTGGGTCACATGAGCGAGAAAGGTCTTCAGACACTGATGAAACGTAAATCTCTTCCCGATCTGAAATCTTTGAAGTTGGATTTCTGTAAACATTGTGTGTATGGAAAATAGTGTAAACAGAGATTTAAAACTGGAAATCATAATAGTAAAGATATTTTAGACTATATTCATTCTGATCTATGGGGACCATCCCCTGTTGTATTATATGGATGTGCTCTATATTTTTAACGTTTATTGATGATTTCTCCCGTAAGGTTTGGATCTTTATGCTGAAAAAGAAAGTTGATGTATTCAATATATTTAAACAATTTAAAGCAATGGTAGAGAAAAGAACAGGCAAATCAATTAAATGTTTAAGAACTGTCAATGGTGGTGAATTCACTTCAATAGAATTTGAACAATACTGTAAGGATGAAGGAATTGTTAGACACAAAACTGCTATTTATACTCCTCAGCAAAATGGTATTGTTGAACGTATGAATCAGACTCTTATGGAAAGAGTCAGAAGCATGATCATCAATGCTAACTTGCAAAAGGAGTTGTGGGCGGAAGCAGTATCCACTGCTTGTTATTTAGTTAACAAATCACCTTCAGTAGCAATTAATTGTAAAATTCCTGAAGAAGTTTGGTTAGGTCAGTCTTGTGATTATTCACATTTAAGGATATTTCGCTGTGATGCTTATGCTGTTATTCCTAAAAATCAGCGTTCAAAATTAGATCCAAAATCAAAATGTTATGTCTTTGTTGGGTATGACTATGCAGTGAAAGGATACAGGTTGTGGGATCCTACATCGCAGAAGATAGTCATTAGTAGAGATGTAAAATTTGATGAATCTTCTTTTTTAAATCAAATGTTGAAAGAATTGAACAAGAACAGGGATCGCCAAATCAAAAAATTTAGTTGGAGGCTACACCTTTCGATGACAGTCAAAAGGAAGAATAGACTTCTGGAGAAAAAAGTGTTGAAGATACAAAGCAAACTGTTGAAGTTTCTGAACTAGTTCAGCAACCAGTCACTCTAAGAAGGTCTACAAGGGAAAGAAAAACTCCCAAAAGGTATGAAGATTATGCTTCATCGTTTGCTTTGATCACTGAAGACGGGGAACCTTCCTTTTATCAGGAAGCAGTAGATGATACGGATAGCGAAAAATGGAAAATGGCTATGGAAGAAGAAATGGATTCCTTAGCCAAGAACAATACCTGAGATCTTGTAGAAATTCTTGAAGGGAGAAGTTTTGTTGGATGCAAATGGGTCTTCAAACTGAAACGAGAAGTTGATGTAAGTATCGAAAAGTATAAGGCAAGACTGGTAGCAAAAGGGTATTCTCAGGTTGAAGGTATCAACTTTCATGAGATTTTTTCACCAGTTGTAAAACTTGTTTCTATTCGTACTGTGTTAGCACTAACTGTATTACTTAACCTTGAGTTAGAACAGTTAGATGTTAAAACAACTTTCCTACATGATGATTTGAATGAAGAGTTATATAGGGAACAACCATAAGGTTTTGTATAGGGTCGCAGAAGAAGATTATTTTGCAAGGTCAAGAAATCATTGTATGGTTTGGGGCAGTCTCCCAGACAATGGTACAAGAAGTTTGATTGCTTCATGGTGAGCCAGAACTTTATTAGAAGTGAGTATGATCATTGTGTATACTTCAAAAGTTTCAATGGCATATTCATTATCTTAGCTTTGAATGTTGACGATATGCTTATTGCAAGCAAAATCATGGAAGAGATCAACAAGTTAAGGCTCAGCTCTCTAGAACATTTGATATGAAGAATCTTGGAGCAGCAAAACATATCTTGGGCATGGAGATACACAAAGACAGGAAAAATGGCAAGCTTTGGTTATCACAGCAGAAGTATGTGGAGAAAGTACTTGAAAAGTTCTGTATAACAATGTGAAACCTGTTAATGTTCCATTAGCTTCCCATTTTAAGCTTTCTTCGGTTTTGAGTCCTAGCACTAATCAGGAAAAGCAATATATGTCTCATGTACCATATGCAAACGTTGTAGGCAACATAATGTATGTGATGGTATCTACAAGACCTGACATTTCACATGTAGTTGGAGTTGTCATCAGGTTCATGGCAAATCCAGGTGAAGAACATTAGTGAGCAGTGAAATGGGTGCTTCGATATCTAAGAGGCACAAGTGACCATTGCATCATCTTGAATGGTAGTGAAGGATCAGTCTGCGAATATGTAGATGCTGATTATGCAGGTGATTTGGACAAAAGAAGATCTACTACAGGTTAAGTCTTTACTCTTGCAGGCGAAGCAATTAGTTGGATGTCAAAGCTTTAGGAAGCAGTGGTATTATCCACTACCGAAGCAGAATATATAGCTGCTTTAGATGCCAGTAAAGAAGCAATCTGTTTAAAGGGTCTACTTCATGAGATTGGAAGGACGCAGGAGAAAGTCAATGTACTTGGTGACAGTCAGAGTGTTATTCACTTGGCTACAAAACCTGCTTATCACAGCACAAACAAGCACATTGATGTAAGGTATTATTTTATGAGACGTGATCAATGGCAAAAAAGTAGCTCTTCAAAAGGTCCATACGTGGGAGAATTGTGCAGACATATTCACAAAGCTAGTTACAGTAGAGAAGTTGCGATGGTGTTTAGCTTCTCTTGGCTTGCAGAAGAGATGATGAATGGGCATGGGACGGGGATTAGGAAAATTGTTGTCAAAGTGGAGTTTGTTGGTAGTTGACAACTAATTAAAGTAAATTTGGGTAAATTGTATTAGTTATTGACAAGTTAGTTTCATACGAAATCAACAGTTATGTAACAGAGGCTCATATATAAAACTGATGAATGCCCGAACTATTGTATGGAGAATCATTTCATTGATTGAATAGAAATTCCAATCCCTTGCCCCGTGGATGTTTCCTTGACACTCTGTCAAGGTTTTACCACGTAAATCTTGAGTTTTACTTGTGTGGATGTATTTAGTTTCCTTTCAGTTTCTTTTCTTTCATGTTTATTAACTCCTACATATGAAACAATACCACCAAATGATTCAATATACGAGATTCAACCGAGTAGGGAATCATAAGATCATATGAGCCACTTTAAGCTACAGTTGCTTTTGTAATAGTCTAATAGTCAGTCTCTGTGAGTCACAGTCTTAAACAACCATAGCCAGCCTTGGGGAGTGCAAGAGTGTATTAGAAGAGTAATGCATGATTACAAATAGAAAGAGTGAAACCTGGGTTAGAAATTGTAATTATTCTCGTAAGTGGAGTTGATTAAAATTAGAGATTCAGTTAACTCAAGTGTTGAGAGTTGAGTGATAGATAAAGAATGGAGTGTGTGTATGTAAAGATATTTTTTACGAGTCTCTAGTCAAAAAAGTTAAATATCTTTTATTCCATACTTCACTGGAATAAAGTTTTGTGTGATCAATAAAAGAGCCTTAACTCCTTTGTTTTATGTGTGAATTGTGTCTCCTCTACTTTTCCAACAAATTGATATCCAAACTACTAGATTAAACCAAAAACCACTAAAACCAAAAGCCACTGAAGAGGAAAAAATTATAGTTTGGAAGATCCATGTACAACCGCACTGTCCTCAACAACCATAGCCCCATCCCTCAAAGAACAGAGTGTGGTAGAGGAGAGAGTCGCCAAGTGCCTCCACCGTAGAGTGATAAGCCATTTAATCTTTTAGTGGAAGAAAGCAATACAGAGCAGTGATTCCTTTTTATCCTTCCATGTCGTAGCCTCGAACCAGCGCCTTCTCTATACGCAGCTAGTCTAAGTTCGATTTCCTGAGCCTCCATTAGCAAAAGAGAGCCCCAGTTCTTGCGGCGAGTTATTTAGAGTGGAATTTCTAGCCTGCTGTCAGCAAAAAAGACAATATAAGTGAAATTCAAGGCGGAATGCACTTTTCGAAAAACCGTGAAGAGCACAAGAAAATTCAATTAAAGTCACATGAGCTTATTTATTGGATTCCCAAGGATTTTCTTTAAGTTTTTAAAAAATGCACACATACATAAAACAAAATGGTCTTTCTTGGTATGTTTGAAAAAAGGACTTTCTTCATATATTTGAAGCATTAAAGATTTTTTTTTATAATAGTTCAAGTTGAAGGTTATCTAGCCTGTCGTCAGCCAAAAAGACAATATAAGTGAAATTCAAGGCGGAAAGCACTTTTCGAAAAACTGTGAAGAGCACGAGAAAATTCAATTAAAGTCACACGAGCTTATTTATTGGATTCCCAAGGATTTTCTTTAAGTTTTTAAGAAAAGCACACATACATAAAACAAAATGGTCTTTCTTGGTATATTTGAAAAAAGGACTTTCTTCATATATTTGAAGCATTAAAGATTTTTTTTTATAATAGTTCAAGTTGAAGGTTATAGAAAGAGTCACTCAGGGTTTTACTTGGTACGATATTTATGAAAAAAATATATATATTAAAAAAAAGTGTGGTTTATTATAAAAAAGATTAAGTGATAATTGTTTTGTGGATTCGGGAGATTTCTCTCCAAAAGAGAATTTAGGGCTTTGTAAAGTCAGTCTCTATAAAATTATTTGGTTTTTGTCAAGCATGACCATGTTTTGAGTGAAGATTGTGCCTTATGGGGGCACATATTGAAAATCATATTTTCTTCCGGGGGGCCATATGGAAGATAGCCTCATGAAATCAAGAAAGAAACTATAAGACAGAGGAAAGACCGCAGTGATCTCGCAAAGCGTCACTAAACCATATTAATAACAAAAATCGAAAAGAAGAAGCAAAGATCATTGCCATGGTTAGAGAGGTTCAGGGCGCAGCCGAGGAACCAATAAGTCTTGCTGAAGACAGAAGAAACCGAGCGTGATTGGTGTAGCTTTGATTTGCTACCACCTCCTATGTTTACAAGTGAATATTTTGATCAATTGGTTATTGTGCCCTATGGGGGGCACATATTGAAAATCATATTTTCTTTCGGGGGCCATATGGAAGATAGCCTCTTGAAATCAGGAAAGAAACTATAAGACAAAGGAAAGCCCGCAGTCATGTCGCAAAGCGCGACTGAATCATATTAATAACAAAAGTCGAAAAGAAGAGGCAAAGATCATTGCCATGGTTAGAGAGGTTCAGGCCGCAACCGAGGAACTAAGAAGTCTAGCAGAAGACAAAGAAGAAATCGAGGGTGATTGGTGTAGCTTTGATTTGCTACCACCTCCTATGTTTATAGGTGAATATTTTGATCATTGGGTTATCAAGATGTTAACTTTTCTTCGAGCTAGAGAGTTAATTGAATACAAATCTAATAACCCATATGATGCAATATGTGATGTTTTAGCTTTGAATTTTATAAAACAAACATAGAATGAGAAGTGCTTGTGCAGGGTAGCAAAAGCTACAACTTCCAAGGAAGCATGGAAATTTCTGGAAGCATAGTTTGGTGCAAGAGGGAGTGACATGCAACATCAGGTTATGTCATAATCAAAGAAGCCCGACGCAGATTTGGGAGTAGATGAGCAAGACTCTGAGAGGGAAACAGAGCTTCGAGAATCCCACTCAAAAGTAGATGATGGTTGTCAAAACCATAAAATTGAAACCCATTATGCAAGCATGCATATGGATGAAGAAGATGCAGAAAAGAAAAGATTGTAGAGAGAGAAGTTGAAGCCTCTGTGTGTGAAACAGAGCAAGAGAAAATAAATGCTCAAGGACTCCACTGTAATGTGGATGATACGAATGATGGCGAAACTCACTATGATGAGACACATGTGGATGATGACTGCAAAGTTATATGTGAATTGGTGAATCCAACCACTGCTGACGGATTTGGTGAAGTTGAAATTGTCAATGAAATTGAAAATGAGCATATGCATGCTCGGACATACCACCATAGTGTCGATGAACATTATGTTGATGTTATCTGTGGTTTCTTTTTTGAAATAAAGATTGATTGTGGCAATATGGTAAGCGCAATGTTTGATGAAGCATTGAATGTTAAAGTTGTCTATGTAGCAGCAAGATATGAAGCAATTGGAACTGCTCATAAAAGAGTATGTCATCTAGCAGCAATTGATGATCAAGAAGAGGATAATGTGATTGAAGAGATTTTTATGAGAATATCCACTAACAACATAACAGTGGAAGACAACCTCCATGCAGTTGAAAAGAAGGAACATGTAGAGCGGGAAGCTCTCAGTGAAGAGCATAATAAACATGTTTTTAACATTGTTTTTGAATATGTAGGCATTCAGAATAGCACGGGAAAAAAAGTTGAAAACAAGGTTGTTAATAAGTTTGATGAAGATTTGAAGCTCATTGAAGAAGAATGGATTCAAAAACCAATAGAACAAATTGATACGAGTCTTAAAGCAGCCGCTGTAATAAAACAATTCAATGAAATCGTGAACACTGATCTTGAGTGTGCAAATTATAGGAAAAAAGCAGCAGTACCTGATGATGAAAGTGAAAATAATGATATGCATGTTTCTGAAAACAAAGATGAATGCATTGAAACTTTTTTCAGCAATGGAGTCAAGATTATGCTATCAAGAAATATGGCAAAAATAAAGTCATGAATATGAAGCGCAAGAAGCAGAGAAAAAAGACAGTTTGAAGATGCAATGTTGTGCAGCAGTACATGGTTGAACGAATATTTGAAGAGGAAGGTGTAGTAGACAAGATGAGATTGTGTTTCGGCACAAATTCAAGAAAAGTCAAAGAAAAATTACAGAAGGATCAAGTAAAGAAATATGGAGCCTACAACAAGCACCCACAATAGAGAATGAATTAATTTCGAAGATTTAAAATTTGGAAGAAGAGGAAAAGAAAATGCAAAATTGTAAAAGTTTTGAGTCATTGTAAGCCTCGCTAAGACACAGACCAGCAGTCATGTTTGTGTGATAGTTAAGTCATGTTGAGTCATACGGTCGTAATTAAGGGGGAGGGATAGAAATTGTAATTACTCCCGGATGGGTTGTTGACTAAAATTAGAGAGTTAGTTAACTTAGTGTTGAGCGTTGAGCGTTGAGTCAAGTTGAGTGATAAATAAAGAGTTAAGTGTGTGTGCATGTCAAGATATTTTAAGCGAGTCGCTAGTCGAAAAGGTTAAATACCCTTCACCGGGTTCATTGTAAGAATCATGTTTTGTGTGATCAATAGAAGATGATTAGAAGAGTCATAGCTTGTGTGTTTTATGTGTGAATTTATGCTTTGTCTCCTGTGTCTTTCCAACACCATGGAGAGGCCACTATATAGTGTTTCGTAGAAAATAAGTCATACGAGCCACAAATATGTGTGACGGGGCATACGATGTGAGCTCAGAGCTTCGTGATGCGAGCCATTACAGGGGTGCGCCAATAAACCATAGGTGCGATCCTTTTTCACATTATAACAAGCTCAGGAATATATACTAACTGTAAATCGTACAAATGTCAGTCTTTTAATAGACCAAGACAGGAAGACATATAGAGAAGCTTTAATCAGTTCATCATATTTAAAACCTTCTTATTTATACCTCCTTTTATATGCATTCGACCAAACATTGCAACATGCATATGCATTACAATTTGTATGTGCATTTGGCGAGGGGGATGTAATCATTACAATACGAAACAAATTTAATATAAAATGTTATGTATTCAACATTTAAACATTTAAAAAATTAATTAAACATTCAAACCAGTGAAACCCCTTCAAACTCATTCTCGTTGAGACAAGCAAGTGTTCCACCTTTAAAACCCTGCCTCATTTTTCACGCACATTTCTTTAATAATGGTTTCCATATTGTGTATAGCAATATTAAAACCCATTTTTCACACATTTCTTTAAAAATGGTTTCCATATTGTGTAGCAAAATTAAAACCCATTTTTCATGGAAGTTATGCCTTGCACATTAACTTTAGCTCTCTGAGGCTAAAATTAATCAATTCCCGACAAATTAATTTTGTAATTCACTCAACTCAATTGGCACATGAAACTGGGCTCTAATACCACTCTATAATGTCCTCATCTCCTAATTGGGAAACACCACTCAATAACTTCTACTTAAATATAATAAAAATAATCATGGAAGCATATACTCACATCTTCCATCATTTTCATCGAGTGTCTGTCAAATATAATCATTGTGCAAAGCAATACTACATGCAAAAATTGGAAATACTTCGACCCTATGTACCATGCCATAATTAATGTTGTATTCACACATTATATCATGATTATATTCTTATTAGTAAAACATGCACAATGAAAACATTACATATAATATATCAAACCCCAACTAGGGTTAACAATCATACATGACACAATTATAATGTATGGCACACAACATTGCAAATACCCATAAAAACATATAAATGTACGTATAAATACACATAAAATATCTCATTGTACAAAGAACACTTATATGTATCAAAGTGTTGAATGGCTAAGGGCTCTCCATGTTCCTCCCTATCAAAGACCATGTGGTTTGTAAACTCAACTACGGGTCACCTTGATCTCTGTTTTCTTTCTAAATATGACGTGTAGTTGAGTTTATTTTAAGTTTTAAAAAGAGTGAATCGTTTTAAAAAAAAATTCAAAATTAAACTATATAATTGTTAATTTCAGTTATTTAAATTAAATTTTAACTTGTAAATAAATTTCACATTGCGAGAAACCTTTATAATATTTAGATATTATAAATTACACAAATTATAATTGTAATTTTAACAATTTTTTAATAAATTTAAGCAAAATTAAAAAATAGTATGTTTCAAAAAGAATTATATTTTAAAAAAATCATAAGATTCGCCATATTTATTAAATATTATATATAAAATTAGAAATAAAATGCTTTTGAACACTGATTAGATTGAATAAGACAATGAGTAGTTAATGACTATTAATATTTTTTTAATTATATCACGTCAATGTTCTATATGGATTATTCAAAATTTTGAAAGCATATAATAAAAATGAGAATCATTAATTATTAATAAAAATAATTATTTTATATGACAAATCTTGTATTACATATAATGACATTTAGTGTATTTATAGGTTAAAATTTAAAGTTTATATATATATATTATAATAAAAACGAAATAAATATTTTTCCTTACTACTCTCAAAGGAAAAACACATCTACTTGTTTAGTGTAACCAAAACAAGATCATCGCCTCTAACGGTTCGACCTCGTGAACTGGGTAGATGATAGAAATTGAAGTTCACAGATACTTGAATTTCCAAGATTTTGTTTGGAATCGTGGGTGCCCGTTGGATTGTAAAGAAGTGAGTGTGGATAGGAGCGTTGTCTAAGCTTTAAATTTGAATTTTGCCGGATTGCTTTTTTTTAGCTGTGGCAATGGACCGATGGATCAAACGTTTAATAGAATTCGATAACCCAGAAAAAGCACTTTACTGTTCACAAAAGCTAATCCAGAAAAGCTGTTCACAAAAGCTAATCCAGAAAAGCACTCTACTGTTCACAAAAGCTAATCCATCTTCTTTTTATTCCCTCTGTCTCCTCCTCTTCTACTGCAATGCAGCAATGCACTATGGAGTGTTGTTCGATATTTAAATTTGAATTGTGCGAAAAAACTTTTTTAACGGTGCGAATGATCTGGTTCTTTCGGTGGATCAAACCGCCGATTGAATTCCCTAATTCAAAAAAGCTAATTACTTTTCACAAAAGCTAATTCATGTTCTATTTAATCCATATCGTTTCATTAATCTCTTCATCTTCTTGCATTGCAATGAATTCTCTCAACTCTGTGCTTTTCTGCTCTCTATTGTGATGTCTTGTCTTGTGGAGCGCTCCCCGTTTGTTGTGTGTTGTTTTTTACCTGTATCTGTGGCTCTGTGTTGCGACTGGTTGTGTATGTGTAGTTTTTGTTGTCTTTCTATGTTTTTGTTATGTTAAATAACGAGTCTGAGAGAGAGACAGATACACCTTTCTGTCAAGAAGCCTTTGGATGGCCAAAATCAAAGGCTCACAATCGCTACAAGATGTAATGATGATCTCTACGAGCCTCAATGGTGATGGAGAGTCTTGAATTTCAATTAGATAGGGAGGCTGGTTTGTATTTCTATTGGATACACTATAACATTGAGAGTCTTGAATCTCAATTAAGTGAAGAAGTTGATCTGTATTTTTATTGGATAATTTGTTTATCATGATAATAGATTAAGTCCGATTGTTTCCTTTTACCTTTCTGTTTTGACTATTCCAAGTTCGTCATCCATGAAAAGTTTTCTCATCAGTTGATTTTTGATTTGTAAAAATTTATTTACACAGGAAGGAAGAATTTATGCGAGAGTAACAATCATAACAGGAAAATAAAACAAGGAGTAGACAACCATTTGTAAGCAGAATTAAATGATAATGATAGGCTAGGGCATAATTTTGTTTTTCCTTTGTTTAGTTCTCTAATTATTATCTTTCACAGAAGCAAAGTAGGAGTTCGAGTCCTGCCAAAGGAAATGTTGATGGCTTCAACAGCAGTATGACAACATCGAATTCTACGGATCGCCCTCCACGGATTCAGGTAGGTCCCTTTATTAACTAATGCTACCTGCAATTTATTAGGTTTTCTTTTTCCAATAAAGGAAATCAGTAGATATATGTGTTTATATAATAAATGACGCATAGCCAGAGTTCTAAATTTTTCAAGAGAATATTGAGGCATACACGCATGCACTATAATTATTAAGTACAGAACCTGTTTTTTTATTAAATCGTGGAATTTTTTATTTTTATTTTTTCTAATTTTAAATAATAATGTTATGAGAGTACATCATTGTTTTTCCTAATTTTATTTTTTCTAATTATAAATAATAATGTTATATCAACATATTGTTTTTCTAATTTTAAATGATAATGTTACAAGAATATATTATTGTTTTTCCTTTGTTTCTTTCTCTAATTTTCATTTTTTCAAATACATTCCTCTGAAGCAAAGCAAGCAATCGAGTTCTGCGCAGAGACGAGGACTCCGCTGGCAATATGACAGCATCAACTTTCAAGGAATCCTGGATGGATTGAGGTAGGTACCCAAATTAACTAATCCTGATTCGTACCTAAAATTTACTGGACTTTCCTTTTACTATTTTGAAGAAATCAGTAGATATATGCATTTATACAACAATTGATGAAAAGTCGGTGCTAGAAATTTTTAGAGAGAATATATCCAAGCATATGCACTGAAATTCTATTAAGCATATATATATTTTTTTTAAATATGAAATTTCTTTACTTCCACCTTTTTCCTGGTTTTGGTTGAAGTGTACCATTTCTCCCCCACTCATTTCTGGTTTTGGTTGACATGTACCATTTATTCCCACTCAGTGCCCTCTAGACATAAATCCCTTGCCACCAATGAATGACATAGATGTTTTATTGAAACGAGCCTTCTCTATTATGAAATACCCATGTTTTCCTACCTGAAACTTGCAAGCGGGTTGACACCTGGCTAGTAAGTTAACTCTATCCAGCTTAGGTTTAACTAGGTTAGTGACATAAGTTAACCCTACCCAGCAGTGGTTTGACTAAGTTAGTGAGTTGAGTGACATAGGATTTTTATTCTGCACCAGGTGACGAACGTCATTTGAAAGAGATTAACCTATGATAGGATAGGGTTGGCCATAGTCACTAGCGATGTAACAATTATACTTTCGTTCACATTTCAAGTCTATTATTAATGATGATGATCAATGTCGACAACACTTTGCGGTTTTTCCTTCTGACAAAAGACTAAACCTACATTATTGGTCTTAAAATTTATTAACTTATTATCTCATTACGAATATAAAATTCAGTCTCCCAATTTTACTTCACCAGTTTGAGTTATACATTTTTACATATATGGTTCATAACGAGGGTTACAATCTAATTTTTTTACTCTGGCCGAAGACTGACCACTGGTAAAAAAAAATCTAGACATCAACCTCGCAACTTCTCTTCTTTGGTTAGATGGTTAGATATTTCCATTTTAGAAATTAAAATTTCATTTATTTATAATTTTGATCTTTTTAAATAGAAAAGTTTTTAATAAAATAAAATTTGTGAAAGTAAAATTTCACCTTACTGAATTTTGTCCAAGCCAGCTCAAATCCACTCGTTTTATTACAATATCATTTTGCTACTAGTTTAATTTGAATTTAAATACACACATCCCTAACTGACTGTATTTTCTCATGTTATTAATGGAATATTAATAGCCAACTAACCATTTGCATGAGTGACCTGGAGAAAGAGGCAAACTTAAATAGGGTAAGCTTATTAATGGAATATTAATAGCCAACTAACCATTTGCATGAGCGACCTGGAGAAAGAGGCAAACTTAAATAGGGTAAGCTGTGGGTGAGTAAGAAGGGACACTATTTACTAGAGCATTAATTAAGAGTAGTTTAACTAATTGACATTTTGGCCCTTTTCATAGAATCTTTTCTTGTCAATTTTCATCTCAATCCAGCAAAGATTTCTTAGAATTGTAAGGTCCAGCTGGTGGAATCCAAGTACCCATAGGTTTTTTAGGGAATTGAATCCACTTATACATTCAAAAATACATTTCAAACCACAAGAAACCAATATTTTTTCCAAAAATTGTATTGCTAGATTTCTAATGGAAAAAGGAAAATTGTCTATTAATTACAATGTATCTTTTAATTATACTCTCATGGTCTCGATAAAGCTCAGGAATTAAATAGGAATGGTCTGGATAAAGCTAAGGAATTAAATAGGAAATCTGTGGATGTGTGAGAATAGAAATTCCTCTTGGCCTTCTCACATCAGTTGTGATAATAAAGTTACCCTTTACCAGTGAAAACAATAAATAGTGACTCTTAGACAGAATTATTATTAGTGGCACTTCAGATTAGGTATAAGCTTTTGATATATGACCAGAATTGTATTTCCTTTGAAAAAGTTTCTAGGTTCCTTCACTTGAAAGGTTTAAAACTTACATGCCTAATATGAAAGAATGGGTATGATTGATATCAGTGATATAGCATTTAAAATGTATAATATAAGGGTGCCCTTTAAAACTCTTTGTTGTTTAATTATTATTCTCCCTTTATATAGGATAGTTATAAGCTTACTTCACTTGCCTCTCTAAAACTCCCAATAACAAGTGAACATTAAGCTCCACAAGCCTCTATGCACTACATCCAAGAAAAACTAAACGTAGATATATAGTATTCACATGACATAAATAAACAAAAAGAGTGTTTTATTAATAGTAAATTAATTTACTTGCACATAGACTTGATGCTAAAAAAAAAAATTAGGGCCAAACTACTTCAATAAAGGAAATGCTTGTTATTCCAAGTCTTAGCTCATGCTTGTGTCAAATAGTTAATAGTTATCTTGCTAGGGTTTTTCATTTGTGCATAGGAATTGGGTTTATTCCACTTCCACAAGAACTGGAAAGCTAGTTTCCTTTTTCTTCTTGGATAGCTCTAAATTTCTTTAATTTCTCACAAAATAATTTGACCCAACAATATCCTTTCCTAGTGACCCAACAATACTCTTCGTAGTGATTCTACCTAGAAAATAACATTGATTTCTTCTTTTGTCCTTGAGAGTATCTTCTCCACTATTTTGTGGTTCTACACAACTATATTTGTTGGGATTGTTGTCACAAAATATAGCACCCTAGTGCTAGCTTGCACTAAATCCCAGAAACAATGGCATCCACCAGCACTCTCACCTTATTAACCAAATCCCTTTTAGGTTTGTGTGCATATGTTATCCCCACAAGGGAGGCACTCTCACCTTATTAACCAAATCCCTTTTAGGTTTGTGTGCATATGTTATCCCCACAAGGGAGGCTTCCTCAGCTAGGGTTATAGGTTAGATGACTAAAGGGATGCTAATCAAATGCATCTCCTTAAGGAGCTTGCAAATTTTACACTCCAGAATAGTGTTCAGTGTTCATATAAAGTATGACTTTTAGTGTTCAATAAAGTATGACTTTGGGTGAAATAAACTAGCTAGGTCAAAGAAAGCATGGCTCAAGATAGGCTTTGGAGATGCTCAAACTGATTCCCAAACAAGTGCCACTTTGAATTGGATAATGATTTTCAAATAGTATAAAGTGATTGAAAATGGAGGACTAATGCCTTGGCTCATCATTGAATTTCCAAGCATATGGAGTCATAAGCACACTGATATTCCAAATTAGGAGACTTAAGGTCACTGAATGCAATCTAGTTTATGACTTTGAGTGAAATAAACTAGCTAGGTCAAAGAAAGGATGGCTCAAGATAGGCTTTGGAGATGCTCAAACTGATTCCCAAACAAGTGCCACTTTGAATTTAAGAATGATTTTCAAATAGTATAAAGTGATTGAAAATGGAGGACTAATGCCTTGGCTCATCATTGAATTTCCAAGCATATGGAGTCATAAGCACACTGATATTCCAAATTAGGAGACTTAAGGTCACTGAATGCAATCTAGTTTCTTTAATGTATATCTAATGAAAAATTTTGCATATGAAAAACAGAGTAAAAATCTAGTCATGCTAAATTTTGGTGTGGCTCAGGTTAGATACAATCTCTGATAATTTTAATGACTTATGATTCACAAATCATAAGTTAAATCGGCCGGTCATCTCAAGGCTGGACTTACATAAAAATATATATATCTATAATATTTAAACGTAGAACATCGACTTTGTCATATCAATTACGATCCAAAAACCCGTCTAGGCTCTTGCTTTATGGTTAATTCCAAACTAACGTCAGATACTAAATGATTCCTCGTAGGCTCATCATAATATAAACGACATGATCTGGTTTCTCGTGTGAAAACATAGAGAAGTCAATTTCGCTGAGATCTCCCATTATTTCCATACTTATTTCAAATTTGGTTGTTCTGATCATGTTGTTGGTTGTAACAGCGCGTTACTAATGTATTCAAACATTTGCACGAATAATTTGAAAGATGGATTTTTAAAAGCCTTGCACCCCTTTTACTCTTGCACGTAGTCATCAGCATTTGTACTTGGTTCATTAGTTGTGCAATTCATCACCAGATCAGCAAAAATATTTGTTCTGGGCTGATAGCCAACTGTTTTTTCAATGTCAAAATATAAAACTAATACATTTGAAACATGGATTTTTAAAAGCCTTGCAACCCTTTCACTCTTGCACGTAGTCATCAGCATTTATACTTGGTTCCTTAGTTGTGCAATTCATCACCAGATCAGCAAAAATATTTGTTCTGGACTGATAGCCAACTGTTTTTTCAATGTCAAAATATAAAGCTAATACATCACATGTAAGGACTGATTCCTTGGGATTAGAATAAACTTTTGCTAATGAGATAAAATTCCTATCCTCCAGAGTACAAATTTGTGACACTTCCTTTTGAATTTCCTGCAACACGTCCTTCACAGACAATCTCGGCAGAGAATTTCTTCTTGTTTCTTAATAATGGAAACTATGTCCCAACCCAAACCATTTTATTGTCATCCAACACATCCTCACCACCAAGTGACTGTTTGCGCTTCTCTGCTCATCTCGAAGTATATGATGAGTGATTTTCTAGTTCATATATGGCCATGTCACCAGTTGCATTACTCCCAAGGTCAAATGAATGGGTGCAATGATCCATTTGTTCTTTGCCAGGGCAGTAGGATAAATTGTCTTCGAAATGAGAGTCTGCATCCAAGGAAAAGGTAAAAACATCTCTGCACCTTTTGAAGCAACTCTATATCTTCTCCCATGGTGACCAGTGTTGTACTCCATCCCATGACGTTTGTATAGAAACACCCTTTCATCACGATGCTCACAATCATAAACAAGTGTTCCATCAAAGTACGACACACATGACTTACCATTGCTTTGTTTTAGGCACATATCTAGATAAATGGATATTACATGGCTGCAGTATTCTTTTCTTCAATATCTTCAATGTCTTTTCTAGTTGTACCGAGATTATAACTGGAACCTCCTCCTTCTTTTTGAGTACTAGGCTTATTATAGTTTTCCTTGCGATATTTTCCATTTTCATCATGGTTGTCATGCCACTGCCTATTTGGGACTGCAAGCCTATCATTAACTCCTCCTTCCACAATCCCTTTGCCACTGTTATTGCTCGGATTGGCATTGTTGTCTTATTCTGGGAATAAAACCCCATTTTTGACAATAGTGTGAAGAGGGGAACCCTACAAGGCTAACACTAGACCAAGAGACAATAATGGGGTAGTGGCCCATTGTCACTATAGCCAAAACCCCTTGCTCTTTATAGAATTTCACCTATGGGACGAGTCCTGGTATGTGAGATGGTCAAATGGATACTATAATATTAGGGTACAAGGTGACACAAAAAGGATATCCATAAGAACGACACAATTTAGGTTCAAGGCTCCAATTGGAAGCAATGAGCTTTCTTGATTGAAGTCTACTTAATGAGGCTTAAAACCTAGGGTCTGATTGATGGGTTGATTGTTGGAGTAACCAAAGGGTTCAAGGCTCCAATTAGAAGCGATGAGCTTTATTGATTGAAGTCTATTTAATGAGGCTTAAAACCTAGGGTCTGATTGATGGATTGCGTGTTGGAGTAACCAAAGGCCAAAGCTAGGAGAAAAGGTTTCCAACAATTAGCAAGGCTAAGGCCCATGAAACCTTCAAAGAAGTCCAATGTTAGGCCCCTATACTACTAGTGTAACCCCTTATTGTTATTAGTATAACCCACTTATTATATTGTTGTACCCGTGTAGTGCCCATATTGTTACTATTGTGCCCCATAGAAGCCCACTATTGTTATTATTGTGCCCTTACATTATTATTGTTATGTCGGCTTTGATTATGTTATGACCCCTTAGACTCCTATATATAGAAAGGAGGCCTTTTCATTTGTATCATCCAAGAATTGTTCATTTATGTAATGTAAAGGACGTTGCCCCTCGAAGAGGCTGAATTCTAAGGCGTTGATCTATCTTTTCTATCTTTTCATGAGCTGGTTTCATAACATTTGGTATCAGAGCTTTGGATTATAGGGTTTCGCTGCTCCAAACAAGTCATCGTGACATTTTCGCTATAACTTTTTTCAATGACGTTTCAGAAGTCGCAAAGAAAACCCATTTGAGAAGAAATCGCGCTGAACCTTGGGTCCGAATTTCAGAGCTTTTCGCGCGATACTTGCGGAGATATGATCTGAGGAAGTTGGTCTTTTTTCAGACTCCTGAATTACATTCAAAACAAGTGACCTGGGGAAAATCATCATAACTTTCTCCCTGGGAATCAGATTGAAATTTGGTCAGAAGTTACAGAAAGAGGACGGACTGTAGTTTCTTGCAGATATAGTTCAGACCCAAAGGTCAAAACAGTGACACGTGGCACTTCAAACAAGTTCGCTCTTCTGGAAAGGTCTATAATCAGGTCATCTTGGGAGATTGTGCATAACTCTTTCTTAGAGAATCCAATTTGGATCACACTGGTGGCATTGGAAATAGGACACAGAGGGCTACTACAGGTCACAATTCCAGAACTTAAAGATCTGAAAGTACAGAGTTATAGTCGTTTCAAGGTCGAGCTCCTAAAATCAAGAAAAACCAAGATGAGGAAGTTTGATGGCAAGGATCCGGTAAATTGGATACTTCAGATGGAGCAATATTTTGATTTACATGGTGTACAACTGTTACAAAAGGTATGTATTGCATCTTCATATTTAGAACCAGATCAATTTTTATGGTACGAAGGGCTTTGTTCTCGTAAACAACTTGTTACGTGGTCAATTTTCACGGAGGAAATAACAGCACATTATGAGGATACAAAGAGCAACACCTTCTTTAGAGCAACACCACAACAATTGGAAAGAGTAAAAGGGCTTTGTGACATAGTGGAAAGAAAAATTACGGAAACCAGGAAGTGTACCCCTCACAACTATAAAGATGGAAGTGTTGTTTCTCCCAGCCTTCCACAACCTACAAGGGTTACACCACAACAATTGGAAGAAAAAAGAGAAAAAGGACTTTGTTACAATTGTGATAGCAAATGCACTAAAGGTCATAGGTGCGCTGAGAAGAAATTATTTTACATAGAATATGAAGAGGAGGAAGACAAGGATCAAGAAACATCAAAAGAAGAGGATATACGCCAGGACACCACCCCAGAGAAAGAAGAAATGAATCAGACCATATCTTGTAAAGCATTGGTAAGAATTACCACTCTTCAAACTCTCAAGATAGAAGGACATATCAAGAAGAAAAAGGTGCAAGAAGTGAAAGATCACATCGAGAAAGAAGAAATGAATCCAACCATATATTGTAATTTAATGGACGAAATTACCACTCCTCAAACTATCAAGATAGAAGGACACATCAAGAAGAAAAATGTTCAAGAAGTGAAAGATCACATCGAGCATCAAGAAATGAATCCGACCATATCTTGTAAAGTACTGGAAGAAATTACCACTCCTCAAAAGATAGAAGGACATATCAAGAAGAAAAAGGTTCAAGCAGAGAAAGATCACATCGAGCATCAACAGCAAGTTCTCCAACTTTTAAAGGATAACGCCACTTCGGTGAAAAATCAAACGAAACAACAGGTAGACCAACATCGTAGTGAAAAATGTTTTGATGTAGATGATTGGGTATTTTTACTGATACATCTCATGCAAGCTATTTAAGAGAAGGAAATGTTGGCAATACTACATGCACTTAAAAAATGGTGACCTTACCGAATGGGAAGACTCTTCAAGGATGAGGATGTGGAAGCATTGTTTTGTGCTATTTATATTATCCAACCAGATTGGATAAACGAAGCAAGGGATGAATGGAAGAAGGACGAAGAAGTATGGCCACTTATTCAAAAGTTGCAAAAGATCCCAATTCAAACAATATTGCCAGAAATTGAAGAGGAAGGAAAAATCATATTGGAACCTGGAGCAATCATAGAAACAAGAACCCAACAGCTACGAGATCGATCAATTTCAGAGTATCTCATCAAGTGGAAGAACTTACCCGCTGAAGATTCCACATGGGAGGACAAGAATTTTATATAGAAGCATCAAGAACTACTCAAGCATTGAGGACAACGCTTTTTGAAGGAGAGGGGCATGTTAGGCCCCTATACTACTAGTGTAACCCCTTATTGTTATTAGTATAACCCACTTATTATATTGTTGTACCCATGTAGTGCCCATATTGTTACTATTGTGCCCCATAGAAGCCCACTATTGTTATTATTGTGCCCTTACATTATTATTGTTATGTTGGCTCTGATTATGTTATGACCCCTTAGACTCCTATATATAGAAAGGAGGTATTTTCATTTGTATCATCCAAGAATTGTTCATTTATGTAATGTAAAGGAGGTTGCCCCCTCGAAGAGGCTGTATTCTAAGGCGTTGATCTATCTTTTCTATCTTTTCTTGAGTTGGTTTCATAACACCAAGTTTAAGTGAAACCCAAACTAGGGTTAGCTTGGCAATGAAATTTATGGACAACATTAAAGTGAATGCATACCAAAAGAAGGGATTTTGTGGCAACCACTCTTTTCTTAACATTTAGACTCTCCCACTTCAAAACTTCCTCTTCCCTAGAAATTGGCACCAAGTCCTAGCTTGGTTTCTTGGTGTTATACGGACCAAATTAGGGCAAAAGAGATAAGAGGAAATTAATAGATTAGAAGCTAGATTGATCATCCACAAGGAGGGTCACTGCCTAGATCCTTGGGAGGGTAGAGTCTGTGACATGATAGATCAACCAACAAGCTTTTAACGAGGCCGAAATTTTCACGCATTAGCACCACAACTTCAACAATTACCTGGGTAAGGGATAATGGAGATTTTTTGGGAGAGCAAGAGAAGGATCACCACTAAGACATTCATTCACATGTTATGTGATAGTAATGCATGCAATAGATCATCTAAATAGAAATTCAATAAATATTTAATAAACTAGGGAATAATTTGCAAGCCTAAATTCAACATTATTCCATACATCAGACATAGAGAAAAGAATTTGATCAACAACGGTTCACATACAAGATAACATGAAAAAGATTCCATCCATTGATCTAAAGAATAACTCCAAAGATAGACAAGTCAACTCCAAATATCAAAGTAAATTCATAGATCCTTGATCCTACACAAGAGATAGGCTGAAATTTTTTAAGAATATGAAATTCCAAGTGCTTGATGTGATGATGAGATACAACAATGATGCATTCCTCTACTTACATGAGGAATATGAATCCTATTTTAGCCTAGTATCCCCTCAAAATAATAAAATAATGGGCAAGAAACAATATAGGACACAAGTTGACCTAGTAGACAATGCAAAAAAAGTAATATTAGTTGATGGAGAGATAGTCCAAACGTCATGCATACATAGCCTTTAGCCTTTATAGGGCAGGCGTTGAGGGCCAAGAGTGTCATGAACTGTGTAAAGTCCTATAAAATCTTCCTCTAGGGGTTGACCCCTAGATCTCTTTTAGTTTCCCTATGTGGACCCTAGTTTTGACTTTGGGGGCACAACAGTGGTTTCATGGGTCTCCAAGCGGCCAAAATGCCTATCTTTGTTGTTTGGGGCTCTCAAGGTCTTGCTAGCCCTCCCATGTCCCAATTTGAGAGACCATCCTCATCTGGGCCCTCGATTCACTACAATCCCCTCTAATCAGTGCTAAGCGAGTTGGGTGCATGGTGGTCCAAGTGCATCACTCCATCAAAGTCATCAATGTGGGCAAAGTCCCATGGCTCTCAATGCCGGACCTATGCGTGTCAATATGTCCTTCTAGAGGACCTGGATGCCAATTAAGTTTCCCAAACCCATAGATGGAACCACCTGTCAATTACACACGATACCTAGTGTTGCAAGTTTCACCATTAGGTACATTTCATCATTATTACATCTAAGTGAACATAGCTTGAAAGTAATGGGAAAATTAACACCTCATACAAACCTTACCTTCCAAAACTATGGATTTTTCCACGTAATGTTGTTACGTCCCTAGGTAGTAGTTGTTAACAGATGACCCTATTAAGTGCTCTTACCCCCAAGAGAAAGTGACATATCCTTGGCCCACCCCTCAATCGATAAGTTCCATGAGAATAATGATGAAGCGGCAAGGAAGAGACTTCATGGCCAATATCCATGGTCAAAGGGACCACCTTGATGGGGATCCTCATCATGGGCGTATAGATGTGAGAAGGGAACAATCGTGGATGCATGAGATACCAACTCATCCATTATTTTTTCACCCCTATTATGCCTTTTACTTTTTCTTAATGCTTCTATGTATTAGTGCTCATAGCTCAAGGAATGACAGCTTGCTTTGTATAGTGTATAGTAGTTATTTACCCTCTTAATGATGGGGTCATATATCATTTACCCCCTTAACGCAAGGGTTCCTTTTCTTTATGTTGGTGGGGAAACATTGGCCTAGGAACTAGGCGATGGCCATAATGAATGAGGTAGATCTCATGCCTCGCTTTCGCCCACATGCTAATTTGAATGTCCAAACTATCTTTTTCATTTTGATTCTTCTTTTCTTTTACCTGTGGCCATAGTATGCTCTTTCTATTTCTTTTAGATGCATCAGTATTCCAAGGAAAAGTCACAAGCCCTACCCAAGTACGAGGATGCATGGGTGCCAAATCCAAATGAACTAGTGTCAAAATTGTACTTTTTGACGAGGGATCTAGCTTAGTCCTCTTATCTATAGGAATGTGTACATAAATTGGACTATCGAAGATGTGTAGATGACTCACCTATGGTATCTCTCCTGTAAACATCACCTATGGTATCTCTCCTGTAAACATCTCCTCATTAGTCTTGTCCTTAAATACCCTGTGAAGACTTCTTTTTCAAGTAAACCACTGTATTGCAGGTCTTTGTCCACAAAAACATAGGCAATTCTTAATCATAGATCGTTGCCTTCGCTACTCCCACTATGGTCCTATTCTTCCTTTCTACAATCCTATTCTATTTAGGGTTGTAAGCCAATGTGAATTTTTTCTTGATCCCTGACTCCCTGCACAAATCCTAAAACTTATTGGAGGTATGCTCACCCCCATTATGAGATCTTAGTAGCTTAATCTTCTTCCCAATCTAGTTCTCCATAAGAGCAGTAAACTCTTGAAACTAAAAGGCTTCCTTGGCATGATTTCCAAGCACACACCCTTTGCACACTCCCTCTTACTCCACCCTCATCTTCGAAAGACATGTAACCATCCTTCGTAATATTGAAGAGCCCTTTAGTGTAGGTGCCTCATCCTCCTATGCTAAAGCTTACTGTGGTTGTCATTATCATGTACAAGGGCCTTCACTAGCTGACCTTTCAATAGGCATAGGTCGTTCTCCTTGCTTCTTATGATTTGCCATATGCTAGTATCAACCCCTTTTGGCTTAATAGCTAATTCACCTCTCATGAAGCTAAACTCTAGTCTTCTATCCTCCATGGTCAAAACTAAAAGGAGATTCTTCTTCAACTATGGTACGAAAATCATTTCCTTCACCTCCATGAAACTCCTCGAGTCCATTTGAAATTGTATGCTGACAATGCCCTCTTTTGTATACCTAGTGTTGTCACCAAGCTCCATATGTAGATCTCTAGGCTCCTTGGCCATATTGGTGAACATATCTCGGGATCCTAGCATGTGATGAAATGCTCCACTGTTCACAAATGACACCCCTCTCATAATCATTCCAGAAAGGCATGGCATGAAGGCAAATTTTTCTCGAACTTCTCGGCCAACTCATCCATTTGCGTTGCGGCTATTGTAGATGTCTTCCCTTTGGCCTTCTTTATGTTTGGACATTGTTTAGCATAACAACCGAACTTGTCACATGCAAAACACTTGACATTTCTCATGTCTTCCTTGCCTTGTGAAGATGTTCCTCCACCCTAGTCTTGCTTGGCCTTCTTGTTGACCTTCTTAGCTTATGTAGCAAGACCAAGCTCCTCATCCCCATCTCCACTCCTACAATGTTCACTAGTTATTGAACTCTCCTAGATTTCTTTCTCGGTGAAGTCATTCCACAACCGGCTCCAATTAGGAAGTTGTTGTCTACCAAGGATACCCTCCATAGAGGTGGTCCAATGCTTCGCACAACCCTTCAAAGATACCATCACTAGCTCTAAATCACTTGCAACTTCATTGATCACTGATATCTCATCATGAGCCTACTTGACCCTAGTGAGATATGAGGCCAAAGTCTCTAGTATGTTCATATGAATGTTGCTCAACTTTTCTCTAAGCACCATTTTCTTGTTCTCATATTTACTCTGGTATAGGCTAGTCAAGGCCACCCACATCTTATGTGTTATGTCCTTCCCTATTATGTGATGAATCGCATGATCTCCCACACCATCCAAGATAATTTCCCTTTCTTTCCCATCCTATAGCTTGTGCTTGACTGTTTGGACAGAACCTGTAGGAACTTGGATTTCGTACTTGCAAATTCACACTAGCCATTCACCTTCAAAACAATGGAGAACCATTCCTCCCATGGATTCAAAGTACTAGCCCCTTCCAACATGTCTTCATACCTCAAGCTTAAAGATGCCATGTCCCAAGATCAACCTTATAGCCACAAAACCCTTAAAAAATAAAATTAAATTTCTATTGTTGAAAACCTTATGTCATTAATCTCCTTCAAAGTTTCGAGTGCTTTGATACCATGTTGATTCTTTAATACCATATCATATCTATGTTATCTCAATGATTTACACAAAACTTAGAAAAATTACTTTACCCAAATATTTTTTTTGAAATTGTTGTAAAAGAAACACCCTAGCATTTTAACTTCTGAAATTTGATTTGCAGCAGAAATAGCAAAAAAAATTACACAGAAAACAACAAATAAATGATTTAGAACAATACTCCTTCACATTTGTCTTAATTAGGAAAATTACGGTCAAAAACTTATAATGCACCTTGTTGTACGAAATCAATCAACGTGTTGTAAGAAGAAATCGACCTTTAAAATGCCTAATAAATTTGGCCCCTTTATACAATAAATTAAGCCTATTTATCCCTAATGTATGACCTTATTCGTATGGCACCCTTTTTCGCTCGCTAACTCAACCTCCTAACCCTGTACAACCTGCACATATGTTGGCTAATCTGGCTACTAAATCGGCTTGTCTTCAAAAAATAACTTTACCTTCTTTCTAGTTGTACTCGACCCTATCTCTCTCTCCTCTACTTGGCTCCCTTAAACCTCCACTCAGCAAAATTCTTACCTCTCTTTAGTCAAGTCAAGCTAGTCTTAAGAAACTCTCTCTCCCAATCACTCAACATAAGAATGTATCTTCATGCTCTCTTTCGGCTCCTTTATAATTTTCCCAGGCTAAATCCATAATCTCCAAAGTGATAGAAGCCTAGGACTAAATCCTATCTCTCTTAGATCAATGATGGAGATTAGATCTAAGTCACTTAAATAATTAATTATTCATCTTTAGAGAACATTAACCAAAGTCTACATTAATCATTTAAGTTAATCAATGTACTTTTCCTAAGTAAAGCTTAGGGAGGTAATCATATTAGTTTCTTTTCATGAACAACCACCTAAAGGGACATCTCTTCCACATGCTAAAACACGAAGCTTATGTGGAAGACTTTCCAATGCTAAGAAAATCAACTCTCCCTCCTAGCAAGGAAGCGATTCTCCACCACCCCTAGCTTGTCCCTATTTAACATGAACTTCCCCTTGATTAGAGGCTCGATAAGAATGGCCTCAACCTGCTACCCTATGGATATGTACAACAATCTCACTAAATCTCTCTAGATCATGTCTCTAATTAAGTGAGGCTCGATGAGAATAGCTGCTACCTGCTACCCTATGGATATGTACAACAATCTCACTAAATCTCTCTAGATCTCATCTCTAATTAAGTGATACTTGATCTCTATCTGCTTGGACATTTCATGATTCACAGAATTATCAAAGAGCTTAATGCAACTCTAACAATTACAGTGAATCACCATGGGCCCTATAGCACATCAAAAGTGGGTTACCCCTTTGGAGAGGTTTTATTTTAGATGTATCCTCCTTCAGCCAATAACAACAACCCCTGGCAGCCACTTGATAGCTTTGATGTGCTACTTTATCTCTACCACTTGACCCAGTTGTTGTGTACCCTCGCCTTATTGAGAAATCCAAAGAGTGGCAGTTAAAACAATTTCTCTTATTATGACGTTATCTTGTGATGTTTTTCATCATTTTTATTTATTCTTTCTAATTATCTTTTCTTATCATCAAGACTAATGCCAAGCAACAAATAGAAGAGTACACAAGATGTAGGCATGCTGCCAGGGCAATACCCTACTCTAGGGGAAAACCCGGTCAAAATTCTTCCTTCAATAGATTCAAGATGAGACGACCAAGACCTATACAACCTAGACTAGAGACTCTCTCCATCAAGTCATCCTTGTTTGATATTCTTCAGATTGTCATCCATGCCACTGTGTGACCACCAAGTCTTTGTCTCTGAGATGGTATCGAATTCATGTCTTTGTGGCAACACTAAATCCTTATCAATGTAATAGGACCGAGACCTTGTTCTTTTGGTAGCACTGAACCCATCTCTTCAATATATGGCGAAGTCATGCCTTCACATAAATGTTAATATTGTGCCTTCCTGAAATGATAAGATTGTGCCTTCTCCGAAATGGTGAGATTGTGTCTTCACCAAAATGTTAAGACTATGCCTTGACAAAATGATAATAATCCATACTATGGAAAAGATCCGAACTACCTCACTACAGTAGTACAGAAAAATTTTCTCTGAAATCCCGACATGTTATCCCTGTGTTGAGCGAAGAGCTTATGCTTGTATATATAGTTGTCTCCATGAGAAATAAGCCAACATGATTGCTTGAGCAGTTGTGTCTCCATTTTAAGGTTAGGTCGACTTGAGTTCATTGAGGAAAGTTGACTTGATGATTATTCTTTTGACGTCGTCTTGATGGAGGATTCTTTGACCAAACAAACTTTGACTTTTTGACTCAAGTAAATAATCCTAAACCCTACCATGGAGGCTTGACCTATGAAAATTGACCCAAGCATGAAACCCATGCTTTAACAAGTCAATTTAATAATAATAAAATTATTTTTGCTTTCTTTGACAAATATATTTCATTTTGATTAAGTACAATTATGAAGACCAAACCTAGTTACATTCTTCAAAACACCCTCTTAATTATGGAGGTATTCATATTTACATATAACCATAGAGGTACATGGAAGATCTCAACAAATCATCTACAAAGAAGTTTAGGCACCGCAATGCCATAGACTAGATTCCTGACCAAGGCAATCTATCCATTAGTCTCTCAACAATTTAGGCACTGCAATGCAACAGACTAGATTCCTAACCAGGGAAATCTATCTGAGTGCAACTAAGATGGACTCAAGCATTCATCCTCTCTAGGTACTGTCAGGCTTACTTGCTAACCATCAACCCAGGGACTTGGGTGCATATCTGACGTTAGAGCTCTATGACCAATGCCACCCTCCCTACTTCAGGACCTAGACGTCAACAGAAAGTCTCGGCCAAATGTCCTTCGAGGCAATGCTTCACTCAGAAAGCCTCAACACTCCTTGATCCAGCAGATCAAGGACAACAAATCTCTCCTAATCAAATTGATGGGTAACCAGCATGTTATCAAAACCTTCAAGATATTTACATGTACTAACACAACCCCAATAAATAATATACTTTCACATATTCATAAATAAACACAAACCTTCGCGTTCTTGATGTTGCTTCTCAACACGGTAGGACTATCAACCGAATCTTTTCCTTTTCTAATTCACATGCAACAAAATATCCTTCAAAATTCATTCTCCGAACTATGCTCTCCCTCTCAAGCAGGGAGATCTCTTCTATTCGGGCTCCCTCTTAACTCAAGGAGATTAGCTTCTTCTTTTCGTCATCGGGGAATATTTCGTGGCTTCCATTCATCTCATTAGAGTTATCATTACCATCACCATTTACATCATGCTTATCACATCAACTTTACTTTACAAACATCTTCACCATTTTGACGATGATGTACCTGCACAACTTAGATAGCAAGTACAACCAAAACTATAGAAGCATGAAGTTAACCATATCAAAATCTTATAATAATGGAAGCATTAGACTTTACAACCATAATCAGTTAGAGACTATACTTCAATACTTCAACTACTCGCCCAGGTTATGTTACAAACCCTAAATCACATGCACAACTCATCAAGATATCAAACTTATTATATCTAGAGTTTCAATATTCCTTTAATGACATGACATGCTCTTTCATACAGCAAATATTAGAAACAATTCAAACAAGTAATGTGTCTAACAATTATCAGAATTCATATGTTAGACTTCATACATATCTTAGATTTCATACATGAGCTTCAACAATCAAAACTAATCACAACTTAATCAACATCATGACTAGCATCTACTAGGGTTGGATGTAAACCCTATATTTCCATCAACAAGTTCTTAGCAATCACAATATAGATTCACAGATTGTAATATCACACATACTAGAGAAGTTAACTAATGCTTGGGTTTAGCTGCAAAAACCCCAGATTTCCCAAACAACATCACCCTAGAATATCAAACTCAAATAAGGGCTTATATTAAACCCTAAAACTTACAACCAACAATAATTAGGTCAACACAAATATCTAGAAATTCATCATCAATCATAAGCATATCATACGACATAGATCAGGTTAGGGCTTCAACCGCTTGGACACATATATAAACCTAGGCCTTCATTCCTAGGATATTACATATCATAGGTTTTCTTTATAGGCCCAACCAAACCCTAAATATCTAGGGTTACATGACATAGCAAACCCTACTATACCAAGGCTTCAAAGGTTCTGGATTTTAGACAACACAATTTCAAACCTAACAAGTTAGGGTTTACATAATCATATCAGATCTGCAAACATGACATCATCAACAAAAACTTCAAATAGCATTTCTCAATAAGCCTAAGTAGTTTTAGGGTTTCAGATATTGACATTAACATACCCTTAGATTAGGGTTTTCCAGAGAAATCAATTAAGAATATGACGAGGGTAGATTTATCAAAAGATGAATCACCCTTAAACAAGAATCTTTATGATTCAAGACATCTAGACATAATGATGTCAATAATAGAACGCAAATTTCAAAATAAGAGAATTGTATAGGATGTATAGTCTAAAACATACCTAAAGATGTTTCTTGACAAACCTTGGAGGAATTTTCTTGAAGTGTAAGGCATGATCCTCTATACCTGTAATGCATACTTTCAAGCAAAACATGTGATACCAAGAACATGATTTAATTTCTTCAAGTTAGATCTTCTATGCATGGAGGATGGAATCCTATGATATCAAAGATCAAGTTATTCATTCTTTTAATCAACATCAGGACTTTCACTTGACATCTAGATTGCTTGTAAATCCTAGAGGATAAGGATTAAGGTTCTAATATGTTATTTTAGAGAGTACAATCTTTATCCTAGACTAGCTATAAACAAGGATCATTTGAAAATCTAAAAGCTTATGTACATACATACCTTGTGATTACATACCTCTGATTTGATAACTCATTAGACTTGCATGTGCATCTTGACAATACTTACTTGAATTTCCTCAAGACTTGAATTAGAACAGACTTCGGATTCTTCAGTTATGTGGAGATGGCCTTGTCCTTGGTCACGAGTAACTGTATCGAGTTCATTTCCTTGATTCGGTCACACTTCGATCATATCATGGTCCTTGGTGGCAGCGAGGATATGACTTGGTCCTTTATTACTGTGATTGATCTAAATTCCTATACAATAATTGATGCGAAGTCTTTCAATACTATCAAGTTTCGGTCCTTGATGTCATGGTAGCATACAATCAACAATGTAGTTTGGTTATATTTCAGTTTTTGAGGCAACCTTCTAATTTGTCATCATGCTTTATGTAATTCATAAACACTTCAGTCCTGCTATATAGACTTCGGTCTTTTGGAGAACCTTGATGTAATTCGAGTTATAGCTCTCATTTACTTGTTGTCTATACTAAGATCTGAATTCTTCTTTGAGAATTTTATCGAGCTTTGTTCCTGTACTGTGACTTTGATTTACACCGAAACTCATTCGAATTATATACTTCAATCTTCTGGAGAACCTTGATGTAATTCGAGTGATAGCTCTCATTTACTTCTTTGTCTATACTAAGATCTGAATTCTTCTTTGAGAATTTTATCGAGCTTTGTTCCTGTACTGTGACTTTGATTTACACCAAAACTTATTCGAATTGTCTTGATGAGGCTTGTGTTTACCTTATACTTGTGATACTACATGTCTCTTTTACGAATTCCTTACTGAAATTTGGTCCGAACTTCACTTATTCTTGTGGATTATATCACTGTCCAATGGAGCAAAGATATATTTCTTCTAGATTGTGAGATCACCTACCTTTCTCTCTGAGATGATTTGACTTTTTCATTGAGCCATATGAACCTCCTTCTTCTTGGTGTGTATAATATGCTCATTGTAATCTTAGTTTCATTAGCTTAGAACTGCGCTTCTTCAAACTGCCTTTGACCATGACCATAACTCTGATACCATGTTGAGAAATCCAAAGTGTGGCAGTTAAAACAATTTCTCTTATTCTTATTATGACATTATCTTGTGATGTTTTTCATTATTATTATTTGTTCTTTCTAATTATCTTTTCTTATCATTAAGACTAATGCCAAGCAACAAATAGAAGAGTACCCAAGATATAGGCACGCTGCCAAGGAAAACGCCACTCTAGGGGAAAACCCGATCAAAATTCTTCCTTCAATAGATTCTAGATGAGACAACCAAGACCTTTACAACCTAGACTAGAGACTCCCTCCATTAAGTCATCCTTGTTTGATCTTCCTCGGTTTGTCATCCATGCCACTGTGTGAGCACCAAGTCCTTGTCTCTACGATGGTACTGAATTCTTGTCTCTGTGGCAGCACTGAATCCTTGTCATTGTAATAGTACCGAGTCCTTGTTCTTGTGGTAGCACTGAACCCATCTCTTCAATATATAGTGAGGTTGTGCCTTCACGGAAATGCTAATACTATGCCTTCACGAAATGATAAGATTATACCTTCAACAAGATGTTGAGACTGTGCATTCACTTAAATGTTGAGGTTGTGCCTTGACGAAATCATAAGAACCCATACTCTACAAAAGATCTGAACTATCTCACTGTATTAGTACTGAAAATTTTTCTCCGAAATCCGAACTTGTTATATCTATGTTGACCGAACAGCTTATGCTTGTATATATAGTTGTCTCCATGAGAAATAAGCCGCCATGATTTCTTGAGCAGCTGTGTCTCCATTTTAAGGTTAGGCTGACTTTAGTTCATTGAGGACATCCAACTTGATGATTATTCATTCGAGGTCGTCTTGAAGGAGACTTGATGGAGGAGTCTTTGACCAAACAAATTTTGATTATTCGACTCAAGTAAATAGTCCTAAAGCCTGCAATGGAGGCTTGACATATGACAATTGACCCAAGCATGAAACCCATGCTTTAACAAGTCAATTTACGAATAATAAAATTATTTTGCTTTCTTTCGACCAATATATTACATTTTGACTTCAAGTACAATTATGAAGACCGAACCTACTTACATTCTTCAACATGTCCTTCTGTCAATATCGTAGGGTTGGAGTAGGGCCATCCAAACTTAAAGTTATTACTTTTCATTATGTAATTGAGTGTTTATGCTTGTTTTTCTTAGGCAAACTTGGGTTCAGATTACTGGGTTCCTTGGAAGGAGGAAGGGTTTTGACTGTAGTCATGTTGCCTTACCTTAACTAGAGGGGTTAATCCTCATCCCTAGTCCCATGGGATATCCATACTGAATTACAGCTTTAGGATGGGCACTACTTGGGAAGCCCAATTTTGGTAGTGTGGTTTCGTTTCCCCATTCCACATTTTTCACTCCCCTCCACACATTACATGCCTTATTTCATCATCTTCCCTCTCTAGGTCCACATGACCATTGGGTCCACAAGGCTCTAGTACTCCCAATTCCCTTGTCCACATGTCTGGGTCGGGCCTGGAATGATGCCCCAGAGGTTGATGAAACAAACAAAAAAACATAATATCACCACATACAAAAGGAAATATACCACAAAATGCAACAGATGGCTAGTGCAGTAAACTTAGCACATGGGCAAAAGCCAAGCATGAGCACTACCCCCTAATCATTATGTCCATCACCTTGGTTCCTAGGGCCCACTATGAGTGCCCCTTGCATCATTAAGAAACCCATGTATGTCCAACCCCTGGTGGGCAATGAACTACCCCACCTTAAAAGGTAATCACTACTACATCATACACATCATGCTCTCATTCCTTGGAGTCCCAAGCAATAAAATAAAATAAAAATCAATAAAGGGCAAAAGGAAATGATGAAGGGTGGAAAAACAAAAGTCGAGGTAACTCATATACCACGACTTCTCCCTCCTACATTCATACACCATATTGTGTGGACATCCCTCAATATTACCACCCTTGAGCCCATTTCAATTGGCCACGAGACTCCTATGCCCCAATACACCTCATCAATTTTCACATGACACCTACCACTTGAAGGATGTACCTCGGACATGTCCTTCCCTTTAGGGGCTAGGAACACCTAATAGGGTTGTTTATTAGCCACTCTTACCTATGGAGGTAACACCATTACATGTTCAAAGCTCCAAATTTGGAAGGGAAAGCCACTATGAAGCCTCATTTATGCCCTTGATTAACAAATTTATTTACTTAATTGGACTAAAGAATTTTTGTGTCTGAAGGAAAACCTCTACGAGATCCACACCCTTCGAAGGATCACCATGGCATTTGTAGGGTGAGTGTTCAGAGCCATGGGCCTCCATTCATGCAGAGCATTGATTGCCATGCCATGGGCTTCCTCAACACGACTATCAGCTTCTTTTTTGCCCTAGTTATTCAAAAGATGATGCACTTGGACCACCATACCCCAGTCGGACACACATTGCGCCCAACACTTGGCAGTTGATCTAAGGCCTAGAGGTGGTTATGTCTTTACTAGGGAGACATCGAACAACATGTGTCATCCTTGACCCCTCACTGATGGAGCATCGACTTGATTTTGAGCCACTTGGCGTCTTCACATGCATGACGTCAGCCTTGCGTGGGCTTAGGAGAGAGATAAATTAATTTTTTAAAAGCTATCATGGTTGGCTTGTAACCATGGGTGGGTTACTTTAGATTTTAGACATTTAGAGGGGCTTCGTCATAAGTAAATCGAATGGATAGCACTTGTATAAATAGATGAGACATGCTCTCATCTGAAACCATCACTCTTAGGATTTTCGACCTCGTTGGCAATTTGGGACCTGTAATTTGTGGAGTATTCTTGGTGATTATGGATGAATGTTGATGTGTGGAAAAATTTTGTCTCATTTTGGAGCTTCTATATGGCATTGTTATGGATGGATATACCCTTCACTATCTTGTAGGTTCTCTTTCACGATGAAATTATGTTTTTATTAATGTCTAATGCATGGAATATTGTCTCATGGTTATTAATGTACCCTATTTGTTGAAATATTGTCTAAAAATTTTAACTCTTGGGAAATTTTGCATGTGTTACTCATTTGATAGTGAATGAATGAATGTTACTAGGGGATTATTGCATTTTATCCTTGAAACTCCTTTAACAAGCGTCTAAGAAGTATAAATATCTAAAGAGGTAATGAAAAAGTATTCCTTCAAGTCTCCTTGAAGAGCGAATTGCTCATATTAAAATCATTCATGACTCCAAACCTCCTAAGGTTATAGGGGTTGGTCAATTTCCTTGGTTTTCATAAAAAAACTCAAAAATATTCATCTTTAAACCAAAGTATTTTATCCCTTCAAGGATAACGAGGCTAATCTAGGGATTTGTGCGAAATCTATTGGAGGAGGAATTTTCGAATTTCATTAGGACAGAACTCTTCCTTTGTGTCTCCTCTAGAGGACCTCAAATTTTGGTGGAATGGCCACAATGGATTCTCCATAATTTTGATGCCTAAGTTGTCACATCAAGAGGGAACCCTAGAAGCTAATTCTTCAACTTAGGGATTCTTTGAAGCCAAATTTCTTTAGTACTTAGTGAAGTAAATCATACATTGCATTTTCTCTCACCTACCTTGACCTTTGATGTGCCCCTTTCTCGTGTTAAATCTCACCCCTAAGTCTTGTGTAGTTATTCTTAAAGGGGGTTTTCATGGAAAGTCTTACTAGTCTCTCCCAAGAGATTATACAACAAGAGATTATAAGAGCAAGTCGATGGACATGAAGACGACACACTTGAGCATATCAGTGAGACACAGGGAGAGCAAGTTCCTTGCTAGATCGAGCTATCTAGTGGTAGAAGTCGAGCAAGGAAGAAGAGTTTGAGCCCGAAATAAAGGAGAAGTAAGATTGAGGATGCAGCAGCAGAGATTCCCAACATTAGCGTTGCAGAGCAAGAAGCTCGAATAGTGAGTACGAGTTGCCAGAAACCTAGTGCGAGTTGGCGAAAGATGGTTTGCAATGTTGCTGAAAGTCAGATCGAGCTCCAGATGGCCAAGCAAATTTATTTTAGTGGTAGAGGGAGGCAGGACGACTCACATGGATCCACCGATTATGTTGCACGATTTTCCTCGGCCAGGCAATGCGAATCCCTAAAGGTCGAGTTTCTCAATGGAATTTGAGTAGGTCAAAGGGTTTCTTACAATTTTTATTGTTGCATAGTAAAATAAACCCTCATTTGTTGCACTAGGTTTGCCTTCAGGGATTTTTCAGGGACTTTTGTCCAAAAATATTGGTGTCACTTTTATTATGTGTGCACATCTATTTTCTCAGTTCCAATTTATTTTCCCTAGCATAATTTTATTGTGAAGAATTGCAGTGTGATTTATTGGTTCGTTGTCGTAGCAAATAAACTGCATAATTAATCAGTTAGAAGAATAAATTTCCAGTTGTTGCAATTTCAAAGAATTTTCACATAATATTGGATCCACCTTTCAAGCGACCATCGACTTCCCTTTCCCAGATTTGATAGGAAAGATAATTGAAATTCATCAAGATGATCTGACAGTGACCTCTAAGGAGAGATATGACCATTGCAAGCACCTCAAGAAAGTATTTGAAAAATGTCATCAATAAAATATCTCCCTTAACCCAAAGAACTCCATTTTTAGAACAGATCAGGAAAATCGTTATGGCCCGCATATCCAAGGATGGAATCAACATGGACCAAGAAAGAATTGATGTTATTAAAAACATCCCAACACCTAAAGACAAAGGATCATTACAACCTTTCTTTGGCAAGATAAATTTCATTAGACAGTTTGTCCCCAACTTTGTTGAAGTGGTTAAGCCCATGAATGATTTGTTCAAGAAGGATGTGCCATGTGTTTGGAATGATCTTAAAGACAATTCATTTACGGAAATCAAGTGGAAAGTGGCATGTGATATAGTGATGGAGTGGAGTGGGGATCAAGGGAAGGCTCCAAGCTACATGCCATATTACAAACATAGCTATAAGAGGGGAAGCCCACACTTGGGTATATGAGTGTAGGAGGGAGCAATTGTGGTACATGAATTACCTTGACCTTTGTTCTTCCACCCTTCTTCATATGTCTTTTTCCTTTGATTGATTTTTCTTCATAATTGTTCAGGGCTCTAGGGGATGAGAGGATGATCTGTAGTGTATAGCAATGCATACCCCCTTTAAGGTGGGATAGTTCATCGCCACCAAAGGTTGGGACGATCATGAGTTCCTTAATGATGAAAGGGGCTAATATGAGAATCCCTAGGAACAGGGGTGATGGCCATAATGATAGGGGTAGAGCTCATGCTTGGCTTTTTCCCACGTGCTAAATTTGTATGTCCTAAACATCTTTTGCATTTTACAGTACATTTCCTATTGAGAGTGGCCAAATTATGCTTCTTCATTTCTTTTTAGCTGCATCAACCTTCGGGGCATTGTTCTAGGCCCTACCTAAGGTGTGGACAAGGGGAGGGGGAGACTAACTCCTTATGGACCCAATGGACAAATGCAGACCTAAATGGGAAATAGGGTGACTAGGCTTGTAATGAGTGAAAGGGAGGTGATATATATGGTTTCAGGGCAGGGGGCCATCCAACCAAAATCAAGGTTTCCCATGTAGTGCCATTATTAAAGCTAGTATCCAATAAAAGAGATCCGACGAGACTACGATCCAAGGTTAACCATCAAATTGGACAAAGGAGACAAGAGTACATACTTAGCCCACTATTTCCACTGAATCCCCCCACTAATCCATTCCCAAAAGTGTGCATGATAAGTAAACAAAAATACCCAACTACTCAATAAAAAGCCATACCTTCAAGATTGGAAAGCCCACCTTCAAACATACGATCATAACAGATAGGCGAGGAACCAAATGGTTGGCTCATGTGGTAGAGATAATGGCACATCGCGCTATCTGGTGGTTACAAGAGGTTGTTGGCTGTGAGCTGAGGACCATCTAGGAGAAAATTTTCTCCTATGATATCACCCACAAAGTGGTGGGTAACAAGTACAATTAGAACTACAAAGAATGCAATATGGAACGAAAACAAATACAAGCTACAAAAAATAGGAAAAGCGAGCCACAAAGAATTTGATGTGAACCTTCACTAGCCACAATGAAAAGAAGGTTGTAGGGTTATACGAGCCACATTATAGAGAATATGCACCATAAAGCAAATGTGAGTCATTGTTGATTTACTCCATGCCATAAAAGATGTGATCCACTAGAATATACTAAACGAGCTACTAAGGATTACATCCAACATGCCACATGAAAGGTCAATGAGCCACAAAGCTAAACCATAAAGTGAGAGTAAGCCATAGAATCAATCCATAGAGATGCGAGCTATAAGATGTGTGCAACAAAATTGTTCCATAGGATGTGCGCTATTTTAGATAGCAATGGTATGTTCTATGCTTGCATCAATTACGTCAAAGTCCCTCTAGTAGCCCAATGATAATTTCCACCTAATTTCCAATAGCAATCACATAAACCATTAATCGCATTAACAGTAACTGTGGATAAAACATAACCATTAAAATGTAGAAGACAAGCCAAGAAAAGACGACACCAAAATTTGGCTAATGCTAGGGAGAAGCCCCAAGATGGAGAAAACCCTTGATCAATTCTTCTTATTAATCTATTATCAAATGTTCAGTTTAGAGAGAGAGAGTACAATAATACAAAGTCAAAGTCAAATTTTACTTGCCAAAACAACCCAGTCAAATTTTCAATTCTACCCTCAGACAACAACAATCAAATTCTTCCCTAACCAGAAAGTAAAAGGTGGTCAACGTAGAAACAAACAGTCCACTTCGAGCACGGTCAAACCCAGTCAAATTCGGCCTTCTTTGCTCGTCAAAGTCAACCCAAAACAGTGATCAAAGGCCAAGACAAATTTGGTCAAAGGAGAGAGAATTTTTGAGGTGAAAGTCTACAATTTATCTCTACATTCATCCCAAGTCAAAGTGCCCAGATCACCTCGATTTTTGTGCAAAGAAGTGTGCCTTGCCCAAACAGAAATATGCCCAAAAGATAGAATTGAAAATATGCACAGAAAGTCAAAGTTAACGTTGCAGTGAACTTTATATTTTCGGCCCTATGATTTTCGTCCTCCTTTCAGCTCACACGTGTGAAAAGAACAACTGCCCAATCAGATGTATGAACCAATTAAATGAGGAGAAAGAAGAATGTGTTGAGTTGATGAGGTGCCAAATAAGGTTAGAGGTCACTCTCACTTATATGAATCGACGTGGGTCAACAGACATGTCTCTTGGGCTTCCTGATCCTACATGGCGGTGTGGCCGACTTTGACAATTTGCACATGTGTGGGCTTCACTTCAAAAACACATTTCTCCTTGTCCAAATTTAGTGATCTTTAAATCGATTTTGGTCCTTTAAAAAAGAGGAATCCAATGCAGTAATTATCTCCATAAAATGAGCTTCCCAAAGTGGAATATGGCCCTTGTTGCATACTTTAACACTCCCTCTCAAATAGGGAGAATTTCACTTTCCAATATATGACCATCAATCGTCATGCCATCCTGTCATCATGTACTATCTATGTATCTCGTCTCATTTCTGCTAAAGATTGATATAGATAATAATCAAAAGAATTGATAAGGAGTGACTCACAAGACATTATCACTCTCCATTGACATAATTCAGTCCACATAACCAAGGGTACAACTCCAATTGAACTTGATCCTAAATGATCAAGTTGTTGAACATCATGCATCCTAAATATAGGGAATACGACAATACACGATACGTCCATCTGTAGTGCTATGGTCCCTATCCTCGTTTCTCAACTCATTGGACAAATGAGAGGTACTTCCCAAAAGTCCCAAACTACAAGGGTAGGATGTATGTAGAGACATCCGCAAGAGAAGGTGAACCACTCATCCTATGCTTATATCATTAGTCACAGGGGAAGGTGATACCCTCATCCTATGCTATCATATGTCACGTGGAGTATCACAGGGGAAGGTGAACCACTCATCCTATATACACAGCGTACCTATAGGGGAAGTTAAACCACTCACATTATAGTTGCACATAGCTCCAAGAAATACCCCAAGACCCTAGGAGCTCCCAAAGCTCAATGTCCAACTCAAGCGAGACCAACATGGGAGGGTCCTTCCACGACTCCCAACGTCTCTCTGATGGAAATGAGCTTGACCTTACAAAGAGGCTTCATGAGGATGTCAATAATTTGTTCATCTGTCTTGATGTGTTGAGCCTTATCACTCCCCGTTCTACTATATCCCGGGTAAAGTGGTACCTGATATCAATATACTTGGAGCGGTCGTGGAACATGGGATTCTCTAAAAGGCAAATCCCACTCTGATTGCTGAAATAGATAACGGTGGTATCAAGCACGGGCTCAAATAACTCACTAAAGAGCTTCCTCAACCAAATTGCATCACAACAAGCCATGTTAGCTGCAATATATTCAGCCCCAAAGGTGCTTAGAGCAACTGGTTTATGCTTCCTGCTCATGCATGAAATTGAAGCAGAACCCAAAGAGAAGCAACATCTTGATGTGCTCTTTCTATCCATCACAATGCCAACCCAATTAGCATCAGAATATCCATGTAGCCTCAAATTCCCAGCAGTGTATCTCAGTCCATAGTTGATAGTGCCATGAGGATATCTTAAGAGATTCTTTGTAGCAACCCAGTGTATGTGATGAGTCTAGACCATAAATTGGCTCAAAGTATTTGCAACAAATCATATGGTCGGTCGGGAGTTTCCAAGAACATCAAGGCCTCCACAAGTTGTATATATTCAGAAGGGTTTGCCAATTCGGGCCCATCGACACTTCCACATAGCTTCTTGAAGTTTAGTCCATCGGAGTAGTCCTAGACTTGCACTCCACCATCCTACATCTTTCTGATAGCTCCACAACGTATTTTCTTTGAGAGAGGAAAACATCACTTGGGTTTTGCCAGACTTCCAAACCTAGAAAGTAACGCATTAGTGCTAGGTCCTTCACCTCGAACTCGGATGTCAACTCCCTCTTGCATTGATAAATGAGAGGGCCTACACTTGTTAGAAAGAGATCATCAACATAAAGGACCAAAATAATAGGCATGTCCTTTTCAACCTTGAAATATAAGTTTTGATCAACATAACTTCCACTAAATCCAAACTTCATGATATAACTCTCAATCCTTTGCTACCAACCCCTACGGGCTTGCTTCAACCCATAGAGGGTTTTATTGAGTCGCAGACATGTATCTTTTTATCTTGTACTCCAAACCCCTGAGGTTGTTCCAAGTAGACTTCCTCCTTAAGTGAGCCCTGAAATACAGGAGCCATGACGTCCATTTGATGTAGGCTCCATCCTTGATTGGTAGCGAAAGAAATAATAGATCAGATAGATGTATATCGATCCACTCGTGCAAATATTTTCTCATAGTCAACTCCTTCCTTTTGAGAGAAACCATAAGCTATGAACCTTGCCTTATAATTTTCAACACTCCCATCAATTCGATGTTTAATTTTGTAAAACCATTTTGAGGTGGCCACACACTTGTCCTTAGGTCTAGGCACCACGTCCCAAACATCATTTTTCATGATCGATTCACATTCCTCATTCATCGCATGTTTCCATACTTGGTGCTTTATGACTTCTTCGAACGTGCAAGGTTCAACATGAATAATTGTACTCATGGCAGCCAGGTACCCTTGATACATGTTAGGCTTCTTACTTTCACGAAATGTCCCTCTTGGAGCTGTATTCTTTTTAGCATCTTGAAATGTATCCTTGAGCCATAGTGGTCTTTTCCTTGAGATATAGGGATGAACAGGAGGTGGTTCAATAGGATCCGTCGGACCATCGACATTAGGCATAAGCTCATCCATTGAAGATTCTTCATGTGATTAAGTAGCATCATCATCATCCTTTCTAAAAATGGGGAGATCTTTGGCTTTCCCAAGGGCGGTGTCTTCATCAAAAGTGATATCCTGACTTACTTCCACATCATCTTCACTAGGTACATAGATTCCCTATGCCTTCGAATTTTCACTATAGCTGTTACACAAAAATATCGTCACCATGACTATTTGCAGTCAGTATGGGTCTATCATCACTTGTACTGTCCTCCTAAGCAAGTCTCAGACATCAGCTCTTCAAGTCAAGCTTTGAAAATGAGAGAAAGACATTGAAAATCAACAAAGCTCTGGTTCCGCACTTTCTCTCACTGTTGCCTGCGGTCCCGCACCCCCTATTCACAATAACTGCGGACCTGCCCGCTCTGTCCCTAAAGGAGTGGGTGCGGACCCCTGTGAAAGTCAAAAAGGCGCAAGTTTATTCTAAAAAACTCACTTTGGGTTAATTCTAGATGATTCTAGAAGGAATTTTGACGTGGATTGTTCGCTCTTAGGTGGTTCATGCATCCCAAAAGAGAAGGAGCTAATCCCTTGATGAGAGGAGCTATCCATTTGAAGAAGGGCTTTCTCCCTTTGAAGGAGGACCTAGTAACTTCCCTCCATTGCACTATAAATTAAGGCATTGGGCTAGTTGCTAAGGAGGTTAGAAGCTGAACATTTTTGCGGGTAAATGCAGGTGGAATTGAGACTTCCTAGTTAAGCTTGAGAGGAGAGATGACATACCTTTTTGGCTTCATTGGGAAGAGAGTGAAACTTGTCAAAGTAGAGGAGACTTCTTGTTGGACCTTGGGAAGAGCTTGTACAGCATCAAGCCACAGGTTGTAAAGTTCTTCTTTGATTTGAATTAATACAATCAGATTCATTTTTCTCAACAAATTGTCTTATGTCATTTGTTTCATCAATTCCTTGATCATCATGTTAAGTATGCTTTATGACATTGGCTTTTCAGGTGCTATTTAATTTGTTTGCTTGTTTGTGTTTGCAGATTCGCAACAAGGGAGCTCATTTGGATCAAAAGAGCGAGGCTTCCACAAACTTGCATTGAACCCAAGGTAGGCCTAAACACTTGTTTGCCTTTGTTTATAATTGCATATTTAGAGAAAGATAATTTTTGATTGGCTTGCTTGTCACTAGATATCGTTAGATTCTAAGAAGGTCTATCTTGTCCGCAAGATCGACTCATTCGGTGTGACAAAATGGCGACTCCGCTGGGGACTTGATTTTTTCCTTGTTTTACTTTGACCTGAGAAACTGTGTTTTTGTTTCTGTTTTTGGCTGCTTGTGTGTGGAATTTGGTAGATTTAGTAGATCTAGGATTATTTTTTGTTTTTCATAACTTTGGAAGAGGACCGCACCCTCGGCTTGGGACACAGTGCGGACCTATCCGCACTTTTGCTCTTAGCACAAAGCGGTACCGCACCTGTGTGAACTATGCGCCTGCAGACCCTGTCAAAATTTTGGAAAACCTAAGATTTTCTCTGTTAGTCAGCTTAGTTTTTATTTAGATGTTATTATCCCCTGCCCAGACCTGCATATACCCTGTCAGAAGCTTTTCTTAGGTTAATTCCATTGGTGTTAGGGTTTTAGGTGAAATTCCTAGAAGTTTTGATTGTTGGGTTTGGTTTTCATTTTGATCTTGTAGTAGCTCTGAGCTTAGAAGCTGTAGAAGCTTCAGATCACCTTGGTTTTTACTAGCCTTCTTATGAGTCTGACCATTTGCAAAATCTACCTATGTTGAGGAATCCACCTTGTGTTTTCTCTTTAAGAAACTTCGAAAAGGCTTGTGTTAAAAGTTTGGATTTCATTTTTAGAAAAGAAAACAAAAATTGGTTGTTTTTTGACTAATTTGTGATTCTGGACAAATTAGTCATTAGTTTGCTTGTAGCTAAGTAAAACATCCTTGAAAAAGACATTTTGTAAGCTTTGACTTCAAATAGTTTTTTTATAGTTTATAGATCTCAAGATTAGTTAGTTCCATAGTTTTGAGTGTTTTATAAAAAATAAAAAATCTCTTTTGGAAAAAGTTTGTTTTTGTAGTATTTGAGTGTTTTGAAAGAAAAGGGAATTTTTTGTGAAAATAACTAGTTGTCTCGTTTTGAGTGCATTGGAAAAGACAAAAAACTCTTCTTTTAATTTGTTGGTTAAGAAAGATTTGTGTTTACAAGTATTTGCATTCTCAAACTCTTTCCTAGCTAGAAGTTCATTGAAGGGAAAAGATTGTTTAATCATCTTAAGTGCATTTTTTAGTGATTTCGAGTCGAGTCTTCACACCACGAGTTTCATTTCCGCACCTCTTGACTTAAACAAAAACCAATAAAAATAACGCTTAAAGTAAAATCTATCTAGTAATCTTTTTATTTCTAGGGCTCTGATACACCAACATAGCTTAGGCTAGTCTCTTGGGGTAGGGAGTAATTAACTCTCCAAGACAGTAAAACAAACAAGTCGTATCTTGCGATAGGAGAGAAATCCAATTGTTGCATCTATACTCTGGGAAAGCTCCTCTTAAAGGAGAAGCACGAGATCATGTCCGAAAGAGTGTGGGAATCAATCCTTCCTCATTGGAAACGACGCCAGATATTCACGTATTAAAAACGGTAAACCTCGGATTAACCATTTTCGAGGAGCCTGGGGTCACTTGTTGGTAAGCCTTGGATTATGTCAAGGAGCCTTCAAGGGGCTTGAGCTTGTTACTCTGCCCTTGCGTGCGTATCGGATCGTAGACTGTTCCCCTAGGTATATTTGTTTCCGTTCGTAACCTTAGTGACCATATTCTATAGGATTCTTCCTAAGGTGACAGTGGTGGGAAGATCCCACTGTACCTGAAGCAGACGTCGACTAGACTCACTTGAATTTTCTGACGGTTCTCTTCACTCAAGACGGTATAGTGGAGGAACTTATGCCAGTCTATTCATTAAGCAGGTTGCCGGGGTAACTGTTTCAACCGCCATTTCTCTATTGAACTCTGCGACGTTGGGCTTCATCACCAACTAGTGTTTTCAGTACGGAAAGTTACTGTTTGTGTGTGGTTTGATCTCCTAGATTCTTTAGGCGTGTCATTCAAATTTGTTTGGTTCTTTAGAGGCTTTTAGGTGGTTTTCATTGAGATTTTACTTTGTTTTCGTGTGAAGTAGTTAAAATTTTTAATCGTGGCTAAATTACCGAGGAAGTCCCGTAGACTTCGGGGCCAACCTCCTGAGTTTTCATCGAGCCAGCCTGAAGGGTTAAGAGCCCACGTAACTCCTAGAGACAGTAGAGTTGGGTCACCTGAAGGAGGAGAGTCTTCTTTAGTGGTACATCCTGATTTTCAAGCTTTAGTAGCAGACTATAATCCGCAATCGGTGTTTGTTTCCGAAATTACTGATAGCTTTTCATCTACTAGTGATATAGGTGAGGAACCTGAAATATCCGAACCTGAAAGTGAATTTGCTGCTACTCCAACATCGGGGTTTACCTCTCCAACTTCTAGTGGTCCTGGTTCACCTAGGGTAGAAAGAATAATTACCCAAAATCTTCCTTCTGGACTTATAGCTATTGAAGAACTTGCTACTCCGGAAGAAGAAGTAGGCATCCCTATCCCTGAAAAACAACCTGTTATTGAACTCAGGGAGCGTGAATCAATTTTTTACAGTCCACCTAGGAGCAATTCTTGGTATCTCTCATTGACAAATTTTTTGGAAAACCCGGGACTAAGTTTTTCACCACCTCATATTCCCTATCACCCAACACCTAGAGGTTACTATCCTCGTCGTCCATGTTTTCTCAATCGCCAGAATCCTTTTTGTACGGCGGTCCTTCTGTTCCCTATGGGTATTAGTCACTTTCTGGTACTTTTGCGGGAGCATCTCCTCAACCCATTGAACAAGGGTTATTAACTGGAAATAATGGTACTAAGCCGTTGAGCGTAGAAGATATTCTCATGATGTCAGGTACTATTCCTAATCCTCAACCTCAAGGTGGCCAGTTATCGCCTGGGGCGCAGCCTCAAAATCCTCAATTATCGCTTGGGGGACAACCTCAAGGTACCCAATTTGCGCCTGGGGGGCAACCTCAAAGACAGTACATACCTACGGGACAGTACGTTCCTCAAGGTCAACCCCAGACTCAATATGTACCTCAAGGTCAACCCCAGTATCAATATGTACCTCAAAGTCAACCCCAGTATCAGTACGTGCCTCAAGGGTATCAACCCCAAGGTCAATACTCGAACCAAGGTTTCCAACCACCCTCCGGTCAATCATATGTTCAAGGAACTAGAAATGTACCTTTGAATTATCAATCCTACCCTCAACCCGGTTATGGTCCTCAATATTCTCAACCTATTATGGGTCCGTACACCGGAATGAACTTAGTGTGGGATCCATCGCAATCTCAACAGGTCTTCCAACCGAATATACAGTTGTCATCCCAAACTGAACAACCCTTAGTTTCTGGTTCACCCCAGCAACCTTTCCAGTCTACTATTCAAACTTGTGTACCTTCGATAGTTTCTCAGCCTGGGCCTAGTACGCCTCGTACTCCGCCTCAAACGGCTGCTGCAACTGCTGCAACATCTGTTCAATCAACCCCACCTACTTCTGGAGTATCGACAGCGCCAGTTTCTACTGTTCCTGTATCAACTTCTTAGACATCTTTACCTCAGTCTGGATCCACAATTCAAACTTCAGTTCAGATGCCTGTAGGACAGCCTGGTTCAAGTACGGTTGTCACAAGTCAACCAAAATTTACTTATCAACCGTACCAGGGACAATACCAATTCGGTCCTGCTGTGCAGCAGTCCGTCTATCAGTATCAACCGTACCCTGGGTATACATATCAACAACCTCAAAAACCCCAGTACGGTCCTGTTAATCCTGGTTTTCCGGGAGGATACAATATCCCAAATGCAATTCCAATTCCTAGTTATCCTGGATATCCTCCTCCTGGGGCTGGTCTCATGACCCAGAGTTTCAGCGACCCTAATCGTCGGTTACTGTTTATCGCAACTTTGGACTTCCTGACTTGTCACGCCTAACGAACGATCCCATTAACTATCTTCCGTTTTGGCCGCCAATGCTGAATAAGTTGCCTAGTGATATTCCTAAGTTTGAAGACAAATCAGGAGAGGACCCGTCGAACCATGTGATGACATGTCACCTGTGGTGTGCGTCTAATTCCATTTCAGATGATTCAATCCGTTTAAGGCTTTTCCAGCGCACCCTAATTGGTCTTGCGGCCAAGTGGTACATTGAGTTACCGCGAGCCACTTTTTATAACTTTAGTCAGTTAGCTACTTCGTTTTTAACTCATTTTCAGTTGCCAGTCAGATATGACAATGGCACGGAATTACTAACTTCATTAAAGCAGTTGACGTCCACTTATATTTCAGATCACATTCATGAATGGAGACGTCGACGGCGTTTAGTGAAGGTTTTTATTCCGGATCAGACCTTAGCTGAATGGTTTGTAAAATCTTTATTACCAAAGATCACTAAGGATGTAGCTAAGGCCGGAGTCGTTACTTAGGAGCAAATAATTGCTCAAGCGCAGTACCTTGACTTAGTTTATACTCAGTCAAGTACGTTAAACGAGAAAATCCCCGATCTTCCTAAGCAAAATCAAATCGCTGCAGCTCCTTCAGGGTCTAATGCCGCTGAGGGTATGATTGGTACGGTTAATACCAAAAGTAAGAAGAAGTCTTCCAAGAATTCTTCTCCTATCATAACCTTGCCAGATTCCCCGACAAGAGATTCTTCCGCAGAAATTTCCGACGATATTCATGTTGTAGAGTCATCTACAGCCAAATCAAAATCTGGTGGTAAGAAGAAAGGGAAGAAGAAAAATAAAACAGATAAAAATTCGAAAGAGAAACCAGAAAAAGCGGAATCAACTGATGAGAAACGCAAACCTCGTTATCCTTGTCTCGTTTGTGACGAAGAACATTTTACAAGAGACTGCCCTCATTGTGCAGAGGTTGTGAAAATTGTCAAAGGTTCCCAAACGCCTACTGTTTTGAGGGATCCTTTTCCAAGTCAAGACAGTAAGATGATAGGTTCTTCCTCAAATGCCAATGAAGAAACCATTCTGATAATGTCCCATGTTAGGATTGCGACTCGTTCACATGATTATGGTAGTAAAAGACTTGTTGATGGTAAAGAAGCAGAATCTTCTCATTCTAACCCATCAACCTCAGCTCTCGGTTCCGATCCGCTACAAATCGAGAAACCTAATCCAGACTTAGTAATCAAACCATCCGCCAAGGGTATACTTCGAAAGTCAGCTTTCAATCCACATGCGAGAGCGGCTCAGAACTATAACATTGTTGAAGATTCAGCTGTTTCACCTTCAGCAATGTAGACTTTGGAAGCGCTGCAATCATGTCCAGCACAGCGTAAATTACTTTTGTTGGCTATAGGAGCTATTGACGTTCAGGACTCGAACCTTATAATTTTCGATCTAGAAGATAGTACACCGCGCTTACCTCATCAAATGGCTTTCCAGATCCCAGTGATAGTCAAAAACAGAGCTATTCATAGGACTATGATTGATGAGGGAGCCTCAACGTGTATTATGTCGACACAGTGTTGGAGAACGCTTGGTTCTCCTTCACTAAGTCAATCCCCGACGATTCTAAAGGCCTTTGATGGCCGTGTGTTTCATCCTTTTGGCATTCTACAGGATTTACCTATAGGGGTTGAAGGCAAAATTGTTAATCTAGATGTGGAGGTGGTTGATGCCCCTCTAGATTACAACCTTCTCTTGGGTCGTAGTTGGTATTACGCTATGACAGCTGTCCTTTCATCGGTCTTTCGGGTTATAAAGTTTCCTCATAATATGAAGATCATAACAATAGACCAACTAGCTTACTTTTCATCCGACCCAGCCTCTTCTGAAAGCATTCAGCATGTCGACAAAACGACTATCCCGTATAAGCATGTTGGAGTAGGACTAGTTAAAGATGTCGGTTTACTGGGAACTTTTCCTTTTCCTCTTATCAACGCATCGTCTTCTTTTGCAACCATTCATATGATTTCGTCAGACACCATTGTTTATGATGATCCTTGGATCGTACCTTCTGAATCTGAGATAGACTCATTTTGTGATGTTATGCCTTTGAGTCCATATGAAATTGCATATCAAGCCGTGCAATCGTTTTCCGACCCATCTTCAACCAAAATTGACTTATTGAATGTGGTCCATGAGGAATCACTTTTCACATCAAACTCGGATTCAATAACGTTTTCTGAACTTGTTCACACTAATGAGCAAATTCGTGAAATCCTATGTGTCGATGATTTACCATGGGAAGATCTTCATCACAGATCTTCGTTTTTACCCGAGAATGATCGTTTTGAAAATGATTTCTCATCAATTTTTACGACTGAATATGTCAAGGAACCTCAGAGTCCAATGAAAAATCCTTATTCCGAGTTAAATTTGGGAAAGATTTCTTGAACATTCCTATTGATATTTCGGTTAAGCCTGGAATTGTTGAAAACATTCATATAGGTGCCTCGTGTACAAAAGATGAAATTCAAATATATAAGGCCCTATTTCAAGAATTTCGCGACGTGTTTGCCTGATCATATGAGGAAATGCCAGGAATTGACCCCGCAATTGTTGTTCATGAAATCAAAACTTACCCGGATGCTAAACCCGTCCGACAACGTTTGCGTCAGATTCACCCGAAAAAAGCTGCTGCTATTAAAGCAGAAGTTCAAAAATTACTCAAAGCAGGTTTCATTTATCCGATTCCGTTAACGGATTGGGTATCGAATATTGTTTCTGTTAACAAAAAGCGAGGGACAATAAGAATATGTATCGATTATAGGGACATTAATCGTCACCATGACTATTTGCAGTCAGTATGGGTCTATCATCACTTGATCTATCCTCCTAAGCAAGTCTCAGACCTCAGCTCTTCAAGTCAAGCTTTGAAAATGAGAGAAAGACATTGAAAATCAACAAAGCTCTGGTTCCGCACTTTCTCTCACTGTTGCCTGTGGTCCCGCACCCCCTGTTCAAAATAACTGCGGACCTGCCCGCTCTGTCCCTAAAGGAGTGGGTGCGGGCCCCTGTGAAAGTCAAAAAGGCGCGCCCCCTGTTAAAAATAACTGCGGACCTGCTTGCTCTGTCCCTAAAAGAGTGGGTGCGGGCCCCTGTGAAAGTCAAAAAAACGCAAGTTTATTCTAAAAAACTCACTTTGGGTTAATTCTAGATGATTCTAGAAGGAATTTTGACGTAGATTGTTCGCTCTTAGGTGGTTCATGCATCCCAAAAGAAAAGGAGCTAATCCCTCGATGAGAAGAGCTATCCCTTTGAAAAAGGGCTTTATCCCTTTTGAAGGAGGACCTAGTAACTTCCATCCATTGCACTATAAATTAAGGCATTGGGCTGGTTGCTAGGGAGGTTAGAAGCTGAACATTTTTTAGGGTAAATGCTGGTGGGATTGAGACTTCCTAGATAAACTTGAGAGGAGAGATCACATACCTTTTTGGCTTCATTGGGAAGAGAGTGAAACTTGTCAAAGTAGAGAAGACTTCTTGTTGGACCCTGCGAGGAGCTTGTACAGCATCAAGGCACAGGTTGTAAAGTTATTCTTTGATTTGAATTAATACAATCAGATTCATTTTTCTCAACAAATTGTCTTATGTCATTTCTTTCATGAATTCCTTGATCATCATGTTAAGTATGCTTTATGATATTGGATTTTCATGTGCTATTTAATTTGTTTGTTTGTTTGTGTTTGCAGATTCGCAACAAGGGAGCTCATTTGGATCAAAGGAGTAGGCTTCCACAAACTTGCATTGGATCCGAGGTAAGCCTAAACACTTGTTTGCCTTTGTTTATAATTCCATATTTAGAGAAAGATAGTTTTTGATTGGCTTGCTTGTCACTAGATATCGTTAGATTCTAGGAAGGTCTATCTTGTCCGCAAGATCGACTCATTCCGTGTGACAATCGCTGATGAATATGCCTTTCTACTAGGAACCTTCCAAATTATTCATTTTCTCTTTAGGCACATGAAAATGTACTGGAAAACCAAAGATTCTAAAATGAGAAACATAGAGTTTTTTACTAGTGAAGACTTATTCGAGTGTTTGAAATCCAAGGCTTGATGCAGGCTCATATTTTGAACATATACAAGCGTGTTGGCAACTTCTCCCCACAAGAATTTTGGCAGACCTTGATTATAGATCATGGCACGAGTGGCTTCCATGATTGTTCGATTCTTCCTTTCAGTAACACCACTATGGTCGGGAGTGTGGAACAATTGTCTCCCTTTTAATGTCATCATCTCTGCAAAAGTCATTAAATTCATTTGATTCATATTCGGTTCCATTGTCGGTCCTCAATATCTTGGTCTTCTTTCCTATTTGGTTTTCCACCAATGCTTTGAAAGAACAAAACCATTTGAACACTTCATCCTTCCTCTTCAAGAAATAGATCAATGTTTTGCGTGGGAAGTCATACACAAAGCTTGCATAATATGTTTATCCTCCAAATGAGGTTATGGACGTGGCATCAAATAGATCGGAATGGACCAATTGAAGAATGCTAGTTGTTTGGATTTCACTAGAAGGGAATGGTCCCTTTGTATGTTTCCCAACTGCACATCACTAACAAACTCCTTTATGGTTCGTATTAAATTCGAGCATCCCTGTAACCATCTTCCTTACCCCAAGTAAGGCTTTGTAACGTAAGTTCGCAAATCTTCGATGCCATCGCTCATATTTAAGAGAAGTATCACTTGCCAAAGCTCTCAAAGGATTTCCACCAACTTGATAGAGACCTTTAACCCTAATTCCAAAATGCATCTTTAGGGTTTCTATGCCAAATAGATACCTTTCCATGAATCATTGTTAACTTAAAGCCCTTGTCTTCCATCATAGAAATAGATACCATGTTCTTCAAATCGGGGACATACAACACTTCTTGTATATGTTTGGTTTGACCATGATTCAAATATAGATTGACAGTTGCTATTACTTTCACAAGGTAGGTGGCATTATCTTCAAGTATAATCTTTAGATTAGTTTCCTTCTCAACTAAATTTGAAAAGGCCTCCTTGTACCCAAAGTGCCTGGACGCGCCACTATCAATCAATGAATGATCCAAAGTATCCAGAGGAGAGGCAGTAGATAAGGTAGAAATAATATAAAACTCATCTTCTCATTAGAGGAAATTTCAGCTTAACAGTGCCCATGAAATTTTCATGTAATTTCCATGTCATAATAAGTAAACCAATCAAATTCCCTTAAATTTAAAAGAGGTACATGTAAATATTTTTAAGGAAAATAAGAAAAACTATTTTTTTAATTGTATTTTTGGCTTATCTCCTTATAAGTTTACTCAAATTTCAAGTGTAGACAATCGTTGGATGCGGAATTAAATTTACATTTAACGAGTACTCATTATGCATACTTTTGACAAAAAACACATTTAAAAAAACTAAATGTACATTAAAAAAGTGTGTTGAACATATTTTTTTAATGTATCTTCAATTTTTATCAATGTGGGTCTTCTCAAAGGTATGAATAATGGTTACTCGTTAGATGTGGAAATTAATTACACATCCAACAAGTGTCTACACTTGAAATTTGAGTAAACTTATATGGATATAAGTCAAAAATACAATTAAAAAAAAAACAGTTTTCTTCCTTTCCCTCCAAAATTTATAACTCTTATTTTATTATTTTTCCTTAGGAGCCACTTTTTATGCTAAAATTTCCTCTAATGTTTTCCACAACATTACTTTTTATCATATTTGGCATTTCTTGTCGTTTTGGGAGGTCGACCATTTCCATCTCAAGCAGCTGAAGCATTCATCTTTCCTTTGTTGTTGTTGAAAATATTGTTCCTTTGATTTCTATTTCTTTTGTAATTGTTCTTGTTATTATCATGTCTTGGAGGATTCTTCTTGTGAGGACATTCTCTAGCATAGCGGTCGAATCATAGCATCTTCCTTTTCTCCCTTTGAATCCTTTCTTATATCCTTGACCCTGTTTCTTTGGACCAACATTATTTTTCTTCTTTGCATGGGCAGAGAAAGCGATCGGTTCATTTCAATTTTTAGATTTATCTCTCTCCACCGTCCGAGACTCCTCTTCAGTGCATCTAGCCAATAACTCATCTAAAGCAGTTGTTTTGTCATTGTTGAGGATAGTGGTGACAAATACATCCCATGGTCTTGGAAGACCTCCAAGAGCAATGAGAGTGAGCTCGCTATCAGAAATAATTTCTCCAACTTATAGAAAGTCGTCCTTGATTTGAGTTATTCTCATGAAGTATGATTGGATAGACTCCCCTTTATCCATCTTGATGTCCTTCAACTTGTTCTTGAAGAAGAGGATTTGATTTGCATTGTTCACTTTGACCATCCCAACCAACTTATTATATATCTCCTTAGAAGTTACCAAATCATAAATATAGGCAACCAAATCCATTCGAATGGAGTCAATGATAATTTTCTTAGCTTTGACCTCACCTTTTCTATACTTTGTTCTAGCAGCAGCAGGTGCATTTGAAAGAGGCTCCACCATTTTTCCTTGCACACAATCCATTATTTCATGCTCCTCAAAAGTCATGTCCCATCCATGATATCAGATTTTTCATTGAGCTTGTCCTCAATCTTGAAGTAATATGTAGAGCCCATGGAAACTTGTCAAATATTCTTGGTCCATCAAATATCTTAGTGCTAAAATTGGCAACCAGGGCCAAATTTCACTTTGGATGGCTCACTTCATGGAAATAATTATTACATTGAATTCCTCGTTTCGAGAGGACCAAAATTGAACTAAAGATCACTAAATTTGGATAAGGAGAAATGTGTTTTTAAAATTGAAGCCCACACATGTGCAAATATTGTCAAGGTCTACTACACCATCATGTAGGCTGATGAAGCCCAATAGACATGTCTTTTGACCCTCAATGACTTGTATAAATAAGGATGACCTCAAACCTCATTTGGCACCTCATCAACTCACACATCCTTCTCTCTCTGCATCTTATTGGTTCGTACAACTATTGGGAAACTGATTTTTCTCACACGTGTGGTAGAAAGGAGGACAAAAATTACAGGGCCAAAAATCTAATGTTTTCCTGCAATTTGACCAGCGTTGAGTTTAACTTTCTAGGCACCTTTTGAATTTGATTTTTTGGGAAAATATGTCTCAACAAGCCACATTTATTGGGACAAAAGCCAAGGTGATCTCGGCACTTTGACATGCGTTGACCACAAGGTTGACTTTACGTTGACCAAATTTGACTGTAGATTTGTTGACTGTTTTGGGATTACTTTGACCACCAAAAGAGGTTGTATTTCTCTCTCTTCTGACCAAGCTGCTAGGGTAGAGCTTGACCAGACTTTATCTATTGCTGACTTTCTAGTTAGGGTTTATTTGACTACTGTTGACTAGGGTCGTGATTGCGGATTTGATAGGGATGTTTTCGACAGTTATTTGGCAAATCAATTTTGACTTTGACCTTATTATTGTACTCTCTCTCTCTATTGAATATTTTACATTTATAATAATAATAATTGATCAAAGGGTTCCACCCTTGTGGGGATTTTTCCCTAGCATTAGCCAAATATTGGTGTCCTCTTGCCTTGGCTTGTCTTCTACAATTTGCTTATGTTTTATCTACAATCACTGTTAATGTGAATTAATGATTTACATGATTGTTATTGAAAACTAAATTGGAAATTGACATTAGGCTAATAAAAGACATTGAAGTAATTCTTATAATCATAGAACATATCATTGTTATCTAAAATTAACATGGTATCAGAGCTCAGGTGAGGACATGCCAAAGAAAGAGAGAGAAAAGAAATCACTAAGAGATTAGTTGGACAAGTCTATTAGACAAGTCTCCCTTGCATCTACATCTTACTTCAAGTCTAAGAACAAGCTCAATGACAAATCTGAATATTGTGCATGGAAAATTACTTTGGACCTGACTTTGTAGGAGCATGATGTATTGGACTATGTGCAAGGAAAAGAGGTGGATCCTCCTTCAAATGCCCCTGTTGCTGCGAGAATGACATATAGAACTGGCAAGGTCAAAGCTAAGAAAATGATTATTTACTCCATTCAAAAGCATTTGGTTGCCTATATCTCTGATTTGGGTACATCTAAGGAAATGTATGATAAGATGGCTGGGATGTTCAAAGTGAACAATGCAAATAAAATCATCTTTCTCAAAAACAAGTTGAAGGACATTGAGCTGGATAAAGGGGAGTCTGTTCAATCTTACTTCATGAGAATAACTCAAATCAAGAATGATTTTCTATCAATTGAGGTAGTTATTTCTGACATGGATCTCACTCTAGTTTCTCTTGGAGGTATTCTTAGACCATGGGCTATATTTGTCACCACCATTCTCAACAATCACAGGATACCTCGTTTCTATGAGTTGTTGGCTAGATGCACTCAAGAAGAGACAAAGATGATGGAGAGAGATAAATCCAAAATGGAAATGAACCAACCGCTTTTTCTACCCATGCAAACAAAATGAGTGATGTTGGTTTAAGGAAAGAGTGTCGAGGATCTAGGAAGGGATTCAAAGGAAGAAAAGGGAGATGCTACAATTGTAACAGGTTTAACCACTATGCTAGAAAGTGCTCTCACAAAAAGAATTCTCCAAGGGATGATAATAACAACAACACCAATTACAAAAGAAATGGCAATGAAAGGAACAATAGGTTCAACAACAACAAAGGAAAGAGGAATGCTCCAGCGACTCGAGATGGAAATGGTCGACCTCCCAAAAGGACAAGAAATGCCATGTATGATGAAAATGATGTTGTAGAAAAAAAGATGAGTTTTATCTTATTTCTTTTCAATATATTACCTCTCCTCTGGATACCTTGGATCATTGGTTGATTGATAATGGAGCCTCAAGGTCACTTCATTAGATACAAAAAGGCTCTCTCAAATTTAGTTAAGAAGAAAACTAATCTAAAGATTACACTTGGAGATAATGCCACCTACCCCGTGAAAGAGATATGAATTGTCACTCTACATTTGAATCATGGTCAAACCATACATCTACAAGAAGTGTTGTATGTGCCCAATTTGAAAAATAACTTGGTGTCTATTTCTGCTATGGAAGATAAAGGCTTCAAGGTAGCATTCATTGATGGAAAGGTACATATTTGGCACAAAAATCCTAAAGATGCATTTACTATTGGATTTAGGGTTGATGGTCTCTATCAAATTGGTGGAAGTCCTTTGGGACCTTTGGCAAGTGATACTTCTCTTCAATCTGAGATCTGGCACCAGAAATTTGCCCATTTACATTACAAAGCCCTACATGAGGGTAAGAAAGATGGTCACATGGATGCTCGAATTTAATATGAACCATGAAGGATTTTGTTAAGAATGTGCAACTAGGAAACATACAAAGGGACCATTCCCTTCTACTGAAAACTAGACAACTGATATTTTTCAATTCGTCCATTCTGACCTATCTGGTGCCCTACCCGTAACCTAATTGGAGGATACACATATTATGCAATCTTTGTAGATGGCTTCTTACGTAAAACATGGATCTATTTCTTGAAGAGGAAGGATGAAGTGTTCAAATGGCTTCGTTTTTTCAAAGCATTGGTGGAGAATCAAACACGGAAGAAGATCATGATATTGAGAACCGCCAATGGAACCAAATATAAATCAAATGATTTTAATGACTTTTGCAGAGAGGATGGCATTAAGAGGGAGACCGTTATTCCATACACTCCTGAGCAGAATGGTGTTGCTGAAAGGAGGAATCAAACAATCATGGAAGTCACCCTTTCCATGATCTATGATCAAAGTCTACAGAAATTTTTATGGGGAGAAGTTGCCAACACTGTCACATATGTTCAAAATAGGGTCCTGCATCAAACTTTGGATTTCAAGACACCGAAGGAAGTATTCACTGGTAAGAAACCTGATGTTTCTCATTTTAGAATCTTTGGTTGTTCGATATATTTTCATGTGCCTAAAGAGAAAAATAATAAATTGCAAGCTTCTGGGAAGAAAGATATTGGTCGGCTACGGTGAAAATTCGAAGGCATATAGAATCTCTATATCTGGTCAGGGAAATGTGCAAGTAAGCTGAGATGTTACCTTTGATGAAGACATTGCCCTTGGGACCAACTATCTCCCCATCTCTAGGAAGGACGGTGATACTACTTAATCACAAAAAGAACGTCCGATGGATGAGCTCATCCTTGGTGTTGATGGCACGATGGATCCTATTGATCCACCTCCTGGTGATCCTTCTACTTCAAGGAAAATACCACTATGGCTCAAGGATACACTTCAAGATGCTAAAAAGCATACCGCTCCAAGAGGGACATTTCGTGAAAGTAATAAGCCTAACAAGTATCAAAGGTACTTGGCTGCCATGAGTACTATTATTTAATTTGAACCTTGCTGTAGCGTCCCAAATGATTCCTTTCACAAAAAATTTCTACTCATAAACAGAAGATTGCCATGTAAAATATAACATATAAAATGCATTCAATTTGATAATACGATAACAAGAAACAATCTCAGCTTTATTATAATATAAAAACTAGGGTTTTACATGCTGGAAAAATAGTTGAGATAGTTGGCCTCAATAGATCTGCAATAATGCCACAATGGGCCTCCCAAAACAAACTGAAAAACAATACACTACAACCTGTGAAACCTGAATGGATCCACCAAGGGAAGATGGGTGCTCGCCCAATCTCTCTAAATCACCCGAGGGTTCTCGTCCTGGGGCTATCAATGGAGTAGAGAACCGGGTTCTCAACCTCTCATACAAAAATAATATCAAATCAAAGATGTCCTCCAATGGTCTCCTCCTCCTCTTCTATAGATCTGATGGACTCCTCTAGAACCTTATGCTTTATTATTATTTTATTCATGCAGCACTTTTCCTTCTTTTATTTCAATTAAAATATTCTTTTCATGTGGGGAAAAGGGTAAATTGGCCACCATGACTCCTCAAGCCACTGAAACGCATATATAATGATCCCATCCTATAGTTCTTTCCGTTCCGGTTCCAACAAGCTATTACATTCAGGTGTTCAATCAATTAATCTCAATGGAATGCCACCTCGAGCATAATTAATTAAATTATGCCCAATAATAACTCTGATTTCTGAAAGTTGTCGGAATGTGACAGAATGGAAGGCAAACTGTCTGAATGATGGAATATGCCGAGCGAATGCCATCGAATCCCATAAAAACTCCTCAAAACTCCATCGAGACTCCTGATGACATAAACCTGCTCCACTAACCTAACCATCTCCTACCCTGGAAATCCACCCTAGTTGTACTATGAAGAAGAATAAAAATGGGGACATGACAATCCTCCTGCCCCAAGATTGCTTACCCTCAAGCAATCCAAATCTGTGGACCAATATGGTGGCCAGTCGTAACTGAGACCAAATGCCAGAGTCCCATACGAACCACTGGGTGATGCTCTGCTCCTGTGTCAACCCACCATGAACGGACTCCTCAATGCCCGGATCCCAGACCAATCTCCGACAGAACCTATCACCAACAAATCCGCCTGGAACCCAATGCAACTAAGAAGGAGCATTAATGTTCCACAACTCCTACTGTGCTATAACTCCAACTGCGAATGTTGCTTCATCCATTGCGTACAAACTCATCACCTCTCTCCAATCCAACCCTTCGTATAGACCAAGGTCAATCCCGTCATGTTTATGTTGTGCTGAATTACTGATGAGTGGCCAACCCACATCCTGTTACCAACTGAAGCATGTGATATCTCTCACCTCTAAGGGCTCTTCCAATACAATGCTAGTGACTAAAAATGATACTCCGAAAGGATACCAGCTCATGAGCTCTCGCCAGTCAAATGAATGGACACCTTTGCAAGGGCTACATCTACTATGCTGAAAGTGGTCCATGCTCAACTCCTGGTGCTCTACCTGGACAATCAAAACATATCCAAGAAATCCTGCCTGTCTCCCTCTAATGGGAAGAAGTGGGAAAACTATGCTGCAAGCCCTGTGTATGTACTCTTGGAGAGGGCTTTTTCCTGAAAATGTTGCAGCTCATCTGACTGCCGCTACATTTGTTTGCACCTCATCAATGGGTAAACCCAGATATGGATGCACTGCCACCTCCATCGACTGATAAGAATCTCCACGCTCCTCCAATCCACCAATCTCTTGAAAAACTTTCCTATCATACTCCAGCCGCCAGCGTCCACTGAAGACATGTGTCTGCGAAGACAACCTCCCTAGAGGCTATCTACACATATGTATGCTCCACTCCAATGGTTGGCCCCAAGGGTGTCTGATTATCCTCCATCCTGGGCTCAACATGAGCCACTAGCTCACTCTCCAAAAATGGCTCATCTTGCACACTGTACATATCATCCTCCTCATGTCCTTGCACCTCTGACTGGTCTTCACGTTGGGCTACCAACAATGGCTCATTTCTCAAATCTTCTGGAGTGTCTTCTCCTGGGTTTTCTTTATACATGGGATCAAATTGTTGCTCATCGTCTTCAATTATCAAACATAGAGGCATACGTGGCTTCTGGATTTAAGACTTCTATGGTTTATATCTTCTAACTTAGTAATCAGAGAATTCACAGTAAAAACCATTTTTCGTCAATGTTTCAAATCCCAACAGGGATCCATCATCAGGACTTCTTGAATGTTGAAAGAAGAAGAGCTTGAATTAGGGTTTTAAATAGTTTTAAGGTGAGAAGATTTAAATGGATGTCGGCTGTTTTAATCTTTTCATTTATTTTTAATCATAATAAATAATTTTGAAGTATTTTTAAAAACTATTATTTAATACAGTGATTAATGTAAAAATGAATAAATACTTTGATTATTTAATCTTTATCATCAATATTTATGATTAAATGTTTAATTTTATATCATCAATATTTACTATTAAATGTTTAATTTCGTTTATAGATTGATTAATAGATTCATTAAAAAAAATGGATTTTAAATAATAGTTTTTTTTTTGTGTAAATAAGCTTTGATATGACTTGGGCTTTAAAGCACTAGTTGAGCGGGAGCAACCTAGGGTTTGCAGCTGCAACCTGTAACCTCAGCAACAGTTTTGGCAGCACAAAGGGACAGATTAGCAGATTTACTCCACAGAGGTCGAGGACTGACCCGACAAATGGTAAACGAGGGGTCCACTGGGACCCCAACCTTCAAGCAGGTCGTCATGCAAAAGCAGAAAACGTTAGAAGGGTTTAAAATCAATGGCTCTGGAGACCGTAAGGATGGCAGCGGCAGGAGAGGAGAAAGGACACAGCCGCTGCGGAAAGAGACAAGAAAAAACCCCCCGATGAAGGGCAAAGCCAATAATGAACAGGAGACAGAGGGTAAAAGACCCGAAGCAGAACAAAGGAACACAGTACCAATAACAGCCCACAATGAAGGCGGGAAAGAAAATGGTAAAGAGCCGCAAACACAAGCGGAAGAGGAGCAAGCAAAGATAGACAACCCCGGCTCCAAACAGCCAACTCAAGGGGCCTGCAAACCAAAGAAAAAGAAAACCCTCCGAGTAGTCTTCTCAGATCCAGATATTCAGGCCTATAGGGACCACATGATGGAGCACGCAGTTATCTGCAAATTTATGGGACTATGGCCAACAGAACGCACTCTCTGCCAATGGATAAAACAGCACTGGAAGCCAAAAGGGGACTTTAAACTCCACCTTGGAGCCAAAGGCTTCTTCACGGTTGTCTTCACAAACCTAGAATACAAGGACAGAATCTTCGACGGCGCCCCTTACTTCTTTGCCTCCGCTGGACTCTATATGAGGCCATGGAAGGCAAACTTTGTACCTGAACAAGAGACATTCACACAAGTTCCAGTGTGGATCAGGCTATTTTCACTACCCATAGACTATTGGGGACTGGCAACGCTCAAGCAGATTGGAGACCGGCTCGGAACCTTCATCAAGGCTTCTGAAGCCACAGTGCAACGAAGATATACCTCCTGTGCGCGCATTTGTGTTGAGATGGACGTCTCGGGGGCCCTGCATGAAGGTCTGTGGCTGGAATTCAGAGATGAAGACTACTATCAGGCCATCGACTACGAACAGATCCCCTTCCGTTGCAGAAAGTGCCATGAGCACGGACACCTAGTCAGAGAGTGCCCTCTCAACAAAACAGGGGAAGAACACAAACAAGAACAAGCAACAAAGAATAAAGAGGCTTTCACAAGGCCAAAACTACAACAGAGAGCCAACAGGAAACGAACACACAGAGCAGAGACAGGACATGGTATCATCACTAACACCTTTAGCATCCTGGAAACGGACACAGACTCAGAAGGCACTAATAGAGACACAAAACACATTGAAGCACCAGACAACAAGACAGAACATACTATTCAGGATGGGGAGGAAAATACACTCAGAACAGAAGTGCAAATGCAAGAGCACGAAGAGGTACATGATGAAGACACTGATATGTTAACCGGCGATGGGGGAAGCGAGGATCTAGAGCTCAACGCAATCCTAGAAAAAGAAGGAGTCAACCTACCAGCTCTGGAAAAAAGCTGGAAAACCCAAGGGCTAGACAACATACCTGAAGAAGAAATCAGGAAAATCAGTGATCTCTTCATAGAAAGACAAAAAGTGGAAATCGAAAGGCAAAACAGAAGATTAGGCATCGCAAAAGGTACAAGTAAGATTTCAAAACTCATAGCTCTCAACCCTACAGGCCGAAAGCCAAATAAAAGAAGAGGCAGAAGAACCAGCGGAGAGGTATTGCATGACCTAGGGGTTCTAATGATTAATTCTGGGAAAATGAAGGCTCTTCATGCCTTCCAGACCTACCAATGAGTCTTTTAGTTACCAATGAAGGTCATCTCATGGAATGCAAGAGGGCTAAACAGCCAAGCTAAGCAGAGACTACTCAAGAGAAAGTTCCAACAGGAAAAGCCAGATATCATGTTCATCTAGGAGACCAAATGCGCCACCAACCAAATAGAGATCATCAGCAAGAGACTTGGTAAACCAATCAAATATATAGAGGTAGCCAGTCACGGATGGGAAGGAGGCATAGCTACATTTTGGGACACCCGAGCAATAAACATCATCTCAATGGAGGCTGCACGCTCGTTTATTGCCACTGAAGTTCAAATAACAGGTAACTCTGATACTTACCTATGCATTAATGTCTATGGCCCGCAAAGACTAGAGGACAAATTTTCTTTTCTTAATTCTCTTGTGAATTTAAAGTTAAGATACCCCACCTCTAAGATCATCATGGGGGGAGACTTTAACATGATAACATCCCTGCTGGAGAAGAAGGGAGGTCTCAGAAAGCTCAACAAAGATTCAGAGCTATTTGTTGATTTTATAGAAGCTGCAAAGCTCGTAGACATCCTCTCCAAAAATGGTTCCTACACATGGAACAATAGAAGAGGAGGAGACAATAGGATCGCCTCCCGGCTGGATCGATTTCTGATTTCGGAAAGTATCCTACTCGAAGGAGCCATTGTGGATTCTGATATCCTCCCTAATGGAGGATCGGATCATTGGCCCATAGCTTTGGAAGCAGCCATCCTAGGCACCCCCAGAAACAAGCCATTTCGATTTGAAAAGTTTTGGTTAACTCATCCCGACTTCCCAAATCTGCTGAAGGAATGGTGGCACGAACCATTGGATCTAACAGGTACCAAAATGTTCAAGTTTCAAAACAAGCTAAAACACATCAAACACAGAATCAAAGAATGGAACACTGAAAAGTTTGGAAACATCTTCCAGGAAAAGAACATTATTGAAGGAAAGTTAAATCAAATTCACACAGAATGGGCTTCCGGGACCTACAAAGAAGACTCAAAAGAACAAGAGAAGGTTCTGATGCAGCAATGGCAACTTTGCTGCCAACAGGAAGAAACTTTGTGGAAACAAAAATCAAGGATCCATTGGCTGAAGGAGGGAGAGCAAAATACAAAATTCTTCCACAGATCAACTATGGACTACAGGGGAGCAAACAAAATCCTTAGGCTCAAAAATGAAACAGGGGAAATCCTTCAAAACCACAAGGACATATCAACGCTGCTCACCAGGCACTTTCAGCACATAGCTAAGGAAACGCAAGAAGATAGATCCGAGGCCATAGAGGAACTAACTAAAGCAATACCACACACCATAACCTCAGAGCAAAACTCTGCACTGCTCAGAAAAGTTTCAATGGAGGAAGTGGAGGAAGCGGTCAAAAGCATGCCAATGGATAAAGCACCGGGACCGGATGGCTTTACAATCAACTTCTACAAAGCTTGTTGGTAAACCATCAAAACAGAGGTTTGGAAAATTGTCGAAAACTCAAGACGCTCAGGTTCTATTCTCAAATCCCTGAACGCCACTTTCATAGCGCTTATCCCCAAGGAAGAAGAAGCCAATTCCCCTAACAAGTTTCGGCCTATAGCCCTCTGCAATGTGATATACAAAATCATTTCTAAAGTCATTGCAAATAGACTTAAGCCTGTTCTTCCTAACCTTATCTCAGAAGAACAATCAGGGTATGTGGAAGGCAGGCAGATTCTAGACAATATCCTCTTAGCTCAAGAGATGATTCACACCCTGCAGACAAGGAAACTTCCAGGTATGCTAATGCAACTAGACCTCTCAAAAGAATTTGACAAAGTAAACTGGAATTACTTGGAGGCCATTCTAAAGGCCTTCGGCTTTGACTCGCAATGGATCAAATGGATCCTCGCTCTAATCAAGTCTTCCAACTTTTCCATCCGAGTAAACGGATCCCCCTATGCTCCATTCTCCCCCTCCCGTGGTATTCGTCAAGGAGACCCTCTCTCCCCCTTCCTTTTTGTAATCCTCATGGAAGGGCTCAGTAGGCTCATTCACAAAGCAAGAAAGGAGAGAAAGCTTTCTGGCCTACGCCCTTTCCCCTCCATTCCTGCCTTACGCACCAGCAATTTGTTGACGACACAATGTTACATGGCTCTCCTACTGTCAAAGAGGCTACGGCCTTCAAAAGTATCTTCCATCTCTTTAGTAAAGCTTCAGGTATGGAGATAAACCAGGCCAAATCGACTATATTCTTCTTCAACACTCATCCCGCCATCCAGATCCATCTTTCCAATATCCTAGGGTTTCGAAAAAGCTCTCTCCCTTCTAAGTATCTGGAAGCCCCTCTCACCACCAAGCCTTGGCAAAAAATTCACTGGGAAAACATCTTAGCAAAACTGGAGAAAAAATGCAAGCATTGGACTCACAGGGCTCTTAATCTAGCAGGGAGACTTGTCCTAACCAAAGCTGTTCTGCAGGCCATTCCGCAGTATTTGCTTTCTATCATGCCGGCCCCCAGCGGCATCATGCAGAAGATTAGAAACATCCAACGATCCTTTCTATGGAGTGGTAATGCGGAAAAAAGAAAATGGGCACTAGTGGCTTGGAGCAAGCTATGCACCTCGAAAGCAGCTGGAGGTTTAAACTTAATTGACCCCCATATCGTCAACAAGACATGTGGAGCCAAGTTATGGTGGCGTTGGCTGAAGGAAATCAACCTACCGTGGGCCAGACACTGGAAGGAGAAATACACTCCCCACTACAACAATCAGGACCTAATCAGGATACAAGAAACTCTGGAGGGCTCTCCAATATGGAACTTAGCCAGAAGAAACCGCAACTTAATTCAGGACCATAGCTTTTGGGAGATCTGCAACGGAGAAACTGCCTCTTTTGGGAAGATACTTGGCAGCAGCTTCCAAAACTGGAACAACCAGAGCTAGAAGAGTTCAAAACAGATTGCCAGAACAGGGGAAAATTCATAGTCCACCACTACTGGAACCCTAACAGCTGCGACCAGGAATGGAGGGAATGGGCTGTCCAGGATCAGGAGAACCCAATTGAAGAAAATAACAGCACAAAAAACCTCCTGAAAGGCCTAAATAACCGCACTATCAGGAAGACCACAGAAAACGACATCCTGAGATGGGGTATGAAAGGCAGCGGGAACTTCACTCTCAAAGAAGCCAGAGAGCAACTTGAACTCTCGGAGCAACTGGAGGCGACTCAGTGCAGCAGCAAGGTTTGGGACGCCACATTTTGGCCTAAAATAAAAACCTTCTTATGGCTCCTCATGAGCAGGAAAACCCTCATGTGGGAGAACTTGCGCAGAAAAAGTTTCGAAGGCCCCTCCATTTGCCCCATGTGCAAACAGGCAGAAGAAACCATGAACCACCTTCTCAACTCCTGCAACTGGGCCGATCAATTATGGCAAAGAATGGAAACTACATTGAAGCAAACAAACAGAGACAGGGAATCCATACACAATACCATCATGCACTGGCCTACCAATTACTCCAACAACACAATAATCAACAACATATGGAAAATTCTACCAGGCTTCATCACTTGGACCCTCTGGAAAGAAAGAAATCGCAGAATTTTTCAGGATGAGCATAGAAGCATAGAATACCTGCATAGCATCTTAATCCAAAACATGCACCAACTAATCCTAGTGAAATGCAAGGCAGATCCTGACAATCATCCTTCGGCCGAGGACCAACGAATATTGGAAGCCTTCAACCTGCTCAATGCTCCTCAACCGGGTTCATCCGGACAACAGCAACACTTAAACACAGAACCAAAGAGCTGGAGGCCACCACCGGAAGGGTTTTTAAAACTAAACTTTGACGGTGCCTCGAGAGGCAATCCCGGCCAAGCAGGGATTGGAGAAGTCATCAGAAATCATGAAGGAGACATACTCTACATTTACAGCAAAGCTCTGGGGGAAGGCACCAATAATGAAATGGAGTTTGCAGCGCTGGAAAAAAGGTTGAGGATCCTCCAAACTAATCAAACAGGCAAGGCAGTAATTGAAGGAGACTCAGAGGTGGCCATTAATGTAGCCAGGAGAATCCAGGGAGGAACGCCGGCTAGCAAAGTAACCAAACATTGGCGACCGTCCAAAGTCACAGACAACATTGCCAAAATGAACGGGGCAATGAAAGGACTCATCTTTCATGCAGTAAGGCGTAATGCCAATGCGGTCGCTGACCACTTGGCTAATCATGGGATTGAACACCCCAACGAAATATGGGACAGCTGTTGGCAGCAGGTCGACAACCCGCAATTAAAGAGCAAGTGCATCCAGCTCTCACAATTGGATATGGTGACGACAGTGGAGCCCGTCCGGAGGGTCGAATAGACCTTCTCCATAATGGCATGAACAGGCTGACGAGGCATATACCATTTATTCCAAGCAGCATGCGAAGGACATACAAGATGAGGGCAACCATGAAAGCAGCAGGTGACAAAGTTTTGGGCAGGGCCATAATCTGGGGTGATATGAGTCGCCAAATCATTACAACGAACAGGGACACATGGCACATTTTGGGGCATACAGGGCGCGGCGACCGTAGGAGGGCTCAATTATCCCAAATCCCAAACAAAAATCCTTCACGTCGCAATAATGGTGATCAGACGTGCAAGTTGTACAAATTTATCCGATCACTCGCCGGAAACCTCCCCGATTTTGATTATATAATCACTCTCAATTACCCAACGACAGACATTGTTTCTGTGGATAGCATTCTCGTCCCTCCTCTTTCTGCAATTAACGATCGAGATTCTGCTGGGCAAGAAAGCAGCACTATGGCTGGGAAGACTAGCCGCAATCAATGTGCCAACAAAGATTTGCAGCAGGCCAGGGAGATGTTCGAGAGGCGAACCTCGCAGCGAAACATGCGCAGAATTATTGATTTAGAGGCCACGGTCAAGGATGAGGAAATCAAACTCTCTGATCAGCAAATCGAAAACGAGGTCGACTGGATCCAGGACCCGGGAACTCCCAGCACCTCGGCCACTCAGTTCGTAAGAACTCAGGAAGAAGCTTGGCGAATGAAGACCCTCCTTGCCAAAGCCATGGACGTCCAGGGGGAGCACGCGGATCAGCTACGTAAACTCAAGCAGTTTGCTGAAACTATTGCGCATGATCACATGGCAGTGGTGGAAAGCAGCGAGTTCAAACTGAGTGCAATCCAACAACAAGTCGACACCATGACGAAGAAACTCACTGTGCTGATCAAGATTCTGCAGCAATTCATTGGGAAAGACAACAAGCCAGCCGACAAGCAGAAGACTGAACCTTCAGGTGACCAGCAGGGTGCCTCTTCCAGGCCTGGGCAAAGCTACATGGCAAAACCCATCCCGGTTCTGGAAATGTTCAAACGCCTCTGATTCGGCAGTCCTTTTGGCCTCCCCTGCTCTTCTCTTCTCGGCGGGTTCTATGTCTTCGTTCCAGGGTTCTTTTGTCTTTGTCTACTGTCCACTCGTGCTTACTGCCGCCCTGCGTGGTGTGCATGCTCTCAGTCTTCAGTTATATAGTTTTTTCCAGTCCTTTGTCATTTTAGACTCTTCTGATATCATGGGGCAAGGCCTGCAGTTCAGCGGCCAGTAATCTGCTTCTGCAGAATTTTGTACTATATTTTTGTTAATATAAAGCTTACTTACACAAAAAAGCTTTGATATTAACAAAAACAAATATAGTACAAAAATTCTGCAGAAGCAGATTACTGGCCGTTGAACTGCAGGCCTTGCCCCATGATACCAGAAGAGATTAGATTGACAGAGTACTGGAAGAGACTAGATAACAGAAAACTAGGAACATGCACACCACGCAGGGCGGCTATTAGCAAAAGTGGACAACAGACACAGACAGAGGAAACCTGGACATAAGACATAGTAACCCGCTGAGAGGAGAAAAGTTGGGGAGGCCTGAAGGACTGCAGAATCAGAGGTGATTGAACATTTCCAGGACCGGGTTGGGTCTGGCCATGTAGCTCTGCCCAGGCTTGGCTGAGGTTCCCTGCTGGTCTCCTGAAGGTTCATTCTTCTGCACGTCGAAGGGCTTGTTGTCTTGCCCAATGGTTTGCTTCAGAATCTTAATCAGCACAGTGAGTTTCTTCGTCATGGTGTCGACTTATTGGTGGATTGCGCTCAATATGAATTCGCTGCTTTCCACCACTGCCATGTGGTCATGCATCATGGTTTCGGCAAACTGTTTGAGCTTACGCAGCTGTTCCGTGTGCTCGCCTTGGACATCCATTGCTTTGGCAAGGAGGGTCTTCATTCGCCAAGCTTCTGCTTGAGTTCTTACAAACTGAGTGGCCCGAGTGCTGGGAGTTCCCGGGTCCTGGAGCCAGTCGACTTCCTTCCCGATTTGTTGATCAGAGAGCTTACTTTCCTCGTCCTGGACAGTGGCTTCTAAATCAATGATTTTGCGCTTGTTCCGTTGCAAGGTACGCCTTTCAAACATCTCTCTTGCCTGCTGCAGGTCATTGTTGGCTGATTTGTTGCGGCTAGTCTCCCCAGCCATGGTGTTGTTGTCTTGCCTAGCTGTATCCCGATCGCTGTTTACAGATGGAGTGGGGACGAAATTGCTGCTCACTGAGACAATGATTTTCGATGGGTAATAGAGAGTGGTTATATAACCAAAATCGGGGAGGTTTCCAGTGAGTGATTGGTTAATTTTGTGCAACTTGCACATCAAATCACCATAATCGCTGCGTGATGGAATTTTGGATGGGTTGTGGGATAAATGCGCCCGTCTACGGTCGCCGCGCCCTGCTTGCTCCATATTGTGCCATGTGTCCCTGTTCCTTGTAATTTTTCGGCGGCTCATATCACCACGGATTATGGCTCTGCCCAAATCTTTGTCACGTGCTTTTGTCATGGTTGCCCTCATCCTGTATGTCTTCCGCATTCTGCTGGTAATTAATAGTGCGCGCCTAGTCAGCCTGTTCATACAATTATGGCGTTGGGCTATTCGATCCTCCGGTCGGACTCCTCTGTCGTCACCATATCTAATCGTGAGAGTTGGATGCATTTGCTCTTTAATTGCTGATTGTCGACCTGCTGCCAACAGCTGTCCCATGCTTCGTTGGGGTGTTCAATCCCATGATTTGCCAAGTGGTCAGCGACTGCATTGGCATTTCGCCTTACCGCCTGAAAGATGAGGCCTTTCATCGCGCCTATCAGCTTGACAATGTTGTCTGTGACCTTGGACAATCGCCAGTGCTTTGTGACTCTGCTAGCCGGTGTTCCTCCATGGATTTTCCTGGCCACATTAATGGCTACTTCAAAGTCTCCTTCAATTACTGTTTTGCCTGTTTGAATAGTTTGGAGGATTCTTAGCCCTTTTCCCAGAGCTGCGAATTCCATTTCATTATTTGTGCCTTCCCCCAGAGCTTTGCTGTATATGTGGAGTATGTCTCCTTCATGGTTTCTAATGATTCCTCCAATACCTGCTTGTCCGGGATTGCCTCTCGAGGCACCGTCAAAGTTTAGTTTTAAAAACCCTTCAGGCGGTAGCCTCCAGCCCTTCGGTTCTGTATTTAGGATTTGTTGCTGCCCGAGGGATCCCGGTTGTTGTGCATTGAGCAGATTAAAGGCATTCAGAATGCGCAGGTCCTCGGCCAAAGGATGATTGTCAGGGTCTGCCTTGCATTTTACAAGGATTAATTGGCGCATGTTTTGGATTACGGTGCTGTGCAGGTACTCTATACTTCTGTGCTCATCTTGAAAGACTGCGATTTCTTTCTTTCCATTAGGTCCAAGTGATGAAGCCTGGTAGAATTTTCCATATGTTGTTGATTCTTATGTTGTTGGAGTAATTGCTAGGCCAATTCATGATGGTATTTTGAATGGATTCCCTGTCTCTGTTTGTTTGCTGCAATATAGTTTCCATCCCTTGCCATAGTTGCTCGGCCCATTCACAGGAATTGAAAAGGTGGTTCATGGTCTCTTCTGTCTGTTTGCACATAGGGCATATGGAGGGGCCTTCAAAACCCTTTCTGCGCAGGTTCTCCCATGTAAGAGTTTTCCTGCTCATGAGGAGCCATAAGAAGGTTTTTATTTTAGGCTAGAATGTGGCGTCCCAAACCTTGCTGCTCCATTGTATCACCTCCATTTGCTCCGAGAGTTCAAGTTGTTCTCTGGCCTCTTTGAGAGTGAAGTTCCCGCTTCCTTTCATGCCCCATCTCAGGATGTCGTGTTCTGTGGTCTTCCTGATAGTGCGATTGTTTATGCTTTTTAGGAGGTACTTTGTGTTGTCGTTCTCTTCAATTGGGTTCTCAGCATCCTGGATAGCCCATTCCCTCCATTCTTGGTCGCGGCTGTTAGGGTTCCAGTAGTGGTGGACAGTAAACTTTCCCCTGTTCTGGCATTCTGTTTTGAACTCTTCAAGTTCTGGTTGTTCCAGCTTTGGGAGTTGTTGCCACGCATCTTCCCAGAAGAGGGCAGTTTCCCCGTTGCGGATCTCCCAGAAACTGTGGTCCTGAATTAAGTTGTGGTTTCTTCTGGCTAAGTTCCATATTGGAGAGCCCTTCGGAGTTTCCTGTATCCTGATTAGGTCTTGATTGTTGTAGTTAGATGTGTATTTCTCCTTCCAATGTCTGGCCCATGGTAGGTTGATTTCCTTTAGCCAGCGCCACCACAACTTGGCTCCACATGTCTTATTGACGGTGTGGGGGTCAATTAAGCTTAAACCGCCAACCGCTTTCGAGGTGCAGAGCCTTCTCCAGGCTACCAGTTCCCATTTTCTTTTTTCCGCATTGCCACTCCATAGAAAGGATCTTTGGATGTTTCGAATCTTCTGCATGATACCACTGGGGGCCGACATGATGGAAAGCAAATATTGCGGGATGGCCTGCAGTACAGCTTTGGTAAGGACGAGTCTCCCAGCGAAATTAAGAGCTCTGTGAGTCCAATGCTTGCATTTTTTCTCCAGCTTTGCTAAGATGTTTTTCCAGTGAGTTTTTTGCCAAGGCTTGGTGGTGAGAGGGGCTCCCAGATACTTAGAAGGGAGTGAGCCTTTTCGGAAGCCCAGAATGCTGGCGAGATGGTTCTGGATGGCAGGATGACTGTTAAAGAAGAAGATAGTCGATTTGGCCTGGTTTATCTCCATGCCTGAAGCTTTGCTAAAGAGATGAAGGATGCTTTTGAAAGTCTTGGCTTCTTTGACGGTTGGAGAACCATGCAGCATTGTGTCATCGACAAACTGCTGCTGCGTGGTGGCAGGTATGGTGGGGAAAGGGTGTAGGCCTTTGAGCTTTCTCTCCATTCTAGCTTTGTGAATGAGCTTGCTGAGCCCTTCTATGAGGATTACAAATAGGAAGGGGGATAGAGGGTCTCCTTGACGAATGCCTCAGGAGGGGGAGAAAGGAGCCGAGAGGGAGCCATTTACTAGAATGGAAAAATTGGAGGATTTGATCAGGGCAAGGATCCATTTGGTCCATTGCCTGTCAAAGCCAAAGGCATTGAGAATGGCCTCCAAGTAATTCCAATTGACTTTTTCAAAAGCTTTTGAGAGATCTAACTGCATTAGCATGCCTGAAAGTTTCCTTGTCTGCAGGGTGTGAATCATCTCCTGAGCTAAGAGGATGTTGTCTAGGATTTGCCTGCCTTCCACATACCCTGACTGTTCTTCTGAGATTAGGTCAGGCAGAACTGGCTTAAGTCTGTTGGCTATGACTTTAGAAATGATTTTATATATCACATTGCAGAGAGCTATAGGTCGAAACTTCTTAGGGGAGTTGGCTTCTTCTTCCTTGGGGATAAGCGCTATGAAAATGGCGTTCAGGGATTTGAGAATAGAGCCTGAGCGTCTAGAGTCTTCGACAATTTCCCATACCTCTCTTTTGATAGTTGGCCAGCAAGCTTTGTAGAAGTTGATTGTAAAGCCATCAGGGCCCGGTGCCTTATCATTTGGCATGCTTTTGACCGCGTCCTCCACCTCCTCCATTGAGACCTTTCTGAGCAGAGCAGAGTTTTGCTATGAGGTTATGATGCGGGCTATGGCTTTAGTGAGCTCCTCTATGGCCTCGGATCTATCTTCTTGCGTTTCCTGAGCTATGTGCTTGAAGTGCCTGGTGAGCAGCGTTGATATATCCTTGTGGTTTTGAAGGATTTCCCCTGTTTCGTTTTTAACCCTGAGGATTTTGTTTGCCCCTCTATAGTCCATCGTTGATCTGTGGAAGAATTTTGTGTTTTGTTCTCCCTCCTTCAGCTAATGGATTCTTGATTTTTGCTTCCACAAAGTTTTTTCCTGTTGGCAACGAAGTTGTCATTGCTGCATCAGAACCTTCTCCTGTTCTTTTGAGTCTTCTTTGTAGTTCCCGGAAGCCCATTCCTTGTGAATTTAATTTATCTTACCTTCGATGGTGTTCTTTTTCTGAAAGATGTTTCCGAACTTCTCAGTGTTCCATTCTTTGATTCTGTGTTTGATATGTTTTAACTTGCTTTGGAACTTGAACATTTTGGTTCCTCTTAGATCTAATGGTTCGCGCCACCATTCCTTCAGCAGATTTGCAAAGTCGGGATGAGTTAACCAAAACTTTTCAAATCTGAAGGGCTTGTTTCTAGGGGTGCAGAGGATGGTTGCTTCCAAAGCTATAGGCCAGTGATCTGATCCTCCACTGGGGAGGATGTCAGAGTCCACTGTGGTTCCTCTGAGTAGGATACTTTCTGAGATCAAAAATCGATCCAGCCGGGAGGCAATCCTGTTGTCTCCTCCTCTTCTATTGTTCCAAGTGTAGGAGCCATTTTTGGGGAGAATGTCTACTAGCTTGGCAGCTTCTATGAAATCAACAAAGAGTTCTGTATCTTTGTTGAGCTTTCTGAGACCTCCTTTCTTCTCCAGTAGGGATGTAATCATGTTAAAATCTCCCCCCATGATGATCTTAGAGGTGGGGTACCTTAACTTTAAATTCATGAGAGAATTAAGAAAAGAAAATTTGTCTTCTAGTCTTTGCGGGCCATAGACATTAATGCATAGGTAGGTTTCAAAGTTACCTGTTATTTGAACTTCTGTGGCAATAAACGAGCGTGCAGCCTCCATTGAGATGATGTTTATTACTTGGGTGTCCCAAAATGTAGCTATGCCTCCTTCCCATCCTTGACTGGCTACATCCATATATTTGATTGGTTTGCCCAGTCTTTTGCTGATGTTCTCCATTTGTTTGGTAGCGCATTTGGTCTCCTGTATGAACATGATGTCTAGTTTTTCTTGTTGGAACTTTCTCTTGAGCAGTCTTTGCTTAGCTTGGCCGTTAAGCCCTCTTGCATTCCATGAGATGACCTTCATTGATAAGATTTTAAATAATAGTTAATAATACTAACAATTCATAAAAATAATAGTAATAATCATTGTCAAAATTATTATATTAAATATTTATTTTTATTTTCATTTTTAATTATTCGTATTAATATTCAATATATATTAGTATGTGAATATATAAAAATGTATCTTTAAATTATTATTACACTAAAAAGTAATATTAATATTAAATATTAAGTATTAAATATTAAATATATTAATATTAATAATATTATGATTAAAATAATATTAATGTTAATGTCATGTATTAAAGTAAATAATCATCATTAATAACTAATTAATATTTAATATTAATAGTTCATAATAATAACAAATCCTAATAACTACTAAATGATTAATTTTTATTAATAGTTTAATTAATTATTAGAATTATTCATAGGTCTTAATAAATAATAATAACATTTCATAATAATAATTAATGATAATAGTTATAACTAATATCATAATTATTATTGTAAATGTTATAATTCATACCAAATAGTATTGAAAAATTATTATGGAGAGTAATGATGAAAGTAAGACTACTCATTACTAAATGATAGAATAGGAGGGAGATATCAACTTACTGAGCGCTATACCTGAGATGTACTAGGGATCTTAGTTTCTCTGATTAAGGGGAGCCAGCGTCCACTAATCTCAATATCATTGTCCCTGTTGAGATTATGTGGATGTTTGATAATCTCAAGAACATCTCTGATCTTTCGCCTATGATGTTTTTCTTCCCGTGCGATAATTGAAGCATTTTCCAAGCAAACCTGGTGCTTGGTTTTTGAGGAATGTTCTGCAAAGGCCGAAGTGCTTGCTATCACATAATTTTTCATGCTCCTCAAAGGTGTTTTCATGCAAGTTAAAGCATTCTACATGCAGCTCCTGCGCAAACATGGGCTCTTCTTTAGTTTTTGCTTCTTTATTAGTTTTATAGGTGTGATCTGGTGTCCATGCTCCTTGATATGTGAAGCAGATATTATCTCTCCTCATTTGATTTCGGCGCTTCTTTGGGAGCACTTGAGACTGCTTCTGCTTTGGTTCCTCATCCTTCCCTAATCTAAACCCTCCCAAAAATATTCTCATAAAATTTCTCTTGGCGATAGGGTCATCACTAAGGGTTGCGGGCTGCCTCAGTGACTCATCGATGAGCCAATAAATTTTAAAATTTCAAGCTCCCCTTACTGTTGTTGCAAAGGCCCAACAAAATAACCCAAATAATTAATTCGCACACCCCAGAAATTATATTGTTGCTGCTGAATATGAATTGGTGTTTTTTCCCTCCATACTACTCCAAAAATTTTGAAAATTTAACCTAAGGCTCCTCACACCAAACCCATAAAAACCCAGAAATGGTTTGGCTTAAATCAAACCCAAGATCAAGCTCACCAAGTGGTGTGAATTACCCAGTTCACAGATAAAACGAAATGATAAAGGAACACTGATTTAAAGCCTTCATACTACCCGGAGAATTCTAAAATCTTAACCATGAACTCCTCTCATAAAACCCAGAAAAACACAAAATTTTTTTGGATAGATTCCAGAAGATACAGAAAACCCCAATTTAGTGCAAGTTTCCTACTCCGCCCCACTCTGCACACTGTGATATCTCTTTTAATAATTTTCACAAATAAAAGATTTGGCCTCCAATAAATTTTACAGTTCAATGAAAAACCCTCAAATCATAATAGTTGCAACTGAAAATTAAAAACCCTCAAGCTGAACCGAGATCGATGCTCTTATACCACTGTCGTGTTCCAAATGCAGAAAATTTGGGACAAATCCTTCAAATAAAATTATCTATCACTTAACAGGAAATTTCCATGGAAACCCAAACACCATAAATTTAACTGAAACCATAAAGCCACAAATTGCATAAAATCTCATTAAAAATCACAACATGAAGAACAATGAGAAATGCAGAAACCAAAATCTAACTTTATTATATATAGATAGATGCTAATACAATCGCTGAAAATGACCCTCTAGTCTCCAAACTGAAATAGAAAAGCAATCACTACACTTGTGGACTCTGAATGAATCCACCAAAGGGAGATGGGTGCTCGCCCAATCTCTCTAAATCACCAAAGGATTTCCGTCCCAGGGCTACCAATGGAGTAGAGAACAAAGTTCTCAACCTCACATACAAGAAACAATATCAAAACTAAGATGTCCTCCAATGGTCTCCTCCTCCTCTTTTATAGATTTGATGGACTCCTCTAGAACCTTCTATTTTATTATTTTTTTAATCATGGAGCACTTTTCCCTCTTTTATTTCAATTAAAATATTCTTTTAATGCGAGGAAAAGGTTAAATTGGCCACCATGTCTCCTCAAGCCACTGAAACTCATATCTAACGATCCCATCTTGTAGATATTCCTGTTCTGGTGCCAACAAGCTATTACATTGAGGTGTTCCATCAATTAATCTCCCTGAAATGCCACATCGAGCATAATTAATTAAGTTATGCCCAATAATAACTTTGATTTCTGAAAGTTGTCGGGATGCGACAGAATGAAAGGTAAATTGTGCGGATGATGGAATATGCCAATCGAATGCCATCGAATCCCATAAAAACTCCATCAAGACTCCTGATGACATAAACCTGCTCCACTGACCTGACCATCTCCTTCCCTGGAAATCCACCCTAGCTGTACTCTAAAGAAGAATAAAAATGGGGACATGACACTTGCATGTTCGAAGAAGCCGTAAGGCACCAAGTATGGAAAGATGCGATGAATGAGGAATATGAATCCATCATGAAGAATGATGTCTCAGGCGTGGTGCGTAGACCGAAGGACAACTCCGTAGTCACTTCTAAATGGATCTACAAGATAAAGCATGGAGCTGATGGAAGTTGTGAAAGGTATAAGGCAAGGTCCGTACCCTGTGGTTTCTCTCAAAAAAGAGCAAACTATGAAGAAATATTTGCGTCGGTTGCTCGATATACCACTATTTGATCTATTATTGCTCTCGCTTCCAATCAAGGATGGAGCGTACATCAAATGGAAGTCAAGATTGCTTTCTTGGATGGCTCACTTGAGGAAGTCTACTTGGAAAAACCTCAATGGTTTGAACTACAAGATAGAAGCACGCATGTCTGCCGGTTGAAGAAATCCCCCTAGGGCTTGGTACGAAATGATTGACAGTTATCTCGTGAAGCTAGAATTTACTAGAAGTTATGTTGATCCAAACTTGTATTTCAAGGTTGAAAAGGACATGCCTCTTATTTTGGTCCTTTATGTTATGATCTCTTTCTAACAGGGGTAAACCCTCTCATTTATCAATGCAAAAAGTTGACCTCCGAGTTCGAGGTGAAGGACCTAAGACTGATGCATTACTTCCTAGGTTTGGAGGTCTAACAAAAGCCAGGAAAGATTTTCCTCTCTCATGGAAAATAAATTGTGAAGTTGTTAGAAAGATGTGGGATGGTGAAATGGAAGTCTGTGACTACTCTGATAGAACTAAACTTCAAGAAGTTGTGTGGAAGTGTTGTTTGGCCCGAATTGGCAAACCCTTCTGAATATAGACAACTTGTGGGGGCCTTGATGTTCTTGGTAAACTCCTGACCGGATGTATACTTCTTTGTAAATACTTTGAGTCAAATTATGGTTGAGCCTCATCACATTCATTGGGTCGCTGCAAAGAATCTCTTAAAATATATTTGTGGCCTATGGAATGAGATACGCTCCTGGGAATTTGGGGCTACATAGATATTCTGATGTTTATTGGGTTGTCAGTGTCATGGATGGAAAGACCGCGTCAGGAAGTTGCTTCTCTTTAGGTTCTACTTCAATTTCATGGGTGAGCAAAAAGCATAAATCAGTTGTTCTTTGCACTGTCAACGTTGAATATATTGCTACTAGCATGGCCTGTTGTCCAGTTGATTGGTTGAGGAAGCTCTTTAGTGAGCTATTTGAGCACATGTTGGATACCACTATTATCTATTGTGACAATCAGAGTAGGATTTGCCTTTCCGAGAATCTCGTTTCCACGACCTAACCAAGCCTATTGATATCAGCTACCACTTTATCCGGGATATGGTGCAATGGGAATCAATAAGGCTCCAACACATCAGGGCAAATGAACAGGTTTCTCATGTCAGGCCAGGCAGTAACTCCAATAGGCAGTAAAACTGATTCGATTTATTTCATTAGGTATGCTATTGTTATGTACAAAAGGGTGTGACTGCTCAGTTCATCTCCTTATGACTGTTCACATTCCTAATTTAACTACTTACATAAATTCACCCAATCATGAGGATTAGGTGTCAACATTCCCCCCCTTAATCTGAAGGGATGTTGGTGAGTCCAAGCATCGTTCTGAATCTTTCAAGCTTTTCTCTTCCAAGCGCTTTGGTGAAGATGTCTGCGATTTGCTCATTTGTGAAACAATGACGGAGATGGATTGTTTTGGCCTCAACATGATGTCGGATCAGATGATATTTAGTATTGATGTGCTTTGTTCGATCATGGAACTTTGGGTTCTTGGCCAACTTTATTGCAGAGGTGTTTTCAATCATGAGTGGAGTTGATTGCACTTGTTTTACCTGCAAATCTTCAAGAATTTTCCTAAGCCACACAATTTCTTTTGTTGCTTCAGCTGCTGCCACGTATTCTGCTTCTGTTGTGGAATCCGTTGGAACTGATTGTTTGCGTGATCTCCAGGAGACAGCTCCTGATCCAAGACTCATAGCATATCCTGAAGTAGATACCCCAGTTTCTTTGTCTCCATCGAAATCTAAATCAGAGTATCCGATCAAACTGAACTCATCCACCTGTGTGTACTTGATTCCAAAGTCTCGAGTTCCCTTCAAGTACTTTAGAACTCTTTTTGTAGCAGACCAATGTCCCTCACAAGGCTTTTGCATAAACATGGAGAGGATTCCAACAGCAAATGAAATGTCTGGGCTGGTAGTAGTAAGGTAGTCGAGACTTCCTACAAGCGGTCTATACTTTGTTGCATCCTCAAATTCCTTTCCTTCAATAGATGTGAGCTTTAAGTTTTGTTCCATTGGAGTAGTAAAAGGATTGCACTCTGTCATGCCAAATCCGTTTAACAAATCTCCAATGTATTTCTTTTGAGAAAGAAATATGGACTTTGGATGTTGGGTTACTCTAATGCCAAGATAGTAATGAACATAGCCCAAATCAGTCATTTCAAAACTTTTCCCCAGTTCCTTCTTTATGGATGCAATGTAGCTTTCATTGTTCCCTGTCATTAAAAGATCATCTACATATACCACAAGATATACAACTGTTTTGCCAACTTTCTTGACAAATAAAGTTGCATCTTCAAGATCAAAATGATTGAAGTTGAGTTTCAGAAGATGCTCAGTTAGTTTTTCATACCAGGCTCGCGGTGCTTGTTTGAGTCCATACAAGGACTTTACAAGTTTGCATACTTTATGTTCATGTCCTTTCACAGCAAATCCTTCAGGCTGGGACATAAAAACATTCTCTTTTAGATCTCCATTCAAGAAGGCAGTTTTTACATCCATTTGATGGACTTTCCAACCGTTCTGAGCTGCTAGTGCAAAGAGTGTCCGGATGGTGGCCCATTTTTCTATGGGGGCAAAAGTTTCCTCATAATCGACCCCTTCCTTCTATGCAAAACCTTCTGCCACAAGCCAAATGGAGGATCAACCAGCTTCCAAGTGTCGTTCTTTATGAGGGCATCATACTCCTTTTGCATTGCTTCTTTCCATTCATCATGAGAAGCAGCTTCTTTAAAGGAAGATAGTTCAAAATCTGTAGACAAGTTCAATTCACAATCATAAGAAACATCCATATCAATAGGTGAATTAGAGTCATCTACATCGCCTCCATTTTGCCGGTTTGAATTTCTGGTTCCTGTTTTTCCAATTTCATCAGGATGAACACTTTCAAGTGTCTTTGTCAGCCACTTTGGGGGACCTTTCTGAGATGGTCCAGGCTGTTCTGTTGATTGAGTTGGGACTGAATCAAGATTGACTCTCCCAATTCTATCAATTGCATCACTTAAAGCATCATCTGTTGTTGGAGTTTCATTCGGGGGAGTGTTCTTCAAAAGAAGATTCCAGATGTTGATCTAGAATAGGAATCCCCCCTTCAAGATGTGGAATCTGATTATCAAATTCTTGAAATGATTTTGTTTTTGCGAACCTATCCAAGCGATCAAGTTGTCGCTCAACAACATTGTCAGATTTGGATGATTCAAGAAAAATTACATCTCTAGATACAACAAACTTTTTATTTACTTCATCATAGAGGCGGTATGCTTTGGAGGTGTTTGAATACCCCAGGAAGATACACTTACGACTTCTAGTACCAAGTTTGTTTCTATGTACCTTTGGTATCAAAGCATAACAGGTGGAACCAAAGACCCTGAGATGTTTTACCGAAGGAACATGTCCATACCACAATTCATAAGGAGTCTTGTTTCTTATAGCATTAGATGGACATCTATTCTTTATATATGCAGCACATAGAACAGCATCAGCGCAAAACATTATCTTTACATTTTTGAAGAAAAGCATGGATCGTACCATATTCAAGATTGTTCTATTCATTCTTTCAGCTACACCATTCTGTTGGGGATTATAAGGCACAGTTGTTTGATGTTTGATCCCATGTTAGCGAAGATAGTTTTCAAATTCATTTGATGTATATTCTTTACCATTATCAGTGCGAATAGACCCAATATGAGATTGTGCATCATTTTCAATCCATTTATGAAAATTCCTGAATGTTTGGAAAGCATCAGATTTGTTCTTCAATAAATAAACCCAGCACATTCTGGTGTAGTCATCAATAAACGTCATGATATATTTATTTCCATTTGCAGAAGGAACAGGCATTGGACCACATAAATCTGAATGAATGAGTTCAAGTTTCCTATGTGCTCTTGAATGTGAATCATGAAAACACTGTTTGCTATGCTTTCCTAAAATGCAAGCATCACATTGCTTAAGTTTCCTAGGAATTGTAGGCAAAAAAGCAACACCATTTTTCTTCAATAAGCCGAGACTGTCATAGTTTAAATGTCCAAATCTAGCATGCCATAATAAACTTGATGGAAGTGTACCTTCTTCATGATGAGAAATATATGAGAAATGTTGTGCATGAGCAGAGGTTCCTTGCAGTTTGAGAAGCCTTTCTTCTTCTATTCCCCTCATGACAAGTGAGTGGTCAGATGCTTTTCCTACCTCAAGCTTGCCATCAAACATATGAATGGAGTTACCTTGCTGGCGGATGTGGACCAAGGACAGCGAGTTTCTCTTGAGCTGTGGGAGATATAGAACATGATCCAGAAGAAAGTCTGGAAAACCAGGCAGTTTAAGCCTGATTGTGCCAAGCCCTGATGGCTTGATTTTTGATTGATCTGCAAAGTATACTGCTCCATCAACATTGTCAGTGAAATCTTCAAAAAAATCTTTTCTATGAGACATGTGGCAGGTTGCTCCTGAATCAAGCAACCAATCATTTTTCCATCAAGAAAGTGAAGCATTAAACAAGTCTTCATTTACTCTGATGTTACATTGTGCCTCAACATAGTGAGCGGATTCAGGTGCTTTACCTTTGTCTGTATCATCAGTTTTACCTTTCTGTTGGTTTCTTTTCTGCTCAATTTTGTCCCATGGTAGCTTGCATGTAGAGGCATCATGTGATCCATTTCTTTTGCAGCGAATACAGTGTAAATCTGCCTTTTCTCCTTCAGAATGTCTGCCCCCCCTGCCTCTGAAATATCTCCCTCTTCCTCTTCGTCCACCTCTTCCCCTTGTAGAATCTTGAGCAGGATGCTTTTCTTTATGAGCAAGGCACACAGTCACTTCAGAAGATTCAGGCGCTGTCTTCTTTCCGAAAGCTTTCTCTCTTTCAGCAAACTTTTTCACAAGAGAGTCAAAGGTTATATCTTTGAGATTTCCATTTGCTTGCAATGACTCAAGATAATTGGAGTAAGTAGGATAAAGTGCCTTGAGAAAAGCAATAAGAGGAATATCCAATTCAACCTTAGTGGATTTGATGTCATGCATTATAGACTTTACTTCAGATGCAAGAGCAAGAGGATCATTATTTTGCAGTTCAAGAGTGAGGAGTTTAATCATGAGTTGGACAACTTCAAGTGCAAAATGTGAGTCATAGAGTTATTTCAGCTTTTGTAGGGCTTCAAAGGCAGTTGAATATGACGAAATATGGCGACTCACCTCTTCATTTACTGATGTTGCGATTAATGCATAAGCTTTGCTGTCCTGTTTTCCCAAATGACGAGCTCTTTGTCTGAGGTACGTTGTACTAGGTCATTGTCTCCTTCTCTGACACACACTCCTTTCCACAACTCATTGAAGATGAGGGTGCGTTTTATCATCCGGGACCATTCAGGATAGTTCTCCTTGCCAGTGAGAACTATTCCTACCATGGAGATGATTGAATGCATTCTGTAAGAAAAAATTACTTCTGCTGATAGAAAACAATATATATGTTATACCTTCCACTTCTCAAATATATATGCTATACCTTCCATATACCATATAACATATCGCCATAAAAAAACTTAATGAATTTCAGGTTCACTTTTATTCCCATTCAAAATAATATATTATCACTCCATATAATATATTATTATTCTTACACACATGAACAGTATCGCACCAAACTGAATAGTAATTTAAAAACTGCGCTGGTAACCAAACCAAATCGATCACCAGGAGTATGTCGATTACGCCATATCAGGCAGCATTCAAAACGTATTTGAAACAGCAACATTCAAGATTTAATAGCATTCAAAACTTATGTCAGTCAGCATTCAAAACTTTCATAACCAGCGTTCAAAACTTATGGGATCTCCGCCTGGCACCACGAACATGGGAAGAGACCTGGGCTCATCACGCTTCCGCTGCGCTCACACACCATTCACTATCTGAATACCATTACCATATGACAATGTTCATAAAATATGACAACGTTATATCACAGGACAGCGTGGTTTGGAGAGGCGGTATTGCGGGGTTAACGATGGTATCGCAACTGTTTGAGAACCGGTGGTATGGGAGATACACAGTCAATTCAAGCGGTGGATCAAGCGGTGGAGGGTGGTATAACTGGGAGATACACAGTCAATCTTTCCTCTGCTATGCAAAGAAACGTCCTCACACACATGAAACAATACTCTTAACCTTTGATTGGATTGAAGTCACTTCGAGCAGGGGTACAATGTCTCGGCTAGCAAGCTTCTTCAGATAGTGGTAAGCTTCAAATCTTCAGTTTGAATCGCTTGGAGAACTGGAGTTTGACTGCAGCTGGAGAGCGTCCTTCATATTCCTTTCAATGAAAAAAATTGAAAAATGAATACCTCTCTGCAAGAAGGCCGAAAATTGAATAACTCTGCAAGAAGGCCGCCAATTACAAAAGAACGAGATCCCTAAAAGGCTGCCGATTACAGATGAAAGACATCCGCGCAATTTCCTAGCAAGAAGCATCCGCCGAATTCGATGCTCCGCTTCCACGGTGGCCTATGGTTTTCAAAAACAATAAACGGTAAGGCAGACCGATATCGCAACGAAAAACCAGAGAAGTGAGGACAGAGGCATTGAGGCAATGAAACACAACGCAGAGGACAGAGGTCAGTCAGAACAGTGCTCAGGTCAAAACGACAAAGGACATTGTCAGTGGACAATGCTTAGACCAGCGTACAGCCCACAGTAGCAAAAATGAAGGGAGTTACAACTATTTTGAGAACTAGCTCTGATACCATGTCAAGCCAGGCAGTAACTCCAATAGGTAGTAAAACTGATTCGATTTATTTCATTAGGTATGCTATTGTTATATACAAAAGGGTGTGACTGCTCAGTTCATCTCCTGATGACTGTTCACATTCCTAATTTAACTATCTACATAAATTCACCCAATCGTGAGAATTAGGTGTCAACAGCTCACATCCTCACGAAGCCTCTAGGTAAGGTCAAGTTCATTGCCTTCAAAGAGAGGTTGGAAGTCGTGGAAGAAAGAGAGGTTGGGAGTCGTGGAAGACCAATCTCAACCTCATCCTCTTTGTCGGTATCATAAATGGGAGCACAATCAAATTGAGGACCAATGATTTCCCATTTCTCCTTTTCAATATGGAAGTAATCTTCAATGTCAACTTCCAAGGGTCTAATGGGGTCACCTTTCCCAAGGTTCTCAAAATGAGGGCCGTCAGGCGTAATATCCTTGAGATAGCTAAGGTTACCCTCAACTTCACTGCCATAGACTCATCCTTCCTAACACGTGTTCTCAAAATCATCCCTTTCATCATGAGGACTCAAAGAGGACTCATATTCCTTCTCATCACTTAGATTCTCAAGGTCCTATCCAACCTCTTCATCTTGAATAATGAGACCTTTCCTTTCGACGGCTACCTCTAGGCTTTCACAAGCAACTTCATTAGATTGGAATTTCAGTCCCTTATACTTCAAGAATTTGTTGATCAACTCATTAAAGGATGAAATTCTTTCAGACTCACACAAGTCAAGCCAAACCTGCTGCTTATACTCAATAGAGGCAATAAATAACTGCATGAGGCTCTGTAGATGAACCACATTTACCTTGAAAGCATACTTGATAAGTTTTGCTATGTGGTCAATTGCTATGGATGGATCACCCACAAATTGAGGCATATTTCGCATGAACTTCCAATCTAGGCCATTTGGGTATCTCGGGACCCATGTGATAACCAAAGCAGGGAACCATTCATGAAGTCCTTTGATAGCCATCGATCATTATATATTGATAATTTGGGAGTCATTGGGGTGAATGAGAATTGCCTTAACAAATGCTTGCTTCACCCTAGAAGCATTGACTCTAATGTTTAATGAACTAGGGCTTCATTCTTCCAATGGAGTCGCCAAATTGATATGTCAATAATGTCGTATGCGTAAGAGGACACACGTCTTTGTATCGCTGGCAAGAACACCAAATTGATAGCGTTCAAATTAGCAAGGGTCCTAAGAGGGGATCCAATAGAGAAACTAATAAGTCAAGGGGCACCAATGGAGCGATAGCCCACTGTAACCTCAGCTAATGCTCCCTTCTCTTTACGGACTTTCACCAATGGGACAAGACCCATTATAAGGGAAATCACTAGGAAGGATGGACCTGTGAATAGATAAAGAGCGGTTCCTATGCCAGTTCACAAGAGAGACTCAATTAGGTAGCTTGCTTGCATGAAAAGCAAACTGATGGGCTCTCTAGGAAGGGCTAAGAGGATTCCTGAGCGTAGGTTTGGAGGATATGCCTTAACAAGGGGCTTCCCAAGCCTAAAGGCCCTTGGGGATAAGAGGATTCAATGTAATCTTTGTGCAATTGGAGTTACAAAGTTGTGAGTCAACACAGAGCCAAGTGGACCCAACCCTAGGTCTAGGATATAGAGTCAATCAACCAATGAGGGGATTGACCTAATTAGTGTATTGCATAAGATCAAAGGATTAATCCTTCTTTTGATATTTGAATACAATGATCCCAATAAGGACAGTAACCCAAGTCAATCTAGGGAAATAACTGGTCTTGCATCTAGGGATTGTTGTATCTCAGGATTCCACCCTCGAATTTCCTTGAAATTTGGAGGACCTCTAGAGAAAATCCCAGTGCATCAATGGACCAAAAATCGAGGAGTTAGAGTGGCTACAACAAAATTCGTTGGATGCTCTTGGTAACCTATTAGGGGTAGGCCTAGAATTCAGAAAGGTGAAAAGGGAGAGGTAAATTTGCCGCCAAAGGGATATGAGGGCAGTGCATTATTGCTTGGGGCTAATGGAGTCAGGATACACATAGATTGAGAATTTTCATGAGCTAAGGAGCCCTAATTGATCTTTGCTAGCCTCTCTAAGGGCAATAACTACGTCAATAGGAATTTATACTTCAAATTTTGTGAAGGAGACAATTTTCAGGTCTTCAACCTAAGAGGTTGCCTCTAGGAACATTCACCCAGTCCCTCAAAAATCAACGAATGCCTTTAGTCACTTTTTCAAAGGTCCCCAAAGAATTTCATGTCACATTAACCCATACAAGAACAATGGTAACAACATTACATGCAGTTAACCAGTAAGACAACAAGAATAGCATCAAAATTTCAACTTACATGAGACAGAGAGTATATCCATTCATCGCTTCGCATTAGAAAGAAGCTCCAAAGACAATAGCGAAAATCCAAACATCATAATGCATCCAGAAACTCCAAAAAGCAAATCCCAACAAAAAGTGCAAAAATCTCTCAAGAGATACTAATCCAATCCAAGTGATGATGAGAAAAATGAATCATCCTCTAATCTATTAATACAATCCAACAAGGGATTCAAATAGCCTAATTTCACTTATTTAGTCCAAAATAATAAAATAATGCTCAATAATGACATGACTTGGTGACAAGCCCACCAAGATAGCTCAATAACATAAAAATAAGACTCTCAAGAGGGCAGAATGATCAAGTCATTCGGCCATTGAGAAGGCCTAGTGAAGACCATAGAGTGTCATGGTGAGAGAAAGCACTCTAAACATAGTGGACAAGGGGTTGGCCCTTTGCTTTCCCAAGTAAGTCACATGTGGTGCTCCCTCGTAAGTGTGGGGGCACAAGGATATCCTCATGGGTCTCCAACTGGATCGATAATGCTTGTAAACCATCTGTAAAAGCCAAGATGATGACATAAGCCCTCACTTTGTCTCATACAGTGAGACATCCTCATCTAGACCCTGGAAAATCTAACAAGTGTATGGTGTAAGTGTGGAGCCGGTTGGGCATGATGAACCAAATGAATCATCCTCATCCAAAAGGTGGAACACGAGCAATCGTTGAGTGGTGTTGGGGATCCATGAAGTATTATCTGTTATGCTGGAGGCCCATGGCTCTCAACGCTCACCCTACAAGTGCCAATGTGCTCTTCTGGAGGGCATGGACCTTGTATAGGGAGTCCAAACCCCAAATGGATACCCACTTGCAATCCTACATTGCGTCCCCTTGCCCTCCAAGACAACAAATCATTAGAATAATGAAGTAAAAGACCTTACAAATCATGTAATCAATGGGGCAGTTCACGGTGGCATGCCCTTCCATAGTGGGCTTTGGCATGTACAAGTGTCTCCAATCTCAATAAGGGGGTTAACCAAGAACGCTATTTGGTGGTTTCAGATTTTAAAGGGGGTGACATGTTCATGGTACATCCATCAAGTGGTAGGTGGCAAGTGATATAATGATGGTATGCAATGGGGTTCAAGGGAACGCTCTAAGCCACATGCCATGGTACAAGGGTAGTTATAATAATGGAAGCACACACCTAGGTATATGAGTGCAGGAGGGAGAAAATCGTCGTACATGAGTTACCCCCGCCTCTGTTTTTCCACCCTTATACATATGCCTTTTGCCTTTGTTTGATTTTTTTCTTCATAACTACTTGAGTCTCCAAGGGATGAAAGCATGGTGCGTAGGATATAACAGTGGATAGCCCTTTTAAAGTGCGGCATTTCATTGCCCATTGGGGGTTAGGGCAATCGTGGGTTCCTTAATGTGGATGGGGCTCATCTAGGGCCCACAGGAACAAAGGTGATGGCCATAGGTAAGGGGTAGTGCTCATGTGTGGCTTTAACAACGTGCTAAATTCGTATTTCTTGGCCATCTTTTGCATGTTGTAGTACATTCCCTGTTTAGAGTGGCCAAATTATGTTGTTTCTTTTCTTTTTCGCAGCATCAACCTTTGGGGCATCGTTCAAGGCCCGACCCAAGGTGTGGACAAGGGGAGGGGGAGACTAACCCTATGTGGACCAAGTGGACACAAGTCAACCCGAACAAGAAAAGAGATGAATGGGGCTAAAATGAGAGGATTGGAGTAATGTACATGGTGTCTAGAAGCGCAACCTCACAACCAAAATTAGCGTTTCCCATGTAGTGCCAACCCTAAAGCTAATGGCCAGTAAAGGAGATCCCAAAGGGACTAGAATACAAGGGTAATCACCAAATTAAGCGGAGGAGACAAAAGTCTAGCCTACTCTTTTCGCTGAATCCTCCCATCAATCCATGCCCAAAAATGTCCATGATAAGTAAGTAAAACTACTCAAGTATACCAATGAAAAGCCATACCTTCGGGGTCAGTAGGCCCACCTTCAAACATACGATCATAACAAATGGGGGAGGCACCACATGATCGGCTCAGGTGGCGAAGATAATGGCACATCGAGCTATCTGGTGGCTGCAAGGTGCTACTGGCTGCCAACTAAGGACCATTTAGGAAAAAGAAATTCCCCTATGGACACTACCCACAGCTGGTGGGTAACAGGGCAAACCTAGGACACACAAATTTATGGAGAAATAACCGTGAGAATTCAACCAAAATTTGAGATCCTTTAGAGGAGACACAAAGGAAGAGTTTTGTCCAAATGGAATTTGAAAATTCCTCCTCTTAAAGATTTCGCTAGATGCCCTAGATAGACGTCCAAGGAAGGAGGGGCCAAAATTTTGGAGGAGAGAAAAGAAGAAACGATCACCAAACTTCTCGAACCAATAACTAGTTCCCTAGGATGTGGAGTCTAACATAATTCAAAATTTTCCAAAACCGTCCTTAAGGAGGCTAAAGAATCATGCCCTAGCAACCAATCTTTAACATTTATCCACCCAAGATTTATGAAGTTTCATGGAAGAAAAATCAAATCTCATCCACTAGGAACATTCATCAATTGTCATGCAATTAGTAATATATGTAATTTCCAACCAAATAGCTTTCCAAAATAATATTCAACAAACGCAAAAGAGCATTCACTAGTTGCAACAATTCCATATGTTGGACATTATTTCCAAAAATATATTCAACAAATAGCACTTGCACAATGACAATGTGATATAGCTATTCACAAATCATGAAGTAGTTCCAAATAAGATTGAAATTTTAGCTTCCAAAGATATCGAAATGCATCACGCTGAAATTTCAGTGAATTTCAATGGTTGGAATGTACTCTTCTAACTCGTTAGCAGTGTATTAATTTTCTTATTAATATCAAATAAATCACATTGTAATTCTTCACAAATAAATTCTGCGGAAGCTAAAAATGTTGGAACTAAGAAAATAGATGCACATACACAATAAATTTGACACAATGGTTTTTGGACAATAGTCCTCGGAAAAACCCCCAAGGAAAATCAGTGCAGCAGATGAGGGTTTATTTTTATTATTTTGCAACAATAAAATCAGAGTAAAATCATATGCACATCTTACCGGCAATCCTGCAACAAATAATCTCACCAAAATAATTTCAAGAAAAATTCTCCCTCTGAGTATAAATTATGCCTCCCTCCTGACCTGCTCTAATTCCCTGTTGCCTGCTCATACTCCTGGCCTGCGAAGTTCATACAACCTTTGAAACTGCCTCAAAACTGCCAGTGCAAATATTCACTTTGCCTTATGAAATGTCTTTATGGCCTCTGACAACTGATCAAAATCCTTCCTGGTAATTCACTTTACTGATCTGGCTAACTCCCACCATCTGGACGACTTTCTCTACAAAATATTTCGGCCTCATCTTCGTTGGCTTTCCAACATTAGAAAATCATTGGGAAATTCCTTCGAAATTTCACTCTGCAGCTCCCTCTTCCTCCTGCTCTCCTTCTAGCTCGAACTATTTTCCCCTGCTCGATCTCTGCAACAGGACAGCTCGATCTGCCAAGGAACTCACTCTCCCTATGTATCACAACCATGTCTTTATCCATCCAATCGATTTGCTCTTATAATCTCTCGTTGGATCACCATCGGGCCTGATTAAATCATTATCAAAGGCTAATATCATCTTAAACTCAATTCGTGCCAATCTCTATAGGATTCTCAATCTTTCTCAATTAATTGTTGTTAATTAATCAATTTTCCTAAGAGGATTCTCAATCTTTCTCAATTAATTGTTGTTAATTAAAGAATTCTCCTACACTAGACTTCGGCATTTTTTAATTATTGATCAATTAACTTAATTGAGTGGTCTCTAGGTATTTTCTCCTGAAACCCTTTCTAGGTTTTGGAGATCTTGTGTTCTTTAGCCTCCCTGACACAAATCTAGACTAGAACACTTGTTTGATGCTACTAGAAAAGAAAACACATCAAAGAGTCTCCACTAACATCCAAGAGAAAAAGTACGATTTTTTTTACAAGAGAGATCCAAGTGATGATGATGAGTTCTCACAAATGAAGGATGACCATAATGAAGGGGTAGAGCTCATGTTTGACTTTTGCCCATGCTCTAATAGAAGGCCCAGAACATCTTTTGCATTTTCTAATATTTTTTTCTTTTGCTTGTGGCAATGACATGCTTTTAATCATTCTTTTAAGCTACATCAACCTCTAAAGCAATATTTCATGGCCCAACCCAAACATGTGGACAAGGGTAGGGTGTGTACCAGAGCCTTGTGGACCTAGAGAAGGAAAATGATCAAATAGGGCTTGTAATGTGCCAAGGGGTGTGGAAAATGTGAAATGGTCAAACAAGACTGCGCTACGACAATCAGGGTCACTAATGACTCCATGATTGCTCCATCCATTAAATCTATACACTGAGGATGTTGGCTCCCATTATCTAGTCCCCTGACCATGGCACTTCGCCATGAAGTCCTCCCCTTCCATTACCACTTACTTTCATGAGCTCCTATTGAATGAAGGGTTGATCTTGAAAATTCCACCTCCCATTAGGGATTGCAAGCAACTAATAGGGTTGAATGCATAACCACCCCTATAAGGATAGGGAACACTTTTATGGGACTTGGTCTAGTTTGTTATTTGAAGGTGATCTTGATTTGAAGTTTTATCTGCCGTTGACACTTAAGTATGGTCCACTTAGATGCATTTATGATCTTAGTCTCTAATGAATGGTTGTTTTCGCTTGAGTTTGAGTTAGTTTTAACTTTTTACAAGTGGTCCAAATAAGCAAAGGTCTTATGTGCACCCTATTCCACATGATGCCTACGCCATAGATTCCATTTTCAAACAGCATGATGACTTAGAAGATGTTGTATTGCCCAATTTTGGGAAAATGATGGGGTTTTTCAGGGCTTGAGCAAATTACATACATTTTAGAGCACCCCTAGGAGCCCGAAGGTTGAGCTTCTTTTGCTTAGCATGGAGGATTCTTGATGATATACCAGTGGATCCAGCATGCCCACAAGCTGGCCTTGACACTAGATGGGCATGCCATGCTCCAAGGACCAGACGAGGATGATCATCCTTAGGATGCTTAAGGAGGACTTGTTGCGCCTGATGGAGCCCCACTATAATAGAGAGGAGGAACCATGTTGCCTACTTGGCAGCCATCGAGATAAAGTGTGACACCCACAGTTAGATTTTGGACCCTTGAAGATGATGTGAGGATTGATTCGGGGATTTTCCCCAAATAAAGGATGATCATGATTCTTGGAGACACTTTCAACCTTGTCTTTGCCTTGATGGAGCATTTGGAGCACTCAAAGGGCATGACATCATCATTCTATTAATATTATGGCTCACACATGTGGTCTTATTTTGGCATATCTTGCTATTAAACTAATCGGTTTGCTTGCAACCCAATTTTACCATTTTCCCATGCAAAAAACAAACTTGTATACGAGATTTTAGTCATAAATTAGAAGAATTAAACCCCAGATAAATAGAGGATCACTTCTCTCATTGTTTCATCATCACTTAGGTAGATTTTGACCTATCTTAGGGAACTCTGCCTAACTTTAGTAATTTGCTACTTTGTTGAGATGTGATCTTATGTAGATTTTTGGTTTTTGGAGACCTTGCTTGTTATTGACACGTCATTTTGGGATTGAAAGAAGGCATGTTCTTGGATACATTATAAGTACTTTTGTTGAGTATCATTTATGGATATTTCATGTGATGGAATATTCTTAGGGTTTCTATGTTCCTTTTCTATATTCTTGTGCTTATATGAAATGATTGGTAATTTTTGCATGCTTTAGTCTTGTATCCTTGAACTCCCTAGAAAACCTCCTAGAGAGCATTTTATAGTGAATTTCTCCCTTCATAAATTGATAGCTAAGGTTACCCAGTGAAAATCTATGTTTTTCACACTTACTCGCATGAAGGGTTTGATATTTCCATGGTCAAACTCCCTAAGACACTATCACCCAACTAGATAGAAAGCACTGACAACCATCTTGATGATCAAAAACTGCATCATCTTACATTTTGTCTCTCTTCTTATAATTTTGCCCTTCAAGGAAAGCCAGTAGGCCTAGGGTTTAAGCCAAATTCAACTAGGGATTCATTGGAGTTAATTTGGGACTCTCTAACGTTGGTTGACTTTATAAAATAAAAATATAGCAATTTGCATGGTAAAAAGGCGTCTTTCTAGGGCTAATGTCATGAGCCCTAAGTAAACCCAAGTCTTGTAAAACCTTAATTCTACATAAAAGCCTTAACTTAGAGTCATTTGAAGATTTGGCTCTCCATTCGCTGATCATACCTCGTAAAAAAATCTTTAGAAGGTTTTCATTCTATTCGTTGATCATATCTTTCAAACAAACCTTTTCCCCTTCACCTGTACACGCCTAGATGTGCCATTGTTAAGCCACAACTTAAAAACCCTAAGATACAAGACTTATCACATAGGTCTCTTCATAAGTATGCTACTTCTTATCATAAAGAATTCAGCCTTGTCCCTAGTCTGGAGTATCTAGCATTTCAAACTGTCACCCTGATCCTATTAACCTAGAATATACCAAGATGGATTATATCTAGCATTTCAAAGTATCACCTTGATCCTATTAACCTAGAATATACCAAGATGGCTTATACCGCGAAGCCTCCAATGTAATGAAATTCCACTAAAGAGCAAGAGGTGCAATTCTGAGGTGGCAGTGGCATTGTTTTTGTCGTGTGAGGCCTCTTACAAGACTTGCTACATTTTAAGGAAATAGTCCATGTTACCACAAAATCTAGCAGGTCTGGTGAAATGCCTCACCGAGCTAGGGCCTAGACCTTATGGAAACAATGAAGAAGGGTTTCCACTATCACCTCAGCAACTTTCCTCCTACTTTTTAGTGGGATTTCAACTACAAGGGAGGCTTCCCTATATCACCTATAGGATATTATAATCAACGTTGAAAATATCATAATTGACAGAAAAAAAATAATGAGGTTTCAGAAAATATAATTTTAAAAAAAATGGCGAAAAAAAGGTTAAAAAAAAAACATAAAAAGATGTAAAATATACATTTTTTTTAATTTTAGGCATATAAATCAACAACAACATCAAATAAACAAATTAGCACACACACATATATATATATATATATATTGGATGCCAAATCAAATACGATTCACCATAGTCGATATTGAATCCTCGAGTCTGATGGTTGTCTAATCAAGGACTCAACAAGAGAGAACCAATACAAAATGGCACAACATATATAAGTGTATCTCATCGAAATGACATAGATGTACAATGACAACAAAAATAAAACTAGCGGCTAGCTAATCCTCTCTACCTTTTACAAGAAAATATAATGAGTTGTTTGCTAGCCCTACCCCTAATAGCAAAAGCCCCTGGAACTGCAGCAAGTAGGCTCATTAGTCTCTCTAAAAGGTGGCGTTGATACTATTACATTCTTCTTGCTTCTCGCTTTTTTCATCATTGGCTTGATGGAAGGTTTGTTAGTTTTTGTAGCATCGCATGGTTTTCTAGTCTCAAACCTTTTAGAGAGCCTAAAACAAGAATTCTACAAAACCCAGAAATCGTTTATGGAAATTCCACCTAGAAATAGCTCAATTAAATTAATTGACCATCATTTAAAGTTTTCCTAAGTCTAACTTAGGAAAACTAGTTAATTAATAGTAATAATTGAGAAAGGTGAGAATTCTCTAGAGACTCGTATGTATCAACTTAGAGATGATCTCAATAATAGAATAAGTTTTAATCATGGTCGTTGAAGTCTCAATTGGATTTTATACGAAGAGGTCAATGAGTAGATGGAGAACACACTAGGCAAGATATTCAATGATCAAGGCAGTTTGATTTCCTAGTAGCAGGTGATTCAACAATGAGATCGAGCAATGAATTTTGCGAAAAGGTAAGTATTGAGGACAAGGAAAAACTAGCTGAGTTTTATATGCACAATCCAATCCTAACATATCTAAATTTCTGGGACCCAAATTCAAGAAAGGGAGACATGCAACTCATGGCATTAGCATCTTGGTTAACATATGAGGAGACAATAGCTAAAGAAGTAAAAAGGGTGATGACAAAAGAAGAAAATGAGCCCTTATATATTACAGCATAATTAGTGAGCCCTAAGGCTATCATCAGCAACCACAATCTCATCTCCTCTGATCCTGACTTAGCACCTAGGTACATAGCAGCCCAAGAACAATCCATCCTATATTTTGAGGACACTTTTAGGATGGTGGGCACAGAAAGTTTGCAAGCTTGCCAAACAGGCAGGCCCTACCTCACAGTATACAAATCAAAGAATATCACTCCCCGGAAAGTCCAAGGAATTCCTTGGAGAAAACACCACTATACAAAAGGATCACACCAATACTAAAGATCAACTAAATAGGGCTCAAACTCAGTCCTCCCTTACTATTGGGCCTACAAGAAGGAAGAAACTTGTCCTCTTAGGATGGTGGGGACAGAAAGTTTGCAAGCTTGCCAAAGAGGCAGGCCCTACCTCACAGTATACAAATCAAAGAATATCACTCCCCGGAAAGTCCAAGGAATTCCTTGGATAAAACACCACTATACAAAAGGATCACACCAATACTAAAGATCAACTAAATAGGGCTCAAACTCAGTCCTCCCTTACTATTGGGCCTACAAGAAGGAAGAAACCAAGTAGACGAACAAAAAGAATGCACAAACATAAACGCAAATGCAAGTTTCTATCCATAGGAAGGCACACCATCTAAAGTGCCTTGGGATGTCAGAGAGGCCACCAAGGCCATGAATGAGCTTCATATCAGTGACTGAGTTGCTCAGAGGGTGAGCAACACCTTCAGCAAGGGGGGTGATGATGGGTCCCATTAATAGGTGTCTTTTGGAGTTCATTGTGCCATCCTCCAACACTTAAAACTCACCTTTTCTCAAATTAATTCACATTTTTAGCCATAATATGCTTAGTAGGAAGACTAAAAGGTGTTTTTCATATTGTATGGCCTAATGTGATTAATATGCAGGTCAAAGAAGCATTTTTGGAGATATTTACCATGCAAGGGCTTGATGGAGACACCTAGAGAGAATATAGGGAGCTTGCCCACCTCATTAACTCCATAACTCAACTTGAGATCATAGAATCCTCTCCAACAGCGTGAATTCACTAGTAATCGAAGAATTCCAAGTGCATAACAAGGACAAAGGGAACCAGATCCAAAAATCTCGAGATTTTTGAGGGGAGCATTCCTCGTTTCAAAGAAGTTGTCCCTCAATCGTTTTTGTATAAGTAAACCAACTAAAAGGCTCATTAAGATTCAGATTTTTGTTGCAGCTTGGAGTAGCTATTGATAGCCTAGTGCTTGACAATGTTATTCTCAACTTTCATATGATGTATGAGACTATCATTTTATGTTAATGAGAAGTTTACCATTAATATGCATCTGCGTTAATTTTGGAGCGCCGAACCCCCTATGTCTAGGCCCAGCCCAAAGGCTTTAGTTCCTCTCTTATATTTCCTTCTTGTTCTTGTTTCAAAGCATTGCAATCCTTCTCTTGTTTCAGTAGATATTATATCATAAAAAATTGTCATTACAAGCTTGCCTATCACCTCTCTTGTGGGAAGAGTGATTGGAAAGATCTACATTAACAACTTAAAAATATTTTTTTATGATTTCTTGGAAATGGATAAATGTTAGTTTTCCTGCTTATTCTCTGCAATTTAGGATTTAGTGTCATTAGCTTGAGTGATTAGAGTAGTGTTATGGGATAGAACAGATCTTAATCAAATTCAACTCATATTTTCAATGATAATTTGTCTCACTACATTATTGGTCATTTGATGCATGTATCTGGTTAGCTGCGGGGAGTGTGCTAATCTGCGAGGGTGGGCACACCTTTCCACATCCACTTGGACCTTTCCATATTCCTCTTAGGTACCTCACCTTGCTTCCAAATTTTGTCTTTGAATTCACTCTATTAAGGCAAATGAAGGACACTGTGGGCATCAACTTTGTTGCAAGATATACTTCTGAGGCGTAGTAGGCTTGGATAAGGGGCCCCCACACCCTTCATTCATCACCTTCTACCTTCATCCACCTTTCTCCACCTCTAAGACACCACTTCCATCCTTAAAATGCTCTCGGACTCCCTCCTGTAACAAAACACGGCCTCCTGTAGCAATACAAGCCTTGTTGTAGCACCTCCTTTAGCAGCCTTGTAGCAGTGCTTTCTTGAACCAGTTTTGCTCCCTACATTGATCTTAGCATGGTTAAGTTAAATAATGGCCGCCAATTTGTGATTTGATGATTAATGAAGACTATAAGACCACTCCAACCTCCTTGTTTCCTCACTGCAACCATCAGATAGAAAAACTGAGTTAGAATTAGCATTTTTATTCATAGGCATTTAAAAATTGGATTCCTTGTTTTCAAGCAAGTGTGAGTAAATAAATGATGTATAAAAATAGGTTATTTATCCGATTAAATGTGCCAGTAGAGTAGCATGATTTACATCTGCAAATAGACTAGCATTTTCCTTTCATGCTATGTCAATTAGCATTTACATTCAAATGAACGACATTTTCACTTTTTTGTTAGAATCATGTTCATTTATACTTTCATCAAAAGTTTTCACTATAGTTAGTTGGAGGAGTGGTCTTTGAACACCTTGATTTGATTTCATAACTAAGGATGGCATGAGTAGAACCTTACCTACTGTCCATATAGAAATGTCACCTCTAAGTTTGTACGAACCCCAGGTTGATAATTTGATTTGAGAAGCCCTTGGGAGTTGCAACATTCTCGATTGAATACCAGAGCTCATTAGTGGGTAATAAGGTGCACCTAGGGAACAAAAATTTATGGAGAAATAACCGTGAGAATTTCAACAAAATTTGAGATCTTTTAGAGGAGACACAAAGGAAGAGTTTTGTCCAAATCGAAATTGAAAATTCCTCCCCTAAAAGATTTCGCTAGATGCCCTAGATAGATGTCCAAGGAAAGAGTGGCCGTAGTTTTGAGGAGAGAAAAGAATAAATGATCACCAAACTTCTCAAACCAATACCTAGTTCCCTAGAATATGGAGTCTAATATAATTCAAAATTTTCCAAAACCGTCCTTAAGAAGGCTAAAGAATCATGCCCTAGCAACCAATCTTTAACATTTATCCACCCAAGATTTATGATGTTTCATGGAAGAAAAATCAAATCTCATCCACTAGGAACAATCATCAATTGTCATGCAATTAGTAACATATGCAATTTCCAACCAAATAGCTTTCCAAAATCATAGTCAAAAAATTAGGTCACAAGAGCATTCGTTAGTTGCAACAATTCCATACGCTAGACATTATTTCCAGGAAAAATAAGAAAATAAACAGAGGACAACAAAACAAAGAACACAACAACACAAAAACAAAAACAACAAATAACAAAAAAAAATAACAAAAATAAATAAATTAATTAATTAATTAATTAATTAAATTAAATTCAACAAATAACACTTATAGGATGACAATGTGATATATCCATTCACAAATCATGAAGTAGCTAAAAAAGAAGATTGAAATTTTGGCTTCCAAAGATATCGAAATGCATCATGATAAAATTTCTTTGAATTACAATGGCTGGAATTCACTCTTCTAACTAGTCAACAATTTATTAATTTTTTTATTAATACCAAATAAATCACTATAATTCTTCACAAATAAATTATGCAGAAGCTAAAAATGTTGGAGCAAAGAAAAATATGCACAAAGACAATAAATTCGACACAATGGCTTTTCCACAATAGTCCCCCAAAAACCCCCAAGGGAAAATCGATGCAACAGTTGACAGTTTAGTTTTATTATTATGCAACAATAAAATCTAAGTACAATCTGAGATTATTATGCATGCATTACCGACAATCCTCCAGCAAATAATCTCACCAAAATAATTTGGAGAAAAATTCACCCTCTAAAGATAAATTCGGCCTCCCTCCCGGTTTACTCGCATTGCCTGTTGGCTGCTCACACTCCTGGCCTACGCAGTTTGTACGACCTTTGGAACTGCTCCAAAACTGATCGTCTAGCCCTCTCCTACCATTGCAAAAAATTTCTCTACCTTCCGAAATGTCTTTATGGCCTCTAACAACAGATCAGAACCGTTCTTGTCAATTCGCTTTGCTGATATGGCTAACTCGCACCATCTGGACGACTTTCTCTACATAGTATTTCGGCCTCCTCTTCGCTAGCTCTCCAGCATTAAAAAATCATTGGGAAAAATTCTTCTAGTGTTATGCAACCAGCTCACAAAATAGAAGAAAAGATGGATCAATGACTTCAAAATCAGTCTCTTCGAGCGGGCAACCTCCTTTACATTACACAAATGAACAATTCTTGGATGATACAAATCACAAGACCTCCTTTCTATATATAAGAGTCTAAGGAGTCACAATATAGTCAAAGCCGACATAACAATAATAATGTAAGGGCACAATAATAACAATAGTGGGCTTCTATGGGGCACAATAATAACAATATGGGGACAACATGGGCACAACAATAATAATGAGATACAATGACAATAATAATAAGGGGATACAATGACAATAATAATAAGGGAATACACTAATATTATAGGGACCTAACATCTAGAATTTCTCTCTACTACTCCCTCTTCCTCCTTCCCTCATTCTAGCTCGAATTGTTCTCCCCTACTCGATCTCTGCAACTGGATAGCTTAATCTGCCAAGGAACTCACTCTCCCTATGTCTCACAACCGTGTCTTTCTCCACCCCATTGATTTTCTCTTATAATCTCTTGTTGGATCACCATTAGCCCTGATTAAATAATTATCAAAGACTAAGATCATCTTAGATTCGATCCATGTGAGTCTTTAGAGGTTTCTCAATCTTTCTCAATTAATTGTTGCCAATTAATCAGTTTTCCTAAGTTAGGCTTCGGTATTTTTTAATTACTGATCAATTAACTTAATTGAATGGTCTTTAGGTGTTTTCTCTCGAAAAAATTTCTGGGTTTTGGAGATCTTGTGTTCTTTAACCTCTTTGACACAAATCGAGACTAAAACCCCTGTTTGATGCAACTAGAAAAACTAACACATCAAAGAGTCTCCTCTAGCATCCAAGAGAAAAAGTGTCGAATTCTTTACAAGAGAAAGATCCAAGTGATGATGATGAGTTCTAATGAAGGATGACCATAATGACGGGTAGAGCTCATGATTGACTTTTTCCCATGCTCTTATAGAATCTCCAGACCATGTTTTGCATTTTCTAATATTTTTTTCTTTTGCTTGTGGCCATGATATGCTTTTAATCCTTTTTTTAAGCTACATCAACCTCTAGAGCAATATTTCATGGCCCGACCCAAACATGTGGACAATGGTAGGGGGTGTACCAGAGCCTTGTGGACCTAGAGAGGGAAGATGATCAAATAGGGCTTGTAATGTGTGGAGGGGAGTGAAAAATGTGAAATGGGAAAACAAAATCGCGCTGCAACAATCATCGTCACTTAGGTAGATTTCGACCTCTCTTAAAGAACTCAGCCTAACTTTATTAATTTGCTACTTTGTGGAGATGTGATCTTATGTGGATTTTTGGTTTTTAGAGACCTTGCTTGTTATGGAAACGTCATTTTGGGATTGAAAGAAATCATGTTCTTGGATACATTATCAGTGCTTTCGTTGAGTATCATTTATGGATATTTCATGTGATGGAATATTGCTAGTGTTTATAAATTCTTATGCTTGTATGAAATGCTTCGTAATTTTTGCATGGTTTAATCTTGTATCCTTGAACTCCTTAGAAAACCTCCTAGAGAGCATTTCTAGTGAATTTCTCCCTTCATAAATTGATAGCTAAGATTAGCCAATGAAAATTTATGTTTTTCACACTTACTCCCTTCATGGGTTTGATATTTCCATGGTCAAACTCCCTAAGACACCATCACCCAACCAGATAAAAAGAACTGGCAACCATCTAGATGATAAAAAACCTCCAAAATATTAACTTTTGCCTCTCTTCTTATAATTTTGGCCCTTCAAGGAAAACCACTAGGCCTAAGGTTTAAGCCAAATTCAACTAGGGATTCATTGGAGTTAATTTGGGACTCTCTAACGTTGGTTGACTTTATAAAATAAAAATATAGCAATTTTCATGGTAAAAAGGTATCTTTCTAGGGCTAATGTCATCAACCCTAGGTAAATCCAAGTCTTGTAAAACCTTAATTCTACATAAAATCCTTAACTTAGGTTCATTTGAAGATTTGGCTCTCCATTGGTTGATCATACCTCGTCAGTAAATCTTTTGAAGGTTTGTCATTCTATTTGTTGATCATATCTTTCAAGCAAACCTTTTCCCCTTCACCTGTACGCCTAAATGTGCCATTTTTGAGCCACAACTTAAAAACCCTAGGCTACAAGACTTATCACATAGGCCTCCTCATAGGTATTCTACTCCTTATCTCAAAGAATTGAGACTTGTTCCCAGCCTAGAGTATCTAACATTTCAAAGTGTCACCCTCATCCTATTAACCTAGAATATACCTAGATGACCTATACTGCGGAGCCTCCAATGTGATGAAATTCCACTAAAGAGCAAGACATGCAGTTTTGAAGTGGCAGTGGAATTTCTTTTGTGATGTAAGGCCTCTTACAAGACTTGCTACATTTTGAGGAAGTAGTCCATGTTACCTCAAAACCTGGCAGGTCCAATAAAATGCCTCACTGACCTAGGGCCTAGACCTTATTGCAACAATGAGGAAGAGTTTCCACTATCACCTCAACAACTTTCCTCCTGCTCTTTAGTGCGATTTCAACCACATGGTAGGCTGCCCTATATCACCTATAGGATATTATAGTTAATGGTGAAAATATCATAATCGACAAAAAAAATAGGAAAGTTACAAAGAACATCATTTCAAAAAAAAATTACGAAAAAAATAGAAAATATAAAAAGATGCATAATATATTCATTTTTTTTAAAACATGTAAAGCAACAACAACATCAATTAAACAAATTATCACATAAATATACAGAAAACATTGATATCCATATATATATAGTGGATGTTAAATCAAATATGATCCATTATAGTCGATACTAAATCCAGAAATCTGATAGTTGTCCAATCAAGGACTCAACAAGAGAGAACCAATACAAAATGGCACAACATATATAGATGTATCTTATGTTGGAAATACTACTGAGAGGGAAGGGGGTGTGGGGGGCCGGGGGGGGGGGGTGAATCAGTGTTAGCAAATCAATATAACTTTTTCATTTCATACTCTGATTCATATACACTACTTCAGTTAAGGGAACCCGCGTGTACACGCAACCGTGTTTAATGCAACTAGCATATATCCAATAAACTTGTGATTCAGTTAATCCATCATACGTTGATCTTAATTAGTGCATCAGAACTTCATTAACCATATAAATAGTAAAAAGGTGTAGTAAAACAGAACAGATCATCACACATAAGAAACACACATGAACACCACGATGTAAGGTGGAAACCTAATGCGGGACAAAAACCACCTGCTACCATCTTCCTTTAATATAAGAAAAACCTGTTTACAATCTTGTACTGGAGCAGACTCATACCAGTGCGGAGGCACCCCACCTGCAGAAAGCTACAACCTTCTCTCGTTCTCCAGCTACTACTGGAAGGGAGCTACAACCCCCTGGCTTTAGTACTAGCCGAAATATTTACTAGTATGTAGGCGATGACCTATAGAAGGCTCCAACCTTCACTCTTCCTCCAGGGACCACGTTTCATAAATTTTCAGACTGAATACTCCTCGAACATAACACCAATATATGAAGGCCATGTTTCATCCAATTTTCATACTAGACCCATCAACAACATTGAAGCTCAGAATCAATCTCCACTGCACTGCACTTGCATCATCAATCTCTGAATCACCCAACGCTGAATCACTGAAGCCCTGTCATCAAAACAAAGTCACCAGAACATAGAACTCTGCAACAACCACTAGAACTAGCAACAACCTCAAATATCAAATCTCATCATGTATACGCTACTTTGATGAACCAAACCAACGTGTATACGCTCTTTTACAAAAGCCAGCCAGCGTACAGATCTGAAAATAATTACTTATACCTTCACTACAATTTTCTACTTCAGACATACCCAGATCATCATACATAAAGGATAAAACATTCGTCAGTTTTCAGATCTAAACTATTCATACCATATAATGATAATGCATTTTAGTCTTCATGATCTCGGTCCATCAACCTTCATTCGCCACATAGGTGCATCCTTAGCAAAGCATCACAAACCCATAACCTGCATGCTGGATCTCACACTTCAACAACTGTTCAAATACTTGCTCATCATGCACATCTTTCCCTAATGATCTTCTCCTCCTTATATAGTTTTAGGCCTCTATCAATACCATGGTCCAAAACCATGTAGGGCCAATACCTTGGACCCAATACCTGAGGTCAATACCTCGAACCAAATACCATGGACCAAATACCACGGACCAAAACTTAGTTTTCCAACATGTACGCACCTTTTATTATGTGAAAGTGTGTGTGTACGTTACACGCTTCTTTTGGTCCGCTAACCTGCGTGTATACGTGCTTTTGTCACGGTGAACCTGCGTATACCTCTTTCTGATTATTAATTCTTTGCTATTGACCTGCTGCACTATGATCTGTCATCTGGGTCAGTTGCCATCAAGGACAACCCCTGTATCATACATGTATCATAATGCCAACATCTTATCATAATGACGTAGATGTACAACAACAACAAAAACAAAATTAGAAGCTAGTTAATCCTCTCCACCTTTTTACAAGAAAATATGGTGGGTTATTTGCTAGCCCTACCTCTAATAGCAAAAGGCCCTGTCACTTCAACAAGTAGGGTCATTAGTCTCTCTAAAAGGTGGCATTGATACTATTACATTCTTCATTCTTCTCGCTCTTTTCATCATTGACTTGATGGAAGGTTTTTTATTTTTTGTAGCATCCGATGATTTTCTAGTCTCAAACCTTGTGGAGAGTCTAAAACACATGAGTTCTCCAAAACCCATAAATCATTTCCGGAAATCCCACTTAGAAATAGATCAATTAAATTAATTGACCATCATTTAAATTTTTCCTAAGTCTCTAACTTAGGAAAACTAGCTAATTAATCGTAATTAATTGAGAAAGGCGAGAATTCTCTTGAGACCCGTATTGATTGACTTAGAGATGATCTCAACCATATAATATGTTTTAATCATGCTCGTTGAAGTCTCAATTGGAGATTATAAGAAGAATTCAATGGGTAGATGGAGAACACACCAGTGTAGATACTCAATGATCAAGGCAATTTGATTTCCCAGTAGCAGATGATTCAGCAGTGAGATCGAGCCAATGATTCAGTAGCATGTGGCACAGGGGAAAAGTAGCAAATTTCTAGATGAGTTTTCATTTCTGGAAGAGTCAAGAGAGGAGGTAGAGTTTATTCTCCAGGAGGCTGTGCAGAGCCTCATAGAGGCAGTTCGATTCAAACCGAAGGGAGGTCGATTCAACTTCTAGTGGTCAAGAAAATTTCCATGAGGCTGAGTAATCACTTCCAGAGGCAGCATCAGGTAGGACATCATCATCAAACGCACATTCCAAAGAGTGTGACTTGGTCGATGCAGAGGCAACGTAGAAGGGCCTGCGAAAGGGTTTGGAGAGTCAATTTTGAGGCTCAATTTGTTGCGGGATTGCTCAGAGAAGAGGGTAAAATTCCCTCAATGATTTTGCTAGTATTTATCTCAAATAGAAATGCCAGTTATGCATTCATTTTATTGTGTTCAATTTTGTTGCATAATAATAATAATAAAACCCTCAACTGTTGCACCGGTTTTCCTACATTGGGTTTTTCTAGGGACAATTGCCTAAAAATAACAATATCATTTTTATGTGTGCACTAGCATTTCTCAAATTCCAACGCTTTCTTTCTGTAGTTTTTATGGTGAAAATTGCAATTGTGAATTATTTGTTGTTTGTCATAGCAAATAAACTCCATAATTAATTTACAATTAGAAGAATAATTTCCTGTTGCTGCAATACAATTAAAAATTTCACATGGCATCAAAGCGTGTTTAAAGGATCAGCGGCTAAGAGATGAAGAGGGAGAAATTCACTGCTCAAAGGGAGAAACAACACGATTTCTTTAGAGGTTGCGTAATGGCTAGCCAAGCAGTGCGAACTATTGTACAGGGGATCGAATTTCCAGTTGAAGGATGCAGAAAGGGTTGATTTGTCTGAGAAGCAATTCCAGCAGGCAGAGGTGAGTAGTTCAATAAAGCAAACTCTTGGTTTTGGCACAAAAGGTTTGCAGCAATTTTCTAGAGCAAATTCAGTTTTGGGTGGAAGTGCACACACAAAGGGAGTTTCTCTCAGAGGGTTTCTAGCTTCAGGAATCCAAATTTTCCAGTAACAGCAGGCAGTTTTTCTTACTCCAAAAAGGAGTGTGAAAAGTTGTAGTAACAACCAAGTAGGAAAATGAGGAGATTCCTATTTATTTCCCAATTTATGAGTTTTGTAGATTCTGCAACATTCTAGAGATGGTCGTACGAGATAACCAAAGGAGGCTGTGTGAGTAAGCCAAAATCCAAATCTGGGTAGCAGATCGACTTCCAATTGCCGAAGACAGGTGCAAGAGGAAGTGTGAGTTGCCTAGTGCAAGTTGGAAAGCAAAGAAAGGTCTTAGTAAGGGACAAGGCTCAAAAGGAGATAGTAAGGCATCAAATCCAAAGGGAGTATGAGACTCCAATGTGCCACATGGGCAAGGTCTAACGCAGTTGCAACAAAGAGATCAGTAAGATCAGTTCCAAATTGTTGGAACAAGACCATCACCTTTGCTATAGGAGCCCACAATATCACATTAACAGGATTCAATGTCAACAGGACGTAGTCAGATGACAGTTGTAGAAATAGTTGCAATCGGTACACATCAAACAATTGCAAAACTAGTTGCAATCGGTACACATGAGACAGTTGCAGAACTAGTTGAAGTGACACAGGCAATGAGAATTGCCTAGTTGTAGTATGCAGGTGCAATTCCAGTGAGAAGATTCCCAATGCAGAGCTTCTAAGTATAGTTTCTAGTGCAGGAGGATAGTGCAAATTTCCAAACGGGAGCAAAGAGATCTCCCTTAGGGAAATTGAGACTCAGAGGGAGCATCCCTATGGAAAATAGTGTTTCAGGACCCGAGGAGATCAAACTCATTATTGCGGTAGTTGCAGTAGCAGTACAGACGTAGCAGTAAAGAAGTAGCATAAGCACTATGAGTTGACTTTGCAGGGTCCATAGGAAAGGAAAACCAGTTGTAGTATACTCTTCTCATGGATCATCACCTTTGCTACAGGGGTCCATAGTATTCAGTAGCAGGAGGATCAGTGTCGGTTGGTGCAACTAGTGGACAATGTAGAGGCTAGTAACAGTCAGAGACTCCGGAGATAGTTTCAGGACATGGACACATTTGATTTAGTTGGAGTATTTTGGATGCTTCTCAGTTGCAGCAGTAGCAGCAACAGTGAGAAGGAATGTTAGTTACGATGCAGATGTAGAGATGGCAGCAGTACAGGTTGTACAGTGCAGTGTTAATAGCAACACAGATGCAGCATGGTTCAACTACAGTGAATGGCAGATGAATTAGAGTTAGCACAATGGTTGGTGGACAATGGAAGACATCAACAGCGCGTATGGGAGGGTGATGCAGAGACATCATGTCATAGTAGTGCAACACTATAACACCACCTTCGTTAAGAGGTATCGTTAGTTTTTGTAGCATCAGGTAGTTTTCTAGTCTCAAACCTTGTGGAGAGGCTAAAACACATGAGTTCTCCAAAACCCAGAAATCGTTTCTCGAAATTCCACATAGAAACTACTCATTTAAATTAATTGACCATCATTTAAATTTTTCCAATCTAACTTAGAAAAACTAGTAAATTAATAGTAATTAATTGAGAATGTTGAGAATTCTCTAGAGATTCACATGGATCGAATTAGAGATGAGCTCAACCATCGATTATGTTTCAGTCGTGCTTGTTGAAGTCTCAACTGGAGATTATAAGAAGAGGTTGATGGGTAGATGGAGAACACACTAGTGCAAATACTTAGTGATCAAGCTAGTTTGATTTCCCAATAGCAAGTGATTCAGTAATGAGACTGAGCCAGTGATCGAGTAGCAAGTGGTCGAGGGGAATAGCAACAAATTTCCGGAGGAGTTTCTAGTATCGGAAGAGTCAGGAGAGGAGGCCGAGTTTATTATCCAAGAGGTTGCACAAGGATTGCATCGAGCCTCTTAGAGGGAGTTCGATTCAGTCAAAAGAGAGGTCGATTCAACTTCCAGTGGCTAGGAAAATTTCCAGGAGGCTGGGAGAATCACTTCCAAAGGCAACAACACATAGGACGTCATCATCAAAGGCAGATTCCAGCTAGTGCGAGTTGGCCTTTGCGGAAGAAGTGCCGAAGGGCCTATGCAAAGGTTTGGAGAGCCACTCCTGAGGCTCAATTTTTTGTGGAATTGATGGAAAAAGAGGGTAAAGTTCCCTCAGTGATTTTTCCAGTACTTCTTTCAGATAGAAACACTAGTTTGGCATCCAATTTATTTTACTCAGATTTGTTGTAGCATAATAATAATAAAACCCTCAACTGCTGCACCAATTTTCCACATTGGGTTTTTTTGGGGACAATTGTCCAATAATAACGTGTCATTTTTGTGTGTGTGCTACCATTTCTCACTTTCCAACGCTTTTACTTTTCCACAATTTTTATGGTGAGAATTGAAGTTGTTAATTATTCGTTGTTTGCCATAGAAAATAAATTGCATAATTAGTTTACAGTTAGAAGAATAAATTCCAATTGCTACAATTGAGTTAAAATTTTCACAAAGTTATTCTCCAACTGCAATTGATGAAACAAAAAAAGATGAGGGCTCTCGACAGGCATAGTCACGAAGCCCCTTCCACTATACTCAGTGTTATAGAGCTCTAGTTGCTTGTTTGGCCTTATTTGCAACTGCATCTACCTTCTTTATTTCGTTTGCATTAATTTCATCATGCACAACTCTCATAATCTCTGTGCTACACTACTTATAAACCCCAACTCCTCTACCAGGGATTTTATCTAGATAGATTTCAACCTGAAAACCATTGCCATCATGTCCTGACCACATAATTTGCAACGTAGTTTTTGTCGATTGTCTCCTATAAGTTCCCCTCACTCCCAAAATGGGTCCAAATCCTTTGGCATATTTGAATAAAAGTCACAACTTCAAAGGTCAATTCTAAGGCACAACAAACACAAGAAAATCATACTAAAACCCCACGAAAAAAATAATGACAACCTGCTAACAAAGTTTTGCATGTATTTCTCATTTTTCATGTAGCAGGGGCGATGGAAAGTATGCAACATGGGTACTCCTTGGATGATGAACTAAATTTCACATCCAACGATTGCTCTCCCTCGAAATTTCAGTAAAACCATAGGGAGATAAGTTGAAAATACAAGTTGAAAAAATAGTTTTTTATTTATTTATTTATTTTTAATCTTTTTACTTTTTTTACTAGAAAAATAGTGAATCATCCCCCATGGTTGAAATCATCATCTTAATCCTATTGGTTCTTATAAAATTGACTTTGGATTTATATTTTTGTTTTGAGACACATTCTTTACCTCAAATATTTTATAATGCTAATTCCCACCAGGCACATCATCAATATCTTTAATACTAAGCATCATGGGCTCATCATTTCAGCATCTAGTTGTCCCTCGAGGTGTCAAGCATCATGTGACATCGTAAAAAAACCCAATGCTCTACTATGGGTAGGCAACACTACACCATCAAAGTGGATCTCTCTCTTTGCTCTAAATAGTATGGCCTTTGTTGCTTTGCTGAGGAGGTTGGGAAATCACCTCAAGAAACCTATGTTGTTTTAATGTGATTCAGCTGAGAAAACCTCCTCAAGATGAAGTGTAAATAAGCAATCATTAGGTAACTAAAGTCAAAAATGCATCATAGTGGATCTATCGATGAGGAGAAATGCACCGCCAATAATTAAGGGTATCTCCCTAACATGAAGTCCCAATTAGACCTCACATCATTCGGGATAGGAGTCTCATCCAGTATGTGGGTCTAGTTGCCATCATGTTTGTTTACTTTCTCTTGGGGTTTTGGTGAATAGGTGATTGATGTGAAGGTAAGTGTGAAATATCCAAAGTGTGAATAAGAATCAACACACAAATGATAAACTTGAAACAAAAAGTACAAGAATATAGCAACAAAGCAATAAGGTGAAGTACATTTAAAGAGGAACTAGTTAGCTAAAACCACCCAAGACATACAAGAGTAAAGAGAGCACTAGAAACTAATTGCAAAATAGTTCACAACTATTCACTAGTGTAATGTATGTAATGAAAGAGTAGAAATCCATTAGTAAGTATGCGAGTCATAATCCATGAATTAGTTCATTAACATATAGCTCATATGAAAGAAAACACACACACACACACACGTAAGAGAAGTATATGATATCCTTACAACCATCATGAAAGTGCACAAAAATACTGCCAACAATGAAGGGCTTATCATTGATAATCTAAGTCACATGACACGAGAACACGAGACACGGAGGACACGTAAATATGAGTATTCAATACGAAACGCAGCAACCTGGAAACAGGACACGGGGGACACGTTTTACATATATTTAATAAATAAATATAAATATATATATATATATATATATATATAGATATATATATATATATATACCGAAATATAGTTTTTTATCCATATCAAATTGCAGGTTGCGGCTTATCTAATCAAATTAAAATATAATTACTTCTCAAAGTTCATAGTTCACTTTAAAAAAATAAATAGAATCAAAATTTACTATTTATAAATTAGAATGTGATATGCTTGGTCTTGATTCTTGAATATTCAATGTTCATTGTTCATGTACAACTTACAAGCACATAAGAAAATAACTAAAGTCTAATCCTATTGATTTCCTCTGCCCCTCTTGCGAGAAAATGCCACAGCTTTCCCTTTCCCTCTAAATGTAGAGGCTGGTACTGGTGGAGTTGGCAGTGGAGTTTGCTATGCTCTAGAAGTTGAAGAACTAGAAGTAGGAGCCATAGGAGGTAGACCACATCCTCTACTGGTGGCAGGGGTAGCACGGGCAGGTGGTGTCACCTGGAAACATTACAATCTCCCAATCCTGAAATCCTGAAAAACTGATAAGTCTACTGCATTTTGAATGAAATCTAAAATTCTACTTTCTCCATATGAAATCCAATGAGGCCGAAACCACTCTCAAACATCCCGAGTCATTTCATGGTAATGTTAAAAATTTAAGTAAAATGATGAAAATGAAGATTAAGGAGAATGTCACTTTTACTTTAAGAATTTAACATTACCATGAATAGCATATCAATACTAGGGCCTAGACTTGATCATTAAGCTACCCCACTCAAAAATTATTTGTTTCTTTCAAAAAAAATTGCAGCTTATGCAGGCAACGTTTTCTATCAACGGAATACGCGTTTTCCAGATTCAGGACACGACGAAAACCGGCGAATACGTTTTACATTTTACAAGACACGATGAAAAACGTTTTCGACACGTTTTAGGTCCGTTTTCGTGTCCAACATGTAAAATACGGGACACGAGACCTTGGAGGACGTGTCTTCTGACTTAGTTGATAATGCTAAAAAATCAAGTACATGTACCAAAAGTCAATCAAGATCTAATACTTGAAGGAGAGTTGCCCATGTCATTTCAAAAATAAGCCTCGGGCCTCACTATAGCTCAATCTGCAAAATACCAAGAGTAAGAGTGCTAAGAGTCACCTAAGTGCTAAAAGCCCATCGATGCTAAAAGCAACCTAAATGCTAAAATCCCCTAGTCTAGAGGCATGAGGGTATATTTATACAAGTGTGTAGGTAACTCTTTGCCTTTCCTGTGACTTTCAACTACCTCGTGACTTTTCATATTCCTATCGAATCCTACATGAGCCTTAGTTTTCCCCCATTTTCATAATTATGGCAAAATAATGTTTATAAAATGACAAAACAAATACAAAAAAGTCAAAATTTATGATGTGTCTCCATGGATGATGGAAGAGGGCATCTGCTACATTTGCTTCTCCCTTGTGATGCATTCATTCCATAAAGAGAACAAGTCCCTTAAAAGATGTATATCCTTTGGAATTCCTTACTAAGGCTCTGGCAAAGAGATATAGGAGGTCCTTTCACACTAACTTCACCAAACCTCTTCAAGTTGCTTGATTTAGGATTAATAAAAGCCAAGGGTTATTCTTCAGCCTTGCTATCTCCATCTACGCTTTGAGTGAATCTCTTAATTGAATGGTCATCTCTAACAAATACAGTAGTGCCCTTACCTTTCATTGTGCCCAGACAAGTTCCAATTATGTAAAAATAATATTTATAAAATGACAAAACAAATACAACTAGTCAAAATTTATGATGTGTCTCCATGGATGATGGAAGAGGGCATCTACTACATTTGCTTCTCCCTTGTGATGCATTCATGCTATAAAGAGAACAAGTCCCTTGAAAGATGTATATCCTTTGGAATTCCTTACTAAGGCTTTGTCAAAGAGATATGGGAGGTACTTTCACAATAACTTCCTCAAACCTCTTCAAGTTGCTTGATTTAGGATTAATAAAAGCCAAGGCTTATTCTTCAAACTTGCTATCACCATCCACGCTTTGAGTGAATCTCTTCATTGAATTGTCATCTCTAACAAATATAATAGTGCCCTTACCTTTCATTGTGCCCAGACAAGTTCCAATTATGGCAAAATAATATTTATAAAATGACAAAACAAATACAAGTCGTCAAAATTTATGACATGTCTCCATGGATGATGGAAGAGGGCATTTGCTACATTTGCTTCTCCCTTGTGATGCATTCATGCCATAAAGAGAACAAGTCCCTTGAAATATGTATATCCTTTGGAATTCCTTACCAAGGCTCTGTTAAAGAGATGTAGGAGGTCCTTTCAAACTAACTTCACCAAACCTCTTCAAGTTGCTTGATTTAGCATTAATAAAAGCCAAGGGTTATTCTTCAACCTTACCTTTCATTGTGCCCAAACAAGTTCCAATATGATCAGGAATAATGGCATGGAACTAACCCAACAAAAGTCTTCATATGGAAGGACTTCTCGAGAGAGTTACCATTGTGATGTATTTATTACCTTTGGAGGAGTCTTGATCTCCCAATTGCCTCCTCCGCATTCTAGACCCTTTGGGAGAATACTTTCAGTTGCATAATTTGAACAAAAGAACCTATAAGGTTCCAACAATTATCAAAAATAATGGATTTGACATTGCTCTGAGGAATAGTTATATCATGTTGAGAAAGTGAGAGCTTTGTTGCTATTATATATTACTTCACATAATATTGATCCTTCAAAGTTAAAATATAGCCCTAATTATCACTTTATTTGCCCACATTTGTTTAAGTTGTTCTAGTTCTTTGTCTAAAATCCACTCTAATTGATCAAAACTGTTGATTTCTGTAACAATCATTGTTATGAATACCTTTATATCTCATATTAGAAATTGAGATATGCTGGATTCTAGGCATTACTGTTGATCTCATTGTCATCACTACTAGTATTGCTACTGCAACTACTGTCAAAAGAGAATTTGGATGTTGAAATCTCAAAATAGTAAAGGATTACCCATATTGCTCCACTATCATCATGGTCATCAAATCTAGAGAGCATAGACACCTGCCCACTCCTCTCTATGAGAAATTTAGCGACCAAATGAAGTTGTGGCCTTTCTAACAACGATTAATGGGCCTCCCAACTAGGCAAAACATAAGGTCCATCTAACCTTTCCTATGCACATAAAGGTTATATTAGACCTTCCCTTTTGCACTTAATAATGTTTTCTTAGCTTAAATGAGTTCCTAGGAAGGTTAAAGAGATTTATCATGCTTTATGTGCCTAATAAGATTATGATGCAAGAAATTGAGAAGATTTGATATAGATCACATGGATATCTAGTCAGAGAGATTCACGGGACTTGTTCCTTGCTATAGGAATATCAAACTCAGCTGGCTTGGAGCACTAAATACTCCTCGTAGTTGCAATGTCACTCAAGAAGCATGATCTTGTTTTCTAGGAGTTTCACAGGGAAATAAATTCCCTTCGAGGCTACCCCTCATTCATTTTGCATCAATAAAGGGCTCAAGTAGCCCATTAAGCATCTAGTCGAAATTAGTGGAAGCAATAGAGGCATAGAAATAGAGAGATTTAGTAGTTTTAGTTATGCAACTTTTTATGTACAAGCAATTTTCTGGCTAATGAAAGACACCTTTAGTTCTTAGACTATTTGTCCTTTAGGGATCTAAGCCTCTGTGGGTTAGGGCCCACCATAGGTGGTCATGACACCTTTTGTATTATTATCTTTTATACACTCATTCATTTATGCAATTTAGTTTTGAGTATCGTTTTTATGCATGATTAATTAGCTAGTTTACAGTTTTTTCTTCAACAATGTTTTGAGTGATAGCTTTAGTAATAATTATATTGCTTAGTTAGCATCTCTTTTCATTCATTTGATTTCACTTTAATTGCTAATATTTATTTGTTGTCCATCATTGCTACTAAACAACCTCAAATACCTCCCAACAAAACCCAAATCTCAATAACAAGTAGGCTCAACCAATCTACAGTAAAGAAATTGCCTATCCAACTTATCTTGTAGATATTCAAATGATCAGTCTTAAGTCTGGGAACGTCCTTCTAAATGCTCACCCACCTTCCCCAACAAAAAACCTAGAGAAAGAGAAGGCAGATCCCATACTTCAAGTCACTCAAACAAAGCCTCCCTATCCTAAAAGTTGACCACCCACAAAGCCCACACCCCAAAAGAAGATGAACTTATGGGAGAATTAAGGAACTTGTGTGTCAAAATCCCTCTCCTTCAAGCCAACTTGGGAATTTTGCTTGGCTTGAAGTGTAGTCAGTGGGCTACCATATGACTAGAAAATTAGGATAATTCGTAATTTTTGTGATCGATATTTCTTATGTGATTTTTCTATTTTTGTTGTTTCCAAATTCTTTCAAGGTTCAAAATCATGACAAGAAAAATTATATATATATATATATATATATGTCCACTATGCTTATGTTATTCATTTTTTCTAGCAGGGAGGCTTCACTAGGAAAGCAATACCATACCACTTGTATTCCTCTAGGGGAATATATATTGAGGAAAAAATGGCATAATATATCGGGGGATATATAGGGTGTAATGAAAAAATATAAAGGGGTATACAAATATTAATGAAAAAATGGATGCTTATAATATCTAGGGAAAGAAGGGGTTTTTTAAATTGGGAAAGTGTATTGGGTTTGTATTAGTAGGGGGTTAAATAATGTGATTTTTAGAGGTATTTTCCAATATGTAGTCAAATTAAGAGTACTGTTTAGTATACCATGAATGCACGTGATATGTCAGAGGTTCATTGAGTGAAGACCGTGTGTTTTCTAGTCTCTCCTATAAGAACTTTATATTTAGATATATTTATGTTCTCTTTCGTATTTATAATTATACTTGCGTGTGTTTCTTCTTTCTTTGATTTTCAATTTCTCTTTCTAGCTAAATTTAAAAACTACAAAGTAAAGATATTGATTCTTTTAAGCTTTGTGCATTTAAGATTACAGATATGTCTCCCATAAAATTCATGAATTATTTTCAAAGGGGCTTCTCATATGCTCTTCAAGTTGATCCTTCAAGTAAAGATACAATTAACAAGACTTTTAAGAATAGACATTTAAGAGAGTCTAGAATTTTAAGAATAAACATTTAAGTCTATTAATTATAATATACCCTGACGGGAAACTTGAATAGAACGGGGGATCTTCAATAGTTGTATTAATCCACCTTTTTAAAGTGTCAATAAGTACACAAAAACTTTATTAAATAAGTCACGAGTAAGTTCATGCTAATTGTTGGTCCTTTGACAAATTTGCCCTTGGATATATTAAATTAACATAAATAACTGCAAAACGTTTGAAATAGGCTACCAGGTACTTCAAGAAAAAGGAAGAAATTGTGCTTCCCTCGAATAATAAGTGAAGCGTCACAAAGTCACCTAGTCCATACTCGAAGCGTCACAGAGTCGCCTAGTCCATACTCGAAGTTATTTGACAAAAGGTTAATTATTGGTCCTTGGACAAATTTGTCGTCAAATAGATTAAATTAAAATAAATAATTGAAAAATGTTTGAAAAAGGCTACCAGGTACTTCAAAAAAAGGGAAGAAATTGTGCTTCCCTCCAATAATAATAAGTGAAGGTCATAGAGTTACCTAGTCCGTACTAGAAGTTATGTGACAAAAGGTGTTATTTCAGACTACTTAAGCACATATTAAATTTAAGTACAAAGACCTACAAAATGCTTCAGATATATCAACTACATGAAACATTTGTTTAAGACTAGTTAATGTGAAATACTTTGTTCCTCTCAATAGATTCCTTTTCCAATTTAATTAAGGTACAACCACCTCAGCTCTACTGCTAGATTTTATTAAGTACTTTGGATTTTATTAAGGTACAATGAGCTGAGAGCTGCACTAACTCTGGATTTTATTAAGGTACAGCCAACTTTGGTCCCAACTTTGGTCCCAATTCACTTTAGATTTTATTGAGTAATGTGGATTTTGATTCTATTAAGTTACAACCAGCTCAAGTCCCAACTCACTTTAGATTCTATTGAGTAAAGTTGATTTTATTAAGTTTTTTAAAGGATTGAAAAGAAATTAAGATTTGATTTTAGACTTTTGTGATCTATTCTAATTTTGATAAATTCTTTCAAATTAATCACTTCATGAGTTTTTGGTGACTTTTAGAACCATCTAATATAAAACTCTTGATGTAATTAATCCTAAAGAATTTATTAAAATCACAAATTAAGATGTCAATTTCTTTGTATATAAATGTATGCATTTATTTAATTTTATAATATTTATTTATTGATTTTGATTTACAAATATTACATATAAACATTATATATTTTATAAAAAGATTTTGAAATCCATTTATTACGAAAACCTTTATTTAGAATTGTTTTTAGACATTGATGACTATCAAAATTTTCAATTATTTACTTTATATAACTACTTTACTTTATATTATAAATTAATCTTGCTATAATTTAATTATAATTTAAAAATAATGTAAAATTTTAACATAAACCTTGTTCACACTATCCTCTTCCACTAAAACTTATAATTCTATATAATATACATTTTTAAGAGAGGGAACTCAATTTGTATCTTAACTCTCTATTTTTTCCCATTAGCAGGATCCTATGGACTTAAAATCTTAATATGAGCAATTTGGTAAAAATAACATAATTTGTTGTGAAAATAATTTTTGGTGTAGAGAGGCAAAGTTATAGGACTAGAAAACCACTCAAACTCTTTTTGGGCTTCTAGTGATTCCAGTTATTCTCTATGGTTGTGAACTGTGGGCTAGCAGTACCTCCGACATACAAATTGAGAAAATTCGGAAGCGTTTGATTACAAACAAATTTTAGATTAAAAGTGCAGTTCCTTATGATATCTTGTTAAGTGAAAGAAAGATTGCTCCTATTGAAGCAATTGCTATGGTGCAAGTCATAATGTATTTAAAAAAAATTGAGCAAATGGAAGAGGGTAGGTGGCCTGAGGTCGTTTTTCATGATAGATTGTGCAAGAGCAAAAAAACTTAATGCATCAAAACAACAAATGGTTTAGTAAATGGGGTATTTGCTTGAAAGCATGTCCCATAAACAGCAAAGAGATAAAAGCTTTTGTTATAGAAAAGTTCAACAAACTTACTTGGGATAAGGAGCTAGGAAGAAAGAAAAATTACTATATTTTAGTGTTTAATCCCACTCATACTCATCAACCAAAAGCATACATAGAAGCCAATATCTCTTGGAGAGCCAAAATTCTTATTTCTCACTTCAATTAAGGACTAATTCTCATCAACTCTATGGCGCTGGAAAAGGCCAAAGGAACTGTGGGAGGAAAGGGTATGCATTTTTTGTTCTTCTGGAAAAATGGAAACAGAAAAACATTTCATTTTAGAATATGAGGCCTTCAAAGACAACACAGAAAGATATGCTGGTAGCTAGCTCTTGGGATAATCTATTTAGCGAGGGGTTTGTCGAGAAACTCGAAGCATTTATTTTAAATCTTCACAGAAAAAGGGTCGAATACATCAAACACATGAAGAAGCAATCTGTCCCATAGGCTATCTTTAGCCTCGTGGATGTTAAAATAATTTCTTTCATTATTTCTTTCTTTCTATATTCAAAAATAAAGTTTATGATTTTCATCACATAAATAATATAAAGATCTTATCAAAAATATTGTGCAAACTAAAAATATCATAAATACATATTAATATACACCATCTGAAAATAACATATATCCAAAAATAAAATTTATGATTTTCATCACATAAATAATATAAAGACTTCTTTTTTTCAGTACGAAAAAAGCTTGATTGTATTAGATAAAAGATATAAATATGCACATTACATCTTGATATGGCCAGATAAAGATATATAAACATCCCTGTACAAAACTGGAGAGAATAATAAAAGCAGTCCTAATATGACATGACTCCAAAAATACCCCATAACAGGGTAAGAGACAGGAAGATATATGCTTCTAAAAAAAAAGCAGTGAGCTTGAAAGGAAAATGAAACATGATAACAAATGGCAAAATAGGGAATTTAGAAAGGCCAGAAGCTCTGAAAGGATACACTTCTTCCACCAAAGGAAGAAGTTGCGAAATACGACAAAAATAGTATCTTGGAAAAACATACCTAGAGGTTCTGAAGTAAAAAACAGAGGTTAAGTATTAGGGAGAGAGAACTCCTAATAACAAATGGCAAAATAGGGAATTTAGAAAGGCCAGAAGCTCTGAAAGGATACACTTCTTCCACTAAAGGAAGAAGTTGCGAAATACGACAAAAATAGTATCTTGGAAAAACATACCTAGAGGTTCTGAAGTAAAAAACAGAGGTTAAGTATTAGGGAGAGAGAACTCCTGAATGGAATAAGTTCCATTATCAAATTTTATATCCATATTCTATGAGCCCATTTTAAAAAATATTCATTTCTTTGATAACATATCAGCTTGTGAATTTTATGCTCTGATGATATGCTGAATAGTGTAGTCATCCTTCCTCCCCCAGAGAGAACTGATTTTGTTCAACCACCTAGATAGATGTTGCTTTTTAATATGATTCTTTCCAGTGACATGATCAATAATTATTTTGGAATCTCCAAAAATCTGTAGAGTTTGAATATTGATAAAATCGCTGAAAGTAAGACGTCCAGTTACCGCCATTGCCTCGGCTTTGTTATTAGTACCCTTCCCCCCGTTCCAAAAGATTTGGAATTGCTGATCTTTTTCCATAACAATAAGAACTCCACATCCACATATGTCGTTTTGTGCTGCGCCATCAAAAAATTCCCTAGGGTAACCCATATGATCTGATGATTGCTCTGTTTGTATTGCCTTGTTATGCTGAGAAAGTTTAGCAGGGATAGTGTTATAGAGAGATACAATGTTATCAAAAACTACCCCGAAACCCTCCTTCCTGTTTTGAAATAGAATATTATTCCTCCATTTCCAAATGCTCCAGAGAGCCAGTTGAAGGATTGGCCTCCATGAATCTTTCTCACTACTCCACCAAGCAAACACTTCTTTTATTGAAAGATGTGATACATAGATGAAGCCAAAATATGAGGCAAGATTACTCCAGATTTGCTAGGATATAGAACATTGAAAAAACATGTGGAAATTGTTTTCGTCAGCAGATTTGCAAACGTAGCAATACCCAGCTCCGACCAATTCCTTTTTTGCAAGTTTTCCCACGACAAATTTTTATAATGGAAAACCAACCATGAAAAAATGATGGTTTTATAAGGACATCATGTTTTCCATAATAGCACTGGAAAGATAGAAAGAGTTTGAAAACAATTTGTATTGATAATATTTGAGTAGATATCTTTTACTCTGACAGTTTCCATTCCACTTGTCCCCCTCCATATAAGTACATCATCTTCCTTTGTTCTACAAAATCCACTGTTCCTTAAACTGCATTGAATCTGTTCCCATTGTTGCACTAATACTCCTGTCATTCCCATGGATGAGGCTTTTTTCCATGTTGGAAAAGGACCCTGCCAGCCCGCTATAACCTGATTCCATGTGAAATACCCTTTTCTATGAAGGAAATTCCGAAGCAAGTGAGAAATATAGAGATCATCGGACATACCCATGATAATATCAAGCCCAATAAGAGTTTTTTTACTTGTTTGTAAGTTGCAAACCAAATTTTTGAGAAAGATAGCTTCAACCTTACGGAAGCTCATGCATATTGTTGATCCCTGAGAGGTCATAATCTTCCCCATCCTGAACCAATATGTGATATCTCTACTAGCCATGTATTTTTTCTTAATAGATTTGTTCCATGACCCATCCCCAAAGATTGCCCTTCAAAGTGACTTTCATAATAAAGCCTTATCAAAAGTCCTCAAATCCAAAATACCCCAACCACCCTGCTTCTTTAGTAGTGTGAGGTCAGATAATTTTGAAATGTGATATTTTCTTTTCTCCCTATTACCTCCCCAAATAAAATTTGGGTCATTTTGTTCATCAAATGAATGATACTCGGGAATATAATAAAAATTAGCCCAGTACACAGCTAATTGGACTAGAACTGATTGAGTAAGAACCGCTCTACCTACCATTGAGAGGCACTTATATTCCCACCATGAAATCCTTTTAAAATATCTATCTGGAATCCATTGCCAATTTGATTTAATATGGCCTTTTAATTTTAACTGAAACCCCAAGTATTTGATACCTTCTTTTATGGGCCTCGCCTCTATCCCAAATCGCTGAATCAAATATTCTAATACTTCCATATTAACATCTGCATGATAAAAAAAGGATTTTGATTCATTTATATGCATCCCAGTAGCTTTTTGAAATCTTTCCACAGTATCGTGAAGACATTCCCAGGTAAGTCTACAAAGCATACCAAATATCAAGATGTCATCCACAAATAAATTGTGGGAGATAAATTATTCCTGCTGATCTTCAAAGGCCTACACATATTCTCCGATACCGCTCTATTGATGTGAAGACTTAAAGAGTCCATAGCCAAAATAAATGAGAGGGGATAAATGGCAGCCTTGTCTCAGACATCTGGCCGCCGAGAAAAATGATGAAGGCAAACCATTTATGATTACATAAATTACATTTTCTACGAAAGCCATAATCCAATTTCTCATCTGTGAATTTAGACCAATTTTTGCAAGAAGACATCTAATGAACCCCCAATCAAGGCAATCATATGCATTTTTAAAATCAATCTTCAGAATAACCGCTTCACTCTTTTTGGAATGCATAGTGAACAGACTTTCCTGGGTGTTTGCTACAGCATCTAGAATATTCCTTCCTTGGAGAAAACCATGTTGATCCTGGTTTAAAGACCTGGAAAGAGTACCCTAAATTCTTCCCTCGATGATTTTTGAAATAATTTTGAAGGAGATGTTGCAAAGTGATATCGGTCCAAAATCCAAGGAGGAGGATGCTTCCGGTTTTTTCGCAATAAGAGCAATATAAGTAGATGAAATAAGCTGATGTATGTTGCATGTTAATCTTGATTCCTATACCATCCCCAATAAATCACTTTTTACGAGATCAATGAAATGGATAAAAAATTCAATCGTCCACCTGTCCGGGCCCGGAGTCTTATCCTTTTTAAAAGATTTCATAACTCCCAATAATTCCTTTTCCGAGACCGGCTTGTAGAGGCACTCATTTTGAGCTTCATCAAACAGATGAGAATATAAGTCAATGATCCATATAATATCCTCAATCCTAACATCCCCAACCCTTTTGTATTGGTTTTAAAAAAATTTCACAACTTCATTTGTGATGCCTTTCTGAGTGTGAAGATAATTACCCTCCCCATCATTTATCCCCCAAATAGTGTTCTTTTCCCGTCTGGAGTTTGCATATCTATGGAAGAATTTAGTATTTCTATCTCCCTCTTTTAGCCAAATAACACGACTTTCAGTGTCCATGAGGCTTCTTCAATATCCAAAATCTTTTGTTTTTTCATTTCTAGTTCTGTTATACGACAACGCATTTGTAGAGAAATGGAATTTCCAAACATGCAACCAGCAATCCTGTCAAGTTCCATTTGAATATCATTAAGGACCTTCATATTGAGATGTCTTTTCCTGAATTGCCATTCTTTTACATTCTTTCTGATAGATAAGAGTTTATCTATAAAATACAAGATGGGAGACGAATAATCCATAGAAGGGAGGTCAGTCCAGAATTTTTTAATGAGTTCATTGAAGTTAGAATCTTCCAAACAAATTCTGTTAAACTTGAAAGGGTGGCCTTTCCTGAACTCTTGATTCCTCCATTCAAGAGAGATTGGTCTGTGATCAGAAATGAAACATTTTCCTATATTTGACACAGGCATTCCCAAACAGTCAATTATGCTGTCATGAATAGTAAATCGATCTAACCTCTTTGCAATATATGCAGTATCATTTCTACCATTGTCCCAAGCTGATCCTATCTAATAAGGACATATATCAACAAAATTTCGATGAAGCATTGCATTTTTTATAAGACCAGCAAGTGGATCAATTTTCCTTCCACTGCCCCAAACTTCGTCAGAATTGAAGGTAACATTTAGGTCACCAGCAATCATTAGAGAATCAATGTCCAAAAATTCTGATGAAAAAAGTCTGTCCCAGAATGGGAGCCTGTCCTTGTAAGGGGCATAAATATTTAAAATATGAAAGGGGACGGCATGTCCCCGAAATTTTGCAAGGAGCAGGATGCCTGCAAAACATCTGAAATCCTTTGCTTTAACCCAGTCTGGATCACATAGCACCACCAAACCCCCCGATTGACCAATAACTTCAGTAGCCACAATGTGCCAAAAGGGAAACATCCGCCTAAAATAGGAAATGGAATCAGGAACAACATGCATAGTCTCTTGAATGAGAATGATTTTCGGATGAACAAAGAAAAAAAGATTCTTCAGGGCCAAAAATTTTTGGTCTGCCCCTAGACCTCTGATGTTCATTGAAAAAATGTGAGTCATGGTGGGCAATTCACGGGCTGGCTTGCTCTAAGAGGCCCATTTGTAGACAAATCAATGATAAGAATATCGATGAGAGATGTGTCACGGATCTCAATGCCAGCATTGTCCTTTTGCCTCGGAAATACCTGCTTCCTTTGTTCTGCTTTCTCCTAACAGTAATGTTCTTTGCCGAATTTGGACTAATATGAGGCAAAGATGACTTTCCCGGTTTGTGAATCATGAGAGGATGGAGTTCAAGAGATTTTTTACTTAGCAGTGAGACAGGTGAGTTTTGAGACAAGTGAGTTTCAGATATACAAGGCTTTTTTCCTTTTCCAGACGGTGGCATTTTTTTCTTTGGAGATGGAGAGGAAGATGGAATATATGTAATGTGAGATGCAGATGGGATATCATGGAAGGGATGGGGAATGGTTTAAGGAAGGCGAATTTCTGAGTCAGCAGGGGGCTCCGGGGGATATTGATTAATAAGGTTATAATCCACTCTCCCCAAAGGAGTAACCAACCTTCGAGATCTTTCAGATAAAAAAACTATTCTTCAGAGATTTAGTCCTAGGAGAGGATTGATTTGTTACATGATTTTTAAATGGAGATAAGGATTTTCGGTGCAAATTTTCATATGAAACATGCTTTTTGGATTGGCTTCTAGACAAGTTGAGATAAGAACTGATAGCTGAAGATAACATAGACATACCTGTAAAAGAGGACCTCTGCTTCCACCCATATGATTCGGATTGAGAATTCATCTGATGCTTCCTCCCATAAGATTTATGACCAGGACGGCGAGGACAATTTTTATTTAAATGTCTTGTTCTATGACAAACCGAGCATCTAAAAGGGACCCCCCAAAAATCAAGTCTTTGTTTTATATTTAAATCTCCCCAAAATAATTCTATATGATCAGGAAAACCTCCTCTATATGCTTTTTCAATTAGTATCCATGCAACTTGCTTATCCTTTGCCCCGAGGCACTTCGGGTCCACATAAACAAATTTACCTATAGCATTCCCTATGTCAGATAGAGTTTCCTTATCCATAGTTCAATGGGCAGGCTTCCTTATCCATAGTTCAATGGGCAGGCCAAGCAGCTTAACCCAAATTAGATTGTTTGATGGCGTATTTCTCAGGGGATTATAACCTATGTACCATTTATGAAGAGCTAGAAAACATTTTCCATGGACCCATGAGAGATTCTGAATGATTTCCAAATCTTTAGCATTCATGAAATGAAAACTGTACCAATCCTTCATTAGTTTGACAATTTGAGGGAAATATTTCAGAAGAGAGTTCAACTTAGAACCGAGCCATTTTCGCATTTGTTCATCATCCATTACTGGAAAGATACAGCAACCAACAAGGGCTCGGTTCTGCAAGCTAGCAATGCAGTCAAATTGAAAAACGCTATCAAGATTAATCGCAGAGGGTGGCGGGATAGTTTTAATAGGTCACTGATTATGTTTGCGTCTCATGGGGCCAAGTTCGCCACCTTTTAATTCATGTCATGTGAAGTCTTCGCCACCACCTTCCCGCACACTTCGCACGAAATCCTTGTCACCACCTTCCCACCCACGTGCTGGCAAAGTAGAAGGGATCAAATCCTCCGCCAACGTGGAATGCTAATTACTTGAGGGAAAAGCAGCCCCGTGTTGCTCTTCTGTTCGAATGGTGGCCCGCACCATAGCCGACGTGGCCAAAACATTCGAGAAAAACTTCATGTGACCGAACAAGACAGAGATAAGGGTGTCAGCAACGCTGACACAGGTGGACTAACAAATGATCCGGTTTTGATTTCCACGGGCTAGAGCCTTAAATAGAAACTGACAGGATTTATGAACATTCTGATAAGGAATGATATGGCCAAGTAAGGAGAGGAAATTCCCGTAATGTGAACCCTAACAGAAATAGCTTCGGAAAGCTAAAACCCACCTTTTCAGAAAATTCAGAGCCAAATGTCCAGAGTCTGACAGGAAATTTAAAAGACAATGACGTTAACAGGAGAAAAAGATCGTGATGTAGACATCAAAATTTAAAACGGCGGCAACTTTTTGACAAAACCCTGACAAATCATTCCAAATATCAATCACCAGTATGTCCCGGAAGTCGGAAAATCAAGCGATTTGAAATTTCTGATCCCGGAAAGACTAGAGAGTAAATATTGTAATTCTCTGGTCCCGGAAAAACCAGAGAGTAAATATTGTAATTTTCCGTTTCTGGAAAAACCAGGTAGCAAGGAGAAAACAAATAGACAGCACACATGGACCAGAGATTCAGAAACCCCTATAGATTCAAAAAAACCAGGAAGATTAATACAGCAGCAGAAACATCCCCTGCAAGTACAACACCATTTTCCAATTCTAAACTTAAAATCAACACAAGGTCTGGAAACAATACAAATGTCTGATAGATAAAAGGGGATTTTGCAGAAAAATTTCGGAAGGTGGGTCTGTTTGACAAATTTGGTTATAAACTCCTCCAAGTAGGTAAAAGAACACAACAGAGACATTTACAAAATGTCCTTGCATCCCCGAAGATACTATAACTTTCGTGGCCACGTATCCTATTATGAGTCTACGCCCTGTCTACACTTGTTGGGAGCATCTGAGCAGGGGTATGGAGTCGGAACAGCTACAAAAGAGTGCGACAACTGGTGTCTGCATGATACATGGTGGCCATGTATCTTGTTATGAGTCTGCGTCCTATCTATCATCTTTCTACCTGCCATTCATGCATATCGGACACATGTTCCTACATTCTCCTTCTGTGTCGTCTTGCTACAGGATGTGTCAAGTCCCGCCATGCACCTCCCGGGCCTATGTATAAGTATGAGCTATAGGTTTTTCGACTTTTGCAGTGGCTTATCATTTATCTTTGTCTTCTAAATATGTCTCTGTAGTGGTAGCATGTCAGAGGGGCATCTTTGCCTTTCATCCCTTACTCTATCTCAGTATTTTTAAGACCTCATTATCCACTGTCCCCTGCTATCATTTATCATAGTTTTTTCATCTTTATTATCTGTAAATTTTTATGGGTCGTCTTCATTATTTGGGATTCGGGGAATCGGAAAGGAATACTGCGAATCATGTTTTGGGTGGCTTGTGTTCTTCTTGGGGAGGCTCAGCTCTAGCAACCATCGAGTTTCTAATGAGGTATGGAGACTATCAGTCCTACTTTCATCACTCTTTCTCGTTTTTAAATGATATCTTTGTGGGGAAGTCTTGCTCCCTTTTCAAATGGATGTTTTTTTCTGTTATCTGGGTTCCTAAATGGATTTTCCTGCTCCTTTAGATATATTAAGGATTTAGTATAGCTGAATTGGAATCATCCTGTTTATTTTTTGTTCCTTACGCTGAATACGTTCTTAGAGGCTAAGGTTTTCAAAGTGGGAATCAGCAAATGCCTTCTATTGATTTTCATAGTTTACTGGAAGGTTTCTTCTCTTTCTTATGAGTTTTCCAAGTAAATTCTCTTACATCCCATTCGAAATTTGCATTATCTCTAGACCATGCGAAGACTTCAGTTTCAGAATTGGTCATTGGTGGTGCACTTGTAGGGGATGTTTTTGTTGCTGTCTGGACCTTCCTGGTGTATCTTAATACTGAGGGTTTTTCTGATTATTGTTTGAAAATCCTTAACCTTTCGTGTGTCGTCTATCTGCTCTCTTCTGTCACCTGGTTTTTCCGTGCCGGAAATCCTCTCCGACTCCCGTATCTATTCTTTCGAGACCAGTTTCTGCATAGGGCCAGCTTCTTTAATTCTGGGCTTCATCGAAGACTAAGCTCTGGAAAATAGTGTCAGTCTCGATTGTCAGATGTAGCCGCTGTTTTTTTGAATTTTCTCCCTTTTGCCTTATCTTTTCTCAAGCAGAGGTCATCTCTCTTTACTGACTGACAGTCTCTGACTACTTTGGGACTCGTTTTTTCCTGGAAAGCGTATATTTTATTTCTCGAGGCTTCGCCTATCAGTTTTCACTTTATGCGAGCTTATTCCCTCCCTCATTTAGCCATATCTTCTCTGAGCGTTATGTTCAGTGTTTGTCAGCTTCTATTTATGACCCGATCTGATAGGAATCTATGTTGTATTTCTCTATCCTCTAGCTAAAACAGGGTGTGTGACGTCTTTCCCTTTTTTCTTTTTGGGTATGGACCCTTTCTCAAATGCATCAGCCACGGATGCTATCGTACATGCCACAATCCTGGCCGAGACCTGCCGCAAGGCTGCTATCCCGTCGAGTGAATGGCAGTCCACGCTGGCAGATGTTGTGGTTCGTCCCTCTCTGCCAGATGTTGAACTAGGAGGTGATAACTTGTTGCATACGGGGAATGTGTGGGAAAGTGGCCAAAACGATCTCCCGCGTCGGGATTTTGAAGTTGGCGGACCATCCATTCAACTTAAAAATAACCTGAAACCTATCAAAACTATCCTGCCACCTTCTGTTATTAAACTTGATAGTACCTTCCTAACCGACCGCATTGCGAGTCTTCAAGAGCGAGCCCTAGTTGGTCGATGGCATTTTCCAGAGATGGATGAATCCCAGATGCATAAATGCCTTGGGCTAAAGTGGAAATCATTGCTGGGCTATATACCTCAAATAGCAAAACTCATGAAGGATTGATACAGTTTTCACTTCATGAGCGCTGAAAACCTGGATATCATTCAGAATCTTCCATGGTTTCATGGTAAGAATTTTCTTGCGCTTCACAAATAGTATATTGTTTACAATCCTTTGAGGAACACTCCTACAAACAACCTGATATGGGTCAAGCTTTCGAGCCTTCCTATTGAACTATGTTCAAAGGAAACTCTTACTAAAATGAGAAACACTATAGAAAAATATATTTATGTGGATCCTAAACGTATTGGAGAAAAAGATAAGCGTGTGGCATGGATTCTCATTGATAAAGCTTACAAGGGTGGGTTTCCTGATCACATCGAACTATCTTGGGGAGATTTAAACATAAAACAAAGACTGGACTTCTGGGAAGTCCCTTTCAGATGTTCGGCATACCATAGAATAGGTCATTTAATTAAAAATTACCCTCGTGGACCTAGCCTCAAATTTCATCGCCGGTCGCAACAAAGAAAATCTCAGTCTACCTTATATAGGTGTAAGATGGAGTCTCCATTCTCAGGTATGTCTCATTTATCATCTCAAAATTGTTTATCTCCCATCGAATCTGGTGGTTCCTAATGATAATTTGAATTGGAATCCATCTTCCCTATGCAAGAAAAATTCTCTGGACTTTTCTTCCCCTTCATTAAATCCCCTGAACCATTGTATTTTACCTGAAAGCTCTAGAAGGTCAACTTCCCCACTAGGTCAGAAGGTTTATAATCATATCTGCAACCCCCCCTGAAACCCCCTTCTGACAATGAAATTCCTCCCCCTAATCCCATTCCCCATCCATATGATGATTTCCCTGTTGATTCCCTCATTACTTTTATCCCATCATCCTCCCCATCACCTAAAAAAAGATCTTTTCCCTCCGAGAAAGGGAAGGAGCCTTGCGTATCAGTTACTCCTCTAAACTCCCCTATGTCCTCTCCTATAAATTCTGTGGGTAGTGACCTTGATTATCTCTTGAGTAAAAGATCACTTGAGTTTCGTCCCCTTACTATTCATAAACCTGGAAAGCCTTCTCCTACTCTTATCAGTGCGAACTCTGCAAAAAACATTACTGTGAGGAGAAAGAATAACAGGGGTAGCAGACATTTCAGGGGCAGGATGGACTCTGCTGGAAAGGGAATCCATGACCTCTCTCTTATTGATGTATCTATCATTGACCTTTCTAAGAACGGGCCTCTTAGAGCAAGTATGCCAGAGAATGACCAAGCATGACTCACATCCTTTCAATGAATATCAGAGGTCTTGGGGCAAACCATAAATTCTTGGCCCTGAAAAATGTATTTTACTTGGTCTAGCCAAAAATTATACTAATCCAGGAAACCATGCATAGTGTTCATGTTTCTATTTCCTACTTCAAAAAAATGTTCCCTTCTTGGTATATGGTAGCTTCCGAGGCCATAGGTCTTTCTGGGGGTCTAGCGGTTTTGTGGGACCCCGACTGGATTACGGCCAAGGCCTATAAATGTTTTGTTGGCATCCTCATCTCTGCTTATATTCGAGGACTCAATAACCCTATTAATATTTTGAACAGTTATGCTCCGTACAATGATAGGCTCCCATTCTGGGAAAAATTATTTTCATTAGAAATTTTTGGCATTGATTCATTGATGATTGCGGGGGACCTAAATGTTACTTTAAATTCTGAAAAAAGTATGAGGGAATAGTAGGAAAAATAACCCTCTTGCTGATTGTATAAAATATGAGATGTTGCACCGAAATCTTGTTGATATTAACCCTCTCAGAATGCAACCTACTTGGGACAATGGAAGAATAGAAGGGGATTATATTGCTAAAAGACTTGATCGATTTATACTACATCTTAGCATTATCGATCGACTGGATATGCCGATCTCAAGCATTGAAAATTGTTTTATATCGGATCATAAACCGATATCTCTTTGTTGGAGGGAGAAGGGTTTTAGAAAAAGTTACCCTTTCAAGTTTAATAGAACCTGGCTAGAAGATCCTGAATTCAATGATATTATAAAAAAATGTTGGAATGATTTATCTTCTCATGATAATATGTCCTCTTCTATGTATTTTATGGATAAACTATCTTTCATCAGAAAGATTGTTAAGGAATAGCAATTCAAGAAAAGACAGCTTAACGGATTGGCTCTCTGAGATATACAAATGGAACTGGACCAGATTTCTGGAGTCTTATCTGTTCATTTGCTTCAATTTCATATGAGAATGCCGTATAAATAAACTTGAAAGGAAAAAAAAAAAAGATTCTGGAACAGGAAAAAGCCTCATGTAGACTGAAAAGTCGTGCTATTTGGCTAAAAAAAAGCGATAAGAATACAAAAATTTTCACAGGTTTGCAAACTCCAGAGGAAAAAAAACCACTATATGGAAGATTAATGATGGGCAGGGAGACTTTCTTCATTCACAACGAGACATCTCTAATGAGGCTGTTAAATACTGTGAAAATCAATATAAGAGATCTAGTGATAGTAGGATACAGGACATTATTTGGGGGATTGACCTTTATCCTCAAATGTTTAACGATGCACAGAACTAGTGTCTTTTCCAGCCACTAACAGAGGAGGAATTGTTGGGAATCATGAAATCCTTCAAAAAAGATAAGTGTCCAGGACCGAACGGGTGGTCGATTGAATTTTTTATCCACTTTTTTTATCTTATTAAAGATGATTTGTTGAGGATGGTTGAAGATTCTCGAGTATCAGGTAACATACATCATCTCATTTCTTCTACTCTAATTGCTCTCATTCCAAAAAAACCGGAAGCAGCCTCCTTCCAAGATTTACGGCCCATTTCTCTCTGTAATATATCACAAAATCATTTCTAAAATCATTGTTGAAAGAATGAAGGACACACTTTCCAGATTTTTAACTAAAGACCAGCATGGTTTCCTAAAAAGAAGGAATATATTAGATGTTGTGGCGAATACACAAGAAAGTTTGTTCACTATGCATACTTAAAAAAGTGAGGTTGTCATCCTGAAGATCGATTTTAAGAAAGCATATGATTGCGTAGACTAGGGTTTCATGAAATGTCTACTTGCCAAAATTGGTTTGAATTCTAAGATGATAAACTGGATCATGGCCTGTGTGGAAAAAGTTAATTATGCCATCATTATAAATGAACTACGTTCCTCTTATTTTTTAGCTGCCACAGGTCTGCAACAGGGTTGTTCCTTATCCCCTTTACTTTTTATCTTGGCTATGAACTCTTTAAGTCTCCATATTAACAAGGCAATTGCGGAAGACAGGTGTCATCCTTTGAAGATCTGCAGAGATAACTTTATATCCCATAATTTATTTGTAAATAACATCCTTATTTTCGGCATGTTATGCAAACTTTTCTGCGAATGTCTTCACGATATTTTGGAAAGGTTTCAAAAAGCTACAAGTTTGCAAATAAATGAATCTAAATCATCTTTCTATCATAGTGATGTTAATATGGAACTTATAAAATGGCTATCTTCTCTTTTTGGGATTGAGGCACAGTCCATTAAGGATGGAATGAAATACTTAGGTTTTCATTTAAAAGCTAATGGGTATTCTAAATCGGACTGACAATGGATCCTTGACAGATATTATAAAAAGATTTCTGAGTGGGAACTCAAATGTCTCTCCTTGGCTGGCAAAGTTGTTTTAGCTCAATCGATTTTGGCTCAATTAACTATGTCTTGAGCTCACTTATACTTTCTTCCTGCCAGCATCATTCATTCGATGAACAAATTGACTGCAAATTTTATATGGGGAGGTCAATCGGAACAAAGAAAGTATCACCTAACTGAACTATATGATATCACATTGCAAAGAAGTTAGGAGGTTGGGGCATTCTGGATCTGAGAACCTTTGGAAAAGAATTAATTTGCAAGTCTCTTTGGAGGGGTATTTTTGGGGAAGGTCCATGGAGCAATACCATTAATAAAATATATATGGCCAATAAAGATATAACTTACTGGTTCAGGTTGGGAAAGATTGGATTCGCTTATGGATCGGCAATATGGATGAGTTTCCGAAAGATTGAATCTTACTTACTAAAGAATTTGGTATGGAGTATTCAAATTGGAAAAAGGATCTTCATTGGAATTGATCCGCTCTTAGGCGGGGGGAATGACATGAATTTATCTGCGTCGCTTTTAAATTTCTTTCTTAGAAAGGGTTTCTTTACTTGGAACAAGCTTATTCATGCATGGCAGGGTCCTTTCCCTCTTTGGAAGGATACCGAAAATATGGGGATGACAGGTGACTTGACGCGGCAATGGGAAAAGATCAGATGCTGTTTGCGAAACTATGGTATTTGTCGTTCTTTGGAAGATGATGTTCTTATTTGGAAGGGCACAAAAGCAATAGACCCTATATGTGTAAAAGATATCTACATAAACTTGATAAGTTTAAAGGGTGCTCTTTCTGTTCCACTCTTTCCACCAATTTTTTGGAAATCTAGATGTCCTTCTAAAACCATATTCTTCTCATGGCTGGTCTTCCATAACAAAAACCTAACATGGGAAAATTTGCAGAAGAGGAGTTGGTCTAGACCTGGGTATTGTTTTGCCTGCAAATCTGCTAATGAAAGCAATTATCACATGTTCTTTCAATGTCAAAGATCTCAGCAACTCTGGCACGGCCTGGCTGCTTATTTTAGTTTCCCCTATGTTTCTCATGTATCTATAAAAGAAGCTTTTGTTTGGTGGAGCTGTCAAAAAGAGTCTTAGGGGCCTATCGCATTATTTGTCCTTTGGTTTATATGGAGATGGAGGAATCATATTATTTTCAAGGACAAAAAGGAGCCTTTCATGGTTGTTTTTTATAGTATTGTATCCCTCTATAATACTATCCCTGCTAAATCTTCCAAGAGTAATAAATCCAATCAATCAGATCACGCACCAGACCCTTTCGTGTTTCCAAGAACGTATTTTGACGGAGCTACTCAAAATGGTATTTGCGGTTGTGGGGTTCATATTATTATGGAGGATAACTTGCAATACCTTATTTTCTGGAACGAGGAAATGGTACTAATTGCAAAGCTGAGGCCATGGCACTGACAGGTCTTCTCTCCATCTGTCATTTTCTAAACATTCAGTCCCTTCTGATTTGCGAAGACTCAAAAATCATAGTTGATCATGTATTGGGGAAGAATCATATCAACAAAGTGCATTTTGTTGGCTGGATGGATAGAATCAGTTATCTTTGGAAGAGGATGGAGGGATTCTGAATACAACATATCTACATATCACAAAACTAGCAAGCCGATATTTTATCCAAAAAAGGTCTTCTAGCAGAAACAAGCATCGGAACATGGAGTTAATACTTGATGCAGAATTTTTCTCCATCCAGGAATTCTCCCTCCCTGGTACTTAATTTCATTTCATTGTAGAATACCACGTATGCCCTTCCTTTTTTATCATTTTCTGAAATTTTGTGTTTATGAGTTTTACCTGCTGGTGGTTAAAATGGCTCATCGGGATATCGTTGTTTTGATTTTTGATTCCATCTTCCTTCTTGAAGCTGGGTTATCTTCCTTTTGCAAGCTAACTGGCTGTCTAATCTACTGGGCTATGAGTACTCTATGGGGATTACTATGGTTTTTTCCAGCTCATCTCGAAATATCTTTGTAAAGAATCGGTCTGGCCTTTTCTCAAGCTACACATGATGTATTTTTTGTCCATTGTATACCTTATATGATATATCAAGCTTTTTTCCGTCTGAAAAAAAAAAAAAAAAAAAACAAAATAGAGATCTTATTGTTCAAAAAAGTCGGTCTAGTACTAGGAATTACAGACAGCTAATTCCAGTTGAATAAATAAGCTTTTCTGAACAGATTTTCCAGGATTTCATGTGAATTTAGAGGCTGAACTTACCTCTTTTCTCCCGAGCAGCCGACGCCGAGCCTCCCCGAGAACGCGCCAGTCTCCCTTTTGATATACGCCAGTTATTTCTTTCGACCGAGCCCAGAATAACAAAACCATTGCTTGTCAAACGAAATGACAGAAGCGGTTGAAAAAACCAAGCTATTTTGAAAACTTTGAGATGGAAAGCAATTCTAGAGAAATAGCAATGGAAGGTTTGTGCAGAGAAAAGAAGGACCCCGCCTGGAAAAACAGGATCAGGTTCTAATTCTAAAGAGTAGATGGACACTTGTAGGGAGAGTAGAGTGGGAGAGTGAACGACTGAATACCAGAAAGCTTGTCAAGGCCTAAGACATAGTCACTCGCAGAGCAGTCTCTTCCGTGAGGGTCGAGAAAAATCTACTGCGTAAAAGAACCGACCCACAAGAAAATCTCACAATATACTGACAGAGCGAGAAGTAAGTGGAAGTAGGTGGCCGACACGTTCGAAACAAGACACAGGAAAATCATGCATGAAGGGGACAAGTGTAAAACGTTCCAGTGAGCGAAAACCCGGAACGGAAAATATGTGACACTATTCCGGGAAAAATCGAGGTAGGTAAGAAAAAACAGGAAAAGAGTGCATTAATGAACCAGTAGGCCCATGACTGGACACCCCGACAGAGAAAAATGCGGGAGCTCAAAACGCCTCCAGTTAAAGATCACCATCTGTCGCCTTTATAAATAATATAGAGGGCCCTGCCGCGATCATCTGCAATGAAAGAACGCGTGTTCTCGGCTCGGCTCGGCTCGGCTCGATCCTCTGTGCGATATCACTTTTTAGGTGTAACCCAAAATTATTGTGTTTTCACTCACGAGGGCTTTAGATAAAGCCCATCGTGCTCTTTCCCGTCAGTGATGTTTCCTGTCAGTGATCCAAAAATAAAATATATGATTTTCATCAGAAAAATATACATAATGTCAGGAACTTACCCAAAATATTGTAAGAACTAAAAATACCATAAATACATTCTAATATACATATGTACAATTGTTATCTCTTTTAATTTTTCATTTTGATTTTTAAAAAAACAAACAAAATTAAATTATTAATAATATAATATGTAAAAAAAAGTTACATATATGGAATCAGTTTAGGCGGTGGAAAGTAGTTTGAGATGTCATGAGTTTTTAGGGCTCATGGAGCTCTAATTTTTCAATGAGGTCAGTTTAATTTTCACTAGCATGGCCAATAGAGTAAATGGGAGAAAAATTTATTCATTTAATCTAGTCAAACTATAGCACTAAAAGTAATCCTATACGAAATCACTGGCTGGACTTATACTACATCACTAGTTAGAGCCAATCACATTGTTGGAAGTGGAAAATTAAAATAATGTGAATAGGATAATATTATTATTATCTAATTTTAAGGTCATGGCTACCCAAGACACCAAATTGGTGTATGAGACTCTCTTGTTTGTGACACAAAAGACCCACCACTCAGCAATTTGACCACTTATTTTATCAAGGCATACATACTCCACCCCTCTGATTTTGAACCTATGACCTCTTAACCATTAAAGCCACTCATTAAACTCTTTATAAAATATAATTATTGTAATCATTTATAATAATGAGAATTATTATTAGTAAATCTTATAATTATTTATAACAATAACATAAATAAAATTATATATTTGTTAAATAATTAGTTATATGCCAAGTGAGTTAATTGATAAATAATAAAAAGTATAGGGGTTATAAGTATTGATTTAAAAATGAGTGAATGAAGTATATTTGATTTTGTGTCGTAATAAATATTTTGTTGGATTCTTCCATGTTTTTATAATTTGTTTTAACGTCTGGATTGGTAAAATGCTATTGATTTACATATTCTGGAGCTACCTAACCGAGCCAAGAATGTGGTGAACGTCGCTCAAAACTGCAAATAAAATTTGATACTTACAAGCAATACCTACCTTCGAATAAGCGATCTCAGAAAACTGGTTGTATCTTCGAGGTTATTTTTAACTGTGAAAATCGGACATAAAAGAATATTATAGTGCAGCTTATCTCCATTTTGACAGCAACCCTCAACATCACAGGAAACCCCAAAACTTTCTGAAAAAACAAACAGGCACCGAATATCTAAAAGAAAGCTTCCTCGGCTCCCTCCTCGACGCCCCTTTGCATTGCGAACCAAACACAAAAAACAATCTCAATACTACCAATACGGGGCTACAGAAAATTTTTATTACGTGCTTATATTCCAATACAGGGCTCCAGAAATTTTATGTTCATTACGGAAAAATTCAAGTGACCTATGAATTGAAAAGATACCCAACCTAAACGGAAGGATCTGACTATGCATGAGAAGGCGCCACTGATTTGAGTTTGGAAGGCTGTCTCTAGGGAGCGTGCCCCAAGTCTGCGGTTGAAATATTGGGCAGAACACTTTCCAGATGCCATAAAGATAGTTGACTCTCACAGAATAAGACCACCTCGGATTGATCACACACCTGCATGCTTCTAGCAGGGGATTCAACTACCGCAGCACAAGTAAGAGAAAAGCATTTTGAATGGTTTAGATGCAAAATTCTGATTGCTCATAATCTAACACCAAGGTCAAGAACCAACTAAATTGTCTTAATGATCTTAAATGACCTCCTGGCAATTTCCTAAGTTTGCAATACTGTTGATTGATTCTGTGCCAACAGGAAATTTCATCAACAAATGGTAAAAACAGAGACTCACCTGCTTCACTCTTGGATCCAATGAATGAAGAAAAGTTGGGGGAGAAGCAATGAATTGCCCAACAGGGGCAGAAGTTGCCCCTGCCACCGTTCTGGATAACTTCTCGATAATGCTCCTGCAGCACTCCTTTCCTCTGTTTTCTTTGTCACTGACAGCTGCTGCCACTGTCCTAGTGACATGTCCCTCTTTGCCCATAATCTACTCCTGCATTTACTTGAATCGAGTGTGAATATCGTCCTGAAAAGGATTTTTCCCACTGGGTATTTTGGGCAGAAGCCGCTTTGGTTCGGAGAATGCAATGAAGTGAAAGAATTTGAGCGATGGGCAAATTCCACGGAACATCATACCAAACTGAAATAGGTGGAATGCAATCCATTGGGAAATGAAATTTGGGTACTGGTCATTGTTCATTCTTCCTTCTGAATTTACCGCATGCAAGTGTCTCTCATTGCATAAAACACTTTTGGCATTGCGATAAGGAGAATAGACTTTGATCTAGGTCCTCTCACGGAATATCAGACGACCTCGGATTAATCAAATACCTGCATGCTATTCAACTACCCCATTAAACTGCAGAAATCCCTAGATTAATAAAAATGATTGTCCGTACCAACAGTGCAAATATAAAACGCCCCAATATCGATTGCAAATATTAATATCTTTATTCGGCGTCAAGTAATAATGATTCCGTATCAGCTGTAATGAATGAGAATGTTTGTACAACTTATAAAGAAATAATTAAACAGCAAGCCAGCCGAATGCAAAAACGTATAGACCCCGCCATTCTAAGAAGCGACCGCTTTATGTACCTGCGATCCCGCCATTCTAAGAAGCGACCGCTTTATGTACCTGCGATCCCGCCATTCTAAGAAGCGACCGCTTTATGTACCTGCGATCCCGCCACTCTATGTGAGCTAAATACGTGGGTTTGCCCATGGACTTTAAATGAGCTGAGCTGTATATGTTTACAGTTAGATAATTAGTCTATCAAAATCTAACTTTAAATAGATAAATTCAGCTCATTTAATACCCATTAAATGACTACTTATTTTAAGCAGTTCTCAGCTGCCCCACTTCATCTCAAAAAAAATACCTTGTAAGAACACATTGTACTTACTCTTTATCCTTACATTTAGAAACAAAAGCAGACAAAATAGCAATTCTGTCACCGGCCCTTACAGAGATGAATCTCAATATTTCATCTCGTACCTATTTTGTCTTCTTTGAATTCGGCAGCAAAATAAAATTGGTTGGCCGAGCAATTCACAGAAAGAAAAAAGGAGGAAAAAAACTCCGTCCAACCGAAAAACAACAGCATGGCCATGCTACCGAACAAACAAACGTCAAACACAAAAAGGCAATCCAATACCAAAGACGCTGAAATGCTCTCAATTTCCAATGGTCAGCAACTCTGCTTTATGAGGCCGCGTTTTTCTAGGTTTTAAAGCCCCATCAAATTATGCTATCGGCCGTAAGTTTACTTCTGTTAGAGAAAACATTGAAGTCGTGCTTCACAAATTTTTAACTTCAAATTTTGTTGTTTTAGTTTAAATTTTAATACTATGGAAGTTATTATAGGTGTACTATAATATTTCCATCATCAAATTTATAATGATCTATTAAAATAATTTTATAATTGTTTGTTTAAGTTATAAAGTTATTATTGGTAAACTTGGTATTTATTATTATTATATAAGCGTTTAAATGTATGTATAAATAAATTAAATCACAAGCATCCATTACTTTTAGATTATTAATAATTTTTTAAATATTATAAAGAAAGAAAGAAAGAAAAAAAAAATCAGGGGAGATTTGAAAATTTAACTATACAAGTTAAAAAAAAGTGTTATATTGATTTTTATATGCCTAATCCTAATATAAATATAATAATAAAGTTCAAAGTATTTGGAATTTTTTTTATATAATTTTAAATTTAATTAACTATTAATATTTATTTACAATTAAAAATGATATAAAAATAAATTATTCAAAATGGTAAAGGCAAAGCTAAAGCATATATTAAGGGGAAAATAAAAATATAAAAGAGAAGGAAATTCATTAAGTTGGAGAAAAATAAAAAAATCTAGAGGAAGTTACATCCCCTCAATATGTTGCTTCACGGAAAGCACTTTTAACATTCAAGGTTATAAATAAATGTGTGGAGGATAAGAGGTTAGATCTATGACACCTAGCAACTCTATCATGTGAGTTTGGAAGTTGGTCATTGTGTCTTTTCCCATATTAGTGTTAAAAGGTTGGAACTACTTGCAGTTCATTTAGGGCAAGTCACCTCTAATTAGTTATCATGTTAGATAGGGAGAGGGAAAAGCATCTATGGTCTTCATAAGGCATTGGTGCCCAAAGAGAATAAGGTCAATATATCAAAATATAAAAGCATTGTCATTTAATCTTGCGAAGGGAGAGCATCTAAATACAAAGTCCTCAATGTAAGGCTCTAAGGAGCCAATATGGAAAATCTAATGCTACCAAGGAATAGATGATCTATGTCTATGCAAATTTGTTGGGAGTAAACTCTAAGCTAGGCAAAAGGAACCCTCAAGTTGCAAAAAAACTAGAGCCTATGATATCTTAGGGGTTGAATGGACCCATCATTGCAATGGAGATACAAAATATGGGCAATACTAAAGTTTGGGAGAAAGAAATTGCTAAAACCATGTGCACTGAAGGTGGGATTTATATTTTTTAGAATTATACATTTTTTAATCTCCCCCTTAGAAAGATGAAGAGCATCCACTAAAATGTCAAGATCAAGAGTGGTTTATTATTACCAAGGTTAATGAGGTGAAGCAAGAAAGGGTCTTACACATGATCCTATCTACTTAAAGGATTTGAGAGCAAGATTTAATATGTAAGAAGGTTAATCTATTGGTTGCCCATTTGTGAGAACTTGTGTCATTATGACCACATGAAAGATCATAGTAGTGAATGAGGTTGTGCTAAATTTTACAAGAATAATATCATGATGCATTAATCTCTTGGCAAAAATATGTTCAAATAACATTTTGACAAACTCTCTCCCTATCTTCTTTTCCATGTACTCCCATAAGATATATAGTTCCCAAACATAGCACCCATACAAGAGAGCAGTTGTGACCAATCATTGAAAGAGTTAGATCTTCAATCAAATATCCCAAAGTTAATACTAAAAACATAAATTTTCATTAGTGGCCATAGATGCATATTCTTTCTTAGTCTAATCTACCACTCAAATTAGGTTAAAGTACAATTTACAAAAAAAAATCTAGTATAGATCCATCTTAACTTATTAACTATCATGTATATAGAATGATCAAATTCCTTGAGGTAGAAACCTTTCTTCAAATTTCTTCAATCTAAAAAAGGTTTGCACCTTGATACATTTGATCTTACTCTCTGCATTTTAGTAATTTAAAATGAATTTACATTTTAGTAATTTAAGATGAATTTACACTAATATACTATTTTAAGTGCAATACTTTAATGGAAGTAGTTCTTTTGATTTCATTTTTGCATTTTTAACATTTTCTTATAAATTGAATGACCATGTTAATATTTACATTTTTTAATGTTTTTCATGAATATTATTTATGAATATAAATTGAAAAGAATTAAATTCGAGTGAATTTTCTATTTATTTTCTTTTTAAATCTCAATCACAATTAAATTCACTTGAAATTTTTTATTTATTTTTTCTTTAAATCTCAATCACAATTGAAGCTCATGCATAAAAAGGCTTTAAAGAAAAATGCATAATTTATCCTTAATTAATGTTCCATTGTACTTTTTATTACAATCAAAATGAATGTGTTATCCTTAATTAACACATATAATACTTTCAATTATAAAGAATTATAAATTCCAATACACTCATTCTTTTATTTGGATTATATTACAAAAATTAAAATTTAATAGTACAATTTAAAATAAGTATAAACAATTTTTTTAACTAAATACAAGAAACTTTCTTCAAATTCCAATATACTCATTCTTTTATTTGGATTATATTACAAAATTTAAAATTTAATAGTACAATTTAAAATAAGTATAAACAATTTTTTTAACTAGATATAAAAAACTTTTTCCAGCAGTTGTAACATTTTATTTTTAAATTTTACTAATCATTCAAATAAAAAAGTGAAATTTATTATCAAATCAAAAATTAAAATTTATTATCCACAATTCATAGATCATATTGATTGGTATTAAAAAGAATTTATATTTTACGTGATGTATTAACATTTAAAAAATAAATAAAACCACACAAAAAAATAAATAAAACCACACATGCACAAACATATAATGTGCAACATTATATTTTTATTTTTTAAAGTGCCTTGTACCATTTCCATGTTTTTGGAAGGAATTCAATTCAGATGAGTTGAATTAAATTAAATTTTGTATTTTTTATTTATTTAAATCCATTGAAATCCAATTTCAATGGAGTTGAATTAAATTCAATTTTGCATTTTTTATTTATTTAAATTTGAAGATTACCTTTTAACACAAAGGGGAAAATGATTAACTTTATTTATTTTTATAAATTAAATAATAAAAATTTTAATATTTTTATTTTTATTAATTTTTATAAATTGAATAATAAATATATCAATATTAATCAGAAAAAATTAAAAATTTTCACTTTTTAGTCTTTAAATCCCTTAAATCTCTCACATAAAAAACCTTAAAAGTAAAAATGCAGAATTTATTCTTAATTAATACTCCACCAAACTTTTTATTACAGTGAAAACAAATTATTCTTAGTAATACATTCAATCCATTAAATTATAAATCGGTACAAGCCCACACATTTATTTTATAATTTATACCATATAAATTAACTTAGTAACACAATTTAAATAATAATAAAAAGGTAGCTTAGTAACATAATTTAAATAATAATAAAAGGTAACTTAGTAACACAATTTAAATAATAATAAAAGTAAATGTAAACAACGTTTTTTAACTTGATGTTAGAAACTTTCTTGATGTTTATAATATTTCATCTTTAAAATTTATTAATATTATTTTTCAAATAAAAAATGGAATTTATAATCTAAAATTCATAATTCATATGGATAGAGATTAAATTTCTTTTATATTTGCATGATGTATTAAAATTACTAATATTATTGTTAAAATTAAAAGGTGATTTTTTTATTTTATTTTTTATCTTGATTTATAAGGGATTTTAACTTTGAATTTTGTAGTTAACACGAGATCACCAAATATTGCCTTTTTGGGCTAAAAAGTGGGATTTGTTATAGCAAACTCATGCCTTCACACATGACCATTTGCATCTCAAATATGGAAGGAATTGAATTGAATTTCAATTTTTATCTTTTTAAATATGAGTGTAAAAGGGAAAAATGAATTGAAACCTTATTTGTCATTTATAAATTAAATAATTAACATTTTTATATTTTTATTTTTGCATTTTTAAGATTTTATTATAAATTGAATGAGTAATATATTCAAATTTACATTTTTTAATGTCCAAGATTTTCATGAATATTATCTATGAATACCAATCTCAAGGAACCAGATTCAATTGAGTTTCCATTTTTCTCTTTAAATCTCAATAAAGATGAATCTCTCACATAAGGGAATATTAGAGACAAAAAACATACATTATTATTCTTAATTAATATTCCACCATATTTTTGTGAAAAATTCAAAATTGAAAACCTATTGTAGGAAATTATTCTTCTAATTATTAATTAATTTTAACAATTTGGTTGCTATGGAAAATTAATTTTAACAATTTGGTTACTATGGAAAATAAGTGTAAGGTTGAGAAAATACTAGCACACACAAAATAAAAATGACACCATTATTTTTAGACAAATGTCCACCAAAAATCCCAACTTGGGAAAATCGTTGCAACAAATGAGGGTTTTATTACTATACAACATTGAAATATGAGTACAATGTATGGATGCCCATCTGGCAATCCAAACAGTAAGAAAATCTAGCCAAAATTATTTAAGGGAATTCCCCTTATTCCACAAGCAATGTGGGCACAACTTTCCTTGATAAAACTCATCCACTTGAACCCTCTCTGTCAACCTTTGCTGAGGAAACTCATTCTCCGCCCCTCTTGAAGACTTTATCAGCCTCTATAAGTTGAATCCATCTTTCCTCTAGCTAAATTAAATTGCTTTTATGAAGCAACGAGTGAAGTCCTCTGCACTGCGTCACTTCGAATAATTTGGCCTCCTTGCTCCTGTCTCTCCGGATTTGGAAAACATCCTTCAGATCATTGTCCCCGCGCCTCACTAACTCTGCTTCCTCGCTGAAGCTCGAACTCTCTAACAACTCACTGTTGCTACTCTAGAAAATCAAATTCTCCAAGTGACTCTAGTGTTTTCTCCATCACTACATCGATCCCTTCTTATATCTTCCTGTTGGGACTCCAAAGACCAAGATTAAATCTTAATCGATGGCTGAGATCATTTCTGTATTGATTTGTGTGAGTTTCTAGATAATTCTCACATTGACTTAATTAATTATGATTAACTAACCAATTTTCCTAAGTTTATAATTAAGAAACATTAAAAAAAATGGCTAATAATCTACTTAAGTCATCTCTCTGTTGAATTTCCAAAAAATATTACTGGGTTTTGGAGATCTCATGTATTCATGCCTCTCCACTAAATTTCTTGGCTAGAACACATCCAATGCTACGGAAACCAACAATTTTTATTGCAATAAAAAATCATTTATCCTCATATAGGCTATATGTTAGATTTTAAGAGGGTTTTTTCCGTCTATTTTTTGGTTTATTTTGCTCTTACATGGATTCATTGGAATCACAAGTATGGGTGTGAACTCTTCACAATTCGAGTGCCCCAAAGTTTTTTTAGTGTGTTGAATCCAGATATATATATAGTCAAAAAAACCATTTTAAACAACACAAATAAACAATTTTACCAAAAAATTCTAATAGTTAGATAACACCCTTTACCCTTGATAAGTAAATCCAATGTTGTTAGTTATAGGTGAGTATAAACTAACACATCCATTCTCTAATTTACACTATAGTATAAAATTGAATTGTACAATTTAAGAATAAATAAATGTAAACAAAGTTTCTAGCTAGATATGACACCACTAGCTGTTGTAAATATTTACTATTTACTTTTACTATAAGGGACCTTGTAATTTTTATAGTTAGCGTAAAATTCCTTAGTATGGAAGAAATTGGATTATGTATAAAGAAATCAGTTGTTAAAAGAACTATGGTGACTCCCATAATCTACATATGAGACCCTAGTAAATTCTCAATAACCAAACACTTAAACAAAATTATCTTTATTTTCTTTCCCTAGAGATTAAAACATCTCAGTGGGAGGAAGAATGTTAAGGATAGAACTTTGGAAAAAGAGACCGGAGGCATCAAAAGAGAAGAAAAAGAACCTGAACAAGAAACTCGAAGGGCGGGAAAGACGTTGCCTATGAAGTAATCTTGAGTTGGACTAGAGCCAGTGGAAACTCCAATATGCACACTTGATCTGTGAAAATACTAGGTTGAACTAAGTAGTCCTGATGTCAATGAATTTAATCTAGAAGATTATTGTCTAAAGTGACTGTTCTGGAACTGAAAAGCTTGGGGGCGAGAAATTGGACATCATTACCAATTCTCATTGGTAGGGTCGTGTGGTCTCGTCTATAAATCCTTAGACAACAGCATAACAAATAAGTATGCATGTGGTCTATAATTTTCTTTTAGTAAAAAGGAAACAAAAAGAGAGAACTAATGTAGTAAATTCTTCTAGATATTATTTTGTAATTAAAGAACAAGGGTACTGGGTGAATATAAGTTTCATAAACTCTTTATCTCTTTAACAATTAGTGAAATATGCTTTAATAAGGGTTTACTGATAAATTTCTTTAAAAGTAGATAAGAAAAGACTATGAATAAATTTGTATCACTGCTATGGAAAAACCAAGCACAACAAACCTTCAGTTACAAAATAATCTAGTAAGGAATGCAAATGTTCGAAAGACAATGTCTATCTAGCGAGGCAGTAACAAACACAATGGAAAATGAAAAGTAAAGAGTTGGTGATTAACTTGTATTAACCTACAAGTATTGGATAAATAATACTACCTAGTACATGTCTCGTTTCAACAAAACAATAAAAGAGTAGTTACCGTGTAATATCAAATATAAGAGTAGTTGTTACAGGCAAAAAATAGGGACAAGTCTTAGCTTGTCTTCCAAATTTATCACCTAGCCCAATTAGTGCATTGATAGCAGAGGGAATGGTTCTGGAAGTTTGTTGCTCGATCAATCAAAACTAGAGCGAGGGGTTCGATCAAGGGGTTGTCAGAAGACACTCATTTCGAATTCAAGAAGGAAATTCCTTTAAATCAGAACTAAAAAGCATGCATTAAATTAAAGAACTGTAAAGACATTTTAAAAATAAAACTAGTGGATATTAATACAATAACTTTCCTTCTAAAAATCTTCAGAAAACCTATACAAACCTTTAAAAAACTTTCCTTTACAGTGCTTTCTAATAAGAGAAGAAATGAAAAAAATGTGAAGACAATAGGGAAAATACCTCATACACTGTTATACCATAGTTGCACCGTAAGAAAATACTAGGTAATTCTAGGAGAGAACGTCTCATTAAAAAATAATACTTATGACATCAGAAAAAGAAAAACCCTGGTAAGAGTTTAAGTGCTCTGTAGGTGCGTTTAACAAAAATAAAACAGATTGCATGAATCAACAAAACTAGCAACAGTAGCGGCTGAGCGCTCAAATAAATTCCCATTATTACAATGCATTACGAAACCCTGAGGTTATCCCTTAGTAGAAAGGGAAAAGGGTATAATTGAACACCTATTAAACGAATAACCACAACTTTAGTAAATACGGCACACAAGGAGATATAACCATTACTAGAAGTGCTTAAACGAATGGAGGGTTTCAATCTAACCTAGAAATACCTGCAATCACAACGAAACCCTCGAGTGAGTTTTGGACTTAGAAGAAATTTGAAATGTAAACCTAAATTGCTAAGAGGGTTTCCATAAACAGTACTTGGGAATGACAGGATGTCAAACCAAAAACCCACGAGTTGTGATCGATAGAAGATGGAAGTTAGATGTCGTTGGATGTAAATGGTAAGAAAAGAAAAAAAAAGAATTGTTAATTAAAAAAAAAGGAACTTAGTCTAACTCACCCCGACCATGTGTTTTCCAAAAGCCTGAGAGTGCGGGGAAGACCAAAGGTTTGTTACTAGTCGCGACCGAGGCAAGAACAGAGCCTGTATCACTCATCAAAATTAGTCGAAATATGGTGAAAATTAGAAACCATGAGTAAATCAAGTTACAACATAAAATTTCTTGAACCCTTACTTATAGATGCAAAAGAAACCATATCTCAATGAGGGTTTGTCAAAGGATGTTTTCTCATCAACAGGAATGAAATAATGACCGACTAACTGAAGCAAAATAACGAGTGGTTACCCAAATCCAATGAGAAAAAAATTGGGCCATGAGATCATAGCTTTCGTCGATCAATGGTGGGGAAATGGTACAAGTGTTCCTCGACATGAGTGCCAGAAGGAACGAGAACCTAGAAAGCGTGCACAACGTTAATGGCCCAGCTAGCACCAACCTAATTTAGATAATCGTGTTTAAACTTACGTGAAGTTTGAAGGTTCCAATTTAATTCACAAGGAAGGGTATTAATGAGCAATACTCACTATAGAACTTAAAACAATGTTGAATATATTAAACAAGGGATATGACTATTATTGTAGAAAACGTAATAATTGTATTAAATTTATATATATATACTTTCTAAGGTCAAACAAATTATAGTGTTAAGCATAATTACTCCAGTAATTATGCTTTTTTATTGTTTATTCCTATAGTTATTATGTGCATGTGACAAGTGGTATTAGCGCTAGGTTACCACTCTGTGGCCTATATGGGTGTACATGGAATAACAAAAGTGATTATGATGCACATAGGAGAACCTGAAGCAATATGAGGTAAGGCGCTGGAATCACCCCGCCTAGGAGACCATCGGTGGGAGCAAGATCAGTGCATCTTACAAAGCCTAACCCAAAAATGTGCGTTCATCTAGGAGAGGAAACCCATAATGTCAATGCAATATTGTTAGAGAATGTTCAACAATTGCGGGTGGAAATGATGAATTTGAGAGCTGACAATGAGAGGCTACGGTTGGAACAGGAAAGATTGTGAAAAGCCTCTTAGACAGGCCGAATCAAACAAATCCATTAGAGGAAATTTTAGCCTAAAAGTGCCCATGATTTTTTCACGTAATTTCCATATCATAATATGTAAACCAATGAAAATCCTTTAAATTTAAAAAGAGCTACATGTAAATATTTTGGAGAGAAAACAAGAAAAACTACTTTTTTTAATTGTATTTTTGGCTTATCTCCTTATAAGTTTACTCAAATTTCGAGTATATACAATTGTTGGATGTAGAATTGGATTATGTCTAAAGAAATCAGTTGTTCAAATAACTATGATGAGTCTCATAATTTAAGGATCATACCCTAATAAATTCTCAATTACCTGACAGTTAAGACAATTATCTTTCTTTTCTTTCCCTAGAGAATAAAACATTTCAGTGGGAGGAAGAATTCCAAGGATATAACTTTGGAAAAATAGAATGGAGGCATCATAAGGACGTTGCCTGTGGAGTATTCTCGAGCTGGAATAGAGCCACTGGAAACTCAAATATGCAAACTTGGTCTATGAAAATTCTAACCTGGACTTAGTAGTCCTGATGCTACTGAATTTAATCTAGAAGATTATTGTCTAAAGTGATTGTTCTGGAACTAAAAAGCTCGGGGGGAGAAATTGGGCATCATTTCTAATTCTCATTGGTAGGGTGGTGTGGTTGATCCATAAATCCTTAGACAACAACATAACAAATAAGTATGCTTGTGGTCTGTAATTTTCTTTCCAATAAAAAGGAAACAAAAAGAGAGAAGGAATGTAGTAATTTCTTCAAGATATTACTATGTAATTAAAGAACAAGGGTTTTGGGTGATTATAAGTTTTGTAAACTCTTTATCTCTTTAAAAATTAGTGAAATATGTTTTAAGAAGGGTATACTAATAAATATCTGAAAACGTAGATAAGAAATGACTATGAATAAATTTGTATCAATGCTATGGAGAAACCGAGCACATCAAACCTTGAGTTAAGAAATAATATAATAAAGAATGCATATGTTAGAAAGACATTGTTTATCCAACGATGCAGTAAGAAACATGGTGAAAAATGAAAATTAAAGAGTTGGTGATTAACTTGTATTATCCAACAAGTATTAGATAAATAATAGGACCTGATACATGTTCTGTTTCAACAAAACAATAAAAGAGTAGTTACAGTGTAATATAAAAGTGTTGTAGCGGCTACAACACCCTCCAAAATTTTGGCTTGCATCCAAATTTCAGAGCCTTCATTGGTTTTCCACTTGATGGTCGCAAACACTCGGATCATCCCATGAGCTCTTTTTGAGTCTTCATGCCCTTTTTGCTTGATTGACCATCAGACGTCTTTTGGCATGTTGATCGTTATGTCATGATTGCGAGTTTGTTCTGGCATTTTTGAAGGATTGTCTTTCTCTGCATGAGTTTTTTTTCACTCTGTCAACATTGGTCGCACTCGCACACAAAGTTGTAAGCACTGTCGCGCAAGTGTCGTCACGGTCATTCGAAGACATATGTCAACTATCGTACTTGTCGCTCTTAACCTTTAAGTCATTCGCACTGAGCACATGTTTGTCTTGTTGGTTTGAGGTGTCTTGTCGTTGAGTCATGCTAAGTGTGTGATCACATGGTCATGTATGCACGAGTACACTTTCTTTCATACTTAGTAATTTTCCTGAAAAACTGTCGACTAGACAACCCTCCTTCAACCGATCCCCGATCTTAGTGACCTTGCACTGTTGCCCAGAACTGCGCAAAGATGACGTTGTCCTCTGAGCAGCCTGCACTGCGCAATTATGGAAATGAGCCAGCTGACTATCTACCAGAACTGCGCAGAAGTTGTCCCAGAATCTGATCCAGTCTGTGCTTCCCACGAGATCTCCCATCAAGCCTCCCACTGGTTAACCAGGGACAATGACTTGAGCTATGACCCAGGGCTGTACAGACCTCCAAAACAACGTAGAACTTTTCCAGCCTGACTTCCTTGCACTACCTGCAAAAACTGCGTGGACATGTGGGACATGCCTTTGCTACCTGTCACTCCACTTTCACGGGAACTTGCGCAGATATGACAGCCAGGCTTCCCTGCTGGCCTGCTCTGTCATCAACCCAGAAATTGCGCAGAGTTGTCTGTCACTTGATTTTTTGTCCCACTCTGCAATCAACCCAGAAATTTCGCAGAGTTCTTTGTCACGTGCCCTTTTGCCCTTCTCTGCAGTCAACCTAGAAATTGCGTAGATCTGACAGGAAGGCTTCCCTACTAGCTTGCTCTTTTCTCACTCAAAAAATTGTGTAGATATGATTGTCACTTACCCTTCTATCCCGCTCTCCAATCAACCCAAAAATTGGCAATTATGTCTAGGCCCAGACTATCTCCCAAAATTACACAATGTTGATCAACAACTCTTGCAGCCCGATCCTGTCCTCCTCTGGAAAACTACGCATATTTTCCTGCCAGTGCTTCTTGTTGCCTGCACTGTCTTCCTCGGAGAAACTATGCAAAGCCTAGCTGGATGACCTGCCCAATGCTCCCATTGAAAATTGCACAGATTGGCCCAGCAGTTCCCCGACACCCTTCTTGGTCTTCCTCCCGGAAACTGCACAATTCTGACTCCCAGCTAGGTTTTCCATGTAGCTATCATTGTTGTCCTAGATTGCGCAAATCTGCCTCCCAGTGAAATCTGCACAATTTTTCTCGACAATACTCTGGAGCCTCTCATCCTAACCTGAGCTATGTTTTTGCATAGTTTGAGTGCCTTTTCCCTCTCCTGGTCACCTGCACTGAAACGAAAAACAACGCATCATGTCAGATTATGAGATCTTTGCATTTGATGTCGTCTCATCATGAGTGATTGCAGGAACCGGTACATCGATGAAACATGGCGGGACGATGAATGGGATGGAAAAGGAGCGCATGCTACAAGACTTGCTCACAGTTGAACGAACACATGAAGCACATCGAGTAGTGAGCGAAAGGGACACATACACATGCATCATCAAGCAAAGACCAAGACCATCAAAGACCCCGCCCACTTTGCCATGCGGAGTTGAAGACATGTTACACTGAGAGTATACCATCACTCAGCGGCACGACCACTCAACACGGACACAGCAGTCAACTAGTACATGTCAACAATGTCATGTCGAGTTATGTCATGAGTTGTCTTGGCCACATCACTATTATTGGCCATACTTGTTGTAATCAATGTAGTGTAAAGTGGAAGTCCAAGAGACCCACATATGAAGTTTAAGAGTCATGTAAAGTCAAAAAGTCATAGGAAGTCAAACAATCATGAGGGAAGTCGAAAAGTCACAAGGGTCAATTATCCCCCATTGGCTATATATACCCCCTCATTGTATGAGCAAAGGAATTTTCACCTTGGCTCCTCCCACATAGCCTTGAGAGTTTGTAGTCTGTTCTTGGAGGAGCGAGTAGTGGCTCCATCATCCCACTACTGGGACTAGTGATGTATGGTGTACAGATGTGTCTTGGAACTTTTGCTTAATTCAGAAGCTTGTCTCAGGTCAACATGTTTTCACACATGTTTTGTATCTGCTTGTAAGACTATTCTTTAAGTGTTTGTAATGCATGTTTGCTTAACCTGTACTAAGATAGTTGAACTACTTCGATTATTTTAGTACTTACATTGTTGAATATGTGTTGTATTTTTTTATCACTTTTGTCCCATCCGTGTGGACTACTCCATTGGACATTAGACAAACCATCCTTGTGTTTTCTTGGTTTTAACGACCACCACCCCCATGTGGACTATTTCGATTGATGGTGAACGTGTTTTCCCTTGAGCTTTGGTTTTAACGACTGTCACATCCATTGTGGACTATTTCGTTGGATGCTGGACATACCCTTGTTGCTTTTGCATTTGTTTCTTCCTGGGTTGGGACTACCATCTCTCATCAAGAGGCTCACTTCACTCTCCCTGTTTACAGTAAGAGAACCTAGACATGAGTTACATTACGCACTCACCAAGAACACGTACCTTGTTGTTTGAAGATACTAGCGCAACACTCTCATGCGCTGACAGCTAGAGCCATGACAAATCTTTAAGATAATGGCAATTGGACCATCATATCAGATGAGACTCCTACACCAAACAGTGTGAGGTCTAGTTGGGACTTCATACCGTGGAGATCCCCTTTGTTGGTGGGTCCAGCACCATCAACACAAAGATAAGAGTAACTATTACAAGTGGAAAATAGGGACAACTCTTAGACCATCTTCCAAATTTACCCCCTAGCCCAGTCAGTGTATTGACAACCAATGGAATGGTTTCGGAAGTTTGTTGCTTGGTCATTCAGAACTAGAGTGATGGGTTTGATCAAGGGGTTGTCAGAAGACACTCATTCTGAATTCAAGAAGGAAATTCCTTTTAATTAGAACTAAAATTCATTCATTAAATTAAAGCATTGTAAAGACATTTTAAAAATAAAACTAATTGATATTAATAACATATTTTTCCTTCTAAAAAGCTTTAAAAAACCTATACAAATTTCCAGTTCTTACTAGTACGAGAAGAAATGTAAAAAATGTGAAGACTATAGGGAAAATACCTCATACATTGTTATACCATAGTTGCACTGTACGAAAATACTAGGTAATTCAAGGAGAGAACATCTCATTACAAACTAATATTTATGACATCATAAAAACAAAAACCTCGGTAAGAGTCTAAGTGCTCTAATGGTGCGTTTAACAAAAATAGAACATTTTGCATGAGTCAACAAAACTAGCAATAGTAGCATAAGCTCACAATTGAGCGCTCAAATAAATTCCCGTTATTACAATGCATTACAGAACCGTGAGGTTAACCCTAAACAGAAAGGGAAAATGGTATAATTAAGCACCTGTAAAACGAATAACCACAACTTGAATAAATATGGCACACAAGGAGTTGTAACCCCTACTAGAAGTGCTTGAATGAATGGAAGGTATCAATCTAACCTGGCAATACCTGCAATCAAAATCAAACTCTCGAGTGAGTTTTGGACTTAGAAGAAATTTGAAATGTAAACCTGAATCGCTAAGAGGGTTTCCATAAACAATACTTAGGAATGACGGGGTGTCAAAGAAAAACCCACGAACTGTGGCCGACAAAAGATGGAGGCTAGCTACCATAAACCCCGTGGATATAAACGGTAAGAAAAGAAAAAAATAATTGTTAATTCAAAACAAAGGAACTTAGTCTAACTCACCCTAACCGTGCGTTTTCCAGAAGCCTGAGAGTGTAGGGAAGACCAAAGGTTTGTTACCAGTTGCAGCCCAGGCAGGAATAAAGTCTATATCACTCATCAAAATTTGGTGGAAATTAGAAACAGTGAGTAAATCAATAATACAACATAAAATTTCCTTAACCCTTACCTGTAGATGCTGAAGGGACCCTAGCTCAATGAGGGTATGGTCGAGGAGGTTTTCTTGTCGATACAAATGAAACAATGACCGACTGACTGAACCGCAAAACCGAGCGGTTACCCAAATCGAGCGAGAAAACATTTCGGTCGTCGGATCCTAGCTTCCATTTTTCAATGGTGGGGAAAGGGTCTAGGTGTTCCTCAGCATGAGTGTCAAAAGGATCCAGAACTTGACAAGCTCGCATGACGTTAATGGACTAGCTGGAACCAACCTAATTTGGATAAGCATGTTTAAACTTGTGCAAAGTTTGAAGGTTCCGATTTAATTCGTGAGGAAGGGTATTAATCAGCAATGCTCACTGTAGAACTTAAAACAATGCTATTAACGAGGGATGTGACTATTGTTGTAGCAAAACATAATAATTGTATTACATTCATATATATACTTGCTAGGATTAAACAAATTCTAGAAATAAGTATAATTTCTCCACTAATTTTTTTTTTTCATTCCTATAATTATTATGTGCATGTGACATTATATGCAAGGAACTTTCGTCAACACTTGTAATATTTCATATTTAAAACTTATTGATATTATGTTTCAAATCAATGAGTGGGAATTTTTATCCAATTTATAGTTTATATCGAATTGGTATTAGATTTCTTTCATAATTTGCATGGTGTATTAATGTTTCATAGTTTCTTTATTAAAACCACACATCACACACACATCGGGTGCAACATTATATTTTTTTGTTTTGTTCTTTGAAGTGGCATATCTCATTTCCATATTGAATAGGGAAGGAATCACAATCTTCATTATAAAGAGTAACATACCATATAAATGTTTTAGCTATTAAAAATGCTTTCTCTTTCTCTATATAAAAAGATGAATTCATATTAAATATTTTATTGGATTTTAAAGTATAAAAGCCCAAATATACATATAAAAATTCGATTTCACTAATAAAAAAGAAATAATAAAAAAATAAAAACAAAAATCATTTTTCAAAGATTAAAGTTTTCTATATTTCAGCCACATTGAAGTTGTTGATTAAAAAAGGTAAAGAGTATATGTTTTGCGAACATACAATATGTAAATAACTATATATAATGATGGAAAGTAAAGTTTCACCATTGTCATTTAAAAAAAAAAAAAATTGTATGTGATTTGGATTGGATTGTTTTTTTTGTTTTTTTAATGTGTTCAAAGTGGGAAAATTGGAGGGATAAACTCACATGGCCATTTTTACTGACATGTCCTAATTTGGAGAATTGGGGTATGAAATATTCTAGAGGCATTTTGAAGCATCAAACGAAGTTTTTTTTGAGTTCAAAAACCCTTGATAGACACCCTTGCATTTCTCTACACTCAAAGACCCCTCCAACAATGCAAGATATATGTCACTCAAAGTTCGTATGCAAAATTCATGCCACCGAGAAGTTAACCTTCTTGTTTGACAACTATGGTTGAAGAAGATTCCATGTCAGCTCCCATCATTCATGGAAATGGGGCTAGCCACATGAACAAGAATACTCTAGAAGGGTCAAATTTGTAACTATAGTTGAGAGTTGGAGTCAAACTTGACCCCTAGTTGGCTATCAGTTTATGTTATAAACAAACCAGTAGGAAGAAAATGAATTCCATCCAGCATAAAAACTTGGGTGTAGGTGTGAGAGAGCATAACTTTGCAGAGATCTATTAAGCCACGAGTCTTAGGAAACTCCATAAAGAGTGTTTTCTCCTTTCGTACTTGCATTATTTCATTTATGGAAAAAATAGATTAGATTAGCCTCACCTTCTAGCTAGGTTTTCTCCCATCAAGATCTCCCAAAACATATCTTGTGTTCATTATTGTTGGTGTGTGATTGTATTTTATCATTCTCCATTTTTCACATTTTATCTATTGCATGCATAATCATAAAATAATACTTAATAAATCTAGAATCTAATGAGATTAATTGTCATAGTATAGATTTATTGAACTATTATGATGAACTATCCCATGGAATATCCATGGCATTTTACAAATCATATTGGTATCAAAGTAGGTTTCTTTAGGATTTTTGTGCGACGCTGGAGGGGATCTAGGAATTGGTTCAACAAAGAAGGCATAAAACTCTAGCCATGGTTGGAGAATATGTTCACAATAACCTTCGAGACCAATAAAGAAGAGATTCTCAAGATTGAAAGCATGGGTCACAAATATCAACTGTAATATGAAACGCCTTATGGTAGCTCTAATAAACAAGCTTGAAATCAAAGAAGATGGAGGTTCCAATTTAGAGGTCAAATCAAAGGGAAAATTAAGGTATCAGGGGATCTAGAGAAGGAATCCAGGAAAGAACCCAAAAAAGAGCATCCAAGTTTGACTACCATTACCCATTCATTGCCCCTTGTCAATATGGAATCAAAGGTGGACATCAAGCCATAACAAGGTGATATCGATGATTTAAAATCAAATCACTAATTGCAACAATTAAAAGTTTAATTTAACATTCACCACATAGATGAGGGAAAAATATAACATTCGCTAAATTGAAGTTAGAGGGTCACGCCCTAACCCGATGTGAAATACATTTAGAAACACTTAGGCTAGAGGGTGATCCCGGTGTAATTAAGTGCGAGGACTTTACAATCTCACAATGTCCCAATTCTACCCTATCGGGTATATAGAGGATTGGTGGATCCGATGGCACTACTTTAGACAAAGTCAAGGAATGGGTGTACATGAATAGATCAATAAATTTAGGAAGATAGCCATTATGTTGGGTATCTATCCAAAGAGCCAAGATGTCCTCCTTAAGTATATGGGGGGTCTACATAGCCATCTACAAAAGTAGGTGATATTCTTCAAGCGAAGAACAATGGATGAGACTTATGTACATGCATGGTATCTAGACAACATAAGCCAAAAGAAAGGGCAATTAGGTGGTTCAAAATGGAAAGAGCTCCATTGTTATCACTGCATTCACTAATGCTATGATTTTGACTCTCTAGCTACCAATACCAATGCTCATAACATTCAATATCCCATGCTTCAACATCACCATCCTATCCTTCACCTCCTACAACATATGTCTTCACATACAACCAACAATACAATAAAGGTATAATAAATTTCAAATCCATTGCCACGATGATCACATGTTCCTAAATGTTAGATAACCACTAAGTTCCTAGGCTCTGCATACCACTAACAACCTCAGACAACAAAAAAGGGGAATAAATCACCCTCACATCAAGTGGAATGTGTCGCGTTGCTCTTGAATTTCGCCATGCCAAGGTAATGGAGGTGCAGAAGGAGATCACGCTCCATCCCCATTTGTGTCGTTGAATAATGAGACCAACAACTCCACCTATGCTCTTATTTCACTTGACTGAACTCGCCTACACATGGCCATTTTGTCCCTCCTTAAACGCGGTTTAACTTTATTCCCCCACTTTAAAACATCACTCACATTCATGCAAACATCCACATGGTCCCTTGGATGTGGAAGCAAATGATTAATTCTCATTATCATTAAGAATGTAGACATTAGTTTTTAAGGAATTGGATGATAATTCATCATTCATTTATAAGAAGAATGCATGGTTTTAAAGATGTGCCCCTATTAGCCAAAAGATCCACTTCTTTATTATTATGTTGAAGAACATGAATGATGGATTTTGAAAACATTCTTTTAAAGAGAGAGTAAATATTTTTGAAATATTTTCCATGCCTCATATTCATTGGATAGGAACCCAAATGGAGATGAGAGATTATGATTTGAGACTTCCCCACAACAATTAGATCACTACGATTGAGAGCATAAGCTTGAAGCAACCCATGAAAAATGTTGACACCTAATCCTCAGCGGTTGGGTGTACCCGGAATGTGAACAGTCATCAAGAAGATGAACTGATCAGTCACATTCATGTATATAAACAATAGTTACCTAATGAAATATATCAATCAGTTTTTTTTGCCAAGTCTAGAGTTACCCTGGCCTGACATGGTATCAGAGGGCAGGTCCCAGGTTCCTTTTTTTTTGGCGTTCCTTGTAACTCCTCTATCCCATATTCTGCCTGCTGGTTTTAGTGTAATTGCATCCGTTGGTTAACGCCTCTGCCTTATTCCCTTATGTTCTTAATAATCTACCTCTGCCAGCGCTCTGTCCTCAAATGGCTCTGTCATTCTGCCACACCTGCGCTGCCCTGAATTCACCCAGAATCCAAAACCGTTCCAGCGTCTCTAGGCTCTGTCCACTAACGCATCTGTCCACTGAGCTTTCGATGCCAAAGATCCGTTGTGGCGGTTGAAGGGAAAGCGATTGCTGTCTGAGAGGACCCTCCTTCGGAAATGCAAGCTTCTGAAGGGTATGGCGGGTGTGAGAGACATCAAGATTCAAGACTGTTTAGCAGTCGGACTCAAGAAATTTCGTGAATAACATTGTCTACTTTCTGAAGGAACGATTGCCAGTCTTGCAGTCCATTTTCCGAAGGAGAGGAGCCAGATCGTTTTCTGGAGGTGGAAACCCATCAGATCAATGAAGTTGCATCTTCATCGTCAGAAATCACCGTGGATAGCCACGGTGGAGGCCGTGTGTTTCTTCTACAATTGAATCTGTCCTGCGATTTTCTGCGTCATAAAGTTGTGGAGCATTTGATCCACTTCGCAGAGCCGAAGAGGCGGCGTGAAAGTCGTGGAGCCTAGAGCCAAGCAAATGTCCGAATGGTAATGCTGTGAGTCAAAGTATTGCATAAGCAGTCTTTCAAAGCAATCAAGGTTGTGCGCAGTGTATACCATTCAAAACGTTTGTTCATAGTGTTGAGTATTGTGCAGTATCATTCAAAACATTTATATCATTCAAAGCGTTTATATATTGCGCTGCTTTCAAAGTAGTATTGCATGATATAGTGATATATTGAAGTGATCCCTTGCGCATTTTTTTCAAAACATAGTAGTATTGCATGATATATTGAAGTGATATGTACAATGAAATGCTGATGCTTCTAGCAAATATTAGAGGGATTTGAAGGCTGTAACGTAAGGAAATTTTTTTTATCAGCAGAAGTAATTTTTTACAGAATGCATTCAATCATTTCAATGGTAGGAATAGTTCTCACTGGCAAGGAGAACTATCCTGAATGGTCCCGGATGGTAAAACACACCCTCATCTACAATGAGTTGTGGAAAGGAGTATGTGTCGGAGAAGAAGACAAAGACCCTGTGCAGCCTACATCAGATAAAGAGCTTTTCATTTGGGAAAACAAGAACAACAAAGCCTATGCATTGATCGCAACATCTGTAAATGAAGAAGTAAGTCGTCATATTTCATCTTATTCAACTGCCTTTGAAGCTTTACAAAAGCTGAAAGAACTCTATGACTCACATTCTGCACTTGAAGTTGTTCAGCTCATGATTAAACTCTTCACTCTTGAACTGAAAAATAATGATCCTCTTGCTCTTGCATCTGAAGTAAAGTCTATAATGCATGATATTAAATCCACTAAGGTTGAGCTGGATATCCCTCTTATTGCTTTTCTCAAGTCAATCTATCCTACCTACTCCAATTATCTTAAGTCTTTACAAGCAAATGGAAATCTTAAAGATATAACCTTTGACTCTCTTGTGAAAAAGTTTGCTGAAAGAGAAAAAGCCTTTGGAAAGAAGACAGTTCCTGAATCTTCTGAAGAGACTGTGTGCCTTGCTCATAAAGAAAAGCATCCTACTCAAGACTTTACAAGAGGAAGAGGTGGACGAAGAGGAAGAGGAAGATATTTCAGAGGCAGGGGGGCAGACATTCTCAAGGAGAAAAGGCAGATCTGCATTGCATTCGTTGCAAACGAAATGGATCACATGATGCTTCTACATGCAAGCTACCATGGGACAAAATTGAGCAGAGAAGAAACCAGCAGAAAGGTAAAACTGATGATACAGACAAAGGTAAAGCACCTGAATCCGCTCACTATATTGAGGCACAATGTAACATTGGAGTAAATGAAGATTTGTTTAATGCCTCACTTGCTTCTTCGAAAAATGATTGGTTGCTTGATTCAGGAGCAACCTGTCATATGACTCATAGGAAAGATTTTTTTGAAGATTTCCCTGACAATGTTGATGGAGCAGTATACTTTGCAGATCAGTCAAAAATCAAGCCATCAGGGCTTGGCACAATCAGGCTTAAACTGCCTGGTCTTCCAGACTTTCTTCTAAATCATGTTCTATATCTCCCACAGCTCAAGAGAAACTTGTTGTCCTTGGTCCACATCCGTCAGCAAGGTCACTCCATTCATATGTTTGATGGCAAGCTTGAGGTAAGAAAAGCATCTGACCACTCACTTGTCATGAGGGGAATAGAAGAAGAAAGACTTCTCAAACTGCAAGGAACCTCTGCTCATGCACAACATTTCTCATATATTTCTCATCATGAAGAAGGTACACTTCCATCAAGTTTATTATGGCATGCTAGATTTGGACATTTAAACTATGACAGTCTCCGCTTATTGAAGAAAAATGGTGTTGCTGGTTTGCCTACAATTCCTAGAAAACATAAGCAATGTGATGCTTGCATTCTAGGAAAGCATAACAAACAGTCTTTTCATGATTCACATTCAAGAGCACATAGGAAGCTTGAACTCATTCATTCAGATTTATGTGGTCCAATGCCTGTTCCTTCTGCAAATGGAAATAAATATATCATGACATTTATTGATGATTACACCAGAATGTGTTGGGTTTATTTATTGAAGAACAAATCTGATGCTTTTCAAACATTCAAGAATTTTCATAAATGGATTGAAAATGATGCACAATCTCATATTGGGTCTATTCGCACTGATAATGGAAAAGAATATACATCAAATGAATTTGACAACTATCTTCGCCAACATGGAATCAAACATCAAACAACTGTACCTTATAATCCCCAACAGAATGGTGTAGCAGAAAGAATGAATAGAACAATCTTGAATATGGTACGATCCATGCTTTTCTTCAAAAATGTAAAGATAATGTTTTGGGCTGATGCTGTTCTATGTGCTGCATATATAAAGAATAGATGTCCATCTAGTGCTATAAGAAACAAGACTCCTTATGAATTGTGGTATGGACATGTTCCTTCGGTAAAACATCTCGGATCTTTGGTTCCACCTGTTATGCTTTAATACCAAAGGTACATAGAAACAAACTTGGTGCTAGAAGTCGTAAGTGTATCTTCCTGGGGTATTCAAACACCTCTAAAGCATACCGTCTCTATGATGAAGTAAATAAAAAGTTTGTTGTATCTAGAGATGTCATTTTTCTTGAATCATCCAAATCTGACAGTGTTGTTGAGCGGCAACTTGATCGCTTGGATAGATTCACAAAAACGAAATCATTTCAAGAGTTTGATAATCAGATTCCACATCTTGAAGGGGGGATTCCTATACTAGATCAACATGTGGAATCTTCTTCTGAAGAACAATCTCCCCTGCATGAAAATCCAACACCGGATGATCCTTTAAGTGATGTAATTGATAGAATTGGGAGACTCAATCTTGATTCAGTCCCAACTCAATCAACAGAGCAGCCTGGACCATCTCAGAAAGGTCCCCCAAAGTGGCTGACAAAGACACTTGAAAGTGTTCATCTTGATGAAATTGGAAAAACAGGAACCAGAAATTCAAACCGACAAAATGGAGGTGATGTAGATGACTCTAATTCACCTGTTGATATGGATGTTACTTATGATTATGAATTGAACTTGTCTACAGATTTTGAACCAACCTCCTTCAAAGAAGGTGCTTCTCATGATGAATGGAAAGAAGCGATGCAAAAGGAGTATGATGCGCTTATAAAGAATGGCACTTGGAAGCTGGTTAATCCTCCATTTGGAACCAAACCAATTGGCTGCAAGTGGGTCTACAAGAACAAATACAAAGCTGATGGCTCACTTGACAAGCACAAAGCTAGGCTTGTGGCAAAAGGTTTTGCACAGAAGGAAGGGGTCGATTATGAGGAAAATTTTGCCCCCACAACAAAATGGGCCACCATCCGGACACTCTTTGCACTAGCTGCTCAGAACGGTTGGAAAGTCCATCAAATGGATGTAAAAACTGCATTCTTGAATGGAGATCTAAAAGAGAATGTTTTTATGTCCCAGCCTGAAGGATTTTCTTTGAAAGGACATGAACATAAAGTATGCAAACTTGTGAATTCCTTGTATGGCCTCAAACAAGCACCACGAGCCTGGTATGAAAAACTAACAGAGCATCTTCTGAAACTCAACTTCAATCATTTTGATCTTGATGATGCAACTTTATTTGTTAAGAAAGTTGGCAAAACAGTTGTATATCTTGTGGTATATGTAGATGATCTTTTAATGACAGGGAACAATGAAAGCTATATTGCATCCATAAAGAAAGAATTAGGAAAAAGTTTTGAAATGACTGATTTGGGCTATGTTCATTATTATCTTGGCATTGAAGTAACCCAACATCCAAAATCCATATTTCTTTCTCAAAAGAAATACATTGGAGATTTGTTAAACAGATTTGGCATGACAGAGTGCAATCCTCTTTCTACTCCAATGGAACAAAACTTAAAGCTCACATCTATTGAAGGAAAGGAATTTGAGGATGCAACAAAGTATAGACAGCTTGTAGGAAGTCTCATCTACCTCACTACTACCAGACCAAACATTTCATTTGTTGTTGGAATCCTCTCCAGGTTTATGCAAAAGCCTTGTGAGGGACATTGGTCTGCTGCAAAAAGAGTTCTAAGGTACTTGAAGGGAACTCAAGACCTTGGAATCAAGTATACACAGGTGGACGACTTCAGCTTGATTGGATACTCTGATTCAGACTTCGATGGAGACAAAGAAACTGGGGTATCTACTTCAGGATATGCTATGAGTCTTGGATCAGGAGCTGTCTCCTGGAGATCACGCAAACAATCAGTTCCAACAGATTCCACAACATAAGCAGAATACGTGGCAGCAGCTGAAGCAACGAAAGAAATTGTGTGGCTCAGGAAAATTCTTGAAGATTTGCAGGTAAAACAAGTACAATCAACTCCACTCATGATTGATAACACCTCTGCAATAAAGTTGGCCAAGAACCCAAAGTTCCATGATCGTACTAAGCACATCAATACTAAATATCATCTGATCCGACATCATGTTGAGGCCAAAACAATCCATCTCCGTCATTGTTCCACAAATGAGCAAATTGCAGACATCTTCACCAAAGCGCTTGGAAGAGAAAAGCTTGAAAGATTCAGAACGATGCTTGGACTCACCAACATCCCTTCAGATTAAGGAGGGGAATTGTTGACACCTAATCCTCAGCAGTTGGGTGTACCCGGAATGTGAACAGTCATCAAGAAGATGAACTGATCAGTCACATTCATGTATATAAACAATAGTTACCTAATGAAATATATCAATCAGTTTTTTCTGCCAAGTCTGGAGTTACCCTGGCCTGACAAAAAATGACATATGATTCTTCCCAAATGCTAGAAGATTGTCCAAGGCCTGAGAAGAAAGTTTGTTCCATGTGTCCACTAAGGTGAATGATCACCCCTGACAAGCCAAAGCTCCCGCCAACACTATTTTTCAAAAAATATTTTTATTATTATTTAAATTCAACTTTTATTCCAATGTGAGAGCAAAACCTTATCCAAAGTCAAAATCCTCCACAAAATCCATTCACAAAAATCAACCAATGCCTAGACGAATTCAAAAACATAATTGATGAGCTTAATAGCGCTAGAGGTCCAACTTGTATTTCATTGGCCATTTTGCTTGAGAGCATTGTCACTTCCATTACCCACGGTTATGGCCAATTATATGATATATCTAAATATAGAGCTAGGATAAGAGAGTACTATTCATCTTGCATTTATGGAAGAGATAAATATTTTGCATATAACCAAAAAAAATTATTGTCCAAATTTTTTATTCCATACCCAGCCATAGAACCAACAAGTCCCCCAGTCTATGAAATAGACATATTTGTATGGAATGGAAGACATTCTAGTCATGGAAAGAATATTAATGGATAGGTGTTTTATAGGATTTGACACACCTCCTTCTAACAACAAAGAGGTTCCCTCATATTTTCTTTGTAAATTATGGGTCAACTTTATTATAGGTCTTCACAAGAAATACTTTGACAATGGTAAATTGTAGGGGGTTGGTCATGGCTTTTATTACAATATCCTTAACTAAAGCTAACTTCAAATAATTTTTTGGTATTAGCTAAAGCAATTTGGCTAAGTTGCATTCTAAAAAAGAAAGGCAAGGAGTACCTACAACTAGAAGGTGCAATAGGTAAATAATTAAATTTATCACGCAATATTATCATTTTGTAAAAGAAAAAATTCAATCAAAAGAAACCCATTCGATATATTGTAACATAATATAGAATTAGGATGATATATTCGTTGTGGCTTTGGGAAATATTGTAATATGTAAAGATATGTTAGGTATCATAGAGAAATAATTTCTCCATTCGCGAGGATTGTTACAAATAAATGAAATAATGCAATTGTTAACATAATGTTATATAGTAGATATTGAGGTTTGTTGATAATTCTCTTTTTCCACGTAATTCCTTTCGTTTTGTGTGTGCAATTTTTATCAAATTTATTTTTAAAGAGATCCGTGGGTTCAATATATAAAATAGAGAACCATCTCTTTTTCCGTATAGTTCCATTTATTATGCATGTTGCACGTCCATTATTCTTCATTCATAATATTTCTTTTCCATTTCCATGTTGAACTTTCAATCAATTCATTACTCTTATATGACCAATAGGTTAGGGGATGTGCTAATTTAGAAATATCATGTTACTAACCTAAGCAAGGCTAAGGGATTGTGGAAAGTCTCACGAGAACTGAATTATATCCTTCGAAGTAGTAAATTATTCTAGTTTAGTTGTCATAAACCTCGATACCTCATATTTATGTATATGCAATTTAAATGTATATGTAGTCACCCATTACACATTTTAGTGTAGTTACATGACTATCAAAATGTAAATGTCTAAACCATCTGTGTATGATGAGTTTTAAAATTGTCTAATTTTTTAATTTAAAATCTATTAACAATATTTTTTATTTAAAAAGTTTAATTTTTTTTATTGAGATGAGAGGTTTATTCTACAGTGTAGTATGATGGCCATGTGTTATTTCATTTATCTCTCTCAAAATAAAAATAAAATATTCTCTAAAACGAAAAGCAATGTTGCTCTAATAAAAAACAAAAAATAAATATGCTATATATATTTAGTAAGTTATCCATATGAAATAATATAATTACATATCAACTTAAAAAAAGGTAAAATAATTAGAAGTGAAAAAAATATGTAAGTAAGATGTTTAAATTTATACTTTCTAAAAATATTTCAATATATGATTTAAATCAACCATTTGAAGATCTATGTTAACTAATTTATATGGATATTAATCTCATATATACTTATATATAGAAAAAAGTGTTAAAATAAAATATTTTAATATGGTATATAATAAAATCTTCAATTTCCAAAGAAAAAAATAATTAAAAAATAAAAAATAAAATAAAATATATAAAATACTTCCTAATAAGATTCATAAATTCATTCATAATAACAAGAAAATGTGGGTTATCAATAAAATATTTTAATACAAATAAATATTATTATTATTATTATTATTAAAAATTATTTTAATGATATAGTGTTCAAAATACATTTTAAACAATGAAAAATTATATATAGAGAGAATTGTTACAAATTGATTGGGATCTATCACATTGATTTTAAATTGACTCACATTAATTTCAAATTTTACACTCTAAAAAAAATATGATCCTCCTCAACTCCATACTAGATCCATACTTAAAATAAATTTATACTTATGTGGGTATCATGAATGAATATAATAACATTAAGTAGTATTTAATTTTATCTTTTAATTTAAAATATATAATAACATAAGTAATTTTTTTAGTTCAAAATATTCCTTTAATTAAATACACTTTGATTAGGCTATCAGACTGTCCAGTAATATATAATAACATTAAGTAGTATTTAGTTTTATCTTTTAATTTAAAATATATAATAATATAAGTAATTTTTTTTATTAATTTTTTTTACTTAAAAATTTAGTTCAATATATTTTTCTAATTAAAAATTTAAATTGTATCCAATATTGCAATTTAATATTTTAAAATAATAATTAAATTTATTTATCTAAAATTCTATTCGTTAAAATCTTTAACATGATGGCAAAAGGATTTCAATTTATTCCCTCTACAAATAAATTAATTAACACTAAGCGTCACCCCTAAGGATAAAGGTATCACAAACTACAAAGTACTAAAAACAATAGTTTAAACACACACACATATATAAAGGGACCAAGGTTGTTTTGGATTCCTCTTTATCCATAGGACAATTTTTTTTTTTACTTTTTAGGTTTTTATGCCTATGTTTAAACTTTTTCCCTTCATGAGCGATGTTTTGATAATAAATTAACCTTTTACCAATAAAAAATTGATTAAAAAATTACCCTTCAATAACACAATTATGTTAAAAAATCTCCATATTTATCATAAAAAAAATGACAGTGACACAAAATGGCTTATTAAGTCCTAACTTGAAATTGCATGGAGCATGAACAATAAAATATCCATAACCCTAAAATCAAATATCCTTACCCAAACATACCATAGCATTTGTATATATCATATATGACTAAGGAGATAGGATGGGAATGCCCATCAAATTGTTAGACATTAGTTTCTTTTTCATTCCTCTCGTAGATCTAGGGTTTTAACTTGGATATCATTATGTTATTGTCAAAGACGTTTGACTAAAACACTCTACATAATATGAGCTCCAAAGAGGTGGGACATCTCCTTGAGGTAGGTCAAAGACTGTGTCAAAAGATTCAATATCCTCCCTAACCTCCTCTAAAGGAAAGTCATAATAAACTAAATAAGGTTTGAATACAAGCCAAATAAGCAAGAGCATTAAATAACTAAGCTTCCAATTAAGTGAAAAGAGAGTCAAACTAGTTATTGAAAGTGCTAGAAGTACCTCATTTTGTGTGAATAATCAACTAAAGACAAGAGTCTATGTCAAAGTGAAGTGATACATGTGTAAAAATAACCCAAACAAAGTAGGGCACTCACACTAAGAAGTTCAAACCACATCAAATAATCCAATGAAATACTCAAGTTGGAACTATGTGAAAAAGGGCACATATGCCAAGCACTCTCCACAACTACAACATCAATCATACCAAAGTTTAATTCATATGCAAAATATACCCTCGTATATTAGGAAACTCATCTCCCCACCTACAACCTATTTAAGCATAATCATGTGGTGACTAGAATATCATGACCCAAAAAGATACCATGTGAAACACCTACCTAGTAACAAAGTAACAAATCAATACATGGTATCACCTATTGGGAATTGGATAATCCAACGCTCCCCATTAATGGCGGTGTAGAAAAATAATTCAACTCTCCCTATGTATTTCGTGGCATGTGCTTAACACTAGCGATGTGTCTGTTTACTAACACCTGCGGATTTTCGTGTAACGACAATCGTGACTCCAACAAGTGGTATCAGAGCCAAAGGTCTCGAGTTCGAAACACACCTGACTCGCGTTGGGGGGGGGGGGGGAGATTGTTGGGAATTGGATAATCCAACACTCCCCGTTAATGGTGGTGTAGAAAGATAATTCAACGCTCCCTATGTGTTTCGTGGCATGTGCTTAACACTAGCAATCTGTCTGTTTACTAACACCTGCGAGTTTTGGTGTAACAGTAATCGTGACTCCAACATCACCACAACACTAATACCTAATACCATGCAAAGAGTGCTCTAATATGATCCATGGTGCATCCATAATCAATCAATGGAAATGTGCTTTAAGGACATAAACAAAGAGTGTGCAAGCAACTACTTTCCTTTGGACATCGCGCACAAACCACTCGCAGTGGTCGGAACAAGCCATGAGAGAAGTGTCGAAGAGTATGTGCACCCATAATAAACCCATAAATCTATAAAGTGCAAATCAATGTCATCCAACGAGTTTCTGTCATGTGACGAATGCATTATGAGGTGTAACAGTCTAGAAAGCATCTGTTTCGAAACTATAGAGTTTACATATAGTATTTTAGGAATGTATTACCTCTAAGAATGTAATTCTTTTTGTTGACCCTCTTCATTGGAAGGAGTCATTTCATGAGACATGTAGACGATCGCATAACGTGGAAAAGGAATACGGAACAAATAAGGTTGACAATAATTTTCGTTTATGACAAAAGAGACGCCAACCAACTTTCAAATTTGGATGAGACTACACTGTATATGGCAGGATTAACATTCTTTGTGAGGATGTAGAGTCTCTTGAAATTACAGCTAAGATCGATATTCTTGCACACTCGCTTGTGACGGAAGGGTGACCTGTAATTCATGGCCTAGCTCATTGATGTACTCTTATATTGTTCATAAATGTTATATAAAGTGCACTTTCACAAAATATTATTTGTAATTGCTTGTACAAAATAAAAAAGTAAAATATGAGCATTATCTTTGGAACTCCATTTGTTTACTCAATATCTTCACTCTTGAAGAGGATTAAAATGAAACGAGCAAACCCTAAATTGATTTTTTTTAATTGAAAATAAATACCGATATAATATTGACATTTCAAAGAACATGAAGATGTGGGAGGAGCAGTAATTATGGGTCGTCCAAAAGACATTGCATCTACGTGAGAGCACAAAGCATGAAATTGCATCTTTTAATGGAGCCTTTGTTTCTCCATAGGAAGAAGTTTGTTTGGCATAGGATGTTTTCGCGTATTCAACCAGAAACCATACCGAGTGCTTGAGCCAGAAACCATACCGAGTGATTGAGTGAGGTGGGCCGGTCACCGGTATTGATCTGATTCTTTTATCACTTATCCTGCTTGTTGGATGGGAAGGAGCCAACTAAGGAATGAGGACTGAAGCCCAATCATGTTAGTGAATTCACCCATACTACATCCATTGCTTCTATGAGAACATAGTAGGTGCACTTAATCTGTCCCTTGCCATTGCTATGGATACACTTCTACGACATCCACATGCAATATGGAATTCTGACCCTGAGAGAAAGGAGAACGAAATATGCCACCCTAAACTAAAAGATCAGGGAAGCTATGCTACACAATGTAGGCATAATGAAAATGGTTTTTTTCTAGGAAAAGGTAGGATATATATACGTTGCAAGTACCACAAATCACAAAGACACATATCACATTTTGCATCATACACCATACAACGATCCCTATACTAAAGATACAAAAAAGTTCTTTGTATAGCCGGTTTGAATGAAAACCCTAGAACAAAAAAGAAGTTCAAAGCAACCATTTAAAATGTAACCAGTGCTATCAAGCATACAGTTCCCAAAGAGACAAATAAGTGGCATCTAGTGACACCATCAGAAAATGAAATAAATCGGGACATGCTGCCTTCTTAATCTCCAAACCCATAGAGGGTTCGACCCTGCGTCTTCAAAGCATAAAAGACATCATAGCGGTGACAATCTTTCTCCTGGCATGCTCTGTGTATGTAACAAAATCCCTGATAACATTATATTCAAGACACCTCTCATTTCTTCATAGATGAGACTGTTGATACGCTTCACGCCTCTTCTTCTGGCAAGACGCTGATGGCCGACTTTGTGATTTCACTTAATGTTATCGCACAAAACCTTCCTGTGCCTCTTCGCATCGCACTTTCCCAAACCCCTGTCTCCCTTTCCACGTCCAAACAGATTTAACCCTTAAAAAATCCGACTAGTAGATCTCGAGTTCGAATCTCACTTGTTAATTACTGTGCTACTCTCCATGAATGATGATGAAAATTATTTACCCTTCAATCCATGCCCAATGTCAGATATGTTAATGCATCGTTGATGCATGTGAATCAACCATTCATAATGTTAATTGTCAGTAATGTTAAGTGTCAGGATGGTCAAAAGTGGTTGGAATTAATTTAGAAAATATTCACAAAATGCAGTGTTTGAATCATGTTTTTGTTAGAAATCTGCAGTTTCTAAATCTTAATGTGACCCGATTAAAGCATTAAAGCGTTAAAAGCGTTAAAAGCATTAAAGCATTAAAGCATTAAAGCGTTGAATTGGTATATGATGGACGTACCAGATTTAGTGTTAAATAATATAAAAAGGATTGGGTCCTCTCTCCCCCTGCCAAGAGTCGCATTCTTCTCCATCGAGAAGCGCATAAAGAAACAGGGCTAGAAAGAGAAACCGAATTCTGAGAAGAAGAATAGGAGTCAAAAGAAAGTAGATGGCAGCCATTACATCTTCCGCTGTTAATCAAGGTATGTCATCTTAAACAATAGATCATATTAAGTTTTGTTTGTGAAATATTCGGTATTGATGTTCTTTGGGCTGTTAATTTGAATTGTTCATAATTAATCAAGAAAGATTTACATTTGGTATCGGAGCCACCAATCAATAACTGAATATTTCCTATGATTGCAATTGATCTGTTCTGTGCTTTACCCATGATGTTAATTAAATCCTCCGCATGCCCACAATTTTCTGATCAAGTGATTTGCTTTCTTCGCGTATCTGCTTTAATTGATCCACCATCCACTGCTTTATTACTGAGTAAAATAATTCTGTCATTCCGGGATAAAATATAATAACGAATATGATACCGGCGATTGCCCATATCCGATTCGTTGGTGAAATGTAGAGCTCAGGAATTTTTTCGGTGGAATTTTGATTCATAATTCTCCACGTATTCGCAACCTATTGCGATCAATTTAGTTTGAATATGCGGGCATGAATATTATCTCGAAAGTCTCTTTTAATAGAGGGATGAATCACTTTGTGCTTGTAGTATACCGGAATGCCGCCACTACGGTTGTGCTTGCTCCTTTCGCCTTCCTCATTGAAAGGAAAGTGCGAGCGAAACTCACTTTTCCCATATTCTGCCAGATTTTTGAATTGGGTTTGTTGGGGCCTGTAATCGACCAGAATTTTTACTTCGTGGGATTGAAATTGTTTTGCATAAAGTATGTGTTATAAATCATTTATGCACATGAGATTTATGATTTTGTTAATCACCAAAGTGGTCAAAATCAGAATAGTCATTTAGTGCATAAGTGACATAATGATTATTGATAGAAATTGCCAGTTATAATAATACCAATTAACACTGGCGTCACTAATGATAGAACCTGAGAGCTTACCCAAAGGAAAGTCTTGTTCTATAACTAGTTGACATGATGAGGTTTAATAGATATTTTGATTAAATAAATATTGATCATCCAAAGATGTCAGTTCTATTTAATTGAATATATTTATTACCTACTTATGTTTTGGTATTTAATTATGTTAAGTATAAGATAGTATCTACCCAAAGGAGTGCTATATTATGCTATTATGTCTACATCTGAATCGCGTTAGTTATGAGCTTACAGTTATTTCATTTTTTTTAATTTCAAGGAGTTCCCATGAATACTCATGCTTCATCTGTTACATTGTTCACTGGTGTTAATTTTTCTGAATGGAGAGAACAAGTCAATTTCCATTTAGGTGTTCAGGATCTTGACTTGGCACTCCTTGAGGATAAACCTGCTGCTCTTACAAAAGATAGTACTGAGGCAGAAAAATCACACCATAAAGCATGGGAACGCAGTAACAGATTGAGCCTTATGTTTATTAAGATGACTGTTGCTAACAACATCAAGTCAACAATTCCACAAACAGAAAGTGCTAAGGAATATATGCAGTTTGTGGAAGAGCGTTTTCGTTCAGCTGATAAGTCACTCGCTGGTACTCTTATGGCAGAACTCACGACCATGAAGTTTGATGGGTCGCGAACTATGCAAGAGCACATTATAGAGATGACTAATCTTGCAGCAAGGTTAAACTCCCTGGGACTTACAGTAGAGGATTCTTTTCTTGTCCAGTTCATCCTGAACTCGCTACCTTCTGAATATGGACCTTTTCAGATTAACTATAACACTATAAAGGATAAGTGGAATGTTAATGAATTGGACAGTAGACTTGTTCAGGAAGAAGGACGTTTGAAAAATCAAGTGAATCACTCAGTAAGTTTTGTGAGTAATAAAGCTGGTAAAGAAAAGAAAGGAAAATCAAGTCATTTCAAGAAGAAAAAGGCACCTGCTAAGAATGGGCATGATAAGGAAAAGAAGGAACTAAAGGATGTTCAATGTCATTTCTGTAAAAAGAAAGGACATTATCAAAGTGACTGTCCGAAAAGGAAAGCTTGGTTCGAAAAGAAAGGTAATTATCTATCTTTCGTATGTTTTGAATCAAATTTAGTTGAAGTTCCCATTAATACATGGTGGCTTGATACTGGTGCTACAACTCATGTTTCCAATAATATGCAGGGATTTCTTATGATCCGAACCATAAATCCAAATGAAGATCGTTTTCTCTTTATAGGAAACGGAATGAAATCTTCAATTGAAGGCATTGGGACTTATCGTCTAATTCTAGAAAGTGGATATGTATTAGACTTATACAGTACCCTTTATGTACCTTCATTATCTAGAAACCTTTTTTCCGTAAGTAAGTTGGATAATTCTGGTTTTAGATGTATGATTGGATCTGGCTGTTTTGATTTATATAAGAATACTGATAATGTTGGTTCTGGTATTCTAATTGATGGTTTATATAAATTGAAACTGAATGACACTTATGCGAATTCCTTGTTGAATGTAGTAAATAATGTTGGATGTAAACGTAGCATGGTGAATGAAAATTCTGCTTTCTTGTGGCATAAAAGACTAGGTCATATATCCAAAGAAAGAATGATGAGACTAGTAAGTAATGAAATTTTGTCAAATTTGGACTTTAGTGATCTAGAATTATGTGTGGATTGTATTAAAGGTAAACAAACCAAACATAATAAGAAAGGAGCCACCAGAAGCAGCCAGCTTCTTGAAATAATACACACTGATATTTGCGGACCTATGGACACTCCAGCCTTTAATGGAGAAAAGTATTTCATCACTTTTATTGACGATTTTTCCCGTTATGGTTATGTCTATTTGCTTCATGAAAAATCTCAATCTGTGAATGTCCTTGAGACGTTTGTAAAGGAAGTTGAGAGGCAATTAGATAAAAAGGTGAAAATCATAAGGTCTGATAGAGGTGGTGAATATTATGGTAAATATAATGAGTCAGGCCAGTGTCCAGGTCCATTTGCAAAATTCCTCGAAAGTCATGGCATATGTGCGCAATACACAATGCCAGGTACACCACAGCAAAATGGTGTAGCAGAAAGGCGCAATAGGACGTTAATGGATATGATTAGGAGTATGATGTCAGATTCTACACTACCTAAGAATTTGTGGTCGTATGCTCTCAAAACCGCTAATTATTTGTTGAATAGGGTTCCTAGTAAAGCTGTTCAAAAGACTCCTTTTGAGTTATGGACTAACAGGAAACCTAGCTTAAGACACCTGCATGTTTGGGGTTGTCCAGCGGAAGCGAGAATTTATAATCCACATGAAAAGAAATTAGATTCTCGAACGATCAGTGGGTATTTTTTAGGTTACCCTGAGAAATCTAAAGGGTACGTGTTTTACTGTCCTAATCATAGTCCAAGAATTGTAGAAACTGGTAATGCAAGGTTCATTGAGAATGGTGAAGTCAGTGGGAGTACTCGAAGAGAAATAGTAGAAATAAAGGAAACAAGGGTAAATGTTACATTGCCTAGAATAGTTCCTCCATCTACTATTACTCCAAATGTTGTTCCAGCTGTTGTAGAACAACATGATGATAATGAACAACATATAAATGAAGAAGTACTTCCTGAAGGAAATGACTTACATAATGCTGATATGCATGAACCACAACAAGTAGCATTAAGAAGACCTCAAAGAAATCGTAGGTCAGCTATTTCTGATGATTATGTGGTTTATATGCAAGAATCAGATTATGATATTGGAATCAATAAGGATCCAGTTTCGTTTTCACATGCTGTAGAAAGTAAAGAGTCAAAGGAATGGATTAATGCCATGAAAGAAGAACTGAAATCCATGCAACAGAATGAAGTTTGGGATCTCGTTGAGTTACCACATGGCTGTAAAAGAGTCGGATGCAAATGGGTTTTTAAAACCAAACACGACTCTAGTGGTAATATCGAACGGTATAAAGCTAGACTTGTTGCTAAGGGTTACACTCAGAAAGATGGTGTTGATTACAAGGAGACATTTTCTCCTGTTTCGAAAAAGGACTCACTAAGAATAATAATGGCATTAGTAGCTCATTATGATTTGGAGTTGCATCAAATGGATGTGAAAACAACCTTTCTGAATGGAGATCTTGATGAGGATGTTTACATGGATCAACCTGAGGGTTTTTCTATAGAAGGTAAAGAACAATTGGTGTGTAAACTTAAGAAGTCAATATATGGGCTTAAACAAGCATCCCGGCAATGGTATATTAAGTTCAATACCATTATTACATCCTTTGGTTTTAAGGAAAATACGGTTGATCACTGTATATACCAAAAGATCAGTGGGAGCAAGTTTATTTATTTGGTCCTTTATGTTGATGACATCTTGCTTGCTGCAAATAATTTAAGTATATTGCATGAGACTAAGGAATTTCTCTCAACGAACTTTGAAATGAAAGATATGGGAGAGGCATCCTATGTGATTGGAATAGAAATATTTAATGATCGATCACAAGGAATATTGGGATTGTCTCAGAAAGGATATGTCGAAAGGATTCTAGAGAGATTTGGAATGAGTAAATGTTCACCTGGGACAGTTCCTGTACAGAAAGGTGATAAATTCAGTCTCATGCAATGTCCTAAGAATGATGTTGAACGAAAGGAAATGGAATCAATTCCATATGCATCTATTGTTGGTAGCCTGATGTATGCTCAAACCTGTACTAGATCGGATATCAGCTTTGCGGTCGGTATGTTAGGGAGGTATCAAAGTAATCCAGGAAGGGAACATTGGCAAGCTGCAAAGAAAGTTTTGAGGTACTTACAAGGCACGAAAGATTACATGCTCATGTATAGAAGATCCAATGAATCGAAGGTGATCGGATATAGCGATTCAGATTTTGTTGGATGCATCGATACTAGAAAATCGACTTTTGGTTACCTGTTTATGTTTGCTCAAGGTGTCATATCATGGAAAAGTGCGAAACAGACTATCGTTGCTTCATCCACTATGGAGGCAGAATTTGTGGCATGTTTTGAAGCCACAATTCATGCATTATGGTTGCGGAACTTTATTTCAGGACTTGCGGTTGTCGACACCATTAGCAAGCCGCTGAAAATTTTTTGTGATAACTCTGCAGCAGTATTTTTCTCAAAGAACGACAAGTACTCTAAAGGTGCCAAACACATAGATTTGAAGTATCTTGTTGTGAAAGATGAGGTTCAGAAACAAAGAGTGTCAATCATGCACATCAGGACAGAACTTATGATTGCAGACCCTTTGACGAAAGGGTTACAACCAAGACAATTTAAGGAACATGTTCAAAGAATGGGTCTTGGTTGTATTAATAATAATTGATGTGTGACATTCTGAACTCTTTTATGTGTTTCTGATATACAATTATGTGTCTCTTGTTTTAATATAGCAGTACGTATTTTATGTAATTTTAAACAAGAAAGAGTCTTATAAAGATATTATGTTTAATCATTATGATATAAGACATTATGTGGACCATTATGCTGTTTTATATAAATTATGAGTATGAATTGATGGTTTGCTGGTATTGTAGTATATGGAAGGAAATGCATTGAATTAATAGTGCACAACCGCCATAACTCTCAGCAATTTATCATAGTATGATGTTCAACACTTAATATTATGAATAGTCGGGTCAAGTGGGAGAATGTTAGAAATCTGCAGTTTCTAAATCTTAATGTGACCCGATTAAAGCATTAAAGCGTTAAAAGCGTTAAAAGCATTAAAGCATTAAAGCATTAAAGCGTTGAATTGGTATATGATGGACGTACCAGATTTAGTGTTAAATAATATAAAAAGGATTGGGTCCTCTCTCCCCCTGCCAAGAGTCGCATTCTTCTCCATCGAGAAGCGCATAAAGAAACAGGGCTAGAAAGAGAAACCGAATTCTGAGAAGAAGAATAGGAGTCAGAGAAAGTAGATGGCAGCCATTACATCTTCCGCTGTTAATCAAGGTATGTCATCTTAAACAATAGATCATATTAAGTTTTGTTTGTGAAATATTCGGTATTGATGTTCTTTGGGCTGTTAATTTGAATTGTTCATAATTAATCAAGAAAGATTTACAGTTTTTAATAGTGGAAATGAATTCAGCACATCCAAAACTTCTAAACCACCTGAAATTATGAATTTTGACAACGTTTACTTAGATTTATAAACAGATTTTTTCAAAATATAACCAAAATTTCCATAACTTTCAAAACAAAAAAACCTAATTTTTAGACTATTTGTAAACATATAAATATTTACTCTTTACTGTACATCCCACTCAATCTATTCTACATGCCACTTACAGAAGTAGCATAGAAAGTGACCTGGTGGCAGTGTCCTTCAACATGTTAACCTGGCAAGCAATATTTGCTATGCTATTGGGTATTCAATGCGGTTTAAGAGTACTATACATGCATGCAATCGCCAGTTCGCCAGCAATCGATGCATGTAACAGGACAGCCCTCCGGCCGGGAAAGGACTCCAACCTCCACCGGAAAACGCTGACGCGACCTGCAGGGCCGCCAATGTCAGATGAATTGGGTGGGCGTCGGACAGTGGATCGATTTGACATTTGAATTTATCTGTATTCATTGTAAAATTTTGCAATGTATCTGCATTTCTGATCCCAAATTCATTCGCTCCAAATAGCAATGCTCGCGGCAGCTTGATGGCGGAGGAGGGGCAGTTCCAGGTAGCTCATCTCCTCAATTCGCCCTTCCTGTCGGCTCCCTTGGACAGAATAAGGGACATCACAACCAGAATAAGCAATAGTCTCCACATTGCAAATTGGCTGTCGTGCTAGCCTCGGCGCTCAAGGACAACGGAATAAGAACAGTTTTTGCGTTTTTCGCCATTATTTTTTTGCTTCAGTACATAACTTTTAAAGGCCTCATCATTGATTATGTGCCAACAGGAGGTCACCGATTATGAATTGCCATCAGGATTAAAGGGCCCAGGACTGTGGACGGTAGAAGAAGACAAGTTGTCGATTTCATTTTGAACAATTGTTACAATTTTTTGCGCACTGTTACAAAGATTGCCAGTGTGCCCGTGATTCCATTACGATTTTCCTGTTGTATCTCCATTTCAAGTCGAAATATCACATGAATGATTTTGAATGTGAGTTCGACGTGAAAGCTACAGGCGGGGATGGAAAAAAATTATCCGTCGTGATTTGAATCTGATAGGGAAGTATTATCGAGCTCCATTCTCAGCTGGGCAAATTGGTCCAATCCATTGTATTTGTCTGTTTAAAATTTAAATTGGAGACGTGAAATGAAAATGCATTTGTTGATTGCGGGTTCTTTTCATGCTCAGGCGAAATAGGTAAGTGCCATTCATAACAGTTTTAATGCGCTGGATTTCATGGGTGTCCTAGTATCAACCGGACATGAATCGAACTCTTCCTATTAAAATGCATGGAAAGAAATCATTTCAAATGGAAGGAAATCATTTCAAATGGATCAATGCTTTGATATCTACTTTTAAAATAAAAAAAATTCCTAAAAACATATTGGAAATTGGTTTGATATGCCCTAGTCTAAAATTAAAATAATAACAATTTCAAAAGGTTTTATTATGCAAATTAAACTCTAAAATCATTTCCTAAATTTAATGTTCAAAAAGCATGTTGGAAATTGGTTTGACATGCCCTAGTCTAAGATTAAAATAATAACAATTTCAAAAGGTTTTATTATGCAAACTAAACTCTAAAATCATTTCCTAAATTTAATGTTCAAAAAGCATGTTGGAAATTGGTTTGATATGCCCTAGTCTAAGATTAAAATAATAACAATTCAAAAGGTTTTATTATGCAAACTAAACTCTAAAATCATTTCCCAAATTCAATGTTCAATTCAATGTTCAAAAAACATGTTAGGAATGACATCTTTGTTCGAATTTAAAATACAACTAGCGTTAAACTATAATGTTAACGACTAATACTACGGAAAAAGCTAGAACAATTATAATTTTTTCATTTTATAAACTTCAACATCCCAATATTTTATAAACCATCACCTCCAAATTTCAAACTTAATAATTTTTTCATTTTATAAACTTCAACATCCCAATATTTTATAAACCATCACCTCCAAATTTCAAACTTAATAATGCTGTAAACAAAACCAACCAACCCACCGTACTCCTTTTTCACTTACCCATTCAAAAAAATATACAAAATTAACCCCTTTTTTTACAAAATGTTTAATATAAACTCAATATCCTTTTTCCCAAAACACTTCGAAAATAGATAAATTAAAAATAAAATTTTTAATAGTGTTTAATAGCATACCCTACTGATGTAATATAAAGTTTTGAAAATTTAAAAATAATTAAGTTTTATTGTGATGCAACTAGTAGATTCATTTAAATTTGGACTTATAAGTGATGAAAGAATCAAATATCTCTGGATGTAAATGACTTTTTAAATGAGAAATTTGAGGAAAATTTTGCATTTCTAGAGATTGTATTTCTCTTGACTATTGGTATATCTATAGATTTATAGATTTATATTGATAAACTATTTTAACTATAAAATTTTGACATTAAATAATTTATGTTTCATATT